>JAQJVK010000011.1:17039506-18425633 GCA_035578135.1 Flexamia atlantica | reverse complement strand
GTATCGTATACTTTTTCTTCAGATAAAATTAAAAAATAGAATCAATTACAATGTTATAAAAACTTACAAATAGATATTTTATTACACCTCAACACTACATTTAAACCTCTTAGTTCTTGGCCATTATAATTATTAGTCCTAATATGTCTTCTTTTTGAGAAATGTGGAGGCTGCAAGTAATTCTTGGGGCATTCCAAAACTGCAGCTTGTCGAATGCTTACCTGCCTGAATCCTTAATTACCAATGAATATTGAAAATATTACCAGAAGCATGACTGTGATAGTTTTAGGCTAAGCTAAGCTAGTAATTGTCTCGACCCTGGCTAAATATTAGGACGGCGCTGGCGCCGTTTGATTGGTTACAGAAGTTATGGGATCAGGTACTAAGACCGACGTGCAGTTTGCCTTTGGATACGAAACAGGTGAGTTTGGCACAAAACATATGGTTGAAATAATAACGTTTAATGTTTGCCCCTCATTGTTGCATTTTGTGTGTGAATTGTTATTAATTTAGAATACATTTACGAAGGGAATATATTATTGTTGTAAATAGCCTTGTTTGAATCAAAACCAATTACCCTTCTTTTTCTCATTTCCAGACGCTAGAATGCTGTTAATTTCCTGGGAAATGGAGCTCTTATAAATGAGAAATATTATATTGATAGAATCAAACTCTAAAAATTTACAATAGAAATTAGCTGAATCTTGATAAATCCACTTTTATACTATTTTAAACAAAACTTAAATAATTTATTTTTCTTTCTAATTTAATTGTTCTAACTTCCCAATATATTTCCATTATTTTTACATTTTTCGGTAAAGCTTAATTTTTTCCAGAGTGATTTAATCTTTACACTCAATCGGAAATTTGTAGAAATTACTAATTTAAGCTCCTGCTTTTATTAAATTATACAAAACACAATAAATATAATTTTTCCTTGTCTTCAGAAACCCCATTTCAATACTAAACTTTCTTCATGACCAAAATCTGTTTTAAACTAATTTAATTAAAATCCTATATCAAAGATTCACTCTTGAAATATTTTATAACAACCAAAGCAACTTTTCCACTGTTTTTTTTTATCCAGATCACAGGATCTTTGGTTAAATCAATTTATTAACCTTATTTTGTAAATAAATCTTTTTTATTGGCTATTTTCCATTTCTTGGTACCATTGGTTCATTGCAAAACATTCTGATCAATAATTCAAATTGGTTACATTTCTTTCATAACCAAAAAAGTAAAAACCGAAACCAGAAAAAATCATTAAAAAATGGTAAATAAACCTAATTATATGTTTTCACAAATTTCTCTTCAGTAAGTTGATAATGCAACCTTGACCTACAAAATAATCAGTTTTGTTGCCAATCCACTATAGAAAATAATCATCATAGAAAATAATCAGTCATCATGTAATAATACGAAATCCTAAGGTTTCTCAATGACATGATTTTTAAAAGTGAAATAATAGTTTAAAATACAGGCCCTCCGAAGGTTACAAGACCTTAAGCTCAAACTTGTCTCTTGTCTCATTGTGAGCCTATAGAGCTTAACAGTTTTATTCCTTGGTGTATTTATATTTCTGGAAAATATCAATGAAGAATATAGTGATTTGTTAGATTTTGGTTGATTCCAATATTTTCCAATCAATTTTACCCAAGGAAAATTCCTAATGAGTTTAACATGTCAATCATATTGATTATTTCACATTTATTAGAAAATTTCTCCAAGAAAATTTATACACTAAATTCATTTCAATTTTGTGTACGAATATGTCAGCCGTGAAAAAATTACAATACCAATTTTAATAATAAAACCAATGTTTCCTGAAAGATGGATAGGCTAATTTGAGATTTTTAGTAAACCATTATGAATCAGTAGTGTACTATATTGGCTTTAGCTTGAGCGTTTTTCAGCTTAGCTTAAATATGTTAACACCTGGAGCTGTTTTGGCTTTTAAATTTGTGTCATTAGTAGTTGGTTGTCAATGGTGTTGAAACTTTAATATAAGGATTGTCTAGATGTTTATTAGATGACATGTAAACGAATTAAATTTAAGAATTATTCATGTAATACAACTATCTAGTGCATGAGTGAAGGGATAAAGATGCAATGTGGTGTTAACCAGACTAATATTTTTTATAAAAATAAGTGGAATTTGTTGATAGAATGGAATATTACCATGTTACCATTTCTACTAACAAACCCATTGTAATAGCGAAACCAACAGCGCACACAAGGGTTTTGAATGCATCCTCTCTTGATACACTCTGTTGCCTCTGTCACTGTTTTTTTCTTATCAGCTGGCTCTGAGGATTTCAATGTTGAAAACCCTTGTAATATGACATTATCAGTTTTACCGCTGTGGCCTTCATACTAGAGATGGCTGTGATATTACTCTCATGTGCTATTTTATTGAGCGATGTGAATAAAAGCTAGTACTGACTCCCTAGTAGATACTAGGCCCAGTTAGTAAATACTAGGTGCGAAGTGAATAAATTGTTTGAGTAAGTACTAGAGCCGGTCCGGAATTCTCTAGTACTTAACAGTCTGGTTTTCTAGTACTTACTTCGACGAAGTAAATACTAGTCTGACTGAATTATATTCTATGTTTAAATGTTCCTGTCGATTCAAACCATTCCCCCTCCACCTCTGCGTCTCGACTCACCTGTATATCACCTATTGTACTGTTCATTGCTCCTGATTAGCACGCGTGACAAGATGTGTTCATCCTCAGAGGAAGTAGACGATGTCTTGGAGAACAAGCTCGACAAGGTTGATCGCCCGGCATTTGTGCGCCTACTAGCTGAGTACAAAGTGTTGTTGAGCAAGTCGAATGCTCCAGCAGTGACAAGTGGGAAGAAATTAGCATGGGAAAATATGTGCATTAAGTACTGTGGGGTAACGGGATGTGAAATTACGCTTGATCAATTAAAAAAGGCACTAAATAATGTGAAAACCTAGGTGAAAACCAAAACCGATGTTAATGCAACAGGAAACAGACGAGTAAATTTACAAGATTGGGAAAGGAATTTTTTGGAACTGATTGAATATGACAATCCTGTTTTCCACAAAATACCACCACCACGATTATCACGTTCCACTAGAAACTCAGTTGCTAAAAAATCAACACTGCGGCTATCAAACCTCAATAGTTGTTTAAGAGTAACGTTCATTAATATCCCTACGAACAGAATATATTTTTCGTTGACGAACGGGTATAAACTCAGCCATAATAGACGGTCAACTCTTAACTGGAACACAAAGGAAGTAAGTACTACAAAAAGTACATGCTTCCCGAAAAGTAAAAGTCATGCTCTCGATCAGACTTGGGTTTATCAAAGTATTTACTAGGAGTGAATCTACTACCAAAGTTTTATTCACATCACTTCCCAAGTATATACTAGCCGTCCGGAAATTCTAAGTAGATCCTATGCCTACTAAGTACTAGCCGCGTTATTCGCTCGAAGCCAAGTATTTACTTGGAAAAAGCTTAGTATCTACTAGTACTAGCTTTTATTCACACCGCTCAATATCGAATTTGTATTTTTGGTGGTTACCAATAATACAAAGTACGTTTACTTTGGAAACTTAAATCCAAACTAAGTCTCCTTGAATCAATTGCAACAACATTTAACTCGGATTATCAGATTGGGTTTTTGCATATCTGCGGAAATATAAAAATAACAAATTGATTATTTCAAAGTGACTTTTTTACTTGATTTAAAAGTTTCAGCATGAAAAATTTCGAACTTATAGGCCTATCATTTAATTTCCAAAAGCTAACAACTTTTTTTAACTTTTACTATGAACCTTGTAACTACAATTAAACTTTGCTAAAATATAACATCAATGGCTCAACAAAAGAATGCTATTAGCATAAATCTTGTGCACCCCTGAGTAACAAACATTCAAAATACTGTCTTCACTCTGACAGGAAGATTGGTTGCCTAACAGCCTGCATCAGAGGTTTGAACCGTAAAAATATTTTCAAAACAGTCAGCAACAACAGACGAACGATGTTCCAGACTCGTCGCGGGAGGGGAGCCCGCGCCTGACCCGCCGCGAGGGAACACCTCTGCCCGTTATCAGTGAGAACGTCAAGGAGCCAGCGCAACTTTATACCTTCCCCCGGGAGCCGACCCTGGCCACCAACAATGGCTACACACTCGCCGAGACACAGCTGCACCAAGCCAGTATTACCAAGGTACAGTGCACCTTCCCCCGGGAGCCAACCCTGGCCACCAGCAACGGCTACACACTCACCGAGACACAGCTGCACCAAGCCAGTATTACCAAGGTACAGTGCACCTTCCCCCGGGAGCCCACCCTGGCCACCAACAACGACTACACCCTCGCCGAGACACAGCTGCACCAAGCCAGTATTACCAAGGTACAGTACACCTTCCCCCTGGAACCGACCCTGGCCACCAACAACGGCTACACACTCGCCGAGACACAGCTGCACCAAGCCAGTATTACCAAGGTACAGTGCACCTTCCCCCGGGAGCCCACCCTGGCCACCAACAACGACTACACCCTCGCCGAGACACAGCTGCACCAAGCCAGTATTACCAAGGTACAGTGCACCTTCCCCCAGAAGCCGACCCTGGCCACCAACAACAGCTACACCCTCGCCGAGACACAGCTGCACCAAGCCAGTATTACCAAGGTACAGTACACCTTCCCCCAGAAGCCGACCGTGGCCACCAACAACGGCTACACCCTCGCCGAGACACAGCTGCACCAAGCCAGTATTACCAAGGTATAGTACACCTTCCCCCGGGAGCCGACCGTGGCCACCAACAACGGCTACACTCTCGCCGAGACACAGCCGCACCCAGCCAGTATTACCAAGGTATTGATGTTTTAGAAATGGTCATACTAGGGGCTTGACTGATATCCAGTTTAATTTTTTTATCCTTTTTTAAATTCTCTTGTACGTAATTTTAAATATGAAAGACAATTATTCTTAAAATTTATAATTTGTAAGTATTAATTTGTAAGTATTACTGTAAGTAATATGTCTTGTTTGTTTATGAACTCGTTTGGTAGATAATGGGAAATCTCTATTAAAACCAGCAATATTTTGCTTTTTTGAAATTAAAAGAAAACCAAAAATCTATATACTTAATACAATAAGGTTTTTTCTGTTTGATCCCTTTTTTTGCATTTGTCAAGGCAGGTAATTTGTAATTTGTCATTTATTTGCTTTTTCAGTCAATAGATATATAATGTATATAATACGGTGTCATTATTTATTACTTATTTATTATTCATTTTTCCTTACTTGCCTTTTGTTTGTACCTGAAATTTGAATAGGTTTTCTTATATTTTTTATATTTTGAATCTTTTTCTTTGTTTTACGTCATAGAATGGATTTAGTTATAAAGAGTACATAATTATTAATAATGAGCACGTTCTCAAGCACAGGCCAATGGTGGCCTATGTGAGAATTTTGTTTCCTTCTTTTTTTATGTAAATATGTAAATATTATTGCAAATAAACTTTGATTCCATTCTATTCTATTCTATTCAGGTGCTTTAACGATCTTCCCCATTCCTTCGTCATTAGGTATTGACAAAGGTTTACTAAGAAGGCATGATACTGGACAAAGGTTTACAAAGAAAGGCATGAGGTCTATCCTGACATTACAGAGTAGATAATTAAAAACATGAAACTTAAAAATACTTCTGTTATCATGTTTCTCTGATAGCATTTCTCTAATAATTGTTTCAGGACCAAGTTAACGGGGGCGGAGCCACCAAACTTCCAACTGAATCAGGGCATCTGAACATTCCGACCAATGGAACCAACACCCCAGCTTACGGTAAGGGGACTAAACCTTTTTCATCTACCTCGTCTAATTTTCATTTACTTCCTCTGTATGAATCCTGCAAGGGTCAATGCTGTGCAGGGGAATGTACAGGGGAAGCTTTCCTTCCTTTTACAAACCGAAGCCAGTACAAAAAAATTGACCTTCATGGATTTTCCTTTGAGTGGGGATACTTGAATGTGATTACCCATCTTCCTATTATAATCTCCCCTGTAAAAAAATATAGATTCTTTGTGTCTCTGGTTTTGATGCAAATGAAGAATATATCTTATGTGAGTTCCATAAAATATATCCTATAAAAATGTCCAAAACTAGTGAACCAATCTATATAGATATAATTACATAATTGAAATTTTTGTGCAGAAATGTGGGTGTTTGGCAAGTTGCAGAATGATGAGAGAGGGCTCAAATTCAAGGGTTTGATGCCAAGAACCCGAGAAAAATACTGAAATGTCTTGAATCTCACCAGAAAACTAAAAATAACTTAAAATATCTGCCCTTTAAATAGTATTGGAATTTCAAAACGTCTGCTTTTATATACACAGTAATACCCCCATTGCAGCAGACCTGCATACTCAGCGAATTTCAAATGCAAAACAACACATTTTAATCCAATATTGCGAGATTCGACATGTTTTGGTAAGCTCCATAAGAATAACATGGGGAATGAGTATGCAGGTGTGCTGCTACAGGTATATTAAAACTGGGTGGTTTTAATTCAATATTTAGTAGATCTGAACTAGAAGAAGCTATTTACCAAGTTTTATTGAGATATGTTGAGAAATAAGCAAGATATAGAATTTTACTTATTTCCCATAAGGTTACTACTGTGTTACCACTTTCAATATCACTATAACCAATGGACATAGATCAGTGTTTCAAATTACCAAATTGTTTGTTTTTTTGAGCTGAATTCAATGGTGCCCACAAAAATTCACTCTACAAATTCGATAAATTTTATTTTTCTATGTAAAAAATTCAAAAAACCCATTTTTGGGGGGGTTTATCCCCCTTTACCCCCCCCTTCCGGTGGTCCGATCGGGCTGGTTCACGAACTCGTCCAATTGATTACCACTTTACATGTCCGTACCAAATTTCATAAAGATCGGACCATTTTTGCGGCCGCTATCGTGCTAACAGACATATATATATATATAAATTCAAACGAAGTATTATAGTGGTCCCGAGCTTAAGTCTTACCATGAGACCTACGGTAATAGCTTCTTCCCTATAGGGGAAATTCGCTAAAACATGTGGTGTTGTCTAATTCTTTAAACTGTTTGCTAGATATTTACATATCGTCACTTAACAAACAATACCGCCTATCTGACAAAACCCAAACTTTTCAGGAGAGAAGAAAAACCGTTTTGGCAATACAGCCTATCTGCGGTAGATAGGCGGTATTGTAAGATAAAAAGTCAAATATTGTCGAATTAGAACATTGCGTCTACCAGCGCTATTCTTAGAGATCTTGGTGAACTACAGCCGCCATTACGTGTACAATAACACTGCGGTTGCTAGGATACCAAATACCCTACTCTGATTAATAAATACTTTACAGGAATTAAGGAAAACTGTTTTGGCAATACAGCCTATCTGCGGTAGATTGGCGGTATTGTAAGAAATAAAGTCAACCTATGTCAAATTAGAACATTGCTTATACCAACGCTATCCGTCGGATTTTCAGTTAACTACGGCCACCATTACGTGCAGAATAACACTACGGTTGCTAGGATAACAAAAACTCAATTTCCCAAATTTTGTCAGATAGGCGGTATTGTTTGTTAAGTGACGATATGGTGGTTCTAAGAGCAAGTTTATTAACACGTGATGTTGTCTAATTCTTTAAACCATTAGATATTTACATATGGTGGTTCTAAGAGTGAATTTATTTAGAAGGTATTTTGTACAATAAAGAATAATTATTTTAATTTTAATGTTCTTCAATATAATGATTAGAGTTATTTAGGCCCTTGAAGCCACTAGTTTTCCAAATATTTCTGAATATTCTCCAATTATAAAAGTAACACAAATAAATTACTTTTAATGGTCAGTTTGTAATGAATTTGTAACATATAAACACTGTTGCAGGCTTGTCTCCAAACAGCAGTGCTGTGCCGCTGATCAGAGAGAGGACCTTGGAGCCCCTGGTAAGCTGGGCAACCGTCGACCCAACTTCTAACCTTCAATCATTTTGTTAAACCCTAAGACGTCTTTAAAAGACATGTCAATGTTTTGTCGAGGGTTTTTTTTAGTTAGGAAAGTTAATCCTATGAATTTTAAATAAAACTTGTGATAGATAATTTAGCAAATTTAGATCACAGTTAAAAATTATCAGGATCAATTTTTGAAATTCATATTTCACTCATGCACATTCAGTCTCTCACAAACATCTCCGATAAAACATCATCAGCATATTCCCAACTAACCCTAATTTTGTTTCATTTGGTATTTCATTTAAAAACTTTTAACGGATGTACATTTTCTACATTATTTTAAGAGAAGTTTTGATCAAATAATTTTTATTATTATAATCCTTAGATTCCTTTATATTCCTTAAAATTATCATATATAAATTAGACATCTACCCTCTAATTTAAGACATGTTATGAAAATAACTTATGGTAGTGATATCGTAAGATCAAATGCCCACGTTGTCACATTCTTTTAGCAGTGCTGTCCACCATTGTGCTGTTCCAGCTCAACTTGTTTTGCTTGATAGCTTCCACCTGCAAGCTTGAGGCCCATTGGAGGGGGGGGGGGGGGGTCCAAGTTCAAAGTAAAAAGAGGACGCCACTCTCTTGGTGGTCGGATCGAAAGCACAACAAATTATAAGAAGTTTTTATGAAATCTTTTGAACAATCTCATGATTTTAAGGATGTTAAGGATGTGTGCCATCATCCCAGAGTAAGGATATTGCGAAATTCAGTAAAGAATACTTAAAATTATTCTGGTGTATGCAGGCGTTGGAGCCAAACGCGTCCGGCCCTGGGTCAGAGGATGAACCGCCCGAGGTGACGAGGATCTTCTCCTTCCTCCAGATCCTCACGGCCACCTTCGGGTCCTTCGCTCACGGCGGCAACGATGTCAGGTACAGTCTGGGGATTGTAGCTCGCTCATATGTAAAATTTTTAAGTGATTTTATATTTATCCTCATAATCCATGAGGAGAAAAATTGCATGTTAAAAATTTCAGATGTATCCGAACCCCCTGATGGTTAAAAAAAGACGCGCTAAGCGTGTGCGTGTGCTGCATAAGATTCCAATTAAAAAATCATAAAACGTTTCAACTTCATCAAATAAATTTCTATGTTTTCATCCTCAGCAGCAGTGAAATGGTACTAACAATTGAACAGTCTATAAAGAAAAACACTGACACATTTAATATATGACAAAAAGAAATACATCAAAATGGATGTTACCAAGCACATCATAGCATGTAAATTGTATTTTTTAACTCGGCGTTTTAGTTTTTAAGTTTTTTTCATGTCCTGAGTTTTTATTTTTATATTTTCTGTTTTTGGTGCTATTTTTGGTTATGTCCATAAAAACAAAACTTGTGATGATCATTCTTTATATGTTCACAATTTAAACCAGACACCATTTATGATGGGCCCTCCCACCAATTTACATTTGCAAGCTTAATGGGAACTGCACATGCTGTTAATCGTACTTACGCATGTTCCGAACGACTTCAACCAATGACTTCAGTGAAGTGCCTTAGACTGCATAGCCACTATGCCACCGTCTGACCGATGGGCGATCAACACATATCGCCTAGAACCAATCCTAAGAGCAACTTAGTAAACTACTAGGCCAAATCTTTGCTAACAGGACCCAAAGCTTATAAAAATCTGGCTGGAACAGTGTATTGAAATGTTAATAGGTCATCACCTCAAGGAGGGAGCTGCCTGGTGTAGTGGTACAACATGGACTTTGCAGGCCCCAAGGTCCCGTTTTGAATCCCACCAATCACTAATCGCAATTTGCTATGTGATAATGCTGTAGCCTTGAGGGTGCACATTAAGTTGAATTTATAGCTGTAGTGCATGTCCATGGACTACAGCTAAGCCACTACTAAGTGTGGTCTTTATCTAGGATTAAAAAACATTTCTCAAGGAAATTCCCATTACTAAATAACTTACAAAATACAAGATTTCAATTAAAGAATCATTAAACGTTTCAACTGTTTCAAATCAATTTCTGTATGTCATCATTCTGAGCGGTTGTCATGTCGCAGCAATGCCATCGGTCCGCTGGTCGCCGTGTGGTTGGTGTTCACGGAGGGCTCGGTGCAGCAGAAGGCCCCAACCCCACTGTACATCCTTCTGTACGGGGGCGTGGGGATATCCGTGGGGCTGTGGCTGTGGGGCCGCCGGGTGATAGAGACCATCGGCGAGGACCTTACCAAAATCACCGCCTCAACGTAAGCTGGAGAACGCTACTGGCGTGTAATGTTTGTTGATTCTTTCTTTTTTTTGGAGGCCACTTTTTTTGAAGGTTTAGTTGATGCTGGTTTACTCTCAAAAGATTCAGAGTTATGTGATTAGAGATTTGAAAAACCAACATTAACATATCTGAGAATGTTTGATGATTAAAAGTTTTTCCCCTAACTACAAGTCGAGGGTCATGTACTGAAACAAATCGGGTTACTTTTGTGGTAATTTCTAAGAATGAATTGGCAGATTTGCAATTTGACTTAAAATTTTTAAATGGCCCTCAGGTCACAGTCAAACTAGAGCGAATCTGGTGCGAATACCAACAAACAAGCAGCACTGAATGCCATACTTCCTTATGGCGTTCATTATTGCTTGTTCGTATGCATTCGCTTTGATGTGATCGTGGCCTAAGACTTCTACTAATTAATTAAATTAATCTGTAGTGTTTGATTACCTGAATATCACTGTAGGATGAGTGTACAGTTAGCCTTAAGGTTCTGTGTGACTTGGTGCAACATTCAGTTGCTACTAACAAGGAAAAAACATAAGCTCTATTATTATTGACTGCTAATTGCATATAACCAGAAATCATAAGAGATGGAATTCTTTTTGTGTCAAAAAGTAAGAAAGTGATGCTCTCCCAGTTGTTTATTTTGTTTACAGTATTAACATTTTTTAACCAATATTTTTAGAAAAGCATCCCCTGTTACTAATCAATCAGCTGTTTTGACCAGACACGTATAGACTGTCATCCATCTAGTTTCACTAAACGTTTGACCAGCCAAAGTAACGTGATCACCTGAGGGTTGACTAATGTGAGGTCTATTATCCATGGTTTTAGCCCCTGAGCTGTGAGATCAATTATCTAAGATAAAATTACTTACTCGAAGTCCGTCAACAGCTCAAATTAAATTCAACATGTTCAGTACATGTTTTGACGTTAGCACGTCATCTTCAGCTGTATACTAGTAGGGAAGTTCATTGTAGTTTGAATCTGTCTCCTACTGCCGACGCGTTGCGATCGTGGTTTTTCTTTGTTGTAACAGGCCTATGTAATTTTTGTTTCAATGTTTAATTGTTTGTGTCGTAAGTGTAAAGTTATGTGTTTGTGTTTTATAATCTTCTTGACAACGCTAACTAGTCTACAATTCTTTGTTTAAAATTCATTGTTGGTGATGGTGATTTTATATTTTGATTAGGATTTTTGCGGACATTTGCCATCACTGATTAGTAAAAAAACAAGTTTCACGACGTTTCGGGATCTGGAATCTGATCCCGTCTTCAGGTGGAAGAAAACCTAGAACATAACAAGATTAGTAACACATAGCCAGGAAAACCTGGACAAAAACACAGCTAAAACAGAGAACTGTAAAAGCAGTCACGAAAACACTAAGCTGAAAAGAAAAACAAAAACACAAAATAACACAGGAATCACAAGTATCGAGAATCACCAGACAGGAGAGAGCACGTCCACACCCAATCAGAGCTGAGCTGAGACTGGTGGGAGGAAAGCAAATGGCGGCGGCGACGGAAATGGCGGCAGCCACAGCCAACCAAATCACGGCGCGCTACCGGTGGGGAAAACCTGAAACAGAGACATGTGATATGCAAATTCCGTGTGTCTGTTTGTGTTTATTAGTTAATTTTTAACCTGATTTTGCCCCTTGGCCTTGCTACGGGTTAACATGTTGTGAGAATTTTGAACAGAATTGTTAGTAATTACCCTATTTGCTGACACTTTATTTTCCCTGTCTTTCAATTCTTTGTTTAATATTGGTAGCCATACTGGCCTTATTTCAAGTGAAGATTGACTGATTGGTTGGTCTGCTAGTTTTATGTATGAAACTTCAATTAGTTTTCTTTTGAAAAAATGAGGTTCACGGTGTACTATTTTTGCTTCGTCAAAATTCATCTGGTGATTTTCAGACCAGCAGTGTTGAGCAATTTTTGATTTATCCACTAAGCCCTTCCTCGTGTTATCCTTGTGTTCTTTGATTCTAACACTTAAAGGTCTTTTTGTCTCGCCATAATACGGCCTAGAGCAACTATTGCAGTTTATTCTGTAAATACAGTTTTTTGATCCCTGAGTGCCATTTTTTGGTTTGGTTTTTACGAGACATTGCCTAAGAGTGTTTTGTGTCCTAAACGCGGTTCTAACTTTGAACTTCCTAGCAACTCTTCTAATTTTTTCCGATAATCCCGGCACATAAGGGATTGACATAGGAACGAATTTTTCAGTGTTTTCTGACTCATTCTGTTTAGCCCTACGGTTTTTGCACTTTCTTATTACGGATTGAGGGTATCCATTCTTAGCCAAATCTTGCTCTACTTTTTTGATTTCCTGATTTAATCCATCTTGATTTGAGCAAATGCTCTTTGCTCTCTCAAATAATGAGTAAGCTACCCTTTCTTTGACAGATTTTTGATGGTTTGATTGAAAATTTAAGTACTGCCCTGTGTGTGTCTTTTTTCTGAAAACAGTTGTCCTAAGCGTGTCCCTATCCTTTTCTACGCACACATCCAAAAATGCTAGTTTGTTTTGGACTTCCTCTTCCATTGTTAGGCGGATGGAAGGAGAAATACTGTTAAGATGCCCTAAAAAGTCTTTTAGTTCATTGTCTCCATGCGGAAATACCACGAAGGTGTCATCGACGTACCTCCACCAAATCTTCGGCCAAGCTGGTAAATACACTGAACTAAATAAAGATCCTACAGAAAGTTTCGAGCGTAAAGTTGCAAGCACTCTTAGGAAGCATAAACAGTTTTTTTCTGATAAACAAAGAACTCGTTTAACACCGCATCACTCGAAAATCCCACACATGTATGGGTTACCTAAAATTCATAAAACTGATGTACCTCTTAGGCCTATAATTAGCTCTCGCGACTCACCGTGTAGGGAACTGTCTAAAGTCCTCCTGGACATCCTGAAACCATTGGTAGGAAAAACTGACACGTACATAAAAAATTCTAAAGACTTCGTTGAAAAGTCAAAGGACATAGTGCTGGCTGAGACGGATAAGCTGGTTAGTTTTGATGTTGAAAGTCTGTTCACGAATGTCCCAGTTCCTGAAACCTTAAAAATAATCGAGTCTCGGCTCGAAAAAGATGAAAGTCTAACTGAACGTACTAAACTTCCTGTTAACGTCATTATGGAACTGCTTGAATTATGCACTCAATGTAACTATTTTGAACTAGAGGGTAAATTATACCGTCAAGATGAGGGGATGGCCATGGGGTCGCCATTGTCGCCTATCTTTGCTGATATCTTTATGGAGGAGTTTGAGCAAAAGGCTTTGTCTTTGGCTCAATTCAAACCGAAGATTTGGTGGAGGTACGTCGATGACACCTTCGTGGTATTTCCGCATGGAGACAATGAACTAAAAGACTTTTTAGGGCATCTTAACAGTATTTCTCCTTCCATCCGCCTAACAATGGAAGAGGAAGTCCAAAACAAACTAGCATTTTTGGATGTGTGCGTAGAAAAGGATAGGGACACGCTTAGGACAACTGTTTTCAGAAAAAAGACACACACAGGGCAGTACTTAAATTTTCAATCAAACCATCAAAAATCTGTCAAAGAAGGGGTAGCTTACTCATTATTTGACAGAGCAAAGAGCATTTGCTCAAATCAAGATGGATTAAATCAGGAAATCAAAAAAGTAGAGCAAGATTTGGCTAAGAATGGATACCCTCAATCCGTAATAAGAAAGTGCAAAAACCGTAGGGCTAAACAGAATGAGTCAGAAAACACTGAAAAATTCGTTCCTATGTCAATCCCTTATGTGCCGGGATTATCGGAAAAAATTAGAAGAGTTGCTAGGAAGTTCAAAGTTAGAACCGCGTTTAGGACACAAAACACTCTTAGGCGATATCTCGTAAAAACCAAACCAAAAAATGGCACTCAGGGATCAAAAAACTGTATTTACAGAATAAACTGCAATAGTTGCTCTAGGCCGTATTATGGCGAGACAAAAAGACCTTTAAGTGTTAGAATCAAAGAACACAAGGATAACACGAGGAAGGGCTTAGTGGATAAATCAAAAATTGCTCAACACTGCTGGTCTGAAAATCACCAGATGAATTTTGACGAAGCAAAAATAGTACACCGTGAACCTCATTTTTTCAAAAGAAAACTAATTGAAGCTTCATATATAAAACTAGCAGACCAACCAATCAGTCAATCTTCACTTGAAATAAGGCCAGTATGGCTACCAATATTAAACAAAGAATTGAAAGACAGGGAAAATAAAGTGTCAGCAAATAGGGTAATTACTAACAATTCTGTTCAAAATTCTCACAACATGTTAACCCGTAGCAAGGCCAAGGGGCAAAATCAGGTTAAAAATTAACTAATAAACACAAACAGACACACGGAATTTGCATATCACATGTCTCTGTTTCAGGTTTTCGCCACCGGTAGCGTGCCGTGATTTGGTTGGCTGTGGCTGCCGCCATTTCCGTCGCCGCCGCCATTTGCTTTCCTCCCACCAGTCTCAGCTCAGCTCTGATTGGGTGTGGACGTGCTCTCTCCTGTCTGGTGATTCTCGATACTTGTGATTCCTGTGTTATTTTGTGTTTTTGTTTTTCTTTTCAGCTTAGTGTTTTCGTGACTGCTTTTACAGTTCTCTGTTTTAGCTGTGTTTTTGTCCAGGTTTTCCTGGCTATGTGTTACTAATCTTGTTATGTTCTAGGTTTTCTTCCACCTGAAGACGGGATCAGATTCCAGATCCCGAAACGTCGTGAAACTTGTTTTTTTACTAATCAGTGATGGCAAATGTCCGCAAAAATCCTAATCAAAATAGTCTACAATGAAATTCACTACCTAGTACTAGTATGCAGCTGAGGATGACATGCTAACATCGAAACATGTACTGAACATGTTGAATTTAATTTGAGCTGTTGACGGACTTTGAGTAAGTAATTTTATCCTACATAATTAATGTGTTATCTACCTTGCAGGGGGTTCACCATTGAGATAGGCTCCGCGATGACCGTCCTGCTGGCGTCCAAGATCGGACTGCCCATCTCCACGACTCACTGCAAGGTTGGGTCTGTTGTGTTTGTCGGCTGGGCCAACGCCTCCGCCGGAGGTGTCGACTGGACTCTTTTTCGGTAATATTTGTTATCGAGAGGTGTTAATTTTTATAAATAGTATTAGCTATAAAATTTCAGGAAGAGGCCGGGTTGCTAATTGTGATTGAGATGTCAAACTGCTATTTGTATGTATGTGTATATTTCATCTTTCAAAGTGTCCAATAATTGTGAAATCATCTTGATTGCAAATAGTTATGAAAAATGTTTTAAATCACTTTTTAGGGTTTTTTATCATCATCAAAAAATGGCTACTTTACAAGTTTGTACGTCAATATTTTAAGAGAGTTTCTATCATTACCACATTGCGGCAGGTCTACATCTATTGAAAAGCTATATAGGCTTGCAAGAATAAAAGCCACAATTATGTAAAACCATTGTTCATACAGTATGTAGTTAGAGAATCAATGGTAATACTAAGCATTCAAATGAGACTCAAATTTTTTTGGTTTACAATATTTTTTTTCTTTTCTGGTAGCTTAACACTACTTGTTGTTGTATTAACACTACCAAGAGTCTGCATTCACTTTATTAGATGAAGTGGAAACCATAATTTCAGTATCAATCTTAGTTGAAAAAAATTTTGGTTTATTCTTTGATTGATATGACCGTTTCATGATTCACATAGTCTACTAATTTCATAAGTGAAGGTTCTGATGGCAGGATTTATTTCTGATTGCCAGAATGTGAGTGTTTATTTTATCCTGCTCTAAGGCTGTATTCTCTTTTACAATGATTCCCCCCCATACATTGCCCCCCCCCCCATTTCCTACCTGACTTCAGGGTGTGCAACACTCACACAATAATCCCTGTCCACAGCAATATCATCTCTGCGTGGGTGGTGACAGTTCCGATAGCCGCAGGTCTCTCCGCCCTCTTCACTGCAATCCTGCGAGCCGTCGTCCTTTAACTCCCTTCGCTCAACTCGACCGTTCAAGATCTCCGCTCGCTGTTTACTTGGCCTACAACATAACTACGTGTTTGTTAAACTGTTATACACTATTATTCATCTATGATCAAAGAGCTTAACCGATTTTTTTATACTGGAAACTTTGCAATATTTTGGGATATGTAATAAGGTATTTAATTAGTCATCTTGAACGGACGATTAAATCTAGGTGCTTTTGTTGACGTAGGATTAAAGATAATATTTTATTAATTAGGTAGTAAGAATTTGAAATAAGTGTCTCCTCAAACAGCCACAATGTTATTTTTTTATCTATCCCGTGCTTTCTCGTCGTTGTTATATGGTTTGAATATGTCTAGATTGTAGTTTAGGTTTTTTTCATCATGTACCTGATTTGAATTTTTTAAATATGAGTCAATAGTGAGTATAAATGTGTTCTAATCTGGGCAAAATAGATGTTTCTGGAAAAGGTAAAAGTTTGATCACAAATTTTTGCCTGCTAAAGTAATTTTTTATTGAGAACTATATTATTTACAATTTACAGCCATGTAACAACAGCTTTAATTTTGAACATGTTTTTAGATACAAAATGTGAAGGAATTAAAATTTCTTTTAGTCTAGACTGTGCCTTTGTCAGGTCAAATTATGAGGCAGAAAATCAAAAAGGATTTCTGACTCAAATTGTTGAATGTTGCATTGTTATTACCGTTGATTGCATCATAAAAGATCAATTAATTGAAACTAGCATCAAAATCAATTGGAAAACTATTTACCAATCTGTTAAAAAATGAAATGTAAAGTGAGATCTTTAGAATAAAAAATAATTTAATTCTATTGAGACTTTATTACACCTTTATAAATCCTAATGGGTACTTTATTTTTTATCGTAAGAAAGAATTGTTTGTTTGAAACTAAGATTTTTTTCCAATATTCAGGGTTATTATCACCCACAGCATTATCACGTAAAGAAAAAACCATGTCGCATGCAATGGCTTTTTCGTTCCGTAATAACGCTGTAACCGACTAGTCCTAGTTCGAAGTAATGAGCAAACAGTTCCGTGCTAAGTCTAGCATTGTGAAATGTAAAGATGGGCGGATAAAAAAATCTCAGGGTGATTATAAAGTAAATCTAGTAAATAATTATTAGCCTTTTATTTACGATTACTTATGCAGACAAGACTATTGTCATATCACAAATTGGACGAATTCGTCGTGATTCCTGAAAAAGCTTCACCTCTCTAAAGACTGGGATGCCCAAACGGTGTTATCAGGTAGTTTGAGCAAGCAAAACCACTATCTGCTACCACCTTTGCCATAAATCCCAATTTTCGATCTTGCCTTAGCTGCTAAACAATCAGGGAACCGAGTTTTTACTTTAATATGTTTCCAATAATTAAAATTTAGTGATGGAAAAACAAGTATCAGGTTTGTATTGTAAACCTTTTGATAATTAGTTTAAAATGGATTTTATTGATGAAAAATATATCTTATAAATGATATAGAGTTAATGAAAACTACGCTTATATATACTCTATTAATTCCAAACCGTCAAATGAAATTCATCCATTATCAGGGATATTTGGTTTTAAATTAAACACAGGCTCCAGACATTATAAGGAACATTTTTTATACCATGGGCTCCAGATAGTTTGTGTGCCAATTAGCTAAATATAATGACATACTTTTGGTATTGTAATAGATAACTGTATTTTATTGTATTAATTTTGTTTTGTTTTTTAAAGAGGGTGGTGGCCTCTTTTTTACCTTGCCTTTGCCCCGCCCACATAGACTATATTGATCTGTGCTTGGAAGTTATCAAGTAGAGGCAAGGAGTGAGCCGGTACAGTACAAGGATAAACAGTACTGCTGAAAGTATGTGACAAGCTCGAGTCTCGAACCTGCAACGCTTTGTGGCCACAGTTCTGAGGCCGAGTGCGCTACCAACTGCGCCACTGACACACTAATTGATTACTACCTACATACTGGTGATGTCAGACACGACAAGTTTTGCTATTGTAAGCTACATGAATTAGTAATTTTACATGTTTGGTAGTATCAGATATTTTAATTATTATTTCTTCTTAAATAGTAATTGAAGATGAGGTAAGAATCTCAGTAGATTTTGCCCCAACTTCAATTTCATATGTTTTTGGGCGAAAAGTAATTATGTGATAACTGAACTTAAGACGTGGCTACTCGACAATAGACGACATTTTCAATCTTTCAAATACGATTCATTTGCGACTTGCACAACAAAAAGAAAAACTCTATTATTTCTTTATTGATTTTTCAGTGGCTTCTGATTATACTGGTAGAAGAGCTTTGATCTACAAACTATCGTGTTTAGGACTATCGACAAAGATGATTCATGTGTTGAAGGATCTGTACAGTGGGACTACTTCTCGTCTTTGGGGTTACAGAAAGATTTGTAACTGAAAATGGCCTTAGGGCTGTATATGAGGTTGGAATTAATTTAGTTTGTTTGTGAAAGATATGTCGAGTTGTTTGGAAGGAGGTTGCAGTTTTGGCGGACGAAAAATTAATGTAAGCGGATGACATTATTTTAATAGCCCCAACTGCTACTCTGACTTCCAACTCATGATAAGCTTTCAGAATATTGTTTAACGTGGAGTTTGAAAGGGAATTTTAATAAATAAAAAATTATTATTTTTAGAAAAGGGGGAAGACTGAGGGTAAATGATGGTAAATTCTTTTTTAAAAGGGAAAAGATTGAAATAGTTGATATTTACAAATATTTACTTCAAAACACTTTTACTACGTCCGTGTCTTGGAATTTGCATTTTAAAGAAAAGGTGTCTGCGTGAAAATTATTGATTAGTTCAATGTAGTATGGTTTGATAAATAACAATCGGGTCCCATATAGCGTAAAATGTCAATGTTTAACTCGGTAATAAGAGCAATAGTATGTTAGAAGGCGCAAGTCTGGGGATTTCTTGAAAGCGAATAAGTCAAATCAGTGCAAAAGAATTTTATTAAAAAATTGTTTAGACTGCCATTCAACTGCTTTTGTGAAAGTACATCTAATTACTGGACTGATGAATATTAATTATTTAATAAAGGTATGCAATTTATCATCAGAAATTGCATATCCTTACTAGATCATCTTTACCAGATCATCTTGCTAAAATGGTTATTAGCAAAAAAGGTTTTTGGTATAATGGATGGAGGTAATTGGTCAGAAGAATTGAAATAAAGTTGACTTAATTTAGACGTGCCATTAAATTTGCAGTCTCGGCTAACACAGGTTTTGGAGGCTGAGAGTACGATGGAGGCGGATTGTCAAGGCTGTGCGGTGACATCGCACTTTCATGAAAAATATCATACGCTCGACCTTGAATCGGGCGAAAGGAGATCCTATCTGATAACATCGATCACACGGATATTTTATGCAGGCCCGGCGACAGGATTTTCGGGCTCCTGTGCAATCTACAACCCCGGGCCCTGAGACCTGGCGACCTTTTTTTCTTGTTTTGTATGCTTTTGGACCCTTTTTTAGCTGTTTTGGGCCCTTTTTTCCCCCTGCGAGCCCAGGCCCCTATGCTTTTGACCCCCTGCCATCTCCTGTCGCCAGCCCTGATTTAATGGGTCGTTAAAGCAAGGGCTGAGCTGACCGACCTAAATTATAAGCTATTTTTGGATGAACAGGTGGATATGAGGTAATGACTTGAGCTGTCAGTCACCAAGACCGAATTGCCGTCCTTCCATGATAGGGATCTTCATGGAAATTCCTATTGCTGTGTGTGATGTTGGGGTCCGGACAAAGTCTTCGGCAAAGTCTTCAGCAGTCTTGTGCTCGACTGCTGCCTCACACGGTGGGAGCACATCTAGATTGTCTGCAACAAGGCGACATGGATTTTTCTGTCGCTCAGCCAGGTTAATTAACAATGTCAGATGTTTGATAGGTAATCTCACTCTACCGTCAACGACATTCTACTGTACAGTGCAGAAGTATGTGAGGGTACCATGGGAGTCAAAAATCACTGCAACAGGGTGATTTTCAAAAATTATCTAGCAAAAGGGTTGCCTCTGTGACACGGCGTCTGGACTGGCTATTGGCGTAACTGTTCGCTATTGAGAAGCTGAGCATATTTTCTTGTGTCCTGGATCTTGGTAGAGACCAAATTGCTGAGGAGGCCAGACTCAAACCTGCAAGCCTAGCAGGAGCAGTCGGGACTGTAGATGGGGAGGACGTTTTGCCTCTTCTGAGAAATCAGCCTATGAATGAGCCATGCATCTGGGGATATTGACTTCATCCTGTGTTAATTCCTGACAGATCACAGTTACCTATTTTAGGGAATAAATTTTTCATCACAACAAAAATAGTCGTTTCCCAAGCTATAAATTAGAGGAAGGGAAAAATGATCAGCTGATTTTTCCTCACTCTCTCTCAATTAGTTTTTCATCTGTCTGCTATGCACACTAATGTTTCTTCACCATTTATTTTTACAGTTTATATCAGCTATGTTTATTATTTAACAATCTAAATGTAAACTAAAATAGGCTTAAGCTCTAGTTTTTATATTGTTGTGTAGGTTTGCTATGATCCATATTATTTTATTTTTATAAAAAAAGTTAATTTAGAAATATAACAGTTTTTACTTTACCTGCTTCTCTTATTTTATGACGCTACTCTTATTAGTGTTTTTGCGTCACGATGAAAAGTATCATTCATAACTTGTATCAAAAGTGATTTTCCGGCACTTGCTCCCATTATTCCCCCTCATATGTGAAAATCACTTTCACATGCTTGGCTTGACTCACACATGAAACTCAGTGGTCCTTTGTTCGGCTCCTCCTCTCACATGAAACTTGAGCACACACCGTAAAATGCCACTTTCGGTACTAGTAATGAAATAGACCATTCCGTTTGGGAAAGATGAGGTCACCTCAGTACAGATACTGTCTGGAGTATAGGAGTCCTATATTGAGTATAGGAGGAGGTGGTTGTCACTCATTTCACCTTCTTTCGACACAGACTTTTGCTAAACACAGATCATTTCACCGTCTCTGCAGTAGGCAATCTGTCCCTTTGGATATAGTTGTGAGAGCAATGCTTCGCAAGTGGTGCTTAAGAGATCTCTAAGTTTCCCGGAATGGTGGTGTAGTGGTGACTTTTCCCGTCTGGATGCAAGACACATGGTTTAGTGCTGAAGTTGTTCGATAAAGGTTTTGGCCTGGTTTTCCCCACATCTCCGTGAGTGGTTTAGTGGTCCCATAACCATGTAATTCAACACGATTCCCTTGGGGTTCAAACTTAAAGCATTCCTGCTTCATAAAAAAAATTCTTTCAATACAACAGTTTATGGAAATACTACTGTACATGGTATGATTATATCCATTTTGTATTTATCATTAGTGAATGAAAAGTTTATTGATAATTTGTTATGTATATTCCATAAGAAATTAACCTTATATACCAAAAACCATGAACAGATTGTATAGTTACTCAATAAATTAAAGATTAGTACCAGGACCCGATAAAATAAAAACAACCTCAATACCTATGCCAATTGGCTGCAGAACAAAAACCGGATTTTTCCCAGACTTGTGACCGGCTCAAAAATTTCTCATGGCCAAAAACCCCACATACAGATAAAAAAATCAAAAATGTTTGAACAAATTAAAATGTTTATAGGAGTATAGAATTAGGATTTAAGATTAAAAAATGAAGAGGAAAAACAAATTCATGAAATTATATCTCAAGCAAGTAAATAATCATGCAGTCAGTGGGTTCAGAGAAATTGCATAAAAATGAAAAATCCCAAATAAGATTACCATTGACCTCTTCTGTCATATCAGTTGTTATTCAAACAGCGTCATTTTGACTCAAATTCAGCATTAGCAGACATCACAGAAGTAACTGTACAATTAACTTACATTTACAATTCAAACTATGACAGTAATAACAAGTTAACTTGTTTTAATGCTTAAACATTTTACACTTTTGCACGAGATATTGTTTTGTTTGTGATGCGATATACGGTGTATTCAGAAAATTTTAATGACTGGTGAAATTACAGATAAAAGAAATATTCGTTTCATCTGTGGGGGAATCACTGAGTGAAAGTAGTTAACTTCAGGTAAGTACACATCAACTTTTTTTATGAATATGAAGCGGAAGAGGGATGGAAATTACAGTTACAATTCGCCAATGATTAGCAGGCCTGTCCCTCACGAAAACAAACGAACACCCATCAGTAATAGCAAGGTCCTACCAAAGAAACATATGTGAGAGATGAAAAATTAATACTGTAATTGAAGTGAGATGGATGATTCAAGAAATGTGCAAATGTCATCGGCTGGAGAATTTTGGTTTTAGTCTTGATGTTGTTTATTACTGGATAAGCCATTTGGTTTGTTGATGCTATTTTTTGTTGTTATTGTTGATTGAATAACAGACAGGGACTCTTAAGACTTTGATCTTTTCAAGATTTTGGAATTTCTAGTGTATTTTTGACTGCCTTTTACTGGGACGGCCTACTCCTGTCAAATGAAAATATACAATCATCCTCCCTCTCCTGCTTAATAGTTTGGTTAATACTGCTATGACCTGATTTTTAAAGAGTCTGCTCATCATGTAAAAAGTTTGGATCGAAAACTAAATCAGGTTTTTTTGAAGCCACATCTTTCAAATTTTCATTTTTAAATTATAAAAAATAGAATTGTTGCACCAAAGCCCAAAAATGAGGTTTCTGGTTTGAGGTCGTTCATCTTGAACTTGAAACGATTGAGAGCCAGAAAAATGATTTCGCCCCAGGTGCAAACACAATTTTCCACATACAGTAGACGCCCCCTTGTTCGGCTTCGGTTGGATCGGCCGCCGGATGGTCCGGCCGTTCCTAGGAGGGTGACTCATATCCGTCAAATCACTACGTCGCACCGCGGAGGAATGACCATTGACAGGGTTTATCCTGAATGTTTAGTTTCCGGGTGTAGAAATAAATTATGTCAGTCCAGTTTACGGGCAAGCTTGTAATTAATTGATGGCCACACTTTACCTCAACTAAACAAACGATGTTGTTATCCTTTCAATATAAGGACTTTTCATTGAGATTTGATCTGGGGTTTCGTTTGCATAACAAAGGATAATAATAAATTTTTTTTATATTTGTAGTAAGTAGGCTTTAGAGGCTAGATTTAAGTAATACGAGTAATATATCCAGTAAATTAATTCGATCCAACAAATTTCTATTGTGTTTTTACAGTACACAATGGGGTTTTCTGTTCACTTTATATCCTCAGTATACGGTATTGGTAGAAACGATCCTATCTACGAATGAGCACAAAGGAGAATCAAACAGAGGTATCTTCTAATGTTGCGCTTAGCTGGTGTCGAGGACTTATAAAAAAATATATCACCATTAACGCCGCGAGAGACCAGCACCGTCGCTGCCCTCTCCTAATTTAACTTAACTGTAGCTAGTAACTGGATGTAACAAGTAAATAGTAACTTAACTGTAGCTAGATTTCACTGTAACTAGCAAGCATTTGGGCGCAACAGAAGACCCATTTAAAAGCGACCTCTGTTAGATTCTTCTCTGTGGAATGAGGCAATATGGGTTCAACATATGAGACGTCAAAATATTTTCTTTGGCAATTAAGCACTGTAAACATATTGAAATAAAGTGTTTTGTTCATCTCTAAGCATAGGTAATGAATTTAATAGTGTTATTTTACATTTTGATAGTACATCCGCATAGTGCGGCCATTTTGTAGTCCGGCCGGTGGTTCGGTCCCGAGGTGGCCGAATTAGAGGGCCTCTACTGTACTACTTTAAATAAATCTATGATATAAAAAATGTATAAAGTAGAAAAATATTCAAAAATTAAACTTTGAGGTTATGAGCGATTATACAACTTCTTTATCATGGTTGCTAAGCATTGACTGCAATTAAAATCATATGATTGTCACTAGCCTGTTGTTAGAAATCTTTTGACTACTGTATAGTTATAATATGTTGTTTATGCAGTGTTTCTTGCAAATAAATAAACAACTGACTTTATCGCCCCTGGGGCTTTTTTAGCTCTACGGTGGAAAAGAGCTTTCTTCAGCCTGCACATGACGTATGTAAAAGCTGGAGTTTACATACCTGAGTGGTGAAAAATTTATTTCATAAAATTTAAAAACATATTTTTAAATGCTGTTTTGATTGAACTCATTTAAGATAAAAACTAAATACTATTTTTTTCAGAAAACAGCTCACTTAAGTAAAGAGTTAAAGAATGTCATATTGTTCTCTAAATTCATCCAAAGAAGCGGTAAGATACAAAAACAGAAAGAATGAGGGGGAAGAGGAACAAGATGAAGAAGTGCTTATTTCATCTTTACGAAACGAGAATCAGAGTTCAGAGGGAGAGAGAAGATGCTTTCCCCAGTTAAACATTTATTTCTATCTGTTCAGTACTTTAGTCACTGTGCTTATTCTCTCTTTGGCATTAAGTATTTTATATTTTCACACTAGTGTTTTCAGAAGTTCTCAAAGTGGTTCTTGTGTACCTTTAAATCAAGTTGGGGAAGTGATTGTAGTGAGTGAAATAACTCATTTTCCATCATGCACAGACAATAAAACTTGTCACTCGTTCTTGAAAGTTATCGAACAGAAGCATGATGGGTTAAAATACAATTTCGTGATTGGTGAAAGAGGAGAACTTTATATAGGGGCAGGGTTCAAATGTCTCATCAATAATAATGATAATACTTTGTATGTGAAATTTTTGAGATCAGAACACTTGGAACTATTTGATGGGTATAAAAGAATGTGCATCAGGCTTTCAGAAATCATCAATCACGGAATTTCATGTGAAAAAATTTCACCAAACTTCAAAATTCAGGATGAAAAGAAAATGTGCAGAGTGTTAGAATCAAACAAGAACCGATCATATCATATCCATGACCCAAACCATGTTACGAAACTTATCCACAGTGATTTTGAATGGTCATTTTGTGGGGGTTTCTCTACTACAAAGTGAGTATTTAAGAAATAGTTTAAGCTGCAAATAAAAAATAATATGTGATAGATTAATCGATTAATGGTCAGGCATGGATTTAATATCCATATTTTCATAATATATCAGATATGTAGGGCATTTAATTTACACAAAAAATGGAGTATATAGCAGTTTTAGCTATAGGGAAGAAGCTGTTACCATAGGTCTAATGATAAGACCTAAGCCCAAAACCATGATAATTTTTTGTTTTGGAGACCCCAGAAGCAAAAGACACTATTCGCTAGAATTTATATATATATAGTACTATACATAGATATATAGATAGTTTTTCTGTACAGGGTGACAAAAAAGTCTGGAAACGGCCTTATATCTTTTTAACTAAATCTGTCAGAAAATTCAAACCTTTAACATCAACTTATATGTATGAAAACTACTTTTTGCAAGCATTACCATTTTTTGACCTCCACCAGGGGACAACCCATGAGAAGTAGGTACATAATCTTTGATGTAAGCATAGGTTGATATGCACATCATTTTAAAGGGCTGGTCAAGTGGAGTTCATTGCTGGAAACCGTGTCTCAAAAGGTTTGTCCGTTACAAAATGGCGGCTGTCCAAAGTTCTTGCGGAAAATACCTGCACAGGCCTTAGTATTGGTAAATACTCATAGTCAATATTAGCTAGAGAGATGAAACTTGGTTAATTTCTTTAGAATATTGAATAATATTACTCTATGACATAGTTGAATTTTTGATAAAGTAGGTTTACTTTTGAATTTTCCACTTTCATAATTTAAGGGCTTTAATCTTCTCTCCATTTAAAAAGCAAGAGGAATCAAATACGTCTGTTTCGTTTCATTATATCATGCTGATGCTGATTTAAAGCCAAGTGATTTGTAATATTAACACAATCGAATAAGCACAGGCTATAAGTACAAAAAAGACTTCATTCATCATTTTTAAGCCCAGCTCTGCCAGTTTACTGATTTCATCTTTACCTACATGCCTATCGGGTAAAAATGTAGCCTCAAGCGAAAGATTCCATAATATACCCTTTAACTGTCCAATATGTTATTTTGAACCAGGTGGAGGTTACACACGACATTTGTTTACATTTTTGTGTTGAATGTTACGACTTCCCTAGGAAAATAAATTAAGCGCTGATGAAATCTGTGGTTAACCTTAAAAACTTTTTCAAACCATGTCCGTATCTTTAATTGTTATCAAAGTGAACTGTTTTTGTTTTGAGATCGACGGACAGCACCCCTGTTCCAAAAAATTCAGCTTTTTACTATACTGAAATAAACACCCTGTCTTAAAATTTTGATACTAGCAAATGTCAGAATATCTTTAACATTAAACTTCAACATTTAAATACATCAAACTTCTACTGAGTTGTGAGTGTGAAGGAAATATTAAATATCCAGCATTTATTTTTATTTTATTTTTTTGTCCCTACAAGCCATTAGTCTTACATTATGTCTAATTTTATGTCAATACTTTGGAAATCCCACTCTTTTTCCCCCCATTACCTTTAATTTTTTTACTTTTAATTGAAACCCTCTCCCATCTTACTTCGACTTGCCAGGTGCCCACAAATTTGATGCAAAGAATCACATTACAAAATTAAATATATGATTACCTATATGTCTTACTTATTTCTCACCATCTCAATAAAACTTGTATTGTGGCTTAATCTAGATGAAATATAATGTATATTACTCTAAATTCCTCAATATTTTCATTTATGTGGCAGCAAACCTGCATACTCATTCCCCATATTATTTTATAGAGATTTAAAAAAACATGTCTCATCTCACTTTATTGGATTGAAATATGTTTTTGGGCTTTTGAAATTAGCTGAGTATGCAGGTTCGCTTCAAGAGCAGTATTTTTATATAATATTACAGTGGCGGCTCGTGAGTTTATGTACTGGGGGTTCAGAGCTAATAACATATACATGATACCAATGTATTATATTAGAGTTATTGTCTTAAGCCAATCAGTATTTAAAAACGTTGAATGCTTACAAGATTGTATTGCCTGCAATTCTTGACATACCTGCTTTTATACACGAGTGTAATGCTTACAGTCTATAGGATTAAGGCACTATACCTTTGATGATAAATTGTATTATGCTAGTATGTACATTAAAATGTTAAACCCAAAATTAATTAAATCAATAGCGTTATTACCGTTGCTCAGTAGCTTAATTACTGTACTTACAGAAAGCTATGGTGCGGCCGCTACGCCGATTATTTTCTTTCAATAATCAGAGCTAAAAATAAAACGCATAATCGCATAACTGAAATAAACGTATTTATAACTAAAAACAACATAGAAACCACACAATATTTAAATAAATAAACTTAAACATCGCCCGAACCATTAAAACAACATTATCAAGCTTTACAGTGCGCGTTCTGTAGGGTGCTGCTGAAACAGAAGTGGTTAGGAAAGAAACTACTCTTTCGGAAGAGGTCGGCCAATTTCGTCAGCGCTCGGCTCGCCGCAAGCATAGAGCATTAGCGGTCGATCCATTGCTTTCAAGCAAGCCCCCCTCCGCTCCCCCCACAACGCTCGCCCAGCCAGCTGGGTTCATTCGGCGTACTGAACCTCGCTCTGCCGGCGCAATGGCGTTGCGTGAGAGCTTTGCCCGGACGCAAAAATAGTTTTTTGCCATGTTGTTTATAAAAGTATGTTTAACAATGGGTTTTTCTGCTATTTACTCAAAAAATGTATTATTTTTGATTATTTTAGCGGGTTCACTGAACCATTGAACCTACACACGAGCCGCTACTGTAATACTAAGATTCATTAGAACACTGTTCACAAAGTTTGCAGCATGGGCTAACCAGTTTGTGCTAACCTCAAGTTATTTTTATTTTTTAAAGTTACCTCAGTTATCTCAAAAACCTTGCATCTAGCAGAAAAAAACTCCAGTTATAACTTGTAGTGTTACAGTCTCTTTACTAAACATTGGACATATTGTAAGGGGTTGAGATGTGTCTGCTCTGGTACTGTTTGAGGTGGTTTGGGAGGGGGGTTGTCACCATGCGGTTGCTGAACCTAGTTATGGGTCGTAAGGTGTTGATAAGATTTGTCTGCTGGCAGCGTTTGAGTGTTTTTGGCCATTCTTTTATTAAAGGAACTATAAAAGGTTTGGCCTATATAAAAATTTTCAGTCATAGGGATTGAGCTTATAAATATCACTTTTACCTAATTTTACAGTCTAACTGGGGTTTACTTTTAAGTAATTTCTCAGTTTTGTAGAAGGTTCTGAATGCAGGAATTATGTTGAACTGTTTTTGTTATTTCTTTAAAAAGTTATATTAATCTATGGCTGTATATTCAATGGTAATGTATTCAGGTAGTAATTCTTTATCATTCCTTGTATTGCTGCATTTATTGTTCTGGCATTTGTATACAAGCAGATATTTACCTTGTTAGAGGTAGCAGTGTATTTAATGGTATTCAGTTCCTTTATAACTGAGTATGATTATGAGTATGGTTGATCACCCCATTAATATTTTTTAGGAATGTGAAAAAAGACAAAGTAATAACTAAAGAGAACTTTCCATCATGTTCACCTCTGCTACTTGTGGATGAAGTAATAGTCGACATCAGTGATGCACAGGGACCTGAATGTGTGGGTCTGCCCCTTATTGCTTCTTGCTTAGAAGAGTTCCGAGAAGAATACCGTGAAAGACTCAACTATAACTTTATAATAAGATACGACACTGGCATTTATGATAGTTCAGGGTTTAAATGTAGCGTTGATAGTACATTACGGGACACTTTGAAGATTAAAGTGCTCAGAAAGCCGAAGCTCAACTTTATGGTTTATGATACTCTGGAGAAACTTGTTCTAATAATTCTTAAACAAGGATTAACTTGTGGTAAAATTTCCGAAACATTTTCTTTAAAAGTTAACTGTAACAGTAGTGTACAGGAAGACGTAGATAAATGTAGTAAAGTCAATCAAACATTTAGCAACATAGATGGAAGAAAGCTGAAGCATGAGGAAGATTTTGGACACTTTGAATCGATATTGATGGATGTATACGAGTTTTGTCATGAGAATCACAACACAATCACCCCTATGGCTGAACCAATCTCTACCACAACTAACTGGCCAATAATAGCCTCTGACACATCTTGTATTCCATTTAGAAAAGTTGACAAGGTGCGATTGATAACGGAGAAGACTAATTATTCTTGTTCAAACAATGAAAGTTGCCCCTCGCTTTTGGATACTATAGAGAAAGAACATGATGGACTAAGATACAACTTTGTGATTGGTCCTGAGGGAGAACTGTACATCGGAGCTGGTTTCAAATGTATTGCCGATATCGAAGAAAATGTTTTGCACGTGAAATTGTTGCTCAGTGAAGGATCAGCATCTGGAACATTTAACACTATGTCAAAAAATTCTTCTCTTAATGCGGTATGTTCAAGGCTTTCTGAACTTATGGAACAAGGTATAATGTGTGATAAAATTTCACAAGATTATGACACTGTTAGTGAATTTTTACACAGTTATAACACCAGTAGTGTCTTTAATGCTAAGACCAACAATTTAACAGACCAGTCAGTTACCCAAACATGCAGACTTGGAGATGAGACTTACAAGAATCGATCAGATCATTTACATGATCCAGATTACAAGATACGGACGCTCATTCCTAAGAATTCCAAGTGGACATTTTGTGGAGATTTCTCAGAAACCGTAAGTCTGAAAACGTAAGTAAGAAACAATTTCTATATCTTACCTCAAAGTACCTCGACACACAACTTTTTTTTAATCCCCTACAATATCTGCATAGCTATAGCCATCTCAAGTAATAAGGCCATGGCGCTATTGAATGACAACATCACACAAGGATACAGGTGATAAAGCTTTCTGCAGTGTATGGCAGGTTTGTTGTTTATTGTTTTTAATGGATTTTTCCCAACGTGTCTTTATAATCTGAAATAAATGTCAAAAATCTACATATACTCTTCCACAACACTATACCTAACAACCTTGTAAAATCAGCGAAGCAGGTTTTACCAACAATAATTTTACCTTTAGAGTTGTGCGATACAGTACACATAGGATTATCTAGATTAGTGTAGCGGACAACGATCTGGATGAAAAGTCTGGGGTAATCCGAGGTCTTTATAATATCCCTAAATAGCGATGGTGAACTTAGCTTACCCTGCATTGATGCTTCAAACAGCGTATCTAGACTGTACAAAATGTTAGTTTTATACTCACTCATTTTTAAACTTAATGTCAGTTCTCTCAGCCTTCTCAACTATATACAGCAAGTGACAATTAAAAACTAATCCGTGAAATTGTTGTAGGTTACGCATGTGTTGATTATTGCTAACACTCATAGCGGTAAACCAAAACACTTGAATGAAAATGCTTTAATATACTGTACAGATGATGGAGTGACTATTTTAATGACACCAATTGAATACAGTGATGGGTTTGCTGAGAATTTTTACTTTGCTTAAAAAGGAGCAAAGTACCTTATATTTTTAAAACGAAAACACAGTTTTCTATGTATAGATTTTCATTCATTTTGAAGGGTGGACCGAAATCGTGAATAATCTAATTCTTTACTACTTAAATTCAGTAAAAATTCAAAATTTTTAATTAAAATTCATGTTTTTGTAGCAATTTTTAAAGGTTTTTCAATAAATCCACACATTCTAACATGTTCTACGTTTCAATTAAACCCCTTAGCCATGTTCTATACAGAGGCTAAAGAAGAGAAAAGTAGTTTTTCAATGCAATATTGGGGGCCCATGGTCAGTCAGAATCTGGTCCTGGGCCTGGCTCTGAGATGAGGGGGCCCTGCAGCCAGAATAACCTGGACAAAAAACATAGCTAAAACAGAGAACTGCAAAAGTAGTCACAAAAATCACTATGCCGAAAAGAAAAGAAAAACATAATATTATACATAAAATCACAAGTGTCTAGAATCACGAATCAGGAGAGAGCACGTCTCCACCCAATAAGAGCAGAACTATAATACTTGAATTAATAAAACTATAAAGTGTGAGAGGGAGGGAAATTGATATCACTTGCCAGCAATAGACCAACCCCTCGAAGGCAGAAGGAAACAGACGAGGAGTTCCAAAATATCCAAAAATACCAAAGTCTAAGTGTTACTATCTAGCGGACAATCAATAAACATTGAGGGTAAAATGTAAACAACAACAACCAAATGAATCATCCAATAGGAAATGATGTCGTGACAAAAAAACCAAAATGCCCCAGCCAATAAACTTAGCGGGATATTGCGAATTATCATACTTATTGGTTTCGTTTGTTTTCTGAGGAACATGCCTTGGCACTGGTGAATGATAAGTGAAATTTCCCTCCCTCTCCCGCTTCATAGTTGTGCTAATTCTACAGGGTGTTTTTTTTTTAATGCAACCCAAAACTTTATTTTATCAGTGAAGGATTATTTTCCCCCAAGATCCCCGGATTTGCCCCCACTATATTATTTTCTTTGGAAATACATAAAAATTAAGGCCTACGAAAACAATTAACGGGATATTCAGCACCTCAAAACAAACATAACAAATTTAGTGCAAGAAATTCAAAGAGGTACCTAGCAACACGTGTTCGGGAATTTAATGGAGAGAACATAACTTTATACAAATGCCAGTGGCGGATTTTTTGAGCACATAATGTAAACTAAATGTGATCAAACTTAAATAATAGGTTGTATAAAATGTTAAGATCCACAAAGCAATACTTATTTCATATTCATATGTGCATTATTCAATCTTAAAAATGGGTTGCGTTTTAAAAAAAGAACATCCTGTATTAGAAGACTGGGATTCTACTGGTTCCGCAAGGGTAATTTAAAGGTTCCGCATGGGACTCGCGAGAATGGAGGTTTCAAATCAAGTAATTTTGATGTTACAGTAGAGCGCCGACTATCCGAACTAATTGGGGACAAGGGGTGTTCGGATATCTGAATATTCGGATAATCGAACATGAAAAGACAACATTTTAAAATTATATATGTAACGTAATTCTTAATAGTAAAAAGGCTAAAAAATGATCAAACAAAAATTATTCACTTAATTTTATTATGAAATCTATCAGAATACATTGATGTGGTTTCTTTTTTAGAGACAAATGGTATCCTTCCAGATACGCAGTCCGGTTTTAGGGCAGGATATAGTACTACTACTGCACTTCTCAATCTGGTTGACGAATTATACATTGCGAGAGACAAAGGTTCTGGCAGTCTCTTAACTGCACTTGACTATTCTTCTGCTTTCGATTCTGTAAATTTCAAAATGTTATTAGCTAAGCTTAAGTTTTTTGGGTTTGATCACTCTTCAATCAAATGGTTTTCATTATTTCTTCACGATAGAAGTCAGATGACTAAGGTTTGGTGGTATGTGTTCTTCTGTTTTGCCCAGAACTTCGGAAGTGCCCCAGGGATCTTGCTTGGGACCGATCCTTTTTGTGATATACACGGCAGACATTGGGGACCAGCTAAGGTTTTGTTCTCTCCACTCTTATGCCGATGACACACAGTTACTTCTTTCATACCCTCCCTCCCAGCAGTCAGAAGCAGTATCTAAAATCACTTATGATTTGTGCAAAATCAAAGAATGGTCTGAAGATCATGCCCTTCAGCTAAATCCTCAGAAATGCTCCTTAATGCGCTTTGGTCATATGGTTTCACGGGATGACGTGGGCTCAGGCAATGGCAGGATTGGTGTGGTCTTGGATGGAAAGATCTTACCTGAGTGTGGCTCTTTGAAAGTTCTCGGAGTTCTATTGGACTCAAACCTCAGTTTTTCAGATCATGTTAGTCACATTCGTAGAACTGTTACTTGCAAGTTAAAAACGTTGTATAGTTTGAAATTCATCCTACCTGAATCAGCTAAACTAGAGATCACCCGCTCCACAATATTTCCAACTATCAATTATGCAATCCTAGTCTTTGGTAATAGTCTCTCCCGTGAAAACATCACACTCCTCACAAGGCTTCAAAATGCCTCACTGAGATTTGTATTCAACGTCAAAAAATTTGATCATATCAGTGATTTCAGAGAAAGAGCTGAAGCACAGGGCATTGTCGAATGTTGGAAAAATCAAACCGCAAAACTTGTTCACAGGGTTCTTCTGTCAGGAAGGCCTGTTTATCTGAGGAGGAAGTTGGTTTACCAAAGCGATGTGAGCCTCCGAAGCACCAGGCAGAACTGCCAATTGCAGCTCCCGCGAGTTAGATTGGAAAAGGGGAAAAAATCTTTTTCATTTTTTGGGCCTGAAGTGTATAATGCGCTGCCTCCGACCATCAAGGGCAGCAGCTACATTCAATTTAAGAAAAAAATAAAAGACCTATCTTTTTAAGTTGTTATTTTACTGTTTATTTAGTGTTCTTTTGTATCATATGTATATTTGACGTACGTTGTCTTGTAAAGCAGAGTGTAAACTTTGAAGAACGCTTGAAAATAAAGACATTATTTATTTATATCCCGGCGCAACAGGAGTTTCGGTTGGTGCGCGAATTTGAATTGCTTGAGAATCATGTTCAAAATATGAATTATTACGGCGTTCGGTTAACCGACGGTTCGGATGATCGACGTTTGGAGAATCGGCGCTCTACTGTACAACATACAGGTATTGTTATTTCAATAAAGTAGAACCTCGATCAACCGTCATTCTTTTAACCGTCACTCTTTGTTACCCGTCACCGCTCCTCTACTTTTAATATGTCGAAATAGACACCGTAAAAATAGTAATCAAGTATAGCTTACTCTATAGGATTTCAGTTTTACTCTTGTATGTATGTAATTTAATTAATAATCAGTATTATCCACTTATAAATGTATAATTTCTTCCAAAACCTTTCAAATCTACACTTATTGTACAGATTTATAGTGACATTTCTGTTATCCACCTCTTCTTTTAACCGTCACACTCTCGGTGCCAAGGGTGACGGTTAACAGAGGTTCCACTGCAATACATACCGAATTAAAAACTTGTTTTAGTTTGCAACACTAGTTTTTGAAAAAAACAAGTAGTGAATCTTGTTTTTAATAATCAGTGATGGCAAATATCTGCAAAAAATTAATATCAAAATATAAAATCACCATCACCAACAATGAATTATTTCAAAGAAAGAAGAAAATAATTACTCTATAAAATAATCCCAATATTCTCTTCTATAAAATTTTGTTTTAAGGGATGGAATTTAATTACTTAATGACAATTAAACGACTCATTTACCTGCGGTGCTCATTGCACTGGCTTGAGCCTTTTCATTTATTCTTACACATTCCTCTTTCTATAAATGACGAGGAATACAACTCTAAGTTTGAATTCGATCTAAGCTCCCTCATTTGATTCAGATTCTATGATGAGTATATAGGTGCTATCATCCCACATACCACATTGTTGCATCCCATGGGCTGAATTTTTGTTAATGTATATTCTATGTTTTCAGGTATCTGGAAGAATATCATAAATTAAAACCAAACACTCCAGAAACTTCCTGTTCCCCCCTAGGGTACATGCGTGAAATAATTTTAACTGGTGCATCTACAACAAATTGTTCAGTTTCATCTGAGGCACGTCGCTATAACTTTATCATCGGTGACGAGAGTGTTTGTATTGGTTCAGGCTTTGGATGCAAGGCTGATAACGAAAGTGTTGAAGAGAAGCCTCAAACTTTGATTGTAGGATTGAGGCAATATCTGTTAGAATTCGCATGTGAGTTTCCTCAGTATTTTTTAAAAGACCACCTGTTTTTACAGATTGTAGAAGGAGTATTAGCTTGTAGCGAGATTAGTGACGTTTCGGTTACATTACACTGCCTTGAGCCTTTTCATGTATTACACATTCCTCTTTCTGTAAATGACGAGGAATACAACACTAATTTTGAAGCTCCCTCATTTGATTCGGGTTCCATGATGACTATAGGTGCTATCATACCACGAAAATTAAGATATCAGTCTTGTCCTGATACCACAAGTCCCGGACTGCTACCAATGCCAACCATCGATACATCGATTATGCCAACTTGGGAAGATAAAGAGTCTGGCAGCATAGATAATATAGAAGATGACATTTATACTGAAGATGATTTTCCATATGGACCTGATTTATATTAAACTTATTTTAACCCTTCCCGGATTGAACCTTAAAGCTATATAAATATGTAAAATAAAGGTAGGAGTAAAATATATTTTGGGTGTTTTTATGGACTGATTTATGTGAATAAATAGTTTAAATTTATTTTAACTTCAAATAAGTTATGATAATTGCTACCCACAAAAACTTTGGTGGTAATCACGCTAGCCAGAGTTGAAGCTATTAGAAAATGTTAAATTGCCTTGAACTTGAAATTGAAATGTACTCATATTACTGGTCACTACCATGCAAATGACATCCAAACTTTATAAATATTTTTTAAACAGCTCTTAAACCATTCCTGGGCATGAACTAATCCATTCAATGAAATGTTGTTATCACCCCTTCCCAACCCATAAAATCAAAATTTTGGGATAGTGGCTGCCCCATATAAAAAATTAAACCTCTGTTGAGTGACCATTTAAGTGAAAGAGATATGCACCATATTGTCAAACCAAATGAGCCCTTCAGAATAAATTGTCACTCGATGAGATAACTCACAACTAAAATTTTGATTTTGTGGGTTAGGGTGGTGATATCCAAATTTAACCAAAGGAAAATGCTTGTGCCTGAAGTCCCGTGAGAGTTTGTTTTCAGCAGTTTTCTTATAGTAGTTTAGAAACTACTTACATGGTATTAAGAAGTCATTTAGGTAATTTTCAATTTTATAAACTATGCGTGAATTCTAAATATTAAAATGGCAGTAATTTTTGTTAGTGGCATCATATTGACCTCTGGATTACAGTTTTTGGTTTCTTTTCCTCAATGAGGGTTTGCTTTTAAAAAATTGGGGCAACCCCACTCCAAGTTCTCATTAGATGACATGATACAGTATGAAATGCACAGCAAAAATTAGTCTTCTTTGGACGGAACTTGTGAGCAAGAAATAATAACCCATATATTAAATAATTTAAAAGTTATTAAATGGGCCCGGCTCTTTTGGGACACACTATGCCGAAAACCTAGCCACTTGACAAAATGATCTTTCACTGAAACTGTCAATAAATGATTAATTATGACTGATCTGGTGATCTGGTAGAAACTAGTTTGGGATCTGGAGCTTGCACTTGTAATGACCAGAGCTAGCTAATCTAATACTGTAAGTATAAACATCCTATCAATAAAATAAAAAGTATATACCATACTTGATACAAACTAACTAATATTGTGTTATTTTTCTAGTTATTGTTCATGATGCTCAAAATTATAAAATTATAAAGAGCTTAAATAGGGTGGTTGTCAGAAGCGCCCTCTGACAGTAATTAATTTAATTATGTCAACTTAAAACTCTGGCTCACCCAAAACTAGCAACAGCCAGGCGATAAGAATGGGAGGTATATTAATTATTTATAGTCAAAGGCTGTGAATTACCACATATCAAGATAGACAATTTGAATTTGGTCCTTTTAATCAGCTGAGCAAATTGTTAGGAACAACTCGCCTGAGGACAATTACCTATCATCCAGCAGCCAATGGTGTAGTGGAACGTTCCATCGACAACCTGAAACAGCCATCAGATATTACGCTACTAGTTACCAATAATCCTACTGGGCGTAAGAGCTGCTTGGCCAGAAGATCTGCAAGGTTTCACAACGCTATTTCGTGACATGTAGTGTAACTAGATTAATTTCAAAAATACCTTTTTTATGCCAGTCAGATGATATCAACGTGCTGTGATATTTGTAGATATTTACTTTTTTTCTGGGTTTATTTTGATTGTCTATAGCAACCAGAGTTTGGTACCTGATATAAATATAAACAATTTAATAGAATTATAGAATTATATTTCTAAAATTAAATTATTTGATTTAAACATCTATTGCTTCATTTGCACCTGCACTTCATCACAAAATAATTGAGAGCAGCATACCCCAAACACACATTGACAAGTATAAAGGTTCAAACAAAAGGCTGTAATGAAAACCAAATAAACCCAACCATAAACCATATAAATTTGGATGTAAATTATAAAAACAAAACTACATACAACTACTAGAATACATTTTTCTCATTACTAGAATACATTTTTCTCTTCCCTGTCAAAAACCCACAAAAGTTATGGGGTCTGGAACCAGAGTACCCTCGGCACCCCCAGAAATCCGCCCATGGCTATCACGGATTGGACACAGTGCTGTAGCTGTCTCTCGGGCTTCACGGCAGGATGGGTCAGGGAGTACTGGTGACTATAACCACAGATAAAAGAATACACACAGATGGCTCTGTGCTATGGAAAAGGGCATGTAAACCCATATCTTTCCCCACTCAGTCAAGCTTGGCCAAACCTATAACATCTACCTCCTCCTTTTCCACTTTTCTCTGTATTAATCTAGTAAATACTACCCTAAGGATTAAGCATTATCACAGAAGCTTCCTTTCCTTTCCAGTAGCTGTACAAGAAGGCAAAAAAAAAATGGCTGAAAGCACCCTCACTGGATATTTCTGTGAGGTGGGGATTGGGCTACTGGGGCAACCCAGGCTTCGTAATTCCCCCTAAATAACATATATTATTGTTGATTAATGAATAATTTTGCCTCAGTTAAAGGGCATTTTTTCAAAAGGCATAAATTTGTTATTTCTAGATACACAATGTTGCCACATATATCTCATAGCCACTTAGACATCAGGCCTCAAAGTGCTAGTCCATATAAAAAACAACTTAAATATAATTACTTAGTTTACAGTTTTTCACAAGATATATGTGACGATGTTATTAAATAATTTTATTATAGTTTATCATAGTAACACAGTCTCACACTCTCAAGTAACTCTGTAAGATTTTTATTCAGGTTATTTTATAGATTTTTTAGTTTATTTTCAGTTTATATAAGTTATACTAGATATTTAAATTTAGGTTTACAAATTTCATTGCAAATAGTGTGTAATGATCATCATAAACTGTATTTTTATTATGAAATCACTATTTTAAGTTGATTTTTTACACTTAAACGCTTACCAAAGCAGATTTGTTAAGTTTATTACCTGGGTAACTTATCACACACATAAGCCATCCCAAGGCACATGTAAGTTAACTTACATTACATTAATTTTAACTTGTTGAAATATTTTATTGATGCAATGTGAAGGTTTCCACATATAAAGTACAAAAATCTCTACTATCAAGTGATTGTAATATCAAAGATAAAATACTGCAATTTAACATTGTTAATTTTTAAATGGTTGACAAAAATCCTTGAATTTGTTGTTTTAAACCCTAAATGAGGCTATACAAATCGAATAAACATCCATATAATATAATATTCTGCAGACATCTAGTAAGTTAAGTAGTTTAAACCAGTTACTAATGTTGGCAATTTCAGAAACCAATTACATCTCTCCTATATACTTATTTAATTTGATACTTTTTATATAGATACCAAATTACACCATTTTCTTAAATTACAGTATATGATTTTTTTAAATGGATAAATTAATTTTTAAAATATAAATAATGATTAAGAATACCAATAATTAATTAACTTCTAAAGCAATTTACTAAAATTTAAGGGATTTCTTAAACTCCTATAATAACTTATTATGAATAATTTAATTACTTGCAAAATTTAATTAAAAAGTTCGATATCAAATATTGCAAAAAAGTAAGGAAAACAACTTTATCGGGAAGTGATACTGACAAATCGAGGGACAAGCGTGCGCGTGTGCGTGGGCCCGCGCCAAAGGTACAGTTTGCAACAGCCAATAACATCAGAGCTTTTCCCCTACTCCAGCTGATTCTTCTCCCGAGATTGGTGTGTGTTGTGTTCGGTGTCTTTCGCGTTTTATTTTATCGGAATAATATTAGCTTTGAATCTTTAATTCCTCACTGAGTATCTGATACAGCAATTATGTTTTAATTATTCTTTGTTGTAAACTGAGGATCAGTGGTTTTTCAAGTGCTTGTGAATTGCAGATCGACAATTCAAAACCCAGTGCTTAACCTATACGTCATATCGATTTGTGTTGTGATCAAGTTTTAACTTCTGCTAATCTTCTGTAGTCACAAGTTTAAGGATTTAATCAAACGTTTGGTAAGTTTTGACGGTTATTTTTGTGGAAAGCTTTGTACTATGTTTGTGTCCTGGAATTTTAGGCTTTATGGTCTACTAAATGAGCATGACTACAATTTAGGCTAATTTGAACGTAGGCCTAGGCTAGGTTTGGATGAGCAACATTCATCTTTTATGTAGCCAATAATAAATTTTAAAGTATTTAAATTCAATTTTAAAGGCTAGTAAGTTAGCTTTATGGCAAGAAATTTCTTTGCAAAGTAAGCTCATTTCTGAACTTGATAACAAGATTCTACTGATGAACAATCAGCAACGCCAGAAGTTAATGGGTTATGAAAATTATACCCCTAATAATTTCATTATGAACCAAATTTTAATCCTCCAAAAAAATATTCAAAATTCTGAAGCAAATACAACATGAGTAAACTTAGGTGGCTAGGCCTATTTAATTTTAACGGTACCGTGTATGAGTTTCATATCTTGATCTTCTGCCTTGACATTTTATGTTTATACAAAGGATTGTTTATATTTTTTGCTCAGGTTAAGTAACTGAACTTCTCAATATAATTCAACATGAGCGTAGATCAGGTTCGTTTTCACACATCTGTATTCTGTTTTGGATCAGGTACTTAATCGATATCAACTCTCAACCTATCGCAGTAAACTTAATCGATGTACTTTTCCAACAACCGTCAGCAATGAAGAAACATCGATTAACAAACTATAACCGTAATCAATTGGCTACAAATTATATGATTCGATTCTCTCACGAACAACAAATTATAAGTTACTTAATCTTGATATAATAAAACTAAGTTAAATTAAATATAAACTTAATAAAGCTAGCTAAAAACTACATTAACACGTCACTATCATTAACCAACTATATAACCTACCTGATTTATCATCAGCCGCCAATCTTGTAGTAAGGTAGCCTACTATCGATAAATATATTTTAATAGAGTAACAAAACGATAACCAACACAATGGAATCGGATCTCAAGTTCAGTCAACAAAAATATATATCGAATTTCGGCCCCCCAGCTAGGCCTGCAGCCTTTTTCAAGTTTATCACTAAGCATAGGTGTAGGCTTATAATTGTTTCAGCAAATTTTTATTCAACATGTAACTTAAGTCATGCCATTGAATAACTTAACTTAACCAAACTTGATACAAGTCGCATTGAGCTAAAAAAACTTACCTACTTAACCTGGCAGAACTGACTTTAATTTGAAAACGCGATGACTGACTCTCAACGATGTTTTAAGACCTATTTTCACGATGCCAGCTGAAGAGCCAATCAGCACAAGACAGTCCAATAGCAAAAATCTATTTGCAGGAAGTGCACATTCAGCCGTGACGACACATTGCCAAAAATGACAATAAATAATTATTGGATCAATTTTATAGCTAATTTTTTAAATATTCATCAATAAATATTAGGTAAGAAGTGTATGCACGCTGCAAATACGTTTTTGGCGTTGGACTGTCTTATGCTGATTGGCTCTTCAGTTGGCATCGTGCAAACTGGCCTTTAAACTAGGTTTTTTTATAAAAGTAAGTTTATTGTAAATTGTTGTAGGCTATTTATTTGTAGGTCTACAAAAACTCCACTAAAAGACTTTTACATTAGTTTTGTGACTACTTTATGCAGGATAAATGTGCTACAAAATATTTAAGTACAGCCTATAGCAAAAAAATATATATTTAGAATTGCAATAGGTACGTGTGACCTCCCCTTCCTAAAATTTGTTGGTGCGACGCCACTGGGAAGCTGAGTGGTATGTAAGGACACTGAAAAAGTGGCATAGGAATATAGGCCTAGTGGATTCATGCTAACTCAAACCTCAGTGATTCAAAATGCTCAATTACTCGTAATAATTGATCATCTCCTTGGAAAAATTTGTCTGACACAAAATAACCATAAATAACTCAAAATTATTTTTATGGGTAGGCCTATAGCCCAGGAAATATTTACTCTTTATGTCGATTAGCCTATGCCTAGACTTTAAGATGACCTTTAAAGGCTAAATCTAAGTTCAGTTTGGTAAAGACGAATAAAACTTGCACTTTAACTCTCCAGGTTTAGGCCACCTCTATAGGCTTTATCTCAAAGTTTCTCAGTGGACCTCTGGAGTCTATATGTTGAAAATTCCGGTGTAGGTACAGGTCGCAACATGTCAGTGGTATCGCTGGTCCTATGTTACTATTCATCTTGAATTTAGCTCCAATTAAGAATCGGACAGATTTTGCTCTGTCTATTTTAATTAAGAATTACCTCTATAAATCAAACTGTACAAAATTCTAAGAAAATTTGTAGTCCTGTGGAATTTTGAGTTAGCAATCAAATCAACTAGGCTATCTGTTAAAAGAACACCAAGAGGTTGGACTTATTTTTTTAGGCTTTAGAATTTGTTTGTGAACTGTAGTTAAAGTATTTATTAGGACGCTTCTTAGATGTTTTCTTTCAAAATAAAAATGATTTCTTATTAAAATAAAAATACTCATAATTTTACTATTACTCCACCCCAAATGTAGCCTACAATTAATGACAGTTACACTACAAGCTTGACATTTTAGTAACCTTTTCCCTTGAATCAATACTCTCTCCTAAACATGGTGCTACCCTAATATTCGTTGTTTAAGTGCATAAATATTTTAAAGGTGGTATAAGTCGTAAGGGCACATTATTAAATAGAGAGAGAAATATATAGATTGATTTGTTTATTGAAAATACTGCTGCTATTGCTCAGGCCTGTTTACTGGTTGTTTTTACCATCTTCCTAAGCAATGTATGTAACCTTACTTTTATTACACCCTAAAATTTGGGTGATTGTTACTGCCAACACTATATTTAGGCTATATGAAAGAAAGATAAATATATTAAGCGGGGGCTCCAGTTCCGTTAATATATATATACTGGTGTCCCAAAAGTCCCATCCCCGCCTGTTATTTGTTTTTATATGAACAAAAAATGAAGTTTTTGGTGTAGGCCTAAGTAAATTTTTACCCCCTTCTCCCCAAAAGGGCTAGTTTGGGAGTAAGTCGAAATATTTAAAAGTAAACCCGTATCAAGTTGTACATAATTTTAAAGGTCATAATCAAAGAAAAAGAATGGCGCAAACTATAGTTCTCTCCTTCAATCCTATCAAAAGTGTTGGCAGTTCAGAGTTTTAATTTTTTTCAAAATAAATAAAATTTTGTATAATGGCTTGTTCACCAGACTTTACCCCTCTCGATTTTTTTTTTGGGGGGGGGGGGCTTTATTAAAAGCAAAATTTATGACACAAAACCTGCTAATCTCGATGAATTAAAAGCACGGATTGAACGAGCATGTCAGCTAGTCACACCAGAAATATTGGCAAATGTGTGTGCAGTCATTTGAGTTCTGACTTAACTTCTGCCTGGAAGTGAATGGTGGACATTTTGAGCAGTTAATCGTGGTATTTTTTCCCTTTTTCACATGAATAATCATTATTTCTTCATCATTTACATAAGTGAGGATTTCATTTGATTTTCAAAAAATTAAAACTTTGAACTGCCAACACTTTTGATAGGATTGAAGTCGTAGAGACCGCTAGTTTGCGCCATTCTTTTTCTTTGATTACGATCTTTAAAATTATGTTTAACTCGATAGGGGTTTACATTTAAATATTTTGACTTACCCTACCCCTAAACTACCCCTTTTGGGGGGGGACAGGGGGTGAAAATTTACACTTAAAACTTCCTTTTTTGATCATAAAAACATTCCCTGAATATTATACTTTTATATCTATTAATAAAAAAAAATTACAGTGCGGGGTGGGACGTTTGGGACACACAGTATATAGTTAAGTTAGTTTTTCTAAAACATTTACAGTGAAGAAGCTATCACCGTAGGTCTCATCGTAAGACCTAAGCCTGGGACCATTATAACTTCATTTTGGGGCCCCCAGATACCAAAAATGTCGTTCAAATGTATAAGTATATTTTTATAATTATGTATGTGTCTGTAATCACGATTGCAATTAAATTTGGCTCAGGCAAGTAAAGTCGTAATCATTCAGAGAAGTTCGAAAACTAGCCCGATCGGACCACCCCAAAAAATGGGTTTTGAGGTTTTTACAGAGAATAATAAAAATAATCCAATTTTCAATAGCACCGTTTCAATAGCAATAGGTATAGTATTATGAATCATTGCTCTATGTCGATCGGGTACCGAAATGGGCATAACACAGTAGGAGTTGTCCCAATGTTAACCTTATGGGAAATAGTTCTATATTTCACTTTATCAATATATTTTGATAAAACTTGGTTTGTGGCTTCATATATATGAGATCTAATGCACAATAGTCTAAAATCCCCATATATATATATATATATTTGACGGGGAAACTTTTTACATAGGCCTATCTAATATGAAAAACCTAATAACAATATATTTGGCCATCCCTAATTAACTTTTCATTAAAATGTGTTCTGTATTTTGCATATTTTGCCCGTTTACTTGTCATTGAAAATTTATCAATCGTAGGCCTAGATAATATATAGACTACACATTATGGCGCTGTCAAAGAACCTGGGACATTTGACAGGAAAATCTTTATTGATGTATGACAGGAAAATCTGGGGGGTTGTGCATGACCCTTGTCCTTGAAATTACAGAAATACTACAGTAAAACTTTACTAACTCGACAGACTATGTAACTCGACACTCGAACAGCTGGCATGAAATATTTAATTTAGCATTTCTTTCAGAACATTTTGTTTTTATTGTTGAGTATTTGATATTTCTTTAAAGATCGTTTACTCAATATGCAACCAATACCCATGTAAGTAATTAATTTTTATGTGAAACTCAAAGCTGTTGTTTCTATATTAAAACTCATGAACAATTCCAATGTTCTGAACAACTCAACAGCCACCAAACTCAACAACTTTTGGGTCCACAAATAGTCGAGTCGAGGTTTTACTGTATGGAAACTACCATAAGATAATCATTGGGGGGGAGCTGATAAATAAATAATACAATACAGGGTGTCCCATAGGTAAAGTGGCAATCTCCAGAAAAAGGTTATGTGAGCCAAAATAAAGAGAATATCACAATGAGTGTTTCTGTAACTTATCAAAGGCTTTCGATTGTGTTAACCATGGCATTCTTTTAAAAAAGCTAGAAATTTATAAATTTTCAGGGAAATCAATATTATGGCTGAGATCTTATATGACAGGTAGTATCAAAGAACAATAATTTTCAAAGGTGATTAGCAATCAAGATCTTAGTGGAGGGAGATTAAAGTAGGAGTTCCACAAGGCTCTATTTTGGGCCCCCTCCTTTTCTTAATTTATGTTACTGACCTACCTGAAAATATTCTTTAATTTGTTGGATTTTTCCTATCGCTTCTAGTGTTTAAACTACACTACATTTCAAGAGGTATTGAAACTCCTCTCGTTTCCCTACTTAAAGTTACATAAACCTACTTATTTTTATTTAACCTACTTTTTTTGGGATTTTTGTTTTTTTGACATACAATTTACATTCATCCAACATTCAACAGAAATCTCACTCACACAATAAATCACACAAAACACATTAAACATACTTAATACAGAAAGAACACATATAGAAAATTAAAACAAAAACATATACCTTACTGCCGGCAATGCCTCCAAGCTGGCAGCAGCACGACACGCACACACATCCACCCGCACTCACTCACGCAACTCGAATGTTAACGCAACTAGACTTAAAAAAACGTCTTGTGATATATTATGCCTATTTTTATTCAATACTTCAACATGGAATTGAATTCTGGGGGTTTTCACCCATAGAAATAGAAAAAAATTTTGAAGCTCAAAAAATATACAGGGTGTCCCGTAAGTAAGTACAAAAATGTTGGGAATAGGTTCTATTGGTCAAAATATAAAGAAAATCAAGAATAACATTTTTTCTAAAAACGCCATGTTACCAAGATATCCACCATTTTGTATTTTTTCATTAAAAATTTATATTTCAAAAACTATTAAAGATAACTTTATGAAACTTGGTATAGTGTTCAAGGTAGGAATAAAATAATTGCAAAACAATTTTCAATAACATTTTTTTCCGTATCAAAATGGCGGCCATTTTAATTTTTCAAACTAAAATTACTAAAAAACAGCTGATTTTATGGAATAAAGACAAGGACACTTTTTCTTAGTATTTTTTATTTTTTTATCAAACGACACCAAGTTCAGAAGGATCGGACAATAAATAGCTGAGAAATAACGATTTTTAGTTGTATTGGCCAGGCGCACCCTGACAGCTTCTCCTCATTGTCTGCGACAATCAGCTGATTAACCTGCATACATGGCTCCATTGTTGGTAACATTATTTTTTGCTATCTTTTTCACAATTTTTACTTTTATTTATTTCATATATTTTATTTATTTTTATAATTATTTCACAATAAATAAAAATGTATGATAAAAAAAGAGTTTCAATCACTGATTTTGTTTCGAAAGTAACAAAAAGTGCCAACAAAATAGCAAAACATAATGTTACCAACAATAGAGCCATGTATGCAGGTTAATCAGCTGATTGTCGCAGACAATGAGGAGAAGTTGTTAAAAATCGTTATTTCTCAGCTATTTATTGTCCAATCCTTCTGAACTTGGTGTCGTTTGATAAAAAATTAAAAATAATAAAAAAAGTGTTCTTGTCTTTTTTTCATAAAATCAGCTGTTTTTTAGTAATGTTAGTTTAAAAAATTAAAATGGCCGCCATTTTGAAACGGAAAAAAATTTTTAACGAAAAATTTTTTCGCAATTATTTTATTTCTACCTTAAACACTATACCAAGTTTCATAAAGTTATCTTTAATGGTTTTTGAGATATAAAATTTTAATGAAAAAATACAAAATGGATATCTTGGTAACAAGGTGTTTTTAGAAAAAATGTTATTCTTGATTTTCTTTTTATTTTGACCAATAGAACCTATTCCCAAAGTTTTTGTACTTACTTACGGGACACCCTGTATATTTAAGAATTATGACGTTTGCTACATGGAAATCGTCATGTAAACCAATATTTGAAGAACTAAATATAATGACCGTGCCGACTTTAACTATTTATAAAACTTTGTTAATGGTACAATCCAATTTTGAAAATTTGTGTGCAGGGAATTTTGAACATCCTTACTACATTCGTTATAATAAATTTTCAATTTCCAGTACATCATTTAAAATTAGTGGAAAAAATTCCTACACATATGGGGGAAAAATGTTAAATGAGTTGCAACCGAAATATCAAAATTTAATTAATAGAACTTCATTTAAAAGCAGCCTTGCCTCTTTTCTGATAAACAAAACATATTATAGTATAAATGAATTTTTGATGATACTTAGCAACACAGATTAATATTTATTTGCAGTAACACAAGTGAACAAGAATATGATAGATTTTTCCTTTTAAGAATTGTATGATTGTACTTTTAGGTACTTTAAGATTACTTTGACAATGTCACCTGTTTTTAAAGCTTCTGCCATAACTTGGAAACTTTCATGTGACAATAAAGAGCTATTTATTTTATTTATTTATTTATTTATTATTTATAAAGTATACATTTTTTTCAAAAAACGCTTTGTTTACTAGAGATCCGCCATTTTGTTTTTTTGCCGAATAATTTCTATGTTCAGATTTTTTCAAGCGATCTTCATAAAACTTGGTATTTATGGAAAACCTACGTAAAAGACCTAAAAGCGTAAAAGACATAAAAGAGACCTACTCCAGAAAAAAAATTCATTTAGGTCCAACTTTAAATTTCAAAATTGCGCTCATTTTGAATTTTTAAACCAAAACGGTGGGAAAATGGTCAAAATCTAAAAAAAATTGCCAAGAATAATTTTTTAGGAAACTTGATTTTCAATCTTTCAACATCAAGTTGAGAATTGGACAAAAACAGCCAAGATACATAGAAACGATTTAATTAGTGGCAACAAATAATTGTCTTAATGTGGGTATTTTTGTTGCCTCTTAACACACATTTCAATGTATCTCAGTTATTTTTTGTCCGATTCTTAAAATAATGGTGTTGGCAGATTAATAAAACATTCTAAAAAAAATTAATTTAGATATCTGTTGTATTTTTGACCGTTTTCCTGTTATTTTAATTTAAAAGATCCATTAAAAAATCTAAAATAGAGATTATTTTGTTAATACAAAATGGCGGATCCTTGGTAAATGAAGCGTTTTTGAAAAATTTAAGTAGGTCTAATCCTCAAAAACTTATTAGGCCCTATTACTTTAATATTATTTTAGTTAAAATACAGTACCAGTAGTGAATTGCTAACCAGCCTGGGAGAGTAGGCTTGGATATTTATATTGGCCTGTGTGGCAGCAGAGGAGGCTATTTTGGCATCACTGAACCAGGAAACATAGCAATTGGCAACCCTGGACCCGTCACACGAGCTAGGCCTCTTGGGGACGATTTTTTCAGGAATTACCATTCATTCATATGAGAAAATTACAGATGTTTATGTTACTAGTTTCACTAATATGTTGCATAAGGTACTTTTATATCATGCGCCAATTTTCTAAGACTAAAAAGTCGTTAAAAGTTTAACTTTATCCGTGGAAGTGTAAATGTCATTTTGATTACATCTAGCCTAAACTAGGTCTCTTTTAATGCCAGTAATATGTATTTTGCATACTTTATTTAACAATTATCCATTTTCAATTTCCGACAATGGTTTTTCTGACATCCTATTAGTGAACATCTATGACCTTACTTCATACTTGTTCAACAACTTTTTTCCTAATAAAACATTTGAACAACCAGGCTCTAAAAATTACATGAAAACCTGCGTCAAATAAAACCATGAGTTTTAAAGGCCGAGAAGTGTGTTAAGTGGGGTTTTATGGCACAAGTTACGCCATCAAAATTATTTTGCAAATGTTTATGGGGCTAATGTTAACCATTTTGACTCAGTTTTATAAGTGCGATTTGAAAAAAAATATTTCCTATACTTTACAAAAAACAATCACTACTTAATTAGTTCTGGCATTTATTTTTTATTGATACAGTACCTATATACAGTATCTATTATAGGCCTATAGTCCTATTTATAAATGTACAATTGAAAACCTTTGTTCTCATAGTAACTACAGAACCCGCGATCTTAAAGATTTGTGTTCAACCCAAAGAGGATAATGCGTAGGTTTGTCAAATATCCTCAGAATATACCGGTTGTCCTTTAATAGTCCCGATATTATTGGGTGTTTACTCCAATAAGCTGTTTTACATCATGGTTCTACATGACATTAAGACATTTCAGTCTGTTCTTCAATACTATTTAATTTACTCAACCAAAAAATATATTAAGATTCAAAGTCAATGCTTGAACCCTCGGTTGAACTCAGTTTTTCAATTGAATAAAAACCAAGATACGGTTGTAAGATTCGTTTACTCTCGCGTACAGAGCTGGGCGGGCTGCGCCGCGAGGTGGTGTGAAGGCGTCGGCGTCGCGGTGGCTAAGTGTGGTGGTGTGAAGGCGTCGGCGTCGCGGTGGCTAAGTGTGGTGGTGTGAAGGCGTCGGCGTCGCGGTGGCTAAGTGTGGTGGTGTGAAGGCGTCGGCGTCGCGGCGGCTAAGTGTGGTGGTGTGAAGGCGTCGGCGTCGCGGTGGCTAAGTGTGGTGGTGTGAAGGCGTCGGCGTCGCGGTGGCTAAGTGTGGTGGTGTGAAGGCGTCGGCGTCGCGGCGGCTAAGTGTGGTGGTGTGAAGGCGTCGGCGTCGCGGTGGCTAAGTGCCCGGAGCCACGCCACCGAGGGAGAGATTTAATTTATGACTGTCCGAATTGTGATTGATCGCAACTCCGTCTGTCACGGCTCCCAGCGAGGCTGTAACGTGTAATTCATTCTTTGTGACATTTCCTGATTGCATAAATCAGCATGACGAAGGCGTTAGGCGATTCTGTGGAGAAAAAGTCAACGTGTTACAGTCCTTTCATAAGTGCAATTTTGAAAAGTAACGTGAAGAAAGATCTCATCTTCAATCTGCCTCTTCAGTTATGTTTATATAGGGTGTTTTTTTTAAACGCAACCCATTTTTTAGATTGACAATGAGATAAAGATGAAATGAGTAGGCCCTATTGTTTTGTTAATCTTTACATTTTATATAACTTAAAAATAAAATGCTCCTGTATTTAAGTTTGATCACATTATGTGTTCAAACAATCCGCCATTGACAATTATACAAAGTTGTGCTCTCTCCATTAAATTCCCGAACACGTTTTACAAAGTACTTCTTTGAACTACTTGTAATAAATTTGTTATGTTTGTTTTGAGGTGCTGCCATATCCCGTGAATTTTTTTTCGTTATAGGCCTTACTCTTTTTGGATCCCCTAAGAAAATAATATAGTGGGGTCAAATACGGGGATCTTGGGGAGAATAATCCTTCACTGAAAAATAAAATTTTGGGTTGCGTTAAAAAGAAACATTCTGTACTTACCTTTAAGTACTTTCAGTTCATAATTAAAAAACTTTAATCCTTTTTTTATATTGATTTCTACGATTAAAAGATTGGTAAATATGTTTGTACATAGAAAGATGCAATTTTAAAACGTTTTCGATCGTCACACACGAAATTGTACGACGCGACGTAATTACTACATGAATTTAAAAAAATCAGAGAGGGGGCAGTATTATACACTGCCCACTCTCTGATAAACTATAATCGTATCATGGACTCGGTCAAAGGAACTGTTGAACTATCTCTCAGAACTGATAAATTGAATTTTGCTATCACCTAGTAATTTCTTATGGGTACATTTTTACCCTATTGTTTTCCTTACCACTCGATTTATTCACCAGTACAACGTTAATTAATTAGCACTAGAGGTGCCGGAGTGGGTTTGCTGTTTACTCGCCTCCTCTGCTCGCTGTTTATGCGGTGACTGCTCTCGGGATTCCAGAATGCGTAAATAGTGTTGGCTGGGCGCGAGGCTATCCTGCTGCTTTTATGTTTGATCAAGATCGTGTCATTTAATATATTAGTCAGTATTGAATTCATTTTGTAATTTGACATTATAAAGAACAATAAATCCATCGCTTCATGGTAATTTGATGCTATTATTGGGAGCACAAAGTGAGGCAGGCGGCAAAAGTTGAAACTCATCAAATCTGCTTAACCTCAGCTGAGAAATAATGGACTTTTTTCTTGAATCGTCAAAACCTTATTTGTGTTTTTAAGGGTCTTTCACGTGTAAATTTGTGCTTACTTCAATGTATGATCATTCAGATTAACTATGGAAATAAATAATAAACAATTTCGCCGACAGCGCATTATTATTCATTCACCCGCCTTATTTGGTTCTCCCGATAATATCAATAAATCAATCGATATTCTGTACAATTATATAGTATTCGATGACAAATAAAATTTATTTGACTAAATTTTGAAAACTGTTTGGTTGAAACAGAATTTATACCAGAAACAAACACCAGAGATGCGAAGCTAACTAAGTTTTATATTTGTTTTTTTTTTCAAATTTGTTCTTGTATGAAATTTATTTGCATTTTCGTTACCTACGCAAAATAAATTTCAAGTGTGTCGCCGTCATACCAGAATTTGGATTTTGATTGGATATTGTTTTTAAGTTTGCTCAGGCTATTTACCTCTAAATATAATCTGTGAAATTTATCCTCTAATTTGAATAAGCTTAAGGCGACTTATCAGAAAGACTACACAACGTAATTGATCTTCAAGCCCCCTAGGCTTTAATGAGTCTCTGTCCAACAAGATTACAGATTCTTTGTCAAAGAGCAAGTGGTCCGAGGACAGTTTTCTTACAAAGTATAAAACAGGAGAGTAGTTAACGCCCCAGTTAATAGCTCATTCCACTTCTTAGTTGAGCTAGTTAACCAACCGTGAGTTTCAGTATTCCGAGAGTCTTATCTACGACCTCCCACATTGCAACTCCTCATATTCGTATCACAGTAGACCCGAACTGGATTCTGCACATTTTTTTCATTATTCGGAGTTAAGAATGACAAGAATACAAAGTAATTACTATTTTTTTTAATCGGTTTATATAAATGGAATTTTATTTCTGGCAAATACCAGATTATTTGTTTTGCCACGAGGCTGCCTTTGCCCATGTCGTCGATGAAAAGAACCTTCTACTGTACCAATACCCCACTTTTATACATGTAGTATAATAATTATACTAGTGATTACTACTACATGTATAATCAATGTCCAAACCACGGAATTCTCATGACGTTACAACGGTAAAGCGCGGTTGTCTTTACTTCTACTCGCTGTGACATGACGCTGGCCTGGGCTCGGGTGTGTGCGTATGACATGCGGTGACATCTATTCGACTCCCATTAAACATTCTTGGAGGCTGACGCTCGGCCCTTCCCTTACTGAGATCATCGCCGTGGGGTTATTTCGGTCTTCAGAGTGCTCAGAGGTGCTGACGATTCTGGAGTCTTAAGAATAAAATTACTTGTGTTCAAGCTTCTAACTAATTTTCATAAAACCATTTTGCGTATAAACTTTTAATTTTGTCAATGGATTCAGATTACTTTAAGATGAAAATGTCCAGTAGCAAATTTAAATGAGGATTTAAGGCTAGGTTGCAGTAAATGTACTGTAATCAAGTTCACAGTGAATGGGAGCTTTCGCTGAATCAAAGTGCTCATGAAGTTTGGATTTGGTCTATGCATTGGAGACGACAATAGAAGATGGGGATGGCAATGTAATCACAATAAAGGACTGAAGTCCACAAAGTACGTTGGAGGATCTTATGATATAGTTAGAATAAAGGTCGGGGAATTTATATTTTACGAGTATGCTAACCGAAAATAAGTTTAGTTATTAGATTCTCAACAACCTAAATGCACTTGAATACATTCAAGCTTGGATCTTAGCAAGACAAGACTCTTCGGACTTCGGAGTAGTCTTTTACCTGCAAATCGCCAGCGCGAGCAGTACCGCGCCCCCGCCACTTTCACCAATCAGACGTTTTTGTCGCCGCGTTCTCTCCGGCTTCACGCTTCGTCAAAGCCTGGTTTTGACGCGGTTAGCTCATCGACGCGGCGCTAGGCGAACCGTGGGCTGGAAACGACATGTGAAGCCTTGGAGCTGGCGAACCGGGTCGAATGAACTTGGGAGTTTTGCGATGATGTTCTTATCTCAATGTCATATTCTATAGGTTTACGCACCTTCAGTGCCGGATTTACCACTAGGCCCACAAAGTCCGGGCTTAGGGCCGCGAGCAGATAGGGGGCCGCACACGGTAGACATAAGGTGATTAGAGTGAATTTGAGGGGATAATAAGTAAGGCTTCAAAAACGAAATTTAGCTATAAAAAGGTCACCACTTTTGACGGCCTCAGGAGGGCCGCTCATAAATCTGGGATTAGGCACAGACAAGAATCAAACAGAGATCGCTTTTAAATGGGTCTTTTGTTGCGCTCAAGTACTATTTACAGTTAAATCCAGTTACGGATCCAGTTACTAGTTACAGTTAAGTTAAATTAGGATAGGGCATTGACGATGCTGCTCTCTCGCGGAGTTAATGGTAAACTAAGTCCTCGACACACGCTGGGCAGCGCTCGACACACACTGAGCGCAACATTAGAAGATACCTCCGTTTGATTTTTCTCTGTGGATTTGGGCCACGGTGACCGTAAATCCAGCATTACGTACCTTTCAGTCAGATATTTATAAGTGTTGAAAACTTTTAACATAGAATAGTGTAAGCTCAAGTCGGAATTTATCGCCGGTCGGGACATGTACGATTTTTAAATTAGTGTTTGTAGATGAGAGTTTTTGTGTATGTTAAATTGGACTTTATTGTTTTGATTGTAAAAAAAGATTAACTTTTAGCGACAAGAGATGTGTTAAATGGTTTTTGCTACCTGAAGGTGGGATATCATTGGTCTTCCCCCCGGGGTCTTACCCCGAAATGTACATATTTTTCTAAAGTTGAAAGAACCCTTACTTTATTTTTTCTCGGTATTTTTTCATGTTACACGTTTAAAATACTCAAGGCAAAATTTTAGACTATAATTACAGAGCCTTAAATGAAATCTTGTAGCAAATTGGACAAGCGTTGCCGCAGATGGCTGGTACAAGACGGTATCACGCCGCGCCGGCCAGTCACCTGTTACGCCCATTGCCACCTCGGCGTAGTGGCCTTGACCAGTTACTGCCTACTACGTTACTACGTCGCATTGATCCGATTGCGCAGGTTATGTCACAACCTTTCTCCACTCAATCTTTTTTCCGTGCTCGTGCGTCGTGGCAGCGTTTCCCGTGCTAATATTTTTATTTTAATGCTGATATTGTGTACTTCTCTTCCGGTGGCATTTTTTACCTTTAGAACGAGAATAGTTCAAAGCCGAATCTTACGTTTATCTACTGGCAACTACGTTACCTCATTAACTCATAGCTCAGAGGCAAATGACAACCGGACCAAGTTTCAACCCCAGTCAGATTCGAACCGGCGCGGCGCAGCGAGTTTTAGGTTTCGAGCACAATCTTCTCGACTATCCCACTGATTAAATAATTTACTCGTGATTTTTTCATAGCTTTTAAGCTCCATTTTTAGCGAATACTTTTGTTGAATGAATGATGTTGTATCGGACGTTTTGTTATTGGAATCAAAGGTGATTCGATCTGTAATCCATGTATTTGAATGATGAATAAATGGCCCATGTACGAAGACCCTTGCATAACCCCGCATCGTGTCGGTTAAAAAAAAGCCCGCCCGTCGCCATGGGCGAATAAGCCTTGTTCGGCGATCTAAAGGCAGCGAACTACCGTAGCGGTAATTATCACATAGGCCAGTCAGATGTGACCGCTCATGATGGAGCAGGAGTCGCCCGCCGTTGGGATCGAACCAGCGACGTTTGGCAGACAGGGCCACCCTTTACCACTGAGCTATCGAGCGGTAGCTCATTAATATACAAGCTATTAAATAAATTAGTTCGGGAAAACTAGTGAGGTGATCCCCTTTTAAATGACAGCTATATGAAATTGGAATTAAACTTTTGAGCTGTGCTGTGATTTAGATTTAACGCGATTAGTGGAAGTTTAAAAGGCGGAACGCGCGAACGTTTGAGCGGTTCGCCGATCGGACAGGTGTCAGTGTCAGCGGTTTGGAGCTGGTCTGCACGCAACACCTTCCCCGGCCGACCCACTCCTCGCCTCTGCCTCTGCGCGTCCCGGACCACTATAGGTCTATTGGAGTTAGTATCATTGCAATTGAATAAAGTACTGAACAGTTTTAAATTATAGGTAACCAACCGTAGTAATTATTCATCTCCTTCATACGGGCGTTGATAAATAATTAGAAAATCATGGTAATTGTTTAATTGGTTGGTTACTCATCACATAAAGTTGGTGTTACTTTAATTTAAAAAATGATATTTTTCGGGCTTGTCTGAAACCCCATCTTCAGCTAGGAAAAGTCATTAAATTTAATAGAAAACTAACAAGAGTTCCTAACATTAACGTAGTCCTACATTTACCGTAAATAACCAGGTAAAAACTACGGAATCCCAAATATTAGTAGAAACTAAATACATAAAAAGCCTACAGGACGAAGCACAAGGAAATTAAAGAACGTGAATATACCTATGCCGTAAAAATCATGAACTGACTTTGTGTAAAATTTTAGCTCAGTCGGTTTGGTAGTTTTTAGGATTACCCGTGAAACAACAAACAGACAGAAACAACAACAAACAGACCCCTATAAGAATCTGGGCTAAAACTTATTTTTTAAACTCGCTATACTTAAGTGGGTTGTTGGTAAAGACATTTTTAGTTTCGGACATAAATTATGTAAAATTCAATAACAACGGCGTTTTAACTAGATTGCACACAAATAGATTTAATTACTTGCATGTCTTTAAATGGAGGAATTTAAAAGAGACAATAACCTGTTTTGTGATTTGTAGTATATAAAATGTCCCCTGCTGTTTCTGCCCATGAAATTGTTTTAAATTAGATTTTAATGCATTTCTAAATTATTTTTAAAATTGAAATACAATTCCTAAAAAAAAACTATTTCAAAGTTATTCCATTTTGTATTTCCTGCACAAACGACGTAACACCAAGCACTTGATTGACCAACTTCTCTAAGTCACAATATAAACCATCGACTCTCCTTGTAAACACATTAGTTTGTAAATCGGCCCATAACGAAATCTTATTTTGCAAAATTCCATTTTAACTCACATTTTGTCAGCATTGTTTGTTCGCATTGCTTAAAGTAGATTGATAATGAATTGGAACCACCGAGAATCAATTTGATAAGTTCAACCGTCCTCCCTCTAACCGCAAAAAACTCCACAGACTTACATAAATACAAAAGGGAATCATACTTCGGTGATCCTGTAGAATTCAAACATAATAAAATACTTCGGGCAACTCTTTGTAACGTGAAGAACAGGTGGACATGCGGTGATGCATGTGGTAGTGTTGTGGAGGGAGGAGGGGGTGCTTATAAGTAGACGCCGCGACGACGACGCTGGACATGGAACAATATAGAGTAGAGCACGAGTCATCACATGTGGCCTGTCCATCAGTGCTTTGACGAATTGCCCTCGAGATATTGTTATTTATTTACCAAGCATTTAATTTTTTCTAAATATATTTTTATCTTCCCTCTTTTTAAGGAACAGTTCAGTAACTCTTTGTTCACGAGTTCTTAAGCAAGTGAATTAATTTAATTACGTGTATTTTTTGTAGTTAAACCTCAAAGGATCGGATAGTTGTATAAAAAGAGTCACTGGGTTACCTTGAGGTTTAAGTAGGCCATCAACAGTCAATTATACATACAAAGGTTAATTTCAATGAGTCGGTTAGTATTAAGTTGTTGGCTTAATCGTAAAGACTTATCTCGTTATCAGGTGGTTTGAGTTATTTTATCGAGGAACCTTAATTAATCATGGTTATAAATGGTTACCTGGTTATCGACACGTTGTAAGTGGAGGCGCTTCTGTCTACGTAACCTGTAATCACCACCGGTTGATGGATTACTTCAAGATTAATTGCTCAATACCTGTCCTCTCCGCAATAATAATTAATTACATAAATTTATGAACATCCTATAATATTGAATATTTGAAGAAAAATAAGTAGAAGTCTCTACGAACAGAATGTCTCTGCGGCGATTGTCTTGATCGGGGAAATTCCTGACGCATATTCTTAAAACTATCACGATTATTGCTTTAAAAAAGAGTTATAGTTTTTACGGTACGAGAATCACCTTTAAAAATCTTTTTTAGTGTCCTTTATTGTCCTCATTAGCTAACGTCTCTTGTAGGGAAGAGGTGCTGTGGCTATGACCGGAGGTGCCGTGGCCTCCGTACAATTCCTCCGTTAGCCCCCAACATTTTGGGGAACATGTTGGCGAGTACACAGCCAACGACGAATCGTTGGAGCCAACGTTGGAGCAGCTCGACGAATCGTACGCCCTATCAAAACAATAAACTACATATTAAGGGTAGGCCTAACAACCAACATATAAAACAACAAACAACATATGGGCACCACCCAAAATGTTGCAGAGCTTTTTGGCAACGATCGATCATCGAACATCGTGCATCGAACCCTATGCACGATCGAACATTTCGTCGGGATTCCCAACTGTTCAACAAACTAGTAGGACTTCATAAAATCATTGGAATGAGTGAACTTGTTGTTTTTAAGAGGGGATCCACGTACGAAGTATTTCGTGTTTCTACCTATTTCTCCCATAAGATCAAGTTTAAATTGATGATGGGATAAGCAGATAGTCGCACGGCACTGGAGCCCTCTCTTAAGACCAAATGTCAACCTCAACTTAGATCTTACCGTACCACCTACCGGGGCTATTGAATAATTTTGTCTTCTACATCCCTGGAGGACCACCTACGGTAATGAGCTTCTCCTCCTTACGGGAAATTCGCGGAAAGATCGCCGTCTTCAAATTTCGTCTTCACGTCTGGTGTTTACGTCCGAGCGACCTCCTCTGCAACACAGTCCGCAGTTTCGCAGGCTACCTCGCCGGACACGCCGCCCGCCGTACGCCGTCGCGGCGCTGCCTCGCGGCACCCGGGTATATTTAGCACTCAGACGCTCGCATGGCCCTCTTTGGACTTGCCCGTCGCCATTTCTGCCCGACGTCTGTTTGTTATTGCGTGTTTCTCGCGACCGTCGCCGCGTGTTAGTTCTTCTTTTTCCCTGTGGACATCTGTGTTTTTTCTTCTGCCGTCCTTGACTGTTTTGTAAAGGTACGTCTCTACGTCTCCCCGGTGTGCGTGGTTTTTTGGATTCCCCGCTTTGCGCTTTGTCGGCGCCATTCACGAGGAGGTTGTTGGTTAAAGGTCATACGGGGCTTTGTTTTTACGTTGGATGGGTCGAGTTTTTGTTGTGATTGGCTGTTAAGTTGTCACGGTTGATTTCCGAGGCAAGTATCGATAGTGTTCTTTATCACTCAGGTATGCTTTAACCCCCCCCCCCTCCTCCCCGTTTGGCTCTTATTTTATGGTAAAAAACAACGCTGTAGATGCAAATGTGGTTGGAATGCGGCAGCGGAGTAATTTGTCAGGTTGAAGCTAAATTTATGTGTTACCGTTTTTGTAGAGGTCTTTCTCTGTTGCCCTTGGAACAGGAAAGCACAAATGGCAAATTCTAGATTTCCTACCGGTTAATAGAGGAATGGGGAAAAGGCGTTATCATGGCGTTCACTGAATAAAATAAAACAGCAATGATAAGAATTTTAGTTTTTTGCTGGGTTCTCACAGTTTTAATGTTTTTCTTTGTAATTTGTAAAATGAAGAATGCATCTCTCAGTGTCAGTTTGCGATACTAAATAAAGTGTACTTTCAAATGAGGACTGCATCTACTAGGTTCGGTTTTTGCTGCTAAGCATACTTTCTCGAAAAGATGTCGATAGTCCCGGTTTTTACAAACCCATTGCTGATAAAACTATAGAACTGAAATTATTTGATTCATTCGAAATTTCATTTTAAACTAATTTAAGTTTTTAACACTCAAATTAAGGCAATGTGTGAAAAAGTATGAAGTCGTTAAGTTTAGGTAATGTGTATAAATAAATAATTATGGTCATTCGATTGATTGTTTGTACTCTAATGTTTTAAGAAAATGCAGGAAACTAAATTTGGAAATCTCATTTCGAAAACCTTTTTGGGGAGAGCTTATTCGTTAAAAACTAATTTAATATTCGACAGTTTTGTTTAACTTCAGTAAAACATTAACTCGGCTAAGTTGGTTCAACAGCAGATCAAAGTTCGTGCATGCATAATTACTATGAAGTTTTAAACAGTCAAGTCTTGACGTCAAGTAAACTGGATTCTGAATTCTATCTCAATGAAATGAAAAGTTTAATTTGTGGCTGAAATGAGATTCATTATGAGAAAACAAACTATCAGTATTATAACTATTTGTATTTTAACTATTTCATATATGTGTTTCAAGTTAAATCTGACATAAATGTAAAAAAATGATTAATTAGGGTTCTTTATCACTCAGGTATGATTAATTTTTTGCCACTCGGCTACTAAAGAACAAGAACTGCATTAGTTCTCGGGCAATAAGTCCTGAGTAAAGCAGGTTAATTAAAGTCGTAAGTTCAGTGACTGTGTCCCTAAGTCAACAATGTTGGCGGGACGCAGAAGGAAATTGCGCAACTGCATGCTGTTAGCCAATCGGACCTGCTTCCAACAGCTTACTCTCGCATTTTATTATACTTTTAATCTAGGTTCGGTTTGTCAAGTATTTGGAAGCAAGAACATTCCAAGCGTATGCATATTTTTTTAATTGATTCGGAGTTGTTAAAGTTTAAAATAATTTATTACTGTCACTAGTTTTAGACTTATCTAAAGTATCTAAGCTAGTTCAAAAGTAGCTAATTCGCTTTAATTTTGAGAAGTCACTTGGTTATACTTGCTTTACTCTCTTACCGCTTGTTCATCTCTTCCAATGAAATGTTAAGCACGATTGTACAAGGCGTTTATTTTAACGCAACCCATGTTTAAGATTAAATAATGCGCATACACAGATTAAATAAATATTGTTTCGTTAATTTTCACAATTTATACAATCTATTATTTCAGTTTGACCACATTTAGCTTACATTAAGTGTCCAAACAATCCGCCATGGATATTTATACAAAGTTGTGATGTCTTCATCAAATACCTGAACACGTTATGTAAAGTCCCTCTTTCAGTTTCTTGTATTAAATTTGTTATGTTTATTTTCAGCTGCTGAAAATCCTATGGGTTGTTTTCGTAGGCCTTACTTATTATGCGATTAATCGAGAAAATAATCGAGGGGGTCAAATCCGGGGATCTTGGGAGGTTTAATCCTTTTACCGATAAAATAAAATTTTTGGTTGCGTTAAAAAACCCTGTATACCTAGATAAAAGCGATGCTATTGCGAATGTTGAAGAAAAAATTGAAATATAACTTTACATCATTAGACCACGTGGTTACAACAACATTAGAACACCAAGTGTAGTTGTCGGAAGTTGCCGTCGTTAAGGTCGTTAAAGTAATTATTATTTATGCAAGTGTTGTAAATACATGCTTGGTCAAGATAATGCTCAGACCCATATGTACAAGACCCATTCATCATTGTTAGAGCGTTCAGGCAAACAATGCGGCATTTAACCATCACACAACAAAAACTCCGCTTCTTTATTATTTATGCTCGCCATAAAAGTTTACGCGTTTTGGAAATGTTAATATTTCTCCAGTTGTTTTTGAAATTTGTTATAATTTACGTTGAAGATCCTAAATAATAACTTTATAATGATACTTATATAATTGTTAAATTAAATCCTTTATTTACAATTCAAATATTTTAAACTTTAAATTAAGTGCTTTGTTTGAATAATTATTATTTATGAAAGTGCTGTAAATATATGCTTGTTCAAGATAGCGTACAGACCATGTTTATATTTTCCCGGATGTTGTTGAAATTTGTTATTATGTACGTTGAAGATCCTAAATAATAACTTTACAATTTACTTATATAATTTTCAAATTAAATCCATTACACAATTTAAAATAGTTTTAACTTTAAATAGGTATAGTGCTTTGTTTGTCAATGCTTGTTTTCATCAATATAAACAAATATGGTGGCTCTTGCTCCTCTCGTAAAATCTAGACACTGAAAATAAAATATCAACTAATAAACCCAAAATTAAATAGTATCTTAATTTTATGTTGGATTCTTTTCATAGTTATTACTCAGTTATAGTAGACCTAATGTAAAACTCATTTCATTTTATTTTGTTTTCATATTTCCTTCTCTTTGTCCTGCCTTAGAATCGTTTTAAATTAAAATCCCAAAACATAAATAGGGTATCAATGAATTATTTATTAACAGAGTGATTATTATCAAGCTAGTTTTATTAATGAGTACAATTTTCAAACATCAAGTATAGTTCGATACACACAATATTTCATGTTACTGCGACCATGAAATTGATATTGCAATTTGCCAAGACTTATATGGTTTAAAAATCAAATTCGATTCCGATCATAAATTGTGAAAGAAGGGGTTTTAAAATTTGGCACTCGTAAAAAATCAGGAGCTCCCTATAACAAAGTTACGTGCTCCTGGCCGACAAGAGAACAGTCGTTTACACCGAATTTCACCGTAGGCTCTGCCTGCATCCCACACTAATGTCGGCCACTTAGGCTGTCGGTGCGAGGTGTTCACTCTGTAAACTGTAACACACAGCCCTGTAATTAAACTTCACCACCGCCCTTCTCACTCAGGCGTCACCTCAGCTCGGGGCTTGACTGACCAGTGTCTCGACCCAGGAGCGTGCTGGGTCCGGGATTTAATATCAAATTATAGGGTTAGGTTTCACCTTATCTTTTACATGAATTTTAATCCTCCCGGGGTTTTATTTGAAAGTTTAAAATGAGTTGAGCAGGAGGATGTTCAAGGACAACATTTGTTACTGAAGGTCTTAACTTGAAGATTTATTTAAAACCGTCTGTGGTCGAGACGAGATTTTTTCGAAATCCAATTATTTAAATGCACTTCTTTCTTTATTTTTTAAAAGCACACCAGGGGCCTATTGCACAATAAACTACAAGGCAGTAACATACCAACTCTAATTGGGAGATTTGCCTGTATTATTTTCTTGTAATTTATTTTACAATTGGCCCAGGTGCAAAGTAAAGTGGTAACTATTTATCCACGGAATTTGGTGCTCTTGATGCCGAATGTTATAGTTGTCATTGAGTTCGCATCGCATCCACTACTTGAAAAAATTCTTTAAAAAAACATCAAAGGAAATGTTCTCTTCTTCTTTAAGTCCCGTAAATTCTTTTCTTAACAGTCGACATTTTAACCTGGACATGCTGAAGGATTTGCATATGGCAGTTGCAAGCTGAGGACAAGTCCTACGTTGCGTGCATTGGTTGAAAACATTCTAAAGTAAAATTAGATAGGACACGTCCTTTACTCCTTTAAGTCGGACTGATGTAAAAAACTTCATTCTAGCAACGTACTGTGTCGAGGCGAGTGATTCACCCGCTGGCAACGATTGTTGGCAGGTCCTAGCTAGCAGTCAGTGGCTAGCCCGTAGCCAGTGGCCAGTGGCTATGCGGTGGTTAGTGGCTGCCTGGGGATAATTACTCAGCCTCTAATCAGTGACCCCTACGCATTCAACCGAGATCTCGTGTGCTTGTAGACGCGACTGTTCGTAACATGTATGACATTGTAAAGTAATTTCAGTCTTTATTATTCTTAAAAGATTTTTTTCTGGCTACAGTTAAACAATTTGTATTATTTCATAGCCAGTATTTAATAGATTTGCTGTAAATGTAAACGAATTATAAAGAAGAGGTGGTTTCTGTATGTATGTTTAGGTGTGGCAAGTGAACGCGAAAAATACCGAACCGACTGGGTTGAAATTTCACACAGAGGTAGATCTTGAACCTGGGAAACACATATGCCTATTCATTTCCTTAAAATTCCCTTTGGGCTACGCCTCGTGAACGTCCTCAGTTTCAATATTTACATTTTATAAGGTTGTAAACATTCAAACACAGAAATGTAAACAGCTGTGGGTGTATTAATTTGACAGTTCTAAGGCTCGCTTTACACTTTCAAATATTTTATAAAAGATTTATGTCCAACTAGCAGAACCCGTGGCTTCGCTCACGATAAAAATTATCGTCTAACCTTGATATGAAGAATCTAGAGGACTGAATAGAAAATATTTATATCAAGGAATATGTCATGTAGAGATATGTTTGTTTTATGGCGGAATGTAGGATAAAATGTAGATACCACAGTAGGATGTAGGATGCCACAGTTGATAGTGAAGGTTTTCTTTTCACCGTTATAACTCGAAAACGGCCGGACCGATTTTAACACCAAATGTGTCGATTTTAAGGTACTTCCTTGTAGATTTACCATTACGTCCCTGGATTGCCTAGTGGGGCATCAATTAAGTACAGTAAAGGACTGAATGTTAGAAACAGTTATGGTGCTATCCGTGGGCAGTATTTCAAACTCGATTCATTTAGTTTTTAACTTAAAATATGGACGGGTAGGAATAATTTAAGATCAACCACTGATTGCAGCATCTATTTTTCCGTGAAAAGCCGGGACACCGTCGAATTAGATGAAAAAGGAATTTGCCAAATTATTGTAACTGGCATGATTGTAATTAAAAACATGAAGGACGGCCTAAGGAAATAACTATAGCTCCCGCTGCCTAAAAAGATGGTAACACATAATGAGCTTATGATTGAACGTATAAGGTACGAAACTAAACCAAATGTAACTTTTATATAGTGCGAATAACCTAACAAAATCATAAAAACAACCACAAAACCAAGATAAAAGGAATCAAATTATAAATCAGATGTAACAACGTATCCGTTTGTGAAGCTAATATGCTTGATTGAATAAAATTGGAAATTTAAACAAAAGATCATCCATTACATTAGCATGGGGCATTTTCAAAGCTTCAGCTCCACGAAAAACCTCTAAAAACCTCGAATTAAAAAAATCCGTTCTTGGTGAATGTCAACACTCTGTAAGTAACATCCATGCAAATTTTCAAGGTTCTAGGTTAAGTAGTTTTGGCTGTACATAGGATAGGTCAGTGGTATTTGACAAAAATACAGTAGAAAAGATAGTATAAATATAACTTACAATCAGGGATTTGTATAATTTATAAATTTTTACATAAGTAGATCAAAGAATCATATCATTTCAGCACATTCTATTTGTGACTGAAAAACCACTGTTCTTTTCTCTTTCCATCTTACCGGGATTTAGTCTCAGCCACAAAAGGCAGGATGCTCTTCACGTTTAAAACTGCGTAACTCCCGCTACCGAAATATAGATGGTGCCACTTAACTAATTAATGTTGGATTCTATCTAAACTAAATGTAACTTTTATATAGTACATAATTATGTCCTTGAAACAAATCAACAAAAATCAATGAAGCCATGATCAAAGAAATCAATTTATTATCATCTGTATCAACGTATACATTTCCGAAGCTAACTACCAGCTTATTGTTTTATGAACATTAAAAATGTAAACAAAAATCGTCCAACATACTTTTAAATGGGAAAATTTGAAAACTTCGGCCTCGCCAAAAACCCCTTTATACTACGAATTTTGTAAAATCCGTTCTTAGCGGATGTCTACGCCCTAAGAGGAACATCCATGCAATGTTTCAAGGTTCTATGTCAAGTAGTTTGGGCTGTACGATGTTTCCACTGAGTGGTATTTGACAAATATATAGTAGAAGATCAGGATTAAAGATTTTGATTTGAAAATCAGCTGGCTTGAATTTTGATAGGTCAAATCAAATATTTTATAAAAGACCTTTTATATTTTGATAGTGTAATGCGGGCCTAAGTGTGGCCTTGAGCAGTTGCAAGATCAGCTGTTTCAAGCTATCTATCATGAGCGAAGCCACGGGCAACTGCTAGTATTATTATATTTTTAAATTAGGATTCAATTGTGCTTTGAATAAATTAATTGAAGGTTATTAAAATTTTAGCTTAAGCGTTAGTCATCATACATCGGGCCTTTTGGAAAATTATAAATTATGCTAGCTTGCTTGCTTGCTTGTTTCTTTACATCTCAAAAACAGCTCGGAGGATTTCTTTCAAATTGTCGGAATGAGTTAGTTTTGGCTCAGAAACGTGTTCTATATGCAGGAGACTTCACCAGAAAAAGTTAATTATTTCAAAAACAAATTGTAAAGCCAAGAAACATTTAATATTGGGCCTTATGGGTTTCCGTTTTGGCAAATTAAAACCAGCGAAAACCAAGAAATCGTAAAGAAATAAAGAGAACATAAATCACTGGTTTGCAAACTGCAGTCCTCTAATATAGGAGAAATGCCATCTCAGGATGAAAATTGCATCTGGAGTAGTACCTGGTGAACCGAGCTTTATTCGGTATTATTTTATATTTACCATTTCATCCAATTACCTTATAACGATGCGATAATATTTATAAATTACATATCTAATTTTTTATCACTCCATGCAATCTTTACCCCACACGCTCTACTTTTCCTAGTTGGCTGTATTGTGCAAACAGATGTTATGATTACTTTATTTGTTTTCACTTTGCTTATTTCGTTGCTATCATGGCAACTCATAAGGCTAATATTAAAATTTTACAACATAAAAATTCATTTTATTACGTTATTAGATTTTCTTTGGACACTTTTAATCTGCATAGAACATGTTTTTAAGCCATAAATTACTTATTTTAAGATTTCTAAGGAAATCCTTCGAGCCGTTTTTGAGATAATTGTGCAAGCAAGCACGCACACACACAAGATAACATTGCTCACGATTTTAGGATTAAAACAGTGTATGAATAAAATAACATTGATGTTTGTGTGGAGAAACGTAAAATTAAAATGTTACCGAGCAAGGCTCGGGCAATCAGGTACCATGACCGCATGCGTAACCATTCTCCGCGACCAAGTTCGTGTGTCGTGTGTTCCTTCCGGCCAAGGCTAAGGTTTTCAGGTCGCACTAATGCCTTTAACGTGAACTAGAGATCAAGTTGCATTCACGACTAAAGGTTTTACGTGCAACTCATTGCTGCAGAAGCTCGATATCATGATTAAAAAGTTCTGTTTTTCCCTCGCCTACTAATAATTACCGCGATTAAAATAGTTATGAGTATTAAAACAAGATCGGATCATACAAAACATATGAATGTAATAAACTTTATCATACAAATACATGTTGTTAACAATAATATTATTCGAACTTTCTTGCCTGAATGCAAACCATTGACACTTTCAATGTCACGCGGGGACTATATGTTCTCTTCCTTAACCCCTCCTTTCGTACATTGTAAACAATCAAGGAAGTAATATTCTTGTTACTGGAGACATCACTGAAATTCGACAGTTGATAGAATAGTTTTCCGCTGATTTTACCAGTTGGCAGCACTATTGCATGATGGGATACAGTATTGCATTGTGGCAATCGAAAAATCAACAATGTTTAATGAGCTCTTAAAATTAATCAGTACTAAACTTAGTTCATTCAGACTCATCATCTTGCATTTTAACTTATGACAACATCTTTACGCTGATATAAGATAATATACCCACTTTAAATCAGTCTGAGCAATTCACAACGGCACACACAGTTGGCATCGAGTATCACACTCTAATATCGATAACCCTCCCCATTTATAAATTACGCCCGTTCACAATTCGACATCTGAAGCAATAACGTAATCCTTTTTGTGTATAAAGTGCGCATCCGAACAGTAATAACAGTTTTCCTGCAGCGCCGTAATGGGTTGTTTGTGCCGTCACAGGGCGGGCGCGCGGCCGTGGAAATTGGCTTGTTTGCCCGCGTCTGCCCCGCTGTTTCCGAGAAGGAAAGCACGCAGATGTCGCCAGCCGGTTTCCCGATGTTTTCCTAGGCTAGCCAAAGACATTCCCTCGGGGAAAGGAAATGTTAAAATTGTTAGTGGAGAATGACGCGAGCTGCTAATCGTTCAGCCATTTTTGTCTTTGGTACAAGTTTCCCTCAGACAGTTCAAACAAATTTATTGTAGGTGAAAATTTATATTTTCAAGTATCATTGTTGATTTACGTGTTTCCGTTCATAAGAACTGGATATCATGGCGTTTTTGTGTGTATATTTTCTGATAAGAAAAATCTAATCCTTGATGCAGTAACTTGATCGAATCAATGGACGCAGTATCTCGATGACCTGTTGAAGGATCAAACAATTGTCTTCACCGTTATATTGATTGTATTTCTGATCTACTTTACCTCTTTTAAATGAATTTCACAAGATGATTGCCAGTTTTAACTGGACAAGACAGGAAGAACTGGTTACCTTTGCCAGGTTAAAGTCATTTAAAAGTTTTCAAGCCGATCAACTTTGAACGTAGTAGCGATATACCGAATCGATCGTTTTAGTGAAGAGTAGAAAAATCATAAACCGTAAATTATAAGCGTGTTCCCACGTGTTATTTTCATCAAACGGGTTTCCTATGTGTATTTAAAACTCCGTTTCCTTTTGCTGTCGCCGAATTACATGAAGCGGGAGAGTCGGGTGTCAGGTGCGACGCAAGGGCAGCTTTCCTCAGGGGTCAGGGGTGAAGGCCGGTGGAGAGTGACGGCGGCGATGGATGTTGCAGAGCGGCGAATGTGTGTAGCAGATCCTCCTTGTCGTCGACTTATTATTCAACGTTAGTTGAGGTCAGCGGTTCGTTTTTCTTGCCGAAGAGCGTGTTGATGAGGTTGGCTTGTGGTCCGCCATTTCTTAAAAGTTAGACATTGTTGTTACCAGTTGCTTGAAAAACATTGTTGTAGTTGCATGGAAAAATCGATTCCTTGCTTAAAATGTTTTTTAGTACCTGGGTTTGTCAAATCTTCATATTAAGTTTTATCGTTCGTTTGCGGTTTGTCTTTGGGATGGCTTATATAGGCCTACTTCTCGTCAGTACTTAAAAAACAGGTCGACATGGATGGTAATTAAATTAATCTGTAAGAAATAATTCGAAGGTAAAGATCTTAGCCAGATATGTTCTGTTGTGCGTACTTCATTTCGTTTAAAAGTTTGGAAGTTTCACAGTGTCTTGCAACCGACCGTCAGTAGATAATCTCTTCTTACAAAACTCTGTTTCGAAACTCGTTCGTTGGGTATTATTAATAAGCTTTTATTTATTGATTACATTTTTTCGTGTTATGTTTAATTATGTCTTTGTATCATTTTAAAATCGTTACACTTGCAGAACTATCAATACATAGGAAGGACTTGTGTACATAAAAAATTGTTATACATATAATAGAAGTATCGCATTATGTGATATACTACAACCAGGATTACAATAGGATTCAATAGGTATTGTTGTTTTTAACAAAAGGATTGAATTAGTCTTTTATCGCAGTAAGAGAATTTTAATAAAATCCTTCACCAAAAAACAACCAATTGAATCTTTTTAAAAGTCGCATACTTTGACAATTTCATCACAAAAGGGTCACAAATCGGCGCGGCGATGTGTCGAGAATTGCCAGCTTGATTCGGCAATAAAGGCGGACACAGGACAATAATAGGAGTGGCGGACGATGAATAATGCATGGGAGACGACGATCGCGCCGCGAGTGACTACATCGGACCACCTCTGACCCTGGGGGGGGGGAGATTTTGTGGATTTTTATAAAACTTTCAAAATTTGGTTGGTCCATCCAAGCAAAACAGTTTTAAATTGTGTACTAAAATATATTCTGTACTTTATATTAAAAAACAGAAAAAATCATCACAATAATTTTTTAATTTTAATTTTTTATTTTGTATGGTTAAAAAATCAAAAATTACGTCATTTTGGTGTCAGTATTTTATTTTCAGGAATTTTTCAAATCAGTTACATTCTGTATCCAACGAGATAAAATTTGCTTCAACTACTCTATGTACTACAATTGTTGTAAAAGATATGGTATAATGATTGTAATAACTCTGAACGTTGTAAGGTAAATGTTTTCACATTACAATGTTGCTTTTCGAGGTATTTTATTTCCTCCGTTCTTGATTGCTCAGCTTGAAAATTGGTAGAAACACGAGAAACTTGATCGTGTTTGAGAATCGTGGAGTGAAACATGTTTTCTAAGAAACTTGCCTGCTCCTTTGACAGGTATTATTCTGCTTGCATTGGGTACCAAAGACATTGTCATTCTTTTGATCCACTGTTGTGTATAGAATTTTCGATTCGTGTATTGTGTTTTATGTGTAACAATGTTTGTGAACCTTTTTGACAAGACCGTTGACGATTCTTTAAATAATTGGGCGAGTGATTCCCGCAAAAAAATATAAGAACTAAAGACTTGTTAAAAGAACCTCGTCAAAAATTCAATATCATACAGGAATAGAAATCGTCATTGAATAATCTGTACAGTGTATAAAATATCCAAATAGACTTATATCGATTGAACGAGAATATCATGGAAGAACCGCAGTGCCTTGTAAAAAATGTCGTGAAAACAACGTGCGTTTTCCTTGAACGTAAATACAAGCGAGGTGTATAAGACAAGCGAGTTGTCCAAACAGAAGTAATTGAAACAGCCGAAAAGACGCTGGCCGAATGGCATCAAGGCACGCTACTGGCGAAGGTTGGGGAACATAACATTTGATTACCGTATATATTTGTGTACTGTGTTTACTGGGTGTTTTTCTTTTCTGTAATTGTCTCTGTACAGGATAGTATTGAACCTTGAAAATGTTTCTCTTTGAGACTGCCTATTTTTTTCTAGAAATTTATAAAATCAAATTAAGAATAACTTAATTTTAAATAAACATAACTTATGTGGTTTTTCTTGGAGCATATTAATAAATATGCTAAAATGAATAAAATTATCACTGATGTATTGTGAAAAACACTAAGGGTTGGAATGCAATGCATTATAAAACAACAAAAAAATTCTTCTCAGGGCGTTTAAGATTTTAATATACTCATTGACAACATTTCGTTCGACTATTTAATTCAGATTGTAAGAACCTTTTATTTTATAAAATCGTGTGTGATTGATCGTATAATGGTAGATGTTTTTAACCAACCAAAGCCAAGTAGAATACATATTGGTTTTCCCCGTACTTATCACATGAAGCATACACTCTGAATATCCCGAAATAATTCTTACCGAAGTGGATTCCGGATCGGGTTACAAAGTTTTGATACGCTCAACATTTACATTCTACCACTGTTGCAATAATTGTAGCCTGTATTGTAGCCTGGATCGACCTAGTTATACGTAATGTCAACACGCACTGTTCGTTCCGGTGACGTATCAGTCTTTTGTGTTTAGAATTGAATGTAGTTTTTTTTATTTAAATCGTGCTTATTTTGGATAATTTGTGCAAGTATGTGGTAAAGCTTTATCGGAATACTAATTCATCACACCCCTGTGAACAAATCAATGGAAATTTGATTTGGTAAACAATACAACAATATTTACATAGAATTTCTTTGTAGGAAAATCTTTTATATGACCATTTATTAAGGGGAAAAATTATACTCATAAAAAGGTGATTTTATATGAAGTGTGTGAATGGATCATTACAGTTAAATTATTATATTTGTACTTACAATGCTTTCAACAATTTATATAATGGTGATACAACTTCCAGTGTACTGCAGTATATTAATTCAAACAAGATATGTTGGTCGAATCGTACCTGTAATAGGATTACCCAAGATACACACCGCTACAGCGCTAAAGTATGTTTACACACGGTACCTTGGCGGGTTGGCCGCTTCTCTAACTCTCAAACGCCTTTGTTTTACGCGTTGAAATTAACTATTGATGTAATTTTTACTGTCATCATAACTTAATCTGCTTTTCCAGCTTCTTTTAATTTTAAATATCAATGCCATTTTATCATGACTTATTATTTGTTGTAAATCAAACAACGGATTGAAAATATTTAACCTAGTTCATATCCTTATACATACACGTTAAGCATTAACACGAGCTCGCATATGACACCAATTACAAAAATAAAATGACAGTTTCTTATACGGTACCTACGTTGGTTTTAACAATTTCTTTATTGATACAACTCATTTAGCATTGTAGCCAATAAATTAATTCTAACAATATTTCTCATTAGTTATGTCTTTGTTGGTCCTAAAAATACCACCACTCATTTACGCTTAGTAACAGAGCGGAGTTATGATTTCGCATGGATCGCCCAACAGATTGAGGACCAAAATTTTGTGTGCACATCCCACGGCTTTCATCTCGCCCACCCCACACTCATCTTTCATTCATCTTCCAGTTAAAATACGCAGCCAATGCTGCCGCGTTCCTGTCTTAAACAGGCGCTGTTATCAAAAATAAAAGTACGTTTTTCAATGACATGGTTGGTTAGTGTAAATTATTTGCTTTTTTGTTTTATACATGTTAAATACGACCTCAAATAATTCCACATCTTACAAAAGAACAGCCCACAGCCCCAGCTCGTGCTCACAAACCAAAATATATATTGAACGACACGTGTTGCCGTCACCCCGTTGCGTCCCCCCTCACCCGTGGCCTCTTTCCACTCGAGTGTGCAGTGTTGTACAGCGTGTGTGTAGTAGTTGCACGGCGTGTACAGTTATATACAGTGCCAGCGACCATATAGTACAAAATAAATAGACGGAGCATGCTTATCTTACTTGCATTCCAGCAAATTAAGTCTGGGCCGCCATATTGTCTAGGTATAGAAACATAAACGGCGTTTAAAACCGCATAATCTGACAATGCTTACGTTGCAAATAACTCGTAGTTTATAACATTTAGCATTAAGGCTTATGGTTGAAATTTTGCATGTGAAGATTCTTTAATGTTAAACGGTAATAGTATCAATCATATTTCAAAAATAATTTTTTTCTGTAAAAAATGTAAAAAAATTTAAGTTTTTATTCTACTTTAAAACTTGACATAAAAAATAATCGGCTGCTACTTTTTTTATTTTTTGGTCAGGTAAAAAAAACGTTGGGGATTGTTGCTAAATAGTTGAATTTTTTAAATTATATTAAAAAAATAGCTGCCGTAGCTTGGTCAATAACATAGTTTTTATGGGAGAGTTTATCTTTGCAGCGCCTGCATGAAAACAGTCAATCCTAAACTGATGTTTACAAAAATAAAGTCGTCTGCGAAATTACAAGTGTGGCATCAAATTAACGTCTTAATCACAAAATTACTATTTTACCAATTATAAACTGTTTAGAAGCAGTTAGTTATTCTGAGATTCAGGCCTTAAATTTGATGCATACATTATTTGTATTTTTTTACGTAGTTTATTTTTTCCATGCTTTAGGGACTAGAAGCAAATTTCTGACTTCACGTCGCGGCTCGTGTGCTCCGCCTATTTGTACTATGTAGTCGCTGACGTAGTTGCACGGCGTGTACAGTTAGTTATACAGTGCGTATAGTTGTACAGCCTGGCCTTGCCTTGCCCTAACCTCGGTCGCCGTCGTACCGCGGGTCTGTAACCGGCGAAGGACTGTGTAGTATGTCGTATGTCATGTATCGATTGGGCGGTCGAAGTACGAGATGCGGGTGGGACACGGCTGCGACCTGTCACATATAGATCGGAGTTTGTTCCTGGTTCTGCTTCCTAGTTCGTCTATAAATAGAACTACGGAATAAGATTTGGCCTTACTACTTTATTGAAATTGAAACTTTGTTTTTATGGTGTATTGTAAATTTCTTTGATCTTACAAAACAGGTTAAAAGTGAGGTGTTTTACTTCTTTATTGAGATTGCAACTTGATGTTAAGTAATTTCTTTAATCTTACAACATAGGTTAAGTGTGGGTATTGACAATAAATAGTTAGTTATCCATAGCCTGTATGGCACGGTTTTCCGTTTTCCGATTGGAGCAATCTGTATTCTAGTTTTCACTTGGAATGAAAAAAAATCTTTGTTCAAATTGTACATTCCAATATAGTAAGGATAGCAATGACATGTTTACTTCATGAACCGGGTTTTGGCTATGTAATTTCAAATACTGTATTGGTGTTATTTTTTATTTAAAAAACTGTTAAAAATACATAACTGACTAAGATACTTCATTAAGGAAAGGGCGTTATATTTGGCAATAATCCATAAGTCGAAAAATGTTTTCATAACTTTCGATTTCGTTGGCCGGTTCCCCATACTCAAAATATTGCGAAAGAGCTTTACGGAATCAGAAAACGATTTTAAATTGATAAAATATTTTCAATCATACGTCACAAAAGGGATTACAGCCCCAAATCCGGATTTACAAACCGTAAATGGACGTTTTCATCCCGCTCCGCCCATGCTGCTTGTGCCCGACTCGCAACATTTACTGCTGGATCCCTCAGGATCTCTCCCTCCCTCGCGCGTCGTCGGGGGAGCACAATGAAGACGGAAGGGCTCGCTCCCCGGACCCCAAGCCCTACAGCTGCTCCACTTTTCATCCTTCCTCCCCTCATTGTTTCCTCGTTCATTCTCCTTTTTGTTTACCACTTCGTGACTCGCCGAAAACATAAAAGACTCGGACAAAAAGTGAATAAATTTTGTTGGAGAGGAGTGGTACCTGAGGGCTTCGCTCTCAAGTTTACATGTGCTCCACCCGTAAGACGGTAGGACCATATCAATTATCTTCTTTGCAAAATATTCGAAATTATCGAAGATAAAATCTTAATTTATTAATATCTTTTACTTCGATGCACAAATCCATTAACTTTAAATTTGTCACAAACAAAAAGTCAATAAATGAATGTAGTCCTTTAAGTATGCCTGCATATGGCTGTTTTTTTACCAATAAATCGATGGGAGTCACTAAATATCAGGCCAATGTTACATCTCTTTGTCGTTTCAAACGAAATCCTATCCTCTGCAAATCTTCTTCTGTCAAAGGAAATCTTTATTTATATGCTAAAGCCGTCAATAAATCCAATATATTTGTTCAATTTCGTTTCACTTCTTTATTGTTCAATCGCAGCTCTAACATTTTGTACTAACTGTTTTAACTCAATTTAAAAATATGTTTTGTTATTCATATTCATATAATACCAAAAAGTAAACATAAAGTGCAGTAATTCTTTTAAAACACATCACCGATGTGGGTAAGTAGACGTTGAACGATCGCGTCTTGCGTTTAATTGTTTTAATGATTAGATTATATGTACATTGAAACCCTTGGTTTGTATTCAGTTCTAAGATGTAGGGGTAAATTATGTAACTAATCATATTCTGTATTAAAATCATATATTCTTCAGACAGTATTTACTAGGAAACATCTGAATAAAATAAGTATTCTTCCTCGTATTGTGTAAACGGTTGCTAATTAGAGACCCTTGGGCGACGTTGCGCCGTTAACAAATGGCAGTTTAAGCTTAGCGCTGATGGCTTCTTTAGAATCCTCCGCTTATGAGTTTTATTTCAGCAGTTGCAGCTAACAGAACTTCAAACACTCTATACATTTTTTTAGTCCAACCATGATATTTTAAATTTCTTAAATAATTTAGCACCGGTCTAACAAAATTTATACAACAACTATCGTGATTTCTGTATTTAAATCTTTTAATATGATTTTCTCTTATTTTAGTACTTTTCGTAATTTAATTAACTAAACAAAACCCTTCGCAGATTTCATCAATGACTGGAGTTTTCATCAATTCTCAGAAAGAGGTTTGTGAAAATGTTAATTTCAAATTAGGTAGTTTTATCACTAAGGAAAATCGCTGGATTTATGTAATCTAATCTTACGGTAAAGAGACAGTAATTACTTGAAAGGCAAGTTTGACAGCTCAATTAAACCATTTCTTAGTGCAATTGCAAAGCGATTTGGTGAACTGAATGCATCATTCAAAATTTGAATATTTTTATTAAACTGTCTCAAGAGTTAAATTTATACGTTTCATTCTGGGCTAGTCGATATAACAGTGTTGGTATACTGAAGTATATTACAGGTTAGGAAAGTTTAGCCCTCAGAGAATATATATTAGCCTAATTTAATATGCATATTTCATAGGAGGGACTCAGTCCTGTTCATCTTTTGATTACACCTAAAATGAAAATTTCACAAATATCAAATCACACTGTAAACAGGTTGAAAACCAGTCCCTTAAATCAGACTGTGATTATATTTGGCGTCTTTCGCTTCTCACGTTTAACGCAACCTTTCTAGATTCTCCTTCTGGGTAACATAAAAATGTTTCCTCTGACATTTTGTTGCTTGTAGTCGTAATCGTTACTCTTAAAACCTGTTCTGGCCGTTTCCCGTCTGCCTCATTAGTAGTAGCGTATTTTTACGACCAAATTTTGAAAATGACTCTCTGATTCTTATCTTATTTAAATATTTATTTCGAATCTTCCTCGCTGCAGAAAACATTAATTCTGCACACAACATGAGACGGGTATCATCTGATTATATTCCAGTTCCACGTGTAAACTTGATGAGAGAATACATATTCTGTTTGAGTGGACAGACAACTACGAACTTGTCTCGGAAACTCAAACAACCGCCATCGTCGTGAATCCTGCCTTTAATCTTGCTAAACCAACTCCTGATCTACATCATTCTCTATTTCCATCACCAGTAATTATGCTTATTCTTCACCAGCACGTATTCTTCTTATTAGTATTTTGCCGTTTCCCCAGCATCTTTACTGGACACCACATCTTAAAGAACTAATTTTGTTTGCACAATGTATTACCTAATTTCCTTCTCGAATCTAATTCTTGATGAATCTAATTTCGTCTACGAATCTTTTCTTTTGTTCCACTCCTTGCTCTGTTCACCATAACCCATAACCCATATCTGGACACCTCCTTCCTATGGATAATATCATATAGTTTCCCTTGCACTTCTTTACTAGCCACTACCTCCTCTATGAGTCTGCTTTGAATCTATACACTACCCCTACCGACTAGTGTGGATGGATGTCCAGAGGTTGCATGGGCTGAAGCCGCACTAGTTGGCTGATACGGGTATAACTCCAATCAAAAAAGGTTCTCCTTACGCTGAGGCTAGGGCGAGGTAACCGTCCGAGCTGGGTGGCAGCACTTCATCCATACCCGTACCAACTAACGAGTGTGGCTGGAGGCCATGTAGTTGTATAGGCTGTAGCCGCACTAAGTAGTTGATAGAGGTATAATTCCGCTCAACAAAGGCTCTCAGGCCCAGACGCTGTCAATACACTCGAAGGATGCTGGGGCAAGCTGGTCGTCTATGATGGGTGTCGGCACCTCATTTAGACGCTATACCCCCCTTAACTAACCAGTGTGGCTGGAGATCATGTAGTTGTATGGGGTTTAGCCGTTTAGCCGCTCTAGTTGATTGATGGAGATAGCCATAACGCCAATAAAGGTTCTCCTGACGCTAGGACTAGGAGGGTGTCAATACTTCATTTATACTATACCCCTGCCAACTAACGAGTGCGGCTGCGGATGACATGTGATTGTATGTGCTGTTGCCTGCAGTTGGCCGATAGAGGTACAACCCTTCTCAACAAAGGTGCTCCTGGCGCTGAGGCTAGGGCAAGGTGGGGTTTCAAAATTTTATCTATACTATACCCCTTCCAAATAACGAGTGCGGCTGGAGACCATGTGATTTTGTATGGGCTGTAGCCGAATTAGTTGGCCGATGGAGGTACAATCTCGCTCAACAGAGGTTCTCCTGACGCTCAGACTAGGGCAAGGTAGGGTGTCAGTACTTCTTCTAGACACTCCCATATAGTTTCATGGATGTAGCCGTTCTAGGCTGGCAGAGGTAACTCCGCTCAACAAAGGCTCTCCTAGCTGAGGCTGGGCAAGGTGGCCGCCCACGCCGGCGTGGGAGACGCCCGGCCTTGGACTGTAGGAAGGGCGTGTTGGGCTGTCAGCAATTTTCTGCTCATCTTGTACCCCCCCCCCATTCCCCTCACCTGCCGTACACACCACACCCCTCCTGTCATTCATTTCTTCGCCGGACCCGTGTAATATGATGAGGTGGTAATAAGTTAGATTGGCTTCCGTCGTTCCGTGAGGGGGAAGTGGATAAACATAGCGGAGGGGTACTGCTCCGTCAAAGTTGTCAAATTACTGTATGGTTACATATCATGCGAAATATTAAAACTTTAATTTTATATAACTACAACAAGATTATGTCTACAACTTTTGAAACTACAAAGTCGATTGTGTTTTGTTATATAAACGTTTAATTGCAAAATGTAACATTTGTAGACGCACCTTAATTTTTCCAAAAACAATCTTTTATTATTCTTGCTTTATTAATTTCATTGGCATTAAAAAAAATAGTCATAGTAGTTCGTGTGGCATCTCATATTTATTTCTCCAGATAAAATGCAATTTCAATTTTCATCAAGCTACATAACCTGCTGTTATTGTCAATAGTTAGTTGTAGGTGTTGAATTGTTCCAAATCCCTCAGCCATCGTGGTTCAATTAGTCATTAGCAAACTAGTGCTTATCCAATTTTAAATAAACGCTCTTACGCAGCATTCTATTCTGATTACTCTCTTCATTAACGTCACTAATGTCCCCCTATTGTACTATTGTTTACTGCTCTGAACGCGTTCATTATATACAATCAGCAGTCGTGTAACATTTGCAATTGTTTTCCTCTAAATTGTTTGTGATTGTCCTTTTTGTGTTTCTCAATTCCAGATAGTGAAGCATTCAAAAAATTCTTTTATCCGTAAAATGGAGTTTTAAATTTAATACGGAAACTTCAGTAAAAACTCTCAGAAAATAAGTTAATTGCATCTAAAATGTAGTTAAGACCAAGTCTTCGACTTCCATCTAACTGTGGTCCATGCAGGAGGTAAATGCGTGTCTACAATTCAAACCAAAAAACAACCCTACAAACTTTCATTTTTATAGTATTAGTTTGGTAATATTTTTCCGGTGACAAGTTGTTCCTCGCCAAAGGTCAACGTGCTCTCTACCCAGCGGGTCTTGGGTGGCGGTCTCCGGCAGCATCACTCGTCCCGAGTCCCGAGGTTAGGTCAATAATAATGAGTGACAGGAGAAAATTGGCCACATCTAGTTATTTATGCTCTTGCCCACTTTCTTTGCTCTTTCGTGTCTTCCCGAGTAATCTCGTTAACATGCTTTCCCTGTCTTGTTTTAGCCCACTTTATAGACTAAACATCCAAACAACTTTTCAATCTCCTACGATCTTTATTCAATCGCTATAAATACCATGTTTCATTTGTTTAATGAAATTTTTCTTCCCAAGTGTTGCATTTGTTAATTTTTTCTAATAAATAAAATTACAACTCGGTTTAACTTATTTATGAACTTTTAAATTCAACCTCAGCAATTAACGTAATCCTTATTACAATATCCTTACTACAATATGGACGTGAACTAATGTGTTTAGTGATTTGAAACTGGTCGCCGTCCATAATAATTGTACCTTTGTTCCAATTCACATTACACATTTCCCTTGTTTTTAGGCTTATTGGAAAATTTGCCTTCGGAGAATTGAAAAATATTGCCTCTCTCCAACCGTCCCAGCCAATAACTCCTCTCCCCCAATTTCCTCTTGATTTCCGTCAATAGGTGGAGGTTTAGGGATAAGTGTAAACATTTATAGGAACGGAAGCAGCTATAATTTGTTATTGCTTACCCTAGACAATGTAGGACTATGTCATTAATTATATCGAACTCACTTAAACGGAAGAAAGTTTGTTTGTAGTGTAGGGCCGTTATTATAAAAATAAAAATGTCTAAAACAGTTGATTTAAATTGTTGTCTTAAAAGTTTATTTGGCTCAAGTTAATTATGATCCTATATTTATTTTGGTTGGCCATCATTTCGAAAGTTCGTGGTAATTTATCATTACAGACAAGAATCGTTACATTTACCAACACACAGAAAGTATGTTTATATTACAACTATTTCGTAGCTAGGTTTAATTCTAGTAAAGGCTAAAATATCATGCATTCGCCTGTAACCGTCCTGTACGTTTACTGAGCAATCTCTCTAATAAACTTCGATTTATTTTGAGGAAAAAATTAATACATTATACGAGTTGTCACATGAAATGAGGAACAATTTGAAAATCGATTCCCCAGAAGACTTCCGATTAGGTTCCCAATACGAATCCGATAAACCGCTATATTTATGCATGGCACATGTAAAACTAGTTTCTTTCTACGATTGAGTTCTTCGTTGATGGATTGGATTTATGTTATCGGATAAAAAACTGTGAGCGATGAGAAATGCAACCAGAGTACCCGTCGCGATTGGAGCTTTCCATTCTCTCTTGCCCATGAGATTTGCATGTTCTGTCACAATGTCGTCTTGCCTACACGGATGTTTTCTATGTTATTGATTATGTATTGCAAACTGACTTGCATGAAATAATGGAATCATCTGCCAATCCTACAAATCAGCAGTCAGCAGGTCACTAAGTTTCATGTTTCGTTACTTCAAAGTAATCCTATGGTATAGCATAAACAATCTACAATTAATTGCACATAAACCACTGACGGCATGTTTTTACCCAACAGCTACATAATATATCTTGGCCACCTTAAATAATTGTTTGTCACAGATCTTTTTTCTATGTCTGGATGACTTTTACTGTATAAGCAATTATCTCGTGGCGTCATTGAGCCCTAATTGCGCGGTCGCCGCACTGTGTTTAATACTTATATTAAATATTTTTCTCTAGCCATATAATTAAGTCTGTGATGTAATTTGTGACTTCATTCCATTACACAACAATGCCAAATCAGAACAGAACCGCGGTTTTACCATGATGTCATGTTGACCTGACCGTTATCACTAATCTACGATCCCTCCGTAACCCATGACGTCACGGCTTCACCTATCCTCTGACCATCTGTAAAACCACAGTTCACTAACCTTAAGACCTCAAAGCCTTTGTACCCCGTGACGTCATAAATTAACCTGCTATGCCAGAACGTTATGCTCAGTGCTTCACGGTTTTACTTGTTATCTCTCAGATTTAAACATCTATTCGTGTCCTCCGGCCTCCGTGTGACCCGTGCCCCATGACGTCACACGTCACCTGACTATGCCGCATACCCTCGCCGTGTGTCCCGTACCTGGCCCTCGGCCAGACCCTGACCTTTACAATCACTGATCGATATTTTTAATCGCCCCCCCCACCTTTCTCCCCCTTCACTCCCGGGACCTCTCCCTCCCCCCTCTTCCCTCTCCCCCTTTTTCGCCCCCTCAGAACTTCATCACGCCCCGCTAATTGGCCCCCGGCCGGTCTATCGGCGAGATTCGAAATGACATTTTCTACATTTCCGCCGGCCGCGGCTCCGGCTCCTTCCCACGTGCGCGAATGTAATAACACTAACGCGTCGCCCGGAGGTAAGAGGGGAGGGGTTGTCGTGTGTGTAGCTTTTGTTGTCGTCGGAACGTTTTTCGTCGGAAAGTCAGTTCTTCACGTGTTATGTTGAATTGGTAAATAACTAATAGTTAATAATTCTTTGAATACGAAAGGATTTTTAGTAATTTTCTTCTTCCATTTCTAAAAATCATTAAAAAAGTGTGTATACATTTATTTCATCTTCGTCATAAATACCAATACAAAAGTATATAGCTTACAGAATTATTTACAGTACTTTATTTAGTTTTTTCGTTATTTTACTCACCACAGAACGCCAAACTATAACGCCTAACGAGTAGAGATTTATGATTTAGGCCTATGTTTCACTGTCGTGAGTGTGGTTATCAGAGAGGCGGTTTACGAGATTCCCTGTGGACTTCGCCTTGGCCTGCAAGGTCTTAACAGTTATAATTTTTATTTTTGACATTCAGTATTATTATATTTTATGGTAGGCCTGGGCCTATAGGGGTGCTGAAAAGTCCCGGAACGGCCAAATATTTTTTGAACCGAATTGGTTTGAGAAATAAAACTTTGCACATTCACTCCTATGTAAAAACTCTACTTTCTGAGGTGTTTACTGACTCTTGGCCCCCAGTGGGGGACGGCCCACAAGGAGTCGGTACAAAATCTTAAATGTAAGCATAGGTCGATATGCACATCATTTTAAAGGGCTAATCAAGTAGAGTTCAATGCCGCATACCGCATCTCAAAAGGTTCATATATTACAAAATGGCGGCTGATCAAAAATCTAAAGGAAATACACAGTGTTCGCTTAAAGATTGTTTAAAAATTGCTTACAGACTATGTCTGAAGGATCTAAACTCCGGAATTGTATGTCAGACTTAAAAACCTATCTTTAAGGGTGCCGTAGAGGTTATTTCCTCCAAAGGGGGATGGCCTACAAGGAGTTAGTACAAAATCTTTAATGTAAGCATAGGTTGATATGCACATCATTTCTAAGGGCTAATCAAGTAGAGTTCAATGCTGCAAACCGCACTTCAAAAGGTTCGTTTGTTATAAAATGGCAGCTGATTAAAGGTTTCAACAAAAATTCATAGGCTTAGGTTTGTTGGGAGGGGGTGGACTAAAAGTTTGAATAAATCCAATTGTATATCAAACCTAAGCCTATGTATTTTTGTTAAAAACTTAAATCACCCGCCATTTTGTAACCAATAATCCTTTTTAAATGCGGTTTCTGGCATTGAATTTTATTTAATCAGACCTTTAAAATGATGTGCATATCGACCTATGCTTACATTAAAGATTTTGTACCGACTCCTTGTGGGCCATCCCCCCTTGGAGGTAATATCCTCTACGGCACCCTAAAAAATAGGGTTTTAGGTCTGACAAACAATTCCGGAGTTTAGATCCTTTAGACATAGTCTGTAAACAATTTTTAAACAATTTTTAAGCGAACACTGTGTTTTTCCTTTAGATTTTTGATCAGCCGCCATTTTGTAATGAATGAACCTTTTGAGATGCGGTTTGCGGCATTGAACTTTACTTGATTAGCCCTTCAAAATGATGTGCATATCGACCTATGCTTACATTTAAGATTTTGTACCAACTCCTTGTGGACCGTCCCCCACTGGGGGCCAAGAGTCAGTAAACACCTCAGAAAGTAGAGTTTTTACATAGGAGTGAATGTGCAAAGTTTGATTTCTCAAACCAATTCGGTTCAAAAAATATGTAGCCGTTCCGGGACTTTTCAGCACCCCTGTATACTAAATCATATATATTTTTTCCTTCGACAGTTTCATGTGATCTTGGTTTTATTGCCCAGTAATCCGTTGGCGAAGTTCTGCCGCATAATGAAGTGTCAGTGTTTTATAATGCTAACCACTAAAACTACTTTAGAAGTAGTTATAAAATTAATCGCATTGTTATAAAGTTAATGGCTTGTTAGAATTAATAGCCTTTGACGTTTTGATTTATGGCACAATCATTTAGCTATTTAAGTTTTTGTATGGCTTGTTTATAAAATTCATATTCAATTATAAACTTGATTTATCGGTCTATTACAGTTCGAGCTAGTTATAGTTTTGCCGTCTTTAAATCAGGGGTATGGTGAAGGTCTATACTGTCAATGTTGTATACGATGCTGTTTCTTCAAATTGTGTCGCCAGCAATATGAAACCAATTAATCGGAACTGAACACATTTAAACCACAACAGTTTAAATGTTTCTTGTTACCGTTTTGCGGCTCGGCTCATAAAATAATCGGAATAGCAACAGCAGTGAAGAAGCTGCAGAGCGATTACGATTCGCCAAAGGCTGTTTTGCAAGTTGTTATCGCCGGGTCTGCCGACGCCGACGTTTGCGCAACGGCGAATGATTAATTCATGTATTGTTGACGCAAACGCTGTGATTCGAGTGCTTTAAAGATAAACAAAATTTCGTCAGAGAAAAAAATTAGAGATGGTTTTTCTAGGCGATTAATTTGGGGAATTAGATTGCTCTTTGCCTTTGAAGCTGAATATTTTAATAATTATTTTTATGTTTAATAAAGAATTTTTTTTCTGTGAAATGCCATTCAAACATCTGTTTGTAACTGAACTGAACACTTACGTGTGGCAAATAATTGGTTATGGTATCAAGTTATTGTGACCCCATTTCGAACACTTGCCACCGCAAGCCACCGAATAACCCAGCTAACTGTCGTCAGGTCGTTTACCTTTGATCGAAGAGTACAATAACACTCGTTCACCGCGATTAATTATTTCTAGTTAACTGCAATATTCTCCATTTGATTGTTAAGGACTTAAAAAGTATTGTCAAAGCTGGAATCTTCAAGCGTTTGTATGTCAGGTTTTTCCATCGCCCTTTTCCGTATTTCTTTTTTCTTTTGTCATTCAGGCCTACGATGGGGCATCCTCTTTTATTTGAATTGCAGAATTATTTGAAAAAAAATAGTATTTTAGGTCGCAAGGGGATTGTTATTCAGTTAGTCAGCCAAACCTTACTCATTAGCCTCAATATTCGGAATTTTGTGTCATAGTAATCTACTCTTCAGGAGTCCATCCTTGATCTCGATATTTTAATAATGTAAACTCCACTAAATGTAAGCACCAATGTGTTGCATAGCTGATGTTTCAACTTTACCTTCGCTATGTAAAGTATGTATTGCCTGTTAAGCTGACCTGTCGGTGTGTGTTGTTGCAGGAGCCGCCTTGAGGGAGGCGCCGCCATGTAACATGCGCTCCGGAGTGGCGCGAGCCGGAGCGGGCGGAGAGCCGTCGTACCTGCAGGTCGGAGCGTCCGTCACCCGCTACCAGTCGTGCACCGTCGACCCGCGACCCTCGCGCACCGTCCACTGTCCCGACCTGAACGCCTGCCTCGTCAACGAGGGCCGGGGCCGCGAGGAGCCGGTGCACTGCAATGCCGTCCACTACGGGTACGCGATCCCGGTGAACGTGGTGCAGTCGCGGGAACACCCGGAGTTGGCCGAGCTGGTGCTGGACGCCGAGCGCGGGTTGGCGCCGGAGACGGTGTCGTACCTGCTGCAGCACCACCCTCAGCTGCGCGAGGGCGTCAACACCGCGATGACGACGGTGAACAACCGGCGGGGCGCGCCCCTGGCCGCCGAGCCCGAGGAGGACATCGCCGCCATTGCCAAGCAGATCAGCGACCACGCCGAGGCCATCTACCAGACGTGGAAGGCCAGGGGGTTGGCGCCCACTGAGATTCTAAACTGTCACACGAACTCCACGGCCGCCGACAAGTTCGGGAGCGCGTTGACTCCGAAGAAGGAGCAGAAAAGTCCTACCTCGCCGGTGGTGGATTTGTTGTCCACCCCTTCGTCGTTGAACACGAATAATTTGGAACAGTTGGTGAATAACTTTGTTGTCGAAGATAAAGCGAGGATCGCCAGACAGAAGACGAACACCTCGAAAACGATACCGTCCTCTATACAGTTCGCTCTGCAGAAGTTCGAGAAGAAAGCGGCCGAACCCGTGGCGAAGGTGGGGCCGAAACAGACGAACCAGAGGCAGAGCGACCCTATCTTAAGGAATTATAGTAATACTACTCCCAGGCCTTATCAACCGAAGCCTTCCAACATATCACCTTATATCATGGACACGATAGAGCAGACTTTCCCGGACGAGACGGACAAGGCGAAGCCGAAGGAAGAAGGAGGGTCGGGAATGACGACGTGGCCTTTGAAGAATAAAACGGTCGGAGATACCATAAAGAAACTAGGAGGTAATTTGGACACGAAGACTGAATCACACTCCTCGGGGACAGAATACCTGGACGAAGTGGCGAAGGAGGAGGAACGGTTGATAAACGCGCTGAAAACAGGGATCATCATCGCCGAGGATCCCAACAGCAAGAGGACCGTGAAGAAAGGGTTGAAATACGGGAGAGCCGAAGAAAAAGCCGAGCTGAAAGAGATCCTGAACAAGGTGAACGTGCAGAGTAAAGTGGAGGCGTTCAGCAAGGTCGAGCAGCAGCAGCAGCAGCAGCAGGTGGTGGTGAGGAGGTCGCCGGCGGTGCGGACCCCCGGGGGCTCCGTGCCCCACCCGGAGCTGCGGGCGAGGACAACCCCCAACACCGTGGCCAACCCCGTCCGGCCGTTCCTGACCCGCGGCTCCGTCGCCGAGCGGGTCCTCATCTTCGAGAAGTGCCCCACGGAGCTGATCATGGAGAAGAGGGGCAAGAACAACGCCGTCAACTCCTGGCGGAACACCTCGGTCGACGTCCAGGCCAAAGCGCAGGTCAGTCGAGTGTTGTGTTTTTTTTTGTAGTTAACATTGATAGAATTTACAAAATCCTATCTTATTCACTTTAATTTTTTTAGGTAATCGTTGATTTGAGAACCACTATGGCAAATTACTGTAGGCTGTCCTGACATAGAAAGACATATTTTACATCTGTGGGTCTTCGACCTTTGGTGTTGTTTGTTACCGAAGCGACTTCGTCCTGCTATCGACTCACACTGAAAAGGTCACATTTTGCCTAAATCCATTAGGCTGCATTTCAGCTATCCTCCGTTTTGGCGATTTAAAACCTTTCTCATTATTTATATGTGCCTTCGTTATTGGAGAAAATTTTGAATTTTACTTAAAATTTGCGCGTTTTCAACGGGTCTAACAAATAAATGCTTTGCCTCGCCAGTAGAGCGTTGAAGAAATTTAGTACCCTAACTATTACGTGTTGAACTTCGTAACAAAAGTTATCGTAGAGAATGAACAATTAGTTGTTGAGCCTTTTATCCTAATACTATCGGTTTGTGATCGTATGAATGAATTTGCGGTTGTATGAATGAATCATCCATAAAAATTCACTTCTGATTAATAACTTGTGGCTACTCCAAAAACGTTTTGTATGTTATTCCTTTAAGCTCAACGTTACATTAAGTTAGTTCTGTTTAGGAATCAAACATCTTAATACTGTATAATAAACAAGTTTTAAAATCATATATCAAGAAATTTTACGTCACCGTGAACTGTAGGAGTGTCCAGATTCCTTCAATACATTGTCACAACCAGGTGTGAATAAAAATTCATATTTGCCAATCGGAAGTGGTGGGCGGGATCTGAATAGCCCTACTCATTCGGCAGCTGTTCTGAATTGGTAGGAATAAATTTTGTTTACATTACCAGTCAAGGACGTGTAAGCAATGTCGACTCGACGTCTACTGGCGAGGTGACTCCATTGTGAGGCTTGATGGCGCATTCTATGCAGATGTTAGTGCAGTTCTGTTAGCATAATTTGGCCACGGTTGTAACGTTATACTGTGAAATATGATGTGGCACTTTCGTAATAAACGCTGCAATTTGATCGCGGTGTGTTTGTAGTAAGACCAACCTTTATTTTTGTGGCAGTGGACACAAAACCTTGCCACGAACGGTTATGCTAATAGTGCTCCAGAACAATGTATATTGATTCAGAGTTACAGTAATCTCTTTCGATCTCGTTTAATTTTTCGTTTATACGAACTTTCGTATTACGTATTTTAGAATTTCTATTTTCATACAATAGCTTCATTGCTACTCTTATCAATATTTCAAAAATATTTATTTAAGTTTCAAACTTTGACCAAACTTAAGTGATATTTATAAAGCAAGCCTCCTTAAGGAGCTTGTTTTTATATATAAAAACAAAAGAAAGTAAAATGATTTAATAACAGTACAGTAATTCATTTTTATTAATATCTGTTTAGGGACCCTTTTTCAATCCTTAAGTCCCGTGGTTTGATGTTTTGTAGTATTTTTGTTTTGTTCCCGAAGCCTATCGTATCATGGTTTATCGCCAACGGTCAGCTCGGCGGAGTATAGGGGACAGCCCGCTGGTACCCTCATATTGTGCCGTTAGGCTTACCGCATGTACACCGCAACGTTATTGATTTTGGATTTTAAAAACAAATAAAATGACAAACGAGTTGGCTTTCTCGCTGAGCTCACCGACGTAAAAGGCTTCAAATCTATCAGTCATAATTTTAGAAATTAAAAAAATTGTAATGATTTACTTTTTTGCAAAAAAATTATTCCATCCTATTTTAGACACAAACCCATATGTCCATGTTTCTATAGTTTTTTTTTTGTGCCGTCTCCTAACATCAACCCTAGTGGCATTTTTCCATCTTTTGATCGGGCCCTTGGCGTTAGCCAGCGGCGGCCTTTTGTTAGATTGCTTTATTAGATCTTTTTTAGAGATTTTGAATTTTTATTAAAAGCTGCATTTTAAAATTACAATGGATAATGTTTAAATTGTTAACTATTTCACGGAAGTAATAACATGAAATGGTAATGACCAAAATATGATTTCCTTGAAATAAATCAAAAACTCTGAATTGCATGTTGGTACAAACTTTAAAGGGCTTAATATATAAAGGAATACTAAGGAACTGTATTTACAACTAGAACGAGTTCTTTAGCGCGTGCGACTCTGTAACTACGGTATTCATGCAGTAACGACGACGCGGCGGATCCAAAGGCCGCGGAATGAGATATAAATCTCGGTGCGCCGAGTCAAAGGCTTTCAAAATAATCAGCTCATTAGACTTGAGCTCGTTACCGGTCACTCCAGAGGTGGACTAGTCAGCGTCAGCGCCACCCCTTCGCTCCCCCTCCACTACATCCCCCCCTCTTACACTCACGCTACCTTTCCGTGGGTGTTGATTGATTATTATGAATATGCAGTATTTTTATTTCCCTTTTAATGAGCCACGCTTTTATTTTGTTTTTCAAACAGATTGCCTTGTCTGCATACGGTAAAATGTTTGATTGGACTTTTGGGGTAGAAGAACTAGCCCAAAAGTATTTCTTTTTGTATTTATGTACATTTATATTTGTATTTTGATGGAAATTTCTTGGGTGTGTGAAACTGGATTTCATAAGATTTTTTTAATGCTTGAGTGGGGTTAAAAATGAAAAATCTTATTTGTTTAGATCTGACGATACAATGCCTTAATCGACATAATGCCTTTCGTTGACTCGTATGAGAGACGTACACAACGAAATGTCACGATTCCATTAAAACTCACGATGGAGACAAAACACATTCGATTTTTGTACTTGAGTGCTCCGGTAAGTGATCGAAAGCTTTTTATCCCGTTTCCGCATTAACAAAATACATAAGGAAAATGTTCGTATCTTATGTGAAATTTTAATTATAAAAAGGTGCACATTCACTGCATAAACCTATCAAAGCGCATTTTGAGTCTAGTAACGTAATCATTTTAATTTATTTCAAACAATTAACAATTTTGGGTAGCCAAGCAGCAGCTTATTACTTCAGCGACGAGCAAAGATTACTGGTCTAGCTGTCAGCTATCAGTCCCCTGGCTCTATGTCAGATTTTCCCCGAGTTCATGGACCACTCTCAGCGTTGTGGCAACTCGCAAATGAAACCGAGTGATTGAATCTCTTGCAATTCGAAAACTATCAGTTCGCTGCCAACAGTCAAGATGAGTTTTCATTACAGAGTGCCGCGGCCTTGGGCATGTTTGATCTAGCAACGGCCGGCATGATACTCGGCAATCATGTAATTTTCCCGATCCTGGAATTTCCATCGGCCTTCCATCGCGCCGACTCCCGGCTTTTGGCCGCCTTGACACGGATCCGCGCTGTCACTGAGCGGTCGCTTTATTTATAGCGCATAAATCTTACTGTTTGCGCACTTACGCTTTGAACGGTCTCTCGACGTTGTGTAATAAGGCTAATTGGTTTGGCATATAGAGACCTCGGGTTTTCTCATTGCTAATTTGTCACGTTAGAGGAATTCACTGTTTGCATACGTAGGAAACATTTACTAAAACAGTAATCTTTTCAAATTTTATCAACGCGAGAATGCCTAATATTGGTTTTGCTATTTCAATCGTATCACTTTGCGACAGAGAATGAACATTCACTCAATAGTCACGTTTTAGGAATTTATTGTTTCCATTTGAGGGAAATATCTATTATCAGTAATCTTCAAATTTTATCAATCTGAGATTGTCTTATATCGTTATTGCTGTTTCAGTCGCATTATTTTGCGACAAAGAAATCAGCATTCACTCAATAGTCTGATGTTGACGTCACACTACTTTAAAACAACAGAAAATTGTGCCTACCTCATGCCCATTTTTTATGTTATGGAATTATTTACTATACTATATTTTTTTAACACTCCATAGCAATCATTCCACAGATCATTGCTGTTTTTTGTTGATCATTCGCAATAACTAACAGCAAATTTAATATTTGTGTAAAATAAGGTATAATTGAAACCACTTTTCATTCCTCATATGCTTTACTTTCCTCATGAATAATTCATCTCGGGCCCTTCATATTCATGAAAGGCGATACCGTAATTGAACGCTGTCACACCTGTCAATCAACACGTCAAACAACGTGATATCGCATTCGACTGCATTCTCACTTGTGCTTAACCAAAAATCGCTCATATTATTTATGGGAGTGCCTTACCAAAGTTCGAACATTGTTAACCAGTGGCAGTACCTGCCGTGAGTGAACTTGAGCCCGGCGGGTCCCACGGCCCACGCCCCGGTCGCCGCGTGTTGGCGTGTTGTGCGTGTCCACACGCCGCCCACACGCGCCACACGCACACGCACACGCGACCTTGGTCCACATACTCGCCGGCAACACTATTTATAGTATGCACAAATCCATCTCCCCCCGGTTACTTTGGGCAGTCAAAATATACCGGATTTAATTACTAGCCGCCCGCCCCCGCGGTCGCTTCCGGTGATGAAATTTTGGTGGGAGGGGGGTTGAAAAGCGTCACGCGTTTGGCTTTTACAGAGTGGTCAAACGTTTTTGTGACCGTGATGATCTGTTGTAAGGAACTTGTGCGACCGTTAAATCAAAATGATGAACCCGACCAAACCTCGGAAATTTCTGTTCCAGTTGAGGTTTGGTTCTTCGGTTTTTGTCCATGATAGTTTTTTTTTTGAATTATTGTATAATGAGGTTACCATAGAAATGTTATTATATTGAGGTTCCCTATGAATGAAAATTTAAACTTTGGATTTCTGCAGGGCGCAAAGTACTTAGGCAATTTTGTTAAACAGTTTCACGAAATGTTAAGTGAGCTTCTCCGACCAAAAAGGAAATAACGTCCGTGCAAGCAGGTCTTACAGTTTTGGAGATGGTGTGTGAGTTGGTAGTAATAATTCGATTTCATAGATGTAGTTGGATGTTTTAGTAATTAACAAGATGCGCGTAATTGTTAATGACAGAGAGAAAATGATGTAGTTGTAAAATCCAAAATGCAGTCCAATTTTAGGAAGGTAAACAGTTGAGTTTAGAATTTAGTTAAAAAATAAAAAGCCTCTAAGCAAATAAAAAGCCTCTAAGCTGATTTCGAGCATTCAATCAAAACATATAATTTCGAATGTGTATTCTGTGAAATGAGAGCAGTAAATCACCGAGAACGCTGGCTCAGAGAGACGCTATGGACACTGTGCTGGACTTTTTATTAATTAACTGGAATGTTTCCAGGAACGCCGTAATGGAAGATGTTATCACCGGTGATGACGGGCGGTATCTCTTGTATGTTATCAGTGATAAGGGACAACGCGCCGGTGTTCGGCAGGCGGTGCTTCCGGTTCATTTACTTCTGTGTTTAGGTTTCTTGGTGTTAGGAAAAGCCGAGGAATTTACGAATAGAAGAGTCTAAAAAGTACTGAGAGAAACTGGTTTGAGTTAGTTTGCTTGGTTGTTTAGTGTGAATATTTCACGTTAAAGGTTTTAATTAATATAGCTTGATTTTAGGTATGTCAAAGAATGTTTGCAGGGTTCGGTTTCGGGTTTAACACATTATCTTGAAATCCGCATTGATGGGAATTATGAAGTTCGATTCGATTGAAGTATTCTGTAATGTAATGAATGTTTGGTTGTCCGAACACTGATAAAGTACATAAAAAAACTATTGACCTAATTAATCGAGTCCGTGTGATGAAAAATTATTATTGTTAAATTGAGAACACAATAGTTGAACATGGAAATTGTGCATTCAACATTACATCCTTTTAATAGCGCGTATGTTTGCTACGACCAGTAAAATATTACCGATGTTATATATGGAAACTGCTACGAGTGCACTTACATTATTGAAAATAAATCTTTATGACGTATTGAAAGGTTTGCGTCATTCATAACTTCTTATAACGCTATCTATATTTTTCCTTGACCTATAAAAATATCAATAATTCTTTAATTTGTTCATATAATATTTATAATAATGCACTCCATAACAATAATCCTACTAACCGGTTTAGTTAAATTCCGTAGTAATAAGCTTACTTATTAGCAATACTATTTCACTCATTTACTTAAATAACTCCTGTGAATTGTTTCCATTAGAATTGTTAATTATTAACCGAGTTATTTTTACTCATTTACGTAAATAACTCCTGTGGATGTTTCCATTAGAACAGTAAACTTGTAACCGAGTCCGGTGGAGCTGGGTGACACTGGCGGCGTCGGTCAAGTGAGCCGCGAGAGGCGGAGGGCCCTCGTGGTGGATCGAACCCCTCGACACCTCTCAGACTGCCCCAGTTTGGCGATCTGTGTAGTCAACTAAAATTTTCGCCCTTAGTTGGCTAGTCAAAACTATCGAGTGCCACTTGACAACCGACAGTTGTAGTCTAAAACCCTCTCCTGTTCTGTTAAAATCTACAGCTCCCCGTCTAATAACATTCATCTACTACCTCGTGTTTAATAATATTAGTCTATTACGTGTGATCTTATATTTAATAGAAACCATAATGACTATCCAATATAAAATTGCAGTGTATCTCTGACTGTGAAAGAGACTGTTTTTCTATTACAATGATATATCCATTACTCGTGAACGCCTACTTGGGCCAGTTATGCAAAAATAAAGCGGCGTTCATTTGGCCTACTTTGCCCCTGAACACAAGAAAAACTGCTGAAAATAGACAATTATGCGGAAAGTAAGTAAACAAAGTTAGTTAAATATAATAATAATCATGTTCGATCAAGCTAATTTATAAATATTATCATTGTACAAAATTTAAATCTATAATACAATTAGATCGATAAATCGCATAAAATTAATTATGGATTAACAAAATTAAGTTTAAGCAGACCTTAAGGAAATTATAAATAAATGTTTATTTGGTCGTCTTTAGTTTATTTAGAAGTACTACATAACCTGAAGTAGTCGAATACTTGGTCGATAATTTTTCTCAGCATCGATTGGTTAGTCGATAGGAAGTAGTTGAAAGCTCCCTTCTCTGCCCAGTTTCGCCGCGGCGCCCACACCCCACACCCCGGTATTGGCAGTTGGCTCCGCTAGTCACAAGAAATGCTCTATTAAAGTTCTGGCGTCCCGACAAATATGTTTTTCATTCATAGCCCATATAACTTAAATAGACAGTTCTTAGATGTGGCTTGCGAAGCTTTGGTTGTACGACAAACATTTCTGGAATTCCTGTAGATTTCGTAGGAGTTTGTCGTTTTATAAGTTAGACGCGTGAATGCAATTAATCATACAATAACGTCGTGTTATTGAGTACGCGTATAAATATTGTATTCGTAATTTTGTTACGTTTGGAATACTTTTTTCTGAATAAGTTTCGTTTCAATGAAAGTATGTATAAACACGGCAACGCATTGCTTACCACCGATCCAATAAGGTAAATGAATACTAGATCCACTTGAGTATTAAATGATAGAGTTATCATGTATTTCCCCAGGAGTATACCTTGAAATTATGATCAGTTGCTTGTGTATCCGCACTCAATACGATCATCATACCGAAAGCTTTGGCTAGATTGATTAAAGATTTATTAATCAATTTTCCTACAACCCCTTTTTTACCTATGATTGAAACCTATGTGGATACTCATTTGATGTATTCTTTCTACCATTTGATAATATGAGTAAAATGTTTTTACACTAAGATAAATGTGGAAAGATATCTTCTTAAGATCACGTTTTACACACTTCGAGAAGTCGTCTTTGTCTTGCACAAAAGAGAGTCATCCCAATTACGTAAATCATGGGAAGCTTAAAAGTAATAGAATCTTTTCGTGAAAAATTAAGTTTATTTCATACCTTGCGTCCAAAAATTAGTTTTCTTGAAACATTCCAAAGAATGTGAATTATAAAGTATTTAAAATTATAGTGTTTAGTTTTTTTTTAAGTTTCAAAACCTTGAAGTGTCAGACAGCTGGCTCGCGTTCAAAGAGTCGCGAGAACTTTCATCTCAAAACAAAGATATCTCGGGAATCCCCGTCGCAGTTCAACAGCCGGCTGCAGATTTGTCGCTTTGTTAACTTTTGTTGGAGTTTAAATTTGTCAAAACAGTCAACCTTTATAACGCTGCGGCCGAAAAGATTTATGTCTGATCATGTTAACGTTCCGTATAACTATTCTAATGAGATGCGTACATAACATTGTTATATCGTGAGAGTTGGAGATGATTGTTTATTCTCGTATACAAATAGTCCTTAGTCTATTCCATTCATCTTCGGTCATCATTCTATTGCGTAATGAACCCGGTTAATGAGCCAGATGGTCGCATGCTGCACAATTTATCTTACTCCATATACATCCACGCAATTCATTCGCCGTAAACCTACAGCATGACGTCATTCATGTTTGGCTTAATGTACGCCCACGTCGCGTCGGCATGTTTGATGTTAACAGTAAAGTAAGAAAATATTTCTGGTGAATTACTTATAAATGGAAATTATCAAATTATTTATCCGACAAAATCGTTCTGTATAAATTACTTTTTTCATATTTTAGTGATTGGTTGGATCACCAAGGCTCAAATCAAACCCCTTCGAGTTTGGAGCCAAGTTTGAGTTGGCTAATTAATTATGGGTTCGAGTGCAAATCGACTGAACACAGTTTGAACCACGTTGGCAACAACGTCGCTGACGCAGCGGTTTGCGGAGTATTCTCGCGCGTCTTACACTCCTGAGGCTTCCCTTCTTCGCTCGCGGGCTGTTCTTGGCGTGCCTACCGGGGGTAATCCCGTTGTGGATCGATGAAATACGATCGGCAAATAAACGCCCGGTTAGCAGCTAATTAGCAGCCATATCTTATGTATTTATCTTATTTTAAGTAAGAGTAAACTATTATTGGGTTTTCTTCAAGTTTAGTTATGTTTTGGATGTAATTAATCAATGGGTTTGGTTAAATGTTTATTTTAAATTGTTTGATTTCAATGTTGTTTTTGTCATTAGGCACTTAAATAAGAAACGGGTAAAGTTATAGCGTTACCAATCAGTGACGGAAATGCCTAAATATAATCTTTATCATCATAATAATTGAGCTTTTGGCATTGTAAGATATTATAGCCTAAAACATTTTACTGTTGATTTGTAGTCATCATTTCTGTACTCGCCGTGCACGCGCGATTGTAGGAACTACAATTTAAAACGTACTGTACTATGAAAAGAGTTGGGAACCCTCTTCGCAGTCAAACGGGCACATTCTAACAAGCGTGTTCAGCGTAACGTTAATGTTAATAACGCAATGTTAATAACGATATTAGTTTAGCCCGTAAATGTTTCAGTATTCCAAAACTTTTTGGTGGATATTTTCTTAAAAATCAAATAGAAAACTTTAAAATTCCTTTGTTTAAGCATGTAGACACTCCATCTTTATCTAAAACGCCGACTCGCTTTGGGCGTCTGTAAAGGCGAATGCAAATTATAATTAGTGTAGGCGTGGTGTGAAGACGTATGAAGCCTTGTTACACCGACTAAGGCGGTATCATTGATTAATGGAATGACCGATGGCGGCTGAGTCCAGTTTTGAACCTTCACGATGTTTTCCCAGTACTAAATTTGAATTATTTCGACTTATTTCCCGCACCCTCGTCTCATTTTATGTTATTTGTTGAATGTTAGGCACAAAGTTGAATTTAATGTACACATCTGTAATCCGTTTAGCAATATTCATATACGATCCGAGCTTTTTTGTAACAGAACTACGTAATGTTTTCGACCGTTAGGAAGCAGGTATAAGCTCGTATCTATCGTTCCTCCAAAAGTCCTTTTTTTAACCGAAGGCCCTCAAATTTTCCTAGTTTATGAAAAAATCGTGATTTGCAAAATGTAAATTCGTAAAACCTAAATTTTGATGCATCATATAGTTCATAAATTAGACAGTACTAGTTTTGAAAAATCTTGAAAGATATTTATCGCTTAATTAGGATATGACTAAATTGCTTTCGATCAGAGCTTTTTCTATTGATATGCAATGGTATTTTTCATAAAAAATACCACGCCAAAAAATGTTCCCAAGTCCTCCAAATTTCTGTAGAGTCCTCCCAATGTACTAAATAATCCTCTTTTCGGCTGAATTTGATGTGGTATACACCCTATAATTCATACAAATTTAATTACATTCACCTGTAGGCAGACGCCCCGGCCGGTAGCTGGAGGCCGGTTGGCTTGCGGCCAGTTCCACGCGTATTTCGGACCTCGGTCGGCAACACGTGTCGGTGTCACGCCTGTAGTTCGCCGACTGCGAGGTGGTTTTGATTCCTTGTTAAACAATGGGTATTCTATACACAGGAGGTTTTTTGTGTACATCGACGAAAGTACAGTTCTTTGTCTGTACAATTTTAAATTGTTACGTCATAACTACCGTATGAACTAAAAATACACCGATCCTTAACGTAATTTCAAAATAACATGTTGCGTTTCGATTACAGCAGTGCAGCTGACTCGAGCTGTGATCTTAATACAAGGGTATGTAATGTAACGGACACTCGCGTCGTCGGTCTGAATCGGTATTTAGTAATGAAATGGTTTAAATATTCGACCAACTTAGATAATGAGGAGGGTGTTATGGTTCAAACTAGTAAAAATCTAGGTTTCTTTCATTATCTATTTAAAAAAAATAAAATCCTTGATTCCAAAGAATTTATTGAAGTATAAACAAAACCTGTTCACCTCACCGCTGTGCCTGTATCTCAAGCTAATAAGTACATGGGTAGATGGCACGGATTCAAATTAATTTACTGTAGTGTAACTGTAACACTGCTCTTTCGTGTTGATCGCCATTTCGCTAACTGTTCGTCGCTTATCTTCTCAGTAAGCTCCACAGATAAAGTCAGACAATTAAAGGTCGCGTGGCTCTGGCTAATCCGACAACCCAACAGTATCACGGCTAATTACGTGATGGAGTTTGCAGTAATCATGAATCCCTGGTGTGGGTAATCCGTCATCTCGGATTTCGTTGTTTTTTTTACGAGCGAGGTCGTAATACTTTAAAAAAGATTACACACAGGACGAATAACATGTTCGCTAAATAATAAGTCATCGAACAATTAATATTTTGTCGTTGACGTTTTGTCACATTAGAACGTTTGACGTTCGGTATTGCAACGGAATTGGAATTGCGAACGTATTTTTATGGTTTCATTCTTCAACGCGAACATGTTCGTTAGGAACGTTTGTCTGACCAGTCGCTCAAGATCCTCTCTTTGTGGACCCGGCTTGGTATGAACGAAACTTGATCAAGTTCAAAGCGACCGCGGTTCGTAAAACGCGAGATGGCGTTGTTTATGTTTACGCAAGATGGCGGTGGAGGGGACAGTGGGCCAGTCGTTACACAAGAATCCACCAAGAAATGTCGACCGAGCAAAAGTCAAAGGATCACGGGCGGTCCTTGGGTCTCGGTATGTTAATGAAACTAATGTTACGCTCTAGATGCAGTCAGTAAGTTAGTTTGTGAGCAAAAATCCCCAATTAATGAAGGTCTATTGTAAGGGGATTTTGCAAGTAAAAATTAAGCCATAGCTAATAAAAATATATTCAGTCACAAATAAAAGTTTTCAAAGTAATTATTATTGCAAAAATAATTAACAACAATTCACAGATCCTCTGTAAAAATATTCACTTTAATGCGTTTTATTTAAACTAGAATTCGTTATCTAACTAACCACAATAATTTATTGGCCATTAATTTAAAATAGATTACTGTTGAAGCCTTGCTTGTAATTAACTACGCTTGTAAAGTAATAACTCACGCTTTTTATTTACAAGTAAACTATTTATTCCAATTAGCCATTAATTTGATATTTTCATTCCCATGATACAATCATCACGATCATCACACTCATCCTTCACTCATATTCAGGGTAACGTCCTCCATGAGGTACCTGTCTTATTAAGAATGATTAAGAATGATCATATGGACAAATGTAAAACTTTAAAGGCGTGTAGGGCTCTTCCCCTAATTCTGATCTTCATAAATATTGTTTCCTACAAATCACTCTTCCCAACGATATGCTTCACATTGCTGATTTAAACAATATGTAAATAATTGTTAAAATTGATTCAGAACTGTAGGAGAAGTTTTTCTTTCAAAAATTCACTGGTAAAACAATATCATTGTCAGTCACTGTGTTCTGACAACATCATTATCAAAGTCTCGACTTGTTGTGCCCTATGTTCATTTTCTAAAATTGTTGTTGCAAAGCTATTTTTCATTGGCTATCATTTTATAGTGGGTATCGCAAACAGAAATCAGTTAATAACGTGATTGAAAGTTCATATTAACAGTTTGGTTGAAAAAATTTGTAAAATTAACCAAGCTCTTTGAAGTTTTGCTATGACAAATTGAGTAGGGAACTTTTATTAACCTTCCTCTTCTTATACTTATGTGAAGATATTGAGATTTAATATTAAAAATAAATTATGTTGAAAAGACGTTCTTCGCTAACTACATATACTAGTCGTTGTTTTTCGTGAACTACATTAACATGTAATACCATTGACTTTAAGTCAGGTAACAAATATCCATTTGAAACCCTCGGCTCCAAACTAACCAATGGAATATCGTATATTAAGTTACCGGGCCGGAAAGTACTGTTTTGCCGGACGAGCATGATAGTTTCCGTGCAAGCGAAGGCGAGTGTGGGATTTTCACTTTCCGACCGTGTAATGTACGATACTTTTCATCATACTACTCAGAAAAAAACATACTTTCAATCATAACAAAGTCCTTGTAAAATGTTTCTACCAATATGTTTCTCAATCCTTCAAACCTAACCTACAATAAACAACAGACATTTGCTACTGCTGCCAATGCTGCCACTACGCCACTGTAATCCTCTAAAAAGTAACCAGTAAAAAGCATTAAACGTCGGTTTGCTGCAGATCAGCTGATTGTTTGCTTCCTTTTTTCCGACCTAGGATGGCAAAAAGTTTTTGCCGGCCTAGGACGGCTATGGGTAGCTTTCGAGCCAACAAAAAGGAACTGAAAACAGAAGTTTTTGTGTCAGAATGATTTAAAAAAATTATTTCAGTTTGGCCGACTCGAGTTGAAAACTAGTCGAACAACGCGTCGCCGCGGAAAGGTCGGACAAGAAAGCTCAGAAGTCGGCCAATTAAGTGGCTGTATACGAGCCGCGAGCGGATCGATTCCCAAGCCATCTATCAATCGCTGCAACACTAATGTGAATATTAATCACTACTGTACACACACCGCGGAGGGTAGCGCTACTGGCTGTGGATATCGACTACAGTATTGATGTTTCTGTAGTGCTGTTTAGCTTTGACCGTTTTAGCGATAGTCAATTTTCTTTTGATTTCGTGTTTAATTTAATTATCACTGAATGATAAAGTCAATTTATTTGATTCTTTACGCAATTTTATCTTTGCTTAAATTATGTAGGATCAACAGATAAACTCGGTCCCTTTAAATCGGAATTCTCTTTCTTCACACGTGAGCATTGCCATGCTTAGATTATTTAAACGCTTTTAACCGTAATTAAATCTTTAACCCTTATTTTAACCTCATTTCAATAGAGCCTGTTCTATCAAATTATTGGAGAGATCGGGTCAGTTTTTTATGATACAAAACAAATATGTATTACCCCTTCCCAATGTAAGTAATACTAAATTGTGCACTCAATATGGAATTCATTTTAGGTTGGTTCGGCCTCTTGCCATAAGCAGCATAATATGCATTCTTGTTTGTTTAAAGACATAATGGCTGTTTGTTTATAATTTCTGTGAAAACTGCACAAGAAAAGTTATTACTCACAATCGAGAGTTTTTTCATCCTCCAGGGTCGTTTTAATATGGTTTATGTCTCCATTAATTGTTGTACGAAAATATTATAGTTTTACGTGGGAATAGTATCTAAAATTTGAAAAATTGTTTCGGTTTGATTTAAACAATGAACTATCAGTTTCTAAGTTAAAAGTACGTACCGATTTGTTAAAGAAACCATTCTCTCATGTTCCCATACAGTATACTAGTGTACTTATTTGCTTTTAGATTGGTCAGATTGAGTGTTGGGTTTTTCTAAATAACATGTTGCTACAACGATTTCCTGATGACGAATTACAAAAATTAGCCAATTCATAACCAACCGACAACCCCGTTATGCAGGCTACAGACGGAATACTGGATGAATCCTTGTCACGCGACCTTATGCCTGAATCATGTACAAGCTAAGCTGATAAATGCACAATGCATAACACGCAAGTGTATGTTACAGCCGTCCGCGAAGACGGCCAAGTCGCTGTGTATGAGGAGAATTACAGTATTTCAACTTTGTGCCGGTCAACCGGACTCATTCAGTAGACTCCCTCTTATCCGGACACCAAGAGACCAAGATCCGTTCGGATAACAGATTTTCCGGTTAAACCGACGTTTCCATAAACACTTAAAATCAGTGTTTCCCAACCTTTGGTGCTCGCGTACCACCTACCACGTTTACAGTATTTTGGCGTACCATCGCAAGGGCCCCCCTCCTTCCACCACTGAGGGAACCCCTCCAACAATGTTTATAGTTACCCTTTGGCGGTTTTTTCCAGGTAGATTTATTTTATTTTCCTTGTCAATGTACATTTTTGATAGTATTAGCGAATTTCCTTAAAGGAATAAGCTATTACCGTAGGTCTCATGGTAAGACCTAAGCCCGAGACCATGTTAACTTTTCATTTTGGGGCCCCCAGAGGCAAAAAAACACTATTCGTTCGAATTTATATATATATATATATATATATATATATCTAGATATATATATGTCTGTTAACACGATAGCGGCCATAAATATGATCCGATCTTAATGAAATTTGGTACAGACGTGTAAAGTGGTAATCACTCGGACGAGTTCGTGAACCAGCCCGATCGGACCACCGGAAGAGGGGGGTAAAGGGGGGTAAACCCCCCCAAAAATGAGTTTTTTGAGTTTTTTACATAGAAAATTAAAAATTATCCAATTTTTGCTAGCATGTTTGAATTCAGCTCAAAAAAACAAACAATTTAGTATTTTTAATCACTGCTCTATGTCCATTGGTTTCCGAGATATTGAAAGTGGTAAACACAGTACGTTGTCCCAATGTTAACCTTATGGGTAATAAAGAAAATTCTTTATCTCGCTTATTTCTCAACATATATTGATAAAACTTGGTAAATGGCTTCTTCTAGTTCAGATCAACTAAATATTGAATTACAACCACCCAGTTTTAATATACCCGTAGCAGCAAACCTGCATACTCATTCCCCATGTTATTCTTAAGGAGCTTACAAAAACAAGTTGAATCTCGCTATGTTGGATTGAAATATGTTGTTTTGCATTTGAAATTCGCTGAGTATGCAGGTCTGCTGCAACGGGGGTATTTAATTATAAGAACATTATGACATATTACTTGTTCATCTCAGCTCTGCTCTGCTTAATTTTATAGTCAATTCGGCAAAAAAAGTATGAATTTGAATATGAATTTCGTTAATGTGTAAACGCCTAGGTACACGGGGAAAAATAATCGCTGTTTTATTTTGAACTTTATAAATTTTTTATACTGTGTGAAAAATTAACATAAACAAACATTCAAATTCAATGTATACTGTATTTTCACCAATAATCTTATATTTGAGCATATTACACAAATTTTCACAACAGATCGACATAACTAGACTGTGCGTTGAAAATAGAAAAAACGTTTGGTTAGTAAATTGTACAACTAACAATTATACAGTGTGTCCCAAAAGTCCCGGACCGGTTTAATATCTTTTAAAGTAAGCCAGATATCAAAACAATATTTCGCATACCTTTTAGGACTAAAAAAAAACTACTTTTTGATGTATGTGTCGTTTCTGCCCCTGCCCCCGAAATTGGATTTTGGGGGGGTAGCCCAAAAACTTTACATGTAAACCCCCATCGTGCGACTGCTTATTTTAAAGGGCTTGTTGAAAGAAAGACAATGCCGCAAACCGGAGGTCGATATCATGCTCCAGTCCAAAATGGCGGCCATTCAAAAATTAAAAAATGCCGTGCGTCAATTAAAATTGAGTATTTTCTGTGTTCAGCAATTCACATTTTAATCGAATAAGAACCACCAGAACACATACTAACTACTTAAAATATACAAAAATAATAATTTCTTGTTGTCATCATCAAGGTTCAACCCTAAAAAATTGTTTTGGGAGGTGAGGGTTTGTCCAACCAATTCCAATATCAACTCACATCGTATGAACACTCGTTTTACAGTCGACTCTCGCTAACTCGAAATTCCACGGGACTGCGATTTTTCTTCGTGTTACGTATAGTTCGTCGTAGGCATAGTTCGAGTTAATGAGGTAAGCCAAATGAAAATTCGTGATACAGAGGTAAAGAAAAAAGTAGTTTATACCCTCAATCTTCGACAAATCTAAGCTTTTAACTTATTTAAATATTATATATCGATGAAAAATACAGTATTTATAATGTAATTATATGTTTTTGTGTTTTACAGTAACCTGTAAAACACAAAAACATATAAGGTCATATTAGTTCTGATTAAAAAGTCCGTAATCTTACTCTGCTTAAACATGTACAACAATTATAGTATCGATCATAATTTTTATTAAACGAATAATGTAAAGAAACTTTACCGTATCCCCTTCAGCTACAAAAATAAACTTTAACTTTTATTTATTCCACTAATCAAAAAGTCCGTAATCTTCCTCTTTGTAAAAACAATTACAGTATCGATTATATTTTGTATTAAAACACGCGTTTGACCCCGGATATGATTCACCGACAGGTTGCATCCTGAACGCCGGGATTTCGTATTACAGAGGTCCATTCTGAAAACTCGTGGTATGGAGGTAAGTTTCGGGTTTTGGAGGTAAAGCGCAATCAAATTCGTCTTATCTACGGAGATTCGTGTTATAGAGGTAATTTTTTTGTCCCTTCGAGTTATAGAGGTAAAATATATCCAAAAAATTAGTTCGTGATATCGAGGATTTTGTGATATCAAGGTTCGTGTAAGCGAGAGTCGACTGTAATATGCTGAATGAGTAAAAAAAATAAGCCAAAGCTTGTTTTAATAAAATTTCTAAATATTAGTAATTTTTTTGGCGAATATTTGGTACTTCATGTATGGGGGTTTTCCTAAAAGATAACGCATAAACGAGCCTCCGCAAGTATCGACCTTTGCCGCTGAGCCAAAGGTCGCATCAAGGCGTTTATTTATTAGTAACTTTTTTTTACTAAATTGAGTATTTTCTGTGTTCGGCAATTCACATTTAAATCGAATAGGCCTAATTATCACCATAACACATTTTAACTACTTAAAAGATGATGGGTTTTGTGCTACAGATTGTGTTTGTCGGGGTTCAGTCTCTCTCTATATTCTCCATCGTCAATTTCGACTGGTTTTCAGCTACTGAATTTTCTGACAGTGCATAAATTTTAACTGTTCTAAGTTTTTATCGCAGATTTTTTATTGTGATTTTTTAAATATGTTGTCTTTACAACTTCAATTCAAGTTGATGAAAATTTCACTTGTAAGTTAATTAATACGTTACGTGTTTTTAAAAGTTAAAAAGGGGTTTGCATGTATTTGTTACTTAATGTATTCTTGTACTTCATGTATTTAACCGCCGTGTCGTTCCTCGTTTGAAATTTATATATATATATATCAAACCCGACAGAGCCCGTTGATCCATTAGGTAAAATATTCATATTTCACATCACTTTTGAATCTACGCTTTTGGAGTTTAACAATTGTTTTCCAAACCCGTAAAGAGGATATTGGAGGTGCTGGCCAAGTCTTCTGGACAATCGTAAATCATGGTGAAACTCGGAACATAAAGTAAATAAGAATCATTATTCTGCCAGTGAAGTCACAGTAGATCGCAATAATCAATCGAAATGTGGATCTTATCTTAGTATACTGAGTCATCTACATTAATTGTCCTTTATTCTATTTTCCCTCAGTGTATTTCCTAAACAGCAAAATATAGTCAGTTTAACAAGTGGAGTGGCCAGGTTTATAAAGAAAAACAGTAACAATAAATTTCTCTGTTGATACAGGCTTGTCGTCTTCACGAAAATGAGTTTTTGCTCCTACCTGACAAGTGTTTTAGATCCTGTTTTGTTCTTTGAAATGTTTTGAGCATTTGTTCTTGATCTATACGAAGTACCGTTGCCAGAGCTATAATACATTGTCTAAATAAGAATATGTATTGTTAACTCATTGTTTTCAAAATTATCAATTTACTGTAAATAACTTTCTGTATTTTTTTTATTGTTTTTGTGCTTAAAGAAGTGTAAAAAACTAGAGGCTTGAAGGGGCCAAAAGCCCCTAAAAAGAGAAAATCTAAACAGACATAATTTATTATAGTAGAATATACCTTCATAGCAAACTGCCTTTTAGATCTAGCACATCCAGCATACACATGGTTTTCAATCAAACATCTCTTGGTTTATGTAAACAAAGCAGACGTTTTTAGTTTCCAATGCTTTTTAAATGGCAGATATTTTATGTTATTTCTCGTGTTCTGGTAAATTTCAAACAATTTCAGTATTTTTCACGCAATCACGGAATAGAGACCTTTATTTTGAACCCTCTCCCATCTTTCTACGACTTGCCAGATGTCCACAATTTAGACGCAAATAATCGCCTTCGAAATTAAATATATGATATTGTGCTATCGCAGGTGCTCATTTCATAATTGTTTATTACTGAGGATAAGATGGCTGCTGTATCCAGCCTTTAAAAATTATACTTTATTATGTCGTTTAGAACAGAAGATTTTTCAATTGCTCTAGGCTGTGATAATGTTTAATATCTGATTCAGCCCACAGGGACACGGGGGAGTTTTATTTTGCCTTATTTGTTACCCACAGAGGGATTGCGTATCTTTGAACAATGCATTACCTCGATGCAATATGTTGCTATTGATTTGTTCCGTTCGTTGTTTGGTCCGTTCGCTGAAAGACATTCAGGACCGTTCATGATTGGCCTTTTATGTCCAAAATACAGATCCAGACTATAACGATGTTTTGTTTGTTTTCATAATGTGCTTGCTTGCTCCATTAATTCTCTATTTTATAACCAATCTCTTTCTTACGCGTAATCTTTTTAGTCCTTATTTCACGTTAATTCCACTTCTAATAAGTTAAAACAGTCAGTCCTCAGGAAAATTAAAATGGTCTAGGAGTTGAAGAGATGTAAGTAATACATTCTTGTAACAGTCTGAAAAATAATTTCAACTTTTCACAGTTTTTTTTTCTCCCAAACTTCATTTTTTTACTGGCACTCAACTTTGGTATCATTTTCATGTCTCTTCAATCTAATATTTGTTTATAAAAAAAGTAAGATGAAGTAATTTTATACCCTCTACATCGAATTCATTAATCTCAAATTTTACTAATTACAGTAGTAGTAATTATGGATCTTATTAAAAACGTGCCTAAGGAAAATATCGTCAATAGTAATGTTTACATTCTGAAATTGTACGATTTATCAGTATTGCCAGTTTACCAATTATTTTCAAGTACTGTTTGTTCTCTATTTATTAAGCCACTACTTCCCACCATGAGATTTTCTTTGGTAAAAAATTAATGGATCAAACCCACACACGCTCGATAGAAAATTCATTTGAGCCAAGTTGAGCTCAAGTCGCTCTCGTTTTTAAAACCTTTTACTCATATCCTAAGCAGATAATCCCTCCAGACCCTAGGAAAGAGTTTCCAAACTCCAGGCCCCAGGCAACACAGGTCGGTGGCCCGTGGTGTCGCTGTCGCTGTCGCTTCCAACTTTTTACACCTCTGCCGACAATCAACATTCCCGGTGTTTTGCGCCTCCCGTGTCCATCGCTGACTTCCGTGACGCCTCTGTGGACAACTACACTGGAATTCTTTTAAACTGGCATGCCGCCAAATACCACGCGGTTAGATGGAGGGCTAGGCCCTAAGTTAAAATGATTATGTAGCACGTCGGGTTTTGAGGTTGCTTGGGATTTTTAATGTCCGGTGGTTTGTTTAAGTTTTCCTCGTTGAGTGAGCCTATCTAAAACTTGATTCCTGCATATTCTTTGCCATTTTATTTTTGCCACCAAACGATTGAGTGCATGCTCGTTTGCGAGGGCCTTATGTAGTGGGGGTGAGCCCATTATGGTATGCTAAGTATATGTGTGTTTATTGTTAGCACATTATTGCGTTTTCCGCTAGAACAGCAATTGCCATAGAACAATGGCCTCAGTCTCCATTGGTCCAATGGTTAATTAATGTTCTTAGCTAGTGATTAATTAATCAGTCGGTAGTGTACTGTATCATTACCAGTAATCTAACCAACTCACTTGAATTAATTCATCCTCGTCTTGAAGAACGCCTGTGTTGAGTTTTATCGGGGTCTTAAATATTTTCTTGAGTTGGGTTAGTTATGAAAGATATTCAATATAGATCTTTGTTTTATTAGTTTGTTATTAGTTTGCAATGAAAAAAAAAGTATTTACATTTTTCTGTGCATTTTATTCGCAAATTTTTAAGATAGTTTGTTTCACTTGCTATAAACAAGAGCTCTGTTTTACTGTACATCCAAATTTTTTTTCTAACACATTTCTGACACAAAACTCTGTGTTAAGAAACAGGTTCCGTTTCATCTCTGAGTAACGGCTTATGATTTCAGCTACGTAAATAACTGAAAATGTAATTTAAAAAACACACACATGTTTTTTATGCTTTTGTAAAATCGATCGTGAAAGGTTTGTTATGATATGCATTTTAATGTAAATCGAGTGATGATATACATAGACAGACTGAATGAACATTATGCAGATTAACGGTGATTACTCCACCCTCTCCAAAAACATGTTGTGTCACGTTCACACATAGTCTAATGTCACAATTGCAACGTACATCGCGGCAGACGGAGGGGGGGGGTGGAAAACTGAAACGTGCGGCTATGAATAGTTGAGCCGTTCGTTTTCCGCAGGTCGGAAGTTTACGGGCGCTGCGGCGGGTATAAAACTGCATCAAGACGTTACTGTACCTTATGGCCCCAGGGCGCATTGGACTACCCCTCTACCCCCCCCCCCCCTCCCCCCCGCACGGCCGCAGGCTTTGTAATCGCCACTGATAATTGGGCTAAACTTTAAAATCCGTCTCCACCTTTAAAATCGAAGTCAAAATCGATATTTTTCGGTATTTACAATCGCGAATATGTTAACCGAAGCAACATTTCGATGCTATCATCAAAACGATAATTTAAAGCAAATATGATTATCTGCATGACAGTTTAGTAAATAGACAGTAAAATTCTTACAGGTTTAATCGAAATAAATTATTAAAGATCACAAAAATGGTTACAGTTATTGTATAAGTACATAAACTTTAGCTGCACCTTCTGAACATTGATAAATTACACCGAAGTGTCATGGTGTTATACGGACGCATAAAATTGCTTACTAGTAGGTACGAGTCAAACACAACCTTCCGTCTATTATATCGTAGAATAGAAAAATTAAAAACTGGAATCGTTGAACCAGGCAGTGAATTGTGGAACGCATGTTGCTGATGAAATGCTATAGGTTCGTGATTTACCTCCACCCTTTTTACCTACATCCACGTTGGTTACACTGCCAAATACATCAATTTCTTATATCATGTTTGCACTCCCAGAATCATCGTAATACCACATGAAACTGAATTAGTTAACAAAACAAATTTTACAATCTATGACTGAGCCACTGACTCTAGGGTTGTCAGTTTCTCTAATTGTAATTTTCTTTAGTAAAAGAACGAACTGCAACCGACATTTTAATAAACGGATAAAACAGTAACCTAATTTATTGTTTGTTTCAAATAAGTTTCAAATTAATAACAATAAAACGTATGTTTTCAAGGAAATCGGTTATCTATATCAAATCGAAAAATATCGATTCCTATAACTTCGATTTTAACGATGGAGACGGATTCTAAAGTTTCGCCGATAGTTAATTGTTTATTAACTGCTCCAGATTGTTCGTATCCGCCTCGAAGGTCGTCGCCTCGTGATAACGACATTGTTGAGATAGGGCTGTGACGACGTTTTAATTGTTGGAGATATCGATTGTTGTGACAGATCATTTATTACAAAAAAATTCCTCTTGAACATTCCTAAACTTACTGAAGTGTCGGTGGAAAGTTCCTTTGAAGTGAATAGTTTTAAAAAATTGTTCATGATAAGGTCCTTCTAATAGTTTCTCTACCCTCAACAACGTTTTTAACATTGTTAAGCTTAGAAGGTAGCTAAGACAATTTAAACACCCAAACAATTTACATTCATGAGACGAAGGAAAGAATTGAATTCGCTATATACTATAAGATTGTCAAGAAGGCGAATGAAAGGGTCGGAGAGAGGACGGGATGAAAATCAAAAACGATGCATGAATTATTTTTTTTAATTTTTGGTCTGAAATATCGGTGATAGTAACTCCTCATACAGCTCTTAACCGAGTTGAATAATTATTAAGGTGTCGTTCAAAGAGCTTGTAGTAAGTTTTGCAGGAAACAACAACCATTACGAAGGTCAAATTATAAAGAACAAGTAATCTATTTTACAATTTGATACTCTTTTATAAAATTTTATTTTGTGATCTATTTTTGTAATAGAAATTTCAAGTTAAATCTGATTAGTGTTAACACGATTTCAGAGCAAAAGCGTGGTTTGTTGTTAGAATTTTAAATTACGTCTACATATAAAACCCAAACTACCCGTAACTTATGAGAAAACCACAAGTCTGGCGCTCATCACCCTACACTTGCATGAAAGGTCCCGGTGAGAAAATCCCAGTTTCCCTAGGGCACAAATATAAAGAGAAGGGCTGAACAGCTGATGCACTTGTTTTCAGTTACAATCATTAGTTTACTTTTTTCCAGGGAAGCGGGACAGCTAGTTTAAAGTAAAAAGCGAAGTTGCAGTTATTTTACCGTCTCTGACACTGCCAGTGCACAATAATCATCACAAATGACGACTCGGCACCCCGTGGGAATTAAATTGCGCTTAACCAAATGAACTCTTTTCCTGCTCAGATATTTGTACACTAACACTGGTACTGACTTATAAGATTTTTTTTTAACGGATACTAAGCTGTTTTTGGTGGTCAAATAAAATTTCAAACCGTAAAAGGCAAACCCAGAAGCTGGCTGCTGACGTAGCGATGCCAGCGCCACCTGCCCACGCGGGCGGCAACCGCGACCGCGAGCGGTTTGCATAATCGCCACCAGGTACCGTTAGTGTAGCTCCACCCACCAACTCCTACCCATCCTACCTCTACCTCACCATCGCTATCGTTCTGGGACTGCTTTTGTTTTGTAATCCCGAGTACTAATTTTTGTATTGTTGACTGTAATTATTTTGTACTGAAAGAAATATTTAATTATTATAAACTTAACATTGTGTTTGATAAATATACTTGAGTGTAATATTGAATATAATTTTTTTAAACCAAGAAGTTCCTTACCTTTGACTATGAATAATTGAAAATAATTCATATTAAAAGTCAATGACCTTAATGAATTCGTTTTTATAAACGCACCATAGGGAAATACTTGTGAAAATTTACCTAATTAATTTTCTTACTTTAACAAAAAACATTAAATAATAATCCTAATAACTTAGCAGTTTTGGCACTAATTAAATCAATATATTTTAGTTACATTATACATTGCTGTACATTAGTGTTAAGCATGATTGATAATTTGTTTTCGTGAAACCCTATAATTAGTGCTTGTTCGCTAGAGGTATCACCATAATTAAATGCAAGCCAGCAAATGTTAACGGACTTAAATTATATTTAAAAAATGTCACTTTAAACATGTTTTCAAGTTCTCGTGATTTTTTTTATTGACGCGGACACTATTATTAACGTTTAATGCTCAAAGATGTATAAGTTATAAGTTATTTTGTTAATCAGTACTTTATTTTTACAAAAATCTACCTCTGTTAAACGTCACAATATATATTAAAACTTATATTTTACATCATTGAAACCGAAGACCGAAGTGCGTTGCTATTCCATAACGTGCTCTAAGAAGCAATCACAAGAACAAAAGCTTTCGTAGGAAATTATAATTTCCTGGAGTTCCACTTGGTTGTCTTACAGTAATGGGCAAACGACCTTGGAATTCCTAGAAACTGCCCTTACCACGCAGTCAGTAGTGTAATCATTATGACGTAATCAATCGTACGCGTATCGAGATAGTAAGCCGTCCGCGTAATGCAGGTAAACAAGTGATAAATTCTTTGGCACACTAGCACCAATTATAAAACTCGCTAGTGGTATGCTTGTGCAATGCCAGACTCCACACCGCATAAACAATACGGTTTGTTGTTAGTTGTTCATAGTTTTCTTTTTTGCAGTCGGAGACAGTATATATATTTAGGTTGCTTGAAAAAAACTATTTTTTGTATCTCATGACAACGTACAAAGATCCCTCTACCAATTGGTCTTGAGGATTTATATCAAACTCTGATGAAAATGGTCTTTTACGTTCATCGTTTGTCTCGATAGTTTACATGCGTTTACGAAGTTTCCTCTGGTGCAGGACATTGGGAACCATTGCTGTTAGAATACTCTTTTTGGAATTATCGCCATATACACTTTCTTGTTTATTTAGAAACATATGCATATTACCGACTTAAAAGGTCGCAATTCATAATGTTATCAAGTCTTCTCGGGATTGCGTAAACCAAATCTTAGTCAAAATTGCGAATATTACCGTTCCATGAATATCTCTTTTTACATCGGTCCTGTTATTGTAATCGATTTAAAACATCAATATACCTTTTTAAATAGAATGATTCCAATTGCTGTAGAGAGATGAAAATATCTCAAAGTTATAGTAACGCGCGCTTTGTTTCATTTCAACACCGATGACAACTCAAGTGTTCCGTTTATTTCAAGTGAGTGACGTCGTGGCTGCAGCAATACACTTGCCCGTCCTAGTTTAGTAGCTTTGTACCGAGTGACATTGCTTCTTGTGAAGCTCTAACTGATAGGGCACGCTCAGCAGCTTGTTTGTTATAATTCATCAGCAAAACATATTTATCAAGTGCACGCAATACGTATAAAGACTGTGCAAAATATAAAACGCTAAATGCTCCCGATGTTTTAGTTTATACATTATAGCACGCAAGTTTCTTAGTTATCTATATCTGCATGACACAGCTAATCTTGTTTTACTAAAATTAATGTTGATTTTGACAAGGGCAATAGAACGACCATAATCCTACTTGTGTGTGCAAGATGTTTACCAGATTTTAACTCTCGAAATGCTTTTATTTGGTGGATTCTGACTCTTTTCGGTAAACCTTGTCTCACAGGATTTTAGTTGTAATAAATAATGAACATAAGAAGTTAAGAAAACCTTTACAAATTGCAAATATACCGAATTTTCCCTTATTTTCTCATTTAGACATTTTCTATTTAACTTATTTTTTTATATGTTCTTACAATCCACACAATTCATAAAAACAGAGTGATTCTTGTTTCAAAGACGGAAATAAGGATGTTTATTTCCCTCTTGGCTGTAACAACTACAGTAGGTTTGTAACAATCTAGTGCTCGCAATCAATTACGGTACTCTAAAACTAAATATGCGGCCAAAAACACAAACACAAACACACACACACACACACACACACACACACACACACACACACACACACACACACACACACACACACACACACAATTTCACACACATTTCTTTCACTCTGACACATTTTTCTTTCGAACTGTGGACGGTCGTAGTAGATGCGCCGCAGCTCGCACGTGTTGCGTCACGCGTGGCCCGCGGCGGAGGTCAGCACGCACGACAGCGGCTGTAGCAGCGTCGCAGGCTGTGACAGACGGCTGCGGCGGCGTCGCGGCGTCCTTGGACGGAAATACACCACGCACGCCGGCCGAGCGTGGTCTTAAAAGGGTTTAAAGTGACGCACTGAGTCTTCAAAGATGATACAAACCTGTTGAAATGACGCTTGTAAACTGATTTTGACGTTGACAGCAGTCTAATGTTTTTAGAGGTGGTGGATGTTAATTGAAATAACAGGACTTATTGAATTTGAAAAAGTGTGATTGGATTTGCTACGCCATAAGAAAAAGAGATTTCTCAAGGAACAGCTATTTCAAAACACATGAGTCAACATCATTAGGTCTATTTATATTGTTTTTCTTTGTTGCTGTATTTCGTAATATTTTGCACACTTTTTGGGTACATAGGAAAGGTTAAAAGAGATACCAGCAAGAATGGTATTAAGTTTAAAACTGACTTTCAGTTGTTTTACTAACCTCCGCATATACTTTCCTTGACAGGTGAAGCATGACAGCAGCATTACCACTGATCGTTTACGCCTTTCAACAGCCATGCTAATAAACCTGTCGAGCAGCACTGCCGGACGTTTAGGATTAATAATTGTAATTTGTTTAGTGACGGTTCTGCGTACTCGGTTCCTTCAGTGTTTAACTATAGTACAGCAAAGTAGTAAACAAAATATTTTGGTAACCACCTCTCTGTACAAATCAATGCAAGGTCGCCCTGACGACTTGCGAACCGTTCGCGCGGCAGTTATAAATCTATGTTCTTACCACTTTCATATGGACCATTGAATAACAACATGTGTATTGTCAAATATCAAAGAACTAATTCTTTGAGCAGGCTTAAATGTGTTAGTCGGTCATCGCTACTGATTTGTTCAAAACAAACTTTCTGTCAGAAGGGCGTTGCAGGATCTTCTTGCAATGTCTTATTTGAGGGTTTGGTGTAGCTTCTTGTTCTTGGATACTGAAAATAATACAGTGTTAATCATACAATCAGGTGAACGCAATTGTAACACACAGTAAAAAAAGAATACATCTATCTTGAGTTTTACATAATGATAGTTAAATTAAGTAACGGGAATTTAAATTCAATACGTTTTGCTCCTAATTATTAATTTACAAAAATTTAAACATCTCGTACCATTACATTTGAATGTAATGTTTACAATCTCTTAACAAGTTATGACTTAGTTAAGTTTTGATTTCCCTTGAAATTAAACCAAATTTATACATGTGTCGGTTATATTTTACAGCGTTCTGTAAAAATGTGCATTCTGGAAAATTGACCCAGTTACTATTCATTACTTACCTAATATTAGTTTTCCTTAAGCAATAAAAGGACGCCCTTACAGCACGTATAGATCAAGCGCTCCCTTTAAAATCGATAGAAAATACCAAACAACTAAAATACAAATTCATACATCGTCTTTTTCCCATATTCTATTTAGGAAGGAGTGCTCTTCATGACATGTTTACATAGTGACTGTTGTAGTATCGGAGGCTTGTATTATTGCGGATTTTATTAGCAGGACGAATCGCCCCGTGAGAGCAGAGGCACGCCCTTATTTCACGGCGGCCCCGAGCATCGCATGTGTGGCCTCAAAATTGTTGCTTTGGTTAAGCCAAATCGCAACAAATTACTGCGCCAAATTAGTTTTTATTGGTATTGGTTATTTGTAGCCCAAAATAATAATGGGGAGAGCCGAATCTCACTTTAATATAAAATCTACTCTTTCATCAATATTTGTTTTGGTCACATTTCTGCCCTTCCGATATATAATTTTTCTGATGTAGACTTAACACTGATGTTTGGTTAAGTTGCAATCTAAGAATTTAACTTCATATTTTGTTGAAGTGGTTCATAAAAGGCTCGTAGATCATTGTCTGCACTAACCTAAAGGGCTTTGATTTTCTTCTTTAATTACTCATATAAAAAGTAACAACTTAATTTTGTTCTAATAATTTGCGACATTAAAGACGGTACTGAGGCGATAACGAAGCTCTGGCCCAGTAAATCAAACGTCGCTGGTTCGATCCCAGCCACGGGCGAATCATTCTCAAGAGCGATCACCTGTGGCCATCCTGTTGCTATACCCGGGGACGCTACGGTACCTCGCTGATACCTCACAGGCCTTTTGGCCTACGGCGACGGGTAGGTGTTATTTTATAAGTGATAAAAGTGGGAAATTCAATAAAATTCTAGTTTTAAGTGACTTTTATGTAAATAGATATTCATTATTCAACCTAAATAGATCATTATTCAAGGTAAATAGATTTAAACCTTTCAAATTACTTGTTCCACATTAAATGTCATTACTTGTCCACCTTTTATCATGATAATACGAAGTAAACGAATGAAACTACGTTTATAGACGAGTCATAAACCATTTAAACCTTACAGTTATCCATTTAAATAGACTTGCAAGTGGCACTAAACTCTTGATATATTTCCTAATCGACAGTTATACCACACCAATACCAGGCGAAGACAGATTGGCTTCACATTTCCCCCCGGTTGCAGCGCGCTGATATTGCACACAGTCGAAGCCCTTGGACCGCCTTGTATGTGTATGGCTGGGTCGCGTTGTGTAGTCTATCTTTGTCTCGCGCATTCCTCTATGTATTTTTTGCTCAGCTATATTTATTTCTCTGTGATATGTCATAGGTGATTTCGCGGTGTGATTCAGTCGGTTTAAGTAGGTCAAGCGCTCTCAATTCGGAGTAATTAAGATTTTTTGTCGTGTAATTGGGCGGTAGTTAATGAAGTATTGCAAATGCCAGGGCCTGCACCTTGTTATGTACAAGGGTTCAACGAGGTTGAGTGTTTTTCTTTGGATTTTTGCGTCGGCTAAATTATTCATTTTATGGTTATTTAAGTTTTTTTAGCTTGTTTCACATTAGGCCTACTTTGGCGTAAAGCGTAAGGTAAAATTTAATTAAATATAAACGTAGAAGGACAAATGATTAAAGATAACGATTTCTTAAAAAAAAGATAGATTTACTGACAAAAACACAACGTGGGGATTAACAAAAGTAATCATATAAAGGTTTTTTTACTTGTTTCCGTTGCGCTTAGAAATAAAGTGTACAGTAAACAATTTCTAACGTTACATCGATTGAAATACTATTCAATATCACAGTAGGCCTAAATCAACGTGTAGCAATTCAGGGAAGAATCACAACTCTGAAATCGTTTATATACTTTGGTAGGATGTAGTTATTAAATTTGTCAAATAACCGATTTTTTGAATGAAATATGTTCCCGGAACAATCTAACTAGCTAATGTCTATTATTTTTGTTATTAAAATAGTCCCGTATTAAAACGTTTATAATTTAATTTATCAATATAAATGTGGTTTAAATTATGATAATAGACAGACTCCACATAAAACCCATCTATTTTTAATCTTGGTAGCAGATGGGTTGTAGAAACAGAAGCGCCGTGCAAACTGGAGCGGCAAAACAGAGGCTGACGTGTAGTGAAATTGCTCATCCCGCCGTCGACAGGCGCTGTCGTACTCACCACGTTGTGGATAATGTAATTTGTGTGAGGAAGATCAAGTAATTCTTATTATTTCGGTTCCTGACACGGATTAGGACTAGCCTGAAAAATAAATAAACACTTATCGTCCGCAAAAACTGATTATCTGTCGCATGCAATGAAATGCCCAAAGAATATATTATATGCCTAGATAATGTCTATAATCATAGTTTTGAGGCAAGTAATTTAGTTATATTTTTCTTTTTACTGCGTTTTCACATCTATCTTTTCACTAATAGATGTGCGTTTTTTTGTATTTTGTTGTCTAAACGCGTTTAGACGCGTTTTATTAGTTTTAATGCGTCTACAGTGCATTATTGTATTAGCTTGTAACAATAAATTTTATATACTTAGTAAGTACGTATTTTTTTATAGATTTGTAAACAACGGAGTTTATATTAAAAGAACTGATGTTTAGTACACAAATTCAATTACTGGAACAATAAATTTTCTTTAGATCTAGTTGCATTAAATTTATTACTATTAAGGTGCCGCTAATTGTACAACAAATTTGATTGCCGTTAATTTTATTGACAACAAAAACATTATTGTCTATTATAATAGCTTTGCTGTTATTCAGTTACGTTATCAGCCGGTTTCACCCAGTTCCTGTTACACTAATGCTCAAAACTTGCTTCATGCAATGTAAATCGTGTAGCGATTAAATCAGCAAACCAAAATAGTGAGTAGTTGTTCAGCATTAATCCACTGTCCGTGAACTGATAACTTTATACATCCTCCTTTACATATGGTACTACATTTTTAATTGTTTCTCGTTATAAATTTCCCCATTGCTATTTAAATCATCGAAAGTTTAAGATGGCTACAAACTTCTTGCAATCTTACAGACCAAAGCTGCATTGTGCTATTTAAATCACTTCCCAGAGCGAATATCAGAAAGTAACAACCTAGGCATACCATTATTGAGGATCGCCAGTCAGCCTCGTGGGTTTCCCCTGCCGACAATCAGTCATCGGTCGAGTCGTGGTCCACGTAGGCCGGGCCGGGTCAGTGTTCAGTGGCGGCCAAGGTCCCTGGGCCCAGGGGAAATGCGGAGTGTGGAGTGTGTAGGCCCTCCGTGGGCGCGCGTCTTCACCTTGCACTCTTGTACTGCAACATGGCTCAAGTCCATCGTGGACTAATCAGTCGTTGGTCGAAACTAAATATAACGACCTATCAGTCGATTGAAATAAGTCTAGCCCATTTCACACTACAAATGACATATTTATTTCGAAATTTCTTTGCATTTAATTTTACTTCAGTTCGTCTAACATTACTCGAAATCCACCAGTTCATTTAGTAATCTCATAAAACCTAACTCTATTTTTGAAACTACTAGTGAATTTTTCAATTCATTTTACACACAATCCCCCTATTTTTATATGACCCAGATTTATTTATCCCACAACAATTATGTCTCTACCATAGATGTATTTACAGACAATATGAAGGAGTCGGAAGAAATCATTGACTGAAGTTTGTTAGTCGGTTCGAATACATCGGATATATACGTACTCATCAGTTTAAGTTACTGATTTTCATTGTTTAGACAATCAATTGATAATTTGTTAGTTGACTATAGTTTTCAGTCGACTACATCCCAATGTTTAGCCGGTGCACAGGTCGAGTCAAATGACGTGACCCAGTCCGCACAGAAGACTGTCAATCTGAGCAATGGGCTTACGGACGGCGTGGGCCACGTTATTTTACTCGGACTATATACTATAGGTCCGCGGCGGCGGCGGCGTGGGCGCGACGCTCCCCAACTTGACCTTGCGCTCTTCAATGCGCCAGGCGATTGCAATGGAGATGCAGATGGCGCCGATATCGCCCACAAGGGTTTACGGTTATGTTACTGGGGTTCGGCCCCGTATAAAGGGGGCTCGCCCACAATTCGATTAGTGGAATGTCCGCTTTTTTTTGCAGGAAGTGGGACCATTTGGTTAAGTGCAAGGTTGATTTTGAATGAGGCTATCGAATTTACTGACAATGGTAGAGTTTTCTTTTTCGCCTATCTGTATTTTCTCACGTGAGACGCCAACACATTTTGTGGACAATGAGTTGAAGAACCCCTATTTACCTAAAAAAAAATCAATTACAAATTTGAAATCAACCCTTCTTATTATAAGGAGATGAGAAGGCACGTGAATCGAATCATCTTAAAAATTCCTTTCGATTTACCTCAGAATCGGTGTTGGCTTGTTTTCCTTTCCAAAATCAAACTTAAAAACGTATAGACTAAGTAGGCCTTTTTGCGTACCGGTAGTCAGTAATCAACTTTAAATTTGTTTGTGTGTCAATCAACCATATAAGGGGTAAAACTTACCCCTTAAGCACTAAACTACAAATTTTGAGACCCTAACAATGATTCTTTGCTGTGTCCTTTCGAGAAAGCATAGAACATTTTCACTAAGCTAATCCCATCAGTAGGCTTATCTCATATGAATGATGACGATAATCTATTCAATAGTGATATTACACCGCTATTGACCCTCCTTGTCAGATCGCTATCGACAGTGACGAACTGTCTCAGTACCAACAGCATTGTCTCCCCGCGCCGCATCCATCGCACCCATGGTATCAGATGTTGGTCGCGGAGTTTGACGTGTCGTTTTCCCCAGCGGAATATCCGGTTCCGCCCCCTGCCTGGGGAACTGGTTTGTTTGTAAACACGCCGGGCCGTGGGCCGTGTACGGCGTTGCCGTCGCAATGTGTTGCCAATTTTATCGCTAATGGAATGTTTTTGGGAGCAAAACGTTGACAGGGGATTTTCAAGTGTGAAAGGATTATGTGATCGTGTGGGCGGATAAGGTTTGGATAAATAAAACCAGTAATCGAAGGGGATTCTTACTGAATGTGTTATATGTGGAAAGTAATTTCCTCGCAGCATAACAAGTTTTGCTTAAAATCTATGTTATCAGCAACAGTATCTGTAAAATGTCAAATCATTTAATTTCGATGTTTACAAACAGTAATAATTTATGTAGAAACAGTCATAACCCGAAATAGACCTATGGAAAAATGAAAGAAGCTTCTTCTTCTTCTCTTTTGGAGGAAGTAATAATATAATAGTGATCATGGAAAGCCTTTCCAATTAGGTTATGTTTACTTTTTGACACTAAGTATTTAAATGCGTTTGGATAGCCCTTAAACTATTTATAAACTATGTATAAAAATTTACCTATAAATATACCAAGATAGTTTAGTTATTAAAGCCACGAAAAATGAGGTATTTCCTTAAATTGGTCAATGCTTACATTTGGCTTTCTAGTTTGACATGTATCGTCTGAAACGTTGTCATCCCACGTGGTGGTTACTATCAGCTGACAGGTGACTTGACTAGTAACTCACTACTCAATTCGAAACCGTTTCAAAAATAGGGCCCAAGGATAAAGATGTAACATAACGTAGTGGTAGCGGTGTGACGTAGCCGCGAGTTGTCGGTTGCTTCATTGATAACTCGCCCACCGGCAGCCTTGCACCTCCACGCCGACAGTGAGTCGGTCTTGGGTCTTGGGCGTTGGGCAACAAACGGTTGGCGCTCGCCAGCCGACTGACGGCGGTTGAATAAGTGAACAAGTTTGCGGTAGGCTAAACTGAATACATACATGAGTTGGTAATAGTTACGATTGGGCAAAACTTTGACCGTACTTAGAGGTAAAAAGAGGAATTTTTAATGGCGCGAGGGTTAAGTTATTTTTATTTATCACCAAGAGGTTAGAAAACAGTTTTGTTTAGTTTATTTTAAGAATATCAGAAAATTATTTAAATCAAACTCTATTTAAACCCAAACAATCTCAGCCCAAAACATCTGATAATCAAGATATTACTTGAAAACACAAACAAATCATGTGATAATAATAATTTACAGACTTGTTGCAACAATTTCACTGTAATTCTTTTACTTTTTTTAAGTTTTTGCTTTTTGAAGAACGTACTTTGTGGCATTGTGTGATAGTTCGGTACGTGCTATTACAAGAAACTTTTCACTATAAACTGGTGTAAATCGTCTACTTCCTCTGAAGCATCACAGTCGACCATGCAAATCATATTTCTTCTCGCAACAAAGTTACACATGTTAGCAATGCCAACAGCAGGTAAAACCTACAAGCATAATCTCAAAACGAAAACTAATTAAAAAACTTCCAAGTCGATAGCACGATGAAATATTTGTAAATGAATTAATATTTCCTATCAGGGACCAGGGACCCCCCAACCCGCATGATCCCACCGTGGAAGACGGAGTTTCTTGTAGTGGTCGTTAGTTTCGTTCCTTTTTTAATTAATATGGGCAGCTTTGAAAACAAGCACGTGTTTTTTTCCAGGAATATTCTATCTTTTTTAAATGGGGTTTTTGTCCACGTTGAATCGTTGGAGCTGGTCACAAGACAAGTCCTGTATCCTTTCAACAACCCTTCAGATAGCCCTTGTTATCATTATAGACATTTTAAACCGGAGCAGCTGATTCATTACATTAATTTGCAATGTTCTTTTTTTATTCGAGCAAAGCTTGGTCTCCCGGTATTTTGTTTAAAGTTTCTTTTATAGTTGATACTACCATGGAAACTTAAAATTTAGTCAATGTTGCAGTTCCTGTTCTCTTTTGAACACCTTAAAATTTCGGATATCCATTTCTTAGTGAGCACCTATGATTAAAGGGGAATGAACGAGCAAATTTAAGGTCTGTAAGTCTTTCGTTTTGCTCATTCTGGGTAGAGTTAATGGTACAAGAGATGAAAGGAAAACATTCGTATTCATCTGTGGTGGTACCTATTTAAATTTTACATGTCAGTTATTAGTAGACAATTTGTTTATAATAGTTAGTATTCGATTGTCAGTTCTTTTCAGTCTTTGCCGAGTTTCCGCGTTTCAAGCTCTCCTATTTCACGATAGTTTTCACGGTGGATTAACCACGAAACGGGAGAGCGCGGCCTTGGACACTGATTAGAATACGAAAACCCGACTTCCTGTTCGTTGTCCAGAACACGCTAACGGCCACACATTTAGAATCGTTTCAACGATTTTTCCAACGTGGAAAACAGCTCAGGGAGTATTAAAAATAATATTAAAGGTCGAGTTGGCCACCTGTGAGAAACGCAAGGCGGGTCTTGTCGAGATTGCCTCCCGGGTATTGGATAAGTCCAGTGATTAGCATAAAAATTACTTAGCCACATTCCTTCCTGCGGTGTTAGCGCCGTGGAATGTCTCGCCTTGCCCAACGTCCTGCATTTCTTCGTTGAATTGTACTATCTCCCTCCAATTTGTGCACCTCAATCAGCCTTTGATTTATGATTTCTCTATGTTACTAAGATTAAATTCCTTATTAATCTTACAAGATACTTTATTATGCGCTTAGGTATATTATGCGCTTAATTGCTTTAATCGAGGGATTACAGTACAATACCTACTGTATTCAGAATAAAATAGGAATACGTTAAAGTCAGCGACCGAAGAGTAATACTTTGCTTTGGCCGCTGGATAAAGTCCAATCATGTAGTGATTTTTCCATTTTTTTCCTGCCAATGAAATAAAAGAGGCTCGTTTAAGAAGGGTTTAAAGATTTCCTTAATTAATTGGTTTTGAAGCTATGCGGATGCAAAAAAATCATCGGATTTTCAAAATATAAATGTACGGACTTTCGGCGGTAGTAATCAAGACTGTTTAAAAGCCTAAGTCAAGTATGAATAAGTTATAGATTATATTTTATAATACTCCCATGGTGGCATTGCAATAAACAATGGCCTGTTTTTATTTTTTGTTGACAGAATTTATTGGGAATTGTTCTCATTGAAAACTGCTCTTTTATTTAATTTTCTATCGCCGCTATTACCAAGTTGCGCATTAAAATATATTAATGGAACATTTTTTAGTTAGAAAATTGTCTGAATTGGCTCAGTGTTAGATTATTCGATAAGCAGTTAAGTGGATACATATTTAAATCTCAATATTTCACACACAACTAATTCAAATATGATTTCGACCTGCGTGCGTACGGAGCGTACTCAGTGCACAGGTGTGTGATGGAGATAAACATGGCTAATGACAGTTACCGTTGAAACAGACAGGTGATTCGACACGTGAGACTGAGTCTAGTAAAACGATCGTAATTGTCGTATTGTGCCTCATAGTACCAATAAAGTAAAAACTAAATAACGACAAATTAACGATGTTTTTTCCTTACTATGAAGGAAATAAACTTTATAAGTTAACTCCTGGAGTGATTACAAATGGCTTTAAACTTATAAAAAATCATAAATACATTACACATATAGTCTATATAGTATAATATGATATAGGATACATATATAATATGATATAGGATATAGGAGAATCTATTCTGGAGTGTTAAAAATGTTTGATGTAAGGAGATTATCTCCTCGATAGCTTCAACATTTAAAATGAAAAATTTATGACATTAATAACATGATAATCAGGCCAAATTAAACATTAAAATATTAACTTAATTAAGTGGTTTCCATGGTTTTACTTTGGCTTCATTGCATCAAAATACGTCCTGCGTAGAGGGGACGGTTTTGACCCTCGTTATCTCTGTAATATACTGAACTGCTGCTGTGTAGTTTGATATCAACTAAAAACGTTTATTGGTCTTTCGTTCAAATTCCTCTTGTTCTCGACATAAAAACCGATGTTAAAAATAGAAAATCCAGTAAATCCAGATCTAAACCGTAAATAAATCCAGTTTCCTTTTTCCCTCGATCACGTACACAGCAAGCGGCAACTGAAACCGGTCTTTTACAAGCTTCCAAGTAAGTCACCAGCTCCGACCACCTGTTTTATCCGTACCTTTGCGAAATGCCCAGTGACCTTGAGTGTCCATCTGCATGCTACCAGCTGACTATCAGCTGTTGGTGACGTCACTAGGAGTGGCGGCCGGTCTGTCTGCCGCTGCCTCCGCGGCCGCGGCGCTCGGCGCTCAGTCTAGTGAAAGTCCACTGCGGTAGTGCTTGTCGACGGTGTGCCGGCCGTGTTTTGTGTTTTGGAGGTTATGTTCGGTCGGTAGTTCATGTTGTGAAGTGCGTAGAGATAAGTGTGTGAACCTTTGGGTTTGAATTCTGTGCTGAGTGGTTGCTGAGCGGTATTTTGGTTTGCCTTTTATCCAATTTGTTTTGGAATTATTTAGTCAGGTTGGGTGGGACAATTTTGTTGATTTAGAATTTTTAGGGTGGTTTATTTATTGGGTTGAGTTACAAGAGTCAAGGTATTAACTAGTTAATATAACAACACTTTACTTCAAGCTGTGTTTAGGTAATTTATCTGAAGCCTATTTAACGGGGTTGCTTTGAAAACAATTTAAAACCAAATTTCAAGGGAAATGTTACATGGTTTTCAATTGTAATACTTTGTATATTTCTTTTGAAACAATGTCGTTTGTTATTCTTTAAAGCAATTTCACCGAGTACATAGTCTGGGTTTATTGCTACTCAAACGTTTCTATTATTACTTCATTTCATATAGTTATTAATGAATAAAATGAGTCCAAAACTTTAGTTAACTTTCAAGTAGTATATACACGCAGGTTCAGTTGGCCTTATAACGTTCATAAACTTTTATTTTTTCAGTTATTTTCCCCTTAACCATTTATTTTTTATTGGTTAAAGATGATGAACTTTCAGGGCAGAGGGAAGAGCGTTAGAGGGTGGTCGACGCAAATTTATAAGATTATAACAGATATCTTCAAGTCATCTTGATATATAATCGTTATAGATTCAAGAATGATTATTTTAGTCGCTTGATTTCGACAGTTCAAAGCTTTGAATTGATCCAGCGCAAACATAGATCGTGCGAAAACGAAAATTAGGGACAGTACTATGATCAACATAGAATAAGACATTGTTATCATAACAAACCTTTGATAAACGCCCAACCCAAACATTACACTTTCCTGAACCGTTTTCAAAATTGGAATAAACAATCTTTGTCGTGAGTGAAAGAGAAACTGATCGGTCAGAGGCAGTGATTTTAGCAATTTTTGTTGAGCACTTTCCATCGTGAGCGGCTCTTGTGGTCGTGATGGTGTTGACGGGACGGTTCCAGTTCGTGATACAGTCACATTCACTCCCCGGGGTGGTCCAGCTGTCGCCATCCATCCATCCATCCATCCAGCCATCCATCCATCCATCCATCCATATGTCATCCATTACATCATCCTTCATCTGCATAACGAGGCGTTCATACCGACATTCCATTCCGAGCGGTTTACGGTCTGTGAAGTCGATGGTAATTGGTAATTGGAGCGGGTCGACGATCTGAGGAATGCCGGTGATTGAAACTCATTGAATGAACACTACAGTTGAGATGATGTCAGAGGGAATTAAAATAAATCATAAAAACATTGCGTTATATTTGGAAGAGGGCCTCTTTTTAATTGTAACCTGCCAGTCTAATAACAAAATGAACATTCCTTTGTTTGAAATTAATTGTTGGTGATGGTGATTCTATATTTTGATTTGGATTTGAAATTTGGATTTGGAAATCAGTGATGGCAAATGTCCGCAAAAATCCTAATCAAAAATGAACATGGTCTTTTACTTGGGTTGCGTGCTTCATAATCCGCAAAGTTAAACACACGTGAGTCCAGTAATCTAATTTTTTTCATTTAGTAAGAATTACACGGCTATTGCAAATCCAACATTGGCAAAATTTTACCGCTCATGAGTGAGGATCAGCATTGAAGATGTATGCTATGTTCAGTCTTACCTACGTTATATGCTCCCTCTCTGATTAATTGAGACTAAGTTATGGCAAAATATTGTGAATAATGTTCTTTATATTTTTTATTACTCACAGTTATTTAGCGTCATTGGTTATTGCATTTAAAATCATGCTGAGAAGGGTTTCGATAAAATTTAAACATTGTATTTGCATAGCTTTCACAACTAATGATCTTGAGAGATAACATTTTCATGAGTCCTCAAATACCTTAGCGTTATGAAATGCAATTACCCCACCTAAATTGTAACACAGGCTTCCTTCCACTTTGTGCAAACTCATTTGAGGCGGGCCCGGCCACCGGGGCGGTACCCAATTAAAACCACAACATTCTAACACAGTTAATTAGAGATCCGCTAGTCTATGGGGCCGAGTTTGGACGAAATGTGCAGACAGGACCATAAAACTGGCGGAATCCAGTTTGGACCAGCCTTGAAGACAGCGGACCTGTCCCTCTGTTGCTTCATCCGCGTTCGAGACACCTCGCCGGTCGACAACTGTTCATTTCACTCACTCTTGAACATCAGAAAACAAAATACGAGTTTACCGGGTGTCGTACCACTTTTCATTTAACACCGTATGGTATACCGCAGTAAAACATCAGCTAGTTTTGTTGTTGTGTGAAAAGAATTTGATGGACATAGCCTTTACTCTGAAATGACAAATCTTGTTCAAATTTGAATGTGTTCATAAGCTGTTGACTTACTGTAATCGTTTGTTTTAAAATCATGCTTGAAAAATCTTAATTGATGCATCCATTTGTTCACTGTATGTATTTAATCGCAACCTTGAACCTCCTCCGAGCAGGTACCAATCGATGACCTAATAAACCCTCGAGATTGTTTCAAGAGAAAACATTTGTGTAATCGATTCTCGTCATCGTCGACAATATCCTCGATAACTTATCTTTGGAGATAGGCATAATCCGTGTTGATGCTGTCACCAGGCAAATTAGGGATGGAATTAGCAAAATATTGTCTTTGTGGATGGCATTTTCTGTCAAACTTGGGATTTATTTCTTGCTCCGTTTTCTTTTCGTGTCCCCCAAGTGTGGGTGTGTCAAGTTCTGCCTATTAGTTTCTGACATAAATATCTGATAACTTAAGAAGAGGTATCACTTACCTTCAAAGAAATGGCAATGTCCAAATTCAAACAAATATTTAATTTTACGTGAAACTGCAAAAGTTAAAATGGGACACGTCGCATATTTTTATTATCCTTAAGAATACGGAAGTATGTTTGGTACCGCAACACTTTCAAGAGATTTTCTTTGAATGACTAGGTTGTTATGCGTTGCTAAAAACGCTATATAGACAATTATTTTTAGTACTCTTTTTTTAAAATATTATTTAATCTTACGCAATATAGGGGCGGAAATTAAGTCTAGGGCTGCGATTATACAACTGAGTTGCAATCTTTCCATCCTGTTCTCGATGGGGAAGAGAATATTTGGCATTCAGGAAGCAGACTTGCAAATACGGTAATCTAAATCTTGCGGTCGCCGTGGTTGCTCTTGCGGTTGGGGTCTGTAACTTGTTGCAGAAATTATAATTACTCTGAAAGGTTGCAGGTTACTCATTCCGTTGCTTAGTTTCGATTATTCTTTCAACCAGGCGTTTGTTATCAAGAGCTACGTTAATATAGCATATCAGTCATTGTCATAACGTTTCTTGAAAATAAATAAATGGGAATTCGTTTTTTCGTTTGACGCTGATGTTGAGGGAAAACTGATTTATTGTCTAAAACAACCCTAAAAACCAAATTATTGATATTTGAATTATTTCAATTTAGGTCAAGATCCTTTTTGAGGTGCATGCTATTTTTTCTTTTTAGAAGTAGAAATCGATAAAAGTATCTTCAGCGTGAACCAAATGAAATCAATTTGAAAGATGAAGGACAGTCGAATTTTCGTGTAGGCTAAATTTAACTCGATTGTGATCGCGTGTAATTACAAGACGTTTAAGAAGCACAACAAAAATGAAAACTAAGTATAAAAAGGAATATGTTAGATTTTAAAAGGGTATAGGACTATCGTGAAAATGGATTATCAACAATTTTATATCTCATCTGTTTATTGTCTTTATACTATCAGATATTTACCGAAGTGTTTTCAAATATTTTATCTTATCAAACAGGTCCGTCAGGGAACGCTCCTCTGGATTCCACCCTCCATGAGCTTTGTGACCATTTTCCTTCGTTTACTCTTTCACTTTATCCAAGTTCCTGGTGATCTTCGCTCCTGACACTCCGGCGGCTCTGCGTGCGTGACGGCGTACACTGGCGGCCTTGAGTCTGATGGTAATGCCGTGTTAACAAGCCCCGGGGCTTGACTATCAAGCAGCCCGTGTCTGTCTGCCGTGCAGTTCAGTCGGCCGTGATGTGTGGTCTCCAGTCTGCAGTCTCCAGTCTGCGGCCCGGCTATTTCTGAAGATCCGCCCTCTCGACACGTTTTGTTGACTGGTTTCTATAACTGTTGTGAGGTGTAGGTGTGCTACTTTGGTTCGTTCGTGAGATGTGAGATGTTCGTAATCCATTTTTTGTTTGGGGTTTCACAGATTTTCGTAATAGAATCACCCTTAAAAACATAGCTCAGTTAACGGTAATTCGGATATAAATAAATATATTTACTAAACTGATACAGATGCGTTGACGCTTTTAGTGATGAAAACGTTATCTTCGCTAAAGTGACAGATTGAGGTCAAACCTCTTCACCACCGGATGTTGCCGGCGGACGGTCTGCTAGAATTTCGTTCCATGTAGCTTATTTAATTTTCGTGTCTCTGGTTCTTTTGATCTTCCTCAACTCTTCTTTAACGACCAATCATTTGGCCAAAGACAAGACAGAACGAATTCATTGACATACTGAGTGATGAGCACTTTCCGACTGTAGAATTAAGAAGTACTTGTGGTATGTTGAATTTCAAAATTACAAATTGCAAAATGTATGGTCAAGGTTCAATATTACTATTAAGTCTATTACCAAATTTATGTAAAGTTCACCTACCTTGCACATGCACTTCTGAAATTACACTTGAGAGCTTCACATTTCTTCAATTGTCTTATCCTGATTGACATTAATGATTTCATAACATATTTTCTCTTTGATTTGTTGGTGTGCCGTGTTTCATGTAGTCTGAGTGTGTCACCGAAACGACGCACGTATAGCACAGTGTCTGTCGCCCCCTCAGTCTAATTGATGATTGCCCTTTGACGTGGTACAATTGGCCAACAGACATTCTCACACCCGGGCTGTGTTCAGCATGCGTTTCGCACATTGCACATCGACGTAAATAGCTCGTGTCAAGACATATGTTGGACCCAATGGAGAGATTTGGCCCAAGCAATTATTTCATTCTTGAAACGAATAACTGTAATAGTTATATGTTTGTTTTCTATAAGTCATGGGTTCAGTGCCAAGGCCATTGCACGATGCATAAAAGCAAGCGAAAGGTCGAAATTTAATTTGTTTGTACATAACAAATCAGGATGTTGACAAACAAATTAAATATTTGTGAGTACTCATGAACTGGCATGTCGTGAGTCACAAGTCACAAAAAATTAAAGCAATGTTGGATCGGTGTTTTCCTCAACTTACTAATTTTACATCAGCAGACAATAGATGGCGACAATATAAATATACAGGGTGTTTTTTTAATCGCAACCCATTTTTAAGATTGAATAATGCACATATAAATATGAAATGAGTATTGTTTTGTTAATATTATAGAACATGTTATTTAAGTTTGATCACGTTTGGTTTTCATTTCTGTGTTCGAATAATCCGCCTTTGGCATTTGTATAAAGTTGTGCTCTCTCCTTCAAATTCCCGAACACGTGTTGCAAGGGATCTCTTTCAATTTCTTACATTAAATTTGTTATGTTTGTTTTGAGGTGCTGAATATCCTATGAATTGTTTTCGTATGCCTTACTTTTTATGTATCTCCAAAGGAAATAATAAAGTGGCGTCAAATCCGGGGACCTTGGGGGGTGTAATAAACCTTTCCACAGAAAATAAGGCTTTATTGAACAAAACTTATCCTAGTAAGACATTACTTCAGAATAAACAAATAACACAAAATATTAAATAAACTGTCAGATGAACAGCTGATGTAACACAGACTTAAATAAGAACTAAATTCACCACATTCTTCCCCTCTAGTACATTTTGTAGTCATTATACTTGTTCGGGAATTTCTTCTGTCTAATAGACCGACGAGGGTATTCACTCTGAGAATGTTCCGGAGTACTGTGGGTAGATGGGTAGGAATCCTGATCAATAGACGGAGCATTGTGAGTATTTGATAAAGGTGGGTCGGAATCCAGAGCAATAGAGTTTGGTTCTGATGAGGATGGTGTGGTTGTTGACTCTAACTGATGAAAACTATTTTGCCCATGAGATTCGTCATCTGTTGAATTCAGTTGGTCATTTAGCTGAAGGTTTGTGTCTCCTCTTGGCGCCAGGTGTCTTAAAGAAACAATGGATTCTTTTCCATCTTTGTTACGTATTAGTGAATATTTCGGATTGACTTCAAGCACTTCTACTTCCTCAACCAAAGGATCATACTTGCTGCTTCTAACTTGCTTTTTCAGTAAGACCTTTCCTGGAGCAGTTAGCCATGTAGGGATAGAACTTCCATTGCTTGACCTTCTTTGGTGTTTAAACATCCGTTCATGTGGAGTACAATTGGTCGCTGTACATAAGAGGGACCTTATACAGTGTAGAGCTTCATCGATCACACTTTCCCACTGAGTTATTTTCATATTTTTTGATTTCAAAGCCAATTGTATTGTACTCCATATCACACCATTATATCTTTCAACTTGCCCGTTTCCTTTGGGGTTGTAGGGGCTGGATCTACTGGTTGCTACACCCAAATTATGTAAGAAAGATCTAAACTCCTCTGAAATGAAACAGGTACCTTGGTCTGAATGAACAAACGACGGAGTTCCAAAAATACTGAAAAGTTTGTAAAGGTGTTTAATCACTGTTCGGGCTGTCATGTCAGGGCAAGGAAATGCAAAAGGGTAGCGTGAATATTCATCAACAATAGTTAAAATGTATGAATTATTTGTTACTGAAGGAATTGGTCCTTTGAAGTCTATGTTCAACCTTTCAAAAGGGGCCATGGCTTTAATTAGATGTCCTGTACTTTTCAAAAACTTTGGCTTTATTTCTGCACACACAGGACAGGCAGCAGTCATTTTTCTTACATCTTCAACTGAGTAGGGGAGATTGTGAGTTCGAACCCAATGTGACATGCGTGTCACACCTGGATGACATAATGACTGATGCAAATCAAACAAGCTCTGCTTTGTTACAGAACTACAGAGTCGAGTAAAGGCATCAGCAACTGTATTTTGACTTCCAGGTCTGTATATAATATCAAAACTGAAACATGACAGTTCGAGTCGCCATCGCTGGAGCTTCTCATTTTTTATTTTACTGCTGTGTTTCTGTTCAAACACAAAAGACACTGATCTTTGATCTGTCACAATTGTGAAATGTCGACCGATAAGGAAGTGCCTCCATTTTCTGACTGCTTCTACGATAGCTGCAGCTTCTTTTTCTATTATTGAGTGTTTCTTCTCACTCTCTGATAGAGACCTTGAAAAAAATGCAACAGGACGGCCCGATTGACTGAGAGTGGCTGCAAGTGCATTTTCTGATGCGTCGGTTTCAATGACGAAAGGAACAGAATCCTCAATACTACTTACTGCAGAGTGGGCTATCTCGTGTTTGAGTTTTTCATAGTCAGCAACAACTTCCGGAGGGATTGGGAATGTTTTACACTTAACTAATCTGTGTACCTTTTCAGAAAAATGAGGAACCCATCTTGAGTAGTGGGCAAGCATCCCAACTGCTCTTCGCAGCAGATCAGGATTGTTAGGAACTGGCAAATTGAGTAGAGGTTCAAGTCTCTCTGGATCTGGTTTGATGGTATTGTTCTCGATGAGATATCCTAAGAGTTTTATTGAACTTTTGGAGAAGGAGCATTTTTCTTGGTTCAGGGTCAATCCGTACTTTTTAGCCACTGCAATAAACTTTTTGAGATTTGCATCGTGCTCCTCTTGATTTCTTCCACAAACTGTCAAATCATCAAGATAGGCAAAAACCCCGGTGAGATTTTCACTGCTGATTATGTTGTTAATCACACGCTGGAAACATGCAACTCCATTTGTGACTCCAAATGGGATTCTGTTAAAATGATAAAGTTTTCCTCCAGCTTCAAAACCTGTATATTTCTTTTCATTTTCACGAATGGGGATTTGATGATAAGCACTTCGCAGGTCAATAGTGCTAAAGACCTGATACTGGGAAACCTTAGCGACAAGATCATCTATATTAGGCAGAGGATAAGCATCCAGATTAGTGAACCGGTTAATTGTCTGAGAATAATCGATTACTAAACGTCTTTTATGATTCTTATTTTTAGTTATCAAAACTTGTGCCCTCCACGGGGAATTGCTTTCTTCAATGATGCCCTCAGAGATGAGTTTATTAATTTCACTTTCAATGAATTTGCTTTCATCAACAGAAAACCTGCGGGATTTTGTCTTTATTGGATGACAATCTGACGAAAGATTAGCGAATAGTTCTGGAGGATCAACTGATGCTGTAGGCAAACTACACGGACCCAAAGCTAATGGAGGTTTGGCACCACCAAATGATATACTTATATTAGAGTGTTTTGAGAGTATGTCATGACCGATTATCATATCTGCACAAAGATTTGGCAAAACGGAAACTTTAGACTTCAAGTGGTTATGCCCTAATAGCTCTATATTAACAAAACAGTGCCCGCAGATGCGAGATTGTAAATCAACTGATGCCATTGAAATTTGGCCACCACCTGGAACTACTCCAAATCCTACTTTATCGACAAAGTTCTTATTGATGAAGGTTTCAGAACTGCCAGTGTCAATGAGAGCATCAGCAGAGATATTGTTAACTTTAACTTTAACAACAGACCTAGATAAACATTGCGGGGCAGCAGCCAGCAGTCCTGACTCTGATTGTGTATTCATTGCTGAGAGTGCTTTATTAGTGGGTTTACCTGATTTAGTCGTGCGACGACAAACAATGGAGAAATGGCCTTTTATCCCACAGCTGCGACATTCAGCATCCTTGGCTGGACATACGCTTCGTGGATGTTTGTTTCTCCCACAGAAATAGCACTTAACTGTCTCTGAGGCTGCAAGTGAGGCTCTGTCTCTAGAAGGCTCTTCTTGCTTCATTTCATTTTTTGTCGTACTGTTGACAAAATTATCCTGATGTGCTTGTAAATAGATTTGTGAATGTTTTTGGGCAGATTCTAGAGCCCTAGCTTGACTCACTGCATCCTCCAGTTTTAGAATATTATTCTCAAGTAACCGCTGTCGTATTTGAGGAGAAAGCAAACCAGTGATGAATGAATCACGTATACAACAATTTTTATGTTCTTCAGCTGTAACAGCTTGAAAATTGCATTCTTTACTTAATTGTTTTAATTTTTGTATGAACTGATCTATAGATTCTCCTGGTTGTTGTTTACAAGTAGCAAGTACATGTCTGGAATACACTTCGTTCTGGGATTTTACATAAATCGATTGCAGTGATTTAATTGCTTCTTCATATGTTTGACTTTCTGATATCAAATCATAAACATTATGACCAATATGATTGATTAGGAGTTTCAGCTTTTCTCCATCATCTAACTTCTCGACTGATGATAAAAAATTTTCAAAAGTCTTTAACCAATGTTTGAATTCATAAATTGCCTTTGGAGTGTTTGGTTCACAATCAAATCTGTCAGGTCTCAAGAGTTTGTCCATTATGTGTTTGAATGATTGTTACGCACTTTCAAAGTGATGATATTTTATATTACTGCTTGAAAAGAATGATTATGAACATATTGTTCAATAAATTGTAATAAACCTTTCCACAGAAAATAAGGCTTTATTGAACAAAACTTATCCTAGTAAGACATTACTTCAGAATAAACAAATAACACAAAATATTAAATAAACTGTCAGATGAACAGCTGATGTAACACAGACTTAAATAAGAACTAAATTCACCACATTGGGTAATAATCCTTCACTGATGAAATCGTTTTGGGTTGCGTTTAAAAACACCCTGTATTTGCCTCATTGTACAAAATTTCAACCAAGCTTTCGGTTACTTCCGGCGACGAAGTCTTTAACCAAACGGAACCGAACCGAACCGCCTAAATCGGAATCTGGAACTTTTCAAAAGCAATAGTTAAAAGATCAAACAGCGAGCGGCCAGCCTGTGGTGACCGACACCGCACCTGACCGGCTGGCCGGGCTCCAACAGGCGCGACTGATGCAACGGCAGATGGAGAGGTTGAAGAAACTCCGCGGCTTGTTGGCTATAAATTTCGGCGAAGGTTATCCGGGGTGGAACTAAACATGAGATTAGTCAGGGGTATAGGGTTTTAATTTATAGGCGGTCGAGTGTGTTTGATTACTAATTTATTTTGGGGTCCGGTTTGTGTTTACGTTGTTCCTTTGTTAAGTGTAAATCAAAATTATTTATTGGGACGGAATGTAAAATCAATTCTAAGATAGGATTTTATTTTATCCGATCCACTTTGAGGTCTGCATTGACATCATTGTTTCTACTCGCTTGTCGGTGGACACTCCTTGTCGGTATTGCTTCATAGTATATCCAGAACACTGATGAAATCGTTTACAATTCTGCTCATCATTAGTAAAAACAACAACAACTGATAATTACATTGCTTTTGGACATGCACATTTGTTGTCCAACTCCAGATTTAACAGTAGGATTTCAATGTGATTTGCAGATGAGCTTTCCCGATAATTCGTGTAAATAATTTGTTTATGATCAACAGCCAAAGCAAAGACAATGGATTTTGTATCGGGAATTTATCTTTGCAGACCGTTGCTCTTAACACCATGCAAACCCTTTTTTTCCAAAATATCTTGGACAAATATATGAGGCAACCCCCAATCAAGAGAATCGACAATTTTAAGCACTAATTCAAAGGAACCATCTCGCACGTACTCTGCGGCAGCTTTTCCAGCAAACCTATGCCATACTTGACATTTAAACTGGCCGAGTGTCCGCAGCCATAGCGGGTATTGTCGCGAAACACGGCGCGGCGTCGTTCCCACTCGGAACGCACCGGATACGTCGGGGGCCGCGTCGCGTTGGCGGGTCTCGGGACCGTTTACGGAGGCTGCCAAAACCCGCGAACCCACATACCTACCTCGCACAGTCGCGTGTTGATGGTCCAAGGCTGTTTCCTCCGGTGAAAATTGGCCGGGGGTTTGGGCGAGCGATTATGGAGGGTGTTGGTGTATTGTATTGTTGTTATGTGATCGTGTTTGTGGCCATCTTCTCCAAAAGCGGGTTTCCCACTGGGTAGAATGAGGTTCGCCGTTGAATAATTTTGTGCTATCTTATTTCGCAGGGTCGTTTCCATGGATTTGTTGTGTGTAAATTCTTACAAAATTAAAAACAAGTTTAAAACTGGTTTGTTGGTATTAGGTTGATGAAAATACAAGTTTACTTTCAAATCGCAGTTTATGGCTCAGTTTCAAAGCCCAGCTTACTGTAGTGAACATAAAGAGTATGTGATTGAGATTTGAAGGCGCAAGGCAGCAGCCTATCTTATTGTTCCCAGGGTGCTGTGCGAGTTGCATGTTTCGATCCCTCTTAATATGTGAGCTCCCTTCAGTATATAAAGAAGAGACGGTACCAAGCTCTATTTTCAAAAAAGAACACAAATTTCGTTTGACCCATGGGCAATCAACAAAATTTTTCCTCGTAAAGGTAACCAAAACAGTTTAGAAGTCTACAGCAGTAGTTAAGCAGTATTTGTATTTTTTGTCGCATTCTTCGCCGCTTTCTGACGTTTATTAATAGGTTATAAAATGCTAGAACTCCCAAGTTATACTTTTGTCAACGCATATTTATTAGTTAGGCCTACGTACTTCAGTTAGACCCACATGTGGTCTTGAAATTGTGTAGTGCATTAGGCTGTAAGTGACTAACACATTTTACTTTTTCGATGTGTATACAAATGGCAGCCATACTGCGGGATATTGTAGGACGCTCAACGCATATGCGGGATATTACATTGAGGGCGATGGCGTCCATCAATATGCAGCGGCGGGTCCATCAGCCATCACACCGCAGCACGAGTCACCCATCCCGGTTAATGAACCCAGCCACCGCCGCCGCCGTCGCTACCGGTGTGGTGTGCTTCCTGACACCTGACAAGTGGCTGTTTGATCCGGTGTGATCATCTGGGAGGAAATGTCTGAATGGATTCAACATGCGGGGCGAGTTTCGTAAATATTTTGTCTGTGAATGTCTGAAGAAGTTCGTGGATGACTAGATGACGCGTTATATTTTGTAGTTTATCCTGTAGGTGCTTCTACCGCTCCATCGCGTATAAACTATTGAAAATAATCTTATTTACAATTTACTTCAAAATTGATTACCACAAATAGCCAAGTTTTGTGATAAAAAATTTGCCTCTTTAAAAACCATATATGTTGCTCATATAAGTGTTGCCTTCGAGATTGAAGTATTGGCGGGGTGAGAGAGACATTAAGGACTGTAGGGATGATATATTTATTTGCAACCATCTCACCTTTTCCTCTAAATTTTTTTAGTCGAAATAGGCAGTAACCTCGAAACAGACTTCGAAGACTTTGGTTGTCGATACAGTATGTTATTTTCTCACGTACCTAATGCACATGAATCGTATCTAAAGCCATGTTATTCGTGTAGTACGTCCGCATTGTTTTTACTTCGCCTCGCCTATTTGCATTGTAATCCATCTTGCCTTTACTTCTAAATTTGTACAGTTGAAAAAGGCAACAACGTCGAAACAGACCTTGAAGACTTTGGTTGTTGATACATAATGTTATTTTCTAACGCGCATTTGAATCGTAACTAAAGCCATGTTTTTCATGTAGTACGTCCGCATTGTTTTTACGCCGCCCCACCTATTTGCATTTTAAGTTTCCTCGTCATTACGGCCTCGTACATTAAATGGCAACCCTGAACCAAACCGAACCCGGCGAGACAAAACAAGTTGATCCAGCCTTTCAGCGCCGGCGCCGACGCATAAAACAACGCTGCAAACTCGCGGTTGTGAAGTGTAAAGTAACCAGCCACGACGAACAACAGCGGTCGTAAGTCATGCGGTAGTAAAGACCGGAGCCGAGGTGTTGGCCGGTTGCCAAAGTGCTCGGTAAACATCGGCGGAAGCACGTGCTGGAGTCTGGGGGCTCCAGGAATAGCCACTGGAGCCGGAGAACCTTTGGATCTGGAAGGTTTCAGTCTGTAATGGGTTGATTGATCGCAATCGCCGTGGATCTTTGCCCGCTTCCTGTCTGTTGCAAGGGAGTCTGTCGGAATGTCTGGAAGATTAATGTCGGTTGAATGTTCGGTGGCTGAAAAGAAAACAGCTCGACGTCGTGTTTTGGACATTATATTAAGTGTTAATAAAATGACGACGGGGTTTTGTTGTGTTCTCTTTCAACAACGTCGTTATTTTTCGTACAATTTTGTAATATTCGAATTATTATTGTTAGTTTGATTGTACGACATAAAAACAGTAGTTATGTGTTGTATTATTTAGTTGTATTAGTTGTTATATTTACTTTCTTGGTCTCGCCGAAAGAATGAAGTGAACGAAATATAACTTGCTTTGTTAACTTTATTAGTATATGAATGTGTGTGTGTGTGACACAAGACTGGACTCAATAAAAACTTGGATTTAAAATGACAACTTGCTATTTGGACCGTCCTTGGTCCCCTTTCCTACTCAGAATCAACAGTTAGTGGATGAATTGGAAATTAACTTTGGCCCTGCCGTTCTCTTTGACAAAAAGTGATGGTCAAACTAGTAAAAAAATACATAGTCCAATTTCTGCTTGATTAACTGCAATTACGGGAACTCACTTCGGTGTTAAAATTCGTAATCAATTCTGTAAAACAAAATAAAATCTCGCATCGATTCACAAACTAATTTTCGATCGAATTCCTCGTTTAATTAAGCTTTTGGACGTTTTTCTCTTGCAGCCCCGCCACCGACATGCGACGAGCTGCCCGGCCGCGGACCCTATTAGCCAGATTAAGACTGGTTCTGGTAAGAAGTGGCAGTGGCTCGGCACGGTTTAATTTGTCCGCGTTTGCTGCTGCGGTGTCCGGTAGTGGTGCCGCCTCCCACGCGACTCTCGCCTCTAGGTTCGTCGCCCTCCGCGGCTTGGGCAGTCTGCACCGAGGCGCCGCGGACATCCTCGCCATCTCGCCCACACGCCCGAACATCTGGTCAACCACTCGGCCACTCCGGTCACTGTGGCGATCGGTGTGTGTACGATGCGCATTCTGTTGGCAGTTTAGTATTGACTTCCTGGAGTAGTTGGCGCTGGAATAAACAGATGAGTGAGATGAGATGCGGGTGTTGCAGATCGGTTAGTTGATACATAGATGAAGAATAAAAACGGCTGCTCTTGAGCAGTCGACTCGGCGCCGGCGCCTCTGTGATAGTCGTCTTTGAAAGGGAACGGCGATCCGTGTATTGGTGCTAGGCAAGGGAGGAGGTGGGAAGAATTATGACATTTCAGCCACTTCTGATATTTTGATGTTTCAGCCACCACTGACTGACTTCTTTCATGAGGACTACTTCAATGAAAGATTGCCTTCAATTTCTGTGAGTCCCGAATGGCTGCAAGCATAATTGGAACTCTGATAAGATAACACAGAACTATGTCGTGCTATGTTTTCAAAGATAAACTGAAAACGAACCAGTTCAAAACATGTTGGGCTCCAAAATTAGCTCAAAAACTTAAAATTAAGTTTGAAGTGAAATAAGGAACGTAACAATTTTAACAAATGTAAATTCGTCTATTGTTTTATTTCCATGGAAATCGAATGAAATAAGCAACTGTAGGCCTGCTTATTTCCACATAAAAATTGTGACTTCACGAAATCTATACTATTATAAAGATCTTAAATAAAGATAATACCTACCTCAAAACGTTCTTTCGACCATTTATCATATCATTTTAGCCACCACCTGCACTAATCACATGTTTGAGAGATTTCCTCCGATTTCACGATAAGCGAAGAATCGGCATCCTCGTCACGACTAGGAGCGATGAATTGTAATCAGGAAGCCGATTGTGTCATAATCAGTGGTTGCCAAGTGTGAGTTAGTGGAAAGTGAATAGCATTGGGGTTTAAAAACTCGATTATGTTGTTGTTCCGTTATTAGTGAACAACCGCTGATTCCGTGATTCCACAACCCGGTTTCACCCGTGGAAAAGCAATAAAATTGTTTTGGATTCATGATTTAATGTTTCATTTAAATTTTCATACTTTTTCGTTGCAACTGCCCATAAAAGCTTTACATTCCCTATAGTTTTACATTGAAATTTAAAAGTACCTTAGGGCGTAGCCCGAAAGAAATTTTTAAAAATCCGTCCTTAGTGGATGCATACGCCCTTAGAGGAACGTCCATGCAAAGTTTCGAGGTTCTAGGTCGTAGTTTGGGCTGTACGATGATAGATCAGTGGTATTTGACAAATATGTAGTAGAGAGAAGAAGTTAGTCTCGCCTCTACTTGGTCGGTTAATCCTGTAGTTCCTAAAGACCTGAATTTCAGAGTGTTTTCTTACGCTGTCTTTCACCTTTTGCATTTGTCTTAACTGCGTGTTTCACTTCTGCTGAGATATTTTATACTCAAGCAGTAATTGCTGCTACGTGTCAATTCGCAGTCGCACGTTCATAGTAAAAGTCTTCACCTTGACATACACTGGTCGGGTCGCTAACATTTCGTTCCTTGCTTATTCCATTTCATTTCACAAAGATGGTAAGCGGTGTCGACGACGCGCGACGTCCCGATCAGTGTACTGCAGTGCTCGCTGGTATACAGTGATCTATGTTACAGTTTACCTAGCTATCGTGGTAATTTTTATCCTGATTGAGCAAGAGAAAATTATTATTTTTTTTTCATTGAACAAGTGTAACTATAAAACTTGGTATAAATCTTTATCGGGTCGTGACCTGTTACTTTTTAAATACAATTCTTATTTTTGTAGTCTTATTCGTCACGAACGAGGACTGTGTCCTCAGTGAGAAAAAGTTTAATGGTATAGCTCGTGTTTTTATCACACTCAGAGGCATGTATCTGACCGGTTTCACCTTGAAATACTTGTGCACGCATGGGTGAAGTTCGCCGGGTTTGCAGGTCTAATGCACTCTTGTCCGCACACCTCTGTTCCGGTTTTTTAGCCGAGGGAGTGATTTTATCCCTCCTCTTCCTCCCTGAGACGTATGTCACACTCGCGATAAAGATAAATCTCCAATCCAAAAGCCGCTGTGCCGCGTTTCGCGCCCGCACTGCGGCGGTAAAAGTCCCCTCGCCTTGACACAGTGGCCGGGCCGCGTATGGCTGGGCAAGGCCGCGCCGGATGCCGACCCTAACTGCGACTCTGGAGCCATCTGGCGGCGAGGGATGGCGTGATCAATTTTTGAGATTGATCGTAGATTTTACTTTCTTCTTGTTGGTCCCTTTGACATGGACCGACTCCGGAGGGTCGGTTCACGGAGGGTTCCGAAGGTTCCTCTTCCTGGATGCGAGGGTGAGGGAGAGGGAGTTGCACTCATGAAGAGGCAGAGAGGTTGCAATAATGGGGGTTTTGGTTGAAGTTCGTTCATTAAATTTGTTAGGTTTTTGTAATGATGGAAACTATGTCATTTTCTTGTTGGTCCCTTTGACATGAAATAGGGTTCCGGAGGTTCCTCTTCCTGGACGCGAGGGCGAGTTGAGAGAGGGAGTTGCACTCATGAAGAGGTGGAGAGGTTGCAATAATGTGGTTTTTGGTTGACATTTGTTCATTAAATTTGTTTTGGTTTTTTTGTAATGAAGGAAACTAAGTCATTATGTAAGTGACGGTTCTGGATGAAGTTTATGTGAAGTGAAAATGTTGTCGAATTTTGTTGAGCTTGAGGAAAAATATCTGGTTGGGATAGTGTGTCCTAGTTCTGTTGGGGTAGGTGTGTTTGTGAAACCATCCTGGAATTTTCCTGAATGAGATAAGTAAAAACTAAACATTGACAGACCAGCCTATTATATGATGCAATAAAACTGTATGCTCATTAATAGTTTTTTTTACCACCTCAGGAAAAATTGTCAGCTATGTGATTGGCGTCGACATATTTCGAACACCGGGAGCAGGCTACGACCACACACCAATAACTTACAACCACGCAACATCCGTGTGCACTTAAGTAATTACCGAATCGCCGGTCGAAAGTGGACCTGTCGATGATATGATAGCCGATGTAACACTTGTTACGTGCGGGCGCTCCTCCGGTGTAACATTACACGAACGCCGGGGGCTGCTGTAGCTTGTAGTGTCGTGCCCGGCCGGTCCGCCGGTGTGCGCGGCGTTCGGCGTTTGCACAACAGCGGAAACCGGCGTGACGCAACGAGCCGATCGCCGATTATCTCCACAACAGATAACAGCTGTGGATGAGCTCTCGTACTAAAGTAGAGTACACGAAATACGGCGGGCCGCATGTCTGCTAAACCTCAGCTGAAATTACTGAATGAAATGTTTTTGTTGACCTGTCAAAACTTTGTTTACGTTTATCAGGGTCTTTTACGTGTTTGTGTTTTCTGTAACATTTGATCATATAAGTTGATTAACTGCGCGAACTAATTATAAACAAATAATTTCGCCAGTACAGTCAAACAGCTAAAACCTGGCACATGGATTCTCAGAAACAGCTGTTCTGAGAATGGGAATAGTAAGGGATTTCCACACAGATACAGCTGTTTCTCAGAATCCATGTGCCAGGTTTTAGCTGTTTGACTGTAGTGGTCTCACTCACCCGCCCTCTTTGGTGCCCGCGATTACAGCAGCGGTTTAGAAGCGTTAGACAGTGTTTCTAGAATGTTACAGCAGGAATTTTTTAATTAGCTCGGTTATTTGAAATTTTGACAAAACTGTCTGTTTTAACATTATTAGGCCTACCTAGGAAACAAAAATATTTTTTGTTTTGGTTTGTTGAATATTTGAGAAAACTTCACGTCAGATATCTATACAATTAATTTTTTTTTAGCCAAAAGTGGTTTCCAAGGATTAGGCTACTAATTAATTCATGACTCAACGTTTTCATAGAATCAAACAGATAATGTTGGATTAAAGTTATGAGTTTCATATCTGATCTTCTACCTTTACAGGTTATGTTATACTAATTATTGTTTATATATTTTGCCCAGGTTTAATAACTAAACTTCTCAATATAATTTAACACGGGAGAATATCAGTTTCGTTTTCGCGTAAGTGTACTCTGTTTAGATTACGGTAATACGATATCAACTCAGATTCAGATTCAGATATTTTATTTCCAGTAAAATTACAGTATATATAATTACATGGACATTTTACTTACACAGGTTATGGAAGTGTCCCCACAAAGACTGTCCGTCTGTGCGTGGGGCGAGTCTTCACTGTCACTTTTGTCACATGCACACACACACACACACACACACACACACACACAATGCTGAGTGAGAGAAACAAAACAATATAAATAATTCTTATCTAACATAAAACATATTAATCCTAAGTTAATAAAAAGAAATATATATTTTTTACCAGAACTATCAACCTGTCATATTTATTTTGTTCAATCGAGGTACTGTTTCAATAACCGTCAGTAATGAAGAAACATCGATAACAGACAATAACTGAAAATAATTTTCAATTATATTATTCGAATCTCTCACAAACAATAAAACATAAAACTCTAGAAAACAAATTGAAGCTAACCAAAAACTAAATTAAAACGTTACTATCATTGAACTAAACAACCTCCCTTATTTTTCATCATCTGCCATCTTGTCAATACACATATTTACAAAGAGTAAGAAAACAATCGATAGTAAATACAATGGATTCGGATGTTAAGTTCTGTCCAACAAACAATTATCGAACTTCAACTATCGGTAGATCGTCCGATATGTTTTCTTAAAAATCAGATGTTGAATCGTCTGCTATAGAAACGAACGATAGAAGATTGGATATGAAATTCATACTGAATTAAATTAAATTTTTGAGAAAAGTATAAAATATTTTTTCCATAGTAATGAAATTAGTTTAATATGTTTCACTCAAACATTTCAAATTCAAATCCAAAATTGTTTCATTTCCAATAAATACAACTTTATATTTTACCAACATATGATGTGAAATCAAATTAAAATACCTAGATTTAGTGACAAGTATCCTTTTTTGTACACTTTCCCAGGGAAATATACCCATGGGCAAAACTTGTGTTTGAATACGAGTCGTTTTACACTGCTTAGTAAAAAAAGATGCAATTGGAAAAAGATTTGTTGCTTGAAAAAATTAAAGTCTTATTCAAATATTAGGGGATTAGGGGATAGGAATGGGAATCTAATTTTTATTTAAATGCCAAAATTTATCCATCTGCATCAAGATAATGAAGGTCAACATGTTAAACGAGATGCTGGAACACTTCTAAACTTGGACCCGGCAGTTGAAAGTTTATTGTACAAAATCTGTTAAGATCGAGTGAACCTAACCCTATTTATAGACACTGTGTTACAACTAAAAACTGGAACAAGATGACTAAACGTTCTTAACAACAAATGACTCTTGATTCGGCGAACTGTAATAGCCTTGTAGCGGCATCCAGCATCAAGGCTGGCATCTGTCTATCTACTGTGTACCCTACATGTTACAGTCTACATTCCACCATCAACTTGCAGATTTATAATGGATTGTTTATTCTTGTAATTAAACCTACACTTAGTAATCAATGCGTTCTAATTAATTACGCATTCATTCGGTTATCTACAGTGATTAAATTTCCAGTTTTTGCCGTAGTTGAACTATGTTGGTTGATTAGTGGATAGTTTCTCCTTACTGAAGTGCGCGTGATTATAATAACCGTTTTGCATTTCATTTAGTCTTAGTAGTCTATTTTGTTTGCGATTTTTAAACTTAAATGTTAAAAGATATAAGTTGAAACTTATTTCTTTTTGTGGCTTATTTTGAAACTTGTCAACAGAATATGTTTACTTGAGGTATGTTGACCTTTAAAACGTGAAGTTTTGATGTTAACTACAATTAACATCACATTGATACAATCTCATTTCTAAATCATTAATTATAGGACATAGAAAATTAAGAATATTTGAAGAGTGATATTATACACAAGATTAGACAGGGTTACCCAGAAGGTAAATTTTCATGGTTCAGATTGAATTATGGAATTTTTTTGGGGTGAGGGTTTCATATTTAAAAATAATTTGGTAGTTACGAAAATTAAATGAATGAATGAATTATTGGATCCAGATATAATAATTCAATAAGTAACCAAACTTTAATGACTAATTACGACTATGTAAAAAATCAGGCGTTTTGAAAAGGAGGTCAAACTAACAAAATTAATGCTCAGCAATTTTAAATAGTTTACTAAATTTTTCCAGGAAGAAAAATAGATCAAAACTGTGAAAAGTGATACAATTTAAAAGATGCACCTTTAATTGGGCATTCAAAAGGACATTTCATGACCCGAGGTCAAAACCTGTAAACGCTCGGTGATGGTCGAGTGATTGGTCGGCCAGTGATGGGAGAGCGTGAGGCCGATGGGGGAGGGGGTGCGTGTCATGGTGGTCGTGCGCTCGTGGTGTTACGCCTGCCAAGTGCTCTTCATACAGAACGGCGGGGGAGACGCAGAGGAGAACGGGCCGCGGTTCCCGTACAAGCCGTGGAAACACCCGAGGCCGCGGTCGTACAACAAGGTAACAGTCTGGTGGAAACCGTTTTATCTTTATTGTAAGTCAAAAGGTGAAAAGTGGTGAAGATAAAACGCTACTTCCAACGAAAAAGTGTCTAAAATGCCAAGTGGTTCTCAAGTCAGTGTAAAACTTGTTTTGTTAGTTTCTTTTATGTTTTAATTTAAGGAAACAAAAGAGTAAGAAATAGTAAGGAAATTTGTTAAGTGTTTAAATTATTGACTATTTTGTAATTTTATCAAAATATTCCTGGTTGATTACTTTATATTTCATTAAAGAATTGTAGTCAAGTGATACTGTGCTTATTGGAAGAGACGAAGACACACGAAGAAATCTGACTTCCCTCCATCTTAATCAAAAATAGTTTTTGTTTGTTTCAAAATTCTATGACTTACCTGAGAGTTAATTTTCCTATCAAACTGCCAGGTGAAAAAATAGCTTCAATTCTTCTGCTCTGAAATCAGTTTGGGAGAGTTCCGTGCTCTGTTTCTTAAATATTCTTGACAGTCGTCCACACAGTCCGGTTAAACATAGGACCATGGTTTCGGCTCATTGTCATCTTCAATTTCAATTGGGAAACTATGGTCCTGCGTATACTTTTTTACATATTTCCAATTCAAAAGATATAAAATAGTTGTCTTGCAAAAATGTATTGTCTTGATCTTTCAAATTCACAATGGAAACAACTTGGTGTTCCTATAGAAATACCTTAGAATTAATTTTATTGTTGACTTATTTTTTATGGTGCTATGACGGTTACAGTTAGTTGTGTAATTACAGTTTCAATAAACCTTGGGTCCTATCAATAAACTGTTTAGATCAGTTAGTTATCTCAAGCCAGATGATGAGTTGGTTTTGCCAAATTGTGTCCACCTCTATTCCAAATGTTACTCCTTCCCGTTGTGCCAAGTGGTTCTCAAATCAATTCTGCTCTTAAATCTATGTTACTTTAGAATAGTTCCTTTTTTCTATTGATAATTTTTTGTCTAAGTGGTATAAGCAAGTTGAGTAATCATTTGTTGTGTTTTGCCGCAGAACTACTCTCGTGACTCGTTATCCAGCACCAAGAGCGGGCCCCCACCACACACAACTCTACAGCGACATGCCAAAGCCAACCGCAGTCTTCTTATACCTAGGTAATTAGCAATTGTGGATTGGACGATGAATCATAACTCGTATGTAGGCATTACAGTAGACAAACGCAATTGTCCCTAAGCTCAATTGTCAGAGTTTGGTTGAGTTCAATACCCAATACCTAAGAATTTGGAAGGGAGGTATGGAATTTTCTTAAAGAAAGTCATGAAGAATGCACATAGTTTATATTTGGAAATAAAAAGTATAGTTCCAGGCTGAGAGCTTTGGAATTCTTTTGGCTTTTGTAGTTAAATTAACAAGACTGCAACCCAGCATACAAGTTTTAACTCTTCTCCTTTATTTTTACCTTCACTGTTTTAGTAAATATATTATTATACGTTTGAAGTGGCCTCATGTTCCCTGAACTACCTCTGTCCCAAGAAAAATACATAAAAAAAGTCTTCATATAAAAGAAGTAACATTTTGATATTTTTATAAAGTGAAATGATTGCATTTGACTGGTACGTGAAGTATAGTAGTAGTAATTTGCTAACTCCGAAATTAATTAATTTATTCACAAGCTTTGTATTGGCAACGGATGTTTGCAATCATTACGAAATCAATGGAGTATACAAACGATAGTACAAACGCAGCACTTCAAACACAAGTGCACAACAGGATGCCTCAAATTTACCACCTGTCTGTTATGTAACTACTTTGATCGTTTAGGATGACGACTAGATAATTCTATACATGAGAGGAAGTCATTGTCTTATCTGATTTTAGAATGTACGCTAAATCATCTGTTACCTCAAACTTTGAACAATATAGAGCTTAGACCAGTTTCTGCAGACTAGTTTTTAATAAAACTAAAATGTTTTCCTCAAATTACGAGTTGCAGTCATAACTAAACACCGCTCTTGTTTCTTGACAATCTCTGTTGGGCTAGGGTGCAAAGAAGTAACAAAAATATTTGCTCAATGTTTTGAGGCGTTCTGAGACAAAACTTTTTTGACATTCTTTGTGAAATAAAAGTTTAAAAGTAATAATGTCCTTGCTATTTGATTGTTTTGATTTTGAGCTTACATTTTGTAACTAAGACTTCTTATCCTAATTGTTGGTGTGGATGCAACTGTTTTGTGTAAAGTCCTTTTATATATTGTATTTACGAATTTATAAAGTACCATTCTACTCCATTTTGAATAATGTTCAAAGGTGTTTTGTGGAATAGTATGAAAAACAATAAAGTTTTTAAGGTACAAATGGTTTTTAAATTTGCTTTTAACTAAAGCAAAAATATTATGCATTTCTAAATTGTGTCTATGTCCTGTAATAACGAAGCATAAATTAATTTAGGTCTCAATAAACTTGAAAGTTATGTTCATCTCTAATTTTTTTCATATAACAACCAATAAAAATTGAATTTAACAAAGTTAACATACTCACAACTATGTTAGTCCCTAATTAAGACACAACTCTAAAATATTGCCCATTTTATATGTTTGCCTTACCTTGTGTTGCCCCCAGGTTCCACTACCCGCTGGGCAAGCCCGGGGAGCCGTCCCAGGTGGAGATGGCAGCGGCCAACCTGCGACAGCTCTTCCTCAACTTCCCCAACCAACAAGCCACCAAAGAACAATTCGCTGCTGTTACCAAGGTCAGTACCATTGTACATACTTGCGACAGCTCTTCCTCAACTTCCCCAACCAACAAGCCACCGAAGAACAATTCGCTGCTGTTACCAAGGTCAGTACCATTGCACATACCTGCGACAGCTCTTCCTCAACTTCCCCAACCAACAAGTCACCAAAGAACAAATCGCTGCTGTTACCAAGGTCAGTACCATTGTACATACCTGCGACAGCTCTTCCTCAACTTCCCCAACCAACAAGTCACCAAAGAACAAATTGCTGCTGTTACCAAGGTCAGTACCATTGTACATACCTGCGACAGCTCTTCCTCAACTTCCCCAACCAACAAGTCACCAAAGAACAATTCGCTGCTGTTCCCAAGGTCAGTACCATTGTACATACCTGCGACAGCTCTTCCTCAACTTCCCCAACCAACAAGTCACCAAAGAACAAATTGCTGCTGTTACCAAGGTCAGTGTCGTACATACCTGCGACAGCTCTTCCTCAACTTCCCCAACCAACAAGCCACCAAAGAACATTTCACTGCTGTTACCAAGGTCAGTACCGTTGTACATACCTGCAACAGCTCTTCCTCAACTTCCCCAACCAACAAGCCACCAAAGAACAATTCGCTGCTGTTCCCAAGGTCAGTACCATTGTACATACCTGCAACAGCTCTTCCTCAACTTCCCCAACCAACAAGCCACCAAAGAACAATTTGCTGCTGTTACCAAGGTCAGTGTCGTACATACCTGTGACAGCTCTTCCTCAATTTCCCCAACCAACAAACCACCAAAGAACAATTTGCTGCTGTTACCAAGGTCAGTGTCGTACATACCTGCGACAGCTCTTCCTCAACTTCCCCAACCAACAAGCCACCAAAGAACAATTCGCTGCTGTTACCAAGGTCAGTACCGCTGTTCATACCTGCGACAGCTCTTCCTCAACTTCCCCAACCAACAAGCCACCGAAGAACAATTCGCTGCTGTTAAACAAGGTCAGTACCGTTGTACATTCCTGCGACAGCTCTTCCTCAACTTCCCTAACCAACAAGCCACCAAACAACAATTAGCTGCTGTTACCAAGGTCAGTACCGTTGTACATACAGTCATATATTTATCGTGCATTTTTTAATGGATTTTTTTGAAATCCATTAATGGAAATCTTTATTGATTTTCCACATTGACATGTTTTAGGTTGAGTACTGAATGAATACAAAAGTCGAGTTGACATAATAAACATAATAATTGTCAGTTTTAACAAACTTTGAACTCTCACATCTTTTGGAACAGTTACAATTTGTGGGATTATAATTCAGCCATAATTATTTCTAAATGCTTTATGAAAGTACTAGGGGCCCCATGTGCAAATTGCGTATTTTAAAATTATTATTTTTGTTTCTTGAGAAACACGCCTACGATAAGAAGAAGTAGGAGAAATATTTACTAAACAGGCGAACACTATGATGGATATTAAAACTTAAATACCAAAACTCACTTCAAAGCCTGCAAAAACTCTCCTGTTTAAAGGTCCTTTCATATGTGTTTTTGGTTTTTCAAGTTTTCTGCGCGTTAAAGCTTTGAACTCGTCGTTATTACTCAAGTTAACCTTTCAAGTGTAATTTAAATGTCTGACATAAACAAATAAAAGCTTAGCTGAAAAACACACACACATTGTTCATCACCTTAGCATTAGGTATTTTAATTTGTCTTCTGGCACAACAGTAGTATACTGGAAGTTTTTGTTCGAGTATTCATGCCCTAACATCTTCTTTAAGTTGCTTCAAGTAGATAGGTGGTGCAGTGTCCCTCTGATGTTCTATCAGTCTTTGTCTCTCGGCAGTTCTCTGTGTTCTTGACAAAGGTTACGTATGTTTTTCGCTAATCTCATCGACTCGGTTTTCTCTTGCCTTCCACTTTTTTCTGCACCATTAAGAATGATTTTCCTACCTCAAATTAGTCTACAATTGTCAAAAGAGTGTCCCATTTAAGAATTAGTTTTCATCAAATGAATCAAATCTTGTAGACTTTCCAATTTTTGTTTACAATCTGACTTAGGTTAAAAATCGATCTAAAGGTAATCAGCTGTTAAATTACAATCACATTTTAAAACCATGTTAACGCAAGTTGCTCAGCACTGGAGCGTTGAAAGCGCCCTCTAGAAATAAATCAAAGGCTTGGGGGTCAAAGCCGTAAAAGAAATGCCAATTTTAATTATCAGTCGCCGGTGCGCTACATTATGAGCTTTAAAATGACACCTCAATCGTCAAAATCGGTTAAGTAGGATGGCTGAAAAAGGGATCTAACAGAAAAAAACCTTATTGTATTAAGTATATAGATTGTTAGTATTCATGTGTGATATGTTATAGTTCACGTTTATAATCTGCATGGAGTGTTAAATTGTAATTAGTTTTTTTAATTCTATTTCATTGATACTTTTTGCAGGCATGTGGATGCCCTCTGTACTGGAAGGCGCCACTGTTTATCGCCTGCGGAGGCGAAAAGCTCGGCTACGTAGAGCTAAACACCATCATTGAGTACTGGCGCAAGTAAGTTTTATCGACTTGAAACTACAGTTTTTTATTCTAGTGTGTGCATGAAATTTTTTTTTTAGTATTTAATTTTTGTGTGACTATCCTTACACAAAATTTTTTCACTGTAATAAAGTAGTTCCTCCAATATGTAGACGTAATGCCATCTGAGTCAATAGGGTTCAGTACACTCTCGATTATCCGAGCCCCGGTTATCCGAGACTTTGGGTTATCGGAAGCAGCTCTAAGCTTAAATATACGTTTCAATTTCTTACTCAGCGTTAGAATAATGCGTAAAACAAGTGTCTTTATTTAAAATTCTTTTATTTGCAACTTGAAAGAACTTTCATGGTCTTATTTATTGGTTAATACTATAACTAATAAAACACTTTGAAGTGGTCTAATTTCAGCCCAACCTCAAAAACCACGTAAACTCCGTATTATCCGAGGTTCGTGCTATCCGAGGTAGCCTCGGTGCCGAAGACCTCGGATAATCGGGAGTACAGTACCAATTAAATGCATTAAGTTACTTAAGACTTCCAACTTTCATTCAGTATATCCAAGCACATTGTAAGCCTACATAAGTTGTATAAATAATGGAAATACGACCGTACTTTTTGTGAATGGTGTACTTAACCTTTTCAAATGAATGAAAAGTGGTGACAGTGAAGTCAAGATACCATTCCTGGTGCCTCAATGCAAGTGCTTCAATGTAAGTGGTTCGCAAGTGCCTAATGCGACTAAACAAGAATGGATGATTAAATTGAAATCACCAAATTGATAACATTGAATTTGACTTATTAAATCAATTTGTAATAAACTATGTATCTTCTGTTTTCACTAAAAAAAAACACGTAGTCTTTGCTGACATTGTTTTATTGTTTTATGCCTGCTAACAAAAAACGATATCGGATGAGAGATGTATATTAGTCAACAAATGTGTTTGTTTCACAGCCTGTGTAGCACGTGCCACGACCCTGCGTCCAGGTTCCTACGTATCGCCACCAGGAGCAGCAGCCGCCAGTATCTGCTGCCCGAGGACCTGATGGCGTTAGTGCAGGACGTCGTCGACACACACCCAGGACTGACGTTCCTTAAAGAGGCGCAGGAGTTCCACTCCCGCTACGTGCATACGGTGTGTATCAACCGGAGAATGTTAACTGTAAAAACTCCAGGAGGGTTTTTTTTTTCAGAATAACAAAGAGATCAGATTGACGTCTCAATGAACTAAAGATTAGGATCTCAATTTGTTAAGTTTATTTACTAATGATTACAGTAATGGTTCTAAATCGAGGTAAAACAAATTCTTTTGTCATAGGGTTAAAGAATCTAAGAATCTTTGCTAAAGAAAACTAGTAATAATCTAAAGGTTCTATAGCCACAGAATGGAATGTGAGTGATAAGGACATTCACCCAAGGAACCTCATGGTATCCTGACCTCTGACTGTGACCTGTGTCGGTTGTTGAACCTGTGACTTAAAAGTGTGTTTTAATTAGTAATTGTAATCAGTACCTGGTAAGAAGGCATGTCTTTTCAAACAATGTTTTGAGTTAAAAATTAGGAGTTTTTTCAAGAAATCAACACATAAGAGGTAAAATCCTTGATTTTTTACCATCTCTATATGACCTAGTAAAATGGGCTCTCTGTTCTCACAATTTAGTTCAATTAATTTTAATCAGAAAACATACAAAAAGTCGGCCTCGCTAAGCCCCGTATGTCTGCCCTGGCAGGTGATATCGCGCATCTACTACTGCGTGAACCAGTCGTGGTCGGGGCAGATCTCGCTGCCGGAGCTGCGTCGCTCGGACTTCCTGCGCGTAGTGGAGACGCTGGAACACGAGGACGACATCAACCAGGTGACGCAGTACTTCAGCTACGAGCACTTCTACGTCATCTACTGCAAGTTCTGGGAGCTTGACCGCGACCACGACCTGTTCATCGACAAGAACGACCTGGCGCGGCACAGTGACCACGGTGAGTCCGGCAGGAATTGTTACTCAGTTTGTTGTTTTGTTAGGTCTGTAGGTTTAAAATGTGTTGGAGACTATTGCCAGTTACTTAGGTGAAATTGTTCAACTATAACATCCACTAAATAATTTTTTTAGGAAAGGAACAGAATTCAGCAAGCCTACCTGAAGAAATATTTTTCAGGTCAGCACAGAGAAATACTAAAATTCACAAATAGTTTTTCACTGATATTTTGTCCCTCTATGGGTTTTCTTCAGTGTCTTTTCAGTCTCTTCTCACTGAAGAAGTCCCATAGAGGGACAAAATATCAGTGAAAAACTATGTGTGCATCTTAATGTTTCTCTTGAAAATTATTTCTTCAGGTAAGCTAGCTGAATTTTGGCCCTATCCTGAACAAAATCCTACTCAGCCCATGGCTTTGCACCAAAAATATTAAATGATTTTTCTGTAAAATTTGTAATAGTTATAAAGAGGTTGAAATATAAGATGAAATCCAATAATTCTTTATCAAGTTGTTGCTTTCCTTAAATGAAAAGGTAATTAGTTAGCATTGGATAATTTACAATACTGAAGAAAAAATTATATGTAAAAATCTCAAATTCAATCATCATGGCATCGTTGTTATGACTCAAAGTTTTAGAAAATTGTTATGACCCAAAGTGTTAGAAAATGAGTTAGGTCGGGGGATTTTGAACTAGTTGAATTGATTAGTGGAAAAACCGAAGATGGGAAGGTTTTGTTTTTCAGGCAATTTTTATTACCCATGAAAGACACTCTAGACACACACACATACACAAAAATTGAAATATTTTGCTTTACAAATATTTTTTACAGATTACCTTTCAACTTTTCATTTGTTGTTTATTAAAATAATTAGCAATTAGAGATCGCCTAAAAGAATTAGAGATCGCCTAAAAGAATTAGAGATCTGCAGTTTAAAGAATAGCTTGTAGAACTAATATACTTGAAATAATACAGAGTCAGTTATTGTGCTTAGCTTAAGGATAGCTTAACTAATTTGACTCCACCACACTAATACAACTGTTATAATAAAAACTAATGTATTTCACCTTTATTGAAAAAAATTCATTTGTTTATCAATCAGTCTGAAATTACTCAATCACTATTATCGTCAATTGGAAACTTTATCAGTGCATTAAAAATTGAATAATCTTTCATCAAATATTGAAATATTTCAATTCAAAATTTTCTAATGTAAGTTAGTCTATTGATTTTAATACTTCTAATTTAAGTTAATTTTGTAAAAATAATTACTGAAAGACACTGAGTAATTATTGTTTTATAATGGGCTAAAAGACCTTAATCATAATAGGGGAAGTTTTAATTGAAACTGTCTTATTATTAATTTGTTTTAATTACATAGAAAAGTAGTTATTTAATATTTTAATTTTTCTATTAGTACATTATTAATATCATATGTAATTTTAACAACTTAATAAAAGTAAGACAAAGCTCTAACAGTAACATTGACAACTAAGCTCTAAAATATCTACTCAAGTGTTTCAAAAGTCCAGACTTTCTATCAAATTTTGTGTTCTTTGGTTGGGGGCATAAGGTGACAAAAGATTATTTTCCAAAGCACCCAAATTTTTATGTCTATTCAGATTTTTTATGTCTTAGGAAGATGTCTTTTTAAGCTTTCATGTCTTATATGTCTCTGCCAAAGAAAAATTTACTTAACAATAAAAAAAAATTGGATGAGGGTCTGGACTTTTTTTACAATTTCAAAAATAAAATGCAATATAATCTAGCAGCTTGATGATTTCCATGTGTTTTTGGCAGAATTCAAAGAGTTTGTACGAAGGGCGTCAGCTGTTTCGAGTAAACGTGTTTTGACATGTAGGTACATCATAGGTACTCGGTGGAAGGGGGTTCGGCTTAACTGGTGGAGGGGTTTGAAAACGCAATTAAACTTACTTATTGTAAATATGTGTACAGGTAACCTGTCTGTAATTTGCACTATAGTGATGTTCAATCTATTAAATAGGGTTTTTATTGGATGATGTCATATATTTTTTATATATTTTTTACTTGGTTGAAAGATGGCTCCAAAAATTTATTATTGTTTTAAAGACTATATTTTTCCTCTTTTACGAATTTTTGTCCTACACATTTCAACAAGCTAAATTAGAATGCTTGTTAGTGCTGATTATGTGTTTGAAAAATGTTTTTTTAGTGGCAGTCACGCTTAATAGATGCAGATGTGCACTTCATTATGCCACTCAGGAAGGATTACAGTTAAAAGGATTACTCTTTGCACCCCTTGGTTTGTTGGATGAGCTGTGGTTAAATTTTAAGACAGTATCACAAAATTTCAATGTTTTTGTTAATGATTAATCGGCATTAAACTGATTTGTAGTGTGCCTAATACCAAATGTATCAAATGTGATTTTCTCTTAAAACCTAAATGTACCTCTAATCTTCATATCATTCCTGTATTTTGTGAAATCTAAAACATGTTTTTATGGTTGTGTTAACAACTCTTTTATGTGGGTTTCTGTGGAAAATATCAAATTCACATTTAACTCAAACTTATTGTGATGATTTTTTCCTTGTTTCAATCCTTGAAATCTTCAGTGTTTTAAAAAAATATTAGAAGGAACATGAAATTAACTGTACATGTTTTGTCCTTAAAACTTCTTTCTTTTCTTATATCCTAGTCAAAAGTAAGTTTTAATAAACCTAAATCAACATTGTTTCAAATTTAATCTGTCACAATCCAAAAGTTGACATTACATTTTAAATTCCCAATCAATTTCAAATACCATCCCACAGACTCAAGACACAAATTATCAAAATGAACAATCACAAAATTATTGAAGTGATTACTGAGGTTGGCGGTTCTTTTTTTTAACTTTTACGTAACCTTAGTACTTTATCTATTGTGTAACACGTGCCTGCGGTTGCAGCGCTGTCGTCGCGGCTGATAGACCGGATCTTCTCGGGGACAGTGACGCGGGGCAAGACGGCGTCGCAGCTCAACGGCTCGCCCGACGCCAAGATGAGCTACACGGAGTTCGTCTGGTTCCTGCTGGCCGAGGAGGACAAGCAGCACCCGCGCGCCATCGAGTACTGGTTCAGGTCGGTCATCTGTGGAGCTTAATTTTTTATTATATCATCGGTTAAGAAACAACACTGCCTATCTGACAAATCTTGGGAAATTGAGTTTTTGGTATCCTATCAACCGTAGTGTAATTCTGCACTTCATGGTGGTCTTAATTCATCAAAAATCCGAGGGATAGCATTAGTATAGCACTGTTCTAATACCGCCCAAGAGAAAGGACATATACGAATAACGTATACGTTTTTGATGTGATAGGCGGTTTTTGAAGCAGAGGGGCGGTGTTGCTAAAACGGTTCTTCTTCTCTCCTGTAAAGTGTGGGATTTGTCATTTATGCGGTATTGTTTCTTCACCAACGATATTAAACATCTCTCTTAAGTTATAAAAAAAGCTCTTGTCTGGTTTTCCACATATTTTGTGAAGTATTTTGATCATAATGAAATTGGAATTCAAAAGCATTTTAGTTTTTTTTAAGGCAAAGAATATTACCAACCCACATAACACGGCGACCACCAGTAAGGAGAATTTCAAGACGGATATGAATGATAGATGAGTAGGATGAGTGTGGCGTAATCTTGTAGACTAGTTTCTGACTAAGGCTGACATGCTCCTTGGACAGGACTGTTAATTAATAGCCCAACAGCCAATGGCAACTAAGAGACTTACAGTTTAACTTAGGATACGAGCCACAATTTTGCTAATTAATTACGATCTGGTCTCATAAAGAGGATGGTCTAATGGATAAACATATTCACCAGTGAGGACGTTCATTCCCACAAGGCAATACCGCATCCCTAAGCCATCGCTTGTAACTATTCACGATTTTTGACCTCCAAGGGGCTGGATTACAGGACAAACCACCGTCTCACTAACTATTAAGTCTAGTAAGCAACTCAAAGTATGTGATTTGAGTCATAGTCAAAAAGTATTTAATGTTACCCAACACCACCTCGCTCCTTGTCAAGGACTCATATTGACTCCCCCAAAGAATGGTTTCTTTTTCCCCAGTAAACTTTGGTTGGGTGGGAACATGCATCACTAAATCCTACAGCACCAAGAACCACTATAGGATTGACTCTTCCTACATAGCTCTTGAGAAAGTAAAATAGTTGGACGGACAAATGTCCCTGTTGATTAGTCTCCAATGTATCTGATAATCAAAATACTTTATTGCATTAATCCTTTATGTTTAAACTGTTAATATTTAGCCCAAATTTGTGAGTTTAACCAATAACTCTTTTTTTTTGCAGGTGTATGGATCTTGATGGTGATGGATATCTGTCCATGTACGAGTTGGAGTATTTCTACGATGAACAGCTCCAGAGGATGGAAGCCATCGGGATCGAGTGTTTGCCTTTTGAAGACTGCCTCTGCCAGGTGGGTTTAGAATAATAGATTTATAAATCTAGGCTTCATTCAAATAAGTACGTGCTGTAAAAAAATGATGACTACAGTTTAACTTTGTAGCGAATGTTGGTCGCTGATAATGTCAGTAATAAACTTCGTTTAAACATATGCTAGTGGCTTGAAGGGGCTGAAAGCCCCTAATAAAGGAAAATTCAAACAATCTTTATTTATTATATAGTACAAAATACCTTCATAACAAACTGGCTTTCAGATCTATCATATGTTAACAGCACATGGTTTTCAATCTAGTATCAGCATCACATGTTTCATGTAAGCAAAGCAGACGTTTTTAAGATCCAATGCTTTTTAAATGGCAGATATTTTACGTAATTTTTCATTTTCAGGTGAATATTTAGCAATTTAAGTATTTTTACCGCCATCATGGAATATATACCTTTAACTTAAGCCTCTCCCATCTTCGAAAGACTTGCCAGATGCCCGCAATTTGGCGCAAAGAATCGCCTTACAAAATTAAATATATGATTGTTTGGTGAAAACAACAACATTAACTCTGAGCTTAGCTGAGAAACAGTGAGGAAATCTATCATTTCATAAACGAGCAGTGCATAAAAATGGACTCTCCCTAATGTAAAAATGGTTCATCCTTGTCAAAAAAGTTTATTAGCTCCTCAATTAGTGCTTAAAGTTTCTGTCTCAAAATACCTGACTCCTAATAACTTTTGATACCTGGTTTAAATCTGGGACGCAGCCCTGGCTGTATTTTAACTGGAATTTGAGCGAAATTAAGATATTGTCTTTCTCTTCAGATGCTGGACATGATCAGACCCACCATCCCGGACAAGATCTCGCTCAGTGACCTCAAGCGGTGCAAGATGACTCCGATATTCTTTGATACGTTCTTCAACCTGGAGAAATATCTAGATCACGAGCAGAGAGACCCGTTCGCCTCCCAGCGGGACCACGACACGGAGGTGAGTCGACGTCAACTCCCAGCGAGTTTTATGTTCTGTAAACTCATAACTTACTGTAACTGTCAAAGGAAAGTTGGGGGTTACTCGTGGCATTGAGAAAGGAGTCAAAGATTAGTAATTGAGGAGATTTACTCATATCGTAGGGTGGTAATTCAATGAGGAATGATTAGTTTATCAAACTAACACTTTTTAAGTGACACTTGTTGAGAATTACTTGGCTTTAAAATACCAACATCATAAACAAATTTCCAGTTGCCTATATGACTTAAATAATGAAAAGAGATTGGTCAGAGAACAATATATATCTTTTGATATTTGACCCTGTATAAAGATTTCCATTTATATGCAGAAATATATTTCAATATTTTTTAGCATAAAAATATGGTCAGTGCACTATTTACCCTTGGAGGGCATGAGATGGTGGCAAAAGGATGCTAATTAATTTTTCAAATTTTTAAATGTCCTAAAAGCAAATATTAACATGAACAAACTGAAAAATAAATTCTAAACATAAACTTTTTCTGTTTTATCTTTCCTTGAAAACATCATACTACAACCTTCTTTAAAGAGAAAAAAAATTATTTAGGTTCAATCTACAGTAGAACCTCGATTAACTGTCACTCTTTTATCCGCCACTCTCTGTTATCCGTCACTGCTTCCGTGCTCGCAACATGTTGTAAAATGGCGTTGCGCAAAGCACGGAAGAATGTGCAAGCGCCATTGTGATCGAACGCGTCTGTCCATGGCTAATGACCTTGATAATATAATGGCTATTATATTATTTGTTTCCGCCGAAAATCATCACTCCCACGCAAGGAGTAGTATGGGGGTGAGCGAGTTATTTATAACTCATTGCCATGTTGATTTTTTGGTTATACGGCACACCTCGTAGTTCAGCGTTACATAGTGTTTGCTGTTACACAGTGTGTAGCTAGATACGTACTGTGAATCAACTGCAGTATAGTAACTGTTGATTTTTAATGATGGCTGAAAAACGAAAACGAGTCGTACTAGGGCTTGACCAAAAAATAAAAATTACTAAACGTTTGAGGAAGGGCAAAACAGCTACAAGTATTGCGCTGATTTACGGTGTTGGCAGACTGGTTTAAAAGATGGCAGACTATCTTTTAATGTGAGGTTATGTAATTCACTTACGAACACTGAACGAGCACAACATATAGTTTAGAAAGTTTCTAATTACCATTGTTTGAATGTTAAACATAAATATGTATTATCCACTTATATAGGGTTTAATTTCTTCTAAAATATTTTAAATTTACGTATTGAGTAGGTTTATAGCTGAATTTCTGTTATCCGTCTATTCTCTTAACCGTCACACTCCCGGTCCCGAGAGTGACGGTTAATCGAGGTTCTACTGTAACTGCTTTACTTGCATTTTTAACTCCTGTTGGTATAGTGCTCCAATACTAAATCATTCTCCTTTTCCCTTGCTTCCAGGATAATGACACTGAACAGGTATTAGTATACTTCATCACTAGATTTCAATGTGACGCTTTTTGTATGAGCTCAATTTTTAAAACGGAAGCGAATGCTGAGTTTGCAAAATGAGCAAGTTGCTTGTGAGCGAGGCCTTGTGACGAATTATATTTTTTGTCATATTGCACAATATATTTAGACAACTACTTTACAAAACAACTATTTTACAGCTTGCTTTGAGCTAAAACTTTCCTCCTGAAATGGCTTACACATTATTCTCGCATTTCAAACAACAAGTTGTTGTGGTAGTATAGTTAGACTTATATGACAAATATGATCAGCTAATGATCACATATGCTAAAAGTACTACCAAAAATTATTGATAGTGTTTGAGGAGGGTTTATGTAGCAGAAAATAATAGGCATTTTGAGAATCGAGCCTCACTTATTTTTTTCAATCGATGCCAGGAAAATTTTTTTTGGTAAATTTTTGTTTTTTATTGTTTTGTTATTATATTATTTGAATGGTATGAGTAGTAATCATAAATAGTTTAATAGTCCACAATTAAAATTTAAAACTTTGGGAAAAGAGAGATTATTCAAGAAAGATTTAACAAGTTTAAAAACATGCCTCTCTTGTAATTACTGATTCTGCAATGAAAATGAAAGGTTTAAATTCACCTTTTAAGGCATAGGGTGGATTACCTTTGTTTTATTTTTTTCAGTCAAAAGCAAAAATAGTAACTTTGTAACAATTTTAATAATAGATTCTCAGTCTGAGAGATTTTAACTATATTAGATTTAACATCATTAGTACAATTATCACAAAGTTATGTGTGTTATTGCAGATGTCTGACTGGGATCGTTACGCAGCAGAGGAATATGAGCTCCTGGTGGCAGAAGAGGGAGGGAACGACAACCACGATGATTTGTAAGCATAAAACTTATATTTTAACAAACATTTTTAATCTTGACAAAACTTCAGCTAACAGGTGAAGCACTTGAAGTAATTGAACCATCTGGTTTTTTTAGTTGGACTTATGAATCAAAAGTTCACTTCTTAGACCAGGGGCCCCTTTCAGAAAGAAACTAACAAATTACAAATAGTAGGCCCCTATTTCACGAAATCACTTATATGTTCTGCGATGTCGCTTGCTGACCTAGTGTAACAGGGCCTTATATAAGTAATGTAAAAACAAATTTTTATACTAGTGTTTGTAACTTGCATTAGTATTGTTTAGTTTTGAACCGGGCCCAGTTTAAATAAAATAAATTAGGATTTTGAATTATTGCTGAATATTAAATGGTTTAATATTTCATCTTTAAACTATGATAATATTTCTAAATCCACATATTCTTTGGTAAAATATAAAACTTTATCTTATTTATCATAACCTCAAACGACACTCCTGCAGCTCTGATAAATCTGCTCTGATAAATGTTATCAGATTGGTTGTAGTATTATTAACATCCTTTGAGGACCGTTTATTTTCACTTTTTGACTTTTTCTCCATAATATTCCCTTTTAGAAATCAAATCAAAAAGGATACACCCTGCTTAATACTGAACATTTTTTAAGATGGTGAAGAATCATTACAAAGGAAAAGAGAGATCTTTGGTTTTCTGTACTAGGTTTTTTTTAACCTTGAAAATGCTTTATTCTTCCACTTCTGTCCTCTTTAATTTAATTACATGGTGTATTGGGCTGTTAAAATCTTAAGCACATTGCATGTTGAATGGTATTTTAATTTTCAAACCAATTTAAAATTTTTATATGACAGTTTTTTGAACAAAGTTTTGAAAAACAAGTGGGCCTGTGAATTAATTCCTTTTTAGCTCAGTAATGTTGAACAACTTAGTGAGCAAGATACTTTATGTTTTTTAGATCGAGGAGTTTTATCACCATTTATGCAGCTCCATAAAAAATGCTTTTATGCTCTTGAGCAATTGAAACTTAATTGTGATTCAATAAACAACCTTGGATGTTAAATTAATAACCTTGATACGACGTTATATAAAGTTTTTTAGAAATATTTCAAGTAATAACGATTTTTTAAACTTCTAAAAAAGGGCTTTGTTGGTGTAAGAGAAATTTACAGTTCACTTAATAAGTTTTAAATTACTAAACAGTAGGGGTGGGCGAGTAGTGGATTTTGAAGTCGAGTCGAGTATTATGCCAAATACTCGAGTATCAAGTCGAGTCGAGTCGAGTAGTTGTGAAAAGTAATAAAATCTTCACTTTTTAAAGTATCTAAGTCTTTGAATTACAGTTAATTAAAATCTTTCTTCAATTTTACTTATAAAATTTGTCTACTTTATTTAAGCTTATGTTTTTATATTTTTCTTGGAAAAATCATAATCTCAAAATCTATTAGGTAACAAAATATTCTCGAGGTTATTGTTATGAAAATCTCGTGAACGGCTGCAAAAAATAATAGCGCATATCTGTTGGTCGCGGATAGGCGGTAGATGTAGCTTTTCAAAACTCGCGATCTGCCGATCGCCGAAAATCGGCAAATGTAGCATTGTTTAATACGCGGTCGGCCGCGAAATACAAGCACGCGTTTTTGCCTATCGCCGAAAATTTAATCGGCAAATGTCGCGGTCGGCCGCAAAATACGACCACGCGTATTTGCCGATCGCCGAAAATCGACAAATGTAGCATTGCTATAGTCATGGTCGGCCACGAAATACGAACACGCGTATTGCTGATCGCCGAAAATCGGCAAATGTAGCCTTGAAAAAGTCACGGTCAGCTGCGAAAACGATCGCGTGTATTTGCCGATCGTAAAGAGACGAAATGCAACTTTGCGAAACTAGCGATCGGCCGTAAAAAACAGTCACGCATATTTTCCGGTCACAAATGAACAGAAAATACTGCTTATTGTGAAACTAGCGAGCGGCCGCGATAAACAATCTACTGATTGTGGATAAGCGGCAGATGTAACTTTGCGTAACTCGCGATCTGCTGTAAAATTTGATTCCACAAACGTAAACCGCACGTAAATTCGGCCGCCGCGTAAACGGCGGGAGTAACTAACTACTCGACTCGACCTAGAGTAGTAGCAAATACTCGAGTAATTACTCGACTGTCGAGTACTCGCCCACCCCTACTAAACAGTTACTTTTAAGATTTTGCTATGATATAGAACGCCCTTTAAAAAATTGCTAGATTTCACTTATTACTTGACTACTAGACGTGTTATGTGCTTGTTTGAATGTTGTCGAGTGATTTTTAGAGGTGCATGTCCTTGTTTGTTGAAGAACAGATGGATTGCCAACGCGGAAGTCCAGTTTGTTGAATGTTGTATCAAGCAAGTTAGTGAAAATTTTCAACATAATGGATAACAGTTATAATTTACTCATTGTTGTGATAGATGCAGTTGAAGATAACTTATTAAAATGAGAAATAAAGATTTAAAAAATATGACCACTCAATTTGAATACTGAACAAAAATTGTTATTAAGAATAATATTGATATGAAACCAAGTTTTTTTGATTCTGGTGCTTCTGATGATTTGATGATAACAAAAAGGGTGACTAGATTGGAACTCTCATTCCTATAACCAACTGTTTGTCTCTGGGATTAAAAAATGTACACTACACATGAATGAAATTGTGAAATATTTTAAATTGTTTGAAAAATGGGAAATGATGTTAACAATTTTCAGCGACGATATGAGTAATTGTGTGTGAGTGAATAAAAACTTGATACGTAAAAAACTAGATTACAACATTGGCACCATTTTACACAATCTGGTCTGTGTGGCCTGGTAGCCAATTTAAGTGATCAATAACCTGTACCTAATCATTGTCTGGTGCAGGGAGCACACTTGATTGGTTGGTTGACTGTGGGGGAAGGGACGCCTGAATGGTTGGCTACTAGGAAGGGACATCTGATTGGTTGGCTGTGGGGGAAGGGACGCCTGAATGGTTGGCTATGGGGAAGGGACACCTGATTGGTTAGCTGTGGGGAAGGGATGCCTGATTGGTTGGCTATGAGGGAAGGGACACCTGATTGGTTAGCTGTGGGGAAGGGATGCCTGATTGGTTGGCTGTGGGGGAAGGGACTCCTGATCGGTTGGCTGTGGGGAAGGGACACCTGGCTGGGGGGAAAGGTAATCCGGATTGGTTGGCTGTGGGGGAAGGGAAGTCTCATTGGTTGGCTTAGGGGGAAGGGACAGATTGGTTGGCTGCAGTGGGAGGTGCGTTTGATTGGCTGGTTGCATCTGGGGTCCAGTTTAGGGTGTACTCATGGGTTTTTGCTTTGCAGAGGGATGGAGGAAGAGATATAGTCGGACAGTAAGTACGGCTGTCAGCATCGTGCGCTTTACTGTTGTTCTGTGTGGCTTTTGCACGCAAGCTGCTACCCTAGTTGATATATGTTCACGTCATTGTCAAGCCGTACCAAGGGAGGTCTAGGAGTGTTTAATCCATTTACATAACGATCAGGTTTTATCAGATTAATACTAATTGGAATGTTGTAAGGGGGATTGCCTAGGTAAAAGAAATCTGGTATTATAGAAAGGAGAATTTAGGTTAAGTTACAATTAGTTGTGGTGTACAAGTGATATTACTCATGCTGAAACAAAAAAAAATGTTTAAAATATGTTATCAGTATGTGTTTTTTTTTAAGATTGGGTTTATAGAAATTAAATCCAAATAGAGCTAAAGTATAATAATCTTGAAAGAAATGTGAACTAAAATTTAACATTTTGATCTTTAAGAAGACATTTTACTTCAGAAAATTAATTTCTAGCTTAGTTCAACATGTCTCAACTTGCCTTTAAAATAAATTATTTTTAGTGACAATCAAATTTTGAATTTATATTGGAAGTTTTTTTGGGTACGGTTGACTATAATTTTGTTTCCGTTTTGATTACTAATTGATGCAACAAAGAATAGTTTATTTTTAAAGCTATTTTTTTAAGATGGGGAACTTTTGTTGTAAGATTCTTTAATTACGTTAGTCAAACTTTCTTTCTTCCAAAAATTACTTTCTTTCTACAAAAATTAACCAGTTTGTAATTGCAACCTTTTCGACGCTTGTACTATTCTCAGTGAATATGTAAACAAAGAAATATTGTCTTTTGTCTCCACAACACCTAAGTGTTGGCCATGATTTCTTTGATAAATCTATTATATTTTAATTGAAGAATTTGTTCCCAGCAGTAGAAATAACAAGTTTTTTTATGCCCCTTGATTAAGGTTTAAAATCTTAAGTTTCAATCATTAATCATTACGCCCATTCGTGTATGTTTCATCTCATTGTTTATGGATCATCATCCTCATATACTAAATGTTTAATATGTCTTTATTTCAAGCTCTAACTTGTTTTTAAATGGATTAGATTGAAATTCTTTTTAATACTATGTTTGGTGTTCTGCTCTCACTAATTTGTTCAGACTAACTCTGTACCATTTTGACTTTTTAATGTAAGCATTTTGACAGCTGTGTATATAATTTAATGCAGCTTTTAGCAGGACTCCTTTATTTTAATAAGCTATGTTCTTTTCAGATGAAAGCCATGGTTTGCACTACAGCAACATTAGATCACTCATAAGTAGAATGTAAAACTGTACAAATAAATTAGTTTACTCTGCCTCTTGATTTCTTTGCTAATTTTTTTGTCTTTTTGGGCTCTATTAGACTATGTGGCTGAGCCACGCTGCTAGCACAATCGCTGAATCACCTACTTGTTTTTAAATGGGGGTGGCTGTTGTAGGGACGTGGCTCAACCACCTAGTTTAATAGGGGCCTGAGGTTTATTTCAAGGCTATTTCTTTTTTACATTAAAAATTATTATATCTTGGACATTTCACAACTTCACGCATGGCTTTAAATGGCTGTTTAAAGTGCTTTTATATCTTACTAATAATCAATTTAAATACCTGTGATCAAGTCTGATGTAATACAGAAATCAATGAAATATTATCCACCCAAAGTTTGAAATATGCCTATCACAATACACTTAGCAATTGTTTTGCAAGGTTATTTGCTGCACAGCTAACGTTAGTAGCAGCGTCTCAGGTTGCATTGTGGACGGTTCTGGCAGTTTGCCATCAAGTCCTCTAAACAGAGCTGGCAAAACTAGCCATGATGCAGATTGTCTCAGTTTAATAGCACTCATTAATAACAATACCCAAAAATTGTCGGGTAGCTAAATGTTGCGAGGAATCGGTCAAGTTCAAGTTCTGATTGGCTGCTAAGGCAGCTGTGTGACCTAGGCCTTCCACATACCAGTGGTGTGGCAGAAACTCAGTCAAATTACTTTGTGTTACATTTAAAAATCAGCTGATTTGTAGATGCGCTGCTTCTTGCCACTTGATACAACTCCTATGTTAATTACATTGGTGCCACGCAGTGCCACGCCTTGCCACTCCGGTGTGAAGGGCTCTAGTGTTCCCTCCATTCAACTACCTGCTTAGTTTAATGGGTTTTGAATAATCCAATGCCCCTTAACAAACTCCTGAGCAAATCTTCACAACAAATGTCGTATTTTAATAGGAACCTTACAGGTATAAAAAAGTTGTAGATACATGAAAGTTTGATTTTTCCTGATACTAAAGCTATTGGATATTTAGTTATTTAAAAATACTTTTGCCTAATTCTTAAAACCCCTTCACTTTTAGATTATTTTGAAAACAAACTAAAAGTTAAATGTCGCCCGTTCACTAATACGTTGTCATAATGTGTAGTTTATCATTGTACTTCTCTCCAGCATAGAGAAACAGACCAAAATTAGGATGAAATTTCAAATTCCGCTCGTCGTAAGAACGAGATGTTTTGTCTCAGAGTGGTAACAGTGCTCCCGTTGTTTCAGCGCCTACGAAGACATCCTCAGCCCCAACCTGGACAACATTCTGAGTGAGGCGGTGGCGGGGGAGGGGCGAGGGAGAGGGGGGGAGGGCAGCGATGACAGTTCGTCCGACTACGCCGGTGACAGCGACGACTGCTCCTTGTAGTCTCGGCGGCCGTGGTGGCGGCCGCGCGCGCTGTGGAAACTCTTCCTGCGACGGAAGAAGAGCCAACAGGCCCACAGCTGAGCCCCGGAGCCGCCGCCGAGACAGGGACGCCCGCGACAGAGGGAAGTGGCGTTAGTGGTGAAGAAGAAGAGTAGAGAAGAGTTTGAGGTGACTTGTGACCGGATAAGAAACTTGGCTTTAGATTTGTGAATTTTCAAAAATAGATTGGAATGGTTTCAGTAGGCCTAGCTCTAAAATCCCCCCTGAGAATTGTTTCTTAAAATCTTTGAGAAATTTGGAAAACTCTAAAGACTACTTCTGGTAGTTCAGTGGCCACAGTGATGGTTGATTCGGGATTTTAAATGAATTGATGATATTGAAGTCTTCTGAAAAAGTTTGAGGGTTTTTGTGATGGTGAGGTGATAAGTGTTTTGGCCTCAAAATAAACTTTTTTTAACAATTGATAACAAAGTAAACTGAATTTTAAACTGCCAGAATTTTTTCTACATTTCTTCTAGCCATTTATTGATTTTTCCTAAAAATAAAGGTTTCAATCTCTAATCCCATTAATTTTTTTTTGTTTAAACGTTTTTTTATTTTTTTAAATATAATTGCATTTTATTTTTGACTATAATGAAACAAATGTCATGGACGGCAAGTTATGTACAGTATAATCTGCGTGCATTATGGGAATATTGTTTGCCGTATATATAAATGTAAGACAAGATGCCAATCTGAATTAGAATGAATCTGAATCTGAATGCTATCTATCTATAATCTTGGCTTTGGTGTTTGCACAAAACTTATTTTGAGCCTAAACTTACCACTACACAATCACAAAACAATCTGTTCTCAATACATTTTCTTTGGCGAATATTGTGTCACATTATATGTAAATTGACTCTGTTAATGAGATATGAGAATGAAGAGTGTTTGATGAATATTTTTGCAGCATTACAATGTTAGGGAAAGAGTTTTATCTTATCCCGAAGATTTTGACAATTACATGAGAGTGTTTTCTTGCATTTATCAGTGATTGTAAGGTTCACTTTAACAATGGGGATCGGACTAAATAATATAATCTGGACATGGGAAGTGTTTTTTAAGAGGTGCAAGGTGTTGTATAAGGAACTTTTCAGTGCCACAAACATTTAGTACTGCGACACATTAGTAATGTGAAGACTTATGACTGGAAAAGTTGGGTGAAAATTCGATGGACATAAAAACTTTGTAATTTCATGTAATTTCTAACCCAAAGATGTACATTAGTAACTTAAGTTCGGTTGTACTCCATAACTATTGACAGTATTTTAGGTATATGTGTAATAATTTATTTACGATAGACTTGTTAATAAATTTGGTTTCGAAGCTTTAAGTCTTTTTTATTGTGCATTAATGCACACCTTATCGAATTTAAGAAATTGATTTTTGTACGTTTTGTATAGCGTAACGATTGCTACAATGAAGTGAATAGTTTAGGTATTGTTGAGTGACTGTGTTATATTTTTGTGGTTAATTTTCTGATGAGAGTAATATATTTTGCTATCGCTGTAGAAGTGCATGATTTATTGTTTTATCAAAGCGGCAACTATTGTTTCTTCGTTTGTGTTTTTATTTAGTTGATATTGTGAATCTGTTTGGATATTTTGTGGATTTATTATGTATAATCGATTTCTAAATACTAATCATATCATGTTGTCGATAAGTGGAATTTTATCCAGAAAATAATCACTATAGTATCACTCACATCATATGTGCACCGGTTTTATAAACATCACAAAAATGTGAGCTTATTTAATTTAGTTTCTTCGCAGTTATAAATTAATTGTTAACTGTGCACCCAATGTTACCTAAGCACTTGTTTTGATATAAAGGGTTGAACAATTTATGAATATGTTTTGTTTTTTACTCACAGCCTTTATATAGATTTATTAAGCTATTTATTTCCTGGTTTTTGTTCAAAAGATGAAAGGTTATTTCATGAGTAAATTGCATTTTGCAAATACTTGGTAGTACTTAGTTAAAAATTGCACTTCTAGATGATTAACAAGAATTTGACTCTTTGTTCATTTACTTTTCAAGGCCAACCTAGCTGTTTAAAGAGAACAATCTTAAAAACTTAGATTGTTTGTATTTCATAAATTCATGAACAATTTGAATAAGAAGGAGAATATAAAAGTATGCCTAATATCTTCCATTCCTTGTTTCACATCCTGTGTTTAAGTTGGGTTGGTATATTAGGTCATACAAATCAATACAATTCATTTATAACTTTTTCTAAATGTGCTGAATGACACCAACTCAATTTCAGGTTGAATAGAATTAGTGTTTGTATGATAAAACTTATTTAGGAAAAGTTATGAAGTACACACCACTCACCACTCTTGGGCTCATGATTCGTTACCCTTATACAAGCTACCAATGTAATTCGTATTAATTTTAAATTAGTAATTTTTCATTCTGTTGAGTTCTTCTAGCCCAGTGATTTTTAATTTTGCTAAATATGTTTGTTAATAATTATATTTATGTAAAGGAAATTTAGATAAATTAATTATATACATATATAGGCCTATTTACCAAGTCTAATATAAATAGTGATTGTTTGTTGTGTTTGTAAGTTGTGAAAATGCATTGCATACATGAATAACTTCTATTAAACCAATACATGTTAAAATTGGTTTTGTATCTCAACAATGGATAACAGACTTAAAACATTTTGATTGCATGTGATGAAAAAACGTGTAATTTTTGTTGATTACTAAAGAGTATATAAATATCAGGTTTTATAATTTTTCCCCATCAGGCTTACCTAAATGTGTAGTCTGAAATAAAGCAACATTCTATCAATGTATTGTTATCAAAGCCATAAAAAGGTTCTCACTGGTCGTAAAGTGCAATACATTGGCAAATGAATAAAAGAATTACTTTCCTAAATACTAAACTCATCAATCGCATTGATTAAGTTATGATGATGGTGGAGGCTAAAATTCTGTTTGGCCACTCATAATGAGTATAAATCAAGTTTTTTTTTATTTCTTCACAAAATGAATTAAAAAAGAGGGTTTTAAATTGTAATCAATTAAAGGTTAGCGATATTGGACATTTCAAGGCTTTAAAATAAAAGAAATAATCATTTAATTTGTTTGAGTTGTTTGTATTATGAATCAGAATATGTTTTTTGTTCGTTCTAAAATTATTGAGGGTTTCAATTTTTTTCAGGCAAGGTGTACAAATAATTATCGATACCAATACAGTAATGTGTAGTCCTTAACTAGGTGACTGTTAATCGTCAGGACAGTAATATTGATATTTTTAGCCTTAGCTTTGTTTCTATGTCGACTGTAAATATTTGTCAAGATTTTTTAGAAATAAAATTTGTATAATGAAAAGAAAGTTTATTCTGTTTTTTTTATAGTTTCCTGTACTGATGAGATAAAATATATGTTGCCTTTTGATTTTTCAAGTTCTAGATGTTTTATCAATAGATTTTAGAAGCAGCATGAATATGATGAATATTAAGAGATGCATTTTGATAACTAAAATTCAGAAAACAAGTATGAAATGCTGTATTGATATTGTGGCCAAAAGTGTGGATGTCTATGTATGACGCTGATGTTCCATCCTGTGAAAACTACTGGACTCAAAGAGCTGAAATTTTGTAGGAATAGAGCCAATATACCAGAGGCGGACTTGGGCCTATTTTCGTTTTGAAACTCCACTAGGGTTCCGCCTCACTGGTCTCCAAAGTTTCCATTTAATTCTCATGCAAATATATTGTTTTCAAAAAACAAGTTTATTTGAACAGGTGATCTTTGGTTAACCCTTTGCGATCGAATTGAATATTTGCCGCTATTCCGTAGCGATTGTGAGGCCAGCTCTACTGGCGCCATCATTAGTTTACATAAGTCGGATTTTTTCCACAGCAGTTGTCATTTGCGATCGGATGTCCAGCAGGGCTGGCCAACATAAAATCCAACGAACGCTCGGGTGTCCAGCAGGACTGGCCGATAAGTGCCGATAACGTGTGTTTTTTTTGTTTTTCTAAATTTTGCCTGATGCCTGTAGAGTGCTGCAACCTAGTGAGGAGTTATTTAACTAGATGATTGGCAGGCTTGCAACATTGAATAGAGAAAATACCCTACGATAACATTGCTAGCTTGCAATAAAAACAATCCCGAGCTGCCAGGCGTGAAAACAATTCCGAGCCGACGGGAGTGAGCCGCCATGATGAATGCCGAGCTGACGCGGAGTGAGGCGTGGCCAGTACAGCTGGCCGCCGGACCGGCGGAACCAGGCTATACGGAAAGTAATTCCGACTAGATGCTGAGTGCATTGTGGCCAGTCCTTACGATACCTTACGATCGCAAAGGGTTAATATTCAGGGGAAAGACAGTGTGTGCTGGGCTAAGTTTGCAAGGTATAAAGAAAAAGACAGGTTTCTGCATAGTCAGCTGGTGTGATGTAGTTGGGCTCAGGCTCACACAACTATTATTTACGACAACTACAATACAGACAATTGAAGGGGTCCCCCGTAAAACGTTCTAAACGACAAAAACCTAGTTTTGAGTAATCAAGGGTTGAAAGTTGAATTCTAAAATTTGCGTTTTTTTCAAGGTTAGAACTTATAATCATGTATAATCTTTTAACACCCTATTTATAACATCATAATGTAGCATTATATTGAATTTGTACTTGCCATCAAGCATTTTAAAACATTTTATGTGTTTTTTTAGGGGTTATAACGTTCTAAATGACTGGCGCTTGGAACGTTTTCTGACGGACTGCTCTTCTACTTTGGAAGAAAACATGAGGGAGAGTAGGAATACCGACAGAAACAAAAATAAAACTGAATATAAAACAATTTTATTGATGTAAAAGTACAAAAACGTAATGTTGTTAATAAAACGTGATACTTCACTTTGCTAAAAGTTATCCACAGTGGTGCTTAAAACGTTATTCTACCCACCTCTTTTGGGGGCAATTTCCAGGCCTTGGCTTCTTATTTTTTGAAATATAGGGTAATCCAACTTTTCTATATTCAATCCTGGTCTTATCCTTCCACTTTCCAATATTTTCTTCACGTCTTTTATTTTTATTTACGCGATTTTGGTCCTTGGGTGACAGCGCAACGACTGGCGGGGATTCCATCTTTCGGCGAATAGAACGTTATTACCCAGAAAGTCCGTGCAGTCTCGCGAAGCAAGCAAACTTTGACAGACGAAATCAGGGCTACCATCTCAAATATCTTCAAAACAAAATATACCACGGTGTAGCTCATGTCCTGGAGAACCTTTTTCACTGAATATCTCCGATTCAGAAATCTGAATCGGAATCTGATTCAGAATTTTTTTTCTGAATATTTCCGATTTGAAATTTTGTCGCTTAGAACGTTTTACGGGGGACCCCTTCAATTTATTTAGTTTTAATTTTTAGAAATTTCATTTTCAGATCTGCCATTAAGTCTATCAAGTGTACCCAACAAGATTTCTTATTTTTCTTGTCAACTCACCCAGTTGACAGATGAACGAGTTGAGTAGCGGATGGGTTGACATTTCTAAACAATGGGGAATCAGCTGATTCTAACAAACCCCGTTGGGTTACTCGACTAATGTAAACCGGCCACAAGGGGCAGGCAAAGCATTGGCAATACCGCCTTTTATCATTATTTGATGTCATTGATCTAATTATAAATTAAATAAATACAATGGGTTATTTAACAGGAAAATCATTAGAGAATATGAAATACCTTATCAAATAATTTATTAGAACCATTATAAATTTGATTTTCCATTTTTTGCTTTTCCGGAACTATTCCTAGTTTAATTATGCTACTTATGGTATATTATTTATTTTTTTGCTTTTGCCAAAAGATATTCAGTGAATTAATTAATCACTGTTGATAATATAAAAAGGATTCAATTGAGACCAGCTTTAATTTTCTTTATTAATACTGGAGAAGATCAATATTCTATTTACATCAAATTGCCCAACCACCATCTACACCCACCAGGCTGAGCCAAATTAGTTCATTATTCATGTGGTCATCGATCAAATAGACATAGTAAGTATGTATCATAACATGAAGTTGACATAGTATGGCTTTGAAAATTCAGCTCCAGAAAGCATAGGAGGAAATCAACCAATGACTGCTATCATTGACTTGCTACTACTTTTTATTCAGTAGTATAACCTCTTTCTGAGAAAATAATTAATTCTTTAGATAAGTGCAGTTGCTTACTGGAACTACTCGCTGGCCAGGCCCGGTGACAAGATTTTTGGGCCCCTGTCCAATTGAGAAATCCGGGCCCCTGACGACCTTTTTTTTACTGATGTTGTGTCATTCTGGCCCCCCTTCTGTGGTGGTCTTGTGTGATTCCGGGCCCCCTATGAGGTCGCCGGCCCTGTCGCTGGCATGACAAGTCTTAGGCCTTAGCATTTTGAATCATTGTTTTATGTCTTGTGGTCTCAAAGATATTGCTGAATACACACCAGTACAATACCTTCTCCCAAACATCAACCTTATGGGAAAAAACATTGATTTAGCTTATTTCTCAACATATCTGTATGAAACTGGTAAGTGGCTCCATGTGGTTGAGAACTCTATTGGATTGGACATAACGAACTAAAATCTTCCATTTGTACATTTCTGTGGTAGCGAACTTGCATACTCACCATATCATTCTTATGGAGAAATTTGTATGTTCATTCAGGGATTTAAGTGCATATAACTTGATTTGAGGCTCAGTGTAAATGATTTATTTAGACTGAAAGTAGACTTATTCAGTATTTCAAATCCACCGAGGTAGATGTCAAGTCGCCACCTTTCTAGTCTGAGTTGGCGGGTTGTCGTTAGCATATAGGTCTGATCGCCACCTCTCAGGCTCACGTCAAGGCGCCACCCCGACAGATCACAACCCCGCTCTTTTTTCATTGGTATAGATAGGCACATCAATAAGTAGACCCAACCCCCCTCCACCTGGAAAATGTGCAACAAAACTTGTAAAATGATCAGAAATTAATGATGTAACCATTGATTAAAAATGGATTTATTGTAATTCTTAGCAGATTTAGACAATTAATTGTAAAAATATAAAACTGAAAATTTATTTCTGATATTTAAGAAGTTTAATGGTGAACAATAATTTTATCTGAAACCAATTTATGATTTACTTTACTTATGGTCCTTAAGTTTAAATTTCGTCATTTAAAATTTTTGTTATGTGCATAGCTTATTTTATAAATATTTTTTGTACAACTACAAAACTTAAATAGCAAAAAAAATTCGACAGCAAAGAAAAACATGTAAATAAATGGAATAAATATTTTCCTGATAAAATATATACAATTAGCTGCAAGGAAATGAAAATAATTATTTGATCGTCAAATTAAATTTCAATATAGATTGGGCTGAAAAAAACGTTGTGGATTATAACGCAATAAATAATAATATGTGTGAATATCATTTCTTATTTTAAAAGGGAAAAGTGGGACCTGACGGAATAGCTCATTGACGGGGTGAGGGGTGATCAGCTCTCCTCTGAGGTAGTGGTTTGACATCACCGACACTATACTTCGCCACCTCTTATAACCGTGTCATGAAACCACCCCCTCAAATCGCCACCTCTTGAAAAGGTGGCGAACCGACATGGACGACGCACGGCAACCTAATGTCACAAAACCGATTTGAAAAGGTGGTGATCTGTCGGAGTATAGCACCTAGAGGTGTACCCGACCCACCAGTCAACATATTTCGCGTATTGCACGGTAATAAAGTTCAGTAAGTAAAATCGTGCATCGCACAAAAAAGTGAAACTTGAAATTAATATAGGTAAGTTAAACTAAGTTTGATGGTGGTAACGATCTTACATGTGAATACTGCCACCAACACGGGCATCGGAATTATTTATGATGCTCCCTCCCGGGCTGAACGGCTAAACAAAGGCCCCAGTGAGGCTCTATACGGTGAGGCCTTTGCTGAACACGGAGCTGTCGACAGATTACAGTAAAAGATTAGTTTTCGGGGGGGGGGGGGGGGGGGCACTGTTTTGTTGGGCGCGTTCAGCCGCACTTTTCGGTGACTAACTGGTTATCATAATATTTGTTGATAGACAAAGCCACCGCGACTTGACAATCTACTATATCCAGTTTAGTAACCGCACCCACCGTAAAAATTTTCGGTGGATGCAATACAACCCTTTGAACCCTTATGACCGTCGATAAACTACGTCATCTGAAAATAGGGTGGAGGGGTCCAGAAAGGAAATGACGGTAGGATGATGTGTATGAGGATAGGGGGGGGTAGACCAGTGTCTACCCCCCCCCCCCCCCCCGACACTGAGTTAAAATGCTCAGAACAGTAAAATGCATATTAATAATCTGCATTTTACCGTTCTGACCATATCAAATACACTGTCGATAAAGAATTATCTAAGTAATGAATTTACATTGAATTCTTACAATTTAGATGTAATTAGTTTCAAGCAGATACTGTAAATATCGAGTACACAAAAAGAGATGACATCCACGCACACAACACGCGTAGGAAACGTGACCTGGACATACCTTTCTGTAGGCTGAGCAGGAAGAAAAACTGCTTTCCGGTACTAGCTCTAACGGTACGTCCAGAGTGCACGCCGGTTCCGATTCCGATTCAGTTTCAGATTATCGGCGCCTGTTTAGTCTGATTCAGATTTTTTGTAGGTGGCCATAGTGGAGACATGAAAGGCTTCGCCGACTCGGCGAGCATCAGGCAATAGAGTTGCCAATGTTGTGTATATTATTTCACCAGTACAGCTAATGTAAATACTCCCGTTGCAGCAGACCTGCATACTCAGCGAATTTCAAATGCAAAACAACATATTTTAATCCAACATAGCGAGATTTGACATGTTTTTTGTAAGCTCCATAACAATAACATGGGGAATGAGTATGCAAGTTTGCTGCTACAGGTATGTTTAAACTGGTTGGTTTTAATTCAATATTTAGTAGATCTGAACTAGAAGAAGCCATTTACCAAGTTTTATCAAGATATGTTGAGAAATAAGCGATATATAGAATTTTACTTATTTCCCATAAGGTTAACATTGAGACAACGTACTGTGTTTACCACTTTCAATATCTCGGTAACCAATGGACATAGAGCAGTGATTCAAAGTACTAAATTGTTTGTTTTTTTTTGAGCTGAAATCAATGGTGCCAACAAAAATTTGATAAATTTTATTTTTCTATGTGAAAAACTCAAAAAACCCATTTTTGGGGGGGTTTACCCCCCTTTACCCCCCCTTCCGGTGGTCCGATCGGGCTGGTTCACGAACTTGTCCGAGTGATTACCACGTTACACGACTGTACCAAATTTCATTAAGATCGGACCATATTTACGGCCGCTATCGTGTTAACAGACATATATATATATATATATATATATATATATATATATATATATAGATATATGTATATAAAAATTCGAACGAATGGTGTTTTTTGCTTCTGGGGACCCCAAAATGAAAAGTTAACATGGTTTCGGACTTAGGTCTTACCATGAGTACTACCGTAATAGCTTATTCCTAAGGAAATTCGCTAAAATGCCTAATTTAATAATTAATTAATTAAATTAATTAATTTAAATTCCTAATTTAATTATTAATTAATTTACGCGGCAAATTGGTAATTTAGGAGGCCTCTGCGGAAAAGATGTCGAGGAGTGGTAAACAAATAATTATTTTATAATGGTAGCCTAAACGGCAGCAAAGCAAGCTTAACAACTAAGATAATGTAAGCTCGCAACTTTGACATAGTCAGGATTTAATTTGTGTACCTTATCTCAAGTCTTTCTAGTTTGTGGAAATCAACAAAAAATATATTGAGATAGTGCGACGAGCAGATAAGGAAACAACAATGGACTTACAAAAAATTGGAGGCGCATCGCATAAGGAATATTTTAACTATACAAACCATTTCAGCTGACTGATATAATAACCTATCATTTCAAATTTGTCATTTAGTTCCTGTGACTTGAATCAGACCATTATTCTTTTAAGTTTGAATAAGCTGCTTTATTTGTAAAAAAAATCCTTATTTTGTCTTATCCACTAGGCCTACAGTCATTGAACATAAATTTGGAAGTATTGATCTTGCACAAATAGGTTGTTTTACTAACCTTCAACTCCGAGTTCCAACGAAATTTATTTCCAACATTTATCTACTATATCTGTGTTTGAATATGCTATGTGTATTTAATCCCAGATTGGTGGGTTTCTTACAATATGAGAGATTAAAGCTGGTAAATCCATTAAACTGCTGAAATTAGGTTTCAAAATTAAATGTTGCTATTTATTTAAAATGGCGAATGGCGGCTGGACCAATCGGAAACTGGAACCCGCAACCGGAATGAATAATACATTCCGGTGAGCAGGCACCTGCGCGCAAGCTCTGCTTCCGGCGGCCACTATGGCCACTTCCGTTAAAATACAAGTGTCATTCCTGTCGCCGAAAATCTGAATCTGAGTCGGAATCGGAACCAGCGTGCACTCAGGACGTACCGTAAGGCTCTACAACTCTCTCCCGGATGAGGTCAAAGGCCTAGATGACCGCAAATTTGCCATGAGGGTAGAGTCATGGCTGAAGACAAACCCACTCTACTCAATCGATGAGTTTTTTGAGGCAAGCCAGGACATAACTGTCTAAACCGCCGCATATATTGTATTTTATATTTATTGTCTATATTTATTGTATATAGTAGTTTTAAGTTTCTAATTTGACACAGTCTATCCAGCACCGCTGGTCAACGACGAAGGAATAGGTATCAAGGTATCAAGGTACACACTTTCTAAAGAATTATCTCAGGTATTTCAGCGTCAACGTCCATCTTTAGCACTACGTAGTTCAAAAAGTTCTAGTTTAAATAGTTGATTAACACCAAATTAGCCAAAAGTGGATTTAAAACTTAATTTGATGGTTTTAAAAACCCAATATAAGAAACCTTTAATAGGGCTTTCCCTAAGACTGTCATTATTATTTTATTTGTTATTAGGAGTTTTTACCCTATGACGGCATTTTTCAATGGGGATGGGTCAGGCAGATTAAATAACGGTGGGATGATTACAGGGAGGGGGGTCCAAAAATGGCCAAAAAGCGATGACGTAATTTATGGACGGCCTCTAAGCCCAGCAATGGTAAATCCATCTCTTAACACTGGTAGTTAAATTACTCACCAGTGCGTGCGGCTGAACGCGCCTATTGTCTATGTCTATGTCTATAGTTTCATATTCATATTCAGTTTTATGTGAATTTTTTTAACCAATAAATGGAGTTTACAAAATAATCAGCGGCTATAGTACGAAGTTCATTATTACTCTATGGCTATAGTGTAGAACTGTTTACGCTTCCTATTTTACGTTGGTAGTATTTGATACTTCCTGTTTCAATGGATCAATTGTACCAACCTTTCAGTTTCCTTTTGCTTTCCGGTCGGAATCAAGATGGGTGAGTTGTCGATGCCTTTTATGTACTTTAAATCGAAGTTAATCCTTCATACCTAAGAATTTAACAATTAGTGAGTTAAATGATTTTCAATTATTTAATAATGTCATATTTTTTACAAGTACGATCTAGGCTATATTCCTTACGAAATAAAAATCCTCTCTAACCAACTTTAGACTACTCGAGCCTGTATGTATGACACACTAAACGATTATTATTTTTTAAATTAGATGTCTGTGTTGAATTTGTAATAGGAGTTGCTTCCAATGAACTGCAGATTTTTTGGTAGATCGTTAGCGATGAACGTATCGATTTAGGCTACTTCAATTGACACAAACCTAGTTCCTCACCATGAACGATTAGGTTATGTCATGGACTCATGCCCTAAGAGAAGAGTAATGGTACGAGTTTCATATCTGATCTTCTGCTGTTCATTTCTGTTGGAGACAATACCATATCTGATCCCAAAGAAAACAAAATTGAAGGATCTACCAGTAGATGAACTTCGATATTCTAGGCCTAATTCGATGGGTAGAACTCGACAACCGATTCCATTGTATTTATTGACGATTTTTTTACTCAGTGGAAATTTATCTACGATAGCCCTAGTATGGCGAATGTCAAGAAATAATAAAGTAAATTGCTCAGTCAGTTTATGGTAGGCCTAGTAACGTCTTTATTTAGTTTTTTCTGGATAGCTTTATCATTTTAAATCTAGTGTTATACAGTTTCATTACATTCAGGTTGGGTGTGTTTCATTAAGTGTCAGATAATTGAATAGTATAGTTGACAATGGTTTTGTTATTGGTTGTTGTTGATGTTTCCTTCAATAGGCTACTGATGGTTCTCGAAACAGTATATCGATTGAGTTGAACATGATAGGTTGGTAGTTTATATCGAATTACATAAAGTTAAGATACATTACAGTCTAACACAATAATGTAAGTGATCTTCGCCCACCTTAAATTATATACTGAGAAGTTTAGTTACTAAACATGAGTAAGACACAGTTCAGTTAAGTTAATTATGGTACACATTAGTATAAACATGACCTGTAAAGACAGAATATCAGATATGAAACTCATAGGGCCTAACTTACCGTGGATGAACTTATTATCTTAGTAAAATTATGGTACGAGTTTCATATTTCATCTGCCTTTACAGGTTATGTTCTACGTGGCCTATTTATTGTTTAGCCTATATGTTTTCCCTTCCCAGGATTAGTAACTGAACTTCACAATATGATTGAATATGGGCAAAGATCAGTTTTGTTTTCAGTTCTCAGTTTAGGTTTCGGTAATCCGATATCAGCTATCAACCTATCATGAGCAATTTCACAATTCTTTGAAAAAGTAGTCTGCAACCAATTGATCGACTATCTCGACAGCTCAAAACTGCTCTGAGATAGGCAATACGGGTTTCGCAGAAACAAGTCCTAATTTTGTTTAGCTGGTGATTTCGGTTAGCCTACCTGCTTAATGTACAAATGACATTACATTTTAGTTTTCATGATAGCTTAATTATCATGACAACTAAAACCATTGAACTTAGTAACTTAATTTGGGTACTTTGGTATTACACAGAGGCCACCCTTATAACTTACTGCACGCTGTGGTGGTTATGTTAGGTTAGATTATCATAAGTATATCAAGGGACTTTCCTAGTTTCGTTAAGAATTGGAACGATACCAGATGAATCATACTTTTGCCTGCTGAGTCCCGTTGACAGGTGTTGCGCATACTTCGGTCAACGACCTGACCTTAGCTTGCTTGGAGGCTATTTGGCGTGCAAAAGTATGACTCATCTGGTATTGTTCGATTCATGGCGAAATGAGGAGAGTACCTCTAACATAGCCTATTTATAATAACCTAACATTAACCGAAAGCCGAAGCGTGCTGTATAACCCTTTTAAGGCCGACCGCCGTAATAGGCCCCCGTGGTAAAAAGTACGTTCAAGGCTGGCGGCCGTAATAGGCCCCCGTGGCAAAAATTACGTTCGCAGCCGACGGCCGTAATAGGCACCCGTCCACTTTTCCCCATTTACTGGCTGGTTGTGTTTTCCCAAAGGCCACTAAACTTGATATTCCCTTGTAGAGGAACATCTGGGCTTCATGATTAATGGCAAATACTGCCGTTTTAGCCTAAATTTCCTAGTTTGTCTGTATAGTTTTTTAAGTCATGATTGTCTGCTGGCCATTCGATGATTTTTTTGCTGTTTAATTTTCGTGTTTTGTTGGTTATGTGATGAGGTTATTGTTTTAATCGACCAAATATCATTTATTAAATGAGTTTTGTGTGCTTGACTTGTGTTTTCAATGAAGAATGAGCAAAAGAAGTCGAGATAAATGACCTGTAAGCGAAATTACCCTCCTGTATGCAAATAACATGGCGTCAGCCATTTAGGCCTAAAACAGCGAAGTGTCAATTTTTACATTATCCCTTATAGTTCTCTTATTAATTAAGGTAAGTACTTCAAAATTGGCATACTTCCTGTAAATAAGTTTTACTTTATAGTTATAAATGATTTTTTGATGTAAAACAAAGTTATATATTTTTTATATGCCGTCAAAGTGGAAAAATATAAATTAGCTGATTGAACTTTTCTTACATACCTATATCTGTAAACAAAATTTCTTTCTGATAACTTCATAATATATTCCAATGCAATTTAAAGCCCATTTAATTAGGAACAATTTCAAAAAAGAATTATTAGTATCTGATAAAAATTGTGGAAGTTAGGCCTATAGCCCTTTAACTAAAACTATGCAAAGCACATAAGAAATGGCTTGGCCTTTTTCGCAAGTACCACAGTTTGGGAGCTGGCCTTAAAAGGGTTTAGGGTGGTGATTGGGTGTGGCCACTAGCGATCGCAGCGAAGTGTTCAACACAATCCTCGCTGACATCGCTGCCTTCTGAGAGACAGAAAACAAAGACCGCTCATCATTATTACGTCAAATTTGGACTGTAAGCCAATCAAAATATGTTCTTTCTGACTATATAATTATTTTTGGTATTCAGTCAAACTTATACAGTTTAGACGTCTAAAAAATAGTGGCCTGTGTACCAAAGTACCGTAATTTGTGTCTCAAATAGCCTTTTAAGTTATTTTACTGATTAAATTCTGCCCATACAAGGTATATCCCGAGACCACTGGCACAAGCGGCGTGCAACTGGTGGCAAGAGGAAGCCAATCAGGAAGAAGAGGAAGTTTGAATTAGGAAGACCAGCTGCTAACACCAAGGTTAGTAGGTTAACTTGATATGCCCCAAATTAAATTATTGTCAAGGAGACTTTTCAATAAATCCAAATCAAGATTTTCAAGAACTGATTTCAGCATTACAATCAATGGGAAGATCTAGTCTGGAGTAATGATCGATTTGTCAACCCCATGTTTACTTTTGTTAAACATTTAAGCTTATTAGTACTCCAGCATGTTGGAAGTAATAAGTTATTATTGTTATTATAATAAGTTATTACTTCCAACATGCTGGAGTACTAATAAGCTTAAATGTTTAATAAAAGTAAACATGGGGTTGATAAATCGATCATTACTCCAGACTAGAAGTGGAAGCGAAACGTTTATACCCAGTCAAAGTGAAGCTCTTACCACTCATTAATTATCAGTGGTTTAATAGTACCTGATTAACTGCTATATCGCCTATGCCATTAATTGCCTGAATCTTCAATGCTTTTGACACCATCTTGAAAATGAAACACAGTGGTCAGTTACCGTATCGGTAATTTTTTTAAAATCTTGTTAAGCTCATAAAATATGATATAATACATGGAAATCTCCCATACAGCAATTTTTTTAATATAGTATTTATTTATTACTTTTTATTATAAATGGCTGATGCCAGTGTACCTATAAATTTAAGAGAAAGAATATGTATAACAGAATACTGAGTTAAGAAATAATCCAAGATGAATACAGGCAAAACAATAACGTAATGGACGAAATAAAATTGTTAGCAAGAGGAAAGTAAACTAATAGCGATGGTAACAGACAATCATCAGTAGCGACTAGTAAAAAGTAAACAAATAAATGTAGCCAGAGACTGTAAAAGAAATAATAATCAGAGATTGCAATCAGAGACTGTAAAAGAATTGTCTCCCTTCGACAATAATTAAAGAAAACCATAACTGTCTGGCACGTTTCCAATATTGCGGCATTTGCAGGGCTTGTAACAGGTTATTTTTTTGTTATTTTTTCACTCTTGGTTATTTTTTGTTATTTTTTTGGAATTTGGTTATTTTTGTTATTTTTTTGGGAATTTTGGTTATTTTTTTATTTTTTTCAACCTCAAGAACTGCTACAAGCCCTGTTCACACTATTCGTCTGTCAGACGATCTCGTAGCAGCATCGCAGCAGACGAATCTCGTCATCCTACATTGCGTGAAAACCAAGTCTTGTTGCGTGAAAACCAAGTCTCGCCATCAAATCTAGGCTGATTTATGATTAGTCTGTCGAGATTTTCTTTTTTACCAGGGTTAAGAATGTGTTATCTCCAATATAACGCCGGTTTTCTAATTTTCAGCAACATTTTTTGTTTACAAAAGATTATTTTTTGGTTATTTTTTTCTTATTTTAGTTATTTTTTTATTTTTTTTCAACCTCAAGAACTGTTACAAGCCCTGCATTTGCCCAAGGGTGTCAAAGTGGTACCCAGGTTATCTCATATCCCTTGCCATCATGAATTCCAAACATGTCGAGTTACAGACATTTGGACCCTTAAGTATCACAACTCTGGACACATGTAGACCTTAGCCTACTAAGGTTTTAATTTCAATCTCAAGACTGACAGTTTAATGCTCCAAGTGTAAAATCATAGTTTTATGCTAATGAGAATATAGTTCAGGAATGATACCTACAATGTTTTAATATTTGATATGTATTTATAGCTTGGTGCTCGCAGAATCCACACAGTCAGAACTCGAGGTGGAAACAAGAAGTACAGAGCTCTGCGTCTGGACCATGGGAATTTTTCATGGGGTTCCGAATGTAAGTATTAGGCCTAATTACTTATTATTCACTTTTTCAAATGGGGTTAGGCCTATATGCCAATTAGTTTTGCCTTCGGTTTGTCGAGGGTTCAGCTCTCAGGCTCCTGATGATGTGTTTTAATGGTCAGATAGTGTTTTATTTAAAAAAAAAGAAAGATTTAATTGTATAATAATAATAATTCAGCACACAATAACGTTTGGTATTGGTGGGATGGAGGGAGGAGTAGTATATAAGGGGCGATGTTTTTTTATTGTAGGGAGGATTTGGTAGTTAGGGTTTCCCCACCCCACAGGAAAATCCTGTGAGGGTACTTTGGCTTCCTATAGGTTAGGCCTACCTTTTTATTCAATTTAATAATTTCAATGTTTTGAAAAATAGCACAATGATGATATACTTTTTTCTCTGGAGAGCTTTGATGACAACCCTATCCCACAGCGATCTGAGTGCTCAAAATATTATATTTTTTGTTGTTCGTGGGACTAAATAATACTTAAATAGTTTATTCGTTTTACTTATTATTGTGTTTATTTTGTCCTTTTGTACGGCCACTGGAAAGGGAAGGAAGCTTCCCTTCGATTATCCCTTAGGCTCTTTAGTAGATTAGTAAAAGGGTAGCATAAGGAAAACAGAATAGGTAGATGGAATAGGTTTGGCCAAGCTTAAGTATTCTTTTATCGAATGGATGCTGGAACAGGGCCTCAAGGGATCAGGTGGCCCTCATCTTGGTTGTCAGTACACCCCCGCCCACCCTGCCATCAAAGCCCAGCCTCCTCTGGTAGGGAACTGAAGTTGTTCACTGAAAGACAGCTAAAACACTGCCTCCAATCGTGACAAATTCCATTGCTGTACCCAGTATTGGCACCTAAACTAGCAAAAGCCAGTTTAGGGGATAAGGGGGATGGTTGGATGGTGAGAGGAAAGATGGGACAGGTGGGGGGGGGGGGGGGCAAAAAGTGGGGGGTTGGATAAGGGGTTAGGTACAAGTATTAATTTAAAAATTAAACCGATGCATTAATTAAGAACTCAGAAGCATAGCATAGCATTTATTTTTTATATCCAGGAGTTGAAATCAGCAAACGAAATCCGATTAACGCATTAGTAGACTCCATGTCAAAAATTAAGTTTTCAAATAGGTTTTCACAGCTTAGCAGATAATTTTATTACTTCAGTCTTTGGCCAAATTAATGAAATTTAATGTTGGTTCTATAACTTTTAATTGGGAATAGTAAATTAGTATTTTTAATTTTTTATGTAGTGATGAGTGGTGGTGTTAACAGTTTAATTGTTTTTAAATTTCATTGTTATTCTTACTGTTGTGGCATATGATGATATATTTTAAATCATAATTGAAGTGATGAATTAATATTTCACCTCTAACGTCCTGATGCCTACAACAGTGCATAATAAAGCTTTTGGTAGGTCTATATTTTGAATTTTGGATTGTGCTTCGAGTTAGCAAAATTCATTCAATCATGTTGATTAGGCCTAGTATGCATATAATGTAATAAGACTTTGAATAGGGAAAGCCTATATTAGATTAAAATAAAATTATAAATTTCAGACAATCAATCTACCTTTTAGAGTATCTCACAACGTACCATTGGACTTGTGCTCCATGATGTTATGATCAGTTAGCCTGGTTTGGTTTTTTTATGTATATTTTCACCTCTTTAGGCTGCACCCGCAAGACACGTGTGATTGACGTGGTGTACAACGCTTCCAACAACGAGTTGGTTCGTACCAAGACGCTCGTGAAGAACGCCATCGTCGTCATCGATGCCACGCCCTTCAGGCAGTGGTACGAGTCCCACTACGCCCTGCCCATCGGCAGGAAGAAGGGCGCCAAGCTGGTAAGTCGTAGAAGAAGTTTTTATCCTTTTCTTGAAATACTTGCAAGACCTAGTTTGGGAAAGATAACATTAATAAATTGGCAGTTGAAGTTCAATTGAATAATTTTTTATGATCTTCCATTAAAAAAAAAATTTATAAATATTTAACGTTTGGTTATTTTAATGATGGTGAGTAATAAAAAAAAAAAATATGACAGGCAGACTTCAGACCCCATTAAACTGGATACCTAAATAAGTCAATTTTAATGTGTAGAAATATAGCACAATGATGATATTTTTTTTCTCTGGAGAGCTTTGATGACAACCCTATCCCACAGCGATCTGAGTGCTCAAAATATTATATTTTCCATTGTTCGTTGGACTAATAATACTTAAAAAATAATATCATTTATACTCAAACAAATTACTCAAAGAAAAAAAACAGCTCTCTGATATTTGTTCTGTGAAACCTAATACGTAAATCAAATGATGGTTCAGTTTTCAATTAGAATGTTTTTTCATTCAATGCCATTCTACTTGTCTGTAATTTTTATGTATGATGATGTTTTTGCTTCCATGGCTCATTGTTTACTGGCACATGATGAGACACACTTAATCATAAACTTGATGTGTTGAAATTTTTATTCACCTCTAACGTCCTGATGCCAGAAAAAAATAGTCACTTTTCCAGTTCTGATGAATCACTAGTCAACCCTCAATAATCCCACAATTACAGGACCAACAAGACGGTTTCAGATTACCAATGTCCAGATGAAAACTAACAACCTATGTTGTTTTAAGTTTTTCTAAGAAAAAAGGAGTGGCATTGTGATGATAAAGGTGTTCTGATTCAAATGATAATACAACCCTATCCCACAGCGATCTGAATGCCGAATTTTTTTCATCCACTCAAGAATCAAGTGTGATTAGTTATAGCTTTCACCTACTAGGCGGACCAGATTGTAATATTGAATGTACCAAATGTAATACCAAATTAATTGATTTGAACATAATGACTGTTGAAAGGTAACTTTAGCACCATGATGATGTTAATGAACTCTCTCTTTCTGACAATACCTTGATGTCAGTATTTCATTTCTGAGTGCTATTGATATTAAAATGCAACGAATTCTATTGAAATAAATAAATTAGGCTAACATAACCTATCAATTTAATAATAATGCAAGAAACTAGATTCCAACTATGGGTTAAACATAAAGTGACCAGACGTCACGTTTTAAACGGGACAGTCCCATTTTTTGTCAACATGTCCCGATCCCGACGAACTCACTCAGGATGCCCATATGTCCTGTTTTGGCTTGATTTGTACAAATATACACTTTAAAAATACTTATTAATTTCAAAAACTCTTAAATAAAATTGTCTTTGGTTCTTGGGTTTTTGTTTACACATCAGGCTAGTACAACTTGTCGTATCAGCTGTGGTGTCCTAACAACATTCACTCCACCCCAACTGCTTCAGGTGTAAAGGGTTCCCAAGTGTCAAGATATAATGCGCCAAGTGTACAATTAATTAATGTGACTTGGATTATTTCATATGGAATTGTGAAATATTGGCATAACCTCCTCAGTGGCAATAAATCATGATAAATTTTTGCTATGGGGTCCCCAGATGTCAAAAACACAATCTGTTAAAATTACCTATGAATCACAAACATGATCTGGTACAAGGTGAAACTTCCCATTTTATTTGTTTGGCATATGATGAAAATTATTGACATAATTGTTTTGATGAATTCAATTTTCACCTCTAACGTCCTGATGCCAATGAATTTATGAAATTACAAATCTAATTCCCTTGCCTGAATCATTAATGTCATGACGCAAAGAGAAAGCTTGTTGATGGATCTGTTAAAATCCTCACATTCATTCTGACATTAAAAATGTCAAATTAAAAAATATTTAAGATTTTAAACCATAAACCCTTGAGCGGGCGCTTCACCGGTTAAACAGCAGAGGGCGCATGCGGAGTGTTACTCTGCAACACTATATCGTAACTTCATTAGCAATCACATTTCACCGTTGATAACAATAAATCGTTCAGCTTAATAGGTGTAATATTTCAATTGAACATAGTAAGTAATTTTCTAGTATAAAACAGGTATCACTGTCTATGTTATGGAGAGGGCGCTCCACAAACTGACACGGCATCACTGAATTGCAAATAACAAGGTACCAAGGGAGGTTGGGGGTATAAATAGCTTTAGGGGATTCCTAGAATGATGCGCGTGAGGTATGGAGGTGGACACGACTGCCGACATCTATTATGCCTGTTTATTTTATTTAAAAAAATACGTGCGGAGGAAAACTTGACATGCGCCCGCTCGAGTGTTCATTAAGGCGGCTATTCTTTATGCTTTCCATTTTCGGCAGACGCATAACACGAAAGCTATGGTTTCAGACGGAGCAAGAAGAGGCGATGCTGAACAAGAAGCGGTCGAAGAAGGTGGAGCGGAAGTACAAGGCGAGGCAGCGGCTGGCCAAGGTCGAGCAGGCGCTGGAGGAGCAGTTTCAGACGGCCAGGGTATTAGGTGAGTTTTTTACAGGAAAGGCTCTAGGCCAGGATTTTAATTTTAGGAATAGGATAGACAGCTAGCTTACCTTTGAAAGAGTTCAGACAGGCCATAGAACACATGAAGTAAATCACAATGTTTCGTCCCAATTAGGGACTTCTTCAGGTAATGGAGAAGGAAAAGGGAAATTCTCCTTTTCATTATCCTTTACCTGAAGAAGTCCCTAATTGGGACAAAATATTGTGATTTACTTAATTGTTCTATGGCCTGCCTGAATTCTTTCAAAGGTAAGCTAGCTGTCTGTCCTTCTATTTCTAAAATTAAGAGAATTGGGTGAGTCGCTGGAACTCTCATAGTCAAAATATGAGTAAATGAATGAATAAATGAATTTATTTCCTCTTAATAACACACAGATACAGTTATTGTATATTTGGCAAATGATGATATTTCAGTTCAGATTTTTATGACGATATTTATATTCACCTCTAACGTCCTGATGCCATACCATAATGTAACTGAAGACTTGTCAAACCAAAGAGTTTGGTTTCAAGAAAATTCGGTTGCTTTAGATTCTGAGTGCATTAAATAAATAAAAAGTTTATATAATTTTTTTCCAAGACGTGCTCTTTAATTGAAGGAGCAACGGCTAGGATGTTCTAGAGGGTCTGAGATGATTTATTTCCTTTAATTTGATTTTTATTGGTGCTTTACTGATTCTCATAAATACTGGGGGTTTAAAATTGCCCTCAAATTATTGGCTTATTAAAAAATAGTGCTTTTGTTCCACATGTTTTAGGTACTATTAATTATTAATTAATTGTAGTTTTACTTCTCTCCTTAATCTCAAATCCATTGCACGATGATGACATGTTTGCATGAGGTTGATCAATGCTAACATCGTCTTGATGTTGGCTACAACCGATGATGCGCTCCTGTCATAGTTACACTGAGTGCTTGATCTTCCAGGTGACCACCATATTGAACCCTTTGTCAAATTATGTTTACCGGCTATTAGTGGTCAGTTTTCCTTATTCACCAACCAGCATTGTCAAATAAAAAAAAAATTTGGTTTATCGAATGTCCTTTAGTATGAAAGAAGCCTTTTACTGTAGGACTCATGGTTATACTCAAGCTGGAGACCATCATAACTTTAGTTTTGGGGCCCCAAATATCAAAAATAGGCCTACAATTTGATCATTTTCATGTGTCTGAACAAAGCACTTATAAGAATGGTATGATTCAACACGGTAGGGACATGTAGAGAAGTAATTGTTTTTAAAACTACGCCAATTGGGCCATTAACTTTTTCAAAAAGGGGTAAAAACAGTTAAATTTTAGTTTACACCACTAAATTAAGCTCAAAATAGTAGCAATTTAGTATTTTGAATCGATCATTGGTGATTGTGTTTTTTGATTGATTGTTGTGTTAGTCGGGTACGTATTGTGTAAACATTGGTTGTTACACAGTATGTTGTCCCAAAGTTAACCTTAAGGAGAAAAAAAAACTATTTGACATCTCTCTTGTTACTCAACTGTCTTAATATAAACTAATAAATGTGGTTTGATTTATTAGATCAACTGGTTTATGTCCAAAAGCCCCCCTTTTTTACATTCCTATGGGAGCAAACGTGCATTCTCACATCCCTAAGATGACCTTATGGGAAATTAATTTTTCATGTCTTAATAAATTTTGATATGTGGCTTCATCTACTTGATATCCACTAGATCATGATGTAAATTTTCTCAATTTTTCATTACGGTAAAGCTGCTCAACTTCCATGTTATTCTTATAAAGAATATTTTAACATAATTTATGGTCATACATTTAATATTCCTTGACATGAAGCTGGATCATTACTTTTAAGAAATCATTTGAAATTCGCTGTATGTGTGGGTCTGCTGCTACAGGAGTAAAATTACTTTTTTATACCTGACAATGCACAATGATGACTGTTAAAAGCGTGAGATTGAACTACGTTTACATTGTTTTGATGTAAATATCAATCAGTGAAATTACGTTTTGTCATAGTTACACTGAGTGCAGTCATAATTTATCAGTTATAATTTATAACAGACTCTGAGGACCTAAAGGGTTCTAAGCTCTTGAAATGTGACTTTTCACAATGTAGCCAGCCTCAACAAAGTTACAATGATTTTCCCCTTAGTTCTTTTATGTAGCAACACCTGGGTTCTTAACCCGTGAGGACTGACATACCTGTCTAAAAGACCGGGTTAGTAGTTTGTTGTTTCGATAAAAAATATATTTTTTGGCTGTTGGCAGGGCTGGCCGTCTATACCCCTTGTACGTCTTTCCAGGAACATCATGACTCACTTCCCGTCATTCTCTAACCCTCACAGTCAATTCAATGAATGTTTTTTTAGAGGTCTGGTGTTTTTGACTGTGAGTCGTGTAAGGCTTCATGTTACATATAAATATTTTATGTGCACATATTCATAACACTAATGTACAATACTATTTTGGGGTTTTTGTCAGTATAAATACATCGTTGTACAACATATGGACGTTTTTAATGGAATAACAATGTTTATTGAAGTACCTACTGCAATTCAAAATATAATTTTTTATATTATATAATGTATCCTATATAAACTAGTCACAAAACTAATGTAAAAGAAAACTCATCATTTTTCAATATACTAACTTTTATATAAAACCTGGTCCAAAAGACCGTGAGTCAGTCATCGTGTTTTCAAATCAAAGTTAATTCTGCCGGGTTAAAATTGGTATGGCTAAATGTGAAATAAATTTTCAGTGTAATTATAACAAACACAAAATTAAATACAATAACCGTGATTGGCAGAGCGCTTTTAAATGCATGTTATACATTAATGTAAAATTCAAATTGACTATTTTTTTTTAATCAGGCTTACGAATTGTTGAACTAATTCCCCAATGAGAATCTTCCATAGTACAATAACTTTAGGAGCATACGAGAACCAAATTTTTATTGTTATTACCTCTATCTTGAACTAACGCTAACATAATTAAATGTTTCAGCCTGTATATCGAGCAGACCAGGACAGTGTGGGCGTGCTGACGGATATATCCTCGAAGGAAAGGAACTGGAGTTCTACATGAGAAAGATAAAGGCCAAGAAGGGCAAATAGGCTTAATTTTTACATTGTCATGACCTGTTTTGAATAAATCCAAGTTATGGCCATTGTTTTATTAAATCATTGTATTTCCTTTTTCCCAGTACGTTTATCCAGGGTACTCAAAATATTAGGGATGTGTCGGTACCTTAAGTCGGTTCTCTGTACCACCGGTTTCGAGAACCGACGTCAAAATGTACCCATAGTAATCGGCGATGGCAAATGCCACCGCGTACTATTATTGAAGATCGATAATGTTTCTAAAATTACTTTTGATTTTAAATTTTTCTTGAATTTTTGTCTCTTGATTGATTTTTTTCTCTAATACTTAAAATTAATGGGAATGGGGTTATTTTCTATGGGAATTGTAAAATTATGAATGGAAACAAATTTGTGAACTGTTATTTTTCACCTTGGAATTTCTTTTTTGTTCACATTATTTTTTTAAGGAAATCCCTCAAGGGGTTGGTATTTTGATAGGAATTATATAGGAAAACAACTGGCTTACCTGAAAATGAGTAGGCCTGTAGTCACAAACAATTATAACACACAAGAAAAATGTCCTATATTTCGGTTCATTGTTTTGAACCTTTTTCAAGGATTGAAAGAGTAGAAAGAAAGAAAGTAAGAGAAAGAAAGAGAAGAGAAAGAAAGAAAGAGTAGAAAGCTTTCTTTCTACTCTTTCAATCCTTGAAAAAGGTTCAAAACAATGAACCGAAATATAGGACATTTGTCTTGTGTGTTATAATTGTTTGTGACTACAGGCTTACTCATTTTTTGTTCACGTATAATTTTTTTTTATATTATCTCAACAGAAAGATAAAATACTATCTCACTTATTAATTTAATTGTTTATGTCTTGGTGAAACTTACACTTGAAAATTAGAACATTTTAAAAACAGTAGCATACAACAGATTGTCTGTAGGTTTGAGGGTACATTACATTATATAACTTGTTTTGACAAACACTTGGTACCGGTACCGAGAACCGGTACCGACTTTGAAAAAAGTGGTACCGACACACCCCCAATATATATATATTACTCTAAATCATAGTGGCTCATTTAATTAACTGCAAAGTAATTTCACTGTAATACTATTGTCATGAGAGTAGATGGTGACGAGGCTCTCGCTCACATTATTTAAGAAAACTGTTCTTGTTCAGTAATAAAATTTTTTATGATGATAAAATTCAATATTTGGGTTGTTTAAGCTTCCCTAAGTCAACCAAATTCTGATGAGTAAAGACTGTTATTACAAAACCTCAACTAACATGACTAAACAAAATAATAACATGCATACAATCTTTATCTGTATCCATGGAAATCTGAAAAGAATTCAGACCTAAATTTGTCAGTCACTGAAAAAATTGAAAGTATAAAATCTGGATTGTTAAATTTATGGAAGTAGTATTTTGGATGCTCCTTGGGGGATTCTTAGTTCTTCTTTGCACTGTTGGTCTGTTTTCAGTCCCCTGTATGCAAAGTAGTTAGTCAAGATGAGTTTTTTAATATGGGTCTTTGTTTTTGTACTGTTGAGTACAGTCTTTGTAGGACTTTCTCTTTATAACAAGCGTGGAACCGCAAGGACTGGGTCCAGACCACCCAACGAAGCCACACCTGCGAAGACTACACAAGAATTGTTCAAGAAGAATGAGGCAAACCCGAGTGGAGACAAAGTTGAAACTGATGAGGAACAAACTGAAGCAACTCCTCAAGAAACTGAAGGAGCTCATCAGAAGGTTCAGTAGCAAAATGACCTGCAAGAAACATAAGGTGTCGATTCGGCGGAAAAATCAGTTTTAGAACATGTATTGTTGATGGTAAAAATGTTCAGTATTAAATCAATTATTAGTAAGTACATTTTTTGTGATTTTTAAACTGGTTCAAGTGAATGATAGAAAACAGTTTTGAAAGAGAATGTATGTAGCCTATGTTCAGTAAAGTATGTGGTATAGAATGAATATTAGTTTGCCTACCATTGACAGTAAATTTAAGCTATATTCTTCGGATAGACCATATGCAAACCATCTTTATAACAAAATTATTTATATTAATTTTATGGGGAAAACTTTACTGACTTTTTGTAAAAATTTATAGGTTATCAAACTTTAAGATCACGCCTGGAAACCATAACTAAAACTCTAACTTTGATCAAATACCCATATTGAAAGGCAAATACGTTATGGCTTTAAAAAAATCCATCCCAACAAAAGGAAGGTTAATTGTTACCCCTACAAGTTTTATTTTTTTCAATGATTGATACAAAAAATTTCTCATGAATCTGTTTCCAAATGCCAAAGTGTTACAAATTACACGGCAGGAAAAGATCCATCAGTGGGTGGGAGGCGGGAGGTGGGTTCCTTAAGGTGGTATGCCAAAATATTAGAAAAGTGGTTGGTGGCACATGAGCACCACTAGGTTGAGATCCTGGCTTTAATGTATGTACATGACAAAAACCCATTGTAATGGATTTTCTCAAAAACACATTTCAGACCTGCACCTCGACTATTGAAAAGTAATAACTAGATTACTCCTCTTGCATCTTCTCTTGCAATCACTGCAATCTTTGGTTTACCTGTAGAACTATTTCAAAGCATGACCGTATGTTCAGTTGTAAACAAAGTGAACTGATAGGTAAAATATCGATGGATAGAACCACTGTTCGAAAACTTATACATTATAATAAGAAAATTAAAATAAGAATAATTATGATATATTAAAAGTATAGGATACAATCTAAAAGTATAAAATAAATAACAATCCAATAAAAATAATATAAAAGTATATTTCATTATAAATAGCTATAACAAGTCTTCCACTTCATTTTGACTTTCTACAAATTTTTTAATACTAAAATTTGTATATGGCAAAACTTTGTAGTCTTGAGACTAACAGTTATCTGGGGTTCACATACAGCACCTTACGAAATCTTAGGAACCACAACTCCACAAAGTAAGAAATTATCAACGACCTGGGCAGAACTTAGTCACTCAGTTGGCACAATAACGCCACGCCCCGTTTGATCCAGTGGACCGCCGGCTTCACCGAGGGTATGAAGATCGGAAGGACGAAGTTGGTCGAGTGACCTGTGGTCAGCAGGACGCCACGTCGCTCCGATGTCTTGTACAAAGGACACTTGTAGCGGAACCCTTCCGACAGCTGCGCCATCATAACCGGCTTGAACCAGACAGTGGGCATCGTGTCGTAGAGCACCTTGGGTAGCTGCTCATCCAGCCGACTCCTACGACACAATTAGACTTTCATGATTAAAGCCTCCGAATCAATTTATATTACTAAAGAAACGTATAAAATTACCTGGTATACTGCCAAATGGTTCTTGTGTTTGTTAAAAAGACCATTGGTTTCAGACCTCAAGGGTCCTTTTTCAAGTTGTTATCAAGTTGTTATTAATAAAACGTTCCTCTTCATGGTGGGTGGTGTTGAAGAGATGTTACCTCACTTAGTACGACGAAAACACAAAACATTTATACGAACTGACAAACAATAAAACATATTTACAAAAATTGGCCAGTACTTACTTTTGAGTTTAATACGGTATGATTCATAACAGGACAATTAAACAATTAGATGGCAGCAACGGTGAAAGAACTGGACCTGATAGTGATGGAAGGGAGAATACGTCACTCATCAACAGGCATCACGAGTCATGATTCACCTTCCGTCGATGACACATGGTCGGTTTTGTTAAGTACTGGCCAGTTTTTGTAAATTTATGTTTTATTGTTTGTCAGTCCCTATAAAACTTGTGTTTTTGTAGTACTAAGTTTGACGATATCCCTCCAACACAACCTACCTTGAATAGGAATGTTTTATTAATTAGCTTGATAACAGCTTGAAAATGGACCCTTGAGGTCTGAAACCCAAGGTCGTTGTAACCAACTCAAGAATCATTTAGGTAATTTAAATTTACCATACCAGGTAATTTTATACCTTTCGTTGACAATTAGACAGATTGTGAAGGAGTGAGAGCCCCAGCATTGCTGTGCAGGCAAATCTTCTTTTGGGATGTTGTAAAGCTTACATAGACGGGGATTTGTAGGAATGAAAAAGTAAAATATGAACAGTCAGTCTAGTCTCTCAGGGAAGAGAAAGGCATTCCCAACCTACCAGCTCAGCTCTTCAAGGGACAATCTATCCTCGATCCCAATGACCTTCTAAGCCTTTACATACAAAGACCGCCATCCAAGAGCCTTCCATGTTGTGGAGCGTCTTATCTAAGATGTTTTTTCTCTCAACACTGAAGAGTATGTCAAGTAAGAGGTTCCTCATTCTATCCATGATAGATAAGCCAGGATCCCTCAAGTTAGCCAAGCTCAGCCTACCTGCTTGCTACCTACTAGGTAGCCAAGCTCACTTTCTCTTTGAGTCAGCTCACTTTCTCTTTGAGTTAAAGTTTTAGGCAATAAGTCACCGAGGAGAATACAAAGCTGGTCATTCTGGTTATTTTGTAAAATATAAAACCATTGCTTATTTTTGAAGTGCTAATAACTGAAATAAGAATCATTTAAATTAAAGGATAAATTAAATTATTACAGTTTAAATTAACCACGTTCCACTGTTTAATGATTTGATTTGTTTAAAAATTTTACTACGTATGTCTAAGTATGTAATATGTAACAACTAACTTTTCTCTGTCCCAGCGAGCCCCCTCTAAGAACAGACCGTAGACGTACACGCCATCTTGAGGAGCAGTTTTCATGCGATCAGTGGGCATCAGCTCAAAGTCATAAGTCAGCTGATCGATTGGATATTTGTAGCGTCTGGCAAAGTTTTGCATTGCACCGGTCAAAAAAGCTTGGGTGAAGAAGAAACCAGAAATCCAAAAGTTGACAGGCTTCCCGTGATCAAACCACGTCTGAAAATTATTTATGATCAGTTAAGAATGATTTATGATCACTTGATCAGTAAAGCATTATTTTTTATCAGACCAGGATGCTATAAAGCAGTGGATATGTAACATCTTTGAGTGTTAAAAACCTAGCTATGATTGATTCTAGATTATGATAAGTAATGTTAGTAACATTACCAAGGAACCAATTGCCTTCACTTACACCTATTTGACTGGACATTGGAAAGTCCAAAGCTTTGTTTATTACACTTTTGCCTAGATCGCTCACTGCAACACATTACTACCCTCACCACGCAAACATCCAACACATGTGATTCTAAAACCGAGTGAATGTTGAGTAATGAGGGTGTGGAAGGCGAGGGGGGTTGGTGGGGGGGGGGTGGTAGAGGTGTTGTGCAAGGTGAAGGGGTTTGGAGAAAAACATGTGATGTAACTTAGTCATTTGCCACAGAAAATGATGTTACTTTTGCCAATCAAGAAAAATAAAATAGTAAGAACATTGAAAAAGACCGATTGGTGTTGGCGGATTGGCTTATTGCTAAAAATTGTCAGTGCTGACCTGATTGGCCGTAATTTATATCTTGCAAAAAATTACAATATTTTATGTGAAATCTAAATAATCAAGCTAAATAAGTATAAAACATAATATTATATCTGAAAGTTAAAATAAAACAAAAACTGTGTTTGGCACTACGATAATCAGGCCTGAATTTGTTGAGGCAGTTAACGTGTTAACTAATTAACTTCAGATTGGTCTGGGAAAAATGTGGGTACATTCAGATCAGTAGCAGAAGAAGCGAGGAATGTTTTCCATCTACTATGAAAAATTTCCTTCGCTTCAGGTCATGTAGTTCTAATTGAATGTTATTAATGAATTTTGTGCTGACATTTGCTGTTACTGATTAGTAAAAACTAGAGGTGTGCGGATAGTGATTTTTTGGATCGGATCGGATTCGGATCGGATAGCTTATGTTCGGATCGGTTTCGGATCGGATAACAACAGGTTCGGATCGGATAATACCGGATTCGGATATTTACAGCGCGGCGTAATGAGCAGATTTAAGTTTTCTCAAAAGCCTAAGGTAATTGCAAGGAACTACCATATCATCCTAATGTGTAAGGTAAGAGTTGCCTTGATAGGGTTGAGTTGTTGATTGTTGTGATATATTGTTTCCAATATAGGCCAAATGTCAATTATTAAAGTATGCAAAGGTTCAACTAAATATCTGTTGAGAATTTAGAAATTTGTTGATTCCCCTTAAGCATAGGTAGTATATAATTAATTGAATAAGCTTATTAGGCCTAAATCAATTTCAGGATTTGCAACTTAAAAAATCCTTTTCCAATGCATCATAAATTTGTTCACTATTAGGCCTCTGTCTTTTTTGTTCTTTTCCTTAGCCTATTTGATAAGAAACTAGGCCTAAGTGACTAGACAAAAGAATTAAATATAAAACTTGATTCACCAATCACCTCATATTTGAAGAAAGCTTTACATTTTTATTTATGCACTAATGCCTGACAACCTAGATTTTGATTCACTGCAATAACACTAAAAAAACAAAATAAGTCCGAGCAGTAAACTTAACCTAAATTTCAAGATAAGTTTCAAATGTTTAAGTTTCGGTATTAAAGCTTGGTCATTTAATTAGAACAAAGGTCTATTTGTTTTATATCACAAACAACAAGCTAACTAACTAATTATTTTCATAGACGTAGGCTGTCAAGTCGCATTGTACTGTTATCTAAGAAAGTCCATTTTAAAATTTTAATCACGTATTAAAAATACGGCCGGCCGGCTTTGACTAGTGTCGCGAGCACGAAATACGGCGGGTGAGTGAGGGCGCTGCTGGCGAAAGCAGCGTTATTTTGGTTGTCAATTAGTCATATGATTGTAAGTTTACAAACACACGTTTACATATGAAAGTTTTGCTGCAAGCTATTATGCAAGATTCTTCTATTTCCGTGCAAGATTCAGACTAGCAGGAATCAATAATAATTATCAGCTGTAGACAAAAATAAAAATGTAACGATACGTAATCTTTTGTTTTGTTTGTGTTTGTTTTCGGAGATTTCATAAATTAATTCATTGAATTACGAAATTATATTATATATTTTGGTGATAAATTCTTTAACACTTAATTTACATAATCAGTCAATTTGAACATATAACGGTTTTTGTTTAATCAGTGTGCAATCTGTGAACATTAAGCCTTTTTTTTGCATTCTCTCTTATTTTGCCGGGTTTGTTTTGTTTTCATCATGGATCCAGGGGAAATCCAGTTTGAGCCGCCCAAGAAACGACGGTTACAGGACATTTTTCTTTTCTGTAGGTTTTGTTTTACAGAAAAAATTTAGGTTTTGGGCTCGGGGGCTCGAGTTTCCGGGTAAAAGGCTCACTTGCGGTTGGCAGTACTGTTTTGGATCGCAGACGGACAAAGAAAACTTTTAATGAAATATTGCATCAAAAACTTGTATAGTGTAAAGTCCACGAAAAACACAAACAAGATTTTGACAGCTCAACATAAAAATTTAATTTTCTCTTTTCAGCTGACTTTTAGCAGAAGATTTTGTGTTTCCAGTTTTTGCCGCCCGCCGTATTTCGTGCTCGCGACACTAGGCTTAAATCGTCAAAGATAAATATTTCAGCAAAATAAAAACTTATTTGTGATCGTTCAAATTTCTATTTCTAGGTAGGTAATTGTTTAATTGATAAATAAAGTAAGAAGAAAGACGTTCTTGAGTTAATTCAGCTTTTAAGCAGACGACGAGATTCAAAATGAAGTGATTTGGAAAGACAAAACAATGAATGAACAGGTTTGCCAAATCTTTCACAGCCCAAAATTATTGTAGGCTTTTTATTTTATCGTATCGACAGGCCACGTAACATATTTACGGCCTGAAATAGTCGTACGAAACATCAACACGACTATTTGTTTATGGGGTATTTACGGGATATTTCGTTTTGGAAATTCAAGACGACTGACTGTTGAACACTGTCGACACTGTCGGTCAATGGCGATATGGCGAACACTGATTTGTCTTGATTGCGATTCTCCCTCATACCAATCGATGTTTCGTCGGTAACGGATACTAATCGAGACAGAACTATTACAGTTTGTACTACTATTTGTTAACTGATTTAATGCTACGATACAAGAATTTATCTTAAGAAAATGTTTGTTATCGTGTCGGGTATTGCGCAGTAATCTGATCGTATACAACGATCTCGATTCTCAATCTTATCACGAGTCGCAATATCGGCAACCGAAATACATCGCTTGATGCATACCACTACATAATCGCATTTTGTTGAGGCGTTGTTCTAGCCGCTATCGCAACCGTCGCATTTCAAAGCGTCGTTTTTGCTCCGCGATGTTTTCTGTCACTATGTACTTTCATCGGCAGTGACTTCTTTTATTTGGAAGACTTTCCTTACTTGAAAATTTGATCTTACTTTACAATTTACCCCAAAAAATGCAGTCTATCCGATAGAGTCGGATATCTAGTCAGTCTTACCGGATAGTTATAAAACCCTCGGATCGGATTCGGATATCCGATCCGATCCGAATCCGATCCGAGTTTTCGGATATCCGCACACCTCTAGTAAAAACAAATTCAAAATGTTCTGAAATTTGGAATCTGATTCTGCCTTCTGATGGATAGGAACCTAAAAATGTTGTGTTTGTCTTCTTTTAAATCACTGTTTTAATTATGATTTTTATCCACATCCACATGGCCATTTGTTACAGCCTCTTGTTAAGTTTAACGCTCCTACCCACCTGAAGACACCCAACCAATCACACACCAACCTGAAGACAGGATTCAAATTCCAGATCCCAAAACATCTTTGAATCTTGTTTTTCCTAATCAGTGAGGGTGTTGTCTGTAAAAATCCAATTAATATAAACTCGCAGTTGCTCACAATAAATCTCAAACAAAAAGCTGCGCATATACTCTCCACAGACAGTGCTTAGCATTTTTGCCGGTCTATACTAATTTTAACATCCAGAGCCATTAAATTCACAACATGTATATATTTATTTACCTGCAAAAAGTGTAAACGCTCCAGAAAGTCTGTGACGTAGGCACCCAGCGGCTTGAGACTCGGGTAGGACACCTTGAGCCACGAGGCCGGGACCTTGGACACCATCAGGGCTGTACACAGGGCCTCCAGCTCGGGAGTCATGGCGATCGACCTGCAACCGACTCGGACATTTTAAAACTACTCTTTTGTTAATAGATAATACTTTGTTACCAAATTACATTGTGAATTACATATTTATATATTCTGACACCAAAATGTTGTTAATGAATAATAAAAAATAACAATACCAGGAACCAGGGCCGCCGAGAGGTGGGGCAAAGAGGGCAAATGCCCAGGGGCCCGGGCTCACAGGGGGCCAAGAGGCACCTGAAATGAGCAAAAATGGGGGCCCGGAGTCAGACGAGAGCCAAAATAGGGGCCCAGAGGCACACGAGAATCAAAAAGGGGCTTGGAACCACACGTGATTAGTAAAAAAAAGTCATCACGATAGGGGCCCAGGTTTCTCAATTGCACAGGGGCCTGATAATCCTGCTGGTGGCCCTGCCAGAAACCCCACTGTTAGCAAGAACAAAGGGAACAATACGGGTTTGGAAGAGGCAGTCCAACAGAGAACAACCACAAAAGAAAATCGTTGTTCTAAGTGAAAGTTTGGTGCGGAAGTTGTAGATTTTGAGAAAAATAAAAATAAATGTGATATGGTTAATTGGTGTTGTGATAATGAAAAATCAGTGGTGCACAATATAGGAAAAGCCCACTTGGTTTTAAGGGTTGCCTTGTTGGTTACGGAATTGTAACAAATGTTAAGAAAGTCCAATAATTTTTTTTTGTTGCAAGCAGGAATGAAAACTAATGCAATCCAGTCTTGTGTTTTATTGCAACCACGAATAAAAGCAAACAACTATTTTTTAATAAATATTTACCATCAGAATATCTTAGTATTGGTAACATTAAGTGTACTACTATCGTAAACATTGGTCTTTTTTGTTACTAGTTGGGTTTACAAGAACTTGAGTATCAAGCTTTTCTCAAGCCGAGTGTGCACTACTCGATCCGACATGACTTTAATTTAAGTCACTCTCCACTTGCTCTCCGGGCGTTTCTCATTTGAGTAGCGTGTGTGAGTGCGTGTTGTACCACTGCCAACTTGGAGGCATTGCCATCAGTGAGGTACATGTTTTTTGTTTTAAATGTCTTATTTGTATTTTCTGTAATGTGTTCAATGTGTTTGGTATGAATTTTTGTGTGAGTGAGACTTATGTGCAGTTAAATGTTTGATGAATGTAAATTGTGTGTAAAAAAACCAAAAATGTAGGTTAAATAGAAATAAGTAGGTTAATGTATCTTTAAGCTTGAAAACAAGAGGAGTTTCAATACCTCTCGAAACGTAGGTGTATTTTAAACACTAGAAGCATATGGAAAAGTCAACAAAATTAAATAATAATTACAAATCTTTCCCTATTATGAATTTTAAAAATACAGTTCCCATAACATTTAGCAATACAAGTCACTCCCTTGTAAAAATAAAAAAGTATCCGAACAGTGACAACCGTCACCCACCCCTTGATGGCCTTCTGCAGGTTCTGCAGGCTGCTGCGGATGTTGCTGAGCAGCCGGTTGAAGCGCTCCAGTTCCTGCACCAGCACTGTGTTCATCGACTCCGTGTAGTCCACCGGGAACTTGGCGATGGCCTTCTCCAGGTCAAAGTTGGCCGGCAGCTGGAACAAGTGAATAAATTAATAAAAACCTAAAAAACCCATTTTTAAATTTTTTTATGGATTATCCCCCTTTACCCCCCCCCCCCCTTTTATCCCCCTTCCAGTGGTCCGATCGAGCTGGTTTTTGAACTTGTCTGAATAATTAATACTTTACACGCCTGTGCCAAATTTAATTCCAAGCGGACCATTTTTGAGAGCGCTATCTTGCTTACAGACACATATATATGGATATAAATTTGAACGAATGGTGTTTTTTGCTTCTGAGGGCCCCAAAACGAAAAGTTATCATGGTCTTGGGCTTAGGTCTTACCATGAAACCTACCGTAATAACTTCTTCCCTATGGAGGAAATTTGCTAAAATACCTTTATCAGCAAGAATTTCTCAGATAACATCAATATTTGGAGCAAATTTTGTCTATTTAAACCAATCAACAGTATCACAAGTCAAAATTTTCTTTAAACATGGATTTCAGTTGAATTTCAAAACTATTACAAGACAAAGATTTTAGGCCATCAGTGAGGCTGTTGAACAAAACAGGGCCGAAGTAAGGAAAACTCCACTTTCGAATTCCAAGTTACCTGTAAGAAAGTGAGGCCTCCCACAGCTATGGGTAACCCGCTGAAAAACCTCACAACGGAAGGAGAGACAAAACTAGACGGTTTCACCAATACCTTCATTTAATCAATACCTTATGAGTCATGCAGCTTGTCAACAGCCTGCACAGCCTTCATAGGTAGCATATTTACAGTTATACGATAATAGGCAACATCGTAAAATTTCTTGAGGCAAAAAATGAAACGAAAGACTGAGTTTTGAAGCCTGTGCATACACCCCATGTCTTTCCTAGAAAGAACACTGAGGGAAAGGTGTAAATATTCTTTAAAGCATTGATCAAGGAGAGAAAAAAAGAAAGCAACAGTCAATAAGTCTGACGTTTTTAACTAGATTATTTTTTGGTTTGGAAGGACAACAGATTAAATCATTCAATGAGTTGTTATTAATTTAACTAATTAATGCCTTTTGATTCTTCCCCAAATCCTAAAAATCCGGTTCAAAACTGCCTCTCTGTAAACGCCTAAGCTCCAACTGGTTTCTCATGAGGTATACCCAAATTTACGATTTGCTCCATTTGGCTTGAGAAACAAAAATCTTGAAGGGATAAAAAGTTCTGAGCGACAGCTTTTACTCCTAAGACACCACTCACCTTGCCCAGTATGTCGAACCTTGCCAAGGGGCCATGTCGAACAGTATGGTGTCCTGCTCTGCAGGTCGATATACCACCCAACTTGCCCAGTATGCCCTTGGCCAAGTCGAACAGTATGGTGTCCTGTTCTGCAAGTTCAGATACCACCCACCTTGCCCAGTATGTCCTTGGCCATGTCGAACAGTATGGTGTCCTGCTCTGCAGGTCGAGATACCACTCACCTTGCCCAGTATGTCCTTGGCCATGTCGAGCAGTATGGTGTCCTGCTCTGCAGGTCGAGATACCACTCACCTTGCCCAGTATGTCCTTGGTCATGTCGAGCAGTATGGTGTCCTGCTCTGCAGGTCGAGATACCACTCACCTTGCCCAGTATGTCCTTGGCCATGTCGAACAGTATGGTGTCCTGCTCTGCAGGTCGAGATACCACTCACCTTGCCCAGTATGTCCTTAGCCATGTCGAGCAGTATGGTGTCCTGCTCTGCAGGTCCAGATACCACTCACCTTGCCCAGTATGTCCTTAGCCATGTCGAACAGTATGGTGTCCTGCTCTGCAGGTCCAGATACCACTCACCTTGCCCAGTATGTCCTTAGCCATGTCGAGCAGTATGGTGTCCTGCTCTGCAGGTTGAGATACCACCCACCTTGCCCAGTATGTCCTTGGCCATGTCGAGCAGTATGGTGTCCTGCTCTGCAGGTCGATATACCACCCACCTTACCCAGTATGCCCTTAGCCAAGTCGAACAGTATGGTGTCCTGTTCTGCAGGTTCAGATACCACCCACCTTGCCCAGTATGTCCTTGGCCATGTCAAGCAGTATGGTGTCCTGCTCTGCAGGTTCAGATACCACCCACCTTGCCCAGTATGTCCTTGGCCATGTCAAACAGTATGGTGTCCTGCTCTGCAGGTCGAGATATCACTCACCTTGCCCAGTATGTCCTTGGCCAAGTCGAACAGTATGGTGTCCTGCTCTGCAGGTCGAGATACCACTCACCTTGCCCAGTATGTCCTTGGCCAAGTCGAACAGTATGGTGTCCTGTTCCGCAGGTCCAGATATCACCCACCTTGCCCAGTATGTCCTTGGTCATGTCGAACAGTATGATGTCCTGCTCTGCAGGTCGAGATACCATTCACCTTGCCAATTATGTCCTTGGCCAAGTCAAACAGTATGATGTCCTGTTCTGCAGGTCGAGATACCAACCACCTTGCCCAGTACGTCCTTGGCCATGTCAAACAGTATGGTGTCCTGCTCTGCAGGTCCAGATACCACTCACCTTGCCCAGTATGTCCTTGGCCATGTCGAGCAATATGGTGTCCTGTTCGCCGGAGTCGCCCGCGCCCGCGCCGCCTTGCAGCTGAAGCATCGTGTTGAACAGGTTCTTGGTGCTCTGCAGGTCGCGCGTGATGCCTGCGTTCCAGTGCAGCCCGAATACATCGGGGGTGGGCATGGTCGGCAGATCCTAGAACAAAATGAGCAGTGACAAAATGTGTCAAGGTTTTGTTGCACAGTCTTGGATAAAAAGTTACATGGCACCATTGTAAAAATTGACTTGGCAAAAATGAGCTCTTTTATTTATTTAACAAATTATATTTACTATCAAATCCAATTTGACAAATTCTGAAACATTTTTTCTAAGGAATCTCATTGTAAGGAGAGTGTCAGTTAGGTGTACTAGTGCAGATGTAACGGATGATCTTGTGTTCACTCAAGTGAAATATACGTTAATCATTGGGCTTTAATGAAGCAGCATATATATTGTGTTGACAAATCATGAATTTAAGGGACAAAATTTTTTATTATTTTAAATAATATCACCAAGTCAAAGAATGCCTAGTTGTTGAACTTTTCTGTTGTTGACAAATCGTTATACAGTAGACTCTCGATAGTTAAACACTTAATACTTTGACGCTGAATACTTCGATATGGGCTGACAAGTACATTCAAAGACAAACAAATATGTTATTCAGTGATATTTATCGGGACTATATGCTAAAAGTTAATAAAATAGCTGAGAAATATTTTAGGTTTTTGGTATTTAATAAATTTAGAAGATGTATATTTACCACTCTGTATTTTTAATTCCTCTATTAATGTAAAACCCCTTATCCTCCCTTTAGTTCGACATTATGATACTTCAAATCCCCTTAAGTCCACTAAGTATCAAACCTTCGAGAGTCTACTGTCGAGTTTCTACTAGTTAAGAGGAAGTATCCGACCAACATACGTTTATCGCGTCGATAAAGTTGATGTACTCAAAGCGCTCGGGGACGGCGAACTTGGCGCTGATGTCGCTGAAGCGGTAGTTGGTCGTGCTAATGACCTGCGGGTTGCAGTAGTCGAGCAGGATCGTGTTGAGTGCGCGACGGTCCCACGCGTCCGTCACACGGCCGCCGTAGTTACACTCGCCTGTCATGTAGAGGATGGCGGCGAACGGCACCTCCTCATACTCGTTGATAAACATCTGGTAGGAGAAAAATCAGTGGAAATTCTATATTCAGAAGTGTAAATTGGTGTGTATGTCAGAACAGGATCTTAGTGCCTTTAAGAATATTTCCTACCTCTGTTAAAACAATTGAAATTAGCTCCACACTTCGTCCACTGTTTTATTCAGTCCCTTAATTCCTCAAAATCAAATTACATTCAATATACCTCTGTAAAGAAAGAGAGTTGCACAGAGTTTATTGCCTCTCTCAGACTGATTGTGATTATGCGTTCAGAAGAAACATCGTGTTAAACTTTATTATACTTCTGAACGTGTAAACATAATCAATCGATTCTGAAGAATAAATAAATGGGTTTTAATAAATATTGAATGCATAAACATAATCAGTTCTGAAGAAAAAATGCTAGGGTTTGAATGAATATTGATCTTTAAGGAACCTTACAGTTTAAAAAATCATCACTAGTTGCAGGAAAACTAAAACTGCTATCTGTAGTGTTCAATATCATGTTTCTTAAAATCTTACTTACGTTACATATACAAGCTACGTGTTAAAATACTCTTCTGATGAATCCAATTTTTATTAATAAGATTCAGATATTTCATTTAAACACTTAGACCGCATTTTAAATATTACTCCAGAAAAAAATTGCAAAATACCCCCGTTGCAGCAGTCCTGCATACTCAGCGAATTTCAAATGCAAAACAACATATTTCAATCCAACATAGCGAGATTTTACATGTTTTGGTAAGCTCCATAAGAATAACATGGGGAATGAGTATGCAGGTTTGCTGCTACAGGTATATTAAAACTGGGTGGTTTTAATTCATTAATTAGGAGACCTGAACTAGAAGAAGCTATTTACCAAATTTTATCAAGATATGTTGAGAAATAACCGAGATACAGAATTTAACTTATTTCCCATAAGGTTAACATTGAGACAACGTACTGTGTTTACCACTTTCAATATCTTGGTAACCAATGGACATAGAGCAGTGATTCAAAATACTAAATTGTTTGTTTTTTTGAGCTGAATTCAATGGTGCCAACAAAAATTTTATTTTTATATGTAAAAAACTCCAAAAACCCATTTTTGGGGGGGTTTATCCCCCTTTACCCCCCCTTCCGGTGGTCCGATCGGGCTGGTTTACGAACTCGTCCGAATAATTACTACTTTACACGTCTATGCCAAATTTCATTCCGATTGGACCATTTTTGCGCAAGTTATCGTGCTTAAAGACACACATATATATATATATATATATATATATATATATATATATATATATTTATGAAAGTGAACGAATGGTGTTTTTGGCATCTGAGGACCTCAAAAAGAAAAGTTATGATGGTTTTAGGCTTAGGTCTTACCATGAGACCTACGGTAACAGCTTCTTCCCTATAGGGGAAATTCGCTAAAAAACTCCAACTCAAAAAATGGGGGATTATGTGAAATTGTTTCAAGCAGCTATAGTTATTCCATATTATCGTAAACAAGTTTTCAGCTGATTCTAGCTTGAGCTAACTTAACAAAAACATTAACTCATAGGGAGACAAAAACTCATGAAATTTATTAACTTTTTTTAGTTTTTCCTCTCAATTCCTATTCTTCTTTCAGACACTTCTTGGGATGCTTATATAGGTAGCATTAAATTCTGTGTCGAATGACGTTCAAACAATTAAGATCGGTTTTGATATTCACCCGCCAATGTTCGTCAGAGTTCACAAATACTTAACAAAACCATCTGAGGCTGCTCTCTGACGGAAAACTTGTTAACGGTTCAGAAAATAGTTCAATCACATCAAATTCACAGTGCCACTAAACAACAAAACTACCAAGATCACACTTCACCTGAAGCTGCTGAATCGAAATGAGGTAATCGGACTCGTTGAACTCGTACGGAATGTTCCATCCGATCGGACCGAACTTCCTCCGCTCCTGGACGACGGCATGGAAGAACGTGATTCCATAAAGCAGCCGAGAGAACATCTTGTCCTTGCCGGGACACCCGTGGAAGAACTGCATGTCTCGCACGGGGTCGGACGTATAACTCCGCAGCATGTTCAGCTTCAGTCCCGTCGGCGCCTCGTTTGTCATCTTCACACCGTTTTGCAAGATGGATGGAGGGAACTGAAATAAGAACATTTGTTCAGAAAATGTTTCGGTAGTCAGTATAACTGTTGACAATGAATACTGAAGTAGAGGTCGTGTCAAATAACTTGGCCCAGGCTGTCCGTAAGCCCAATGGTAAAACGAACATTAGACTTATGGGCGGACTGGGCCACAACATTTGACTCCTCCTAAACATTCTTAATAAATTTGTATTGTAAAAAGTGTACCAGGTTTTGATTTAGTCAGGATTATAGAACCTAGATACAGACGATCACCAACAGAGTGTAATGATTTTTTTTATGTGTTTTTGTGTCTCTGGCATTTATTAATGTTTTGATCGGTAATGGCTCAAATGGCCCGGGTCTTTTTACTATTTAACAGAAACCTTTTGTTAAATAACATCATTATTAGCAGCCCAATGACAAGTGGCAATTGGGCTCAGCTTTGATCCTGGATAGGATTTGTAACGGCAACCCTCGGGTTATGAGGTGAGCACATTATCCACTCAGTTATCCAGTCGAGTAGAAATTTAAACTATTAGTTACTCTATTAGGGAGGAGGTAACTAAATATTTATTGTCACAGAAAACAACCATTAGTCAGTTCTATTTATTTGGGGCTGTAGATTAGTAAAAGTTTACTTGATTAGGTAAAATAAAAAGTTAATCATTCATCAGTATTGCTATATTTGTAATTTATAAAGGTAAGTTTTTATTTTTATTTCGAAGGTACCGAAAACAAATTTATAGATAAACATATGAATTCAAAGTCATCCTACATTCTCACTGAATAAAGCTTAGGTGGCAAACATATTTCCCTGTTTTTTTTATTTTTTTTAGCGAATTTTTCCCTATAGGGAAGTAGCTATTACCGTAGGCGGCACAGTGAGACTTAAGCCCGGGACCATGTTATTTTTTCATTTTGAGGTCCCTAGACCCCAAAAACACTGTTCGTTCATTTTCATATATATGTATATATATATATATATATATATACACCTGTCCGTAGGCGCGATAACTTTTGTAAAAAAGGTCCGATCTTGATGAAATTTGGAACAAACGTGTAAAGCGTCATTCATGACTTTGAGTTCGAAAACCAGCAAGATTGATTTACTCTAAGAAGGTTTTTTTCACAAAATAAAATTTATTTTCTAGATTTAACACCTTTTTACTAATTATTTTTAAACTTGATTGTCAAAATTGGATTCAGCTTAAAAAAACAAACAATTTAGCATTTTGAATTATTATTCTACGTCAATCCATTGCTTAGATATTGGATGATATTGGATGTGCTTAACACAGTACGTTGTCCAATATTGTTTTTAATTTTTCCCTCCAAAAAGTATAGACACCCTGATTTGAGATGTTTTTAAAAAATACAATTCTGAACATATGATTAAATTTGCAGGTGTAGAATATTTTATTTGTGTTTATTTTGAATAGTTAAGAGTTCATTGATCAAGATTTTGCAGAAAATATATACTATATCAAAAAATACAAATTATTTTTAAATTTAATAAAGAAAGTAAGAGCATTTGGAAAGGGGGGGGGATGTCTTGGTCTAAACTGCCTGAAAATGTAGCATAATATATGATATGTTTAAAATTATGAGGATTGATAATATGTTTTATTGAAATTGGCTGGAGATGTAGGCCTGTTGCAACAGGGATGTTTTAATTACTATAAAACTGACCATATGATTGAATTTTTTCATGAGATTAAATTATTTGTTTGTTTTGAGTGTTTTGAGTTCATTGGTTATATGTTTGTTGGCATTTATATTCTATAATAAGATTACAGTTATTAAAAATTGAAAGACTAAGAATTATATAACATACAAAAGTGTATGTATTACTAATGAAAACCAATATGGTCTCTTTGTTAATTTTCCTCATGTTTAAAGCTCATGAATGATTAAATATGTGTTTTTAGTATATTATTTACTTAATGTATTCAAATGATACTTTCCTTCAAACAAGTTGAATGTTCACATATACAAAATAAATCCTATAGCAATTCGCTGAGTACGCAGGTCTGCTGCGACGGGGGTATATTTTTTTAAGAGGGTTGCGGCCTTTTTTCACCTTGCCCTTGCTCCGCCCACATAGACTATTGATCTGTGCGTGGACGTTATAAAGCAAAGACAAGGAGTAAGCTGGTATAGTACAAGGATGAACAGTACTGATAAAAGTAAGCGACACACACGGGTCTCCAACTTGCGATGCTTCGTGGCCTCAGTTAGAAGACCGACTCACTAAGAGTCGGTCTTCCATCACCAATGAGTTCAATCTTCCTTGTGTTATTCAAGGTTCCTTACTGGGCCCTCTATTGTTCTTGATTTTCATTAACCCTTTGGCTGCCAAGAAAAATTTCAGATTTTGTTTTCATACTGCCATGAAAAACTCATGATTTCAGTTTTAAACTGCCATGGTAAAAATGCTACATCAGACAGAGGACTTGGATGATGAAACAGCTGACTCATATAAGCCTATGGCCCACCTTATCCGTGGGGTAGCTGGTCAGCCAGAGCCGGAACTCCTGGGACGTGTTGGAGATGTCCAGGCCCTCGCAGATGTTGTCGAGGGCCGGCATCCAGCTGACGGCCAAGTGGCAGTTCTGCAGACAGACCCAGCCACCGTCCTTCTGTGCCGTGCGAATCAGCTCCGCAGCGATTGGCCCCTAGATCAAATCTAATCTAAATAGTTTTCTCGAATTGAACAAGTTCAATTTAGGGACACCAATTTGCATCACAAAGACGGTCAACACACTTGCATTATTTTATCTCATTAAAATGGACAGACAATTTTGCAACATGTTCACTTAAACATAATTAGCATAAAACTTAATGCTTTAAATTTAATGGTCCAATTTAAAGCTCTGAATCCTGTGAATAAATCTAGGAATATATGATGCGCATGTATGTTACTTGGTATGTGAGTATGCAAACTGAAGAAGTCACTTTTGAGTTGGAAAATTGCTCTTTAAATGTTCACTTCATTTTACATTTTTAGTTCATGTTTTAGTGGATTTGGTTTTTTTTATGTAGACAATTTGTTACTAAGCCAAATGGCTCTCTTTTAGTAATTCTACATGAGGGTCATGTTTAGTAGTTTCCATGGACATGCACTGCAGATATATGTTCAGCTTATTATGCACCCTCAAAGTTACAGCATTATCACATAGTAAATAACCGTTGGTATTTGAACCTGGAATTCAGGGGATCAAAGTCCTATGCTTTACCACTACACCAAGCCACTCCCCGAAAATAAATGGCCCTCTGTCTGGTTTTTACTTGTCTGCAAATCAACAACGGATACAGCAAATAGAAATTGATAAGCGTGTTTGGACTTTTCAGAATGACCAGCTTTCTCTTCACTTTGGTCCCTCATTGTCTCACAAGAAACTTTATTTAAAGATTTTATTTTTAAAAAAGCAAAAAAAATCTGACGTTTCAGAATCCCCCAGGCCTGGTTCACACAGTGACAAGTGCGAGCGACAAGTAGCAAGTGAAAACAAAACATCCTACACAGTGCTGCCATCTTTGTTTTCTTTGTTTTCACTGGCTACTCGTCACTGTGTAACAAGGCCTCACCTGCCCCTGGCCCAGGGAGATGGACTGGAACTTGGCTCCGAACCCCTTCTTGGCGGCGAACTGCATGAGTCCCGCGATGGGGTCGACGCCTGGCGACAGGATGAAGATGAGCGGACTGAGGCAGTTGGAGTCGCTGTACGACTTGGCGATGTCGAACGGCGGCGGCTGCACGAACCGCGGGTCCATCTGGTGCTCCACGACCTTGATCAGCAGGGGCACCACCTTGACACAAATAAAATCAAATTAAATCAGATCAACAGTGGTGCCACCTGAACACAAATAAAATAAAATAAAACCCAATCAGTTTCGTGTCATTTACATAGCAATGTACAAGAAGTGATAAAAAATGGTTAAAAAAATTCCTGACTGGAGGTTGACAAACTTGGAGAGATGGTCTCTGTTGTCTGTGCGTTGCAGGATGAAACTTTTAACATATATTCACAGCAATCTTCCGTCTGCACACACCCAAAACACGTGTCCTGCGAAGTAAGAAGAAGTGTGTGCAGATAGAAGTTTTCTGTGAAGATATGTTAGAAGATTAAAAAAATCCCAAAAAGACTCTACGTCTGTGCTTGAGAATGAGTCGCTATAAAATTATTTTCAATATATAATCAAGTAACATGAAGAATCATACCAAAAATAAAGAATAAACTAATTGAAATTAACATCTGGGACACCTGAACATTTTGAATAAATAATCTCGGATAACATCACATTGTAGTTAGTTTAAACTGTCTATAAAAATATCCAAACGATTTATTTCAGAACAAAACATCCACTGAATAAAATAAGACTGTGACTTAAACTAACTGTACCCACTATTATATTGCAGTAAAAGTTGTGTGGTGGAGATGGCCCTGAAAAAGGTTCAAAGGATTGACGGCTCAACAAAAACATTGAATTTACTCCTTTCAGCTGAGTTTCAGCAGGATATTTGGAGCATTTACAGTTATTGCCCATCTAAATTCATGCTCCTGACCATACCATACAATAAGACTAGGAGCCATACATTACTAAAAACAAATCTCAAGGTATATTACATAGATGTAGAAACACTGTATGTACCAGAATACTGGTCACCTGGGCCAGCTGATTTCCATTCAAACGATTTTTTCAGGCCTCCAAAGAGATTGAAAAAAGGAAAAAGGTTTGCATGTAAAATCCCTAAATGGAAACACTAATCAGCTGATCCAGCGGATATATTTTGGTACAAACAGTAGTCAGTCAAAGCTAGAGTCAAACAACATGGCTCATGCTATCTATAAACCCAATGCTAAAATTAACATTAGCCTTATGGCCAGACTGAGCCATGCCATTTGTCTCGACCTATACCTTGTCTGGGCGGATCATCCTGATGACGATCAGTTTGTGGAAGATGGTGAGGGAGGTTTCCCAAGGAGCGGGGAGGGGTTCAAGGTGGGGTTCTGCTGCATCGTACAGCTTTTGCCACGCGGCAAGGTTTTTGGTAAAGCTTTCCGTAAACCCTTAAAAACACAGAAAAATGTTACTCACTTATTAGGACGAGTAAATGGTGATTGATATATTTCTTAATATAATTTTTTTTAATATACCTTAATTTTAATTAAATTCTTTTTGACACATAATTAAGAAACTAAACCAACCATCTACGTTTATTGATGAGACATCTCTCTCTTCTATATAATACCATATTCAAAAGGTTTAGCTCTTTCATTATTCCATTGGTAGAAAGTATAAAAATGAGGAGACAAGTGGTTAAAATCTTTACATGTATGATGTAACATCCCTCGTATCCGAGAGTAGGGCTTAGTTCATTAGCAGTGAATCCAATATAACATTACCACAAAATAGTAAACAATTATTTGAATTCTTTGTTTGAAATTAAGTTTGGTGAAGATGTATTCATATTTTAATTTTTATCTTTGGGGAAATTGGCCATTTCTTTGATTTTACTAATCGGTGATAGCAAATTTCAGCAAAAATTTAAATCAAAGCAATAATATTAACAGTGGTACAAAACCATTTACCACACGTTAAGGGGAAAAAGTACAAAGGGCCTTGTTAGAATGAGTTATCAGGGTTAAAAAGCATCAAATAAATGTAAGGGTAAATATATGTAATTTTAAAAATCAATCAAAAAGTTGAATTTTGGTGAGTTTTGTTCTTGTTGAGTTACCTTTGAAAGCTGGGAGGCTCGTCACACGACAGACTTCGTCCCAAGATTTGTCAATGAGCCACTTTGAAGCTGGGTTTGGAACAGGGTTTTCTAGCCCTACTCCGCCCGTCAGCAAAAAGTTTAACTCATTTTTATGTAGCTGGCCTTCAGCTCTGAAAATCAATACGTAAATACAAAATGTATAGACTATTTTTAAGAAAATCACTGTCTGTGATATCATTAATTATCCTATGAACATTTTTATCACAATTTTGAGAAAAACCTCCTCCAAATAAAAATTTTTTGTTGTACCCATCCTTTTTAGGTCATTCATTTTTGAAGCAGAAACTGTATTTAATATAATATAGGTACGATACATCATGCGACATTTCTGTTACAGTTTGAATTCGAGAATGAATGTTTCTTTTGTCAGTTGAAAAGGAAATTATTGAAATTATACTTGAAGAAGAGCTGTTGTATGTGATTAATTCAATGATGAATAGGTTTTTGAACTTTAAATTTGCTACAACACACCTAATATTTTTTTTAATTAAGGAATATACATATAAAATTTATGTATGTAAAGGTAACTATTGTAACTATGTAAGTAAGTTAACTATGTATTATGTAAAGGTGTATAAATGATAAATTTATTGATCAATACTTACATCATAATGCTGGTGCAAAGCACAAATGAAAAGAGAATCTTGTCCTTCTCAAACAGAGAACGACAAACATTGGTGTAAAGGTTGTGAGTGAACTTGTCTTTCAGGAACTCCAATCTCTTGGCCAACACTTTGGACTCGTTCCTGTTGTGAGAAAAGGAAACTAAGCTTAAAATAAAATAAAAATTACTCTTATGGTCTACGGTTTTAAAACTTTATTATTTTTCAAAATTCCTTTTGCTTAGTTTATTTAGGTAATTATACAAATTGTAAAGCCTTAAAAAGATAACATTAGTTTATTTCTCCTCTTAGGTATGAATTTTAGGGCATTTTCTTTCACCTATTTAAAAACCACTCATATAGCGTTTGTTTCAAAATTGAATGTCAGCTACTAAAGTGTAACATAATATGTATGGTTCATCATACGTTTTTATCACTCAAAGATATAGCTATTGTAAATCACATATTCATCCTGACAGTTTTAAAACTATATAAAGAAATAATCACTTATTTAAACAATAAGTTGAACTTTATCCAAATTAAAATAACATTGTTTATTGATATTGAGTACAAAACAAAATTTTCGGGTGAAGCATTGGGCCGTAATAGTGAACCAACTGCCCTGTCACTTGGTATAATAGTCACTTGGTATAATAGGCTTTCTTCTTAATTATTCTCGCTATTCAAAACAATCACCTGATTATCTGTTTCATTTGTGTTTAATTTAAATTGACAACAACCAAAAATTAATGTACCGAAAACGTTGAACTATTGATTGGTGGAATGAGCGAGTTTTGCAACTTTGATATCAAGTTTCATCTTGACCTATCAAAGGGAACATATTTCTGTGACCTCGACTGAGGCTATATTTTTACCCAATAAACATTGATATCCAGCATCGACGTTACGAGCTTTGGCTCAACAGGCCTCAAGGTAGTTGGGTAACCTTATATTTTCTCTTTTCTGTAGACTTTAAGTTTTACAACAGTAAAGGTCCTTGACTTCAGCTGATTATTTTTCTCTTTAGGTAGAAAAAGAGCTTCTTTAGCCCTGCAACACATGTGATAAAACTGCCGTTTTCGTAAAGGTAAAACAAAAAAGAATTTTATTTGTTTTCTTTTGACTGCATTAACAAGTTTCCCCTGGAAAATATTAATTGGGTGAGGTAAATCTGACGAAACAGTTACAGGTGTTACTTACGCACTCTCGATAGAGAATATGTAGATATTGATGAACCAGGAGAGGGAGTATTGGTACATGGGATCCACGTTGGGCAGGTCTGTGATGCAGTAGTACAAGATGGCCGAGTGTTGCGCCACGGGCCGGTAGCCTTGCCTGAATTCCTCGATGATCTTTCCCGTCTCTATCGCTACTTTCTCCTTCTCCAGGATATCTACAGAGAGAGCCTGAGGAAGAAGAGAACCTATTTTGTGTTGTGTATTTGTTTTCAAGCTTTAAACAAGATTGGTAAGTACATTGAAAACAAATAAATTAAAATAGCTAATATAAACTAAAGAAATAAAGCAGCTGTTTATCAAACAAGCAGGTAAATAAAAAATTAATCTCTCAGATTGATTATAAAACAATATAAAATATAAAAAATACTTTTTTTAGTAAACTACGTAAATTTTTAGTTCCTTGTTTAAGTCTTAAGTTCCTAAATTAAAAATGTACTTTTTCTATAACCAATGATTTAAATTTGCAAAATTGTGTTATTTGATAGTCCTTGAAAGTTGCTTCATTTCAAAGTATTTCTAAAATAAACAGCTGATTGATAGTTTTAATTCAATCATATGTTATTATTGTTCAATGTTTATGAATTTGTATATCAGTTTCTTATGTTTATTTGATGAGGAATAACAAAACGTACCATTCATGTTTTAATTTTGTAATTATTGTGTTAATTTAAATAGTGGTTGTTTGTTAACAATTTAAGTGACAAATTTACAACAGTTTAAAACTCAACAGAAACTAATCCTGACTGATTATAAACTACCTTACACAATTTGGGCTTATATTCCACCTTCTTTAATCTCTTCAAATCGCTTCAGTGCAACTTAAAACCCTCTTCAATAGTTCACACAAATTTAGGAACATAATTATCACACAGAATAAACAAGAATAAGGCCAGACAACTCTGCTCCAAGGAGAAGATTGACAAAGAACTTTTAACTAATTTCATCAAAACAATAAAATAACCTTCAAACACTATTTTGTGAATAATAATTTCAAATTCTAATGTTATTAGTACTTGCTGAGAGAGAAAATATAATAGAATTCCATTTGTTCCTTACTCAAGAAAGGTTCATGATACTGACCTTTGACGAGTCTAAAACTTCAATTGCAGATTTGTCTTCCAAAATAGTGCCAGCTGAGGAAGTCAAAATGTACAGAATCTTATCTTCGGTCTCTTTAAGCGTCTTCTTATTATTTGCACTCTCGACGATTAAGTTCTGCCTTTTATCTTCCAAGTCAGGCCTTTCTTTGGCCACAACTATACCCAACAGTTGGTCTTCAAGACCTTCCACCGTCAACGCAAAATTTATCAACGTTACTTTATTGCAGACCTCCGGCAAGTAGTGTGGGTTTCTCAGTTTGGTGGTGATATATATTCTAAAGTTTTTATTATACTCTATGACGTTGTCTCCCAAGCTTATGTATTCTGTGTTTCCTGTAAACAATGAGAATGAATCAGCACAACTGTTACTAAAATAACCATACAGTAAAATAAAAACATATAAAAATCATTTGTTCACTGAGGTTCTGTTTTTTTAGCATGGATCACTTAGTTTAGCAACTATAGTAGAAATAACGGAACTATGAAGTCAGAAAGGGAGGGAAATTAAACTTTTTGTTCACCAGCAATACTCATGTCCCTTACAAAAATAAACAAAAACCTACGAGTAAAGTTCGCAAGATCCCACCAAATATATCATTGGCTGGAGCATTTTGTTTTAGGTCACGATCTTGTTTCCAATTGTAAAAATTAAGCCTAATCGGTTTGATGTTTTTATCTTGTTCTAAAAGTTTATTGATTGTCTGCTAGATAGTGACACTTAGACTTTAGAATTTACAGAGATTTTGGAGTTCCTCGAGTGTTTTTGTCTGCCTTCGTCAGGATGGTCTATCGCTGGTGAATGATGAGGATCTCCTTCTTTATGATAAGTATCTCTTTTTAAATCCTATATGTCTCAAAAACCAACATTTTTGCAAACACCAAAACACATCTTTTTAGTTTTGATTTATTTGATAGCACAAACAACTTAGGAAATTAAAATTCTCTGAGTAATGCTGCTAAAAATGGTAAATGTAGCCTATTTGTCCAAAGTGACATCACAAAATTTTGATTTTTCATAGTTAATCATCCCAAGGGTCCATAAATTATGTATTGCCGAAATTGGCCTTTTCAGACCCCCTCCCCTCTCATAACAGCCTTATTGTTACAAAACAGCGATTTGTTGGTGGTACGTTTGTTTTTTTTGTGTGACACTCACTCCCTGAAAAATTACTTGTGCCTCGCTGCTCTGCCCCCCCCCCAAGATGCATTAAAAACCTCATAATTTTAAGGGAAAATAAATTAATTTTGAGATTTAAGAAATTTACCGTAACGATTTAATTAGGGCACTTTACCCAGTCAGTATTACTGACAGTAATTCTCGATATTGACATTAAATACTGATGAATACTGTGGGTATTGACGTACAATGGAAAATACTGATGAATGCTATCAAATGGGATTGATGATCCGGTATTGACAATACGAAATGTCAGGAAATACTGATCGTGAAAGGTCCGCTTTAGCTGTGTAGCCCCCAACCCCCCTACCCACCCTGTAATGCTACTGGAGACACCCCTCCCTCAGAAGCGTTTCATAATTTATGGCCAGCACCCAAGGGATGACATGGACCCTTGTTTGGCTTCTTTTTATGCTACAACCATACCATATAAAAAATCCTCTTCTTCAAACACCTTTTTTAAATAAATGTATCATACCGTTGCTGAATTCGGATATTTTAAACAAACTTAACACAAAAAACCAAAACATTTAAAAAAAATTATAAAATCAAAAACTTGGGCACGAAAAACAACTGTTTTGATAAGTCAATGTCGCCAATGTATAAAGAACCCTCTAATTATGGACACCTTAAGGAAGAATGAGTAGTTCCAAGGCCACCTCTAGTAATAAGGCCGCGGCCTTCGACCTGGCAATGCCGCTCTTCAAGAGTTTTTTGCATGGTAAAAACCCTTACAGAGCCAGCTGATATCATGTAAACAAAAGATAGTGCCATAAGAGAGTATGGATAAAGAAATCAGCTGAACCCTTAGGCGCGCTGTTACCATTTACTAGCACTGCGGCCTTGTTACTATAGCTCTGGACAGCCTTACTGGCGGGTGAGTGAGTGCGCTGTTGTCGTAATTAGTGTTTAATATCTGCAATGTTTTGGGAATAAATCACATGATCATTTGTTTATGTAAAGGAACTTTACACAAGAAAATATTTTGCTGCAACCGCAAGTGCAACTAATATTAAATGCTAGCAAGCTCAACACAATTCATGAAGTACGACGATAAAAGTGTGGAAACACATTCTTAAATGCAAACAAATCATTTAAGATGAAAGGTTGCCAAAATAAAAAGACCAGCTGATGCATTGCGCAAATATTTCCCAGAAATTTTAATTGCGTAAGAAATCTCTCGGTGAAATATTACAGGGCATTCTTTTGTAGTGTAAATGAGGTGAAACGTAAACAAAGTTTTGACAGTTCTACCAAAACATGTGTTCATTTAGCAGAAATTTTGGGAGATTACAATTTTCGCCACCCGCCAGTAAGGCTGTCCAGAACTACAGAGAGAGATGGCTATTTTAGTTCCCGCTGCCGCAAAAGAGATGGTGCCACTTTCTTTTTTCAGTGCGATTGGAACTGTCATAACAGTTTACGGATCAAGCTGACTTTCCGAATTCAAGCAGCTGGTTGAATATTTTGACACTTATATGTTACTGTTTTGTATTCTTGTATCTTTTGCCATAATGTTAAATCTGTTTTTGTTTACAAACATACTCATTTTGACATTTCGGATAGTGAATAGAAGCGCGGATGACGGAGCCAGCTTGAACCATTCCATGCATCAGCGCTAATTTCTCCTCTGCTTTTCGGTGGCGAAACAAATAAAATGAACATCGGATGTCTCTACTTAGAGGGTTCTGTACACATCGACGTCGCCTACCCTGGCGGAAGGTCTGCTTGAGCAGGATGGGGTCTAGGGGTGGGTCCAGGTCCTCTCCCACGTCCTCCACCAGCGCCGGCATCCCGTACTCCAGACACACCTCCAGCCGCTTCATGTACTTGCCGTCCGACAGCCGCACTATCTCCAGCTCGTTGTACTTCTCCATCGACTTGATCCACTTGTTGGCCTGGCCCTGCGGGTCGATCAGCAGCGACCACCTGCCACACGGTCAAACTAGTCATACAGGTTGTGAACATCACTCACAACAATTAAAATCACTCAATTACGGTTTGGGCCCATGAGGGACAATACAGGAGATGGGCGGGCTCCCATTCTTGAGATCTTGATAGTAAGTAAGCTCATTCTTCAATCTACGTCTTGACAGATAGAATAAGATCTTCTGCGGTTGGGAAGGCAGGAGGTATAAGACAAATCATAAGACTCGTCACAGGACACAGGCACCTGGACATCAGCACTGAATTGGGGTGTACAATGGAAGTGCGGGCAGGCAGATGAGACTGCTGGTCACCTGCTGTCTGACTGTGATAGATTTGCTGAGGTAAGGTTGACAACTCTTGGAACCTTAGAAAGGGGCAGACACCTTCCTCAAGAGGAGATTGTTGGTAGGCTGCAGCAATTCATCAAGGACTTTGATAGATCCTGAATCATCTCATCATTGAGAAAAGGGTGCACAACAAGCCCTTACGGCTGAAGTGCCTAGGGACGTTGGTCTGCCCTTCCAAATGAATGGTTGAATACATTATGCACAAGACAGGCCCTGTAGATCAGTCAGCAGCGACCACCTGCCTCACGATCCAACAGCTAATACACTATGTGCCGAAATAAACCATACTAAAACTAAATTAGCTCAGATAAACTTCAGATGGGTCAACTGTTGGTTGTATCCCATGTTCTATTTGGTTTGAAGTTGTTTTGCATTGTTTTGATGTTCCATACTGCTAAGGAATGTTTAATCTTGAAGCGTTATTTTTTTTTACTTATATATAATTTTTAGAAGCGGGAGTGCCAAGTGTTGCACAAATCACCAATCCAAAATGTTCAAATCCAATCCAAATGATGCTGTCATTTTAAAATCAAAGTAATTATTATAGCACTTTTGTGGAAGCATTCTTAGAAACAAAATGATTTGTGCAAAACTAAGAAAATTAACTCATCCAATTTCGTGAGAAAAAAATAAATGCTCTAAGGTAAAACTTCCTTGGTAAAACTTCCAATAAGCACCAAGCCCACTAAATCCAGCCTAAAAAATAACTAGCAAAGTCTGATCACAATAAAGACATGGGATAAAATCAACAGTGACCCAACTGATCAAAATGTTAACTAGAGCTAATTCAGTTAGTTTTCAGTACTATCTATTTAGACACATACTGTCCCATAAAATCTGCTAATAATACAAATCTTTTGTCCCTGGTGGTCTGGGTAGAACAATATTTTTCCCTTTCCATTTAACTTTAGCCAAATTTTTAAGTTAGTCTCAGAAAGTTAACCTCCGAATTACAAAGGTCAGTAAAACCTTCATAAGATAATCATTTGGTTGCGCACAAGTAGTTTTGGCCCCTAGGACAAACACAATTTATGCACCACCAACATCACTGCTATCTTTAAAAAATAAAAGAAGAGAAAAAAATTGCACAAGTTGACAATGGTTCTCTTACCGATTGGTTGTATCCACTATTACAGCATTTTCAATTGAAAACGCATCTCGAGGTAATCCACATATATTCCAGTTTTGAATCTTGATATCTGATCCTAAGATTTGAGTGAAATTATATACAGGAGAATTGGGAATTTTCTTTTGATCGCACAATTTTTTCCAGTCATCAATCAATTGTTGCCTGTAAAAATAATTGAGCTTTATTACTGAGCTGTAAAGAAGTATGTTGAGAAAAATATTAAAATATACAAGATATTGTAGGTCCAAAAACAGATTTTGAATTTGGAATTAGTTAATTTTTTCTAAATGTTGTGACAAATTAACTTAGAATACTTAACGGTGATTTTACTAGTGGCTTGTAGGGGTAAAAGCCACTGAAAATGGAAAAAAATAAAATATTTGTTGCTGAGCATTTTGGACAAACCATTGAACAATTTACATATCGATATGTTAGGGGTTTTCTTAGACAGATTGTGATGTTTGAGCTGTCAAATTAAAGATAGTTTAAGATAAATTGCTGCTATGTCTCAGAATTTTAAGAAAGGGCATTACAAACTAAACCAAAGGGCAGATTTTTTGCAACAGTTGCTCTGTCCGTCAACATTTGAATAAACTTAATTAATTTTGTTTAGAAGTTATTAAACATTTAACGTTTTATAAAACTTAAAAAATAAAATAGCACATCTTTCAACAATATATAAATCAACGTAAAACATGACTGTAATGCAGACTAACTCAAGAGAGATGCCCTGAGATGGCATACATTCCTTTCCAAAAAAATTAGTCAAATATGTTTCCCAGAAGCTGTCCTAACGATCCAGCATCCAATTCTGAATGAGAGGAAGTCTACCATAATGAACCAACTGAGAGCCAATTATATGGGCCACACAAGGAATCTAACCTATCTGCACTGACCTGTAAGCCGAAGTGAAGAACGAGAGATAAGCGATGACGCCACAAGAGATAAGAACGTCACCGGGAAGACAGTCATACAACTCTTGGAGCTTATCCGCCGCTTGGCCCCACCTGGACTTCTCACCTCCCAGACCACCTGAACACAAAGCCAATGAGAGAAAGATAAGCGATGACGCCGCAAGAGATAAAAACGTCTTGAGACAGTTGTACAACCTCTCTTAAAACTGACACTTTTTGCATCAGTACTCTAAGTACACTTTGGTAACTTTGGAAAATTTAACTCCCCTAATAATAAAAGGCCTGAATTAACTTTCCACAAGGCCTACAGAATTTTTATAAAATCTCCTGATAATAATAGCTAAATTTTTTTATTTATATTATATGGGAATAAATAACTAAAAAAATACAAACCAATTAATTTCTCTGCTTGAATCAGCTTGTCTGAGCAAAGCTGCACTTCATCTTCCAATTCTTTCTTTTCTTTAAGTGTTTTCTCAAACTTCTGGTTTAGAAGGCTGAGCTTCTCTTCTAAAGCTCTCACTTCTGACAGTTTTTCCTCTAGAATCGCCATAGTTTCTGCAAATTCTTTCTCTGCAGCTTCTAATTTTATTTTTTTGGGTCCAACAATCTAATAACAAAATTATATCTGAGGTTAGTTTGTTGAGGAAAAGCCAAGGGCTTAATAGGTCTTTAAGTAAGGAGAGGGATAGGTTATCAGCTAGCTTACCTGAAAAATAAAGTTCATAGCAGCAGCAGATAGAAACTAATAAAGAGTCACATAAAAACACTGATATTTCATCCCTCTAGGGGGCTTCTTTGGAGTTGCCAAGTTGGTAAAGAGTCACATAAAATTCGTCCTATGTGAAAAAAAGAGTCACTAATATTTCGTCCTCCAGAGGGATGAAATATTAGTGTTTTTAAGTGACTCTTTATTTGTTTCTATCTGCTAGCTACTGCCATGAACTTTATTTCTCAGGTAAGCAAGCTGAAAACCTATCCCTTTCCTTACTTAATGAAAATTATATCCGAGTGGTTTGCACGATTATTACGCAAGGGTCCGAAAGATAAAAAAAAATAGTATATGAAATGCAATTAATTTAAAGTTAAGAGCAGAATTGTGGATAAATCAAGAGGGCTTACCAATAAAAAAGTAGATACATTCCAGGGGGAATGCAAAAATACTTAGAGCCTAGAATATTCAAGACCACTAGCTTCTTTATGAAACAGAGTGACCCCTTAGAAAATTTCTCCAGAATTCTTAACTTTAATGTGATTCAGATTCCCTCTAACACCTAACGATTGGAACGTGATTGGCAACGTTTAAAATCCTACCAATGGCTTTTTGGCCGGACATTTGGAGGACCGGTAGGCGCCCTGAAAGAAGACTTACCTTAGCTGTGATGTCGTATTTACTGAGAGCGATGATCCACTTGCACAGACCCTCGGCGGCACTCGATGCTTTGGCCACAATCTCCGGCTTGAACAGTGGGTTGGTCAGATACTCCTTCCTGATCACCGCGATGACCTCATTGGGAATGTTGTCCTTGTCATAGTCTTTCAATGCTTGCAGGAACCCCATGTCTCCGAGCAACCGCTTGCTTGGCCCCCAGTAGTCCATCATCTAAAAGTGTGAAGGCACTTTGGAGTAGAATGCTTATTGACCCGTGGAGGTTTGTAATTTTGTGAAATATCAGATCAAATCACATTACTAAAATAAAAAATTGTCTATATGAATTGATTAAATCCAATCACATTTACAGTACAGTTTTTACAGTTTTATTACTTTTTCTCATGATCCTATGTATTATTGCTCAGTATCAGTATTATTCTCAGTATTCTATGTATTATTGCTAATACTGTACGTAAGAAGATACTGTGCAAAAGAAAAGATGATTTGAATTGAATTAAATTTAAGTTCAAGAGTTGAATCAAATTTTAGGTTCCCCGATAACTGCTTAACTCTTTATGAAAAAGTCCCTAAGGTAGTTGGAAAACAAATACCTGACTGAAATTTTGTAATAGGTGAGCAATAATCAATTCTATGACATACACTGAAAATATTTGGACAGAAAAAGCTTTTCATCATTTAGGGGAATTTCACATCAAAATATTTACATAGTATTTCACATTCTATATAATTTTTCTTAGTTTTTATCATAATTGACAATCTTTTTGTTTGTATATTTACACTATACAACTCAGAATAAAAGATGAAAATAAATTAAAATTACAATGGTATGTTATATGCAAATAAATCATGTTTATATCTGAATGTGAGACATAAGACTATAAGTTGTGAGACTTTGAGGTGTTAAGACCATGGCACACGAGTGAGTAAATAAGTACAAAAATTGCAATATAGCTATTGAAATAGCTTATTTACGCTATCAAAGAGTTACAAGACTGAAAGTTGTGAGACCGTAAGTCCTGACTGTCTCAGGAGAGTGTGAGCCCCAAAACTGTCACATGAGACTGCGAGCAGTTAGTCTCTTGGGTCATGCAACTCTGACTCGTGGGACGTTGACTACAGGAGTCTTTTCTGTTATATCCCTGCATTTACAGGCTTTTTCTATAGATCGTGGATTCATTGGGAATGTCCAAATAACTATTTATAACTACTCCATAACATCTAAAAGAAGAAGTTTCCAGTTTTTGTTTAGATGAAAAATGACAAAAATGATGGAAAATGTTTTTGTTTTGATGATGATGAAATGATGTTTTGGTTTAGATGTTAAGGGTTACTGCAAACAGGCCTCTGCATACGTCACTCGCATTATCGTTTTATTTTTATTTATCAACCTAACCTAATTAAGTTGTTCTGGCCACCAGAGTAACTTTAAAGTTTAACAACGTCATTAATATGTGTATAGTTTTTTGTGTTTGTATGTCACTAAGTCTATGTTAAAAAGTTGTTATAAAACTCTTTTTCCAACAATTAAACGTTTAAATGGTGAGTAAATATATTATTTTGCAGTATTACTTCTATCCCGATTACTCCTCAGCCTATGGAGAGAAGTTTGTAAATCCGGGGATATAACAGAAAAGACCCGACTACAGTTGGCCGGCAGACTCTGAGCCGTACCATGCGGCCGGGCTTGTTGGGGTCGGGCACGCGGTCGGCTTTTATCCCCTTCATCACACAAACGGCGGCCATCACCAGCTTCACCACCTCGGGTGGGTTCTTCATCGCCTTCACCAGTGTGATGTCGGCCGGCTTCAGCGTGTCCAGCGCCGCCAACGCATCTGCAAACAATATATTTTCAATTTTCCAAATATATTGTATTTATATTAAATATATATGCGATATATATTTGAAGTAAATGTAGTGATGTCCACTGGCTTCAGCGTGTCCAGGGCTGCCAACGTGTCTGGAGACAATATATTTAAAATATATTATATTTATATTAAATATATATTCAATATATATTTGTTGTAAATTTAGGGTAACATTCACGTTTTACATACATTTTAAGACGAAAAATTGAAGGTATTTGGTTTTGGACAAAAGATCTTCAATAACCTTGGCCAAACTGTTGGATTTCAAAAACGATTGATTTCGATAATTTTTTTCTAGATATGAAGACGACGATGGATCTAGTGATGGGATCTCATGGTTAACTATTAAATAAAATTATTTTTTCCTGATTAAGTTGTTTTTTATGGTTGGCCCACCCAAACTAACATTCTTTCTGAGAAAATTCTGTTTTTCATGAACTCGCTGAATTGATCAGACAACAATATGAATCGTTGCCTAGATTAAATACTGCATGGCTTACATTATACTGAAAACTTTAGAATTTCCCACAAAGTAATCTCAGTATTTATTTCTACAGAAAGCTATTTAGACGAAAACATTTTTATGAACCCAATTAAGAAAAATCCAATTAAGGCTGCATGGTGCTTGTTACAATAACTCCACAGATTCAGCATGTTGTGGTGAAATAGCCATGTACATCGAACCACTACTGGGTTAGGTTAGGCAAGATTTAGACAACCTTTTTATGAATGAACCAAGAAAAAAGCGAGTGAAGAGTGTATAATGCGTGATTACAATACCCATAAGGATTAAGAGTTGGAGCTAAGCATGAGACAGTGGGTTGGAAGAATGTGAGTCATGAGACACCAGATGGAGAGTCTTTGAAACGAAATGGTGAGCTGTGAGACAGTGAAACACAAGATGGTGGGTCGTGAGATTGTGAGAGACAAGATGGTAAGTTGAGAGACTGTGAAACACAACAAAGTGGGTAATGAGACAAAATGGTGAACTGTGAGACAGTGAAACACAAGATGGTGGGTCGTGAGACTGTTAGCTGATGATGACCCAGATAGCAGGGGATATTTTGAAAACATTTTTAAAACCTACCTTTGCGTTATTTTAAAAACGCATCCTACTTAACTCTCTAAATGCTGTTAAAACATTTTCATAAAATATTTTTAATGAAATAATCTTAGAATGTTTTTATGAAAACATTTTGAAAATGCATCCTACTTAACTCTGTAAATGTTGTTGAAATATTTTCCAAAAAATATTTTAACGAAACCTTTTTAGAATGTTTTTATGAAAACATTTTGAAAATGCATCCTACTTAACTCTGTAAATGTTGTTGAAATATTTTCCAAAAAATATTTTAACGAAACCTTTTTAGAATGTTTTTATGAAAACATTTTGAAAATGCATCCTACTTAACTCTCTAAATGTTGTTAAAATATTTTCCACAAATATTTTTAACAAAACATTTTTAGGATGTTTCTCAAAAACATTTCTAAAACACATCCTACTTAACTCTATAAATGTTGTTAAAATATTTTCAACAAAACATTTTTAGAAGGTTTCTAAAAAACATTTAAAAAACACATTCTACTTTACTCTGTAAATGTTGTTAAAACTTTTTCATACAATGTTTTTAACAAAACATTTTTAGAATGTTTCTCAAAAACATTTTAAAAACCCATCCATTTAACTCTGTAAATGTTGTTAAAATATGTTCAAAAAATATTTTTAACAAAACATTTTTAGAATGTTTCTCAAAAACATTTTACAAACATATCCAACTTAACTCTAGGAATGTTGTTAGAACATTTTCAAAAAATATTTTTTTAAACATTTTTAGAATGTTTCTCAAAAAACATTTTAAAAACACATTCTATTTGACTCTGTAAATATTATTCAAATATTTTTAACAAAATATTTTTAGAATCTTTTTCAAAATTATTTTAAAAACAAATCCAACTTAACTCTGTGAATGCAAAATATTTTTAACAAATTATTTTAGAATGTCTCACAATAACATTTCAAAAACGCAATATAATTAACTCTGTAAACATTATCAACATATTTTCAAAAATATAAAAAAAAAAACATGCCTTCCTCAACTCTCTAAACATTGTTAAAATATCCTGAGAAGTATTTTTAGCAGTATAACTTTAAAATAATGAAAAATAATTTTGAAAACACTCTCAAAATAGTGTTAAAATATTAATAGTAAAAAACACATTATTTAAACTAAACAAAACATTTTGTTCTTCTGAGTAAATATATTTAAAATTTTCCGTTATACCCGATCACATACTGTATATAACTGCGAAAAACCACTTTTAAATGAATTCATTCACAAAATTAATTCATTAAAATCACATAAAGGATTAATTTAAATAAAAATAGTAATAATATGGGCAAAAGCTTTTATTAAATCTTTGTAACCGGTACATAGGCCTACACACAGAGTAAACTAATATTTAAGGCTGGGTAAGTGAGTCCTCTGCATCTTCTGCCAGTAGGGGTGTTATTTGAGCAGACCTGTAAACCAAAAGTTTTTTAAAATCCATATAATAGTTGATCGTTGTTCATACTTTTTAAATACACTCTCACATTTTTCAAATGTTTTGTGATTAAAACCATTGATTATAAAGGAAAAAAATAGAAAGTCCAAGCAATGTTAAATTTTGAAGCCGACAAATTTGATCCAATTTTACTAAAATTGGCAGGGATACGAATCTTTTACTTGAAACATCACAGCTGGCGCAATCTCTAGTGACGAATGTGTACTAATTACGCGTGAAAATTTCTCGCTTCAAAACATGTATAAGCATGAGTAGTCTCCTTTTAGATATAAAGTCAATGTTTAAACCATTTATTGTGAATGGTAAAATCAATATTCACAGATTAAGTGATTCAAACATATAGTAATGGGACAACCAACTACGTTCAGCAAGCAGTTATTTACCCAGTAATCTATGGATTCACCAAGCTCTGTTAGCTTGAACGATTCCCCTAGGGCATGAAAGCTTCTGTGTTCACTCTTGGTTTTCATCTATGCACCAGCATCAGCACAACGATGGGTTTTGTATAACAGTTTATTGTCGGATTCATTCGAGTTATTGGATAGTCCAGGACCATTTAAACAAAAATCAATCTCTAAAACGATGCAAGGAGAAAATCATGTAACAGTTGGAGAAACAACGTTTTTAGGGTATTTGACCCCTCCCCCCCCAAATAAGAAATTGCCTGTTATTGCCAAGCCAAATTTTTGACCGTAAGTATGGTATCCAAGATGGCAGCCAAAACTCTGCTTTCATGTATCTCCCTTGTTCAATGGCTTAAGGTTTTTGGATGCCAAACACATTATGCAACGTTTAGAATTTCTTTCTATTATAAGTGCCTTAAGTTGGCCACCAAAATTTAAATTCAGGTAAGACTAGGATTAAAAAGGGAAATAATAAATTAATACTGTGCATGAACGTTCTTTGTGGCATGTATTTTGACAATAAAAAATGTACCTACCTAGAGATTGGGAGGGTGGCAGGGTCATATTAATGGGGGTGGGAGGTTAAGTAATATTGAGATGACATTGTATTTATGTTGCTCTAACAAACAAATCTCGAGGTATTGAATTGAGACCTCCTCCAATAATTGATGGATGGCAACTGTTTAATTTTTATGGGGTACTAATTTTTGGCCCCCATCTTGGATCCGCCATTTTGAATTACTATAGATTATTATTTTTACATTTAAAAAAATGGTGTCTTGACACATCATTGAAAACTTGAATTTCACACTTATCACAATGCAGGAATTCTTTTTTGAAAATATTATTTCGTTCTCAAAATATATGCTCAAAATAAAATTCTTATCTCTATGAATCTGTACCCTTAAGGGAGTTTTAAATCTTTAAAATAATTTTTGTTTGTGTTGTTTGTGTTTATCTTAAATCTCCAGTTGTAAACACAGAATGATATTTGTCGTTGTCTAAAAAGATTCAGTGATTTAACGACTTTAATTTAAACCACTGCACTGATCGTCTGAATCTGATGGATCAGGGCTGTATTAAAAGATATTATAAAGATTATTCGATAAAAAATTTATTTTGAATAAATTATTTTTACAAAAAAAAACAACATATCCATGGTTTTAAATAAGTCTCAATGTCCATTCTGGTCTGAAATCAACTCAGTTTGTTCGCTTTCATTTGACAAATTGATCATGTAAATCGGGCTGTTTGAAAAAGAGTTATAGTTCTCCAAAGATCATTAAATTTATGTGTTTCTTAAATTAAAATCTAATTATCAAAGTCTTATAACTTGCCTGACCCTGATTTGATTTAAATTATCAGTCGATCAAAAGAAAATCTATGGATTTGTGTGTATTTTAAAACTTACGCCACATTTAATCTTGTTTAAAACTTGAGATGAGAAAGAGTTTAATCTATTAAAATTTCCAAATTAAATACATTAAGTGATTTTGAAGTTTCATAATTCTTTTCCATTTAGACTGATTTACATGCTGGATATAAATAAATTGATTTACATGATCAATTTCTCAAAATTAAAGCCAACAATCCAACAATACTAAGATGATTTAAGACTAGAATGAACTTTGGGACTTATTTAGGACTTGAGAAATAAGTAGGCCTATTTCTGAAACAATAATATTGTGAAAATTATACTTTCTGGCGAATGAAGCTTTATAATACATGTTTGAATCATCACATTTACACGATCAGTGGCCATTAAATCACTGCATTTTTTAAGACAACAACGAACGCCATTCTATGGTTAGAGCGGGAAATCTAAGATACACATATCTACAAAAAATATTTTTAAATTTGAAACGCCCAGTCAAATACCATACTTCCAGTCAAAATTATGTCTTGCATATTCGCAAGGCAGATTCGTTTTCGGGGGGAGGGGGGGGGTCAAAATGCCCTAATGACATTGTTTCCCCAACTGTTACATGATTTGCTTCTTGCATGATTTTTAATTTTTAATAAGCCTAGACTAGGAGGCAATTTTTCCAAAATCAAAATTACTAGGTCTACATAATACATACAACAATATTAATTGTAAATAATAAACCGAAGGTTAAATTTCTTGTTTTCCTGCAACAATTTCTGTAATTTTTCAAGTTAATTAATTATTCTTTTTCTAATGAATACTTAAGTAATTCAATAAAAACTCAGGGTTTTTAGTTATTGTTCAACCAATGACTTACATACCAAAAATCTATTATATTTTTTGGTCTCTTTAACAGGTTAAGTAATTAAAAACCCCTTAAATGAAATGTCCATGCCATGGGACACTTAAATGACATTTTATGTTTAATATCATACCTACGTGTTTAAGAGAAGACTTAATCGTGTTATGTATATTAACAACTAATAGTAATATTTTTTTGGGAATCTTAAGAAGCCTGAAATGAAACCCAAAACCAAAATACATAGAGCATAGCTCTCTTGTTATCATAAAATATAACTAATTTGAAGAAATTTATTTTGATTCATCTTATGGTAGATGGGTTTGATTTTTTTGGTAGTGGAAGGATTCACTAGGGTGGTATCCGCAAATCTGGCTTGTTCATGTTGTAACACGGGTGACATGGCCACCACTGCAAAATATGTAACTATATCGAAAATATAACATAAAATGTAGTATAAACTGCATGAATACCTCTTCTGAATTCTTGACGTTGCTCGTGCCAGCCATGCCCCAAATGATGTTATTCTGTCAAGGGTTCATTTCGGTGTGTATAGCCTTCACCGCATCTAAAAAAATAATCGAAGAAGTTTAAGTTTAATAATGTATTGTAGATGATTATGGTTTTTAACTTATTGATCACAAACTAATAGAAGCACCTTGGTCTAAAGAAGTATCAATAGAACGTTCTATCTAGTATCTAGTATTCTTGTATCTAGTATTGATCTTGAGCGAAAATAATACTTTATGTTAGAATTCAAGTTGTAAGACTAAGAACAAAAAATGAGGAAAAAATATATATATATTGCACATTTTCAGGGAAAATACACCTCTGAAAATTTGCTCATTTTTCTAACAATGTAGGCCTACACGATCTAAGGAAGAAGATAAAGTATTAATAAAGTTCATGCTTGCAACAGGCCTGCTCCAATTGATTCCTTGTGTCTAAAAACTTCATCCAAAAAAAATTCCAGGACAAAAGAAATTGTGATAGCAAAATAATTGGCCTCTTGTAAGATAATATTATCCTGCTAAACAATATTTTCAGCCTTTTACTCAATTATTTCTTTCGGCAACATTTTAAGGTTTTCTCAAAAATGAATATTTTTTAACAGTTATATCATTTAACTATTCAATTTTGATGATATTCTGCATGTAGGTATCAATTTGTGATATTTCCAGGTGATTTTTTCCTATTTCTTTAATTTGAGCGAATTTCCCCTATAGGGAAGAAGCTATCACCGTAGGTCTCATGGTAAGACCTAAGCCCGAGACCATGATAACTTTTCGTTTTGGGGCCCCCAGAAGCAGAAAACACTATTTGTTTGAATTTTTATATATGTATATATCTATATATCTACATATATATATATATATATATATATATAGATATATATCTACATATATATAGATATATATCTACATATATATATAGATATATAACTACATATATATATATGTGTGTGTGTGTGTCTGTCAGCACGATAGCGGTCGTAAAAATGGTCCGATCTTAATGAAATTTGGTACAGACATGTAAAGTGGTAATCCCTGGGACGAATTCGTAAACCAGCCCGATCGGACGACCGGAAGGGGGGGTAAAGGGGGATAAACCCCCCAAAAAATAGGTTTTTTGAGCTTTTTTCTTAGGAAAATAAAATTTATCGAATTTTTGTAGGCACCATTGAATTCAGCTCAAAAAAACAAACGATTTAGTATCTTGAATCACTACTCTATGTCCATTGGTTACCGAGATATTGAAAGTGGTAACACAGTACATTGTCCCAATATTAACCTTATGGGAAATAAGTAAAATTCTATATTTTGGTTATTTCTCAACATATCTTGATAAAACTTGGTAAATAGTTTCTTCTGAAGTAGATCTACTAAATATTGAATTAAAACCACCCATTTTTAATATACCTGTAGCAGCAAAACTGCATACTCATTCCCAATGTTATTCTTATGGAGCTTACCAAAACATGTCAAATCGTGTTATGTTGGATTGAAATATGTTGTTTTGCATTTGAAATTTGCTGAGTATGCAAGCCTTCTACAACGGGGGTATTTGTTTTTAAAGGGATTTACCTCATCAAAACTAATAAAAAAGGAAAAAATCCAGTCTTTCATGCCATTTGTAACCAAATCAGCTATTGTTGTTGTCTTTATATTATCCAACCAATCTTGGTCTTACAATACTATTATGTATATATTGAAAGCCATGTTTTTTAGCCCCTGAGCTGCTCTTTGACAACATTAAATAATCAATTTGCCTTTGTCAAAGAGCCCCATAAAGTATATTACTGCCGTTTCAGTATTAGTGCGCTATTTTCAGGCACTGAAGGCCATAAGCCCATAGTTTTTCTCCATAAGGCAAAAAATCAGTTTTGAATTAATAAAAATACAAAAATAATTCCCGCTCCTTATAACCTTACCTCATGCCAATGGAACAATCAATTTGACTTTACCTATTAAAAGCCAAACAAATAATCATTGAGACATCTAGACAGTTTAATATACATACATTTCGACAATTGAACATTCATCAACGATTGTTTCCTCTTCTGCCCTTTGAAGCTGTACTGAGAGGCCAGGTTGCCACTGATGGATGCTGTAAACTGTTCAGGACAGGCAGCCAGCCTTCTGCAGTGTTATAACTTTTCTGGAACATTATAAGAATCAAGAGATAGTTTTATTGCTACAGCTACCCAACTATAACAAGTCAACTTTTTTATTACTGGCATAAGAATTATAGAATTTAAGTATAAAACAGCTAGCCTTATGATACGGCAAAATTTAGCCCTTTATTTTTGCATTAGAATTTCAGTTATTTTATTTTAAATTACTGAATGAGTTGTTGTTTTGCAATAAAAGACATAAATTTGGTTTTCATTGTAAAATATAGTTCTGACAAAGTAGTTTTGTCATGAAATGCTTGATCGAAAATTTATGGATTCTTCCACAAATTTAACAAACCATATTTGTATATTCTTTTTTAATGTACTAAGTTAGTGGCTAGAAGAGGAAAAGCCCCCGAGAGAAAATTTTAACTAAAACAATCCATATTTTTATTATATTACGAAATAACTTTAAGGAAAACTGGTTTTTGGATCCACCTATCTAATAATACAGTATTCAGCATCATATATTTAATTTCGTAAGGCGATTCTTTGCGTCAAAATTGTGGGCACTTGGCAAGTCGTAGAAAGGTGGGAGAGGGCTCAAATTAAAGGTCTCTATTCCGTGATGGCGGGGAAAATACTGAATTTGCTTGAAGCTTACTAGAAAATGAGAAATAACGTAAAATATCTGTCATTTAAAAAGCATTGGGAGCTGCTTTGTTCACATAAAACATGTGATATTGTTATTTTATTTTAAACCATGTTCTAGATATTATCATATGGTAGATCTAAAAGCCAGTTTATAAAGGTATATCTTACTATGTGAAATAAGAATTGTTTTATTTTAAATTTTCCCTTGTTAGGGGCTTATGCCCCTACAAGCCACTAGTGGTCTTTAACCAAGCAACAGCACCACACGTTTTAATATAAACAAAATAGATGTATGTAGATCACAATGAAAATTAATTGTCAAATATTTTACTTTACTTCTAATTTTACAATAAGAACAACCAATCTTGGTTGTTAAAGAAAGAACCAAGATCTCTTTTGTTTTAAAGAGATTTCATGACAATGACCATGAAAAGTATGAGTTTTTTTTTAGCAGACTCCATTAAAAAATAGTGACTGTTATCACAAAAAATACGAGTGTAAAACCCGTGACCTTCGTTGCTGAAACGCCCTCTAAATAAGTGCGATGAAAATTTGTTTAATGAATTATTCAGATAAAAATTTTCGGGAAAGTATTTCATTTGGAAAATTTGCAAAAAAGAAGCATTTCCCGCAAATTTGCATCTAAAGAATTCATTTAGGCTAAAAGATTTTCATCGCACTTATTATACTTGGTGTTTCAGCAACGAAGGTCACGGGTTTTAAGGTAATATGAAGTATGACTAAATCCAAAGTAATTATGACAATCAGGCCTCAGGTTGTTTTTATTTTATCCAACCAATCATCGTCTCCCAACTAAGATGCTATAATATGTTAAATCCAAATATATATTTGTATGGATGAATGAATATTAATAAACTATATTTTTAGTTCAACCACTCGTTATCTGAATGAACCACTTCATCTACTACATAATTTGTATGAAAAAGAACGAATGGTGTTTTGGGGTTTGAGGACCAAAGAATGAAAAGTTATGGTTGTCCCGGGCTTAATTTTTACCTTGCTGCCTACGGTAAAATATACTTTCCTAATTGTTATCATGCTGCCTACAGTAAAATATACTTTCCTAATTTTTACCATACTGCCTACGGTAAAATATACTTTCCTATGGTGGGAAATAACTACAGGATTTTGAAACCTGTTAACATAAAATATTTTTCCTAAAATTGCCTCTCTTTTGTTCTTGATATTAAAATAGTCAGCAATTTGATTTTTAGTATCAAATTAAGAGGAGCGTTTTTTAAAACATCTTAGGTATTTACAAATTTAATATAGGTAAAACGTAATGGAGCAGGCAAATAAACAATGACCGAGGATTTTTCTTTTTGGTTGAGATTTTTAAACATCACTAAATTGTCTTTTTTAACAACAGTAGTACCGGTAGTTACCGGGGTAAAAACAAATTTAATAACAATAATTCCAACAAAGTTTTTTAACTAGGCTTCTCTGAAATAAATAATCAGTTGTTAATTTGTGTTGAGTAGTGCCTTTTTTTTAATATGGTCTATATTTTTCAAATTAGTATTACTGAAATCAAACAATAGTTGAACTTACCTGTACAACTTGAAGACTTTAAATACACACTAGTAGGTCTAAAAACAATAAACAAATAACGCTTCTAATAAACCATCTTAAGTCGCACCAAACGCACAATGAAGAACTTCTTGGCGCGGAGTTGAGAAGTGACAGAATGTATGGACAAAGTCGTCTGGTCTCCTTCCCCCTCCGTCCATCCCTCCAACCCTCCTCAGTCGGCAAACACCCCTCGTAAATCATTTTCAAACCAAGGACACGGAACAGTCATTCGACGTGGGAATCTACGTATTATTCGCGAAAATTGTTTAATAAATCTTACTTGCGTAATAAATTAAATAGATCAATGGATAAATTAAACAAATTTTTCATCACTCTTTACATGAAAATTGCCTGTTACCATGCAGCTGAGATCTACGAAAACCCTCGATTCCCTTACTGTACATTAAAACAAATAATGATCAGCGGATTTTTCGGTACCCAAACATTGCATTTCCATACCCAAACAAACTATTTCCGTACCCAAACAAAATGTTGCCGTACTCAAACAAACGAAGTTTCAATTTTGACAGTTCAACCAGCTGACTCTAAACTAAAATAGACAGTTCAGACGTATTGTGTTTGATTGTAGAAAAATGACTAAATTATGAAATGTTGGATGATTTTTTATAAGTTAGGTTAGTTATTTGCATCGTGATGAAAAGAATTGTTTACAACTCATCACAAAATTCCCATTTCGAGGCTCGATAGTGATTTTTTTGCGATGCATAAGCCGAGCATGTAAAACACTATCTTGCCCCGAAATGGGCTACTTTCGTGACTAGTAATGAAATATACTATATAGATACTAGTGATCGCCCACTGGTCGAATTCAAATAGAAAATATTTGTGTTAAGATTTAGTCATTGCTTTAATAAACACTAGTGGATCCGAGCGCACGGAATCGTGCGCTACTCTAGCAGAGCGATAATTCAAATGGCGACAAATTTAAAACACAATCATGCTAACACGATCCGTCTTGAGGGTTATGTTTACACAAATTAAAAAATAACAGCAATTAAATTATCCAGCTGATCAAAATGTAAACAATTATGTTCTTCATAAGGATAACATGGGGACTTTAAAAGCCAATGGGGCAGAGCCCAAGGGACTTTTTCAAAAATGTAAGGCCAGTTTGCAAATCTACGCGACACGCTCTTTCCAATGAGCCGTCAATGATCAAAATCGGTTAAGAAATGACGGAGGAGTTCATAAGACAAATTTCGTGTTGGCGTATTAATTATATAGATGTCACTGTATTTGTTTATACTTTGTTGTTATTCGGAATAGAAAACATGGCAACTCATAAAACCCATGTCCATCTAATCTAATTAACATTAGAAATGAAAAAGTTTAGTTTTATGGATGAATATTCGTGACTCGATCACACAAAAACTACTGATCTGACTGGGTCCACTCAAAGTCAGATCTAGAACACATATGCAACATATAGTCCTATTCACTTCCTTGAAATTCCCTCGGCTATGTCCCGTGAACGTCCTTAGTTTCAATGATTACATTTTAGAGGAATATACACCGAAATGTAAGCATTTGTGGGTACTACAATTTGATAGTTCAAACTGTTCAAAGAGCAGATAGGAGTGAGATAGGCTGTAATTTTTAATTAACGCGAGAGAAGCCACGGGCAACTGCTAAATTTCATAATTTTATGTTCATATTTCTAAAATTTTCAAAATTTATTGTAAATTACAACGGGATGTACTAAGGGGAAAATAGAAGTTAGAAGTCGTGTGTTAATATTAAAAGATATATTTCGATATAATCTCTTCTTTTAATAAATGTACAGTCCGGATTAGAATTGAAATTATTGCTCCCGTATTTAAATATTGGAAAGATTTTGTTTGTTGAAAAACTGCCAATTTCTAGTTTTGCTGATGGATTATTTTGCAATGTCATGTGCCTACAGCATGATTGAATGAATATTTAATATAATACTATTTACATATAAAATGTAAGTTATGGTCCCCAAAACGGAGCTTTGGGGAACCTCAAATTCTACTTTAGCCCTTTCAGAATGCAAATTATCAACCTGGAATAATTAATTGAGTCCGAGACTTCAAAATGACTATAACAAATACCCCTGATACATAACAAAAATATTGATAGGTACCTTAAACATCCCGCTTTAAAATAAATTTTAAAATATCAAAATAAATTATCACATTAATTTAAAACGTTCAGAGTAACGTTGAATTTTTTATACTCTGATGGAAATACGATCACAAAAAGAGAGAGCTATGCAAAACACGACTAAAACCCGCTCCAAGCTGCCGCCAGTTTTCAAAATAAAATTGAATTTAATATACCACTGTAAAGATAGAGCGCTTAGTTGCAGAGTGTTAATTGAGATTCCATAATCGTTTATGTCAACGCATTCTGAAGATATAGTGCTTAACAGTACATTCTATCAACGAGTAAACACAAACGATTTTGGAATCGCAATCTACTACCAGGTACTCTTTATATTTACTCTCTAAATATCACCGCATTTATCTTTATGTGGCGAAAAGTACTCGCATTCAACATATGGGCTTTTGGGCTTTAATGGAGCAGCAGTTCCAAAATATGCAGTGACACAGATACCTATAATGCCATAGGAAGAGAAACCCCTAGTAGAAAACCTGTCTCAAAAAAGAATGATTGAGAGTGAAAGAATGATTAAGAATATAACAAAAGATTGAACGTTAAAGGCTGCATGTTGAAAAGAGATAAAAAGGGTACATCCTAATCGTAATTAAGTTTTTCAATTTGGGGGTGAAGACTATTGGTCTCGGGTTCAATACATTTCGTATATTTATAAAATATAGACACAAATCATAAATATGTTGTTACACATTCCAGTAATATAACAACAAATAATAATTCAAACCACCTGGTGAACGAGGCTTGCTCGTTAGTTAATTATTTTCAAACATTTGTCTCTACGTCTAATTTTCGTGTAATTCTTCGTGTTGTAGATATGTCATCTTCTTATCTGATGTGATGTTTCAACTGGACGGCTCTAACAATATTTTCCTTCTTATTTAGTTGCCAATCTAACCCTGATAAAATCGTATAAACTTGTAATTCACTTTTTTACGTATTTCGATTTTTACTTGTGATACGACTTGAATAGAATACGTTTTTAGGAATGATTTAGTTATTTCCATACTTTGTAGGAAATAATCGGAGCTGTTTTTGAGATAATTATATACAAACAATCTAATAAGCAAACTAGCAAGCAAGCGTGCAAACATTTCCCATAAGAATATGTAGGAAGAGAACTTGGTCATTAGCACAGAAAACTTTTATAAAGAACTACTTCCTTTTGAACGTCGAGTTTTTCCATTGTTGAGGTAGGCCGAATATTTTGAAAATTCTACGGAATAAACCTCAAAGGGTCGAATACTCCCACATTCCTAGTTCTTGTTTTAAAATAAAAATATAGTCCTGAAAAAACCCCGTTGTGATTAATTTATGTCGCGAACCCAATTTTTTTTATTCATTTGTACATTAATGCGTTGTTCAACTTTATTTGTGAATAACATAAATAAAAAATATTGTAAACAACAACTACACATTGTACACTTGGTGCGTTTTATCTTGAGCTATGGCTCGCTATAATACAGTGGATCTATCAGACATTTTTTATCAATGATCTGGCACAATAAACAACATATTTGTAATCAAGTATGTTTGATTACAAATTATAATAAAGATATAAATAGACCGCAAGCTGTTAGAAAATATAAAAAAATCAGGCTAGTGCGACTTAAGATCGGAGCTCTGATGCCTTCACTCCACTCCAACTGCTATACAAGTGTAAACTGTTCCCATAGATCAATATACGTAACGCACCAACTGTATACATTCAAGTCACCAACCAAATACTTAAAAATTTTCAAAGATTGAATACTTTTTCGCACTGTGTGATAAAACTTTATCCATCAAACGAAGCAAATGAATCGTTTTGTGCTGAATAGTTTCTCCAAGTTAGGCTTTGCCTCACTTTTAAAAGACGATGCGCTTAAAAAATCACTTTTGCTAATTTTAATGAAAAACTGCTGTACGAGGCGACACAAAATTGCGACCCTCAATCTTCAAAGGAGTTGGTTTTTCCAATTTAATCATAAGGTAAAGAACCAGCTGTATAAGTTTTTGAGGACCGGACCGCAATTTCTTCACCTACAGTTTATGAATAACTCTTCATTTCATACTCTATATATATTCATTGCTATCTTGTACAACGGAAAAGGAAAAGTAAATTAGATTTCCATGTCCTTCTCTGTGCAAGGTCTGTAGATAAGAAGAGAATATTAATACTATTTTACTGTCAGGTAGCCTAAATCCCATAAGGCCTGTAGAACCAAGTGTTTATAGGTTTCCGCTCTATAAAAGACGTCACGTATTTGTCCCAGATGGCTGGTTGCTATTTCAAGTAATGTATCTAATGTATGTATCTTATGTTGTGTGTTTCGCTGCTAGCATAGCAACTCACAGAGCCCAATGTTAATTTATACGACTTTAAAATTCATTTTATTACGTTATTAGATTTTCACTGGCCTAGTAACCTATAAGAAGCTTGTTTTTAGTCAGAAATTAGCTATTTCCACGCCTCTGTGTTAACATTTGATAAGTTTTGAATATACTTTTTACGTAATTAGATTTTGTTTGACTAAATACACTGCTCAGAAAACGTTTTGAGCAAATCTAACGTATTTCCAAAATTTTGAGGATTGGAGCCGTTTTTAGGATAAATATGCAACCAAACATACAAATATTGTTCGTATTTGTAAGAATATGGGATTAACAAAAAATAAGCTCTAATATAATTTACATTGGAGGTAGTATGACTGGAAGGGGCTTATTCGGGTTTCAGGACTACTGGACGCTGGAGCTAGGAACCAGGGAAACTCCTGGTGTCCAAACAAAGGTTTTACAACTCCCAGAATTAGGGTTCACGTGTGAAATCGCCGATGCCTTTGTCGGAACACTGCTAAAATATCGTTTATTGTTAGCCATGAACAACCTCACTTGTACAGTTTAGTAAGTTTGAAATTAATAAAGATAATAACTGTTTATAAATTTGTTTTAATCAATATTTTAAGTGAATTGTCGAAATCACTTCTGAACAATGAAACAGCTTAGATAACGTTTCCAATAATATAGCTCTTCATTGTAGTGTAAATCGCGAGATAATTAGCCTCAACGTTGGATCCAACTGTCCAATTTCAGATTTGTACATCAATGCGTAATGCTGTATCAATTGCGTGAGTGAATAATAAACTAGGAAGAGAAAAAATATAATAATGTTTACCATTACCAAGATGTATAGCCTGTACATGATAGTTATTTAATTCGTTGGAATCTTGTGTGATCAACACTCCTACAGTTCTGAACAAGTTTTAAACGCTTAGGCGTCGTTAAAGTTGTATAGAAAATAAAATTATTAAGAAAAGACTAAAGGGAAGACTCCTAGACTCCCACAACCGCTGCGATTTGTACAGGTCGGGTTTCAGCGTTCACCTGCAGGTGCGTAGGTGGTGGGTGCATAATTAAATGGAGCAGTTCAGGCGTGGCGGTCTCACTGTACGAAAGGGGCTTAAGGTGGGAATACTCTCAACCAGTGATTTATTTTTAAATTTCCATGAAAATATTGTTTCCCAAACCTTGGTTACTGTCATTACGCGCCGAATATTGCAGCATAATAAAACCCTGAGACTATCTGACTATCAGCTAACTTTTTTAAGGATACCTTTTATGACGAATCTGCAATTTAAAAAATGTTTATAATCACTAAACCTGATCATATAAAATGTAATTTTTTAGCTTGGGGAATTTCGCACTAATATATTCGATTTAATAGCGCATTTCATTATTAATCAATTTCTGCAGTAGAAAATAAATACATTAAACAAAATATTTTCCGTTTCTGTTTTTCTTTTTTTAACTTAAATGTACCATCCCCCTTTCTGGAACCCATTACATTATAAATAACAGTAAAAAATGTATCTTTCAAAGCTATATGATTGAATGTACATATAATGTATTGTGTTTCATTATGATATCTAGGCGTCAAGGTATTGACATTTTAATACAACTGCCTTTTCACTTAAAAGTGTAAAAAAACCTGTTGCCGCGATTGCGTTCGCTCGCAATCAAAGGCCTATTTATTCTTCTTCCATGAAAAATTAGAACTCAAAGTTATGCTGTAAATATACAGTATTAGCCCTTCTCCTCTTTCAAAACGTTGTTAATAATGATTCTGTTATTGGGAATATAACGTAAAATTATAATGGCTATTAATTAGTCTTATGGCAAAATTGTGGTGGTCAGTATACTAGCGGGTGAGTGAGTGTGCTGATTTCGAAATTAGCGTTTAACGTCTGTAATGTTTAGGTAATATATCCCATGGTCATATGTTAACGTGAAGTCACATTACACCGGGAAATATTTTTCTGCAACCGCAAATGCAATTAATTTTCAATGCAAGCAAGATTACACTAAAATACTATAGTGCGGTCTTGATGCAAGCAAGGTCAACGCAAATCCATGAATACGACTAAGTTCCATAGACCATTTCGGGCGGGCATTAACTGCGCGAACTGACCTGAGTCAGGAAAAATTTCAGGGACTGTTTTAATTTTTTTACATAATGTTTTGTAAAACTTTGTAGACTTGAGGTAACAATTTAAATATTTTACTTAGTGTCTAATATGACCAATTTGAATACCCAGCATCACATTTCTAATTTATGCCAATTTAAAATGGAAGCAAACTTTTCAAAGCTTGATATTTAAAAATCCATCAATTTGTTTAACGTCTGAAGAGTGACAAAGAGATGTGTGATCGGAACCATTGCGTATTCGAGGAAATAGGTAACATCCCGCAGATGCTCCACCAAAAACGTGACGGAAGGTGCGGAAAGAAGCCTATGGGGCCGGGCGGCAAACAGCAAAGTCCTTTACTCATTGTCCTTTGTTTGGCCCAGACTGATGGGTTGTAAAACTGCAGACATTACCTAGACCCTATACCTCGAACTGAATGTTTGGGAAAGTATTTTGCTATTCTACTCTATGATTTTAAGAGTTAGGTGATAAACGGCCATAGCTCAATTGTAAATAGATTTGGGAGAGACCCTCAAAAAGAAAGAAAGGGCTAATAATCTTATATAAGTGGTATTCAGTATATACTGAAATAACTTCTTTAAGAAAATATGTTATTATATTCTCAAAAAAGCGATCACATTTTAAAAATATTTTTATCTAGGTCTTGAACAAAGAGACATAACAACATTTTGTCACTTAAAAAATAAATTACGTAATTAATAGGTAAGCATGATACATAATTAATATGTAATCCATTACATTACGTAATTAATATGTAATCCCTTTTTTCTCAGCCTGTGTGCAACTAAAGAAAAATCCAAGCACGTCGTTATAGAAAAGTACTTTCCCGGAGATGTGCTCAATCCCACTAAAATTATTTACCATACTTTTTGAGAATTATGTAAAAAATGAATTTGAAATCATAAAGGGCTTTATGAGTTGCCATGTTGGTTATGGAATAACAACAATATGTAAACAAATGAAACAAGTCACTTGTTTTATTGTAGCATTTAGTGAAAACTAAGCCAAAACATTTTCTGCTTTAATTTCACCTAGAAGGCGATCATTAGAATTTTTAATCCATCTACGTTACTAAATAGAAATATTTATTAAGCATTTGAGCAAACTTTTTACAAAAAAATAAAATAAAACTTGTTTATGTTTGAATGTTCGGAAACACTTTCTATTAAAACTGTGAATGATCTTCAAAATAGTGGCATACATACTTTGAAACATTTTTACTCATACTAAGATTAAAAAGCTTTAAAATTATATAGAAACTACAATAATTAACCTAATTTTATGAAAGTAAAAAATTTGATCTAGGTAATTTTATAAAACTTTCTGTTTTGATTAAATGAACAGGTTTGATATAGATGTTCATAGCTGTAACATTTTTGGAGCCGAGGATTTTATAAAGTTATTTATTATAGCTTCTCTTGAAAGAGAATAATTTTCACATGATTTCTAAGAATGCATCCGTTGGAAACAGTTGATACTGTATTTAGTCACTTTGGTATTTCGCCACAATAACATACCGTACATTTTTCTACGCAACTTTTTGGGCCTTAAAGATAAACTCTACTCACTTAAAAAATATACCCACGATAGACAAACAGTTACTAAACTGAAAACTAGTTCATTAAGGATATTTCAATAAATGAGGTATATTATTACATTCATAATTTTATTGAGTACCTGTTTGAAGGGTCCTATGATTAATTAAATATATATATATATATATATATTTTGAAAAAATTATTATTGTGATTAGGGCTACTAATATGTTATAATGATACATAATTTATTAACATGTATTTTTGATATAAAATATAAAAAAAATAGTCAAATAAATGTTTTTTAAACTAAAAAAAGGGTACTCTGTTAATAAATTATGTATCATTATATATATATATGTTTCGAATCACATTTTTTCACTTAGACAAAGATATTTTCCAGATGATAAAAATTTTTGTTAAATTGTTTCTAAGAGTCTTTTTTCAACATTCATAGGTTTAACCATAGCTAAATAAGAAAAACTGGCTTAAATACAAAAAGCAAGAAACCCCTAAAGGGTTACTAAATAAGCACAAAAATAAAGTAATTCTAAATTGATTTTCAAAATACGTTTAAAATGTTTCCATTTTCTATTATTAATGTATTTTGTAAATATTATTTCTAAGACGTTTTTAAATTATTGTTTTACAGCTAAAAGTTATCCTAACACAGTTGAAACATTGTTTTCATTGACAACTGAACTGATCTTCAAGATTTATATGTCAAATAAAGGGAATAATGCGTAGGCTTGCCGAGTTTCCTCAGATTTGCGTGCTTCTAAGGACTAAACGCCCTATATCAATTTTTAAATGTTAAGACAATATAATTAATTCAAGGAAGAATAAAATTTGGTAATAATCAGATGTTAAATGTTTGAGAGCTGCGAGTATCATTACAAGCAACAGTAATAAATAGTGTTCTACCAATACTAAAAATAATTTGTAAAGAATGTAACAAAATCATGTTCAAAAAAATTATAAAACTCTTTTTACTACATGCAGAGTTTCGACTATCGACAAATGCAAAAACTAGCTTATAGAATGCAACAAAACATTTTTAAAAGGTTTTCTAACCAAACATAAAAATATTTTATTGATGCTTTTTGAAAATATTTTCAAAATGTTCGTGCTTGCTGTGATTAAAATGTTTTCTAAATATCAATTTTAAAACCTTTTTAGGTTGTTTGTTTTTTTTCTAATAAAAATTATTTTTAATAAAATACAAAAACTAATTTATAAAGAATGTAACAAAACATGTTCAAGAAAATTTCTAAAACTCTTTTTACTACATTCAGTGTTTCGACTATCGACAAATGCAAAAACTAGCTTATAAAATGCAACAAAAACATTTTTAAAAGGCCTTACTAATTAAACATAAAAATATTTTATTGATGATTTTTGAAAATATTTTCAAAATGTTTGTGCTTGCTGTAATTAAAATGTTTTGTAAATAGCATTTTTAAAACGTTTTAAAATTGTTTGTTTTTCTAATGAAAAGTATTTTTTAATAAAATACGAAAATTAATTTATAAATAATGTAAAAAAATATTTTAAAAATAACTTGAAAAATATCATCAGAATATTTTTATAATGTTATAAAAAAATATGTTAAAAACGTATGAGTTTTCAAATATTAAAACGTTTTTTTGACAGTGTTTTTAAAACGTTTTTAAGTTATTTGTTTTTTCCAAATAAAATATGTTTTCTGTAAAATGAAGCAAAAATATTTTTAATACCTTTTCATAAAAACATTTTTAGGTAATTATTTTAAAAATCAGGAGAAAATATTTACAAGAAAACATATTCTTAAGCATGACAAGAAAATATTTTTTTAATGTTTTTAAATAGACAAAATATTTCCGAAACAATGGAATGTTTAGAAAACGTTTTTAAAATAATCCTTGCTATCTGGGGAGTCATGAGATTGTGTGAGACAAGACGGCCCGTAATGAGATTGTGAAAAAAGATGAGCTCTGAGATTGTGAAACACAAGATGGTGGGTTATGAGTGTTAGCTGATGGTGAGGAGTAAGATTGTGAGAGACAAGATGATGAGTCGTGAGTCTGTGGAACACAAGGTGGTGAGTCGTGAGACTAGGCGACTAGATGGTCTCCTAGCCTTGTAAATACCATCAACAGGGCTAGTAGCATCTCTTGATGCACATCCAGTATCACTGTCACAGTCTACAATTTACACTTCTAGATGTCTGCATGAACAAAAAGCTGCTGCTTAAGCGCTCAAACAGCTGCTGTTTAAGTGCAACAATAGTATTTCTGTAAACTATAGAAATCTATTCATGACTTTGAAATTGACTATGAGACACAAGATGGTGAGACAGAACATGGTGAGACTGTGAAACATCTCCGCCACGGTGGCATTGCCTCACCATTCAATATCGGCAGGGCCTCGGCCAGGTCTGCCTCGCACTCATCCTTGAGAGCTGTTGCCGCCTCCGCCTGCACCTGCGCCGCCTCCTCGTCCACCTTCACCACCGCCTTCTTCTTCTCCACGGCCGCCGTCTCCGACTCAATCACCTTCATCATCTTGGCCGTCGCGATCGCAGCCTGTTTCAGCAGCGGCTGCTTGGCTTCCAGTTCCCGCTGCATCACTGCCACCTGCCAATGGATGTTAGGTCGTTAGACAGATCGAAAGAACTAGCATTGCCAGCTAGGTGTGATCCCTTCGGGATATCGTGCGGCTTTCAGATTTGCAGGGAAAGGCGTAAGGGGTAAGGCGTGGTTAGTGAGCCCACGGAAGGAGTCTGAACCATTCTCATCACTTCCTCTAAGCTCCAGGTGACCTCCTGGACGATATACCCTCTCACCTGATGAATCCCAGACAATGCCCACCAGCCCAGAGCTGTAATGAGCCCTTCCCGTCGAGGTTTGCCCTCAAGGTCAGCAGACCCCAGGAGTTTGTTTGCCTTGATTGTTGGCCCTTATTTGTCAGGAACTCCTTTGTGTTCCTCCAAGGAAACTTCTCAGTTGGCCAGGAAGATTTATTTCTTCATCCTGGACTTGAACCTGACTGGGTATCCAAACTCACCTGGGAACCAGGTTCCCAGGGATAAAGGAGGAATCTAGGTGGATAGGAAGCTCACTCATAGGAAAATATTCTGGATGGCCAAACAGGCTTTTCTTCTCACCTTTGAAAAAAGATTTTCTCAGTGACTGTTCAAGCGACAACAAATAATTACCGTACACTAATAATAATTGATCACACATTACAGCATTTTATAAAAAAAAAAAACCAAAGCCATCACTGTTTCTGAAAAAGATTCACATAATCAAGAGATATCCGTTGAAAAAGCCTTTCAGCTGCTGTTTAAGTGCAACAATAGTAGTATTTCTGTAAACTATAGAAATCTATTCATGACTTCGAAATTCCCCCCCAAAACCGACCTGGGAAGCAGCAAACTCCAGCTGATCAAGACCCCCAACGTATCTCATCTTGGCTTGCATCACTTCATCCTGCTTTGCTGTGACCAGTGTGCTGTAAAGTCTGATGAGGTTCAGATACGATCCCGAAGTTATGTATGTTTTCCTGCCCGTTGCCTTGAAGAATTCTTCAGTCATAAGTCTGAAAAAGTCTTAAGGATTAAGAACTAAAAGTAAAAATTTTACCACAAAAAATTAAATAAATCGCATAGACACTTTCAACATATAAAATTTGAGCGAAAATGCCATCCATGATATAAAGAGAAAGTGGTGCCTATTTGTAAGGTTGTTTGTTTGTTTTGTTTCTTTGTATGATCCAGGTAAATGTAAAAATTACTGAACCTAACTTATAGAGATGAAATTCTGCAGGCATGTTCCTTTCTTAAGATTACCACCCCTGTCTTTGATTAAAGATTATAATCTTTTGCATGGCTTGTTATCTATAGTCAAAGACATCTATGCTCTGATTAGCCTGGTTCTGGCTTCTGCTCTATAAACTCATTACTCATGAACTCTTAATTTATTTTTAGGATCAGGCTGTTTGTACTCCGAGTAAATAAAAAATTGAGCCAAACAAAATTTTTCTGATGTTAAATTCCTGACTTCTGGGTAGGACCGCGTCACACTTTCGAAGATTTCCGCTGACGTTTCTGAGACATTGCAGTTCTCCATCTTCAGGGTGAATAACGTAGTCGCGCACAACACAAACTACTTTATTACTGATAAAGTAATAAAGTAAAAAAGTAGTTTGTGTTGTGCGCGACTACGTTATTCGCCCTGAAGATAACGGCGGAAATCTTCGAAAGTGTGACGCGGTCCTACCCAGAAGTCAGGAATTTAACATCGTGTGAAAACGACCGTGGAAGCCTACATTCTTCTTTAAAGTTTTTCTGAATTACGTTTCTGGACTACAAACAATAAGACTACTTCTTGTTCTTAAAAATTTCCTCAGTCCAAGCTCAATGTTACATGTTGCATTGTTAAGTTTCAATGCTTACATTACTGAAAAATTTAAATTAATGAAACATGAACTGTACATGTATATGGTATCCACAGCCCAAATCTATTGGGCTTGGCATGAGGGAAATTTAAGGACAAAAAGTGATCTTTTGTTAAAAAAACTAACGAATATACTATGAATTAATAGTGTATTGTGCTATGATTGCGATGAGTGAATGCTAAAAATTAACGATTTAGATAACATTTAGATTGTGTCTGTTTGTCCATGTGTTCAGGGTAAATGCAAGAACTACCAAGCAGATTAAGCAGTAAGTATGCAATTGTCTGGTTTATTTAATCCCACAATTCCAGATTACCAAGGGAATACCTGATTTTAATAGTTTATATTTATGACACTTCAAGTCACCTGGCTGAAACGTGGAAGTGTTTGCAGACCACAACAGCAGCGTCTTTGACATGGTCGTCCACAGAAACCTCCTTCAAGTAGCGATTGGCGACCCTCTCCAAGGCGTCTTCCGGCCATGCCTAGACACCAACACAACAGGAGGTGTAAACCGGCATACAATTTTAATACTACAGGATATTTGTTTTATTTGTATGGCATTTTGGTGTTTGATATGTCACAATAGTGCATATTGTGCATGATTTCCATTCTCTGTGTGTACTATTAGTTCACTGCCTAGTGATACTCTGCATTATTGCTAGGGCCAACTGTAGGCTTTAGGTGACAAATGTTCCTTCGTTCGACGGCGGTATTGTAGCCGAGTGATCTAAGGCAATGTACTGATGAGTGTAACCCTGAAGTCATTCAAAAATACAAAGTTTGATCATGATATTTGCAATCCCTAACAAGCTAGCAAATATTTGCCTCAGTGGCGGGGAGGGCCCACATAAAATGAAATAGTGGCTTGCTTAGGTGGAAAGTTTACGACACTTTTACACTTATTAGTGATTGCAAAGACATTTTGCTTCTTTTTACACTTGCATAGGGAAGGATACTTTTTATTAATTTGGCATACTTTTGATAAATGTAGATGTTTTAAATAAATTAAAAAACTTTTGCAGAAAAATTCAAGTCAGGGCATGAAAAAGTGAAAGCATGAAAAGACGAAAAGACACTGAGCAGTGGGCAGCAAGAATCTTTTTTTAATTCTCTGAAATGTTTGTTGACTTTGGTATATAGTATATTTCTCATTTCTCTACTTTCAGATGCTTGATTTTATTAATTAAGAAGTAAATCAATGATTAAATAGTAATATAAAATATGGTTACCTCATAATTTTAACCCATATTAAAACAATTACAATAATTTTTGAAATTCTTTATTTTAATCTTTAGACTACAAACCTCAAACCAGTCAATTGTGCAACAGTTGACCAATGATGGATAGAGACGGAGTCGAAGCCGGAAAGCTGAGCCAATAGGACTGAAGCACAGCACAATGTGAAGGTTGGCTTTCGTGCGGTTGGTGAAAAAAGAATAAACAGCCAGCGGGTTGACGTCCAGATGTCGGTTGCCACCTTGCGCGGCCAAGCGAACCATCTAAACATATCGTTATATTACCACACACACCTTGTACTTTGTGCAGCCAAGAGAACTATCTAAACAAACCGTTTTATAAAATCAATTCTGTCCACTGATGTATCAAACCTTTGAGACTTAGCGTTAGTTATGGTGATGATTAAAATGGGTAGGAGTTCCGATAGAAAATGAAAATCTAGAATAATTCACAATGCAAGATATAAAAAGGCATTATTTAAAAAAAAATTGTAATTAAAGTAAATTACAGAAATAAATTCAAATTTAGCATAAAGTTAATTTTTTTGTGTAAAAAAATGGTAATTTTTAAAAGAAACAAAATGACTTCATGCTGTTACAGTGGTTAAGGATGGCAAAACTGCAAATGAGTCACACAATATAGTCAGAGTCAAATGAAATGGCCCAGTCTGCTCATAAGACTAATGTAATTTTAGCATTGGGCCTATGGACGGCCTGGACCATGTCAGTACCTCTAAAATCTCTTGGACTTCGTCGAGAGGGAATATATTGGGCACTTCCCCAGAATTCAGCAAGGAATCAATGTCTTGGAGGAAGTATTCCTCCTTGATCTGTCCCTCTGTGAACAGGAACACTGTGGGCTTGTTGCGTCCGCCAGCATCCTTCATCACCGTCTTCAGGTCGTCCCTCCAGTCACTGAAGCCTGAAGATAAAAACAAGTAATTGTATAACAGACCATTTCTGATGTGCTAAATCTAGGGAGCATTTGGGAAAATCACTAGAGTGCACAAGGGGTAAATTTTTACCCCATTGTGATTTTTTGGGTTTTCAAAGATACTTTAACATAATATTTGATTGAAATATATTTCAAACGTTAACTTAAGGTCTCATGAAACACATTTTAGACATTTCTATGTTTCTTAAAATCTAGCCATTTACACATCAAAACAGTCAGGACAAGTTTTGACCACATGGTCCCTGCAAATGCTTTAACTGCAATTGTTCCTGATCTTAGTTGTCATCTTATCCTTATTTCTTGGACAGAAATCACATCTGGTGTTTTTAAGTCCTAAATGTTGAACAGCTTCTCGTTGCAGCTATCTTTAAGTTAACAACCTATGTCAACACATTTGACTCAAACCAAACTTTTTAGTTACAGTAGAACCTCGATTAACCGTCACTCTTTTATCCGTCACTCTCTGTTATCCGTCACTGCTTCCGGGCTCGCAATAAGTTGTAAATTGGCGTCGCGCAAAGCACGGAAGAAAGTGCAAGCGCCATTGTGATCGAACGCGACTGTCCGCGGCTAATGACCTTGAGTTTCCGCCGAAAATCACCACTCCCACGCAAGGAGTAGTATGGGGGTGAGCGAGTTATTTATTACTCATTGGCATGTTGATTTTTTTGGTTATACGACACGCCTCGTAGTTCAGCGTTACATGGTGTTTGCTGTTACACAGTGTGTAGCTAGATACGTACTGTCATTGATTTTATAGAATATAAAATCAATGGTACTGTTGATCAACTGCAGTACAGTAACTGTTGATTGTTAATGATGGCTGAAAAACGAAAACGACTCGTACTAGGGCAGGACCAAAAAATCGAAATTATTAAACGTTTGGGGAAGGGCGAAACAGCTACAAGTATCGAGCTGATTTATGGTGTTGGCGGACTCATTTAAAAGATGACGGACTATCTTTTAATGTGAGGTTATGTAATTCCTTACGAACACTGAATGAGCTCAACATACAGTTTAGAAGGTCTGTAATTACCATTTTATGAATGTAATTTAAATATTAATATGTATTATCCACTTATACAGGGTTTAATTTCTTCCGAAATATTTTAAATCTATGTATTGAACAGGTTTATAGTTAATTTCTGTTAACCGTCTATTCTCTTAACCGTCATACTCCCGGTCCCGAGAGTGACGGTTAATCGAGGTTCTACTGTACCTACTTTTTTAATTTTTAAAAGAGATTATTAAAATACAAAATGAACACTCTATACTAAATGGCGACCAATTAATTATATTACTTTCACATTTTATTGCTAAATCACGCAACACTATTAGCAACATTTACGTTTATTACGTTTTATTGCTTTCATGGTTCTTTTTTTGGTGAATCAAAAGAATCAATTCGAATTTTGATTCTTTGAAATTGAATGATTAATATGAACCAATTTTCTGGGAAGAATCAAACTGTCCCTCACTACATAGAAGTCTTACTTCTTTCACCTATCTCCATTCCTCACTGATTGTCTCCCTAGCATAATCACATACTGTATCTTGTGAGGAACGTTTTGAATCTTGGTTTTTTGATGAACTAAAGCGGTTTGAACTGGATATTTTTGCCTTAAAAAACATCAAATGAAAAAACCAAGTAAGTTTCATTAATTTAACGAATTAATGTCTTTTGTTCTTCCCCAAACCCAAACGTCCAGTTCAAAACTGCTTTTGTTTGTAAACAACGTGCTTCAACGTGTTCCTTGCGAGGTTTAGTTACCGTAGTTCTTGGTGATCTCGGGCTGAAAGACATGGAAGTTGCAGATGGCGGCAGCGAGGCGGGTTAGGGTCTGGCGGCCGGAGCCACTGACGCCGACCAGCAGAGCGCAGCCGCCCTGGATGGACAGCAGCCGGCAGATACGCGACAGGTGCTCCAGCGCGTACCTGGCGGGCAAACCATCGACGTTACACTAGTAGTAGACTGCTGTCTGGTGGCCAGGAGTGGAAGTGAAAGCTTTATGCAGTACCAGCAGCCCTCGATGGATGGCATCACCAGTAAACACATACATTTTCCCTAGTCGAATCTTAACTGGTTTTTGCTAGTTTAGATTCCAATCCTGGGTATAAAAACGGAAGTTATCACGATTGGAGGCAGTGTTGTTGTTGTTTTTCTGAGAACAACTTAAGTTTCCTGCCAGAGGATGTTGGGCTTGCTGGTATGGGGAGCAGGGGTACTGGCAACCAAGATGGGGTCCAAGATGAGGGCCACTCATCCCTTGAGGCCCATATCCGTTGGATAAAGGCAAATTAATAATATTTGTCTCTCCAGTTCAAACTTGGCCAAACCTATCCCATCTACCTACTCATTTTTCCTTTAGTTTCCCCTGTATTAATCTATTTTAGGCAAGGGCTGAAGGGATATTACAGGCTTCCTCTGCTTTCCAGTAGCCAAACAAAAAGACAAAAAATGGCTGAAGTACCTAACAGGCATTTTCTGTAGGGTGGGATAATCCAGGTAGGGGGACAAAAAAAAATCAAACTGACAAAACACAGTACCTTGTTAAAGTAGACACTTAAGTACAATAAATTAGAAGCTATGAATTTTGCTTGGGTCCCACCTGAACAAGACAATGTCCATCTTTTGCTTATGGGTCGAGTTGTATTCATCAAGAATTATCAATGCAGCATCTCGGAGTTGCTCCAAAGTCAGCTCTTCGTATTTACGATCGTCCTCTGCATCTACGTCTAAGGCCGTTGAAAACATCAAGTTCTGAAGATCTGACTGAACTACCTGAAAAATCAATGTTCTTTTTTGATGGTTCTGTAAAAACTGTACAGGTCAATGATCTGGACACAATGCAGAGTCAACAAAGCTCTTTCACAAGTAATGACATTTTCATTTGGTTCTTTTAATGGCTAAATACTGGGTTAATATTATACTTAATTGGCGATCACCTTAATGAAAAACTTCAACCTGCAAAAAGTAATAAAAATAACTTATTATTTAATTTTTTGGACTTTTCCTTTCACTTCTAGTCTTTGAACTACATTATGTTTCGAGAGGTATTGAAACACCTCTCGTTTTCAAGTGACCCTACTTAAAGTTACATTAACCTACTCATTTCTATTTAACTTTTTTTTACATACAATTTACATTCATTCAACTTTCAACAGCACAGAAATCTCACTCATACAAAAATTTAATAACAATTACAAATCCTTCACTGTCATAAACTTTAAAAATAACTTCACTTCCAGGTTTTACAGCATAAATAAGCAGCTGACTGGTTGCTTACAGATTTGCGAGTGTTGTCCTCAATAATGTTGGCCATGATCATGTCGAAATTCTCCTTGAAGTGGTCCTTGATTGCGTTCTTCATTGCGTTGAACAGCCACTCGCGATCATTCTGATCAATTAGCCGGTCGTAGAACACTCTCATGATCTCATGAGTCCACAGCCTGAACAATTCAAATATACTCTTGAACAAAACAATATTTTAGTATTTTCGGTGATGCAAAAAAAATTATTATCTATGTTTTCAGCTCCTGCTGTGTCAATGTCAGACTATATTACTTACTGTAAAATCCGTCAACAGCTCAAAATGTATGACCTATGCCCAGCTGATAACCACGCACTTGAGGGATATAAGGAAATAATTTCAGTTTGTCCACTACCGCTGGCGTGTCAAGTTCGTGGTACCATTTGTGCAACAGGCCTGTTTTCGAGGTTATAGTGTCAATTTGAGTTTATGTTTTAATGTACTGTTCATTCTGTGTTTTTTAATTCAATGACGAAGCCTTCTGGTGTAATTAACTTTACTGTTTGTGCCCAGCTGAAGATGGTGCTCTCACATCGAAACATGTGCTGAGTATGTTAAATCATATGTTTGGGCTGTTGAGAGATTTTACAGTAAGTAATATAGTCTTACACTGATGCAAAACAAATACCACAGAAGAAAGAATATGAAATGATAAAGAACAAATTACAACACAGCACTGTTACTATTTTTAAAAGTCTTAAATTTTATAAAATGAAATCAAAGTATTTTTTATCAAAGAAATTAATATGAATTTAAGCTAATCAAACTTGATTAGCATCAGAGGGAAAAAATATACCATAAGGTAATGGGTAGTTTTAATATCAGTTTGGAAGAGCCATTTGTGTATAGTTGTCGTTACATAGATAATCAATAGTTGTGTACTTGCAACAATGTGATTCCCAGCTACCGCCATTTCTTATCGCTATACCCCTCTCCTCACCAGGTAGGTAATGGAGAATGGCTGCCTGTACATGTGTGTGTTGCGTTGTACTCCACTATCTCATCCGCGAATTATCCTAACCTAACTTGCCTTGTAGAATGCTGTGGTGGTCAGCGGTGGTGGCTAAAAGTGGCGATCCATTCTAGACACTGCTCAGCGACATTGTTCAGCGTACTCCACTATCTCATCCGCAAATTATCCTAACCTAACTTGCCTTGTAGAATGCTGTGGTGGTCAGCGGTGGTGGTTAAAAGTGGCGATCCATTCTAGACACTGCTCAGCGACATTGTTCAGCGTACTCCACTATCTCATCCGCAAATTATCCTAACCTAACTTGCCTTGTAGAATGCTGTGGTGGTCAGCGGTGGTGGTTAAAAGTGGCGATCCATTCTAGACACTGCTCAGCGACATTGTTCAGCGTACTCCACTATCTCATCCGCAAATTATCCTAACCTAACTTGCCTTGTAGAATGCTGTGGTGGTCAGCGGTGGTGGCTAAAAGTGGCGATCCATTCTAGACACTGCTCAGCGACATTGTTCAGCGTACTCCACTATCTCATCCGCAAATTATCCTAACCTAACTTGCCTTGTAGAATGCTGTGGTGGTCAGCGGTGGTGGTTAAAAGTGGCGATCCATTCTAGACACTGCTCAGCGACATTGTTCAGTTGGAGTGCAAACCACACAAACAAGTATTTAGTAAGATTACAATTTCATTATTGAAAAGTTGTGTTTACATTCATTTGTACAAATTTTTATTTATTCACTATTTTTCCAATAAAATACGGGTGTGGTTGGCATAATATGTAAGTCCGTAGTTGAGTTTTCTTTCTCCTTCTCTTGCCTTAATGGAATGCTGAAATCTGCGTTCACTGTAGTAAATTGATCGACAGCTGAAATCTGCTGTCTGTCTGTACCTGATGAGACGAAACACGTTAAAACAGCAAGTCAGAATCCACCAAGACTCGGAGCATCTGCTCCTTCTGCCATCAGCTCTTTCGCGCGAGGCCACATATCCTAGCAGTGCAGGTGGTGCGCTGATGGCAGAAGGAGGCCAATAACATCAATGTAACTTACACCTAGTTCATCTCACCAACAATTCATATTTTTAAACACCGCTCCAATAACTTTTTCTTTTCCATTAGTTCTGACGAGGCCGAGGCTCTTATCAGGCCCAATTACACTATACGAGACCCTTGACAACCCCCTCTCCAACCTCACCACATAACTTAATAAAATTCAAATTTACCATGTAAATAGGCCTACTGTTCTGTTGTGGTTCTCGAGCCAACAGGTGCTCATTGAATATCCAAATATCAAATTTCACCTCAATTCAACGTCATTCATCATCTTTCACATTCATTCCCTCTTTTAATACCAATCAAAAACAGTTTATTTTCCAATTACCCTTTATAATTACTTATCTAGCCACCTGTAACCTGACAGCAACTCGGGCTTACGCACAGGCATCTGCCCATGTAAGCCCTTCCTTTGTTTCATTTCATTTAATTTCTCTTTCGAATACGTAAGTACCAAAACTAACAATCCAAGGTCAAAACACAATGAAACATCGCTTACTTGACAAAAACCTTCTTATCCTCCACACTCTCCTTCTTGACGAGCAGGTGTCCGTTGATGACGCGCGCGAGGTCGCGCATGCCGAAGCTGTAGTGGCTCTTGGCCGGCGTCGGCAGCAGCGCCGCACTGATCTTGTGGAAGATGTCCAGCGTCGCCGCGATAATGTGGTTGATCGTCAGCATCACATCCGACGGGAAACCGTTGCGCTGCAAACATCATCAGACTTGTAAGCTGCAGCCCATATTTCTGCCAGTGCTGTACCCTGTATCCCCTCGTATTTTACTCTTAAATACTTTCTTTTCTACCATGTGCGACCCTTTCAGACATGACAGGGGCATGCGCCCCTAAGCCTCGGCCTAGAGGTAAATTTACAAATCAACTTTTGGGCTCAGCTGGTATAAACCGTATCTTAATTTTATTTTATGTGCAACATAAAAAACACACTTAGTCTCAATTTTGCTTGTAAATGCCATTTTACAAGGTCTCTTCCAGTTAGGTCCAGCAATGTATTCTGCATGTGCCTTTGCAACATGGCCTTCACAATGCTTTTTCTATTCTTTTTTCTGCTTAACTTTTCCTGGATTTTTTTGTTTTAATTTAAATTCAAATTTTCTTTTGTTCCCATTAACTGGAAATTTTGATTAATGGTGTTTAAATTTTGCATATAACAAAACTTATTTCATTTTGCAAATTCAATCTTTACTTTTAATTTCTAGCTGGTATTATTTAATTATTTGGAATAAATGTTCATTTTATTAATTTATTTTACTAAAAATCTAAACACCTTGCCAGTGACAGCTGATATTTAAGAGTTTTAAATAAAACCATAAAAGGTAAACATTAAATTGAGTTTGAGATATGTGGTATATGGACTTTAAGAATTAGGAAAATCATCATAGGAATACCATGAAGAGGAGTTTTTAACTTAATATTTTCAACTTGAAAATAAACCGTTAGAGGTAAAAACCACAAATTTTCTAAAAACAAAAAATCACAAGGCAATATTGCAATTTTTTGACAATCTGTTTTGACCCAGTCCAAGGCCGTAGCCAATGGGGGGGTCAGGGGGTCAAAACCCCCCCCCGAAAATGTTGAAATTGCCTTTAAATTAAAAGTTAGAAAATTATTTTTTTCACTTCCTGTAACCGCGGAGCCCAAACCCCCCCCCAAAAAAAATTTTCCTGCCTACGCTTTGACCTAGTCTTTAAACTCGCTTACCTTCAAGCCAATAAACAGCAGAGTAGAGAATATCCTAGTCATGCTCTCATCTGAAAAGCTGTTGATCCCAAAAATGTCAAAGTGGCGGAGGAATCGAGCATATACATCCTGTCTGCTGCCCCCGGGCGGTCCCATTGCCGTCAACAGTAACAGGTCTTCTATGTACAGCTTTGTCGTGTCTTTCAAGTCATACCTAGAAAGTGCCGAGTTTTAGATATTATTAGATTAAGTTTCTTGATTTGTTTTCATGTTAGCTGGCAAATTTAAAATAAAAAAGTTTCAAAACATTGAATTTAAGTGTCAGAACTAAAATCACTTCCAGACAAAAAATATCGTAGGAAAGTTGAATAAACTAGTTCTGTAATTTAGTGTACCATATGAGTCTTATTTGTCACCATATAGGCCTAAGTGCAAAACTTGTAATCCATTTAATTTATTATTGATTTTTCTTCTCTGGCTTCTGACTTTGCCAACACATGCATTGTCATTTGGCTGAGCTTATGTATAGACAATCTTGGAAAATAAATGGTTTCAATTGTCTCAACATAAAAAAAACAACTCCAAATAAATTAAATATCTTTGGTCGTACTACACAGAAACATATGTCTTTCAATGCTAAAATTTGGCTGGAAACTTGCCATTCTAATAAAAAAAACATATGTTCCTTCATTGTTTTTTTTCTGATCACTTCTTTTCTGATCACTTAAATCAGAGTCAGAAATCTGAATCAGAAACATGTCAGTCTCACTCATATAATAAAAGGCTATTTTTCCTGGACTGTCTTTTCCAATCACTTATAGAAGTTTAAAAAACACAACGCAACAGCTGACTTTCATTATAGAATAAAATTTGTTTCTTGGTTTGTAATTATATGATTTTTTGTAGTATGACAAAAAGTATTGTTGAATACTCGTCCAAAAGCTCTTTGCCAGTGCTTGATCTAAACTCTACGCAAGACGAAACAGAGGAAAAGAGTGCTTTTCTAGACTAGTAACAAAATATATTATTGCGATAGTCAATGATTAGGGATGGTCGGGTTCCGAAATTTCGAGAAAGTTATGGGAAAATTAAATTCCCGATTTTCGGGCGGGATTTTTATTCACTTCGGGAAATTTTTGGGGCGGGATCGTTTTAGCGATCGGCCGCGAAAACAATCTCGTGTATTTGCTGATCAAGAGTAAACGACAGTTTTGTGAAACTCACGGTCAGCCGCGAAAACCATCGCGCGTTTTTGTCAGTCGCGGATGAACGGCAAAAATAGCCTTGCGCTATTCACGAACGGCCGCGAAATATGCTAGCGCGTATCTGCCGATCGCGGATAAACGGCCGATGTAGCTATGCGAAACTCGCGATGGGCCGTGAAAACGATCGCGCGTATTTGCCGATCACGAATAAACGTCAAATCTAGTTTTGCGAAATTCGCGAACGGCGCGTATTTGCTGATCGCGGTTAAACGACCGATGTTGCTTTACAAAACTCGTGGTCGGCCATGAAAAACGATCGCGCGGATCTGCCGATTGCTGATAAACGACAAATGTAACATTGCAAACTCGCAATTGGGTGTGAAAACCAATCTTAGGTACTTACTCTTAGCGGATAATCAATGGAAATAACTTGTTAGAAGGCGTGACAGTGATGACTGTTTATATTATAGGCCACATTGGTTGGCTACAAAATGTTGTTTTGCCTATTGATTCAATTTTCTAAACTAATTCAGATGTCATTGAATTCCAGTCAAAAGTAGGATTATTTTTCATAAATGTAAAAAACATTCAAGCCAGTTGACAAAAGTAAAGAATTTGAGACTTTGAAATGAAATATCAAGTGCATATGTAATTAATATTTATGTATCTTAAGAAATATTAAATTTTGGAGTTGTGAACTTCAAATTTATAATTTTAAGCTTTGAAAAACTAGTAGGCAGTAAAAAAAAATCTATGTGAATAATTCAACGATAACTAGATTCTGCTGAGCTCACCAGTGGCCGTGGTCGAAGTACTGCCGCAGTAGCTCGATGGGCGGCTGAGCTCCGTACTGCTCCTTGGCCGGCATGTTCATGTCATCAACAAATATCACAGCAAGCTTCCCCTTCTCCGGCCCGTACACTCCACGTCTACGCTTTTGTAATTTGGATATTATTAAATCCTGCAACAACACGTTTACATAAGTTCTTTTCAAATTAACAACATGTTTACATAAGTTCTTTTCAAACTGTAGTTAAATCCTTAAGTTATTTTGTGTGTGACGGCTGTGATCCTTGATGGAAATGTAAGTTTATATGGTATTATAGATCATGGGGACTGAAAATTAATACAAATCAAATCATTAATCAAATTGATACTGAAAATTAATACGATTCTCTTTCATCTGAGGAGGAACAAGAACAATTCTAAAATGCTAATGCAACTGAAAGGTGATCAAGATAATAAATTAGATAGATGCAAGGCAGCTTAAATTTCAGACGGTGGTAGATTGGTACAACTGGAAAGTTATTTTCATAGACTTTTTTGGCACATGCGCCAAGTTCTCCACATGCACTCAAGTTCTCTGTGGATACAAGATCAAGAATACATCAGATTCAGAGGAAGTCATTCGAGAAGAAAATCTCTTATTCTAAAGCCAAACTTTTCAAAGTAACAATAACTTTACAACTCAACAACGCTCAATCTGCTAAATTCAATTGCATGGAAACAGAATTGCACGCATCATTTAATTCCCGATACTCGTTGTGTACAATTATGATTTGAATTTCAATCATGATCTAAAAATAAGTTTCCATTTTTTGTTTAGTTCCGTAATTTTTATTTGGCCTCTGATTTGCAATGGGTCAGTGATTTTTCACTTACTTAATAATTCTCTATCTTGGCTTGACAACGTTGTTAGTACCTGAGTGAGATTAGCCGAGATGCTAGAGGTGAAAGTGAGGAATGCAGGGGAGAACTTGTCCAGGTCGAGATGATGCATAAGCAGCTTCTGCATGTAGAAGCTCTTGCCCGTCCCCGACGCTCCCACCAGCAGTGTCGGCACCTTGTGGCGAATATGCATCTCCAGCACATGGAAGAACCTGCGACAATACCCACAACATAAGCAGCGTTTGCATGTAGAAACTGTGCCTTAGAAGATTTGTTGAGCCATTGTTGCTGATAAATAGGTCCAGACGGAATTAGTTTTACTAGCCGAATAATAAAAGTGGTAGCAGAGCATAGTTTACTTATAGTTGATTTTATTAGTTAATTGTTGGATACAGGATCCGCTTTTGCTTTCTTCTTTCAGCTGTTAGAAGAGGGGGAGGGGAAATTAGGATGCTTATACAAGTTAAAATTAGTAGTCAGTCAAGAATTAGGTCATAACACAATCATCCCACACTCATATTCAACTTAAAACACCCCTTGATGATGGTGGTCAGCATCTTATATGGTAATGTAAACTAATTTTCATGTTTTCTACATAAGCCTAAGTGCTCAAAAACCTTGAGTTTCATAAAAAACCGGTACCTTAAATGTACCGAAATGTCTTCTAGCGGGAAATAACAAGTAGATTGAGCCTTTTTCAGTAAACTGAATGTTTATTCCAGTTTTACTCTGAGTTTGATTCTTGTAGGGCCTACCTTTTTTGTTGTTATAAAACATTTTACTGGGTAGCTCTTCATTAGTTTTGTTTATTTTTACTTCTTATTCCATTGCCTAATAGCCAAAGTAAGTGGCTCCATGTTAAAATGTTACAATTTTTAAATGCACTTTTTACTGGTGATTTAATCTATATATATAAAGGAGAAGGGATTTTCTATCGGACAGTATCTCCAAAGCTATAAGACCTAAAGAGTTGAAATGGTGAACACGTTTATGAGCCAGAAATTATTATTTATAGACAGAAGGAAATCCTTGAAGTCGTTTGACATGAAATCATGTAAGAAAGCAAACACACATGCAATTGAAGTATACAAACATTGACCATTCATATTAAAACACTTACTTGGCAGTCTCAACTGTCGGAACCAAAGTCTGCTGAATGTTGATCGTTTCTTGTACTTGTATTCCCCTCAGCAGTTCTGGCCAGTACTTCCAAGCCCCTTTCCCTTGGTAGGCATAATAGTAGTCATGAAGCAGCCCCTCGGTGGGGATGGGGATGTCGATGGGATCAATTGTATCAGGAACTGGATGGTCCGGGTTGTTCCCTAGAAAAAAAGTTATGCTAAGATAAATAAAGGGGGCACAATACAGCATTTATGCAGAATCTTGATTTAGCTATTCTTCCTCTTTTACCCAGAGCTATATCTATGTGTCTTTGTTGTTTTAATGTGCACTTGGAATTTCAAATAAAGATTTCTAAATATGATGTAATGACATGACTTGATGTTATTGTGAGCTTTGCCATTAAGTAAGTTTTATATTCAGCTCACTCCCCTCTACCATCTAAGCTTAGAAAGTTTGTCGCTTAATCAGCTGTTATCAACTTACGACTCAACTGTCCATAAATAAGCAAAAAACGGCAAAATAGGTGCAAATCTCAAGTTTACATTAATATGACTCCAGGAAGCACAGTACCCTCTCGATAGTTTGAAACTTGGTGGACTTGCTTAAAGGGAACTACAAGGAGTATATGGGATTTTACATTAATAGAAGAATTACAAAGACAGGTTTTACATGTGCACTACAGGAGGGGTGCACATGTAAATGTATTACGTATCTTGAACCATAAACCTAAACCATTGCACATCTAATTTACTAGTTTTTATCGTAATATAGATCCCAATAAACATCACTGGACAGAATATTTGGTAGTCTTTGAATGTTTGTTGTGTTTCAGCCCGTGTCGAACTATGCAAAGTGTTGAAGTATCGAGTGTTGAACTATCGTGGTTTTACTGTACCAGACTTTTTAGTGAGTGAAGCTCAACAGGATAAAATATAAAAGTTTCTTAGGGGTCATCCACAAATTACGTAACACCTCTAGGGGGGAGGGGGGGTGATCAGCAGCGTTATGCACTGCTAGAAGGGAGGGAGGGGGGGTTCAAAATAACGTTAAATAACTATGACTAATTCCTTAATTTCTTTAAATTTCTAAAATTATCTTCAAAGGACAAAGTTTTTGACTTTTTTTAGGGGGGGGGGGGATAGCATAGAGTTACATAATGTTTTTGGGAGGGTTTGTGCCAGCGTTACAAGTTCGCTTCAAGGGGGGAGGGGGGGGTTTGAAAAGGCCGATTTTAGCGTTACGTAATTTATGGATGGTCTCTTAGTCTATTGACACCCTTCTTGTGTATCGTCTATAAATATTAAACAAAAAGGAAAATTTGAGATGAATTGAATACATTACCTTTCCAGAGTTCTCTGTAGTAGACGTCGAACAGTTCCATGGAGGCGGTGTTGAGCGCGCCGCCGACGCCCCAAACTCCCGCGAACAGCAACGATGCCTGCACCCACACCAGCATGTGCGTGTGGTGCTCGTTGATGGCCAACGCCTCCCGCATCAGGATGTCCACCAGATTGATTGTGGTTCTACCAGTCAAGCACTTGGTTGAAATTTTGAAGAAAGATTTCTAAATATGACGTAATGTTATGCAAGCTTTGCCATTAAGTAAGTTTATGTTTGGCTCACTTCCCAAGCTGAGCCATTGATGAATGAACGAGGTGAAGTGGATATGTGTATTAGTGGAGTCAAAGTTCGTTGTCCGTCACTCTGTGTGTGACTGTGTGACTGAGTGACTCAGTCATATTGCATGCGTAACGCGATAACTCGAAAATGGTTCCACTGATAATTTTCAAATTTTGCACAAATGTTTAATCGTTCACCGAAAAAATACCTATAAATTTTTAGGAAAATCCTCAAAATCATATTTTAGCAATTTGATTTTAAATATTTAAAAAATTGCCATTAAATTAGCATTGGCAAAAATTGCATTTATTAAACAATGGGATGCAAATGAAGATAATTTCAAACACAAAAGAATGCAATTAAATATGCGGTGTATATATTTTCTGTAAAAGGTACATCATATGCTGTGTGTTTAACGATTCTTTAATTACTTTGATATAGGTTTCAAAGTAATAAACCCACCAGAGAGCAGCAGCAGCTGATTCCCACCTGATGAGGATCAGCTGCTGCTCTCTGGTGGGTTTCTTGTGTACGATTTAATAAAAGACATTGAGAGACTGTTTCTTCAGGATTTTTTAAGTGTGAATTTTGTGGTTTTTTATTAGTAATAATCATGAAACTTTTTTTCAAAGTAACTGAAGAATCCTTAACTACACAGCATGCGATGTACCTTTTCAGAAATTATATTTGAGGCATTTCTTATTTTAGTTTGGATTGCATTGTCTCAGTGCTCTATACTGCTGAGGAATGTTTTATCTTTACTCATAGGTAACTGAATTGCCGTTTTCTCAATTTCTCTTTTATAATATTACAGCATAAATAGGCAACTCCTTTTGGGAATATTCTTTAGCACGCAATGGTATGATAGGTAAATAATAACAAAAAAAAAACCAACTCTTCCACACCTGACAATGTTGGACTCCCCGGCATTAGCCAGGAATGTACAGTTTTTCCTGACAAAGTACAGCAGAGGCGGGATAATCCAGTCGAAGGTCCCGAGCAGGTTGTGGGCGTGAGGTTCAGCCCACTCCCTCGGAGCTGTCTCCACCCAGGACTCCACGAGGGGGCGCCAACCGAGCGTGGCCGGCTCCATGTAGATCATCCCGCAGCGTGAGACTGTCGCCGGCGATGCCTACAACAATACCTGCTGTTACAGTCAACTCTCGCTGACTCAAAATGCCAAGGGACTACGATTTTTCTTAGGGTACCATATGTTTCAACTTAGGCGAAATTCGAGTGATAGAGGTACCTCTTACTTAATTTTGACTCGTTGGGACGTGCACCAAGGGGTTTTGACTTTCAGAAGTCTGTTGATTAAGCTTCGAGATATGGAGGTCAACTTCAACTTATTAAGATAAAATGGAAATTTAATTCAACTTATCTACTGACTTCCAGTTATACAAAGCTAATTTTTGCATTGCTTCAACTATCAGAGGTAAAATGTAACTGTCAAATTATTTCAACTTATGCATGATTTTTATTTGATTTAGAGAGGATTTTTCTAGGGGATTGAAAATAATTCAAGCTATAGAATATTTCGAGTTAATGAGGTTCGAGTTATCGAGAGTTGTCTTTACATACAATTTTGGTGCTACATATTTGAATACAGTAGTAAACTCTCTCTCATTCAGAACCTTATGAATCAGACTTTAGATGGTTTGGATGTTTTTGAAGTCAGTCATCATCAGAAATCCACCCAAAGAAGATGTTTTCCTGTGATAAATCAACAGAAAATGTAATGTTTGTTTAGGACTGACATAAACCCAATATAACCAGTATGCCATTCGTTTATAGGATTTAAAAAAAATCATAAACTCTGTACTGAAAATCAACAGCAATAAATCAACAACAGTAATGATCAACAATTGAATAAATACGACGATAACAATGAATAAAAAAATAAGAAAAATTTTCTGTTTAACAATAACAATATTTTAAAAACAATACATACCGAGCAGAGTAACTAGACAACATACCAAGCAAATAACTACATAATGACTTATCGAGGGAATAATGACTTACCAAGCGGAATAACTAGATAACTATTCAGCACTGGGCAAGTAACTACCTGGAGCAAATCCATCACTTCGAAAATCATAGACATCGCAGATGTCATCTGAATCACTTCCCCGGAGTTGAGGCAGAGTTTCTTGTTGTCGTCCAGTACGGTGTTCATGTTCTCGATCCAAACCGCGTCAACTGGGCCGTCGAAAATCACCCACTTGCGATCACTGGTTTCGGACATTGCGTACTCCCTGGAAACGAGCTCAATATTAACACTGGTCTCAGTCTCCGACAATCCGGGGTAAGCGACTGATTTTTCAAATACTCCAGGATTTTTCAAATATCTGCTGAGTATTTTTCAATCCTCGAGGGCATAAAAAAATTATCATATTATAAATATTGTTCCTCTTGCTTACTTTATTTTTTGTGGTAGAAAATTTGTGAGTTTCTTGTCATAATCTTTTTAATAATTTTGTTACTCAATACTTCAGTAAACCCATGAATTTTTTTATTTATTGAATAGTATAAAACTTATACGCCACTTCTTCAAACAGTAAATTTATTGAAGTTTCAAGTTGGAATTGTAATGAAATTAAAATAATGGAATACAAAAAAGAAACATTAGTCCTTATGGAAACTCAACTGCCCTACCGCATAGCAGAATAGTTTGCCCTTAACCATAGCCGCACACCTTAGGGTTTTTTCCACACACCAAGGGTCTCTAAGGAATGGAATGGGGGTTTTAAGGATCGAAGGGTCATGAAGGTAACGGAGGAGTAAAATCGTATACAGTCGATTCTTGCCTACTCAAAATGCCATGGGACTAAGATTTTTTTTGGTTACATATAGTTTTACTTGGGCATGGTTTGAGTTACAGAGGTAATGCTTACTTAATTTCAACTTACAGAGGTAATTAGAGCTAAATTAAACCTGTAGAGGTAAAGTGAAAGTTAAATTTGACTCATCTATTGAACTTCTAGTTATAAAGGTAATCTTTTTGTTATTTCAACGTACAGAGGTAACATGTAAAATAACTCAAGTTACAGATGGTTTTTTTATTTACATTATTTTTTACAAGGGATTTAGAATAACTATAGTTATCAAATACACCTGTCGCAGCAGACCTGCGTACTCAGCGAATTTCCATAGGATTTATTTTTTATATGTGAGCATTCAACTCTCACATAAATAAAAATAAAGGAAAATATCGTTTGAATATGTTTTGTAAATTATATATTTAAAACTTATATTTAATCATTCATAAGCTTGAAACATGAGGACAATTTACAAGGGGATCACATTGGTTTTCATTAGTAATATATACACTTTTTGTATTTTATTAGTTCTTAGCCTTTTAATTTTCAATAAATGTAGTCTTGTTATAGTATATAAATGTCAGGAAACATATAATCAATAAATTCAAAATACTGGAAAAACAAATAATAAAATCTCATGATCAAATTAAATTCAATCATATGGTTAATATTATAAATAAAACATCCCTATTAGTTGCAACAGACCTGCATCTCCAGCCAATTAAACAAAAAAAAACATAATATCATTCCTCAGGCTTGTAAACATACCATATATTATGCTACATTTTTGGGAAGTCTCTAGACTAAGACACCCCCCCCCCCCCCACCCACAATGCACACAGTTCCTTCACAAAACTTAAAAATAATTTGTATTTTTAATATAGTATATATTTTATGCAAAATCATGCATAGTCTGATCGATGTGAGCGGTGACGCCATCATGCCCGACAGCCGCGAGTGGCTGACCAAACAGCTGACGGAGGAGGTGGCTCACCGGCCGAGCCACAAACGCAAGGACGGACCCACGAGCCAGCAGAAACGCAAGCACCAGATCACCTACCTCGCTTATCAGGTACCGATTGGCTCTTAAATATGGGACAATAAATCATAGAAACTTAAATTTAACAATATCATTTTAATATTTCTTTGATATATCAATGAACTCTAACCGTTCAAAATAAAGACGAATAAAATATTCACCTGAAAATTTAAATATAATCATATGTTCAGACTTATATTTTCAAATTACAATGCAATTATAATGCAACTTTTGGGGATTTCTCAATGAAAACAGGGTAATTATACTTTTTTAAGGGTACAACCAAAACTAATATAGGACAACGTACTGTGTTTAGCACTTTCAATATCTCAGCAACGGATTGACGTAGAATAATAATTCAAAATGCTAAATTGTTTGTTTTTTTAAGCTGAATCCAATTTTGATACTTAAATTTATAAAAATTTAATATAAAGATATTAAATCCTAAAAATAAATTTTATTTTTTCAAAAAACCGTCCTTGGAGTTAACTTAACGCGCTGGTTTTCGAACTCGAAGTAATAAATGTCACTCTAGACGTAAGTACCAAATTTCATCACGATTGGACCTTTTTTACGAAAGTTATCGCGCCTATGGACAGGTATATATATATGAAAATGAACGAACGGTGTTTTTGAGGTCTGGAGGCATCAAAATGAAAAGTTACGGTGGTCCTGTGCTTAAGTCTTACCATGCCGCCTACGGAAATAGCTACTTCCCTATAGGGGGAAATGCGCTAAAATGTTGAGTTATTGAGGTTCAATTTATTGACTGTCGACTCAAATTTCTACAGACCAAAAGTAAATTAAGACCTGAAAGCCTTGGCGATGACTCCGTCCGACCACTCGTGGCTCACAGGGTCGAACTGGCCGTAGAGCTGCCCCATGGTGATGGCTTTGGGGTTCATCGTCGTGAAGTACGTCTTCTCCTCCCCCTTCACGCCTTGTTCGTTGAGCAAAGTCATTGCGTCCGCCAACACCTGGGAGGTAATATTATTTATTTAAATCGTTCATTTGCATCCTTGCATGCAAATCTTGCCAAGCCAAAACTTGTCAATAAAATATGCAATACGATAATGTCAGTTCAAATTCATACTTGGAAGTAGCATAATGTAATGCATACTGTATACCATAGAACAAAAGTCAACACTACAGGTTAATAAATAAATAAAAGAAAGCAAACAGAGAAGGAAAAGTTATTATGAACAATTTGTGATCAGTAAATTTCAGTTAAGATTAAAATATACTCAGAGAGGCTGTAGGTTTCTGAAAAAGGAACACAGAAGCTAGTTTTTCTGCTATTTAAACAGGGTTTATTTCAATGTAAGATAAATGTAATTCAATTTTAATGTAATGTTTGTTTTTTTGGTTCAAGTTAATGTGCTTTTTTTAACATAAATACTTAACTTAAGAATTTAATAACGTAACTTTTTTAAGAATGGAAGATTGTAAAACTGCAATACTTCTGGTGGAGTATTGAATTTATTAATAAAAAAAGGCTAAATTTTATCCAGGAATAAATAAGATGCTCGGTAGAATAAAATAGGATAGAAGTGGAAGAATGGGGGAGTCCCTAAATGTTTGGCTCCAAGACTATCTTGGTCATGACTCAGAAAACAGATTAAAATGAGCCTTTTATGCATCTTGAAAATTATACCTTTGTTACATGTGTTAATTTATTGGAAATTCCTACAAATTTCTTTATTGATTTTTCACTTTGTAAGAAATTGGGAAAGCCCTAAACAATAAGAAAGCCACAAGTTTCTTTTAATTTTATTTATCAGTAAAATGTATCATTATCAATAATAACTTATATGGTATCTCGTTTACTGCGACTAACAAAAGTTTTCATCTGCAAAAATTTTAGTTAAGGTTTATAATATGGGATAACATTATCTTTATTGAGACAAACCAAAATATTTGTAAATATGTAGTAAATACACATTAGGTCACAACTCTTATAAACAAATAGCTTTAAGGTGTTATTTACCGCTAAGTTAACAATATCAAGCAATAAGTTGTTGGAAAAATCAGGAGAATAACTTTATAGCAATTATTTCATAGTGTACCACTGATCAAGTTTCATAGTGTACCACTAATTGAAACGTACATGAAGAGTAGATGTTTTTCCTGCAAACGGGTTTCCAACAAGCATGAAGCCATGACGAACAATCATCATTTCATACGTTTGAATAATCTTTGTCTTGAAAGACTCTCTGAGCTGTAGCTTCCTCTTCTTACACACCTGCAATGTATTCAAAGGTTTACGGTTGCATTTTCTTAAAGTGAACAAAAGTACTACCTGGCATTTTAATAAATTTACATATTTTCACAAACTCAAAAAGACATAACTATATTAGACTGTTATACTTTACAACTACAGTACACTCCAGATTATCCGAGGTCATCGAGACCGAGGCTGCCTTGGAGACCAAGAATCTTGACCAAGAACTGATGTTGCTAATATTTTGAGGTTAGAATAGAATGTTATTAGACCCCTCTGTAAGTGTAAAAGTGAGAGTAATGCTAGTAAAATAATTTTTTATCAATATTTAGAGTATGTAGACCAGAGAAAACAGAGCCAAATTTACCACTAGGCTCACCAAGCCCGGTATTAGGGCTGCGCGCCAACAGGGGGCCGCATAAAGTTTAAACCCTGAGGCAAGCAGAATACTGTCAACTAGAAGACTGCTTGAAGAAGAAGACTCTATCATTAGTCTGATAGGTACTTACCAGACAACTTTTAGAGTTCTTCTTCAAGAGGTGCTGACCTCGAAATGTCATGTGTGTAACAGGTATTTTCAAATAACAATCAAACTCTTAATTGATCAGATCAACGAAAATGATCAAAAACAATTACCTTACTCATGGCTGCTATAAATTTGTTATAGTCCGGAGTGGGAAGCTTAATGCCGATAAACAGATCCGAAATGATGCCCTCAAACAAGGGGACGTCCTGGTTCAAAAACTTGGCCAAATTGACGTCCATGATGGATCGCAAGAGCAACATGTCCTCTGACTCGTCTGGGAATTTCAGCTTCAGGTTCCCAGCTGCAGTGAGCACAGTCTTCACTGCTCGCATCCCTGTAATGACTGAATAATGTTTTCATTGTTTTCTACAACATTTTCTCTTTGTTGTAGTACAAAAAAATTACTTTTAGATGAAGAAAATATATACTAAAGTACTAATGTAAAGTAAGTATAGCTGAGCAATTAGGTGAATCAATTGATTTAATTCACTTGGGATTATTAAAGGTATTATTAAACTTTGAGATATCGATCCGGTAGTTCAAGTGATTTTTCTCACTATGAATATAATGCATAAGAGTTCAACTATAAATGTTACACAAATTTTACATCTCAAAAAAAGATATTAACAAGCTTGAGTAAAAATATTTGCAAACAAGACATCTTAACAGTACAAAAATCATAGTACAATTAATTAAACTTATCAATTAATTTATTACTTATCATTCCCCAGTGACAGACCATCCCCACAAAGGCAGAGAAAAATACACAAGGAATCCTGAAATCTCAGAAAATTCCAAAGTCAGTTACTATATAGTGAAAAATAATCCAACTTCAAGAACAAAATGAAAGCAAAGAAAATTAAATAGAAAATCAGTTTTCAGGTTGAAAAAATAAGTATAAATGCTCCATCCAGTAATATATTTGATGAAATATTGAGAACTAGACATGTTAATTTTAGTTTGTTTTTACGAGGGGCATGTCTGTCACTGGCGAACGATGAGTGTTATTTCCCTTTCTCCTGATTCAAAATTCCATTAATTCTGCTCTAAAAGTCTCTTCCTTTCTCCATAACAGAAACATCATTAAATTGGACCCGAAGTAGGTGGGAGTGAATCATCAGTACTTTTGAACTGCCAATCCACACAGTATTTCTTTATGATCTAGGCTTATACTATTTAATAACGTTTAAACCTCGTCCAAAGAAATAAGCCTAGATTTATATATTACAATGAATAAAGAGGTTTTGATTCTGAGCGGTTACCGTAATCGTAGTGGGACTGGGAGGACAGCTGCTCGGAGCACAGTCGGTACGTGGTGACTATCTTCACCGACAGCTTGCGTGCGTCGATGAAGCCGGTGGAGTAGAGCGAGATCTCTCCGATCATGGCGTAGTCCGGCACCATCATGGCCACCGTGCGGAACAGGACCTGAGGCAATTCCAACAATGACTTATGTATAACTGAAGATTTTCTTGGCATTACAGTCAAGTTCAGTTTTTTCAGACTAATAAGGCTGAACAGATATTGCAGCAGGGTTGAAATAACATCATTTTCAATTTATGGAGCCGGATAGTTTGGATGGCTTCTTTTAATGCAGTTTTTACTTGAATCTGTCCACGGATAACTCTCTCATAGCCGAAATCGAAGGAAACACTTGTTGGTTTACATCTGACCCAAGGCCCAAAAAAAATCAACAATCGATACATTATTTTTGTTTGCATGAGACTATTTACCACATTTATCTCTCCAGCTCATCAACAGCGTTCGTGAAAGGTGAGTTTTATTCTTATATATTTGAGCTAAAGTCAAAGTTGTAGTTGAGTTTTATGTTGACATATAATTACAGATACACTATTCCAGTATATTGTCGATGTTTTAATGCCCCGCATGGGTTAGCCTTTATTTTAGTTTATACGAGGATCAGGTCTTGCGTTACAATTAGAGGGAGACTTCAATTTAACATACTTTTGGGGATTTTAATTCTACTAGAGACACTACGAGCTGATCCCTCACCTTGAGGTTGTCCGGCAGTTCGGAGCGCCCCGCGTACCCGGGGTTCATCGTGATACACACGTAGCAGGCGGGATTCAATGTCAGTTCCGTCCCTTCAAACATGAACTTCTCCATTTTGTTCCTGACAGCCTGAATAAGAACGAAAAATATTTACTTAAAAAAAAGCATTAATTGTTTGGCATAAACACTGGCTAAAAGAGCAATAGTATTGTGCAGGTGAGATGAGAGTCCAGACTCGTAAACGTGTTTAAGTATTGCTCTTTGTAATGTTTTTACACCATGACGATCTCCGTTTGAGTAACTCATGTAGGTATTGATGGACTGCCCGATGGCCTTGATGATGCTGCAAGCTTTAAAACAATGTGGCAGCCTCAGCTGCTAAATAAGATCTCCTGATGGATTTAAGGTAATTTCTTTCTCCATGAAACAAATATCATAAAATTGGATCAGAGATAGTTGGGAAAAAATCATTGTTACTTTTGAACTGCCAACCCACATAGTACTTCTTCAAGAACTAGGTTTATACTATTCAATAAATATAAGGTTCAAGTTGTCTATTGCTGAAAAATTCCGAGACTGGGTGGTTAAAAGGTTTTGAACAACCCGTGGTTCAGAAGGAAAAAGAACTATAGTTCTGGACAGCCTTACTGGCGGGTGGTGAAAATTGTAATCTCCCAAAATGTCTGGTAAATAAACATATGTTTTGGTAGAACTGTTAAAACTTTGTTTATGTTTCGCCTCATTTACACTACAAAAGAATGCCCTGTAATATTTCACCGAGAGATTTCTTGTGCAATTAAAATTTCTGAAAAATATTTGCTCAATGCATCAGAGCTGGTCTTTTTGTTTTGGCACCCTTTCATCTTAAATGATTTGTTTGTATTTAAGAATGTGTTTCCACACTTTTGTCATCTACTTCATGAATTGTGTTGAGCTTGCAAGCTTTAACATTAGTTGCACTTGCGGTTGCAGCAAAATATTTTCTTGTGTAAAGTAGGTACCTTAACAAATGACCATGTGATTTATTACCAAAACATTGCAGATATTAAACACTAATTATCACTCACCCGCCAGTAAGGCAGTCCAAAGCTATAGTGGCTTACTAGCCCATGGTTCATGGTTAAGGTCTTAAGCTATTTCAATATAAAATGGCTTTGCAACTACATATCAAAGACCATGAAAGAGGAAAAAGTCAGAGTTAGTAGGGCCATAAATTGAGTCTAAAACTATTTCAAATCAAAGTAAAGGATTGTAGGTAGGCTTTTGAGCCTGGTTGATGAAAATTTACGAATAATTAAAATCTAATTAGTGGTATAAGTTTACTGGCCTGCACGATACATAAGATCTGCTGTGCCACGACCGACAACACTTCCACTTCAATCCGGTTGAACTCGTCAAAACATGCCCACGCCCCTGCCGACGCCAGTCCTTTAAAAAACTAAAACCAGAGAAAATAGAGACAGTTAAGTAGTGTTAAAAATAAATGAGGAATTTTTATTTCAATTTATTGAAGAAAAAGTTAGTAAAGTTTGTTGGTGGCGCAGTTGGCAGCACAATGAGCTTCAGAGGCAGGCAGTTATGCTGTGGGATCGAAGGAAAAGAGAAGCATTCCCTATTTATACTTTGGTCTTCTGTCGGTACACCTCATTCAATCTCTAATCCAAAGAAGAAGTATCGCAGGCTCTCTCAGTCCAGGATTGCCCCCCCAGAAGCCCTCACTTGATGATATGCCCATGGTGGTCTAACAACAAGACTGGGTGACCTTAAGAGTTTGTCAGGTAAGGACCTTCAGTTAATTTGCCCATCTCCCTTCCAAATGGACCAACGGAGATGATCCACTACTCCCTCCTAGGCTTGGACCCAACTGAGTATCCAAGCTCAGCTTGGCAAAGTATGCAGAGAGACAAAGAGAAACATGGGGAATGGGGAGCTCATCATTCTGCAAAGCCAAACTGCCTTTCGGTACAACAACAGCTTCTGCTTATTGTATCTATTGTCAACCTTTCGATTGACTCGTCCTCACACTCTGACCTTTGGTCTTGTGAAGGATTACTTCCATGATTTATGTATATCATTCCAATTGTAATTTAAGTGCTGGAAGTAAATAATCTTGAACCTGAAATCTTTATAACCTGGTCAGGATACTGACCAGAGAAATGTTGAAGAAAAAAATCAGAAGCAACTCTACAGCAGAAACGTTTACCTTCCCCATGGCGATAGCGTCCAGTCCGTCGGAGCAGTTGAAGACGACGCACTGGACCGCCAGCGCCTTCGCCAGGTCCTTGGTGGTCTCTGTCTTCCCCGTGCCTGCGGGGCCCTCGGGCGCGCCGTTGAGGTGCAGGTGGTACGCGCCGATCAGCGTCCGGTAGCAGCGATCCGTCAGCGGCGTGATCACCAGCCGGTCTGAGTTGCCCAAGTACTCGTAGAAGTAACGGACCGTAGCATTGACGATCCGCACCAGAGTGTCTTCTTCCCAGTAGTATCTGTTGAATAAGCCACTTGGACTGTTAGACTGGAGGAATGAAAGCCCCAGCATTGCCAGCTAGGCATGTCTCCCTAGGGATATTGTGCAGATTACGCAAGGAAGGGATTATCAGGATGGGAAAAGTGTGATATGGTCAGTCAGCCTCACCCCTGAAGGAAGAGAGATAGATTTCTAACCCATCCTCCAGGCTCTTTTGGGGTTGACTCTTCCTCTAACCTGAGACCTCCCAAGCATCCCCAGACAAGGGCCTTCATGCGGGAGCTCTCCTTGTTGTGAAGAGGCTCAACCTGGTCGGTTCGCCTTCCAGACTAGCAGATGTTTAGAAGATTGTTAGAAGATGTTTCGAAGATGAAGGCGTCCCTCATCCCCTCCCAGAAGGACAAGCTGGACGATCCATAACTCCCTACAGGGCTCAGACTTGACTGGGTATCCAAGCTCAACTGGGAATCAAGTTCCCAGAGAGACAAGGGGGAACCAAGGTGAACAGGGAGCCGGTCAATTCAGACAGCCAAGAGACTTGCCAGAACAATGACAGCTTCTACTTTCTGCAGCCATCGTCGACCTTTGTATTGGTATAGACCAGTCAGAGAGCCGTCTGAGGCCAAATAAGCCACTTAGTAGTCTTAGAAAAATTTTAAAATTACAAATAAAAAGGTTATGGAACCACCAATTAAAACAATATACATCCCCCCAATCAGAGAAGAGCAAAGGCCATCCTCCTCCGGCCAGCCTTTGCTCTGCTCTTATTGGGTATTGCCAAGTTCTATTCTGTGGTGAAATTCATTATTTTTGTTTATATTGTGTACTTTTTGTTTTCAGCATTCAAGTTCTTTTTACATTCTGTTTTAGCTATATCTTGTCCACATTTTGTGTCCACATTGACTTTGAGTTATCTCGTTGTTTATTTTTTAGGCTTTCATCTACCTGAGGGCAGGATCAGATTGTAGATACCGAAACGTCATGAAAAATGTTTTCATTATTCGGTGATGATAAATGTCCGCTATCAAAATTAAGACATAAATTCACCATTACCAACAATGAATTTCAAACTGAGAACTAAATCGTTCATCAAAAGACCGAAAACCGTTTGACAAACATTCCGTCCTCACCGAAGCTGAGCCAGCCACTGGAAGTCGGTCTCCAGGGTGACCTTTTTCTCGACCAGGTCCTGTACCACGTCCTTGGAGTGGACATCCAGCACCACCATCGCGCGCAGTGTGATCCGCGTCTGGTTCGACAGTTCCCCCCGCACCAGCTGGATGGTGTCTGCCAGTTGTTCCTGTTACACAATAACAATAATAATCTTTTTTTTGAAGAGGAGGTGTAAAGGGATTGTTTGCTCACTAAATATTCTTACATTTCCATCTTTGTACATTTTTAAAGTGATCTTGTCAACGTTAAATACCCTTGATAACTTATATGTTGAGGGCGCAAATCAGAGGTATCCTACCACACATGGCGGAAATCTCCACACACCTAGATATCGCCTTACCCTTTCTGAGAGAGGAATGGTGTACACTGGACCCATCTTTTTCAACAAAATCCCTGCTGAAATCAGGTTTCTAAGAGGCTTTCAATTCAAGAAGGCATTGAACTGTTTTTTGGTCGACAAGGTATTTTACAGTATTGGCAAATTCCTGTCCGTCTGAATGCTTGACATCCTTTTTTTAACTGTAAAAATGTTTGCTTTTCTTTCGAAACTATAATTTCATATATTATGTTGACAACTGAGATGTACATGTTTTACGTATTTTATTCAGAATAAAGAATGTCTTGTCTTCGTGTTCTGTGCAATTCATTTAAGCACACTAAGAGGCTCGTTGTAGGTCAGACTTCCGTGGTTCAATTTCTCTCAGTCAACTGACTTACCACCTGTAACACCAAGCCTGTTTTGAACTGTTTTGCAAATCACTTTGGGCTAGGCCTTGGGTTTTGTGCTACTAAAAGGCTTTTCCCTGTTAAGATCAAGGCCGGTTAAGATTGACCTTTTTGCGCAAAGAATGGAATGGACAAATTGCCTGATTAAGTCCCAGTTGCTCTCTCCTTGGGGCATAGCTCCAATGATGGTCTGTGGAGATGCAATGTGCCAATCTCAAATCAGAGCAAAGCTCAATGGGTGTGCATGGATGCTGGATACTGATCCAGCATCAGTAAAGTAAGTGAGCAAAGTAATCACTGGATTACTTTGTCTTTAAATTGTTGGTTTGTTAAAACTGATCAATTACCTACCCTAGAATATATATGATACCCTACCATAACTAACTATAAATAATTCAGAATCAAGAATTTTCAATGAAGAAGCAGTTAGAAAAAAATCATAAGTTTTAATGAAACCGCATTTTATTACTTCCATGAAGCTTCCGTTGGTTCTAGGATGAAAACACTTTAGACACTCACATTCAAATAGTTGTGGTATTTCTTGACCGCGTCGGTTGACTTCTTGTTCAAGTTCTCATGGACCTCGGCCGTCCAGAACGTCTGGGAGACACAAAGCACCACTTGGCCCGGCCACTGCTGCACCCAGTGTGTCCGCGCCGATTTCGGATACGCCTCCAGTGACTTCTCAATCTCGTGCCGCACCGAGAGGACCATCTGCTCCTCCACCTGACACCGCAAAAGAAAATAATTTTAATAAACGGTATCAGCAAACTGACACATACTTTCTCCCTTAAAGGGAAAGGAAACTTATGCTCAGAGAAAGACGGGAGAAGGAAAGGCAAATGAGCCGAGGATTTACTGAGCAGTAGGAGCGTAGAAAAAGAACTTAGAAAATGTCCCACCAACTATAACGCAAGGCAGGCGATTGAGTGGTTATAGTACTTGCCCTAAAACTGATATAATGAATCCCTTCCTGTATGGCACTTTGGGAGCAAGAACCTGGCCAGATAATGATCAGGCCGGTAAAATTCACATGACCTAAAACTCTTTAAACTCAATGAAATTAGTCATGAGTCAGGAGCATACTATACTATACTATGTGAAATAAAAACCAAATATTTTACTCAACTATAAGACAGCATAAAATGTAAGATATATTTTGACTTATAGGTAGTGAGGTACAAGAAGAAGCTTGAGTTTGAAGTTTCAGCAGAGGAGGGGAGGAAATCATCGATGACGTGGAAGTAAACAAAGCCATGAGATTACGCTACTAGTCTGGTAGATAAAAAATACTAAACCGAAACAAAATGTGGGTTGATATTAGAAACAATGTTTTACTATTTGAATAACAATCAATAAACAGGTGACATGTTTTTGATTTAGCATTTAACACATGACTGACACAAGAAATTCGTAGTTGAATCAATTGATCATCTGTTAATATTTATTTCCCCTCTTCCAAAAATTCAAATTCAGCTGGGTTTGTTTGTAAACACCCAAGCTTCATCTTATACCTCACTACCTCTACCTCTAAAATTTATGCCTGAATAAATTTGGGTTAGTAAAAATAAGTCACTTCTGACAGAGCCGGCTGGTTGAAAGTAGCAGTTGAGAGGGATTCCCAGTCATTGATTAGCGGGCTTTTAATGAATGATCCTGCTTAAAGAATAAGCTAATCTTTATCAGCCACAGAGCTATTATGTAATTCATTCAACACTCATCTCTTATTCAACAACCTGTAACTACTAGAGGCATAAAAAGTAACATAACAACTAAGCTGATGTCTCACGGACAAAAAGATATTTTAATGAAGAAAACATCATAAAAATAGTGAGTCGGTGGCACAGTTGGTAGCGCACTCGGCCCCGGTTCTGTGGCGGCAGCATCGCAGGATCGAGTCCCATTGATGTCATGTACTTTTAGCAGTACTGTTCATCCTTGTAATGTACCGGCTCACTCCTTGGGTTTGCTTGTTAACTTCCACGCACAGGCCTGAGGCCCATGTAGGGGGGGGGGGGGCAAATGCAAGGTAAAAAGAGGCCGCCACCCTCTTAAAAAAAAAAATGAAATGTTCTTCATAAACCAGTTTGATCAACCTGTGATTGCAGACACCATCGCCAATAAACAAGAAGCTTGCGGCTTAATTTTCATTGTCACAATCGATCATATAAACTTACTAACCTGGATCAACCATTTCTCCACGCAACCTCTCGCCTCTGCCGTAGAGATTTGTTCGACCAATTGTACTTCTTCTCCTTCTGAACTGAACATCGAATATATGTTCAGTTCTGGATCGAATCCCAACTTCGCAATGGCTTCAAAACATTTCTTCAAATGAGGTTGAACTCTCAACGGATCTTTTGTTTCTGATAATATTTCAAGCATCTCATCATTGGACAAGAAGAAAAGTCTGAAACCACAATTATATGGTACTATATACATTTGGAAAACTATTAAACTCAATATACTTAGTACACTTGGACTAGCATAATCTCAAATCATATCCCACATTACCTAGCCAAATTAATTAAATTGAAAATTACATAGCTAATTTAATGTTAGCAATACCTAATGTGTGCATGAAGGATAACAAAAAAATTCCAGCGTTGAATAAAAATTTCAAAACCTCGATCATCAAGACTCGTTACTGTGAAATGATGACAATTTTTCAATTTCTGCAATACAGCCAAGAGGTCAAGTCAGGTTTGATTTAATCTGGAAAATGCTCCTATTCAGTGATGGTGAGGAAACATGACTGCTGATAAAAAAATTTCTGCTACTAATGCATTTAGTGAAACGTTAACAGGTTGTCATCAACATCAAAGGCACTACCCTCAATCGTTGATTCTGCAGTAGGCACTAAGTTACACACTAACTTCAGACTCAAGACTTTCCACATTTTTCTGTCTGAAATGCTCCTCAGCCAAATTAGTCCACTAAGGTGTAAAGAGATGTATTTTTTAAACTCTCAGCGCTATTCTATTCATTTTTCCAGAAAAGGTTAGTCATGCCAACATTTTTACTAGTAACAATTTTGGAACCTACCACATTTAATCATAAAATATTTCATTGCTTAAATCTTTTTAAACAAGCTGCAACATTATGTTCACTGACAGTTTGTAACACGAATGGAAGAGGTGAAAGGTTACCGAGGAAAGAACAGTCGTTTCTTCTCTAAGTAGTTGTTGACTCCAGTGTTGACCTGGTCTAAGAGATCGGTGCAGTTCTTCAGAGAGTCCAGAAGTGTAAGCGCTCCGGCCGTCTTTAAAACATCCGGTTCCTTAACTGTTTGTTTCATGAGGTTCTGGAACGTCGTATCAACTTCCTGAAAGGAGAATCTACGATTGGTAAATGATTGTCCATTCAAAAGCATTATCACAACAGAATAAATTTGGTGTTAGTTTTCATTGTATTCCAAAAACTAATAAAAATGATCACTAAGACTTATGATTCGATAACATATATATTGCATTTGGATTCCCAAATAAGACTCAAATTGAAATTTATTGTTTCAAGATAATTTTATTTTTAAAAACTTCATTAAAATACAACTTAATTTTGATTACCTTGAACATAACACCCTCCTCAGGCATCTGAGCAATAATATCCTTGGCGGAGAAGATGGGTCTAAAGTACATCCACTGCACTTGAACTTTGCCCCATTCGTCTATAGTTTTATTGACTCTGTCCAGAAGTGCATACCACTCTTTCACCTCGGCTACAAAATCAGAATCAGAATTATTTTTTGCCATCAAATATTTACATATAACGGCTTTAAAGAAACTATATACAATTATATAAACAAAATAATAAACAGACAGAGACAACATATGGTGCTGACCTGCACAGGTTAGTTTAAGTAAAATACTAACTTGTCAAGTTATAAATATCTTGTATAGATACCAGTTTACCTTCGACTGGCTTGACGAAAGCAGAGCCCCTCATTGACAACGCCTTGATGATATGATCGTCAAGAAGAGCTTGAATCTCATCCAACCCAGTCAGAATGTGAAGCTCCGTTTCCCTAAAATCAGTTATGATATGACTCTAATGAAACAGGTGATTATTTATTTTTTTAACGTTTCTATTTTGATTAATTTGTTTAAATAACTTTCTGGAATCAAAGCATTTGAACAAAAAACTCTTTGATGAATAATAAATTTAATTTCCATAGCCATCACTCTAATTATACATTTTTTTAAATGAAATAGTAAGATAAAATATAAAGTAAGTTAGTTTAAATGGGTGTAGTGGTTCCCTCACACAAAACGTAAACCAGTTGTGACATATTAGGTGGACCGGTAGAATGCACCTTGTCTGTAACCTCCAGCTGGGGCAACAATTATATTGGCCAACCAAAGGGTAATTATAACTGACATCTCCAATTGAAGCTACACTTTAACCCAATACCCTACTACAGCTAGGGTGACACCAGAAAAGGTCTGCTGGTGATGCACAAGCCCTGGCTCCATCCAGAGCCAGTGTGAGGTGTAAGTGAGTTACACTTCACGTATAATATCTTTTATGCTAAGGACCTTGAGTTAAAACAACATTTAGATGTGACCTCTGCATAAGAGAACTTGATTAGATTGTACAAAAAAGTAAATAAATACACCTGAATGAAATATGCTGGTCCAACCAGGCCAGGCCGCTGGCGCTGTGGCATTTAACATGTGAAGAAAATTTTTATACTGGGTGTCCATAAAGTCCTGGACAAACTTAAATAGCTTTTTTCTAGTAGAAGTGGTTTGGATATTTATGTTTCATATACACCATTTTGAAGCTTATTCTATTAAGTTTTATCTAGGAAAGACGGAAACCAATGTTTTTGACGATGCATGTGTGATGCCACAGTAAAATTTGAATTTTGGTCTTAATTGCAAAAAAAGGCTACGGAATTAGGTAAAATGTAATGTTTCTTTTAGCTTTCAAGAACCAGATTCGCCAATATGACCAAAATCTCTTAAAAAACAGTACATGAGGAAATAAATCCCGCTATACGAGGATGAAAGAATTAAATTAGGTTTTCGCAACCCCACAACAATCACTCAAAACACTCAGTCATCCTTATCGAAGTATGGTGAAAGGCCTAAGTAAAACCCGAGTAAAGCTGCAGAAGGCGACAAATTCAGCTGTTCCTTTTACAATTTTGTTATTGGATTATCCATATCTACAGCCATTATTGGAGTATTCGGTTCTTAAAATCCTAAAAAACATAAAATTTTCCCCTCATTTTGTAGCCTTTTTTACAAAATAATCAACAATTTAAATTTTCCTGTGATATTGCAAGCATGACCAAAAAATTATTTCCGACTCTTCACGATTAAAACTTAATGAAATAAGCTTAAAAATAATGTATTTACCACATGCATATCTCAACCACTTCTATGAGAAAAAGCTACTTAAATGTTTCCAAGACTTTAGGGACACCCGGTATTTTGATGGGTGTGTTCTGCATTTAAAATCATGATATGGTAAATAACACAATCCCATAAGGCACCAGGGGTTAATTCCAGCTGGAGCACACCGGAGCTGTGCTCTGGTACTTTTTAGAACACCGGAGCACACCGGAGCGCAGCCCTGGTACTTCATGGTCACCAGTGCGGCTCCGCACGTTTTTTCTGGCCACGTCATCCAATCCAGGTCGGTTCGATTGTGTACTGGGTGTGTTCGGTATTACTCTTTTCTACGTCGTTCTTATATGTTAAAAAGGCCCAGATTCAATTAATTGTAATCTATACAAATTTTCTGGGAGAGAGGGCTCCAGACCCCATGGAGGGTCCTGCTGGGGGTTATTCCGTACCCCCTCCTGGCCCCCCGTTGTGCCATAGCTCCGGTACTTTTTCCTCTAGAAATTAAGCCCTGTATGGCACAATATTTCTTTTTGACTTCAATTGATTTCAAAATAACATATTTTGATGTCCAAAAGACATTTTATGTTATATGAGATGCTAAAGAAACACTCACTTGTAGGGACTCGTGCTGAATATCATGCCCTCCCACTCTGACTTCATCTTAGCCAGATTATTTTGAAGTTGAAGTTCCTTCGTAGCTCCGACACTGATTATTTCAAATCTGAAACAAGCATCCTATGATGATTTATTGAAAATGTACCTTGAAATTTATTATGAAATTGCTTAAATTGACACTGTATTACATCTATGTTATTTTCATACTCACTAAAATCAGGGCCGGATTTAGCATTTTGGCACCCATAGGTCCAACAATTTTTTCCGCCCCCTAGTCTGGTTAAAGTTACTTTCCTAAAATCCTTCATTATAAAGTTATATCAGGCCTATTTGTTAGTTGCTTTAACATCACTCCACATGCAAGGTTATCATTGCAAGTTTTTGAGGAATTAACTTGGTTCTGGGCTTAACAAAATGCCGTAATAAAACACTTTCAATTTAGCAGTGAGCTCACGTTTGTAAGACTGAAATGAAACGATGCAACCCGCATATGATTCCTGATTCATGCATGGCCTTTGCTGCTGCCGCAAAATGAGTTTTTCTTCTTTCTCTTCTTTTTCCTCACGTTTTTTCTAAATTCCGCACCATTTGGCTTTGGTTTTTTACTCATTATACAATAAGACTTGACCAACTACTCTAATAAAAATAATTGTCGCAATAAAAATACTTAAAGCCACGCACAACGAAATACGCATTTCGGGATGAGGGTGGTAAACAGCTAGTGTCTCGAAAATAGCAACCTAGTGTCTCGACAATAACATTGCCAAGTGCATGCGCCCCTCATCACTCCGAGCACTTGAGCAGTGGCGACGCCAAGCCAGTATAGTGGAAATACAATGCGTAGGTACTGCTCGACGACATCCTTACAGCCAGAGCTGTAACAAGGGAGAACTCCCTTGTTTGAGATCAATGCTGTAACGAAGTTGATGCGTAATGTTGAAAAATAATAAAACTTTACCTACAATTATTTGTTTCAATGATATTAAAAATCAGAATATTTTTGCCTGATGATTTGCGTTTAAATCAATTAAAAAAATGTTCAGTTATAGCTATTTTTTCTAGATTTTTTTTATATATTTTTTTCTCTCGGCCGTGCGCCTCCCGGAAGCTTGCGCCCATAGGCCTGGGCCTACTGGGCCTATTGGGAAATCTGGCCCTGACTAAAATGATACAGAGTTGTCTTGATATTACTAACAAAAGTTGTGGGAGAATGAATAACAAAAGTCGTCCCTAGAGAGTTTGTCAAGACTACATGACAAGTCCCTATGAAACAGGGCTGACCCACAGGGGGGAATCAAACAGAGGTATCTTCTAATGTTGCGCTCAGCTGGTGTCGAGGACTTATAAAAAATAGTTCACCATAAACGCCGCGAGAGAGCAGCACTGTCGCTGTCCTCTCCTAATTTAACTTAACTGTAGCTAGTAGCTGAATGTAACTAGCAACTAGTAACTTGACTGTGGCTGGATTTAACTGTAATTAGCAAGCACTTGGGCGCAACAGAAGACCCATTTAAAAGCGACCTCTGTTAGATTCTTCTCTGTGGCTGACCCAAAGAAAATAAGACATCTGGTCACTTTAGCAATGAGTACCATTCTTATTCTTCAATAATACACTCCAAGCTTAAGATGATTTTCAGGCACTTTTCAGGTGCTTTTAGGCATTTCAGGACTAATTATATGATAATCCTGTTGAAATTTGCCATGCTCTTTTTTGCTTCACCGTTAGTTTGAAGACTGGGATGGTGGCATGTCCTATAATCCAGCTAATTGGAGGTCACGAATTGTGGATAGATATGAGCGATGGCTTGTAGATGTGGTGTTCCATAGTGGGGATTAACATCCGCACTATTGAGTACTCGTTCATGGGCAGAGGTGCCCAGCCCCCCAAGGGCAATGGCGCATGCCCCCCCCCCAAACCAAGCCTAATGCCCCCCAAAGCATAAAAACCACCCCCACCCTTTATAAAAATTTATAACATTAGTTAGTATATCAATAACAAAACACACCTTATATCCTCTACCAGAGGGTATTATTGCGTTTTATTTACCAAACTCCTAAAAACACAACTGACTACTGAGTATCAAGTAATAAAGTGATAAAGCATACAATAATAAAGCATACACCAGCATTAGGTAATAAAGTGATATTACTTCAATGTATAAAACACATTAATTTATAAGTAAGTCTAATTCCAATAGCCAGGGGTGCCGATCCCCCCCAAGAGCTATGATGCCAATTCCCCCCAAAAATTTCCAGAATCTATCAAATATCCCCCCTCCGCACAACATATATTTATGACATCATATGTAAGCAGAGGACATTAAAAATAATCTGTGTTAATTTAAGTTACATCAATTCAAATTTTAAACATTTTCCCGTCTAAAAGTTAATAATATTAATTACTTAAAAATTATTATTTTTATTAAACCTCGATTTTATTAGGCGTCAGTTATTTCCGGAACATCGTCTGGGGGAAGAAGACAAGTGTAGCCTTTTACCATTCTTGAGCCTTGGCCCGAAAACCCGAGGCATTTCGTCTTATCACAAATACTAAAATACGTAAACGAGAACATTAGACAGCTACCTCCTAAAAAGTCAATATTTCCTTCTATCATAAGCTTCACACCAACCGTTCACTAAACCACTGTCCCAAAACACGACTGGCGCTCTAATTTGTACTACAAGGCCATGATCTACCTAACCCTTAATCATAAACACCCATCACATGTAGGCCTATACAGCAGGCAACTTGACAACATGTCAACATGATGAAACCAACATCTGACCCTGCCACTATCCACTATCCCAAGTTTTTCCCACTTACAAAAAGCACTAAAATTCTGTACCCAGATAGCACAACAATGAAAAAATCACGTGAAAATAACGTTTTCTTTGAACATTTTTAACGTGATTTTCACGTGAAAAAAAGTAAATATCACGTTTATTTCGCGTGAAAATATAGTGAAAATGTCACAACTTTGGCCGTGTTTTTCACGTGAAAAAAATACGTGAAAATTACGTTTTCATTTCACGTTATTTGTATATATTGTACATTTTTCACGCAAAAATCACGTTTCTATTTCACTTTATTTTATCATTTTTAACATTTTCACGTAAAAATTACATTTTAATTTTGTTTTATTTTCACATAGTGTACATTTTTATGTAAAAATTACGTTTTAATTTCGTTATGTTTTTCACATATTTGAAATTTTTTGGTTAAAATTACGTTTTATACACCTTATACCTTCACCATCTTTAACACTTTTTACATAAAAACATTTTTGTTAATTTTATGTTCAAATAACTACTTCAAAAAAATGTTAGCATGAATAGCATATTTTTATTCAAACTCATTAAAAAAACTTAAAAGTCAACATATTTGAATTCTGTGATATTTAACAATAAAAATGTTGTAAAATTTACAAATTACTACTAGGCCTTATAACCAAGGAATAATACTGAAAAAGTATTACACCAAACACTGTTGTTTTAAAGAGATTGTATATAAATATTATCAATTATTATCGTTATTATTACTATATATTATTTCAAAAAGTAGAACTAAATACCCATTAATCATGGTTTAATTTAATGCTAAGCACGAATAAAACCACGGAAAAAGGGGATTTTGTTCTACTTTTTGTAATAACCATAATATCCCTTATCAGTGAATCTGTCTGAAAAATATATATAATTTCAAACCATAATATCCCTTATCAGTGAATCTGTCTGCAATATATATATAATTTCAAAGTGAGCAGTTATTTTAACTTATTCTTGACTAATTAAGGCCTTGTGAAATAAATAGAACGATGATTGAATAAATTTATGTATTGACATGAAAAATGTTAAAAAATTAACATATACTCAATACAGTATCGGCTAAGTTTTTTTTTATTAAACCTTAATAGGCCAACACAACATTAGTTTGTACGCTTCCTCATGTTCCATTTTCAACTCCATCTTCCACAAAATCTTGCTTCCTGTAAATCAAAACAAATCCAATTAATATTATAAAGCAAACTAATATCATAATCAAAATTTACTGGGAGACTACACTGTAAAAATATTTTTACTTTGGTCTATCAAGAAAAGCCATGCAAACTCGGTATAGCAGGCAGGAGGTTACTGGGTCAGTGAATTAATAATTACTGTTTTATGGGGAATAAAGGCAGGAAATAGAGAAATAATAGTATATTTCACTATTAGTCTTGATGTGAAATGGTACTTTAGTGATGAGTTGTGAACAATACATTTCATTATGATGCAAATAAGTAACCAAACTTATAAAAAATCATCCAAAATTTCATAATTTAGTCATTTCTCTATAAGAAAACACAATAGGGCTGAACTGTCTATTTTACTTTAGAGCCAGCTGGTTGAACTGTCAAAACCGGAACTTCGTTTGTTTGGGTACGGAAATGCAAAGTTTGGGTAACAAAAATCCGCTGATCATTATTTGTTTTGATGTAAGGAAGTCGAGGGTTTTCGTAGATTTCAGCTGTACGGTAACGGGCAATCTTTGTATACAGAGTGATGAAAAATGCTTTCTGAGGTCATAAAAACGTTAAATAAGTTTAAACTGTTTTATTGCAATCAAATATATGGTAATGCTATAATAAGGAACTTAAAGTTTCACCTAAATTTATTTTGAATTGCTGTTTTAGTAAGTAGACTTCCTGGCAGGTTATCTGTGTTAGTTAACACTGGGTTTGCAATTTATCGTGGCCTATTTATATCCAATTCACATTTATAGTTTTTCACTCCAGGAAGAAAGCTTGTAGTTACAATACATGCTTGCTTACCTACATTAGGCCTAAATGCAAATTAGTTAAAAATTAGCAAAAATGTCTAAATACCAAGAATATTTGCTACCTAACATTATTTGTCAACCTCGGAACATCATATCGTCCAAGAGAAAACAAACCTTTGTATCATTATACCATAGTTTTTTTAAATTCCTTACACACCACATGAGAATTTCTGCAGATTGATGAAACATCCAAATGAAAATAATCTTTAGTGTAACATCGATTAAAAAATTAGAGCCAATAAGTAATCTGAAGAATGTTATGGAGTTTTCCGTGCGCTGATCATAAAACATCATAAAAAATATAAGACAAAAAGGAATCCTAAGACACCCACAGAAAGCAATACTAAAAACCTACCTGAATTTTTTCTCCTTAAGTAAGTTGTGTTTTGAAGCCAATTCATAGACTGGATCGATTCTCACAATTTCTCCAAAAAGCCTAGAAACTTGTAATCTTTTCTTGGTGTTAAAAATGTAACAGCAAGCTCCTTCCTAAAAGAAACACAAAAAAACATAAAATTACAAAATAATCAAACAATATTAAATTGCAGATAAACAAATGTAAATTGCTTGAAGGCTACTTCAATATTTAAAAAGTTAAGTTGGCTAAGGTGCTCATTACCAACGTTTCCGAATAGGCGGGTGCAGTTTTCCAAGCGGTCTAAATTTTATTGGAAATAGGCTATCAATCTGAAACTTTTATACGTCTGTAACCGAAATTAAGATTATTCAATTTCATCGAGAACAAATCAAAACGCTCTAAAAAACATCAATATCTAACCTAAATAAACAAAATAATGTAATCAAATGCATTAAGGTGGAGTCTGATAAGGTCTCACCAGATGGGCCTACTCAATCAGAGTAGCCTACCTATATTTAAGTTAGGCCTTTGATAAGTGCTAGTGACGGGCAAAAATAAACAGTAGAAGTAAAATAGGTAATATGCTTTAGCAGAACGAAATATAATCAGAGGTTATGCAGTTGGTGCGTTTCATCTTGAGCTTAGGCCTATTCCGTTGCCGAAGCTGTCAAACATTATTTATTTATTCTTAATGATCTGGGGCACTAAATAATGAAAAAGTTAATCTCAACAAATATTAAATGTGATTAAATACAAATTACAGTAAATAGGTATATAGACAGCTATTAAAAAATGTTAACATATCAGGTTAACTTTAGGTATCAGCTATAGTGTTCTGAACATATTCACTCCACTCCAACTGCTTCAGGTGTAGGCCTAAACGGTTCCCATAGCTCAAGATAAAACGCCCAAACTGTATCCAACAAGAAGTTCAAAATTTAGTAATAAAGCTGAGGCTTAGGAGTTAGGGGGTACGAGTTTCATAGCCTATCTGATCTTCTGCCGTTTGTTCCTATGGCAGACGATTCAACATCTGATTTTCTAAGAAACAATATCGAACGCTCTACCAATAGTCGAAGTTCAATGTACTGTCTGTTGGTCAGAACTTAACACCTGTCTTTGATATCGATTGATTTGTTACTTTACGAAAATATGTTTATCGACAGTATTTTAGTACAAGATGGCAGATGATGAGAAATAAGGTAGTAAGTTGTGTTTAGTTAGTTAATTATAGGCCTAGTAGCGTTTTAATTTAGTTATTATATTATTAGGCGTATGTTTAATATAATTTTAGTTTTATTATATTTACGTTTGGTATGACTTGTTGTTTGTGAGAGAATCGAATGATATAGGCCTAGATATAATTGACAATGGTTTCGGTATTTGTTTGTTATTGAAGTTTCTTCACTAGCCCACTGATGGTTGTTTGTTAAAACAGTACATCAGTTAGTTGAGTTAAACATGATAGGTTGATAGTTAATATCGGATAACCGAAATCTGAACTGAGTACCCAAAACAGAACTGATCTTTGCCCATGTTAAATCCAATTGAGAAGTTCAGTTATCAAACCTATAATAAGCATTTAAGGTAAACAATCGACAATCAACATAAACCTAGAAGATCAGATATGAAACTCGTACTGAATTATCACATGGGAGTGTTTTGAAAAGGCTAGGAGAGTTGTTATGATATGCATAATTACCAAATTTGTATCAACTAATCAGAAAAACTATAATGGAATGCTGAAAGTTGAGGTTAGGTTATCTTGATTTCACAATAGATGACTAAATAAATATCCAAAGTATAAACTTACCAAGAACGATGAAAGCCCGTAGTAGGGTTAACTCATTGTTCGCAGTTACTTGAAGACCGCAATTAAGTCTAAACTTCCACTTTAAAACCTTAAAAGCCGTTGTTATGACTTTAACTGAAACTGAGGCCAACGGCGTCTCACTCCTCACTCCACACTCAGGCTCCAGTTCAGTCCACCGCACCGCACCGGTTTGTGCCGCGTCGTCGTCTGAGGGGAGGTTTGTCTTGACACAATTCACGATTTATGGCCCATATTATTTTGGCAGGGTGATTTAATTTTTTTTATAATTTGAAATAAATAGCTTTTATTGTGTCAGGCACTTTTTTAAATAGTAAACTATTTTAAAACATAATAAGTATAACGAATAACAATTTAACAAATAGTATAATAATTTTATATAAATAATTCATAACATAATTATTTATAAATCCATTAAATTTTTAAAAATTATTTGTTATATTTTTGAATTTTAGTTTGGACTAAATAAACGATTACTGTAGAATTTGTGTATTTTACGAGGATGATAGTTTTTTATAAGCGCACAAGATTAATCAAAACGTATAAAAATCGAAATGAAGAAACAAGAAAATAAAAAAATATAAAAAAGTTATATTTGTTATTTCATTTGATTATACTTTTGATTCATATTTTTCCCGTGAAAATAACGTTTTTAATTTCACTACATTTTTCACTTTAAATTTTTTCATCATATTCACGTAAAAAATATGTTTTGCTTTTTACTTTTACGTTTTTTTACTTTTTCACGTGAAAATAACGTTATTTTTACAATGTGTGCTGACTGGGGTATTGTTGTGAGTTCATTCCACATTACATAGCTGGTCGATAATTTAGTGGAATAAATTAAGAATTATTTCATCCTTTTTTGGCAAAACTATGTCATTCTGTCATGAAGCTGTTATTACTGCATTTTTTAATTGAAGTTTTGCAATTTTTACAATCCCCTCCTCCTAAATATTTAAAAACTTTTTAACACCCCCTTCGCTCCTAGAAATAATCTTTAAAACGTCAACGCGATTTTAATGATTAAAATTTTGCTTTATCACCATTTTTACTTCCCTCCCCTAAAATGTGATGGTTCTTTTCAAAGTCCTCCTCTAGAAATAACCTGTGAAACGTCAAGGCTATATGGAAGGGGGGATAATTCGTTTTGCTATTAGTTGACTGAATGAAGTTTTAGTTGTATTACCATTTTTTTCATTTCCTTCCTAAAAAGGACCTGTTCATTTAAACACACCCATCCCCCCCCCCAAAAAAAATATTTATAACGTCAAAGCTATATTGAGGGGGAATCATTAATGTTGCTATTAGGTGACCGATTGAAGACTTTGTTGCGTTACCAGTTTTCAATTTCCCCGCTAAAAAGTAACTGTCCATTTCAATGCAACCTTCCCCCCTAAAAATAATCCTTAAAACGTCAATGCTGCATTGGGGGGGGGGGGGGATAGTTCATTTTGCTATTATAGATGACTGATTGAAGATTTTGTTGGGTTGCCTCTTTTACATTTCCCCGGTAAAAAGTAATTACTGTATACATATCAATGCACCCTCCCTCCTCAAAATAAGCTTTAAATCGTCAAGGCTATATTGGGGGGGAATTATTAATTTTACTTTTTCAAGTGTAACAAAGCAAATTTGCATTTCCCCCTAGAAGTAGTTGAGTAATTTATCGATAGGAAACAGGACAGGTTGAAAGAATTAATTTGTTTGGAGAGAGTCTCGTGGACTGAGCCAGTTCGGCTTCTTGCGTGCCACGGCCGCCGTGGAAGATACAAGTCAGTGTACAGGAACGCTGACAGTATACACTGGACAGTTGGCTGTGCGGGCATGACCATGTTGTTTATTTCTATTTCGTACATTAAAAATAATAATTATAGTTTATACACAAATTTAAATAGTGTAGCAATTAATTAAATTTTGACGATTTATTGGTAAAAATTAGTAGTAGTACGTTTTACCTATACAGTAAACAAAACAAAAATCCCCCCCAAAAAATTCTATGACGCCATTGGTGTCATAATCCCCCCCTGTAGGCACCCCTGCCAATAGCATGAATAAAAACAACACTGATATGTTGCTAGTTAATGAAAATAATGAAGTACTTTTTACAGTATTTAATACTAGTAATACAATCAAAATAAACAGTGTTGTAATATTATATTTCGCAACAAGGGCCGAAAATGAGATTTTGCAGGCTCGAGATCGTGTTTCAAATTCGAGGTGCGGACGCTATTTTTCACCACACTACACATTGAAATATAGCCTATATAACATTGAAATCTTAATTATTGCTGAAGCCTTGACACCTTATATTATAAATCAATAACTTACCAAATTTTTCGACTGAAATTAAATTTGACATCTATAGGCTACACTACCAAATTTGGTAAGTTATTGATTTACATTGAAATCTTATTATTTATCTGACACACTTGAAAACAAAACTTTGAGGTTATGAGCGACGATACAACTTCTTTGCCCTGGTTTTAAACAAACACAGCTAGGACAATCATATGATCGCAACTATCCTGTCTTTGGAACCTACTGAGTGCTCTATAATAACCGGGCTAATACCCGATTTCTGGTAACACTGCAACGAAATAACCAATACAACCATATCAAATACATAACACCAACTTTCCTTTAAAAAAATTATATCTAGAGTTTCCTTAAAATCCTTGTAACTCCTCAAAAATCCCCGATTTTACCCTTTTTTTAATAACCAGGTTTATGAGTAAATTTCCTCAGCCCAAGTCTGAAAGTCTCCGCTATATCCGGTTTTTTCTTAACCGATGCCAAATCTCCGCACGGCCTCCAAAATATCCGAAAACCAGGTAAATACCAGTTTTTGGCAACATTGCTAACGGATGTGTCAGACTGGGGCAACAGACCCTGTCTGACATCATGTCTTTTATGGGCCCGATGTCAGACAGGGTTGCCAGTCGAGCAATTGCCGAACACCCTTGAAAATAATTTAACAATTAATTATGGATTGACATGGAGATTTCGGGGATGGTTTTCATGGCGAACTTGAATGGTTAGCTAAATGAACAGTACTTTCAACTTGTTGCATATGGTTATGATAATTTTTTTGGTTATTTTCTTTTATTCGCTGGTTTGAAATTCCTCAAAACAAAAATTCCACCCAAAAAATCATGCCCCCCCAAAAATTTTTATGGCACAAATTGCTCCATGCCTCCCCCTTCTGGGCACCCCTTTTCATGGGACCATCCTCATAGTTGGACCAGTTTGTAAATTGTAAACCGAGGTGAAATTGTGGTTCGGGTCCCATGTTAAAGTGTACGTCCCTTAGTTGCCATTGGCTGTTGGACTATTAATTAACAGTCCTGTCTAAGGAACATGTCAGACTTAGTCAGTAACAAGACTACAAGATCACACCAGAATCATCCTATACTCATCCTCCACTCATATTCTGGTTAAAATACGCAGCTAATGCTGCATCCCAATCTTAAGTAAGGTAGTTAAGATTTGGTAGTTAAGATAGTATCAACCTACAGTAATTTTGACATGGACATAGGGAGTTATGAAAAGAAAATTATTAAAATCCATAACCAAATTTCTTATTCCGTGTTTTAACATTTTATTTTATTCATTAAATTGATTTATTGCAGACTCATAAAATCAATAAGCAAGAAAACAATTTCTAAAGAAAATTACTCTGAGATATTTTTAAAGTTCTGAAATTAAAGGACCCTAACTAAAAGGGGGGGGGGGTAGGGTAATAATAAAAAGGTTTAAAATACCTGTTGCGTCAATTTGATCCGTTGTAGTTTAACACTACAGCTCTTTCGTACTTTAGGAGTACATCATCAGGTGGCAAATATTGGTGTTAAAAATGCATCTCAATGGTGGATGAGTTGGTCAGAAGATAAAACTTTTCACATAAACACATAGACACAGAACCAACTCATCCACCAATCTTCTGACCAACTCATCCACCAATGAGATGCATTTTTAACACCAACATTCGCCACCTGATGATGTACTCCTGAAGTACGAAACAGCTGTAGTGTTAAACTACAATGGATCAAATTGACGCAACAGGTATTTTAAACCTTTTAATTATTGCACTACTTTGATCCAGAGGCTAACCCATCATGATTGTAGGGTGTTTACATTTTAATCTTGGAATTCCCTTATCATGACAAGCAACTTTGGAATTGACGAATTATTAGAAATTGTTATTTGAAGATATTTTAATGTCAGTTGGACTTTTAACTAAATCTAAGTTTAATTTGTCAACTAAGTTTCAATAACATTTGACTTTGGTACTTCAAAGTATGAAAACACCAAAACAGAACAAGGAGGCGTCCCAAGAGAGTCTGTCAGGACGGGGACATGTCCCTAAAAAACGGGACTTCCCCGAAGAAAATAGAAAATCTGGTCCCTTTATATGCAAGAACGCATTCCCATAGTTAAGGAGCAAGAAGTGGGTGGGAGCTGGTCCTTCCATCAATCATCCAGCTGTTACTTTTAAAGCTCACTATGTCTATCACAGTGGCGATCAGACACACACTAACGGGTAAACAACACGGGTGTTCATCAACCATGTGGTATGGCATTAAAAGAAACTTGCTCAACGATTAAGAAATAAAGAAAAAAGGTTTCGCTATACTCACTGGTCCAACAGGTGCTCTAGATTGTAGTCGATAACTTTCCGCAGCGTGGTGCCGGCGTTGGGAGTCAGGTCGAAGCCCGCAAGCAGCGACATCTCGTGCCAGTGTCGTTCCCTCATCGCAGAGTTACACATGATCCCCACCACCTGTAGGTGAGTCTGCAAAAACAACACGACAAAGTGAAAAAGTTATTTTAGAGAGGACGGTGTGTGATTTTTTCCAAACTAAACAATTCTTGAATTTTTTTAACAGGTATTATAGAAACAGTCTCAAATTATATGGATGTCACATGTGCATCAGCATTTTTACGATTTGAAATATGCTAAGTTACTAAGGAGGTAGCTACTGCAATGTATATGTCTTTTGTACAAAAGACATATTTTTCTCTGTAAGCCAACACATATTTGTTTCTTTGTTGCTTAGGTGACACTTTGCTTTATGTGTGCCTGTGCCCTTAACCTTTAAGTGTGTGCACCCAGCAAAGCAAAGTGAGAGGTTGGCTAAAAAACAATAAATTATAAATTTAATTCTACATGAGAAAACTGAAGTATTTGTTCATTATTCTTTCGCCTCCTGAACTGCTATTTTGAAATATTCTAGGTTACGTACCTTTCAGTTTAGTATTTGACAAATCATTGAGAATCTAGTTTCAATTAGTCAGTTACCTTCAATAAATTTATAGCCTTAGCTTCCTGAAAACCATTTTTATACCTTAGATAATTTTTTCATGAGATCATCATTGACAGTCATTTAAATTTTGTCAACCAAGTCTTGTTTACCAAGCCTTTCTAGCATGTTCATTTAAAATAAGGTTGTAAAATTAGCATATATTTATGAGTATTTTTATTTATTTTTTACTGGTTTGTTATTTCTTTCAATCTCTTTTACTCGTTAACTACAAATTTGTAACACGTTTTAATAGTTTAGTCCTTGCTTTCGCAAGCTGATTAGCATGATGTTTCTTTCTTATATGCTTTATGAATGTGTGAATGTTTTTGTACAATTTGACATTTAACCAGGCCCGGCGACAGGATTTCCGGGCGGGCCCCGGTGAAATCTTCAATCCCGGGCCCTGAGACCTGGCGACCTTTTTTTTTTTACTTATTTCATGTGCTTTTAGGCCCCTTTTTAGCCATTTCGGGCCCTATTTTGCTGTTTCTGGGCCCCCTTCGAGCCCGGGCCCCTATGCATTTGCCCCCCCCCCCTGTCACCGCCCTGCATTTAACCCTTTCTGCAATTGTGTATTTTTGCATCTATAACAGTCACAAAATATACTGTAACAACTGTTTATTGTCTGATTAAAAATGTGAATGAGAGAGTAATGATCCACCAGAGAACTTACCCATCTAGAGGATGCGACATTGGCACAAAGAACGTAAAGAAAATAAACACATCAAACTTTTGAACATCGGAGCGACATGCCTGTTCCCAAACAGTTGAGAGGACGAGCTTGATATTCCTGCAGGTTTGCCACCTTTAACTCACTTACTCCCACGGCCCTTTGAACCCCAGCAGGGTTTGGCCTTGCCAACAAGTGCCTTCCATATCGTTCCCGATCCCTTGCCTCCTACAGTCCTGCTCCCACGTTGGCCAGATCTGCCATCACGCTGTCCCACCATCTTCGTCTGGGTCTTTCTGGCGGTCGTCTTCCATCTGGATTTCCGTTTCCAACCTCTTTTAAAAGCGCACCTTACTCTCTTCTCATGACATGCCCAACCCATCTTAGCCATCTAGGTCTTACAGTTATATCCGTGTCCTTATACATCCTTCTCAATTCTGCATCATGCCTTATTCTCCACTCTCCATTGTCATTGACTAGTCCAAAACTTTTTCTTAGTATCTTATTTTCAAAAATAATTAGCTTTCTCTCCTCTTTATTATTCAGTATCTTAGTCTCAGATCCATAAATTAAAACTGGTGCAATAATTGTGTGGTAGACTTTAATTTTTGTTTTACACACAGCAAAATTTTTTAAATTACGATTTTTTCACTTTAACTTACCAAACCAAAATAAATCATTGACCCATTTATACCCAAATTAATTTTTTTCTTGGATTTCGTTTTCCGCTTAGTATTTTGTTGTTAGTAGTACAAAAACACAGATTTCGATTTTTTAAATTTTTTATACTCATTTTAACATAAATTATGGCATGTCGACATATGTCGGCAGTGGGCACGAACAGGTACAGTGTGAAAGTGACGAAACAGCCGACAGCGAGCATCATCAGGTATGTAATTGTAAACGTAAATTTGACCTATTATACTTCTAAATATATAAAATGAAAAACTTAACAAACGAAAATAAAAAACACAAAAAAACAAAAAGTATATCATGGTAGGAAACACATAGGTTTCACAAGTTCAGATTCAAAGATATAATAAATAACGCAATAAAAAGACTGGTAAAAGGACATTATGTAAAAAAGTTTGTAAATGAGGTAAGTTACAATCAACTGCAATGGGAACATTTTTATGTAATAGTAAAAAATGTATAGTTATACAAGTCGATAGCAAAACTTAACAATAAATTAGACCATAAAGATACGGTCAAATTGGTCATTAAGTAAAAAATTTGATAAATGTGATAAAATATTATCAACTTTGAGAAAAAATTGCTGAAATATAAAAAATTTTAAAAAATCTAAAATTAAACCATAATAAAAGTCCTTTTCATGAATTTCCATAAAGGTTCCGTAATAGTTTTACCCAACAATCTGCGCAGAGTTTTCACTATGGGTCACAGCCATTTTACTTGTGTAAAATGTTTTGTCACACAGAACATGGCAATCAACTCGACATGTACCGCAGATTTTTCTTGTAGCCTTTCCACGATGCGCACATCAGACTTGCTTCTCCATAGTGTCCAAGAAGTGTTTTCCGCTGTGGCGGACGTCAGCTGGTACACGACTGGAGGTCTTTGAGTTCAGACGTCCTGCTGTAGGTCGATCTCATGGTGGAAGGAAAATCGATCTATGGTTCTATTGCCGTGTAATTCCATACTACATAGGGAATGATAGTAAATATATAGCCACTGACAATAATGGACCTGTAACCACTTGTGACCACTGTCGACATTTGTCGACAACAGTTTTTGCAAAGGAATAAAACTATGTTCTTATGAAAAAATAAACTAAGCTACGTTTTTATTTGTTGTAATAGTTCCTGAATATATCTAAACAATTATATATTCAATAAAAAAATTAAAGATTAATAGAAATAACACTTAGGATTCAAAATATAACATGGCTTGTCTTGCAGAGGTTCTTAATCTAAAATTTCCTACTCACACGTACACTATAAAACAGTGGCAAACACTGTAGCTGCTTAGCAGGGATACCACTAGATAAAAATAAAATACTCTCTGTTTCAAATGCTAAATTGTATACGTGATTAAAAATTTTAAAGTCAGTGTCTACAAATGTAGACAGTGGGTAGAAATGGGTTAAGTAAATAGTTAGTGATTATTTACTAATTACCGATTACTTTTTTGATTACTAATCACTGATTACCAGTTACAACCAACCTACCCGGAAGTCGCGGATGTCCTGGACGACCTGGCCGCAGATCTTGAGCGGCGCCGGCCAGTTCTCCGGGTCGGGGTCGTCCACAATCCCGTGGTACCTGCGCGGGTAGTCCTCCGACGACTGCAGCTTGCACTTGGCCTTGTACATCTTCTGCGTCTTGATCAGCTCTCTGTAATGTCACAAGTACAAAGAAAGCTTGATCAACTCTCTGTAAAATCACGAGTCCAAAGATAGCTTGATAAGCTTGTAAAATCACAAGTCCAAAGATAGCTTGATGAGCTTGTAAAATCACTAGTCTTTGGATCAAAAAGATAGCTTGATCGGCTCTCTGAAAAATCTTAAGTCCAAAGAAAGCTTGATTAGCTTGTAAAATCTCAAGTCCAAAGAAAGCTTGATTAGCTAGTAAAATCTTAAGTCCAAAGAAAGCTCGATTAGCTTTTAAAATCACAAGTACAAAGATAGCTTGGTAGGCTCTCTGTAAAATCACAAGTCCAAAGACACTATTTAAACTTAACATTAGACGAGAACAAATTTTTTTTAAATTATGTAGATGCGATTAAAATATAAAAGACGTACTTGTAGTTATCATCCACAAAGGCCTCAACTTCTTCAGGAATCAAATCATCAAATGCTCCATCCATGAAGAGTTTACACCTGTTGTACCACTTGTATGCTGTGAATATCAACTTGGCAAACGGACATATTATGGCCTAAAACAATAAAACAACATACATAACAGATATAGGTGGATACCATCTTTCCGCTGTTTCTGTTTAATGATAAGTAGCAGCTATTAAATTTAAGCAATTTTCGTACAGGAGAAAATGTTTCATGGCTCATCACTACCATTTTATGAACCCATTTTTGTTACATTATTGAAAAAGAAATTGAAAAGTATGTAATAAAAATGAAAATCTTATATAAATTACATTTCATTATGAGATTGTTTATTCCATAATGACAATCTCCTTAAATACCTTGAACAGATATTCTTATAGTTTTTCATAGTCTAATATTTATTCACACAGACAAAAGAAGTATACAAACTAGATTTACCTTTATTTCTTCTAACAGCGGATAAGTGGATATTGCAAATTTAAATAGCTCCTCTTCTTTGTTGATCCATTCTATTGTTTTTTGGAAGCCCTCAATCGTTCGTAGATTTTTCTGCATGTACTACAAAAAAAAAAGAATTTATATATTAGCATCACCTAGATCTGGGATATTTTGTGCTTAAAGTGGATATAGCGATTTTAATTTTTAACTCTTACCATACTGACAAATGTAACTTTCATTTTTTAACCTACATATATGCAGTTTGTAAATATTTTACCGAGGTGACAAGCAAAGCAATAACAGAAAAATTCATCCCAACATTGGCAATAAAAAAAAAACCTCACACTCAGTCACGGAGGGCTACAGGGCTAGACGTAGCAACTAATCTTTGTTACTTTCTGGACGACCCTAAAATATTTCAAAACCAATAAACAAAATCTACTTCTAAATTTTTATACTTACTATTGCCATTGTTCTTCAACAACTAATGACTCTAAACTCACTTAAATGTTTTGAGACACCACTTTAGATTTTAGTATTTTTGTATAATTGAGCTTATTTTTAAGTTTTTGACTATAAAGAAGTTCTGTAAGCTTACCTGTACGTATTCAAATATTTTGTTTGTATCGTCAATATTATTTAAGAAAACTAGGGTTTCAGCAAAACTAGCTATATCATTTTTCAATTTATCAGTTGTACCCCGAACTTTGTCTTCGAGCTCGAATTTGGTCCCTTCAAACGTCTGAAAATAAAATTATTTTATTACAGTATAAACAAAAAATGACCTCAATTTTAAGTCCGTTTTAAAAGGCAAGGGGATGATATACAGTTACTTCAAATTATGTTTTTTTGTTTTTTTTAATCAAGTTCCCAACTACCTTGGTTTAATTCCAAAACCAATTTAAAAACCTAGACAAAATATGACTTCCCTGAGGAGTAGGGCCATTCACCCCATCAATGATATTCAAGGAGTGTTATTACCTCATTTAGCCTTTTGGAACACTGTAGGCCCATTTTACAATATAATGCCAATATATTATTCATTTTTCTGAACTATCTACAGGTGAGGCAGACCTTCCATACAACTCGTGTAATGGGAAAACGTTTTAACATAGAAATGCCAAATTCTTTCCCAATAATTTACATACCTATAAATAATTCATAAACATATTTTCAACATGATTCTACTACAGGTATTTTGGAAATTCAGTCAAGGTTCGAAATTAAAGTGAAGGGGGCCTCACAATTTTCTAATGCAAACCTATACAATCGTATATCATTTTAAAGGTCTTTGCTGTCAAAGCTCGATGGAGCAAAACTAAGAAAGAATAAACGGAAAAACAACAAATAGAGATTGAAGGAATCTGTCTGGAGTATAACGAGACAATTAAAACTTCAAGAGTCAAGCATCAAGGATGCTCCCTTGGTTTTTGGAGTGCCCAGTTTATCTATGTGATGATGCCATGACCTTGAGGGTGCACTATGAACTAAATAGCTGCAGTTCATGTTCATGGAAACTATGAAGACTGGCCCTCATTAGAGATTTAAAAAGTGTTTCTTTACTCACGCTGGAGTTCTGGTCGAACACGGGCTTGATGTTCTGCAGCCAGTTGATGGTGGTGCGGATGAGGTCGCGGTGCGAGGGCGACAGCTGGATCAGGTCGATGAGACGGTCCTCGTACACGACCATGTCCAGGATCTGCTGCCGCATCTGAGCCATGAAGGCGGTGGCAGCCCATAGCATGTATTTGCCTGTGGCAAAGAGAAACAGAATCAGAAAAATATTTATTTACATGATTTATGCTAATGGGTTAGATAAACAGGAGGACTCACTTACCAATAACTACTAAAATAACATATTAGGCTAAGGTTTTTTATGCACAGCACCTACCTTTAATAGTATAATTAATAATTTCATGGCCTGTAATATTACTAATATTCACTGAATTCATTAAAAATGATAATCACTCATAACCATCCCTAATTGCCAATTTTTAGGAAGTAAATCAACACATTTAACACACGCACATAAAATGTAACCTAAATTTAGTTCACTTTATTTAATGCTTTTTGGTGCATTAGACCTGCTGTATGCTGTGGTCCAGGGACAGAGTCCATTTCGCGCTATTCATTTAGCATTAGAGCCTCAGGAAACTCTGTGATTGGTGGCTTTTCCATGAGAATTATAGAGTTTGAGATTATTCAGAAGAGTCCCTACATACTACCTAACCTGAAAAAAATTCTGTTTCTTCTTCTGTCCAACATAAAAATACTGCATAGACAACTGCACTTAAATTATGTTATTAGTAAAATTGATCGTTTCCTAAACATAAATCAGCTACTTCAATCTTTATTTACACTTTTTGAACGGGGGACTCCATCCTTGAGACATTATGGCCACTGCCCTGATTTAAGACAAAGAAACAACTTGGTGTAATATTGTGTGGGATTTGACTCTCAAAAACAAGATTCTATTTCATACTGCTATAGAATACACAGTTAAAAATTTACAGTAAACTTCATTCCAATAATCAGTTTCTCACACATTTATTACAAGTATAGACTATTTTTTAACTCATTCCATTCAGTTTATATCACGAGTTTCTCTGAAAATCACAATTTAAAATAAAGGCAATTTCTTATTTTTGACCTGGAATATCTTTGCTTGGAAGCAACGGAAAAAAAAATTCCTGTGGAGAACCCTCGGTTGACTTTTTAGGAACAATATATCAAAAGTTGAGATCCCTGTTTTTAATATTGCTATAACATTATTCATTTATTGCAAGTGTTCTTCAGAATAAGGACCTATAAATCAGGATATAAACTAAAAGGGAATAATATAAAAATTAAATTAAATGTTCCTAAAAATGTTAACAACTAATTATTATAATGAGTTTGTCTAATTGTTTTTATGGATCTTAGGAACCCTTTTCCAGACCATTGTGTGTAAAAATAGTTTGCAATATCGATCCTCCCGACAAAATGATAATTTCTGGTGATTATCTTAGTTTATAAAATGTCTTTGTTTTAACTGTGATTGTGATTTTGGACTATCCATGACACTTCACTCATTACCCCGGTTAATCGGGAGTTGACTTCATTGCCAATCAAAAATTATGAAAAATTAGTCAGTTTCAGTTCCATATTGAATTTCTGCTTGAATGTGATTAAAAAAAGTGAGGACTATGCTCATGTAGTTTATGACGTTCAATCATTTAATTGTACCTGATGACTATTTTACGGCTATGGAATTTTGGGTGTTTTTGATTCATTTAACAGTTACTTTGCTGTACAAATTGAAAACTCTACTAACACATGCCATAAGCTAAGTGAGAATGATTAAGGGAAAGTAAGACATTCCTCATTGCTGACAGATAACATATGTCTCGGAGCACAAATCTGGAACTAATTTTAGTAACATGCCTTGCACAAGCAGCTCCTCCGTTGACCTCGGGACTTGTAGGGCACGTCGCTTCACCTCCTCGAACCTGCTGCAGATTCTAGGGAAGCATGAAAGTAAAGAGTCAAGAATTGTGAGAGTAAATGCAAAAAAAGGTAGTCTAAAGGTAAATCTAATACTCCACTGCAACGCTCCGCTAGTTAACATCCATTTTTATGTTTACATTTTTTTATTTTCTTGAGGTAATATCTATTATCATTGATTTGTTGGGAAATACTCCCTATAAAACCAGTAATGGTTGAAGGTCCAATTATGAGAGTTGAAATCACTCAAATCGCTATCAAACACAAATACTGGAATACTAAATTATTGATTGTTGTAGCCTCCGATTTACTAAAATAGTTTGATTACCTTATCTCTCATTATCCAAAAGTTGCAAAATGGCGACTAGTTTCAGCTCGATATGGAGCCATTGTCAAGCTGTACAAGGTAGCCTAATCCTGATTAATATCTTCCCAAAACTAGTTGCCATTTTGCAACTTTTGGATTACGAGAGATAGGTATTCAAACCATTTTGGAATACTACATAATCTTTTTGGTAGCTGTTTTACAGTTTCATAAACAAGTCCTTTTTTTCACAAGGAAACACCAGAAGGCAGTTTTTCCTTTTTTTCTTGTCAGGATGTGAAGATAATTCACACTTGATAATACCGATAATTAATGCTTGGTCAACTCAGTCGTATTAAAGGTGCTCTGAGCAAACTTGAGACTAAAAACCATCCATCTCAAGCCCGATCTGAAAAGCGGATTTGTTCATTTTTTTATGAAATGTTAAAAAAAAAACAATGTGGTATCCACTACTTGTGTTTGTTAGTGTTTTTGTGTGATTTTATCTCTGACAACAGGACCTTCAATGAGCAAAGGTAATACAATGAGTCAACAAATCAACTTACAAACGGTAACATTCTACATACAGTGGTTCCCAAACTTTTTAGCTGGCGACCCACCAATGAACCTAAAGATTTTTCGTGACCCATCATTGTTATTAATTTGTGTATACATTCAACCCAACGAAAAATAAACCATAGCTAAACAATAAAATGTATAAGATTTAGTCTATAACGTCATAGTCAAATACGAATGTCGAGTTTTAAGGCTATTGTACTTGTATTGCAAGAAAAAATAACTCTTATTTTGGATGAAACAATGTGCTCTGTAGTAAACATGGATTGAGTTTGATATGTATCAAAAAAGCTTACTATTGCAGTTTTTCATTTGTGTTTTTTAATTGTGAAGTATGAAATTGAATTTCATAAAACCTGTAAGTGGATCCCCTAAAAAGAAAATAGCCTGCCAGATGGAAAAATAATGTAATGAGATTTTATTATTTGCGTGTTACTAAAGAATAGCTCTCAAGGAAGAAAATTCTGATCTTTACTACTGCAGGTGATTTCTATGTTCAGTTTTAAAATTAATGAAAGTTAAGAAGAATCTTTAACGAATTTGCGCTGTAAAAATGTATCCAAAAGGACATTAGCCTTTGGTTTTTCCTCTTTTACATACTAAGGACTTTCATAACTTCTCCGCAAGATAGTTCTAAGTGAATATCCAAAACGAAGATGACTAAATTTACACAACACCCAAATCTGTTCCCATTAACAGCCTGCGCGACATTTCGCGGGGCTGATAAAACATAAAATTGTCACGCTTCTTCAGGATTTTCAAACGATTAGTTTCCCTTGAAAGTTCAGTTTAGGTGTTCGGCCCTCGTTAAAAGTGAACGAAACCCCTTCGAAATTTCTTTAAAAGTGTAATAACAGTCTTAAAGGCAAACCGATCTTCAAACCCAAAGAAACGGCATGGATCAGCTATGAATCACACTTCGGGGCTTGACTGGTTATTGTAAAAGTAGGGGATCCGATTGACGGTAAGATGACTCCTTCGTATCAGCTTCGTTACTCTGCCTAGTGCCTAGTCTTATTCAAAAGTTTGACCCAAGGGATAGAGTGTCAAAAAAATAAATGAAACTTTTAATGAAAAAAATGTATATTTCTGAAAAATTTGCTCAAGTAGCTGGAGTTTTAGATACCTACTGATTGCCGTTTTGATTTTAAGTTTTCTAAAACCTAAAAATACAAGGTTCTTCTTTTTACTATGATTATTTTTGTTGAAACCTCGTCGCAACCCACCTAAAGCCCTTCCGCGACCCACACTTTGGGAACCGCTGTTCTACAAGGGTATCTGTTTTCTTGCTTTCTCAAACTATTCAAATCTTAAACCAGGATTAATAACAAGGATAGATGTTCAGGCTGCACTTGTTTGGTTTAAAGCAGGAGCGCTTTTTTATCTTCTTATCATTTTTTACTGCTACAGACAGTGAGTAGCATGTAGGTCTCAAATGTAAGTGGAAGAGGTCTTACACATATTTATACCTAGGAGAATGTTTTTTCTTAAGGAAGATTGAAATGTAAAAATAATGGACATGTGAAATCAGAAGAAAGAATTTCTTAACAAATATACATCTAGCAGAATGTATGTTCGTATATTTTTAAAAGAAAGATTCCAATCATCAAAATAATGGAGAAGTGAAACTATTATAGAAGAAGTGCTTGACAAACACAATAGTATTATTGTGGTTATTAGTTACCAGGAATTGCTAAATTAAATAATAAAAACCTAACAATGAATTGAGCAATCCAGGTTGTTCATAAAGGAAATAAATAGGGGTGAAACAATTATTCCCATTATGAACTACCTGGATTGCTCAAAACAGTGAGTTTTTCATTACACAATAACACTAACCATTGTTAATTTTTTCAGCTGAAAAGAAGATCTTTGATTGTACTTACTCATAGCATTTCTGTTTATGTAAGAAAACAATAGAGTATATAATTCCCTCTTCAAACTGTCCACTTAGTTCAAATAAATTATCAACAAGTTCAGAGTGATTCAGCCTACAAACAAACAAAGAATATTGTTTTGTTACATTATTATATAACCATTTAAATAAAGTTACAAAATGAGAGATTTGTGAAAATATTGAAATTTGACATAATTTAACAATTGAATTAGTTCAACATGACATCAAAATGATACCATTGATTGGTATATATAGATACATAAATATGGTAATCCCCTAAATTTAGCGTTCAAACCAAAACCATCAAGCTTGGTTAAAAGAATGTTTTGATGTTAAAAAAATTAAAGAAAAATCTAAATAGACTACGTAAGAAAAAAAGTCAAGACTTTTAAAAATCTTAAATAGACAATCGGCATCATACAAACTCTTTATTTAAGAAAATAAATGTTTAACATTTCACATTTAAAGAGTTCAGAGGCTAAAGTTACTATCTATAAACAAAAATAATAAAAAATGAAGGTAATTTATTTTTCAAAGCAATATTTGAAGGCAATTATTTCTAGTGCAGCACTTAACAAATACACCCACAACAACATTCAACTTAAAATCTTTTCTTAAAACTCACAACCCACATTCCTACACCCACTTTTTTACTTATATAATACACAGAGATTTTAAGAGCAAAATCATACCATATTTTTTCGTTATACTGCTTCAAAAACAGATGTTTTTAATGCATGTTTTCCGGACCTAAATACACTCTTTTTATTCCTAGGAATTAAAAGCTGATGTTCTCGATACCAGCTGACTCTTTATAGTCCTAGGACTATAAAAGTCAAAAAGTGCCGAGTACGTCGTAATAATCGAACAATATTCATTTGATTACAAATAATCTAAACATTCATCGTTATTGTCGAAACATTAATTGTTGTCAGTTTAATCAATTTGTGAAACTCGCTCATTTCACCAATCGTTTATTACATGCTTTCGATACGTTGATAGTTGTTCATTGTTGTCAGTCTACCCTAACACAAATGAAACAATCAGCTGATTGCTTCAAATAGCAAGAACAAGACGATGGCATCTTTTGAAGCCATCTTTAAAAATAAACAAGCTGTAACATTTTGGTTTTCTTAAGTAGTTTACGTTTTGTATTGAGCAATATAACGAAAAATATAGTTCATCACACGGACCTAAAGCTGCTTTTCCTTACTCGGTAATTTTTCAACCTCGGCTTACAGCCTCGGTTGTAAAACTTGACCTTGTACGAAAAGCGTCACTTTAGGTCCTTGTAATGAAATATACTATTAAGTTTTAATAACTTTATTTGCTAAGCAAAACAAAATGCAAAAAGCTGGGATGTGGTTAGTAACTTAGAAAGGCTTTAACTTAATTCTTCTCAACTTAACGGTTAAGTTTTCAACAACAGCACCCTCCTCCTAGTCATGTAAGAGAAGATCAGTGAGTGCAAACTGATTCACCGAATCCTTTTAAATATAATTTACAACATGTTAATGTTGTCGGGAGAATGTGAAACCGACTTATCAAATTTATTATGAGTTTAATTTTCAATAAGTGCTTTAACAATTTGCATATAGAGCTAAAAGTTCAAACATATAACCACCATTACCTTCCAAAATCAAAGAATGCATTCTCCTCTAACCCTTTGGCGTCCTCTTCATACGATCTCAATTCTTCAAGCTTTGCAATCATTCTATCAAGATCGTCACTCTGTCTTGAAAGAAAATCCACTTCTTTGAACTGATCTTCCGTAAAAAGCTTTTCATACTTTTTCTCTGAAAACAATAGAAATGCACTAAAAACTGAATTACACAAGGACATTTTCAAATCTTGAAGAAATATTTTCTCGACCCTGAAGAACTGAAAATTACCAAATATCACACATGAACTTCTTCAGTTTGGTGTTCCTGAGGGATCCAGTTTGGGACCTCTGCTCTTTTTATGTTATCTGGAGGGGTTAGACAAGGTACTAATACATAAACTCAGTAGTGTATTAGTCTTTATGCTGATGACACAAATTTAGTGGTGTCAAAAAATTACCAGAAGAATTTGAAGTCGTCACATTTATTCATTTGCAAAACATTGATTTTTTTTAGACTCAATTTACTTTTAAATACTCAAAAAACAAATTATGTAAATTTCAAAACTTCTCAAAACAGAAAACTGAAAGACCCTGTGATAATACCTAAGTCACAACACATTGAAAAGGAAAATTGTACTTTTTTGGGGTTAAAAATTGATCAAAACTTGAACTGGGATGAGCATATTCATAAAATTGTATTTAAAATAAACTCTGGAATTTATGCATTATCCACGATGAGTCACTACTGTGATATGAAAACGTTAAAAACATTTATTTGCCCTTGTTCACTCCCATATTTCTTTTTGCATTGCCCTGTATGGCTCAACAAAAATAATCAATATGGATAAAATTTTAAAACAGCAAAAAAAAGCTATTCGAATTGTGCTAAGTCCAAAACATGATGAACCAGAAAAAAATCACTTCAAACAATTAAAAATTCTCACAGTTTATGGTCACTATGTTTTTGAGACTATTCTTGTAACAAAGAAGAAAAAACAGAAGATATACATTTTAAAGAACAAACTCATTCTTAAAACACTAGGGGGGGAATGAGGTCCCTGAGAAGCACAGGCTGAAATTCTTTGAAAAGAAATCTTCCTACATTGGCAATAAATTCTTAATACACCCGTTGCAGCAGACCTGCATACTCAGCGAATTTCAAACGCAAAACAACATATTTTAATCCAACATAGCGAGAATTTACATGTTTTTTGTAAGCTCCATAAGAATAACATGGGGAATGAGTATGCAGGTTTGCTGCTACAGGTATGTTTAAACTGGTTGGTTTTAATTCAATATTTAGTAGATTTGAACTAGAAGAAGCCATTTACCAAGTTTTATCAAGATATGTTGAGAAATAAGCGAGATATAGAATTTTACTTATTTCTCATAAGGTTAACATTGAGTCAACGTACTGTGTTTACCACTTTCAATATCTCGGTAACCAATGGACATAGAGCGGTGATTCAAAATACTAAATTGTTTGTCTTTTTGAGCTGAATTCAATGGTGCCAACAAAAATTTGATAAATTTTATTTTTCTTTGTGAAAAACTCAAAAAACCCATTTTTTGGGGGGTTTATCCCCCTTTACCCCCCCTTCTGGGGGTCCGATCGGGCTGGTTCACGAACTCGTCCGAGTGATACTAGTAAACCCGTTGCTTCAAATTGAGCAAAACAATCAAATTTCTTTTTTCTGAAGGTTGTCCACCTCTTGCACGAAAACAGCAGCAATGTCTGTGGTAATTGCATTATTTTTTCGTCTTTTTTTTGCCAAGATATTAAAACAAACATTATTCTCTCATGGTTGGTGGCATATGTCTGCAATTGTTCTGCAGTTTTAAACGAACGGATGTAAACATTTTCCTCATAAATAAAGTTCAGTTTCCAGCATTAAATCTATTTCATAGTTTTTGTTGCATATCTCCATCCATTTATGTTTGGTTGTCGTCTCTACGTCAAACTGTACACTTATGCTTACTTTGGAATAGTGCTTTCTTCCGGTAATAAGGTAACTATTCTATAATGAAAATGTTTATATATATGAACATTATATAGATCACCCAATAGACTCATCGACGTGAGATGCTGAGCTTACCATAACAAATGAAGAATCAAATTATTTCAAATTTTCCAAGTAATTTGAGATGTTTTGTTTGGTCTATCGAGTGAAAGTGTGCTTCTCAACACGTCACGTGTAATTTGGCACAATTACCTTCCATTTGTGACGGCTCAATTTATATGAAGTGTTATTGTTTCAATTTGCTTTAGTCCTAAAATGTTTAACTTCGCAAGAAACACATTAGTTTACCCATGGGCCTGAAAGTAAATGGCTAAACCTTCTTATATGAGTCAATGTTCATATCAACACGATTTTGTTCACACACCGTTTCATTGGCATTTTTTTGATACTCATGAGTTCTGCGTAAATACCCTCTTCGAATTCGTGGCATTATATTGTTGTTAAAAATAAGTTAAAATGACTTTAACATTACATTAAATTGAGTTTATGGGACATCATTACTACAACCACAGAACATCACTCCACAGTTGAACAACATTAAAATAGTTTTATGAACAATTTACATCTTCATTTTTAAATAATAACCCACAAACACTTCACATTAACATTCACTACCACTTCAAAGTAAATTGTATATTCTATCGAGTTCCACAAGGTATCTTTGTCATACATAAATTATTAGTTAAATTAAAAATTATTCTTGGGATAGTAATAAAATAAATAAACTAAAACAAATAGTTATTTAAAAATCGACTGTAAATGTGTTGATAAAACACACACGAGTTTAAATGGGTTGTTTTGGATAGGTAACGGCAGTAATGAATTATTGTTTTCAAAAATATTACACTTTGACTCATATGTTTTTCATTATTACAATAAAACTTTCTTTAATTCAGTCTCTATGGCTAAATATAGCTCTTAATCTTGAGCCGAACTGAAATGGGTTTCTAAATCTCCTCATAAATAAATGTTTAAAGTTTGCCTCAATATATATATTCATTGGTTTCAGTTCCATCAATAACACATGGTTTTGCTGAAAATCTTTGTTTATTACACTCAGCTACTTTGTTTGAAATTTATATTCCCATGTTAAATCTTATGGACAAATATGAAACTTTAAGGGCGTCTAGGGCTCTTCCCTTTCGTCTAACCCCTTTCGTCTAAATTTATATCCTGCAAAACTACACGCCAAGCACTTTCCAATGACACCTAAATTATTAAAATCGGCCCAGTAGTTTAGGATGAGTAATGATCACAAAAAAACCCCTAGCGTATTAAATAAGTTTAGATTATTAAAACGATGATTAAATGATGAGGTATGTGATGAGGTTATGATTAAAACGCACACCGCCAGTTCAAACAGCTTCCTTTGAAAGTAAGTAGGCAGTACGTAAAAAAATACAGAATAGTTATTGCATTGTGGTGATTTTAGTTATCAGACACTCTCCACACATCAAAACACTGTCATGAGGGTAGTAACTCAATTACTACACCACCGCGCTACGATCACGTCGTCATTGTAGCGCCTACACGGCAATTGTCCCTCAAATTTTTTTATTCTTGCATTCTAACAAAACTTGTTTTTATTGAAAAAATACTTGGTATTAATTTTTTATATTACGCTTAGGGCTGATTCTGATAATTGGCGATTCGGTTAATCGGCGTTCAGATAATCGGTGTTATACTGTAATCTACATTAAACATGAACTGATAAATTCTATAAAACTATCACTACAATACCAATAATTCAAATTAATTCTTAATTAATCAAGTAAAATCAAAGCACAACTCTACAAAACTGTAAATTTACTCACCGAGTCTTTCGATATGTTCTGAGACAGGCTGCAACATGGTGTGGATAATTTCTTGAAGCTCTTTCAATGTTTCGAGTTCAAGCGTGTTGCTACGACTTATTTTTACACTTTTGTTTTGGGTTGGAATTCCAAAGTAGGTTTCCATAGGTGGTAAATCTTGAGCTGTCCTCATCACCTGAAAACAATTAATTGTTTCATCTTTACAGCAATTTAAAAAGACAGGTTTTCATTAGGCCTGATCAGTGCCGGATTTACCAGCAATGTCAGGTTAGTTTTCCACAAACAAGGTCCAGGCCAAGCTGACCTGCTCTACATCCTGTGTTCAGAGAATCAAAAAGTACTATGTAAGTGTTTAGACTGTTAGATTACGAATGATTAATACCAACTAACAACGTCTCCCTTTTAAATATTGATATTACGCAGCTTACAGAAGGCAAGTATTTGTAGGAGTAGGAAAAGTACGACATGGTCAGTCAGCCTCAACCCTGAAGGAGGGGAGAAGCATTCCAGACCTATCCTCTGGGCCATTACCTGGAATGACTCACCCTCTAACCAGAGAACCCCCAGGGCCTCCAGGCAAGGACCGCTACCCAGAAGCTTTCTATATAACATTGTGGATGGTTATGGGCACGGTGTTTTCTACTTGGGATTGACATCCGCACTATTGAATACTACGTTTATAAGACCGTCCTCATAATTAGACTACAGTTTGTAAATAAAAACCAGATAAAATTGTGGTTCGGATACCACATTAAAATGTAGGTCCCTTAGTTACCATGGCTGTGGGGCTAGTAATTAGCCGTCCTGTCTAAGGAAAATGTTGGCCTTGTAACAAGACTACAAGATCGCGCCACAATCATCCATCACTCGTCTGTCATTCATACTTGGCTTAAAATTCCTATCTGGGTAGGCCGCCATTTCAAGCAATGTAGAATGTGTAATGTGTAATTGCAGTCAAGAATCCCACCCAGTACGGTTCGCCCGCTTGATGGGCAAACCCTAGTTGCCTGCAGGATAAGGGCATTGAAACAAAAAAATTGGGGGATATTAAACTATATTGGAATAAAAACATTTTATATCTTTGTCGCATATAATATTATGGTTTTAGGCAAAAAGACGTAATATAATTTAAAATTGTCTTCCTAAAGAAACTTTTATACCTTGGTAACAATTTCACTGAAGCAGAGGTATATCTCTTCGACAGAGGGGTTCAGCACTATAACCCCATTAGAAACCTTTGCTGATAATTGCAACAGCGGGAAGAATAGTGGGTCTCGTAACACGTCCAAGAAATACTTGAGCGTTCGGGTTATGCACTGGGTTATCTGTAAAAACAATAGAAGGAATACTATCTTCTTTATGAATAGACAAATAGGTTCAATGGCTTAATTTACCTAGGATATTGTCATCAAAACAACCTAATCGATCGGCGAAAAAAAAATACCTCACACAGTATGGTAAAATCACTCAAACTGGGCATAATGCGGACCTAGTTTGAGAAAAACCGGGTTATGAGGAGTAAGATCCAGAAGTAGGAATACATATTTTATAAAACCTTAAATGTGTAAATACATTGCTTTAATATATTAATAAAAAATATATATTAATATATTAATATATTAATTGCTTTAATATATACTAAATCACAACTCAAGAAAATTATAATCAAAATTCAATCATTTTACTGATACAATATACCTCCAATTGGCCAGCACTTGCCATTGGCCCAACATTAGGAAATGTCGGTATGGTTGGTGAACAAGTGAAAATTTAACAATTTGCCTACGTTGGTCCAACGGTGTTTAATGGTCACTGGTCTAAAAGTAAGACATCATTGGGCTTTTTGTATTTAAGTGTTAAATATAAAAAATATAGTAATTTCAAAGTATCTGCATATTTTAGATACAACAGCAATTATTTCAATAATAAATACAGCTCATGAAATTACTAGAGGTACAATGCAGAAACTCTGACACTCCTAAAATCCACATGAAACAGCGTTACTGTGTAGTTTGACATCCTAGCTTATACTTCCTCATTTATGTGTAAAATTGGCTGTATGGGTTAAAGCGTCTGATTGATAACGTGAAGATCCCGGGTTCAAATCTCAGTGGAGGCACGGTTTGTTCATGAAACCCTGATGTAAAACTAATATTAATATTACATATATCGGTTTATTAAATATTTTGACGGTTGGCAAATGGTTGGCAATCCGTGGGTTGGCCAATTGTAAGACAGAGTGCCAATCCATACCGTTGGCCAACCATGGATAGGAACATTGGACCAATGATTTGTGCTGCTCGGGCATCACCAACAATGAATCTCAAACCAAGAAACGTTTGGTATAGCCTGGCTGATTCCAAAGAAGCAAAACTCATTTAAATAATAATCACTCAGTTGGATTTAAAAACCTTTAATATTTTATGCATAAAGCAATTTATCTACAACTTATTATTCTCATCTTGTCAATATGACAACTGTATCAATTTGCTCACCAATCCAGCTTTTTCCCCAAGACTATTAAGTTCTTTCCCCTTATCAATTTTATAGTTTTTTATCAATTTATTAACATAAGTTTGTTTCTTTGGAAACCATATTATGTTGCTTTTCCTTTTTCTAACCAAGTGTATGGTACAACTACCACTGCTAAGACAAACTAAACTAAAACTACAATGAAACCATATCCATAGCAATAAATTTTAATTTTTTAATAACCTAGGATACGATTCATGATAATTTCATTTCTGATCAGTGAAACCTCAGAACTAACATTATTGTGGCAGTTCACTTTATTTATATCATTCTCACCAGACGTTTGCCATCCATAGCTTTGAAATAGCTTCCACCTTCCAGAATTTACGATAACATCGACCAAAGGATGAGATCATTGTCGAGGACTACGGCGAGAACAAACTCTACAAAACAGGCCATCAAGGGAGGGGAAAAGATATATAAAACACTGCCCCCTCCCCAGGAAATGTGAGAACAACAATCTAAGGAGGAAATCTTTGTCAAATACTAGACGAGGAGCAACTCTACAAAACAGTCAAGGGAGGGGGAAAGATCTATGAAACACTGCCCCCTCTCTGGAGATGTGAGAACAATAATCCACAAAAGAAATCTTTGACGAGTGACAACAACGAGGAAAATTCTACAAAACAGAGTCGAGGGAGGGGGAAAGATCTATGAAACACTGCCTCCTCCCAGGAGGTGTAAAAACGCCAACCAAGGCAGAAATCTACGTTGAATACTACGGCGAGGACAAACTCTGCAATACAGACCATCGAGGGAGGGGGAAAGATCTATGAAACAATGCCCCCCCCCCAGGAGATGTGAGAACAATAATCCACAAAAGAAATCTTTGTTGAGTGACAACATCCCAGGAGATGTGAAAACACCAACATAAGGCATAAGGATCTTTTTAGAATCCAATAGCGAGGACAAACTCTGCAATACAGACCATCGAGGGAGGGGGAAAGATCTATGAAACACTGCCCCCCCCCCCCCCCCCCAGGAGATGAGAATAACATACAACTGCGGAGCCCCTGTTTGGAAAGCAGCAGCAGCAGGAAAGCAGGACAAAGTGAACTTCCAGTCGTGAAGACATCTGTGCATGTGACGAAGTCTGCAGACGTGAGGACATCTATGTTAGTGAAGATGTATAATACTTCTACTCTGAAGAAATTATAAAATGATAGATTTAAGCAGTTTACAAATAAAAATATTTTCACTTAGAAAAAGTCCCTAATTTTTATTGTGGAAAGGAAGCTATAAGTAATATAGAGATGGGCATGGAAGATGTACTTAGGTAATTATGGAAGATGTACTTAAGTAATTATGACAAAAATAATTCTTAAATAAAGAAAAATGAATGTAGAAGTAATAAAACTTAATTTAAAAAGTGTTGATTGACAAGACAGCAAATTTTTCAGGAGAAAAGAAACTTGATAAAAAATGATATCAAATATTTACACATTCGCTGCTGAAAAAAATTATTAAAGGTTTAGCGATGCTGAAAAATTATTCACACTGAATCATTTTGTATAGTTGCAAAATAATGTCCAAAAAATCCCCTTGGCCTATGACATCATCTGTAACGTAGTAAGTTCATGTCCCGAGATCAATGTCATGAGCACTAAGGAACGATGTGATGTGGTTTTTGGCGATTTTTATCACTATTGTCACTTTCACAACTCATTATATTGTTGTTAAAGTCCTGTACTTGTGCGGAGAAATGAAACTAGTGCCATGTTATACTCCTCGGTGCTAGTTTTGTTGCTGTCACGAATGTTATGTTGACGGTAATCAAGGTCACTGTTACTTAAATCATCCAGTACGTCATCTTGTGACATATTTTTTAATAAACCTGCCATATTATAACACAATCACAGAAAAAAATAAAACACCCCAAAAAAATAACAAAAATTAAAATTAAAATTAAACACACAAAAAATAAAAGACCCAAAATCTGCCTCAAAATATGTCAACAACACATGCGTGAAATTAAAACCCTGCTAAAAAATAAGCCGCAATGTGATTTTTAAGTTACATTGAGCTTTATAGCTCATCTGTCACTTGTCCGATGTTGATAATTAATATCTCAAATGAAAGCCGGTAATTCACTGAGTACCTATTTTAAGACTGAAACGAACTACATATCTTAATTAAAAGTCTTGGCTCTCCCTCTATTTAGCCTATGATTTATTACTATAAATAGTTCATTTACCTGTACTGAAATTACATTTGATGCACAATTCATTATATTGGTCCTTAATTGTTTTGGAACCCCTTCAATGGCTTTCCTTGGTAAAGTCACCATGAGCTTCAAGTACCACGTCTTAGAAAGAAAGTCTTCTGATCTCTTCAATTCTACTAGTATAAGATTTATCAAATGGTCGACAGCATAATAGCCCTCCTTTCTGTAAATTTGGTCGATAATTAAATATTTTAAATAAGTTCCTAAACATTATTTATGTGTAGTAAAAAGTTTTAGGGATATGGAAAAGTACACTTGCGATAGATATGACATGTGTCCCAAAAGTCCTGGACTACTTTATAGGCCAGTAAAATTAGATCAAAAATTGGTCATGCCTGGACAAAATTCCCGGAAAGCTGGAAATCGCCTTAATCTTTCCGTTTTACATCCAAGTATATGAATTCGAAGTTTGTCCCATTTTTCCTGGTGTGCTTCCGACCTGGGACCACAAAAATATCAGACTTTTGGGTCATTTTTTATTCTTTTGAATTTCCCATAAGGTTACATTGGGACAACGTACTGTGTTTACCGAGTATGACATATGTTTAGCAGTATGACATAGAGCAGTGATTCAAAATACTAAATTGTTTGTTTTTTCGAGCTGAATTCAATGGTGCTAACAAAAATTGGATTATTTTTATTTTTCTATGTGTAAACCCCAAAAAGCCCATTTTTGGGGGGGTTTATCCCCCTTTACCCCCCCTTCCAATGGTCCGATCGGGCTGGTTCTCAAACTCATCCGAATAATTACTACTTTATACGCCTGTGCCAAATTTCATTCCAATCGGACCATTTTTGCGAGCGCTATCGTGCTTACAGACACAATATATATATAGATATATATATATATAGATATATATATAGATATATATATATAGATATATATATATATATATAGATATATATATATATCTACAAATTTGAACGAATGGTGTTTTTGGTATCTGGGGGCACCAAAATGAAAAGTTATGATGGTCCCGCGCTTAAGTCTTACCATGAGACCTACGGTAATAGCTTCTTCCCTATAGGGGAAATTCGCTAAAATGTCGTGAACCAGAGGCCATTGTCGTGCCCCTTACAAATGCTACGGTCGTTTAAAATTTCAAAATTGCTATAAGATTTATATTGAAAAGTTCTCATATGATAGGACAGTACTAAGTAAATAACTTCTATCTAAACTTAAGAAAAATTGTTGAAAACAGTTCTAAAACCATTCCTTGCACAGACTAATCCATTAGGTAAAAATTTATATCACTCCCCAAACCTGACAATCAAAATTTTGGGACGAAAATTCCTAAAAAAAACCCTCATCAAGTGATTATTTATTTTGAAAGGCTCCTTTAGCACGACAAGATGGTACGTATCTGAAGCAAATTCCATGCTTCATCTAACATTCCCCATGTTTCTAAATTGAATATTTACAAAGAAATTAAATTTTGAGAAGGCTAGGGCTTTTCAAAAGGGCTTGAAATTGATTTGAAAGATGTACTGGTGAGTTGCGCTTGACAAGCCCAACAACTTAAATGGTCACTCAAGAGAGGTTTAATTTTTTTTAATATGGGACAACTACCGCCCAAAATTTTGATTTTGTGGTTTGGTATAGTGATCTCAACATTTTACCAGATGGGCAAGTTTATGCCAGGAATTATTTAAAAACGGTTTTTATTAATTTTTGTAAAGTTTAGATGTCATTAAAATGGTACTGACTCGTCATATGGTACTGACTCGTCCTTAGGGTTTTTTTGAATTTTGAATGGTTGTTTTTGTATCTTCAGTAAACTTTGATGATTGATAACTGATAGACAGCTGCAAGCCGTCCTGCGGAATCCCAATGTTACCTGCCCTCTGTCGCTTGAGACATGAACTGCTTTACAAAAATATAATAATTAGCTCTTTTTACATTCAACGGTAACTATAATATTTTTAGATTTCATTGCCACACAATAAGTGGAACCTAATATTTAGAATCAAAACTAAACAATTTTTTGTCATTGTTAAATTTTTTAAATTTTATATTTTTTGGGTTTATAAGTATAAAATTATTGTTACCTTATAAATTATCGCAACAACGAGGCTTATCAATTCTATTTTAATTAATTTTATTTCCGTGCAAAATAAAAAATGTTATCTACATGGACTGATAAGACCGAACTCATTTGCTCACTGCTGGCTGTCATAATGTTTGTATGTGAATTAATTTTGTAATTTTTTCTCTCCCGCGCGCGCCATGTTAGGTGCATGGGAGCCTGTAATTAATATAATAATTTATATCAAAGCCGTAGCCAGAAAATTGTTTTGAGGGGGGGTTTGGGCAGGCCCGGCAACAGCATTTTCAGCATTTAGCTCTTACGTCTGCTTTACGACCCCTTTATTGTCATTTCGGACCATTTTTTGGCTGTTCCCGGGCCCCCTGCGAGCCCGGACTCCTATGCATTTGCCCCTTCAACAATTTCGGGGGGGTTTTCACCCCCTGACCCCCCTGTTGCCTACAATTTCAAGGCTATTTCAACTATTTTGGGGGGGGTTTGACCCCCTAACCCCCCCCCCCCCCCATTGGCTACGGCCTTGATTTATATGAATAAAAATTATTTTGACTTTGAAAACTGAATCAACTAGTGGAGTTCAATGTATGAATAAAAAACTGTTTAAAAAGAAGCCTCACCTGAATGATTTGAAGTCAACCAAATACTCGGGTATTGCTTTGTGACTTTTTCTTTGAATATTTCTGACAAAAGGATGGGTTATGAAAAGAATTTTTTCCATTCTTAATCTCTTTTCAAAAAACTTTGAGTAGTTTTCAGTTTTGCCTCCAACACTGAAATCAGTTTAATTAAATGATTTAATATAGATATATGTTTTTGTTTTATATAGATAGCTAAAATAACTCAAAAAACAAAAAGTACAATAAAAATTTGACAAATTTTGCTGTCTTCATCATGCAGTGAAAATTGTTGTTCTAAGTTAAAATATATACTCACGTGATTATGTAGAGACACGCGATCCCTTACAGAAATATTAGTGTATTAATAAATGTTCTGACTCAACTATGACTGGACATCGGCACTTGATCAATCTCTGATTTAGGAAATTAAAAGTGCAATATAGTATGGTCTTATAAAGCATTTAAAATACAGTTCATTTACTAAGACACGCTCCTTTAACACACTGACCGCGCGAGATGCGGATCCGCGTCACCCGTCACTAGCGCCAGCCGCGCAAGACAAGAATCCGCATCACAGTCCGACTCACTTTATATAGCTTCGTGTAAGCTCAGCAGTTGTCGGGTGGGATCTATGTCACTTGTGCGCGTCGGGCAGTTCCCACCATTTTGTTCTGCGTTCGCCGTGTCCCGATCCACCAACTCGTTCAGTTTTTTCGATCTTTTTATAGTTATATTTTATTACTTGCATTATTATTTACGATAATATTTTATTATTTACATTATTATATGTTCAATATTCAGTTTTTATTTTATTACATATGTTTCCATTAATAAAATCTCATGAAAATTGTTTAGTGTACAGTTTTTTCACCTTTTGTTCTAGATACATATATATATAATAAAATTAAAATTTTGAATGGTAAAAACTATATACATCACATTTTTGAGGAGCTAGGACACGAAATAAATGTTCCCAGGTTAAATTGTTGGCTGAATTTGGATTATATAGTGAAAATAAAATTTTCGGAGCTGGAAAAATTGCCCCAGATTCTGAAGATGCGGATCCGCGTCCTGAAAATTACGCCACCAATTTTGGAGAAAATGGATAATTGACGAGCAAAAAACCACTTTCTGTCTTCCTGGGACTATTTTTAGGTAATTAGAATACAAAATTTTTTAGCATTTTCAGAACGCAATTATAAGCATTTTCAGCAGTCAATGTGTTAATTGGACATCGTCCGCTGTATTGTAACATTCTCCGCTTGACCGTTAGAGCGACACCGAATTGCATTTAGCCTCAACTTAACCCAGCTGGGGCTTAATTTGTATCATTGAGTACCTGAGCGATAAAGGCATATTTTAGGAGGATTGGGAGTTCGCTGAAAATGTAGATGCCGTAAATTAGACATCCTAAAGATAAACTTTTACCTACCCTTCTAATTTTTTGCCTATTGTTCTATTTATGAGTAATTAAATAAGAAAAAATTTACTCTGGTTTAATAGACTTGAGCAGCGGCTTCGTCTCCTCCCCTTCGAAGGGCTGTATCATGGTGTAGAGGCCCTGGTCGGTCAGAGTACATGTGTATTCTTTTTTCACTTCTTCCAAAATTTCTTCACACAGTTCTTTGTACCTCGAATATAATGCTGAGGGAATTTTCTAGAAAAAGAAACAAATTTACTGAATGTGTTGGCCAGTGGCGGCTCTTGTGTAGGTTCAATGGTTCAGTGAACCCCCTAAAATAATCAAAAACAATACATTTTTTAAGTAAATAGCAGAAAACCCCATTGTTAAACATACTTTTATAAACAACATGGCAAAAAAACTATTTTTTGTCCGGGCGAAGCTCTCACGCAACGCCGGCAGAGCGAGGTTCAGTTCGCCGAATGAACCCAGCTGGCTGGGCGAGGGGTGTGGGGGGAGCGGAGGAGGGCTTGCTTGAAAGCAATGGACCTACCGCTAGTGCTATCTGCTAGCGGCAAGCCGAGCGCTGACGAAATTGGCCGACCTCATTCGAAAGAGTAGTTTCTTTCCTAACCACTTCTGTTTCAGCAGCACCCTACGGAGCGCGCGCTGTAAAGCTTGATAATGTTGTTTTAATGGTTCGGGCTATGTATAAGTTTATTTATTTAAATATTGTCTGATTTCTATATTGATTTTAGTTATAAATACGTTTGTTTCAGTTATGCGATTATGCGTTTTATTTTTAGCTCTGATCATTGAAAGAAAACAATCCGCATAGCGGCCGCACCATAGCTTTCTGTAAGAACCGTAATTAAGCTATTGAGCAACGGTAATAACGCTATTGATTTAACTAATTTTGGATTTAACATTTTAATGTACATAGTAGCATAATACAATTTGTTATCATCAAAGGTATAGTGCCTTAATCCTATAGACTATAAGCATTACACTCGTGTATAAAAGCAGGTATGTCAAGAATTGCAGGCACTACGATCTTGTAAGCATTTAACGTTTTTAAATACTGATTGGTTTAAGACAATAACTCTAATATAATACATTGGTATCATGTATATGTTATTAGCTCTGAACCCCCTGTACATAAACTCACGAGCCGCCACTGGTGTTGGCACAAAGTTATTATTGCTAAAAACTCATAACTTTGGAGGATTTTTCTTTTGCGCGGAATTGTTGCTAATGAACAAATGTTGTATGTATCAGACAAATTCCCAAATTTGTCCCCAATTCCCAAAATAGCACGAGGGTGTTATTTAAGATACCATTAAAGGTAAGGTGTCATTCAAAACTATCACCACTGCCATAGCCACCAGTCTCAAACTCAAGTGAATACAAAAATAAAGGACATATGATATTAACAATGTCTTCCTGAAAATAATTTTGGGAAGCTCTCATCAAGATATCTTTCTAATCTCATGGATCTTTCTAATTCGACTGACAAAGGTCTCATAGAAAATAGATCTCATATATCTTCTGAATCAAAATAAAAATGTGCTGGTCGTTTAGCTTCGGATGAAAATGCAAAACAGATTTGCTTATAGACCATATAACTAAAGCATAATAAAGTCATTCAATATTTTATAATCAAAGGTGATGTCTAACTTGCTACACACTCTGGGCCTGGGGGGTGTTCAGTTATCCCAGGTGGTTGTGCAATATGTTTGACTTTAGCATTACAATGTGTTAATTGTCCAACTGCGCAATAAAAATATTTTATTATAATAATAATTATTATTATTATTATCAAGGACCTAAGAATTTCCAATGGATGGATTCATGATCACAAGTTTAAACAAATGAGTAATTTAATACGTTCATTCTCCTTCAAATACCATGAAGTGATCGGAGTCACGGAATGAATGAAATAAATAGACAGTTATTGTATGCGTAATTTACAAAGCAGTCTAATATACTAAGTAATTTAAATAATATTTACCTGACTTTGCCGATTAACTCTACAGCTAAATATTGTTTGAATCAATGATTAAACGTTAAATACAGAAATAAATTTGTTAATAAATAAGATTTTTGAATCAAGTTATCTTACCTTTTTAATGTTTTTTATCCAACTGGGTTCAATGTACTGGACAACTGCCTCTCTGGCATACTCTCTTAGCCCTTCTTGGATCATCGTCAAACCAAAACCTTTCCTCAGTTGTTTTTTCTCCCAGCCTCCCTTCTTTACTCTTTTGACATACTCGTCAATTTTTGCTGTTAAAGCTCTTTCTTTCCTATTAAAAAACCGCATCAGTGATGCCAACCTCTATTAAAAAAAAAAAAAACAATCCAATACAACGTTAATTAAATGAACTTTTGAATCTTAGACCGAAAGAGAAGTATGAGAGATAGTGATGTCAATAGTCTTCACGATTAGAATTTGCAATGATTACGAGGTATCGTGTTAAGATTAACAAACAAAAACCAAGTGACCTTGTTTATGTAAACACTGGATATTGTATTAAAATTTTGAATGTTTGCATTTTTAAGTGATAGTTCACAGAGAAGACACAAGCAGAGACAGCATCTAATGTTGCACCTAATGTCGGGCAGTGTGGTTGGCGTAGCAGGAAGGGGGCACCCAGATGTCTGCTCTGTTTTTTATTTATTTTTTTTATCAGAATTCATTTGCCTACTGCTGGATATTGGTGATTAATCAATGTTAACAATTATTATTTACCTTTCCAATATCCTATTCATTTTAGCATTCTTGTTACATGTCCTCAGAGACTTGTCATGAGTTTAAAATTGAAACACTGGTCACTTTAATACACTTAAACACACGAAGTACATTTACACATTACAATAGACAAAACGAATAAGACTGGTCATTAATAACTACTCCCGTCGCGGTGCGTGCACGCTACGAAATCGTACCGGCGGCGACTATGTAACAAGAAACATGTAGCAAGAATGCTAAAATGAACAGGATATTGGAGGTAAATAATAATTTTTAATATTTTTTATTTTATTTTGTGTATTTCATTGCCAGTGGCATTGTGGCATTTTTAACGTTTTTATCGGGAAAGGTCCAAACCCAGGTCTAACTATCTAAGGGCGACCTTATGTTAGATAGAATCATTAATTCAAAGCCCAATAACAAATGGCAACTGGACCCAGTTTTGATCCTGTTGTTTGACTTCCTGGGTGTCGGGCAATTTAATGCAACACTGTTGCCAAAAGAAAGACACTTCTGTCTGTTTCTTCTCTGAGGATAATCTAAAGCAGGAAATATATTGCTGGTGAAATAAACGGATAATAGAATAGTCTAAAACCACTGGTGGTATGTTATGTCAGCCCCAAAATTACTCTGATATCATGGTGTGTGAGTCAGACCACAGGTTCGCAGAATAGGAAAACAGTTAACGTAGAAACGCTAAATTAAATTATTCCCCACTAATTTGCATATGAAGAATTCATTAAAAATACCTTCATCATGATTTATTACTCCATAAATTATTCAAATTTCCAATTTGGTTTGAATATTAAAATGTTCCTCAGTAAACATATACAAAATATTATATAATTTAAAATGACTTGTTAAAAGGAACATTTTGGCTAAACAGAACTAAATTATCTCAATCCTTTTTAAAAAGGCAGCGGTTTTTTTTTTAAATAGGCAGCGATATATAAAAAACCTATATTTTCCAAACCACAAAAAATTTTTATGTTCTGATTCAAAATTCTTAATCCTTGTTAACTAAGCTGTCACTTAACATTTTCATATAAACAAAATTAAAATGTGAACGCACTAGGAATTTCCCTGTGGCTTATTGATTGGATTATGGAAAGTAGTTTTTATGGAGTAGCCTCATTGTGAAATAACGTCACCACTGGTTTTCAGACCCATTAATTGCACCATAAATGGGTTCATAATTTAAAGTTGTTTTCGCTTCATGTTTACAGTTGTTCATACAACAGATAGAAAACTAGATGCAGACTTATAACCCAATTCAAAAACTAAATGCATTTTTTCTTGACTATATTTTTGGGCGATTTTATGTTTGTTGTGCTGTTTTGCTGCTCAACCCGCACTGGGAACCAAATTTAATTTAGAATAAATACATAAAATATCTAAAACCTAGAATTAAAGTTGCCTATATTTACACTGGTGCCAGAGCATTTTTATGTGTAGAACAGCCCAAAAACTTGAAACCGTCTGAAAAAATGCATCATGTTGACAATCTGTATTAGTTTTTCATCAATGATGATAATGATAGCCTAAAGACATTTTTCACTATGTGAACTATAAAAATTTTACCATACAACATATAATCTATAATTTTACTTTTTTAAATTAGTACTCACAAATAGGCATTCACTTGATGTTTTTTCAAAGCAGCTGAGTTGAACTTCATCAATGGATGGTTTCTTAAGTCTCGGGAAACGATGTGCGAAATGTCTGGCAGGGGGCGAAAATTTGGTTTAATAGGTTTTGAATCTATTAACTCCTGTATCTCTCTCTCAAGCACCAGATCCCTTTTCATTATTTTAGCTGGTGAATCGTGGCTCATTGTGTTTCACTTCGTTACTTTCAAATTGAATTTTAAACTTGCACTTATAAACTCAGTTTTGAATGAGGTTTTGAAATTAAAATCTGCATTACAGTGGACATGAAAAACTGTTTCTTTAAAACCTTAATCCTGTTAATGGTTTTAAGAATATTTACATAACAATCACTTTAACAACACTGTAATGAGGTTTCAGATTTATTTCAACCAATCAGCTGAAATATTTTGGAAAACACAGCTGAAAGGCTAAAATCTTCTTGAGATTTAATTTTCGAATAGGCTAATTTAGCCCAAGACAATTGGCCCAAAAAAGAGATGAAGCAATAAAAAATTAGGGGGATCCCACTTCATGGTGTAAAGAAAAAAGAAAGGTGTGGTCAGCTGGTATGACGTAGTTGGGCTCGAGAAACTAGCGGACTTAGCAGTTTAACTGCAGAACTAAGACCGTAGAAATATTTTGATTGAGTTGTATTAACTGGTTTGTATTGTAGTCGTCTTAAGCGCTAGGCGTGAGCCCATCAACTACATCACATCAGTTGACCCTGCACACAACTTTCTTTTTTCCTTACACCATGATCCCTCTTAATGTTTTTAATCCTCTTTAGGCACTGTAAATAAGAATGAAATGAATTTTCAATGGATTCTGACAAGTGTATTAATGTAAAGTGCTATTCTTTTGGAGAAAAAAAAAATGACAAAAAATGTGCGCTAGTATTTTTCTTATAACTTGAGTACTAAAGATCCTAAAGAAATGTTATCCCACATTTACAGACCGAAAGAAATTCCGCATTTAATGATGTTTCAATAAAGATACCTTTTGCGGCCACAATCATTCATTTAAGTTCTCTAATTTTAACCAAGGCTATTTATTATATGTTGCTCTCAGTTGGAATCTTAGTTTGATTAAAGTAAAATTGATCAAGGATAAGACAAAAGAGAATTAAGTACCTGTATTAAAATAAACGGTATCAGCAAAGTGACATACTTTTTCCCTAAAAGCCATTTTAAAGCAAGAAAACTTATTCAGGGTTTTTACTAAAAATCTTTCAGGACTTCGTATACTTACATCAAAACTAGGAAAAAAGTTCTTATAAACATGGGTCCTAAAATGCTCGGTCATCCGTCTGTCAGTATGTATGGGTTTTTACTATGATTTTCCATGTCTTTGGAACCACTAGAGATATCAACTTCAAACTTGGTGCGTTTATATTGACTAATAGGACCTATTTTGGTGCGAAGTATCAAGTACTACTACTTTTAGATAAGGACAAGTTCTACTTTGTCCAATTTAAATAAGGCAGCCATTTTTAGAGAATTTCCCCTAGAGGGAAGAAGCTATTACCGTAGGTCTCATGGTAAGACCTAAGCCCAAGACCATGATAACTTTTAGTTTTGGGGCCCTCAGAAGCAAAAAACACTATTCGTTTGAATTTTTAGGTACATATATATATGTGTGTGTGTGTCTGTTAGAACGATAGCGGCCGTAAAAATAGTCCGATCTTTATGAAATTTGGTACAGACAAGCAAAGTGCTTATCAATTGGACGAGTTCGTAAACCAGCCCGATCGGACCACCAGAAGGGGGGGTAAAGAGGGGATAAACCCCTCCAAAAATGGTTTTTTTGAGTTTTTTAAATGCAAAAATAAAAATAATCTAATTTTTGTTGACATTATTGAATTCAGCTAAAAAAACAAACAATTTAGTAGTTTGAATCATTGCTCTATGTCCATTGGTTACCGAGATATTTAAAATGGTAAACACAGTACGTTGTCCCAATGTTAACCTTATGGGAAATAAGTAAAATTCTATATATCTCTTATTTCTCAACATATCGTGATAAAACTTGGTAAATGGCTTCTTCTTCTAGTTCAGATCTATTAAATATTGAATTAAAACCAACCAGTTTTAACATACCCGTTGCAACAAACCTGCATACTCATTGCCCATGTTATTCTTATAGAGCTTAGAAAAACATGTCAAATCTCGCCGTGTTGGGTTGAAATGTGTTCTTTTGCACTTGAAATTCACTGAGTATGCAGGTCTGCTGCAACGGGGGTATTTTTATATTTTCTGGCTCAATATCTTAAAAACAGTAAATTTAACAAAAATATTACAAAAGACAAAAAATTGTGCGGTTTATTTCCTAAGAAACCACACAAAGATTATTATGATCGAACTACAATTAACGGAGTTTTTACAATTTTGCTATCAGAATACATGCTTGTTATGGCAGTTACAGCAAACGCTGTTCGAAAAAAGAGAATAACTTCGGAGTAATTAAATATTACATGGAGTCACATTTTGGGGTCGTTATGTTCGAAGATGCTCTTTAAGTAAAGTTTTTAAACTTTAAAAATTAACTTTGATAAATGTCAATTACTACGAGTAATTAAAGTGTCTTGGAACTGTCTTGGTTTCAATGTTCCATTTTGTAGCTATTACAGTCCGGTAAATACATGTGAAAATGTTGGGATTATGCTATGAAAAGGTCGGGTAGTGACAATTTTTGGATAGTTTGTTAGTGTTAAGCTGGTAACATAAAATTCAAATTTTGGACCTTGAACTTCCCAGGGATGCCACTGGGCACGCCACTTAAGTTATTTCTGGCACTTTATCCAAAATTTTGCATACATATAAAAAAAAAACTACCTGTGAATCCTACAGAAACTTGTCAAATTACAAATTTAAAGAAGAATTAATACCCTTCAATTTGAGCTTTTATGAAGCTCTGTAGCAAGGCCACACTAGTGTGGCCTTGCCTGTAGCTTCGATGGATCTGTTGATATGGTCCTTCAAAGATAAAAAAATCTTCCATTTGATTAACATAGGATATTTTTAAGATTTTATGGGCCACCAGGGTGAAGCCCTAGACAATTTGGACGAAATGGATGGCTTAAATATTTTTTGTGCACACTTACATAAGTATACCAAGTTTAATAGCAAACAGTTGAACAATTTATGAGCTAATTAACATCAAACAAACTCAATCTTCCCAAATGACATGCTGTATCTTACTATAAAATATATGCTTAAAGTTGATTAGTCCTAAGACAGTTTGTCCATTTAGCATTGAATTTGGCATATATATGTATAGATTTTCGAGGAAAATAATATTAAGGTATCCTTTTGTCTTCACTATTTAGGGATCTGCCCTAGTACAGTTGAGCGCCGATTATCCGAACGTCGATCATCCGAACCGTCGGTTAACCGAACGCCGTAATAATTCATATTTTGAACATGATTCTCAAGCAATTCAAATTCGCGCGCCAACCGAATCTCCCGTTGCGCGGGATATCAATGTATTCTGATAGATTTCATAATAAAATTAAGTGAATAATTTTTGTTTGATCATTTTTGAGCCTTTTTACTATTAATAATTACGTTACATATATAATTTTTAAATGTTGTCTTTTCATGTACGATTAACCGAATATTCAGTTATCCGAACACCCCTTGTCCCCAATTAGTTCGGATAATCGGCGCTCTACTGTAGCCTCCAAAATTTTTTAAAATTCCCATGTTAATCAAATGGACCTATACGTTAGTTGCAAGAGGAAGAATTTTGTTTATCTCTTATAAGCCTTGTCTCCAGATAAAAAAATATTGAGCTGAAAAAGCTATGGAGCTGCAAAAGCACTCACATTGCTGGGAATTTGATCTTCTTTAAATTGGTGGCTTGATAAATTTATTGAGGATACATAATTTTTTGTAGGCCTATAGTTATATGTATGTTGAAATTTTAGAAGTACGAGAAAGTGGCGTGCCCTGTGGCAACCCCGAGGTCTAAAAATTTGATTTAATGTTATTGGCTTAACACTAACAACTTACTCAGAAATCACCAATGTCTGGCCTTTTGTACACTACAATGCATTATTTTACTGAACTCCTATTTTAGAATACATGTATATTTTAAAAACTGTTTGGGCACCGCGCTACCGTGTGACAGGTCTAATCGTCTAATCGTAGGTCCAGTGTTGCAAATTGCCATATACGTTCAGGGTCGCGAACTCCCCGTAAATTCCCTTCTTTTACCCAGTACAGCAATTTCATCATTACTGCATGTAAATCCTCAATATTTAAAATGGTAACAATAATTAGTGATGGGGGATTACAAGATGTACCATTTGAAACGTTTCGATTGTTTTATTCACTCGAAATGTTTTCGAATAGTTATTCTGCATTCGAAATGTTCATTCGAAACGGCCAAAGACAATAAGTATTTAATTTTGTACACATTGTTATGAGAAACCAACAAAATTAATGCATATCTCTTCAACATAAATACATTTGCTGCACAAATAAACTAAAGTCAAAGTTTACAAATAAAAATATTGCCGTCAAATAATGTGATGCACCAGAATGAACAGATTTTATTAACTTAAAAGCAGCGTTCGCAAAGCGAATGGATTATTTCGAATGAATTAATTCGAATGCATCATCGGAAGCACTCGGAACGGAATTTTTCGAAAATGAAATTCATTCGAAACCCAACCATTCGAAAACCAACATCTCGCAATCGCCCATCACTAGCATAGATAAAAACATCCAAACATGGATGTTTTTATCTATGTCACTAGTAACAATCTCAGCAGAATACATACACAATAGAGTGAGTGCATAATAAATATAATTTTGAATAATTAATCCATGGTATAACTGGCACCAAATCTTAAGGCCCACGCCGTCCATAAGCCCAATTAAGTTAAAATTAACATTAGACTTATGGACGGCGTAGGCCTTAAGATTTGGCGCCAGTTATAAGATCCCCCAAATTTACAAAAACCAACGACTAAAATCACTTATGATTATGATGTCGTAATAACCGCATTAACGCAGGAACAAACAAAGCAAGAACAATTCATCACCATCCAAGATGAGTTAATTTTTTTTCGCAACACTACACTAGTAAGTAGCCGATTTCCGCTTCCGTTTCAGTGTGGGAAGTCGCCCTTTACAAAAGAGTACGGCAAATATCAGCTGTAGTGAGGTAAGAAATCAGCTGGAGTGCGGTAAAGAGTTTGCACTGAGCATTTACCGCACGAGTGCGGTAAATGCTCAATGTTGCCAACCCAAGAAAAAAAACAGTATATCACAATTTACATACATTTTACATTAACAAAACATACACATTTTAACTATGACGACCATATCTCAATTGTAACTAAACTGGTTTCCCAGGTTGCGACTACGTACAGTTACTAGCAATACGTTAATAAAGAGCAGTATTAAAACAATTGTTGCCGTCTGTGTGACGATAAGACGTATTCCTAGAAAGGCTTACCCGGTAGCTGAACAGCAGAGATAACGCTTTTTGTTATCTCCCCCGCACAGATATAGTTTTGTTCGTATTTTCTCTCTACAGTTTATTTTATATTTATGGAATCTTTTAACTTTCATAGAAGTGTTGTCTTTTGTTGACAACCCTTCTATATATATTTGCCCTGTATACTTTTTGCTGGTAGTGTCGCGAAAACTACCGTACGTAACTCATCCGGGAAGGTGTTACGTGCGAGCATGATAGTTCACGCGCGACGCTTGCGGAGCGCGGGAATTTCATTGCTCGCACGAAATTCCCGCGCTCCGCAAGCGTCGCGCGTGAACTATCATGCTCGCATGTAAACACCTACTTCCCGCACTAGTTGCGTAATATACTATTTCTATTCATCTTGATCACTACCGGTGATATAGATCTTTTCTGCTGTTCACATTCCGCTAATTCCATTGTTTTACTACACACACACAGTGACGGACAAATCTTTGACTCCCTTGTTTAAGAGTGTGTTTTCATATTAAAAACTACCTTAAACATCGCAATTTAAGCCGAATTGCAAATAAAGAAACTTGTCTTTGAACATACTTGGAAAACCAAAGTACTTACTGCACGGACATGGGCGGATTTAGGTAATAATATTCGGAGGTGCTAGCTCATCTAACGTTTGAAGTATTGTATGCTCGAATTCAAACAACATACTCTTATTTGAATGGTCCGTTTTAAGGCCTATTCCAAGTAGGTACTTATTTTATTCATGCAAACCATCTGTAATTTATGCAAAACCTTCAAATTTATGTTGAAAAAATTTTCCCCCTTCACTGCCAACAAATTTTCCTAATATAAGGGGGTGCCAGGCACCTCCGGAAATCCGCTCATGTGCACGGATGAATTTGTATTCACCGGAAAAGCCTAGTAAATAATAGGTCCCCTGAATTATGAAGTAACACTACAGAGTGCGAACTTTCATTCACTTCCAAGTCTTAGCACGTACTAGGGGGTTTGAAAGAACCAGCATACTCATCGGAAACTCACTTGAAAAAGCCAAGTTTTAGCAAATTCTTATATACCTCACCCTTCTGTTTCTGCCAGCGCTACTGCCAGATGCTGATTTTTTTATTCTAGAATAGGACCAGGCTTCAAGAGCGTAGCCAGGGGGGTTTAAGGGGTTAGCCCCCCCCCGAAATTTTGGACTAGCAATAAAACATGAGGTCAGAAAGTAATGTTGTAACTGCAGACAGCACTGGATTTGGGGCTGCGCGCCGACAGGGGCCGCATATGGACGTAGAGCGAACGTAATTTCACTAGCATCTAATAGCGCTGGTAACCGGTGATGTCTGAGCAGGTTTTTAAGGGGAAAATGTAAACTTTTTGCGAATTTCCCCCATAGGGAATTTAGCGAATTTCCCCTATAGGGAAGAAGCTAATACCGTAGATCTCATAGTAAGACCTAAGCCCGAGACCATGATAACTTTTTGTTTTGGGGCCACCAGAAGCAGAAAACACCAGTCGTTCGGTTATTATATATATATATATATATATATATATATATATATATATATATGAGGTGGAAAGCGAAAAGGGACATCTTGTCGGGAATTTTCGATTTTGAGTTATTAATATTTTTTTATTTCTCATTTAATTCCTAACAATTTGGTGCAAGTCCCATGAGTCTACGATTTTTTTGTAAAGTTATAGGACTGAAATTTTGTGAGGAAAACCGGTCATTTTGAGAAAAATCTATATAAAAATTTCAAATAAGCATAAAACCTATATTTTTCCTATTTAAGAAATGATTTTGGTATCAAAAGAAAGCTTATAATGTCTTCTTTCAAGGAAATCACGATTTTTGTCCTAACTCACAGTAGTTTTCAAGAAAATAATATTTTTATCGATGAGAAGCATGCCGTAAAAAGTCGTTGTCCAGAAAAGGGACCTCTTGTCGGCCATATGTTATTCTCCATAACGACAAGAGGTCTCTTTTAAAACTGAATATTTTACTACTATGTCATTGTTTTATAAAGTTTTTATCGTCAAACAACTGAAACCAAAAACTGTAGAACCCGCGCTGATAAGACATCACCTACCGCGATAACACTGGTTCACCTGACAGGCTGCATCGCCATCAATGCTAGAGCCACAAAAACAAAAATTCCCAGCACTATCTTTTGTAATAAAATTACCCTGTTATTATATAATTTTGCTCATCATTGAGGTATTCAAGGAGGAATAATATATAATGAATTTCTCATTTATTACAATAAAAATAACTATTATTACCCTATGTATAAATAGTCTCTTGAAAAAACAAAGGCTAGTAGCCAAAATATCGTTTTTATAAGGGCCCTCTTGTCGGGACCGAATGAAATTGGTGAGAAATGTTGTTCTCTTTACACCAAACTTCGTTGTAGTTCTCTAAAATTCCGCTAGAATTCAGGAGAGTTTATTTTTTGGGTCAAAGTCTGCTTACGAAGTGCATGTTGGAAATGGGACCTCTTGTCGTTATGGCGAAATAACATTGAGCGACAAGAGGTCCCTTTTCTCAAGCCATACAGAGGATAACAAAATTATTTATTTCGATCTTTTATAACTTCGCTTTTATATTTTAACCGATACAGGCCTGTTATATGATAAATGAGGTATAACAACCGATAGAGACCCAAATTTCGATATTTTTGACCCTAATCGGTTTATATCAGCCACACTGAAAATTTTTCTTAGCCGACAAGAGGTATTTTTTCGCTTTCCACATCACATATGTGTCTGTCAGCACGATAGCGGCCGTGAAAATTGTCCGATCTTAATGAAATTTGGTACAGACATGTAAAGTGGTAATCCCTCGGACGAGTTCGTAAACCAGTCCGATCGGACCACCGGAAGGGGGGGGTAAAGGGGGATAAACCCCCCAAAAATGGGTTTTTGAGTTTTTTACATAGAAAAATAAAATGTATCGAATTTTTGTTGGCACCATTGAATTCAGCTCAAGAAACAAACAATTTAGTATTTCCTCTAGTCTAAGGTATTTCGAATCACTGCTCTATGTCCATTGGTTACCGAGATATTGAAAGTGGTAAACACAGTACGTTGTCCCAATGTTAACCTTATGGGAAATAAGTAAAATTCTACATCTCGGTTATTTCTCAACATATCTTGATAAAACTTGGTAAATAGCTTCTTCTAGTTCAGATCTATTGAATATTTAATTAAAACCACCCAGTTTTAATATACCTGTAGCAGCAAACCTGCATATTTATTCCCCATGTTATTCTTATGGAGCTTACCAAAACATGTCAAATCTCGCTACGTTGGATTGAAAAGTGGTTTTGCATTTGAAATTCGCTGAGTATGCAGGTCTGCTACAACGGGGGTATTGGACTTTTACATGTTTTTTTTTCATTTTTGAATAGGTCGTAAAATTGGACCGTACTTTGGTATTATACGGAGGCTACTATTTTTAGAGTTTTTTTAAATTGGATACCAAAAATAACTACATAATTAGAGAGAACATACTTTAATTGACTTACTGTCCAAATTTAACATTATTGCAATGAGCGGTCTTTGTGTTATGTCTCCCAGAAGCCAGCGATGTCGGCGAGGTAAAGCGTCATCGCCGCGACAACACCCGATTGCCACCATTATACAGCGCGCTGCGGCGGTTATGTTAGGTTAGGTTATCATAAATATGTTAGTAGGACTTACCTCGTTTCGTTACAAATAAACGATACTGGATGAGTCATACTTTCGCCCGCCAAATCCTGTACGCAAGTGATGCACACACGCTGGTCAACAGCCCGACATAGGCCTAATTGGAGGGGATTTGGCGGACGAAGGTATGACTCATCTGGTATATTTCGATTTGTAACGAAATTAGGAAAGTTCTACTAACGTATATATGATAACCTGACCTAACCGCCGCAGCGCGCTGTATGAGGGTGGCCTCCGTATAATACCAAAGTACCCTTTAAATTCTAAATAAACTGTACGTATGTTGATTGCTTATAAAATATAATTCACTCTTTTGAAACTTTACAATATACACGTTATTGAACTTATATTACGTTGATTTTTTTTACTCCACTTGTCTTTGTAGTGTTATTTTAGTTTCCTTCATTCGGTTTTGATCTTGATTCATTGACTTTGCTTCGTGTTACAGATGATCTGATTGCTATTGTTTACCACTTTAAACACAACCAGCATAAAAAGGAGCAACAAAAAATTGGTTAATTTTGTAAACATGTAGAAAATTGTATTCTCCGGGTTTTCTTGAAGGCATTTTTGTGCTATTAAGGTAACTGACCATTGGAAAAGGCAATCGTGTTTTAAAAACTTAAATGAACCTAAGAAATTCAAAATTTTCCAGTGAATATAACAAAGAATCGCCAGCCAAAAACAAACTATTACGAAAGTTGTGCACATCATTCTCATTGTGATTGCAGTGCTCCTATATATTCTTCCATAACGCCAAAGCGTAAAGAGTCCTACGACCAAACTGGTGAAAAAAACCAACGATGAATTGTGGGATAAATCTTGGTACTTGATAATCTTGTAAAAGTTGAACACGACCCAAGGTTCATCTTTATCAAACCCAGATATATACGATGTTGCCACATATATGTGTATTACGATGAATATAGCGGTAAATGACCCAAGGAAAATTAGAACAATTTGAAACACATTCTTGAATTCCGACATGAACTTCACTGTACCGAAACGATGAATTAAAATACAAGTTTTAAATGATAAAAATATGACGTAAAGGATACAAAGACAGCTATATAATATTTCCATACTGGTAAGTACGTGTGATTTTGTCTCTATCTTTGCAAGATATAACCCTGAAGGCAATTGTTCAGCTACCAACCTCACTTGGGTGAACATTCTTGCATTGACGTTATATAAAGTAAACGAACCAAAAGTTACACGAGTATATTGATTTATCCAGCCTCCCTCTATAAGAATGGGGAAAACTGAAAATGTATCAAACCTCGTATTCCCTAGGACAGCTATATAACCTCCTTGAGGATAGCTTAAACCAGTCACACTGCTTGAATAAGAAACTTCAGATTCCGAGGGCGTTTGATAAGACCAAGCTGTCGGCTCAGCAGAATTCCAGTGTTTGGTAGACCACTTGTAGCCGTAGTTGTCAGTGTCCTGCACAGTTGTGCTCCAGGCGGGGATACATTCATGGATCACATCTGTCAGCATTTTATTGACTCTACAACCGATATTCGGCACCACCCGCAATTGGCGCAGCACTGGAGGGCCGACCAGCTGATGGTTGTAGTCTTCTGTCCAGTAGACCTCGTCTTGTAGGAACGGCGGGCTGAGACTGTAACCGTTGTACCATTTTTTGCGGTAAAATGTATCCGAATTAAAAAACTTATCCGATAAAAATATCAAAAATTGGGTCCTATTTACAATATCGTCGACATTTCTTAAATAACGGTAATCAACGTTGTGTTCCTGAAAGAGTGTACTTGTTTGGTGGTTCGCATGGAAGTATTGGCTCTCCCAATTACTAGTTAAATACACAAAGAAAATGACAATTAAATAGGAAAAGATATTGAAAGCTTCCCAAAATCGATTTTGTTTCGCTTTTTTAATTCTCATATTAAATGTCGATTGTAGATTCAGTGGGTGATAAATGCAACTTTTTCGTCTTTGTAGCACAGTTTCATAGTTGTTCTGTTCCTTAAGCAAAGTTTCAACGTTGTCTACAGTTGATATTCTATAATTTGAGATTGGAACCAAATTTACAAATTGTGACGCTAGAATAACAGCAACCAAAACTATTTTAATTGGCACCAAGATAACAAAGTGACCTACAATTGCAATGAAAATATGAGATATCCAATTTTTGCTCTTGACTATTCCAAGTTTTAAACCATACAGGATGATGAAGTAATGACACAGCAATAGAGTTGATATAGCACTCGTCCAAGCCAAAGCAGTATATACGGGCCTACGTCTGAACACTACAGCAGATCTAGAGAGAACGATTGGACAAATTTTCATCGGTCTGTAAATTTTGTATATCGTTTCGACAAATTTTTCGAAGTAAGTTTTTTCAGTTTTACACACCGGTTTCAGGTATACATTAAACATTTCACCGGATTCAGGTTCATTTTTCCATCCGTATATTTTATATTCTTTATAAGAATCCGGATTATCAAGGCGATAACTTATTTTAAAAATCATTTGGATGAACGCAATAAACAAAAGATTGCAAAAGAAAATTTGAAATCCCCTCAAGATTTTCTTAGTTCCAACGGAATAACGAGGTTCGTCGATGCCTTCGTATTCGCCGGGGTCCACTTTATAAAACGCTATTCCAATAAGACTAGCCATCATAACGATGGCCCATATAATAACGACTCTGTCGAGCTTGGTCATTTTTACGTCTCGATATCGTGAAAGTATATTCGCCAAAAGGTGAGAATGCGCTATTCCGTGTCTGATATTTTCAAGAACAACTCTCTCTAAACTTCGAAAGTCGTCGAGCGCAGCCGGAAACAAAACTGCTTCCGGATATTCCTTGAAACCTAGAGCGATCCACTCTTCTGCGAAGAAGGTGTACACCGTCTTGTCGTTGATGTCGAAGATCAGTATTTTCTCGCAGTACCAGTCGGGACACAGTCCCCTGTTGTCGTGCCAGATGTGGATATCGATGATCGTGCCCAGGGGCGCCGGTGTGCAGATCAAGAACCAATCGTCCTCATCAGTTCTCATCACTGTCTGTGTCTTCGCCTTGAGCACGTGGGCCCGGCTATGGCCCGCAGCTCCCTTTATCTTGATTCCCACATTAGCGTCCGTGCTGGCCAATAATCGAGCCCCTGTGAAAACTGCAACTATATAATAATTTTTCTCTGAAGGGAAGTTGTCCTCCAACAAAATAACTTGTCTGGCAGCGGACTGTTTTGAATCCTTGAAAACCGCTGGTACACATAACAACAAAAAGAAAAGTGAAACACAGACAACATATAGAACTATGAAGGGATTGTCTAATATCGTAAGAAATAAGATGAAGTCATCGAAAGGGTCTATTTCACGAGGAGGAATTAAGAACATAGCAGTGAAAAAGCTCAAGTGATTGCAGCGACAATGGATAATCGAATGGTTGGTTTCGACTCCGACTGAGCAGAAGTTAGTGACCCAGCTACGATGTGATCGCGTTAGACAAATGTTACAAAAATAGTCTACTGTGAAATTGACAGATTTTCCCACTGCCACATTTGGCCCGGGTAACACTCCTATGTACATAAACTGATTTTCGTCTACAACATTGTACGGCATTGTGTATGTAGAAAAGGAAGAGTTAATTATTTTGGCGTCAGTTGACATCAATTGTTCGTAAGTTGGACGTATTCTTGTTTCAACTCTAACACGGAGGTCATCTAACGTGTTGTTTAGTACAAATTGAACGAACATTTTACACTTCTGAGGAACATCAATTCTGATAACATTAACAACGTTTCTGGCATCCAGATCCTCTTGGTTGACAGAGTTTTCGTCAATTTTCGTAATCGAGAGTGTTACAGTGCCGTGATCATAACTCGTTTTAACTTCCATAAACAAATCGAATGGCTCATCTAAAAACGTTATGGGCACCATTTTAACTTTATGGCCATCCGATTGTTCTATCTTACTGAACATTTCTACACTCACCAAATTTGTCGCTAATTCGCCGATCACCAACAGAGGAAGAGATGTGGGATGGACGCTCATCGCGGTGGATTGCACTGTCAAGCAGTCTATTGTCCTGAGACGGTTCAATAAACTTTTCGAAAGTGTTAACGCAAATAGTTTATCTCTGTTAACACGGACTCCTGCCGCTAATGAAGAATCAGACAAAACAGTCAGCCGTGACAAAGTCGAATTAGACTCTATATTTAACCTTGTCAAGTATTTACTCTGTTTGAAGCTTACGCCATATGTAATGTCATTCAAAGCATTCAACAAATTCAATTCAGTCTCTAGAATATTATTAAACATGACCGAGTCCATTTGATTGATGTCTTGAATAGAAAATGCAGGTAATCTTTTTTTTAATAAATAAGTCTCAAAAATATCAAAAAATACTTTTGTTATTTCTTGTAGTATTAAGTTATTGATGTAGTAGGGAATCGTTCTTTTTTGTACAATAGTTTGGAACGATTCAGTTAGTAAGTGCATACACTTCGTAAAGCGTACTGATGTTGAGGTCTCTAAATCAACATGGTTTTTGATATTAATGGAAAAGAAAACATTTCTAATAGACAATAAACCACCTTTTATTTGGGAAACAGACAGTTCGCTTGTTTGTTTTATTTTAATAAATAGCGTATTCAGTATGTTAACACTTTTTCTAAATACGACATTTATATCTTCATTATTAGGTAAAATATCAATTACTTCAGTTAATCGTCTTACTGTTTCATCAAAGTTTCCAGATCGAGCTATTTTTTTTATTTCTGTTAAATTTGATTCAATGTTTAAGTTAGCGTTAGTCTCTTTACTTAGAACTATATTATGAGAGGATATGGCAGGAGACCCGTATCTGCTATAAACAAAAATTACCACCACTTCTCTTGTCAGATGTATGTTAATCAAAGAACCTAAAAAGTCATGACCCAGCATTCTGCCGTTGAGGGCTTCAACTGGTTCAAGTTTGAACTTGTTGTAGTACTCATATATTATAATTTTATCGTCATGAACAAAGCCTGGACAAGTGATGTTGAATAACGTTTTTGCGATAATTCCCCTGGAAGGACTCACAACACAAGATCCGTTTTTAGGTTTACTATCGACTTTCATGTCAATACTAGCATTTAATACCTCAAACCGGTACATTTTTCCGTAATCCAAAGAGTTTGGTTTGATACAGAGAAAGTTTAAAGGGTAACTGTCATCATAAATATCGTCCACACTGTGTTTGGTTTTCTCAACATCACTGAGTACATAATAGGTCCAGAAGTTACCTGGCACTTCAGTATTTATAGAGCTTTCTATCTGAAGCAAGATAACATCTGTTGGTATTACTCGGTCCATGCAGTTAGATAAACATTTTATACTGAAACTGCCTCCTTCTATTACTAAAACTTCTTGACTAGCAGTACCAGAATAGAGACCCGGCACCAAAACCGTCAATGTAAAATTATATAATTTACCTACTTTTAGATCGTCTGGTTCAACTCGCATCACACTTCCAAAGGATTGTATAATGTGATTGCATCCAGGGCTGCAAGACCAAACAAAACTGAGGTGGTCATTACCCGGGGGTTCGTTAGGATCATGCGATTTCCGTCCGGAAATGAAAATCCCCTCTTTTATTCCTGCTAATCTTCTACTCCCTCCTTCCAGCTGTGCAATTAGAGGTTGATTTCGTATATTGAAGTAGCAATCTTCAAAGTTACTAAACGTTTTCTCTTCTACAATTACCTTAGCATGCAACCGCAATTTATATTCACCGGCACTTAGGGAGAACGGAGGTATAGTCCAAGATACTTCCCCGTCTATCAGTGCGATTTTGTATGGCCTTAGTGGATATTCTATTGGCATTGAGTAGACAGCCCACATTAGCTTGGCATGAGGGTTGCTGACTGTAGAATCCCATCCAATAGTAACAGAGCGGAAAAATACAGTAGCATCCTTTGAGAAGTGGGAACAATCTCTTATTTCAAGATTTGGAACTGGAGAATTTACTCTATAACCGAGATCATTAAAATCTATCATAACTTGAAATTTATGTTTGAAGAGAATATATTCCGACTTTTTCAAATGATTTACTCTCACGTTAACGTCAGCCAAATATCCAGCTGAAACTTTTCCGGGACTTTGAACTATCTTTTTAGCGTCATTAGGTCGCTTGTAGGGAAAGTCCAAGTGTGCTGTGAAGTATGGTGGATGAAACTCATGAGGCTGTAGCCCCTGGCCGAGTTTGTAAGGATACAGCTTTGTCGTCATTATTGGATTTTTTTGTTTTGATCCGATAATCACTTCATATCCTTCGCTTGTTGTTATGTAAATGTTAAATCCTTCACCAGTATAGTCTGCTGTTACGTACAGTGCTATTTGATAGTATTGGTATACATCATCATTTCTATCATAATGAGTTAAGTGGGAAATGAATATAGCAAACCCAGAGGCAAATTTGTTTTTATATCTAGATGGTATTTGATGCTGGCACAATTCTCCATAATACTTTGATGTATCACACTTGCATGTGGGTATTTGATACCCATACCCATCGACACATTTGGCACTATTCATACACGAATGTTTACCCTTACAAAGGTCTGTGTTTGTACATTCTCCAGAAGATGCTTGCGCCTGGAAAGTATATGAAGTAAAATTTATAAATGGATGCTTACATGAGGCCATTTGACTTTCTTGGATGCAATAACCACACCAACCACACTCTTCACTCTTTGTGCAGCCATTTGGTTCCATTTGGATTTTCATTGGTAAAACCATGAAAATTAGAATCGAAATCATTTTTAAAGCAGCAACCAAGGGTAGATGTGCAATGTTTAATTTCGTATTGGCATTTGAGCCCGATCAAATATTTACAACATTTTCTGGCTGAGTTATTTTGTAAACAATGTCAACACTAATACGACAGACTAGGAGGAAATTGTTTTTCTTCTAGACTGTGCTAATACCGTCTGTTATTTGGTTATTTTATTTTTCTGACTTAAAGACATTCGATTTCACAATTCAAATACAATGGAACGAAAACAAATGTAACAAAATCATTTATATATATGTATGTATGTATGTATGTCAATTCTGTGGCCTTAATCAATAGAATAACAGCTGATTAAAATCATATAATTTTTTTAAATTTGATTAAAAATAGCAAATTTCTCCTATATAAACTATTATCATATATTTAATTTCGTAAGGTGATTCTTTGCGTCAAAATTGTGGGCGTCTGGCAAGTCGTAGAAAGATGGGAGAAGCTCAAATTAAAGGTCTCGTTTATTCTAAATATGCAAGCTTTAATAAGAAAAACCATAACAACCTAAGCTATTATATTCTTAGAGGGAAGAATATCTTATAGTTTTTTTTCGGGGTCCCCAGATACTAAATTATTGGGTATTATTACATAAATGAGATACATATGTGAATATACATAGGTATAATTGGTGTTTTCGATGTCAAGGGAGATTTAGGGATTCATGAAAGGGAATTGAGGAAATTAAACAGCTTATTCCAGAGAAAAGTCGGTCAAAGAAGTTCAGGGAATTATTCAGGAGTTTAGCGAGTTTTAAATGTTTGTTTAGTATATAATTGAGATGTCGTATGTGTCACAGATGTAATGATGGTGTCATGAATCGGGTTTTCAATGTAATAAGGAGGTAAAGGGAATAAGAGGTTGATAAAAGGAGTTGAATAAAAAGGAATTGAATAGGTTTGTTATCTGTATTGTAGTTGTCACTAAGCCGCCATACGTGTCAAGGAGGTGCCATTGGTATCATGGAGGCGTCAGAGGAATCATAGGTATCATGAGTATCATGGATGTGTCATATGTAGGCCTACCATGGGAGCCAAAACGTATATACACTTTTTGTGCCTCCCTCTCCCTGAGAAGTTATCAAAGTTAATATGAAGTTTCAATCAATAGAAGCTTCATGGTCATACTGAATTTAAATCATACGACCCATTTGTTTGGCTGAAACTTCAATTTATTAGTGGCCTTAATTGATTTGAACCATAGCCATCTGCAGTTCAGTTGGCTATGTTTGAACTTGATTGTAATTGAAAAGGAGCAAAGGGAGTGGTTATATGCTTTTTATTATAAAGGTGTTATATTCTCGGATGAAATATCCTAACACTGGATCGCGCCTTTCAATGTTAAAGTCAGGCGAAGACCGTGCCATCGTTTTCACCGTTGGGTGGCAAAAAGGTCTTATCTGGCGGGACCCCGATGCCAGTCGAGTGAACAGCGCTTCAATCAAACTGGCGTTTACCAAACAATAAACTGAGTAAACAAGTATAATTTTATATCACATTTTACAGCTTGGAATTACGAATCTTTTGTTAGGTCTAAACATTGTGATTCCAAAAACTAATTGCATGGATTTTAATAATTTGTTTAGCGCCAAATGTTTTTAATGCTACTGAAATAAGAGATGAAAAAAGTAGTAAGCGAGGAAGTTTTTTATATTTTGGTCAGGTAGAAAGGGTCAGTGACAAAGATGTAGATAACATTCCAGAGATTTTTTTGTCTCAACAGTTTTTTTGTAGGATTTCTCGTTTTAGCTAGAAATTAATTTAAATATTTTATTATCTGGTGGCGCGCGAATAAGAAAGTCCTCATATGATAACGCATGGGCCGACTAATGTCCTACTACGCCAGACCAGGCCAGACTTCCCTACATTGAACGGACATCTTTATTATTTGTTTTTAATAATTTTCAGCTGACACATTGTCCCTTATCTTTGTTATTACAATTCAAAGTTATGTTTAAATTAAGAAATATTTGTCTCTATTTTTTACGAAAAATGTTAATAATATTTAAAACTGTTGCGCCTTGTCTTTTAAGACAATATCATTGAACTCTTTAAATATTAAATTCATACGAACCTATTTGCGAATATTGATTTTTTACTGTGAAAAAGGAATAATAAAATATAACATTAAGAAAAAATACCGGTTTTTTAATGTTATTATTTTTAATATAACATTAAAAATAATTATAGGTTGCCGTGATAGCAATGAAAATAAACAAGGAAAGTGTAAACAAATTAAGTTATCATAACGGCTGTTTGGAATCTACAGCCATCAAGGAAAATACAGCAAGTTTAATGATGCCCAAAGAAACAGTGTACCAAATTTCAGCTTTCTGGGTTATTGGGAAGTTGGAGAATTAGTGATGATTGAGTGAGTGAGTGAGTGAGGGCTTTGCCTTTTATAGGTATAGAAGAAAGATAATGAACCCAAGTCAGTTGTTGAAAAAAAGGGAAGGAGAAAAGAAATAAACGATAAACGATGTTTACTCCATGGTAGAGGTCAGTTAGATGAGTTCAAGGAGGTTATATTACTATACTGGAGGCAGCACTCCATAGTAAAACAGCGTGCCGGCTGTTTAGAACAAAATATCACAAAAATGGTACATCAGTCAGTACCAACCTTTGCAAAATACCTCAATTTCACCGACTTCCCAAAATGAACGAATCAATCGAGTGATTCAGTCGAGTCACGACTCAATTTTGAGCTTGGTTCATTCCGGAACCGGAAATCAATAATATTTTAAACAACGAATTAAACACTCATAATAAACTGCTGACGAGTACTTATTAGGTGTTTTTGTTAAAAAAAAAACTTCACCTAATTTATTTTTGGGTATATCTTTAATGGCAAAATAAAGTAATAATAGCAAAACAGATACCTGGGCTTAAAGTGATTATTGATATAATCAGTCACTATGCAAATACGAGAAGTATGGTAGAAACTTGGCAGGTAAGCAACATAAATAGTAGGACAATTTTCTTTTAGTGGTACAATATTGCTGAGCGACAGTAATGTTTGTATAATAACATGGCTGATGGCAAAATTGTACATAAGGAGTGAACTTGTCATTTACTGGCCGGATACTAACACTTATATATTGAACTTTAAATTAATCAGGTATTCTTTATTCATAGGTTTTAAAGAATAACATTTTCTATTCTATTATTTATATAATATCGTATTTGTTCCAAGGCAAAGAAACCGTTCAATCATAATGAGAATCAGATCAACATGATTCAACTCTCCGAAATGATTACATCAGTTTTTGAATCAGTTGAATCGACTCAAAGAACGGTACATCAGTTAGGACCAACTGCGGCACGCTTTCCAATGCTGTTTGTGAAGGCAGTGCTACCTCCAGTATAGTAATATAACCTCCTTGGATGAGTTAGATGGTCAGATGTTTTTGATTTTGAGGTTAACTTATGGATTAGTGGAAGTGACGAACACGGACACTGGAGAATTAGACTGTCTGTTTGTTGACAGCCGTGTTTTTACTAAATGAATTTAGCCTTTTGTTGGTTTGAGGTAAATCAGCATTACCAGAGGTACATTTTCAGTTGCTCTACCAAAGAAGACGAAAAGTAATAGCAGTTCTATCTTCTGAAACCAAGGTTTACCTATTTTTATTTTATCAACACAGTTCTACAATCATCATGTCTAGAAGAATATTTGTTTATGAACTACCATATTCTGTACGAATCAACCTATGTCGGCTTCTGGATGCAACTGATAAATGGGAAGAACTGGGTAAGGTTTAACATTGCCATGTATCCAAACAGGGTTCATTTAGCCCAGGCTTAACTTAGTTCTCTTCTGCAGTTTGTTCCTATAGCAGAAGACGGAATTGGATTCCAACATCAGAAAGAAAACCATATAGAATGATCTACCTTCTGAAAGTCGAACTTTGATTTGTAGTTTGTTGGGCAGAATTCGAGGCTCAACTTTACAAGATGCCTGACATTTTAGCTCTTATTTATACGATCTAGGGGACCGGTGTATATTAGGTTATCGGGTGGGGAGAAGCAACGATCAATGTATTGTTATTTATCAATATATCAAATGTTATATTTCTAATTAATGTCAATGTAATGTCTCAGTTTGGTTGAGGGCAATAATAATTACTATCATCCACAGGGCCGGATTTAGGTATGGGCCCGGGCCCAGGGCGGCAAATTTCTAGGGGCGGCAAATTTTGAAGGCCAGTTAAAAATTTGCTAGAATAATGTAGAACGTTTTAAGCAATGTTTTTGTTTTCTATCAGATTTATAAACTAATATTAATTTTAAAAAGTCCAGAGAGAAGTGTTTTAGTACATTAGATAATTTTTTATATCAAAATACACCGTAGTGCGTCATTGGCGCGGAAAAGGGTGGCAGTCGATGTACTCAAAGGTGCGAAAGCTTATTTTTTGGCCTGGGCGCTGGCGCTGAGTTTATTGGGGATAATGGTGGAATCGGATCATAAGAAAGAGGGGGCGAAGAGGGTAATATGTTTCTTATTTTTGTAAAAACTACTGCGAAATGACGGCCGCGAAATGTCCGAGAGATTTACCAACAGTTTTACAGATGAGAGTTTTAACGTGGTTGCGATACAGTACCACCAAGATATTTAATTATTAGGCCTCGGGTACGATACGAGCGACGAGTGGCAAGCGACAACCGCTAGGTTTTCGGGTAGCAATTTGTCAGCTGTTAATTTTGAAGGCAGTTGCTACGATTGTCCCAAGCGGCGAGCAATATTCAGTGGTGTCGTTCAGTGTCGTTTTTGTCGCCGGTCAGATTCGAAAATGTTTTTCGCGTTGCTTGTCGCTTACCATCTGCATTGTAGCAGTGTTTGAGGTTAGAATCTAACTGGAGATACCGCGACAATGCTTTTGTTGATGAAAAAGCAGATTTAATTTTGTCAGACTAGAAAAATGAAGGGAATTAATTAGTAATTTAATAATGAAATACAGTTGTTTGAAGGCAGTTTAAAATTATTAGAATCTTGACCAGAAGTGAGCTATCGCTTGCCGGCGCCGCCTGTCGCTTGCCGCTTGTCGCCCGTATCGTACCCGAGGCCTTACGTTCACTGTGATACAACCGAGATTACCGGCTGCGATACAACCGTTAGATTTTATTGCCACGAAATGACCGTGGGAATTTCGCACATCGCTGAAAAATTCTGAAGATTTGTTTTGTAATAATACCAGAGATTCGTCGGCTGCAAATATTTGAGGTATTTGTCTCAAAATACGATCGAGATTTTTCGCATGCAATACAACTGACTGGTTTGACGACCGCTATAGAACCGACCGATTTACGGCCACTGTACTACTAAGAGTTTTTTTAAACAACTCACGTTCGCAGGCCATGATACAGCCTAAACATAAGCTGTTATTGCCGTAATATGACCGGTAAATTTGCCAGTCGCCGCAAAACCAAAGCAGTTGTTTACCAGATTTCACATTTTTCCGACTTTTTTCTTACATCGTCCGACTATTTTAAAAAATACGATCAGAGAAATCAGTCATGATGCCTCCTTCAAAAGAGCGACAGATTGTCTGCCACAAAATGACCGAGATACATGCGTGCCAACCGCACGCAACCGACCGACCGATTTTTCGGCCACGACATGACCAATATATGCGACGGTCGCGAAAAACGAGTGACCTGTCGATCGCAATGCGACCAAAAGAGATCTGTCGGCGGCGATCATCGCGGCGATACAAGCATGCAATTTTCCAGCCGCAAAACTACCAAGAGATTTTCCAGCCGCAATGTAAACGACTGATTTCCGGCCACAATATTACCGAAATATTTGTTTGTTGTGATTAGGTCGAGAGATTTGTCGGCCGCGATGACGATACCAACGATGAAAATGGCTATATTTTGTTTCGTTCTAACTCAAATATCGAAATTCCCGACCAAATGTTTAAATTCATTACTTTTTCCCGACTTTTAGCGAAGTTTTCCTAAAAGGAAGAAGCTAACCGAGAGACTATGAAACGGCCGAAATAAAAAGAAGGTGATAATGAAGCTTTAGTATCCCCGAACTGGCCGAGAGATGATCGCGGCGAAACATTCGAGAGAATTTTAGACCGCAGCTATGCGACCATGAGATTTTTTGGTCACAAATTAATTCATTTTTCAGTCTTGTTAACGAATTTTAACATTGGAAAACACCACAATATTTTAAAACTAAAAACTTACCAAATTTTTTTTGGCAGACCACAATATTTGAATAATTTTATTCTGTGAGGCCTTTCGCCAGATTGCATCAGCAGACATATACACAATCACAAATATTATTATGTTTTAATATAAAAATAATTCAGGTTTAGCTAATAAATTGTAATTCCAAATTATTGGGCGGAGCAAGTGCCCCCCTTCTCCAAATTACGCATATGATGAGTTCTGGCAAATCGTCACGTTTGGGAGGAGGGGCGGAGAAATACTTTGGACCCATGGGCGGCAAAATCGTAAATCCGTCCCTGATCATCCAGCCATGGGGTTTGGCCAGGCTGCAATTTTTCCTCATTGGAATTTGGGCAGACTACAAGAGTTTCCTTTCCCATAGTTGAGTGGCTGCAGCCATTGTGCCTTAGGTGACCGTGAGTGTGAAAGCCCCACCCAGGGCACCAGCAACCCTGGTACAGTACCACCAAGGTTCCACTTTTTTCTCCTTTGATTTCATTCACCGATATGGTTCTGCTGATTATGGTGGCATCTCCAACACACTAGGCCTACTCATGACAGACCCATCACAGTGTCATCCGATAACTCTTTAACTTGATAAAAAGGTATATTCATTTAAAGAATCGACATGTTGATAACAGTTTGATTGTCGGCTATTGATAGTTATATGCCCACCTGACAACCCTGTGCCCCAGGGTCACCGAGAGGCCATGTCAGCCAAGGCTGAAACTTGGGGCCCAGGATGAGCGGATTTTTTTTTAGATTGACGAAATATTGGTAGAGGCCTATTGACGTCTTGGAAATAAAATTTGGCCTACTGTTAAAAAATAAAATGTCTAACTTTATCAGACAAATTACTTTGATAATACTAACAGTATTAAGTTAAGGCAAAAGCGATTGTTTTGTTGTCTGTACTATTGTATCTTGCGGCTGACTGTACTGTACACTAGCTACGGCGGTGGCGGCCCTAGTAATGAGCATGAGCGACATACTTCTCTTTCCATTCCTCTGCATTAAAATATATTGACAACAACTTAAATAAACTATGATAATTATCCACAATGGTAAACAACAAGAGCACAACATATGATGCAATTAATGCAGATGGCCGGAAAAAACAATCGTGCGCATTGATCGTGAAAAAACGGAAGAGTAACTTTATGAGTGGAAATTATGGGAAAGAGACAAATGATTGGAAAATCCAATAGTGCGGTATTGCTGATAATATTTAAGTTTTTGATTTTAATCAGAATAGACTGTTTTTTAAGTCCGACCGACCATTCAGCCGCAATTGATTCGAATTTTTGGTTTTTTTTTGTGGTTCGGACCAGGGCCAGATTTAGAACTTTTGAGCCCCTAGGCTCCCTCAGTGGTGCGGGCCCCCAGGGCCAGAGTGACCAAATGTCCGTTTTTAGGAGGACATGTCCTCCTTTTTAACCACTGTCCTCCGTTCATTCCGACTTGTCGGTCGCATTAGGCCTCGGGTACGATACGAGTGACGAGTGGCAAGCGACAGGCGGCGAGCGATAACTCACTTCTGGTCAAAATTCGAATAATTTTAAACCACTGTTCAAAAAACTGTATTTCTATAAGCTTAGTATATTGCTGAATAATCCCCCCTTGTTTCCAGTTTGACAAAATGAAATTCGCTTTTTCATCATCAACAGCATTGTCGCGGTATATCCAGTTAGATTCTAACCTCAAACACTAGTAACAATGCAAAAATGCAGATGGTGAGCGACAAGCGACGCGAAAAACATTTTCGAACCTGACGGGTGTCAAATCGACACTGAGCGACACCACTGAATATCGCTCGCCGCTTGGGACAATCATAGCAACTGCCTTCAAAATTAACAGCTGACAAATAAACGTTACATAAAATTCGAGCTTTGTCGCTCGTTGCTCATATCGTACCTGAGGCCTTATGCGGCCGACAAAAACAAGCCTCTCGTTCTTTTCGTCGCCGTCACATCTGGCCTTTTGTTGTGGCCAGAAAATCTGTTGTTTCTACAGCAGCTGACAGGAAAATTTCTCGGTCGTTTTGTGACCGACAAGTCTCATGCTTTTGGATATCTACTTACCACATCGTGGTCGGGAAATCTATTGCTGTTGTTTATACTGCAGCTGGCAAATCTGTCGGTCACATCTATCAATGTAAATATCACGGCTGTCAAATCGCGGTCGTTTGTACCAAAAACAAAACTCTCAGTCATAATACCACGACTGGTTAATCTCGTTCATATTGAGGCCGGATAATCGTCCAGCGTTTCCGTGGCCAGCAAATCTCTCGGTCGCATTGCGATCGGTAAATCTTTCGACATATCGCGGCCGGTAAATCTGTCGGTCGCATTGCGGCCGTCTGTATTTTACATCAAAGATAGTGCTCAATTATTCTATTTAAAAGCTACATGCTGATTTCACTGGTCGGGATTCTTTTTATAGTCTAGAAGGAAAGGTAAGACAAAAGTTGGAAATTTAATATGTGAAATCTAGTGGATACCACACTTAAGGATTTCAGCGGCTGGCAAATTTCTCGGTCATATTATGACAAAAGCAAAAATCTCTTGGCTAGCCTAGGCTCGCGAAGTTCGGTTGTATCACTGTCGGTAAAACTCTCGGACGTTTTGCGGCCGTCATTTGGCAAAGCTTTTTCAACAAAACTCAGTATCTTACACATTTTCAAGGGGGAGGGGGGGGGGGGTTAACATTGAGCTATAGAGCAGAGGTCTGAAAATCATCAAAATGCTGAAATTATTCCCATGAATATTATCATCCTGCAGTCGACGATGTTTTATCTTTTGAGCTGTCTGCTATTTAAGTGATGAAATTACTTTGTTTATGTTTCACGTTCAATCGGGGTAACAGTTTATTTAATTATCTTTTTATTCTTGGTCAAAGTTTTGTGAGTACCAAACAATGTGTTAATTCCTGGATTCTGAAAAATAATTTTTATATATTTTTGTGTGGCGCGGGCCCTCATGTGGCGTGGGCCCCTAGGTGCGCGCCCATCGCGCCTATGCTTAAATCCGGCCCTGGTTCGGACAATCAATGATGTTCCACCTCTAGACTGCCTAAAAATGCGAGTTTAGAGTCCTCATTTTCAACAATTTTCCGGGGGAGGACCCCCGGACCCCCCTTTCGCTGGGGGGTATTCCATACCCTTTCCCCGACCCCCAGAGAGCCCCTGCGGGAAACAGACTTGGGGCCCGACTTGGCTCTCAAGAGACTATTTATACGTTGGGTAATAATAGTTATTTTTATTGTAATAAATGAGCAATTGATTATAAAATATTACTCCTTGAATGCCTCCATGATGAGCAAAATTAAATATAAATAGGGTAATTTGATTACAAAAGATAGTGTTGGGAATTTTTGTTTTTGTGGCTGCAGCACTGGTAGGTGATGTCTTATTCAGTTGTTTGATGATAAAAAAAACTTCATAAAACAATGAGATAACAGTAAAATATTCAGTTTTAAAAAGGGACCTCTTGTCGTTATGGAGAATAACATAGGGACGGCAAGAGGTCCCTTTTCTGGAATACGACTTTTTACGACATGCTTCGATAAGAATATTGTTTTCCTTAAAACTAGTGTAGTTAAGACAAAAATTGGTATTTCCTTGAAAGAAGACATTATGAGCTTTCTTTTGATACCAAAATCATTTCTTAAATTCAAAAAATATTATAGGTTTTATGCTTATTTATAATTTTCAAATCGATTTTTCTCTAAATGACCCGTTTCCCTCTCGAAAGTTCAAAGTCCTATAACTTTACCAAAAACAATCGTGGACTCTTGGGACTTGCACCAAATTGTTAGAAATTAAACGAGGAATTCAAAAATATTAATAACTCAAAATTGAAAATTCTTGACAAGAGGTCCCTTTTCGCTTTCCACCTCACATTTGTTATCAAGCTTGACATAATCTAAGACTTCATATTATCTCAAGCTTGTTTTTCTTTAGACCTTTCACTGCCACAGAAATTACGGTCAGGTCCTAAGGGACCACGCACCACATATTAGAATACTTCTCCTGCATAAGTTGGTAGAGCATACTAGAAGTCCTGTTTAGAGTGTGTTAAGAACACTGCAGTTCAGAAAGATAATGAAGGAATGGCTCTTCGGAATATGTTTTTACTCGGCTGAGGAGTTCTGAGATTCCATGTCAGACCTCACACTGAACCAGCCACCACAAAGAAAAAATTATAAATACAGTTGTACTTTTATCAATCATTGTCATAACTGGACACCACCAAATTCAATATTGAAACTATTCTTAATAGATTTCTCTTGACTTTCTAGTTGGCCTAACAAAAATTTAAGGTTATATTGGGTGGAGATAAATAATTTTCAAGATATAAGCCATTTTGTGGAATACGTTTATATCTAGAGGAGAGAGTGGAAACTGGGGTTTTGGGGTGGGGAAAATTATCCCGCCAGGGAAATTTCCCTATTGCAGGGTAATTATTTGTGGCCTTTTGTTAGTCCCCATTTACTTAGTGTTACCAGGGTTGCCGACGTCCTGAGTGGGGCTTTCGTGCCGCGGCGCTGTGGGTGTCAAAACCACTGAAAACAACCCAAAAATCCTAGAATGATCTGTATATATCGTAAAATTGTAGACTTTTACCTCTCTTCCTTGGATTACTGTATTAATCAATTGAATTTAATCGTATCCCACTCTAAACCGGTTCCCATCCTTTCCCCTGTGCACTGAACTCTATACATAATGTAAGCCATTACGACAATTAGACCTAGGAAACCACAAAATTGTATCTACCTATCCATTGTAACCCCCAAGATAATAATATTAAAAAGTACTGTTAAAAGTCAAGTCAAAGTCCATGGGTAATCCTCCCCGATTGTGGTTGGTTTTCCTCGAGGGGTAATTTCTCCCATTTGAAATTTATCCCACCCAAAACCTAAATCTCATCTCTCCCAGCCCATCCCAATCCCTCCCCTAGATACTTAGGGTATAAAAATAAGGGTATTTTCTGTCCTACTCTCTCCCCAAGACTATTTATGTGATCCAGAAATAAGGTGATATTAGGAAAAATATACATTTCCTCCCCATGAAACGTAATATAGTCTTTATTGGTAAGTCGAAATACATCAGTTAAGAATGTTAAGATACCTCAATCAGGTGATGCCCTGTTATGTAAGTCTTTTTCTCAAGTAACAATTTTGTGAAGAATTATCAAGGAACCAGGTCATTCAATGCAGCTTGGAAAATATTAAAAAATTAATAAATTTAATCTTGATTTTCGTTATCAGTGGTTATTGATGTTTTTCTCCATCAAATTTTATGGAGAAAAGTTGTACTTTTGTTGGTTGTCAGAATAGTCTGTCAAATGAGTCAAACAAACATAATAAATAAATATCATAGGTTGATAGCTGACATCAGGCCTGGATTTACATATGATATGCAGGGAGTTGCGAGTGTTCTTTTTACATGAAAGCAAAATAAACTTCTCTCATATAAATTAAATTAAGAAGTATAGTTACTGAACCTGAACTAACAAAACTTTTAAAGCCATCAAAATAAGGTTACGTACCTTTAAACTGTCGTCGATTCTCAGTAATCAATTATATGATTACTGATTTTAAAGCCAGGAGATCAACATGAAACCCATATCCTACTGTACAGGCTATGTTTAAAGTTGGGTCAGGTTTAGTAACAGAACTCGTTTAGTAAATGGTCTTCTCAATCAATATAATTCAACCTACGGTAATAAAGATCAGTTCAATGCAAGTGTACTTTACACGAGTAAAGCAGAACCCGATTAAGATGTGTAGTTAGTTGTTAGCCTGTTAGTGTTTATTGAGTGATAAATTAAATGTTACTGATCACGGTCTTTTTTGTAGGTGGCGAACACATGGGATTTGATTATGATTATTTGCAGTACATCCGTAGGAAACCATCACCTACAGATGAGTTGCTAACTTGTTGGGGAAATAAAAACCACACGGTGAAGGAATTATTTGTTTTGCTTTCTAAAATGCAGTTCTATCGAGCAATGAGGTTGCTAAAGGATCTTGGTAAGAATTTATTTTAATTTGGCAGCAGTTTCCTATCATAAATATCACAAGTTGGCTTTTTCCAAGTTATAGGTGATGTTTTATACTTTATTTTTGGTAATCCGACACCTCTCGATCCTGTAGCTATCGGATTATCGAATGTTAACTGAATTTAATAGGCCATGTATATATCACTATTTCATAGTATATTTGGAATAAAAATCCTGTCATGATGTTTTAATCTGAATGAGCCTGTTAGAAGCTATGTCTGGCCCTGGAGCTGAGTGTTTTGTTGTAATCATACTTGGGAATAACGATTAGAAATTCTAACGATTAACGATATTCGTTAGTTTTTTCAACTAACTTCTAACTTATTCGTTAGTTTTTAAAAAGCACTGGTAATAACTTCTAATCAGTTAGATTCTAGCCAACGTAAAGATTGATCTATTCGTTAGTCATTTTGGAGTTTAAATAGTTCGTGTTTTGGACCGGCAGAAGAACTTAAATACGAGTTTTTTTTACGTGGCCGTGCGGAAAGCATAGCGAGGGGTCAGCGCCCTTGATGACAAACTGGGGTGGGGAATGTCCAGTTGCTTTGGTATGCAGAGGCAGCCAAATGCCAACGCCGCAAGCACCGAGGGGTGGAGAGGGTGAATGTTTGGTGATTGGTCATCTCCAAAACATTGTCTTCAGTTGATGTTTATCTCTGTCAAGTGTCAAGTAATTTTTTCTGCGGTAGCAACATAGCTGTGTAAAATGATTTAAGCTTTCTTAGTATTTAGTCGGTAAAATAATTTTACTTGTGTTAATAGTCTTGTTAAATTTTAGTGATAGTTAAATACGATCCTTTAGAACAATTGCCTAACAGCAAACTCCTCCGAAAACTAACTTTATTTTCTATCAGTTAGTTTTTTAACTAACTAATAACTTCTATCGGTTACTTTTTTAACTAACTAACTTTTATAACTTCTATCAGTTACTTTTTACGGGACTAACTAATAACTTTAACTAGTTAGAATTTTTTACTAACTTTCCCAACTATGGTTATACCGTAATACCCTTGTAGTTTCACCGCCTCTAATCAGCTGTTAGCTCCTGGAACTGGCATAGCTGCAACTTACAAAATGTTTGTGTTTAAAAATTAAAGTGTTTTTATCATCATATTGTTTATTAGATTTATTATTGTAATTTCATCACATCTCTGTACTTACTCCCTTATTACAAAGAGTGAAATGTGATTAAATTAAATAGGCCTAGGTGAAGGAAATTATGTTTAGTTCTATAAGAATGAATGGAATTTCTTCAGGCTGAGCTCCCAGTTCGTAGATCGTTTATGGTAGAAGTACTGGACCTGATAAGAGAAATGGTGGGAAATTACAGTTATTGTTTGCTAGTAACAGGCATGTAAGTCACGGAAACCAACGAGTATAGTTTGCAATGTCATACCAAGAACATCATAGGCTGGAGCATTTTGGATTTTTTCCCCGGTTATTTTCTAATGGAGGAATCATTAGGCTAGTTGTTTCTATTTGCTCTACAATAGTTTCTTGATTGTGCACTAGATATTGACATTAGACATTGTAATTTTCAGAGCTTTCTGGATTCACCGTGTATTTTCATCTGCCATCTTGGTGATGGCCGTCATTGGCGAAGGATAAGTGTACAAATTACCCTCCCTCTCCCGCTTCATAATCTAATTAATTCGGGTATAGTAATTGATTCAGCTTTCAGAGTATTTATCATGGGATTCTTCTCGTTTGAAAATCACTCTCTGTGTAATGTAACATTACTGATTTACTTGTTAGCCTAATGACAATTTATTTTTCATAAGTTGATCCACAATACCACCACCTGTTGAGAGAAGGAGAAGAATTGATGAGTCAGTCGTTAAACAAAAGCTCGGTAGATGGCGGTAACCAGAGCCGGACACATCCGAGGGCTGACTCGGAGGAAGCGACGGCCGCTCTGCGACGGCTTTTGTTGCAACAGCCAGGCTCTGCTCCCAGCCATTTGCAGGTAAGTTATGGCTCTGTTTGCTTTTGAGGTAATTTTGAAGTCTTTATCGGGAATTTGTAATAATTATTTTATAATAAGGCAATGAAATAGAGAATATATACTTTATTGAGCATATCAGAATGTAAACTGAGATGTAAACATAAACAAATAACAATTATCAAATGACAAGGAAAACACATGATTCAAATAAACATTAATGGGTTGGTTGGTAATAGCTGCTAATCATACATCTCCCTTCCTTTGGATTTAACAGATTTCATTCGAATCTTTTGGGAATCTGTCTATTCCGGGTACTTCTTCTCAGCTGAGCTGTATGTGTTTTATCTTCTTGAAACTTTGGTTGTTGAATATTGTTTACCTTCATAAGATGAAATCTATTCCTTCTTAGTTCAGTCCCATTACCTAACTGGACAATATAGGAGCGTGGTTGATCTGTGGTTTTGATTATCTTCCCATACTTCCTTATGTCTATTATCCACACATCAACTCCCGTTTTAAGAGGAGGCAAATCTTTAGCTCCAAATCTCTTATCATGATACGACTTGTTTCTAAGTTTCTTTTCATGATCTTTTTCTTGGAACTCTTTTTGCTTTTTATCTGAAACTCCCAGAAAGTTGTCAACTGAAGGTATGTTAGACCTTATCTTCCTCCCACATAGCAACTCTGCAGGGGATAGTCCAGATTCCAGTGGTGTTGTTCTGTAAACCAGAAGTGCTAAATTAACATCTGAATTTTTGTTTAAGATTTGTTTTGCTCGGCCAACTGCATTTTCTGCTAACCCGTTGGACTTTGGAAAGTGTGGACTCCTGGTGACTGCTGTAAAGCCGAAGTCCAATGCAAAGTTCTTAAACTCCGTCGACGTAAACTGAGTTCCTCCGTCCGTGCGAACTTTGAGGAGTATCCCGTGTCTTGCAAAAACATTCTTAATTTGTCCTATTATCGCTTCTGACGTGAGCCTTTCGACATACACCAGTTCTAAAAACCTTGAGTAATAATCCTCAATCACCATATACCACTTTTCTTTGAACTTGAACAAATCAATCCCTACATGGGTCCAAGGCTCTCGTGGTAATTCACTTGAAATCAAAGTTTCCGTTCTGTTGGTTCTATGTTCAAAGCAAGTTGGACAGTTTGATACTAACTTTTGTACATCAACTGAACAACCAGGCCACCAAATTGATTCTTGCAGTCTTCTTCGGCACTTAACAATGCCCATATGTCCCTCGTGTATTCGAGGCAGTAATTCTTTTCTCAAAGATTTGGGAATGAATATTCTTCGCCCTTTTAAAATTAAATCTCCTTCAACAACGAGATCATCCCTATCCTTCCAAAAGATTGATTGTTTATCGAACTTACCTTCTTGGATACAGTTTTTCAAATAGCGACTTTCTGAATCATTCTCTTGAGCTAATTTATAGCTCGGATTGATTTTGAAAATTGTTTATTAGCTTAAATAAAAATAACAACAAAATACAGCAAAACAAAAAAAATGTTTTTTACTAATAGCACTAATGAAAAACTTTTTAAAATGTTTGAAATTAAAAAATTTTTTTTTATTAATAGCACTAATGAAATGTGCCGGTTGGTCATACAATTGATTAGTGCAGATGCTTGATTTAACTGTATGTAACTAAAGAGTTTTTGTTATTTTTTATTTCATGCATGCTTTGAGGTAATATAATATACCAATGATATGCAGCTAATTTGGATTTGACATTTATAACCCAAAATAAACAAGCTCTCACAAAATGTAATATTAAACAAACCTTTAGAGGCTTTAAACATGTTACCCCTATTTGTAATATTTTTCTAAAAATGTTATTTCTTTGTTCAGTGTATTTTTTTACCATCCAAATGTTTTTATATGCAGTAAATGTATAAAAATACCATTTTTGCATATAATTATGTTTGTTAAGTTTTTATTCTGTTTCAGGACCACAAAGATCTTGGTCTGAATGTGGATAATCTCAACTTGATAGACAACAAAGGGGCGAATAAAACCATTCATGAGGTTAAAATCCAAAATGTACCTTACAACAGAAATGAACGACGAGTTGATCAAAATTCGAATGTACAGAACAACTTTTCCAATGGCCTAGCGCAGGCAGCTTATAACCCCAATTACAACCCGAATTTGAATCCTCAAAATGGATCCTCAGACACGCACAAATTGGGGCAGCAAAGAAAACTGTCCAGTAAGTTTACTATTTTACTAGTTTCTGAAATCAAACACACAATAAGGTGAGGATAATAGTAAATGTAATAGTAAACGATTAAGAACATAATATGGGAGTAAAGGGAGGAAGTGTAATTTAGTGTCATTGATGCATTTCATCACAATTTTTAATTTGTTCCAGTTAAATAAACTACTGAACTGATTTAACTGAAATTGTACACAAATGTAGATTAGGCACATGTACTGAGCCACAAGTACGTAACCTTTTCTTACCAGCTACCAGAAAGGAGAGGAAGCTTCCCATGTAATCTCCTATTGGCCTTAAGCCTTCAGAAGATTAACCGTTGGTGCTACTCATAGAGATCGTGATCAATGGATGCTACTCGACTCGATGGATCGCGATCCATTTGCGAAACCAATGCGTTGGCTGCTAACCCACCCCAGTGGTAGTGAAGACGCCACTACAAACGCGAGGCTAAAGCCTGTTAGGATCCTACTGGGGAAAGTAGCCCATTAAAATTACTTTTAACCACCTTTTTATCATACTAACACACAGAAACATCTGATTTCTGTTCCTTTTTGTTGGCTTTAAAGAAGCCCTTTGCCAATACCAGTCCAAAACTTTCTGTCCTAGGCTTGAAAGTTTTCTGAGCCATGATTACAGGAAACGGAAGCAAACAAGCAGCTGATTTGCAGCAATCTGATGTTTAATGCATGTTTATAGGTTTCTTTTTAGAGGAATTTAGTGGCAGCACTGAAAACTGTAGTAAATGTTTGTTCGTTTATCATAGGTTAGGTTTGAAGAATGGAGAAACATAGTGGATTATGTAAGGAATAAGTGATGATTAAAAATATGTTTTTATGAGCAGTATTATGAAAAGTATGGTATGTCACACGGTCAGTAATCTGGCACTCACCTCGGGCTCACACGAAAACTATAATAACGATTGTCCTGTAAAAAAGTACTTTCCGGCCTGGTAACGCAATATACTATTTCAGGTTTTAAAACTCAAAATTGGGGTTCCGAAAACAAAGTCACCCTGATTTCTGTTATTGCGGTTTATTGCGCCTGTAGCAGATGCTAAAACACACACACACACTAAAAATTTTTTTATTTTACTTTTTTCCATTTTTGTGTATGGACAGTTTTGTTGCTCGTTTTTCATTGTTGTATGTTGGCAGACACGTTGCTAGGTTTGCCACAGTTGCATGTTGGCAGACATGGTTTTTTCATTCTCACATGTTGGCAGACATTTCGCTAGGTTTTCATTCTCGCATGTTGGCAGACATGGTTTTTTCATTCTCGTATGTTGGCAGACATGTCGCAAGGTTTTTCACTCTCTCGTGTTGGCAGACATGTCGCTGGCCAGCTCGGTGATGGAGGGCTGCACGCCGGTGATCAGCTACGAGGAGCTGGCGGCCGCCACTAACGGCTGGGACCCGGCCTGTGTGCTGGGCCGCGGCGGCTTCGGCACCGTCTACAAGGGCATGTGGAAGAACACGCTGGTCGCCATCAAGAAACTGGAGCCCCAGGTGGAATGATCACCTTTATTCAATAAAAAATAAAGATGATTTTTATTGAATATCTGAATTAGGCATGATCTATATTAATTTGTAATGTAGCATTGATTGCAGATTACCAAATCATGCGTTTACTTACTTTGTTTGCAACCTTGAATGTTCTTAGGTGCACATATGTTTCGGCTCTAAGCCATCTTCAGCAACTCAGTACATTAGGTTATACCATCTTGATTGTTATGTTGTTTTCTTAGCTGTAGAGCCGTGTCGATTTCTAAGTAAAAATTACACAATTGTACATCTGAACTAACACATACACATTCACATGAAATATTACAAAGAACATGACTGATGGCTTAATTTTTTTTAAAGTAATGTTTGTTCTAACAAAAAATTGACCCCATCTTAGTAAGTTAAAAATTTTATTAAAAAGTGATCAGTCGTGTTCTTTGTAATGTTTCATGTGAATTGTGTGCATGTTTGTTTATATGTAAAATCTTGTAATTTTCTTGTGGAAATCGATGCGGTTCTACAGCCAAGAAAACAACAAGCACAAGATGGTATAACTTAATGGTGCTGAAGATGGCCTACAGCCAAAACATATGTACACCTAAGAAAATTCAAGGTTGCAAACAAAGTAAGTAAATGCATAATTTGGTAATCTGCAGTGCTTCATCACAGATTAATATAGATCATGCCTAATTCAGATATTCAATCAAAATCATATTTATTAGCGAATTTCCCCTATAGGGAAGAAGCTGTTACCGTAGTACTCATGGTAAGACTTAAGACCCAGACCATGATAACTTTTTGTTTTGGGGCCCCCAAAAGCATAAAACACCGTTCGTTTGAATTTTTATATATATATCTATATTATTAATTCTGTAAGCGATTTTTTTAAATCAAAATTTTGAGAGTTTGACAGCTCGTAGGATGATGGGAGAGGGCTCAAATTAAAGGTCTTGGTCCCAGGGGGTCGGGAAAAATATCAGATTATGTCCAAATATACCAGAAAATGAGAAATAACAAAAAATATTTTCCATTTAGAATGCATTGGGATTTAAAAACGTCTGCTTTGTTTACATTAAACATGTGGTGCTAATGCTTGATTCCAAGCCATATGGTAGATGTTGACATGTGGGATTTTTTTTCAAAATGCAGCTAACTATGCACATTCAATGTACTATAACAAAAAATATTATAAATTTAAGATTTTCTTATTTTATAATAATTAAGGGTTTGAGTTTTTTCATAACTTAAAATTATAAAAAGTTAAGAACGTTTGTTTAGTTTATGTTATAACGATGCAGATTTAGCAATACCTAATGATCTATATATATATATATCATATATTTAATTTCGTAAGGCGATTCTTTGTGTCAAAATTGTGTGCGTTTGGCAAGTCGTAGAAAGATGGGAGATGGCTCAAATTAAAGGTCTCTATTCGGTGATGGCGGGAAAAATACTGAAATTGCTTGAAATTTACCAGAAAACAAGAAATAACGTAAAATATCTGCCATTTAAAAAGCATTGGGATCTAAAAACGTGCGTGCTTTGTTTACATTAAAACATGTGGTGCTGATGCTTGATTCAAAGCCATATGCTGTTGACTTATCAAGATGGTTTTTTTCAAAAGGCAGCTAACTATGTTCAATGTACAAAGAAAATATATTAACTTTAAGATTTTCGACTTTATAATTACGGGTTAGAGTATATATTTATAATATAAAATTGTAGAGTTAAGTGCGTTTGTTTTGTTTACGTTATAACGATGCCGATTTAATTCGAAATGATCAATATAAATATATATGTAAGCGAAATTTTTGCGCCGAAATTATGGAGCCAGAGGCTTCAACGTGCATGGAGCGTGAGTCGTCAATGGGAGGTCATTTTCTGATTTCATCCTTATTTATTTGCTTATTGGGTAATATGTAGCCTAAATTGGAGATTTCCATAATAAGTCCCTTTTAACTGTTCAATTTGTTTTTTTGAGCCACGACATTTTTTACATTTTTTGGTTAAATGTCATGACTTTGGGGAATAAATTATGTGTTACAGTCTGTGTTTAACCTTAATAATTTCTTGAAACCATGTCCATACGTGTAGTTGTAAACAAAGTAAACTGAGTTGGTTTTGAGAACGACAGATAGCACCAGTGTTCCATAAAATTCAGCCCTTTACTATACTGAAGTAACGCCCTTTCTTCAAATTCTGATACGTACAAGAAAATGTCAAAATACCTTTAACATTACACTTTAAACGTTTGATTCCGTCAAACTGTTACCGAGTTGTGAGTGCGAAGGAAACATTAAATATCCAGAATTTGTAATTTCTGTAATTTTTAGGGGCTTTTGCCCCTACAAGCCACTAGTATATATATATGTCTGTTAACACGATAGCGGCCGTAAATATGGTCCGATCTTAATAAAATTTGGTACAGACGTGTAAAGTAGCAATCACTCGGACGAGTTCGTGAACCAGCCCGATCGGACCACCGGAAGGGGGGGTAAAGGGGGATAAACCCCCCAAAAATGGGTTTTTTGAGTTTTTTACATAGAAAAATAAAATTTATCGAACTTTCGTTTGCACTATTGAATTCAGCTCAAAAAACAAACAATTTAGTATTTTGAATCACTGCTCTATGTCCATTGGTTACCGAGATATTGAAAGTGGTAAACACAGTACGTTGTCCCAATGTTAACCTTATGGGAAATAAGTAAAATTCTACATCTCGCTTATTTCTCAACATATCTGGATAAAACTTGGTTTATGGCTTCATCTAGATGAGATCTAATGTTTAGTAGTCTAAAATCACCAATATTTCCATTTTCGTGGCAGCAAACCTGCATACTCATTCCCCATGTTATTCTTATGGAGCTTACAAAAACATGTAAAATCTTGCTATGTTGGATTGCACTATACATTCTTTTGCATTTGAAATTCGCTGAGTATGCAGGTCTGCTGCAACGGGGATATTTTTTATTGTAATATAAACAAAAGCATCAGAATAATATAAGACCTATACTTGGGTTTATTTTGAAAAATTACTAGAATGTATCTAGTATCTTAAGCACCAAATAAGGTGGTTAGTGGCCAGCTTATTGCTGTTGACGATATTATGGTTCGTAACTTGATCAGGTTGTGAATTATCTGATTATAAAGAGTTAATGAAATTTAAAGAGTTCACACAAGAAAAATAAAAAGTGGTGGGTTACCATTTTGTCTTCTGTCTTCATGAGAATATTTGGTATATCTCTGCAATTTTATGGGCCCCTTTTTTTCTTCTTTCTTGATACACTTTATGAAACACTTTAGTTTACTTGAGAATGGAGCATTGCCAGGGGAGGGGGTCCACAAAGGAAGAGAGAGAGAGCTACTGAATGGTACAGCAGCGTCGTGCGTCGTGTCTGGTGCTGGTTGAAGGAGCAGTACAAATAGTAATGCTGCAACCATTAATACAATAAAGTAAAAATATGGTTTTTTCTCAGAGGCCTAGTTTCAGTGTTAAGGATAAAATAAAATAGTAAAATAATCATAGATTATATAAAAAATTAATCAGGCCTACATTATAAATAAATGTTACTTAAATTAATGAGAATTTTTAATACTTGCCACAGGTAATTAATCAACTACATGACCATGTGTTAAAGGAAACAAATTTACATGTAAAAGATGCTTACACTTAGAACTTAGACTTAGAAAATGCTTAGTCTTTTGACAGTCCAACAAAATCATTTTATTCAGTCATTTCATCTAAGGTTTAGCAGATGATTTGATGAGGGTACAGATTTTGCCGCCCACCTTATTTCATGCTCTCTATCATTCTGATGCAGTGCTTATTGCATCAGGTACTCCCTCAGTGTCTTTAAATTTAACACAGTTCTATATTCGGTGAAGATGTAGGGGTCCGTGTGCCAATGACACACAACGTGGGTGACGCAGCCTAATGGACCATGTCTCATCCACTTCAAAGTTTTAAATCAATGTCTTATTTTTTGGTTAAAGTGTTTACCTAGTAGAGAAAGTTTTCCTTGCAAACTCTTCTAATTTTTTTTGAAGATAAAATTGGGTGGCCATTACGGAAACAAGGCTCCATATTTCAGAGCCTCTCCTTTGATTTTAAGCTATTTATTTTGCCAAATAATTTCCTTAAATCGATAAAAATTTCAGAAGGACCAGCACATGCAGACAGATGAGATGAATGCCAGCCAAATGTCGGAGGTTCTGCGGGAGCTCCGCCATCTCAACTCCCATCGGCACGACAACATCCTCTCCCTGTACGGCTACAGTGTGACGGACAGTGCGTCGTGTCTGGTGTACCAGTACATGGCCAACGGCTCACTGGAGGACAGACTGCACTGCAGGGTAAGATCTCTGGCTCATCTTAAGAAAGGTGGGAAAAAGGCTGGCGGAGATATGAAGGAATAATTTTTTTACTAACCAGTGATGGCAAATGATTTTATTTAATTTTGATTTGCAGACGCAAATCAAAATTAAAACACAAAAGAGGGAAGCCATTCATTGTTAAAATTAATTCTATTCAACACATTGACGGTGGGCCACAAGCCCTTGTCAAACCTCCCGTGCCCCTGGTGCTGAATTAATATTGCAATGCTTACTCAAACTAATATGGTAGGAGACACAACAAAAATACCGCTAAATAGCATGTTTTCCGATCAACATGTGGGTGACAGATCGACCCAAAGCTGAGTGCTGGGGCACAGCAGACTGATTTATTTTTTGTAATCCAACCACAACCCGGAATGTGGCCTGGGCCATGACACGACCACGTTCCGGAATGTGGCCCGCAGCGAATGGGAGTCAGAAACTTGTGTGGTCTCAAGAAGTAGAAGCATGTGCCTCTGAAGATCCAGAAAGAAATGACAGAGAGCAAAGGAGTTCGAAGTTGGAAAAGAAATACAAATTATAAATTAAGCCATGTGTAAAAAACTACCCTCTTTTTTTCTAAACATGTAATTACAGCAATTATTTTCATAGCTAAGTTATACCTTTATTGTGTATTCTAAAATAAACATTTATGATGGAATTTTGCCTATTTTTCAGAACAACACGCTGCCACTGAACTGGGCGCAGAGACTGAACATCATGACGGGCACGGCGCGAGGGATCCAGTTCCTGCACTCCCTGGGGACCAAACCTCTGGTCCACGGCGACATCAAAAGGTGCCTTCGTAACAAATACTCTCCTTAGTACACTTAGGATTATCCGGATAATGTGGCGGAATATGATCCAGTTAATAGCGATGAGGATGATTCAAGGTCATAATAATGTCGCTTGAATAGCGATCGTGAACTCTGCCCTTGTTATATCGTCGCTGCTAAAACAGCGTATCAAGACTGTACGACATGTTAGGCTACTCATTTTGAAACGACATATCCACTCATTTTGAAACTTAAATGGCAGTTCACGCAAAGCTTTCGCAACTAAATATATACCAAAGGACAGTAACAAACTTACCTGACAAGTTGCCATTGGTTATGCATGTGTTTGGTAATGGCTACCGCACAAAGTGGCAAACCAAAACACTCATCATACGAAAATGCTGTAACATACTGTATAAGAAATGTGGCCATTTTGTGGTCCCAAATGCACACAGTGATGTATTGCAGTTGCATTTTATGTTGATAAGACTTTCCCACTCGTAAAATTTGCTAAAATCATTTTTATGAACATTTTAGTCTTTTTATTTCACAGAAAGGCGTATCCGGGATACGGATAACGTGAGGTTCAGATAACCTATAATGTAAGGTGTACTATATTTAAAGTTTCCCCTCTTTACAGACTCAATGGATATTTTATAAGTGGTAAGTGTGAGCTTGGATTGTGTGAGTCAAATTTCTGTCATTCCGTGAGTGCCCTCTGCATATCATGTGTGTTAGAACTACCAAAACTATATAAATTTTAAATCAGTAGAAGCTTCGAGGTTACATTATTTTTAAGTTATGTAGTTTATTTAAAATAAGCAATCAGCAGAATACATTTGTTTGGGGAAACTAGTAATCTTTAAGCTTCTTTAAATTTCAACTTTAGTAAAGTTAAAAACAGAAGAAGCTTCAAAGTAATGAGATTCACTCAAACGTTATGGTTTTTGCTCAACGCTTCTTGCTATAAATAAACAAGACAACTTAAAAATAATGTGACCTTGAAGGTTTTATTGGTTTAAACTTTGATATAGTGATTCAACTAACGTTATCATGAAAAACGACAATTATATTAAATTACATTACTTGAAATAGAGACTTCCTCAGGAAGGTATTTTAAGTCAAGAAAATAAGATTGTAAATACAAGTAGACTCACAAACTTGAGACGATGAGGGCTACAGTCCTGTCGAATTTGGGGATAATCGAGTTATCCAGAATACATTATGGAGGATGAAGAAACCCTAATAAATAGCTCTTAAAAGTATGTTGAACATGAAATAACTACAAAAGATAATAAATCTCTTGAAATGGGAATAGGTTACAAGTTATATCGTCCTTAATGCTTAACACTCTTATATCGAAAACAAAGGTCAGACCATGCAGAGGTCGACCTCTAGTTATGCAGAGGGTCAAGATATTTGGAGTTTGAGAAAGTGAAACGTCGATTGTAAGTCAGACGTCGATTGGGAGGGGCCGCACCAGCAGTACATGCACGTCAAGGTCAGCCGAGTGCACGGCACCAAGCCTACCGTGTGTAGATTACACTTATCTCAACTGTGGTTGGTTCCAGCGCCAACATCCTGGTGGACAGCAACATGGAGCCGCGGCTGGGGGACTTTGGCCTGGCCAGGGAGGGGCCACACCAGCAGTACACGCACGTCAAGGTCAGCCGAGTGCACGGCACCAAGCCTACCGTGTGTAGATTACACTTATCTCAACTGTGGTTGGTTCCAGCGCCAACATCCTGCTGGACAGCAACATGGAGCCGCGGCTGGGGGACTTTGGCCTGGCCAGGGAGGGGCCGCACCAGCAGTACACGCACGTCAAGGTCAGCCGAGTGCACGGCACCAAGCCTACCGTGTGTAGATTACACTTATCTCAACTGTGGTTGGTTTCAGCGCCAACATCCTGGTGGACAGCAACATGGAGCCGCGGCTGGGGGACTTTGGCCTGGCCAGGGAGGGGCCGCACCAGCAGTACACGCACGTCAAGGTCAGCCGAGTGCACGGCACCAAGCCTACTGTGTGTAGATTACACTTATCTCAACTGTGGTTGGTTCCAGCGCCAACATCCTGCTGGACAGCAACATGGAGCCGCGGCTGGGGGACTTTGGCCTGGCCAGGGAGGGGCCGCACCAGCAGTACACGCACGTCAAGGTCAGCCGAGTGCACGGCACCAAGCCCTACCTGCCGGACGAATTCCTCCGCGCTCGCCAATTCTCTGTCAGAGTCGACACCTACAGCTTTGGTGTGGTATGTACTTGTTATGTGTCGGTACCGTTAAGTCGTTAGTGTCACTGACAACAAAATTGTACTGGTACCTGATTTGTTTTGTGGATGTGTTTTGTCTTTAATGGTTTATACGATTTGAGTGTTCAATGTAGGTATCTCATTGTTTACACACGTTCATCTTGGATAGCGAAATCATTCCTGCAAATGATGCAAGAAAGTTGTTACAGCAAAGTAACTCCCGTTGATTACCTGGAGTACCAGTACAGTGGAACTTGAATAGTGTCGACCCCATGACCAGTGACCCCCCTTTTGAATTGTAACAAATTTGATTTAGGCTATGTATATTTGTTTATTATTATTAAAAAATCATCTAACCTTGAAATTTTGATAAGATTATATTGTTTTACATTTGTTTTGTGATGGTTAGGGATTTAAAATATCAGGATACCTAAGTAAAGCAGAAGCACAATCTGTGAGCAAAATGCAATTGAGCAGCATGTTTTAGTTACGTTCAAAATCAAAAGTAAGAAAAAAGGTCATAAGCGGATTATTTTTCCAATCTTAATTCATCATTTATGTTTGCAGGTTCTGTTTGAGGTGGCTACTGGCTTGCGAGCTTATGACGAAAACAGGAAAGAACGATTTTTGGTAAGTGTATGGTATTTATCTTTCATAAAATAGTTTGTAAACCAGGTGGCATGAATTACTGAAATACAAGTGGTAGCCGATTCCCAGTTCAAATTATATAGGGAATCGGCATGCCATATTGAGGAATGAAAAAAAAAGACTAAGGCCGACATGTTCCTTAGACAGGATTGTTAATTAATATCCCAACAGCTAATGGCAACCAAGGGACCTACATTTTAATGTGGGATCCGAACTACAATTTTGCCTGGTTTACAATTTACGAACTGGTCTAATTATGAGGACGGTCTTATGAACGTAGAATTCAATAGTGCGGATGTTAATCCCCACTAGGGAACACTGCGTCCACAAGCCATTGCCCATAACTATCCGCAATTCGTGAACTCCAAGTAGCTGGATTACAGGACAGCCACTGTCCCAGTCATGTAATGCACCTTTACAGGGATGGGGGTCGTTAGCAGCATTATGAACCATTACAGAGGAAGGGGATATTAGGAGACAGATGTTTACTCCTTCCTATAATGATGTATCAACAGTTTGACTTTCTTAGGCACGGGCTTTTTTACTTAGAATGAATGAACCTTTCCTATGTTTACGCCACTCAGGAAAAGGAATTTTAATCATAATTGTATGTTAAGATCTAAGAAGAGATAACTATTATTTTCTTGCTGTATTTGACTTGGCCAATTACAATTTGTATTGTTTAAAGGCTCAATAAAGATCTTGTATCTTGTAATGTGATGGTTACAGAAGAACTACATCGTGGGGTATGGGGGCCAGCTGAGCAGCCTGGTGGACGTGTGGGCGGGGCTGGACCTGTGCATGTCGGCGGCGGGGCTATTGTTTACTCAGACCGTGTACGGTGGTTACAGAAGGACTACATCTTGGGGTACGGGGGCCAGCTGAGCAGCCTGGCAGACGCACGGGCGGGGCTGGACCTGTGCATGTCGGCGGCGGGGCTGTTGTTTACTCAGAACAAGTGTGGTGGTTACAGAAGGACTACATCGTCGGCTACGGGGGCCAGCTGAGCAGCCTGGCAGACGCGCGGGCGGGGCCAGACCTGTGCATGTCGGCGGCGGGGCTACTCACGCTCGGCCGCAGCTGCGTCGCCACTCGGCCCAAGGCCCGGCCCGACATGGCCACTGTGCTTGCCGACGTCCAGATGCTCTACAACAACTACAAGAGCGCCGAGCGGATCAAGTGTAAGTGACTTTTCTATTTTATTTGTCCACGCCGACATCATAGTGACAGAAGAGATGCACTACGGTAACGCTTTGACGGAAAAGCGGTCAAAATCCCGAAATTATTATGGGCATGCTGGGAATAGATCCTGCAACCTCTTGAATCAAAGTCCAAGGTGCTAACCGTTAGGCTAGCAACACACCCTACTTCTGGGTTGCTGAAGGTGTTAATGGTCATGAATTAGGAGTATTTTTCAGGGAGTCAGAAAAATATATATTTCTGAAACTGCTCATACCTCATCTAAGTGTTACTAAATTCAAAATCGATGAATAATTTAGGAAACTGATATTTCCTATCATTGCCTATTAAATGTCGGTTTCTCTTATCAAGGAGAGGCAATGGTTATATGATATAAATAACTTTATTATTCAACTCACAAACATGGTTTGATGTTTGCGGTTGGCAGGTCTGGCTCGGCAGCGCAGTCTGACCCCTACCAACCCGACACCACTGGAGATGCAAGCCCTGCATGACGAGTTGCGACACCCCTCGTTCCCCCAGCCCCTCACCAAGGTCTGTGTTAAACTATATTCAATTTTTTGTTTAATGTACTCTAATGCATTTTATTCCTTTGAATGATTCTTAAAAAAAGTGGACACTGAAAGACTAGAGTATGGACTCATCCTAAACTATGAATGTATTTGTTTATAACACTGATGTGCTAGTTTATACCGTAAAGTATGCAAGCAAATATTGTAATTAGTGTATTAAATCCAACTGACCTGATGTATAGTGATGGTGTCGACAATAAAAACATTTCATACTATTCATTGGGACCCCGGATTGGAATATATAAATAGTAAAATGAAAGTGAATAAATAATCTTATGAAAAATAGTGATTGGACAAGGTAGTTAATTCTATTTTGTTCAAAATATTTTCAATTATAAATCTCCTTCCTTAGTGCTTTTGAAGATACATTTGTAAATCGATTTCTTTCAGTCCGACAGGCGTTAAAAAATAAGAGTGAAGATTGTGAAGATTATAATAATTTTGCAAATAGGCTCATTGTACTTATTCAACTTCATTTTTTGCTATGTGATTGTTTCTATAATAACACTGTTCTTAAACAGTACAATATTTTTTATATTTAAAGATCGGTAAAGTTTATTACATTGCACTGTTATTGTTCCTGATGCTATGTGCAGAGTACATGTTGTTTTAATGATGATAACACTGTCTTTAGACTGTCCAATTTTTGAAATTGAAAGATATATTTCTTCTGGTCAAAAGCTGTTATCGCTCTTGTTGCTGCTGCAGGGTACGGTACAATTGCTGCCGGGCAGCTTTGTGATTGTACAACCCCCGGTGGTCACGGTGCAGCCCCCCTCAGCCTCCACCTCCCAGGTGAGTGAAAAGCGGTTGTCACTAGGTTCTTATTCAAAAGTGTTTTTCATAAAAAAATTTCAAGCATCCCTATTCAGCATTATTTATAACTAGATTACTCTGTTGCAACTTCAATTTTTTTTTAAAGAGGGTGGCGGCCTCTTTTTACCTTGCATTTGCCCTCCCACATGGGTCTCAGGCCTGTGCGTGGAAGTTATCAAGCAAACCCAAGGAGTTAGCCGGTACAGTACAAAGATGAACAGTACTGCTAAAAGTATGCGGCATCATCGGGACTCGATCCTGCGACGCTGCCGCCACAGAATCGACAGATAGTGCCACTGTTCCCAACTTCAGTCCTCTAGTGTGCCCCAGTGAAGCCCTTCTCGAAATTCTCAGACGTATTGCCAAAACTACATGAATAGACACCTAAAATATTAAAATCTGTCCAGCCGTTAGCAAGTTATGACTCGGAAAAGAAAACCCCTCATGTATATAGATGTACCCCCCCCCCCCCAATGCGTGTGTATGTATATAGATGTCACTATTGTTATAAGTTTTATTATGGAACTGAATTCTGAATTTAGAACTACTAAATCCAGGTCAAGTAAATCAATGTCGTGTAAGGTTCAATATAGGTTACCATTTTAAAGATATGTAAAATGTTTGCATCTACCTTTTCTAAATTACAAGTTTATTTGTCATCAGTTGAAGCCCAATGTCAAATTTCAAAATAACTTTAAACACTCCGATGAACAGGTTGGGAGGAGGTCACATATGAAGCTTGGCGTATGCCCCAACATCAGTCCATCTATTGCTGATAGAACTTTCAGTCATATACGTTTTAAGACACAAGCCACTGTTTTTGTTTTATTTTTAAAAATTCAAGAAATTAAAAAATTATCAACGCTAGTCGTATTACCAATTGTTTTATTCTCAGTGAAGATGATTTACTAAGTTCATTTCCCTTTTGCAGGTGTGCAGCCCCCCACCATTGGAGACCACGGACATTCCCCTCTTAACAGCCCTGGGGGTGAAGGAAGAAACAGACACAACTCTGTCTCGAGCGACCTCCACGCAGATGACGAGTGAAAGTATCACAGTCAGCACGGAAATTCAGTCGGAAGTTTCGGCAGTTGTGGAAGACGAAGAACGAGCGAGGCCCGAGGAAGTTAAGAGGCCTGCAGAAATTCCAAGACCTGTGGAAGTTACAAGGCCTGCAGAAGTTACGAATTACGACGACTTCGCTGTCAGCCTTCCGGATGAGAATCTGAGCGCTTACCTGCCAAGGCTCCCAGATCTGATGGGAAGTAGTTAATCGCCGCTTTCGAAGACTGTTAGCGTTTCAACCTTAAATAACCATTACTATAAGTCATTGATGTAAGTACCCCTGCAGCTTAGCAAGGATTGAACTGCATGTTAAGGTGTGTTTTCATTGGGAAGTAAGTCCTACAATGTTGCCACAAACAAGAAGTCTTGTGTTTGTGGCAACACAAGACTAAGAACTTGCAGGAAAAGGTTTCCAGTGAAAATGCACCCAAGTCAAAAAAGATAACAATCAAGTACCTGAAAAGATATGAACCAATGTGATCACATAGGCTATTCCACTGGAAAACATTGATTGGAATTTAGTCAGTCTGAATGTTTGGCAGATAAAATACCACTTCAAGGAATTGAGTCTCAGCAAGTCCACGGCTACGGTTGTTTTTAAAAACTGTAGGGGTGGGCGAGTACTCGACAGTCGAGTAATTACTCGAGTAGTTGCTACTACTCCAGGTCGAGTCGAGTAGTTCCAACTACTCGACTAAAACGAGTCGAGTAGTTAGTTACTCCCGCCGTTAACGCGGCGGCCGAATTTGCGTGCGATTTACGTTTGTGCGATCGAATTTTACAGACGATCGCGAGTTACACAAAGCTACATCTGCCTTTTATCCGCAATCGGCAAATTGTTTATCGCAGCTCCTCGCTAGTTTCACAATAAACCAGCATTTTCTGTTCATTTGTGGCCGGCAAATACGCGCGACTGACTTTTACGGCCGATCGCTAGTTTCGCAAAGTTGCATTTCGTTTATTTACGATCGGCAAATACACGCGATCGTTTTTCGCGACGATTTGCCGATTTTCGGCGATCGGCAAATACGCGCGCTCGTATTTCTCGGCCGACCGCGACTTTAGCAACGCTACATTTGCCGATTTTCGGCCATCGGCAAATACGTGCGATCGTATTTCGCGAGTTTTGAAAAGCTACATCCGCGTTTAGCCGCGACCGATAGAAATGCGCTATCGATTTTCGCAGCCGTCCACGAGTTTTTCATAACAGTAACCTTGAAAATATTTCATTAACTCATAGAAGAATTGATTTTGACAGTTATCTAGAAATACCAGATTCTGAGAGATGTCTCTGAATTCGGAAATTGAAAACTGACAGCAGCTATATTTAGCTCTGACCTACTTTAAATTTGTAATTATATTTTATCTTTGAAATGATACTCAGCCTTCATTTCTGTCTCATTTGATTTGTAAAAATGAGAAGAAAGTTGTGTGGACTTCATAGGTAAAGTGGACTTCATAAAACAAGTAGGTTTTATAATTTTTGTATTGGGGGATATCTTATTCTTATCTGGTCGCAGCTGTGTCACTCATGCTCAAGTGATTGGATGTCAAAAACAATAGTTCAGCAGTCAGGCAAGGCACGGGTTGGGTTTAGAGAAGTAAACAAATAACTGGGCACAGCTCTCCTCCCTGATGTTTTTAGTTCTTTCTTTCACAATTTCTCTGCTAAGGTTTTAATTAGGGCCAACAATTATTTTTAGGTAAAATATAAAACTGTTTTTGATTGTTTAAATAGTAGGCTATTAATTAAATCTTATTACTGCTTAAATTTTACAACTATGCATATTCTACATAAATTTATTTTGTGATGTTTCATTAACTGATTTGTTATTTTGAGTGATTTTTTAGCATAGTCAGCTTATTCATTTAAAAGGAGGGTTTATGCAATGTAGGGGTATTACAATAGAATTTTATTTTTCCAAGAAATATTTAAAAACATAAGCTTTAATAAAGTGGACCAATTTTATAAGTAAAATTGAAAAAGGATTTTAGTTGAAAAAATTAAAATTTCATTACTTTTCACAAACAATTACTTGACTCGACCCGACTCGATACTCGAGTACTCGCCCACCCCTAAAAAACTGCAATACCTAAACATGTTCTGTCTGATTAGTGGCAGTAGGGACGACTCATTTTTTGATCAGAGACTGAGAGTTTAAACTCAGAATAGAAAACAGAACTGTCAATCTGAGCATGGTTTTATTCAGTTCTTGGTGTTCAATTAAAATGTAAAATTGTTAAGGTTCTTTACCAATACAGAAAAACTCATTTTTGAAGAGCTAGACTGTGGATGCATATCAGTTAAGGTTTTTTAAGTAGTATATTGTTTAGAATTTATGAGACATATAATAATTTTAAAAACTGTTTATTGATTTTATAAATATTTTATCAAAACTAACCCTCTTACTCTTTAATGTCACGTTTCACAATGAATTTATCTATTTTTTAGTCATGTCATTACTGACCTAATGATGCTGTATGGATGGTTGCATTTATATTGATTCTTTCATACTTAACATTGTCCACAGCTTGTCGTTATCTCCTTTTTGGCAGCACACAAGTCTTTCATTGTTATTTCTTCATTTTAGACAGATTAGGTCATTGTTATGAAGTAAGTTTCTATACTTGTATTTTTTTATCTTGAAAGCATAATATTGCAATACATTAGCACTAAGATAATTGATATTTTACCTACTGAGATTTATATATGTGTATGTGATTTATGTGGGCTGTGGAAGAATATGTACAATAAATATTTTCTATATTTGCTGTGTGTATTTAATTCTGTAATACCTCCAGAAAAGTTTATACTTCAATGCTTTTGGTAAGAAATTCATGTTGGTAGTTTTCTTTATGGGCTAGAAACATAGTTAATGACCTTAAGTGAAATTTAACACCTTTTTACACTTAAGTGCTAAAAAACCTTCTTCTCAGTATAGTACATTTCATTACTGTAGCATAAAGTAATTCCCTAGTAACCTAGTACGAGGTTGAGATATGAAACGCAATTTTGAACCTATGTGGAGAACTATATTTTTGTCTTATCATTCAATATTTTTGTCGAAGTTCTATAACTTATTTACCTTAAAAGATTCCTCCCAAAAAGGCTCTCATTTTGTTTTTGCTTTTTTAAAGTTCAACTAAGGCCTTTTCACATTATGCGATTTTTGTAGTTCCAGCCAAAAGTCAGATGCCGGAATAACCATCAGACACAGTCGGACAGTGTGAAAGTGCCCACTTGACCACATGTTCCACTGCTGCCAAATGTGTTGGAAGAATGTAATCCGGCATCGGACTGACAAAAAAATCGTCGCATACTGTGAAAGGCTCAATATGTCTTTGCTTCACTAAAATACCTCCTACATTCGACTTTTTGCCGGACCGATCAAAATTGCATAATGTTAACAGGCCAAATAGTCATTTGTGTTTCACAGACGACAATACAACAATGAATTGTAATCATTATTAATGATCGTCTGTCACTCTCAATGCAATCGATAACTTAGCTTTGATGCCTGATGTTGATGTCATCAGTCCTAAAGGTAAAAACATTACTTGACTCTAGATCACAATTAAACTTAGAAATCACTGTGTAAACAAAATATAGGTTGTACATAACAGACGAATAGCTCTATATTTTAATAAAAATAACTAATTATGACAAAATATTGTTTACATCTTCAGGGTGAATAATGAACTACAAAATTTTTTTTGATATTTTACTATCACAAAACTTACAATATCGACTTATTCAAGCTCATTGCCTTATAAAATTTTACAATATATTATCAAACATATAAAGAATAAGAACTTGTTAAATACAATCATTATGCAATTTAAAACCTGAAATTCACAATATGATTATGATTATTATTATTATTATTATTGATGTAACACAATAATTAAATGAAGATTTATGTGCTGAATTTGATTTGCTAAATTGACACAATAATTTTAAGTTTATAGATAATTTCCAGGGTACTCGGGTTTTTAAAATTAAGTTAAGTAAGCCGATGTCACTGGAATGATCTCCCTCAATCCCTCCTAAATAGAGTGCTCCACAGCAATATTTCTTGCACATTCCATTCAAAGAATCATTTGCAAGGGCACTCTTGTCTTCAGGAAATGCTTAAATTTTGGTTATGAGGATATAAAATACATTCAGTCTAATTGGTTTACTAGCAAAAAGTACAAATATAACCAGTCACATAAATGATGAGGGCACAACTAACTAATGAACTGCTGTTACTGACATGATATACTGAAAGTGACAGGTAAAATCACTTATGAGCCTTGGTCTACAATAAGAAGTGGTGTAATGGTACACCAGACAGCCAGACAGTAGTTAATAAATATTTAAAAATTACCAATAAATAAAGAAAATACAATATGTAAATTTGTCCTATGAGGATGTATAAAAACACAATGACTTTTTCCTATTTCAAGATTTATTTACATGACATTTACAAAAATTCACTGAATGGGAAATGTGAAAAAGCCAAAAATAAATAAAGTAAAGACTGTTGCTGGCATTAGTCTATGGACGAAACATAAGTCATTTGAACACAGGACCTTAAAAATGCCTAAATACTATCTAAAATACCCATACAAAAATATGTAAATATTTTGCAGGTCGTTTATTGACCAAAATAGGAAAACCCAGTTTCTTTTAGATTAACAGCACCGTTTCATATCATCAATTAATTCGCTAATTGAATACAAGCTTCACATGAATGCATAAAAAAAAATAATAAAATATTTACTGAGCTAAAAATTTATTTTGCATTAAAAGTTTGGCAATCTTTGAAGGGATTTGAAAAAAGTATCGATGTAAATTACTGTATACATTAGAAAAACAAGTTAGGAAATAAAAACATTAAAAACATCCAACTTAAACATTTTTATGTTAGTTAAATATCACCTATAAATGAGATTTACATGAAAACATGAATTCCTTCCTTATCTCCAATTATTACAATAAATTCGTAACTGTAGGAGGAGTCTTGATCACAAAAAACCTAGCTTAAGTAATAAGTATCCTGTCTTATGTCATTAGAAAGACTTACACACCTAATTCCCATAGATATTTTATAATTTAGATGTTGTACTCACCCAACTTTATACTGCCCCCATAATGGGATGGTTAAGGTTGCAGTATGGTTATACCACTAAAACTAATGAAAGAGGATTTTTTTTATAAGACAGCTGAACACTTAAATCCCACATATACAAACTAAAAAATGAGCTATTTATTTTGTTATTTAAAATTAACACATCAATTAAATCACAGCGCACAGACTATTGGGAAACAATCACTAACTTAGCAATTATCACTCATATTATGATTGAACATGATTCAGATATTGTTTGAAACACTGCATACGCAAAAAAATAATATAATCAATTTTAACACTGCATTTATCAAAATCAATAAAATTATGATAGCCTAAAAATAAAATATGTCCACAAATATATTAATTGGTTTAAACTAAACAAGACGATTACTTTACTAATCTGGTGACTACATAAATAATATTAATACATTTTTGGCATGAGTTTCTTTAATACAAATCCTATATACAGAATATACACAAAATAATCTTTTATGACAAGACTAAGTCACGGAAGGAACGGAAATGTATGCAGGAACAAATACCTGAAACAAAAAACAATTTGATATCAAATACTTTGGAACAAACTTCAATTGGTTAAATGAAAGGGTACCCGTAAAATGTTCTAAGCGAAAAAATTTCAAAATCAGAGATATTCAGTGAAAAAGGTTGTTTTTAACATATTTGAGTTGGCAGCCCTGATTTCGTCTATCAAAGTAGGCGTGCTTCGCGTGACTGCACGAACTTTCTGGGGAATAATGTTCTATTCGCCAAAAGATAGACTCCCCGCCAATCTTTGCGTTGGCACCAAGCGACCAAAATCGTGTAAATAAAAATAAAAAAACGTGAAGTAAATATTGTAGGGAGGAAGGATAAAACCACGAAGGAATATAGAAAAGCTGGATTACCCTGTTTCAAAAACTAAGAAGCCAAGGCCTGGAAAATTGCCCCCAAAAGAAGTGGGTAGAATAACGTTTTAAGCACCACATTTGGATAACTTTTAGCAAAATGACGTATCATGTTATGTGACAACATTAGGGTTTTGAACTTTTATATCAATAAAATGTTTTTATATTTAGTTTTATTTTTGTTTATGTTGGTATTCCTACATTTCCTTATGTTTTCTTCCAAAGCAGAAGAGCAGTCTGTCAGAAATTGTTTCAAGCACCAGTCATTTAGAACGTTTTAACCAAAAAAAAAAAACACAAAAAATGTTTTAAAATGCTTAATGTCAAGTAAAAATTTAATACAAGGCTACATTATTAGATATAAATACAGTGGAACCTGGATAATTCAAACTTGTATAATTCAAAATCTTCTTTAATTCGAATATTTTTCTTGGTCCCTGGCATTTTGTATCTAAACAATGCTAAAAAATCATGGATAATTAGAATTTTATTTCCGATAATTCGAATTTTTTAAGTGCCAAATTAAGGTACATCAATTTCATTCCACGACTGAAAATAGTTACAAATTCATTGGAAAACACGTTTTACTACGACGTTCAGTAAAAAATTAACGTCAGACCTATGGCGTGTCAGGTTATGGTCAAATGACTCATCCCTTCCACCTCCCAGGCTTCCCACCCTGCCTTAACATCGCTTGTAACTCGACACCAATAATGTAAATTAAAACAGTACAGAACGCTGACTGGCTTCGGAAAAGGGTTGCGCTCGCCGTGGCAGTTCCACTAGTCTTTTCGCGCTTGATTCTGTGCAGAACGGCTCCCGGCAGACGAGCCATGCGCCAGACCTAATGCGCAGTTTTCTATGTCGACACAAAGGCTACTCAACACTGCGACCACCTTCCCACCCCCCACCAGCCAAACTAACTTCCGAATTCCAGTGCAGCATTCCGTTGTTTTCGATCGTCCTTCAAACAAAGTGTTTTTTTATCTGTGCGAAGTCTTGTTCTTAATGTTTAAAAGTTTTTACGTAACATTAAATAAGTGTAGTGACCATGTCGACAAAATCTCGGACCTATAAAACACTCTCTTTAGCGGACAGTCAATGAGCGTGTAATTGTCAATGTTACACGAAGTTAAGTTGGTAGCCTGTATCAAGTTCAGAAGTAGCAGAACGTACTGTATTTTTTCTATCAGAAATGTTTCTTTGTATTGTCGTACGTAGCTTCGTACTTATTTTATACTTTAGGGTTGTTATTTCTGTTTTATGATTACTGTTTTTGAACCCTTATAATTAGCATTTGTTGATGAATTTATTCTCTTAGAGTGTCAATTTGATATAGAGGTTAAATTCACAATGTGAAGTTTTAATGTTTTGGCATCATTCTTTAGAACTTCTTTAATTCGAATTTATGGATAATTCGAAGTTTTTGGCTGGTCCCTTGAGGTTCGAATTATCCAGGTTCCACTATATTGTATTTAAAAATTATACATGATGGCAAAATCTAATCTTGAAAAACCGTAAATTTTATCATTCAACTTACAATGGTTGATTGCTCGAAACTGGGTTTTTGTCGCTTAGAACGTTTTACGGGGCACCCCTTCAAATAATGCTACAGAGCGAAATCATGGATACACCTATAACAATAACTCATGAAGATTTTGCAATATTGAAAAGTGATTATTGGTTTCATACTTATTTTGGGTAATTTTGTTTTATTAAGACAACACTGTTCAATTACATCAGTTCCAACAGAAGAAATAACATCTTTTCATACAGTGTGTAAAAGAAGTCGGTCCCCCCTCTTTAATTTTTTTGTTTGTTAAGACAAACAATTAACCTTTGGGGAATGATACTAACTTAACCCAAATTTTTTTTGACGTTAGTAAAAATCTTTGAGTGTCCCACAAAAATGAGGGATTTTGAGGCAACTCAAAATTTTCAAATGCAAACCCCTTTTAAATGACCCCTCATTTTAAAGAGCTTTAAAAAATTGATGAATGGTGAAAGTTGGAGGTATCTAACATGTTTCTATCCAAATTGACAGCTTGTCAAAGTTTTGAATACAACACATCCTTGAAACCTAGTGTCTACGACATTTGGAGTTTTAATTCACCTTTGGTGACTTAAAAATGAAACGACCCTGGGAAAAATGTTATACAATAGAAAAGTGGTCTCTTTTAGTGATATTAAAAATTTTGAGGGTCCCCCAAAAGTGGGGGATTTTGGGGACAACTCAAAATTTTCAAATGCAAAACCCCTTTCGAGTGACCCCTCATTTTGAAGAACTTTAAAAAAATAGGCAAATGGTGGAGGTTGCCTATCAAATTTGGTAGCTTATCAAAGTTTTCCTCATCTTGGTAGCTCTAACGTGTTCCTATCAAATTCGGTAGCTTATCAAAGTTTTGAATACAACTTCTTGAAACTTTGACAAGTTGCCAATTTTGATAGAAACACGTTAGTGACCTCCAACCTCCACCATTTGCCTATTTTTTAAAGTTCTTTAAAATGAGGGGTCACTCGAAAGGGGTTTGTATTTGAAAATTTTGAGTTGCCCCAAAAATCCTCAATTTTTGGGGGACACTCAAAATTTTTAATATCACCAAAAGAGACCACTTTTTCATTTAATAACAACAGGGTGTATACCAACCGGGAAAACCAGGAAAACTTGGAAAAAACCAGGAATCGGAACAGACCAGGAAAAAACCGGGAAAAAACCAGGATTTTCGTGTTCATTCCGGGAATTTTATTACGTAATTTAGTAATTATTTAAAATATAGTTAATGTTTATTTTTTGTAATGAAGCAAAGTATTATCATACATATCTTTAGAATATGTAAGTCTATAAATTTGTTAAACTCTTACAGTGATTTTGATTGCCATAAATGATAACGTTTTTCGTCAGAGTTTGTGCGTCTAAAGGAGCAGAATGACTATTGAGTGTCGTCTGCAGTCTGAAGTCAACTACGTAGTAAGGAAGAAGAAAATATTTTATCACTTGAAAGTTTATTGTTGTGTTTTATTTATACCTTTTGCCTCCTATCGTTTAAAGCTCAATGATTTAAAGCTATAATTAAGTTAGCACTCTTAATGTTTTTGTTAACGTGAACAGTTTTCTGATACGAAGAACAAAGAAAATGAAAGAGAATAATTACAAAATAAAAGCTTTGCCAGATCTACCTGTTGTCATCATGATATGGCGATCAAATTATCGTGTTTGAAAACAATAATATCGAGTTTAACTTAAACTGACTTTTCTTAAATTATAGAAAAATTAATTTTGCCGTGGGAAGAAATTGTTATTTGTTTAGCAAAGAATGATTAAAGTGTTAGTATGAATGAATGAATGAGTAATGTGCTTGTATTTGCTGGTTTTGAATCATGATTAGATCGAGATCGTTGTATACGATCAGAGTACTTCGCAATACCCGACGCGATAACGCACCTTTCTAAGGATAAATTCTTGTATCGTAGCATTAAATAATTGACAAACAATAGTACATCCCTCATTAGATCTGTCTTGATCAGTATCCGTTACCGACAAAACATCGATTGGTAAAAGAGAGAATTGCAATCGAGACCAATCAGAGTTCACCAAATGACCGACAGTGTCCAGAGTCGTCTTCAACTGCCAAAACGAAATATCCCGTAAATACCTCATAAATAGTCGTGTTGTTATTTTGTTGGACTATTTCAGCCCGTAAATATCATATGAGGACTCCGGTATCACCATCGCTTCCAATGTAGATACGATGAAATAAAAAGCCTACAATAATTTTGAGCTGGCAAAGAGTTGGCGAGCCTGTGTTTGTCTTTAGTCTCATTTCGTTTTCAAATGTCATTGTCTGCTTTCAAAACTTAATTGATAACTCGTTGACGTCTTTCGTCTTTCTTTCAGATTTCTTTATTTTCAACTAAGCAATTACCTAAAAATAGAAACGTTGAACGATCACAAATAGGTTTTTATTTAGTTTAAATCTCAATCTTTGACGAATTAAGCCGAGTGTTAATTTTAAATACGCGATTTAAATGGACCTTCTTAGATAACAGTACAAAGCTGTATTGACAACTTACGCCGAAGATAATAATTAGTGAGTTTGGAGACCTTTGTTGTCATTAAATGGCAAAGCTTTGATACTGAAACCTACATTTGAAGCTTATCTTGAAATTTAGGTTAAGTTTACTGCTCTGACATTATTATTATTTTATAGTATTATTTTAGGTGAATCTGTCAGGCATTAATGCATAAATAAATATGTAAGGCTTCCCTCAAATATGAAGTAATTGGCGAATCAAGTTTTATATTTAATTCTTTTGCCTAACCACCTGGGCCTAGTCACTGATCAAATACTTTATATATTCATGAAAAGGAAAATAACAAAGGGATACAGAGGCCTAAAAGTAAACAAATTTAGGTTGCAGTGAAAAAGGGATTTTCAAGCAGCCTGATCTTGAAATTGCAATAGGCCTAATAAGATTATTCAATTAAATATTAGGCCTACCTAATTGAGGGAATCAATAAATTTCTAAATTCTTAACAGTTAATTAGTTGTACCTTTGTATACTTTAATAATTGACATTTGACCCATAGTAGAATCATTATATCACAACCGACAACTACTCAAGCCTATCAAGGCAAACCTTACCTTACACATTAGGATTAATATTTTAGTTCCTTACAATTACCTGAGGCTTTTGAGAAAACTTGAAGCGCCGTAAATATCTGAATCCGGTATTATCCGGTCCAAACATAAAAGCTCTCCGATCCGATCTAAAAATTTACTATCCGCACACCTAAAATTTAAATTGTAAATGCAAATACAGACTGCTTCCACAACCTTTGTCATTGGTTTTTTGCATACTAAACTTGACAAATGTAAAATTAATTATATAAATGATTCGATGAAAACTGCAGAAGTGCCTAGCAGTTGATATGGTGAATAATAATACGCATACACAAAAACCTGGAAAATTTCTGAAAATCCTGGTAAAAACCTGGAATTTGATTCTTGAAAAATAGTATACACCCTGAACAATTTTCCAGGGTCGTTTCATTTTTAAGTCACCTAAGGTGAATTAAAACTCTAAACGTCCTTGACGCCATGTTTCAAGGATGATGTGTTGTATTCTGACAAGCTGTCAATTTGGATAGAAACACATTAGAGGCCTCCAACTTTCACCATTCATCGACTTTTTTAAAGCTCTTTAAAATGAGGGGTCATTCAAAAGGGGTTTGCATCTGAAAATTTTGAGTTGCCCCCAAAAAACCCCATTTTTGGCGGACACTCAAAATTTTTACTAGCGTAAAAAAATAATTTTGTGCTGAGTTAGTATCATTCCTCAAAGGTTGATTGTTTGTCTTGACAAACAAAACAATTAAAGAGAGGGGGGGACAGACTTTTATTACACACCGACTGAATAATAGTTAAATGTGCATTTCATATTTATAAATGCTGAAAGAAATTTCACTTTCTATGTTGTCGCACCTGCAGGCACATGCCGGTGCCATGTGAAAAATGGCCAATGTAGCACTGGGTCCCTACGCAAATGTTTTTTTTTTAAGTTATGCACTGTGTAAAATGATGATGACTTAAATAATTTATGTAGCATTTTGAATTATTAGCATTTTAATTAAAGCATAAGAACATTTAAATTACAAAATGACAAAGAGGATGGAGCCTGAATCATTCATGCACAAAGATACTCACATATTAGTACCAGCAGAGGCTATTCACATTCACCTATAGAGGACACTATTATTAGTGGATACTCACATACCACTTTCAGTAGGAGCAACACCCACATCTCCATCTTACTTGTGGACAGTTATAAGCGATAACTTGTGATGTGATATTCCCTCGTGTGGATTAACGTCCGCACTAATGAATACTACGTTAATCCATAACATCATTCTCATTATTGGACCAGCTCATAATTAATCAGTGAAATTGTGGTTCGGATCCCATGTTAAAATAAAGGTCTCACGTTAAAATAAATTTACTTTGTTGAGCAATTAAGGAACAGTCCTCTCTAAGGAACATGTCCGCCTTGGGGAGAAACAAGAATACAAGATTAAGCCACAATCATCCTACTACACTCATCTCTCATTCATACTTGGCTTAAAATACCTACCTAGGTATGTTGCCATTCCAACAAAAAATATAAAGTATCAGTAGGGACTACTCTCATATCACTATCAGTAGAGGCAACTCACATATCACTATCAGTAGAGGTTGATCTTCTTGGTGATAGTTTTGCGACACATGTGGCAGGTACGCAGAGTCAATGAGCACTTGTCACACGCTCCGTGGCCACACAAGAACGCGACATTACGACGCCGCTCCATACAGATGGAGCAGCAATGTGCCTCTTCTATCTCGGCGATCTTGCTCTCCAAGTAGCGCAAGCGTTCGGCGCTCGGCTGACGCGACTTGCATGCAATTATCCTCCCATCTGAAACAGAAACAAGGGATCAGGATCCATCTAGAGTATCACGAGTTTAGTTGTTGGTTTACAAAATTAAGGTAAGATAATGAAATCTGCACATGTAAAAACCAAACTCCTTTAAAATTTAGTGGTTTTTCATTATTGTAAAGTAAGGTCAAATGTTGGTTTTTTTTGGTGTGAAAAGTCTCAGGCTGACTAGAATTTATGAAGGCAAAGGGTAGTATTCAGCTAGTCTAACTGAGAAACAGTGTACTAGTCAGCAACCAAAAATACACAAAAGAAAATACAAATAGTTGCCCTTTGGTATTTTGTCTCTTTGAGGGATTTCTATTTGCTCACCTGAATTGTTGCTAAACTGACAGTTCTGTAAGGAACATATCGGGCTTAGTCAATAAAAAGACTATAGGATCGCGCCACAATCATCCCACAGTTATATGGAATTCATACTTGGCTCAACATACCTGGGTAGGTCACCACATCAAAGGAAATAATAAAGTAAAAACAAGATCGGATTTCAGATCCATAATCACCTCAAAACTTCTTTACTCGATTCGATAAAGACAATTTCCATATATCAAAATCCAAACACAAACTCATCATTGGGGACATTGAATTCGAAACGGGCGACCCAGTAATAACCGTTTTCGACATGACAAACTCTAACCTTGTGTTAGCCGCTTGTTGATCTGCGCGCCGCACTGGATGCACTTCTTCATGAGTGCGCTGCACTCCTCGCACGCGACACGGTGGCGGCACGGCTCCAGCAGCACATTACAGTCCGCCAGTTCCGAGCACACGGCACACTCCACTGGCGTCGGACGGACCGGCGGCGGCTCTACCTCGGCAGTCTCTCCCTCCGCCTCCGACCTGATGACAGACAGTGACAACGTCAGGTTACATTGGCGACACAGCTCCAGCAGCACATTACAGTCCGCTAGCTCCGAGCACATGGCACACTCCACCGGCGTCGGACGGACTGGTGGCGGCTCTACCTCGGCAGCCTCTTCCTCTGCCTCCGACCTGATGACAGACAGTGACAACGTCAGGCTACAGTGGCGACACGGCTCCAGCAGCACATTACAGTCCGCCAGCTACGAGCACACGGCGCACTCCACCAGCGTCGGACGGACCGGCGTCGGCTCTACCTCGGCAGCCTTTCCCTCCACCTCCGACCTGCTAGGAAAAAACCAGCCTTATTACTGTTTTGTACAAATGATGTACTTGTGCCTTATACACAAGTATTTTTACCTGTATTTACAAGTAAAAGGGTCTTTTACAAAATATTTAAGTACAAAAGATTAATTTCGATATTGTTAATCCTCCAAATTTCACCACTTCAGGACAAGATTTTCATCGGGGCAAAAAAGATTTGAAGCATCCATAGGTCTTTTAAAATAAAAATAGAAAACTAAAATGTTGTATCTTTAACTATTGTTTAAGATGGAACTTATTGGTTGACTGAACCTATTTGTTTATATGGACTAACCCAAATATTGCCAAAACAAAATACTTACACTTGGCGCATTATATCTTGAACCATGGCCTAGTCCATTGCTGGAGCTGTCAGATATGGTTTGTTTTCAATGATTTTGGATAACAAACAATGCAAAAACAAATTTCTACAAACATCAACTGTATTTTGTTTACAAATGACAATTAAGATATATTTTGACATCTGTTGGAAAATGCTGACACTTTAGGCTAGTACAACTTTCCGCATCAGCTGTGGTGTCCTGATGATGTTTACTCCACTGCAACTGCTTCATGTGTAAAGGATTTCCAAGTGTCAATATACAATGCACCAAGTGTAATGACAAAAACAGAAAATTAAGTTTCATTTACCCGTCACAAACAGTTTCCTACTCTGAAATGAGCTGATTTGCTAAATAAATTAGAATTACTTTCACACAAAATACAAATTCTACTTTGATCACTGATCTGTCTTTTCAGCCAGATACAAACAACGATAACTTCCTAGCTGATTTAAGCCTTGAGAAAGGTTGTCCACAGGGTGATATCTTATAACCACTCCTTTCCAAATATTTGTCCATACTTTACATCCTGAACGAGAGATGTCTAATGTCTAAATATACTATAACTAAAGAGAAAAAAGTCTATAACTTCTCTATATAAAGTAACAAATGAAAATCGATTTATAAAATTGCGGATAGTTACAAGTTGGAGGGGATGTACTGGCGGATGATATCCTGCAGGGCGGGGCAGACGAGGTCCAGCGCCGTCTGCTGCTTGTTGTTGGTCTTGTCGACGGAGCAGCCCTCCTGCACGAGGTAACAGGCGATGGCGACGGCCACCGGCCACTCGCACCGTGACTGCAGCTCCGCCCAGATCTGCCAGCACACCACAACCAATCATGACATGCGATAAACCTTAGGTGATTGAATTAACACGACACAATAAAAGCTTCCCTAGATCTGCCAACACACCACATGTAACTCTAGATAATTGTAATAATTGTGATAATTGAGTTTTAAGAAAACCTCAAGTTTCAAGGCCGTACTCGACTCAAAATCTCGAGTAATCACACATCTCCACTTCCCAACCAACAGGATGTGACGTCATTGATCAACGAAAACAACCCTGATGATAGCACAAAGGTTTTGTAGTATGTGAGTGGGGACCAAAACTTATTTTCAGCTCGTAGCCTCACCCCATATATGGACGGAGCCTCGTTCTCGTTGATTTCCGTGTGGATGGAGGTCCGCTTGTGCAGCACGACGTGTAGCGCCGAGTCGCCCTCCTCGTCCTCTGCGTTCAGGTCCACCTTGAGCTGCCCCACCAGCAGCTCCACCACGCAGCAGTGGCCCTGCAACCACCAAAAAGGCATTATTGCCTATGTTAGTTTGAAAGGACCATTAAGTCAAAATAATTTGTGTAAATGTGTAAATTTAAAAAAATAAGAGACACTACATATAACAAATATTATATAAATAAATATTATATAAAAAAAGGAGTATTCTAATGCAAATATAAGTGAAAGATAGTGTGGTATGATCTTTTAGTCGGGCAACATGCTCCTTAGACAGGGCTTTTTAATTCATAGCCCAATAATGACAACTAAAGGACCCTACAGTGTAACATGGGATTCAAACCACGGTTATACGGTATCGCGTGAAAACCTCTTAAAATTAGAGTAATTTGATACCCCTGTAAACACCCAGGCAGGGTTACTCGGTCCGCCATTGCGCAATGTTTACATGCAAGGGCCAACTGTCAACAAAGCAACTTGTAGAATCTCAGTGATGCAGTCTGCTATGAGGCAAAACAAAATATCCCAGAGACAGCCTGACAATTCCTGAAGGTAACCAAAGTAAATCAAAGCAATCCAATTTCCCCTGTGGTGGAAAGAGCGCCAAATTTAAATCACATCCACACCCTCCAGAACATGCGATCCTGCACCGCAGCAGAGATTGGACAGATTCGGGTAAAAAAACCGTGGTCTTTTAGAGGTTAAAAACCAAAAACTCAACAATCAAATTGCTGAGTGACTATTTTCTTTTGGTATGACTTGGGTAAAATCCTGTATACTACCTCAGACCCTGATTTCTCTTTTATTTTTTAGGTACTAAAAATTTAAAACTATGCATAATTGTTAAATAAAAATGGACTCGCACACGTTTTCATGAGCAACCCTTGGATGAATACTGCATTTAATTGTTTAGACGCAACTGTGTACTACAATACACAGTTGCCTCTGAAGTCATATTAAGGAAACAAAGTGTAAAAGAGTATTTTAAACACTTTTTAAGACCACACCTCATGAAGAAAGTTTATTTCTTATGTCACACTACTTTTATTGTACATCAGTGAGGGGTAACAACATTTTTTTCCATTCGATCGCTAAACTGACATGCAATCTTTTCTTTGCCCCTGAAGGGTCTTTCAAGGGGGTTGAAAATAATTCAAGATCAAAAATTTCAAGTTATCTCGACAAATTTCGAGCTTCGATTCGTCAGTACCTGGGAGACGGCCAGCAGCAGGGGCGTCTGCCGCTTGATGTTGGGCAGGTTAGTGTCGGCGCCGCCCTGCAGTGCCAGAGTCTCGGCGACGGCGCGGTGGCCGTTGAGACACGCCAGGTGTAGCGCTGCGAACCCGTCATCCTTCTTCACGTTCACCAGGTGTCGCGCCTTGCTGACGATCCTCTCCGTGGCGCTGCAAAGACACACACACAAGGATGTATGTAGTTTTCTTTGTTGAATTTTATTGTCATTTTACATTTCTTCAATATTTTTCCACCACCAGCATACTGCAGCATTTTACCAGCATGTGCAGTACTTTATACTGCACATTTGAATTTATTCTGTTTAATAACAGCTTCTCCTGGACATTCTGTTGCATTTCCCTTTTCTGCATCATCACTTTCATATTTACAATTTGTTGTTCAAAGAAAAGCTCTTGGCTAGGATTTGTTTGTTTTGTAAGGAAGGATGCACAGCTAACACACCCGAAGATCTGGTGTGAAGTAGCACAGAACACAAAAAAGGAGACAAAACACATAATATTTATTCAAAACTGTTGTAACTATCAATCCTTCTGCCCCCTCATTTAAGAAAATCTCTAATCAAGACCAAATATTATCTGTATTGCCTCCTTTCCTCTGTTCAGTGCTACTTCACACCGCACTTAATAATTGTTATAATAGACTCCCACCAATTCAGACACTTTGAGAACGTACAATGTGACATGTATTCCTTGTGGTAGAGGTATTACTTATAATATATTAATTACAGCATTTTATAATAGAGCAATCATTTAAAAAATTTCATATACACATAATATGAACGTGTAAAAAAGTGTATATAAAAAAGTGTTACTTAATTGGCTTTTCTGAGGAGGATACCATTTCACATACAATAAGTTTACTTATACTTAAGTTTTTAAGTATACTTATTGATGTGGTTATCCACCACATGAAAGCCAATTAATTAACACTTTTTTATATCTCTTATGGTTTCTGTGTGAATTGAAAACATGAAGGGCCTATAGAAAAACACTGACCAGAAGTGGTTTTTCAAAGATAGCAGCTGGAGAAAAGCAGGGATTTCCAGGGACCTTGGGATTTTAATTAGGGGGGTTTACTAACATCTGTGCCAAGTTTCAACCTGGTCATTTCATCAGGTAGATTTTCCTAAAATTCCTAGACTGTAAAGCCAGGCCAGTCAAGAGAGCTTCTACTGTCACAAATAAATAATAGAGTTTATTCATATTGAAGCCTTCCGGAATTGGTATCAATATAACAGGTTACGACCTTGACATCCGCAACTCCTTTAGTACAACTTTATCTGTTGACTAGTTTCGACTAGCATATAGTAATTATCAAAACATAACGCTAAATTAACCCATTGATTTTGTCAGACCAGTCCGGTCTAAATAGGCCAGACCGTAGGGTCATTCAATAACCGATTTTCAGAAAATCTACCCAAACCAAAACTTTCCGAACCAAAGTCTAAATCTGCTGAACACTTGCTGAATTCAAACCGCAAAGCTTTAATGAAAATGGTGAAATTCTACATGTCTGTAAAAAGGGATAGACTCAACATAGATGTTGGATAGACTCAAAGAATTCGAGATATACAAAGCAACAAAATCAGATTCTCACAACATGTTGAATGAAAAACTTAATTACGGTTCAAACAAACCATTTAATACCATATTAGATTATTTAGGTGACAATGATGTTGGCAGCAAGAACAGCTGGTAAACAGAGCGGTGTAGGCTAAGCTGTTAACGATTCGACCAGTTCAGTGACGTCTGCCGGCCGGCGATTTGTGTTAAATGTGTCTAATACTCTTTGTCCTCATAATATGTTTTTGTTGTTTTAAAAAACTGACATAATCAATGGATTGATTTAACGTTCTGTTTTGATAATGACTACTTACTAGTTGGAACTAATCAACAGATAAAGTTTTACTAAAGGGATTGCGGACGTTAAGCTATGCAACCTGTTATATTTAAATAATAGAGGATGAAAACACTGCCGTTTCGCTACTCACAAGTTGTTGCCCTTGAGCGCGGCGTGGTGCAGGATGTTGAACCCTCGCTTGTTGCGGACGGTGAAGTCGACGCCGTGGACGCTGCACAACATGTCCACGATGTCCTGCGAGTCCTTGCCGATGGCGTCGTGTAGCGCCGTGTCCCCGTACGAGTCCTGCGACAGTGAGCGAGCGGTCTACAACGTGCTCTAAGTTGCACTAAGTTGAGCAGTAAATATCAGATATATTGTGTTACCAACGGTCTGCAGATTTATTATGTTACAAGCAGTTTATAGATTTATTAACTTTCAATATGAAACTCAAAATCTGTTTGTTCCCAGTAAAAAATAATCATATATTCTCATTAACATGGAAATTATTCCCAAGTAGGCAATAAAGTGCCTGTTTGGGGGAATTGATTCGCTTAGGAAAATTATGTACATGATAAGACTATACAGAAGGATAAAAGTTTAAATATGATATTTCTTAACAATTCTAAGGGGAAATATTTTAGTTTTAAATATTAAATTTATTTGGTTTCCTAGTTCTTTGTTTGTGGGTAACAAAATGGGATACTTTTTTTTGTAAAAAAATTTGTAAGCAAAGATACATTTGTCATTATTGTTATTGTATCTTAGTACATTATAATTGCTTGAAATGACGACCTACCCAGCTCGTTTAGTACGTTCATAACATTTTTTTTTAATAATAATTTGTGTTTCTTCTTTAGATTGCACTCCCAAATTTTTCAAAGTTGAAAACCCCTCTCTAAAACACCAAAAGGATGTAATACGCTAAAAGAGGGATCCCCAATAACTTATTGATCACAATTTCAAAACCTTAGATTCTTTAATAATGTGTCAACTTTTAATCATGCTGGAAGAATCTCAGCCAAAATCCCAAACGCTGAGGTCAAATCTCTACTGGAGAACCTGCTCTGATAAAATACTTTACTTCTTCAATGTGAGGTTGCAAGATAGAGGACTTAGGTTTTCCTACTTCAGCCTTCAGTTGTACAATAATTCCTCCAAGGAAATAAACAGCTCATTTATATTATAGGGTTGCTCTCATAAAATTCAGATAAATATTTTGTATATCATGTTACTTTGGTTTTTACTTGAAATTCCTACTTTGAAGTAGACTTGTCTGTCTGACCTGTATGTTGACGTTGGCCTTGTGCTTGAGCAGTACTCTGACGCAGTGTATGAACTGCTTGTTGGCGGCCACATGCAGCGGCGAGCAGTGGCTCTTGTTGACCGCATTGACGTCGGCCCCTCGCTCCAGCAACACCTCCATGATACTCGGCTGGTTTCTGTCGCAACACAAGCAATGTAGACAAAAAGTGTAATAAAGACGATTTGGTACAAAACTTAAATAATTGCCTGTTGCACTTCGAGTAGAGAACAAAATCCAAATTAACTGGTTTTATTACTGTCTTGGAGACATAACAAGTTAAATTTTTCAATAAAAGATGAAAATTTTTTAATTTTTCATTTACTAAATGATGCGAATTTGTAAGTATGTTTTGGCAATGGGGGATTTAGCAGAATTTTTTTTTTAATTATTATATTTCAACTCTTTAAATAATCATCTCTTTATTTTAGACTTTCTTTGGTTTAGATTGTAATACATTTCTTCCTTATGTTTTCCAAAATAAGGAAGCCTGATTGAGTAGCTTAATAATTAATGTCTTGGACTTTGGTTCAAAAACTCATATATTATCTACCTATTTAATGCATATTGTAAGACTCTGACTTCCTCATGATATCATATATTTAATTTCGTAAGGCGATTCTTTGCATCAAAATTGTGGGCGCTTGGCAAGTCATAGAAAGGTGGAAGAGGGCTCAAATTAAAAGTCTCTATTCCGTGATGGAGGGAAAAATACTGAATTTGCTTGAAGCCTACTATAAAATGGGAAATAACGTAAAATATCTGCCATTTAAAAAGCATTGGGAGCTGCTTTGTTACATAAAACATGTGATATTGTTATTTTATTTTAAACCATGTTCTAGATATTATCTAGATAGTAGATGTTCTAGATAGTAGGGATGGACGGGATTGGATTTTCATTTCGGGACGGGACGGGACGGGATTTTTTTCTTCCCTCTTAAATTCGGGACGGGACGGGACGGATTTTTGTCTTCCCAAAATCTTCAGGAAATGCTCGTTCACAAATTTATTTTCTTTATCACAATAATAGCATTAGGTTGAAAACAATGTCATATATAAATGTTTGTACCGTTTCAACTCAAAAAATTTCAAGAAATACATTTAAGTGAAAAAATACTAACTTATACGCAATTGACAAATTAGCAAACATTAGAAACAATAAAAAATAGTAACACAATGAAATTTTTAATTATAAATAAAATACAAACATAAAATTATAAAATAAAAATGGTAAATAAAATGTATTGTTTATTTATTTTTATTTTTTATTAAATTTGAATTTTAATTATCTTTAATTTGAATGCAATGAAAAATATAAATAATATAAAAAAGAAATAAATAAATATAATATGCATTTTTTTCACGTTTGATAGAAACACTATAGTTTTTAAGTTTCTGCTTTTTGTTTTATTGTTTGTTTTCAAAATGCCAAAAGTAAAATACTAGAGTGGTTATTGCGTGTTGACAATATACTATCATGAATAATCAGTAAACATGTTATTGTATTTTTATAAATTTTGGGCTTTGGAGTTCTTGTTTTAGGAAATGACTCTATGAATCAAATTTTTTCCAGCACTTTAAACTGTGGGAAAAAAATTAAAAATTAATTTAGTTTCAAGATGACAACCATATCACTAGTTTTTACAAGCTTAAAATTATAAATTTGAAGTTCACAACTCCCAAACTTAATATTTCTTAAGTTACATAAAATATTAATTACCTATGTATTAGAAATATCTTAAAAGTTTCTAAGTCTTTATTTTTGTTAATTTTTTTTACTTATTTATGAAAAATAATCATACTTTCGACTGGGATTCAAAGACATCTGAATTAGTTTAGAAAATTGAATCAATGGGCAAATCCACAATACGCGCGATCGTTTTTCACAGCCGATCATGAGTTCCGTAAAGCTACATCGGCCGTTAATCCGCGATCGACAGATACGCGCTAGCGTATTTCGCGGCCGTTCGCGAACAGCGCTAATCTATTTTTGCCGTTCATCCACGTCTGGCAAATACGCGCGGTGGTTCTCGCGGCCGATCAAGAGATTTGCAAAGCCACATTTGCCGTTTATTTACGATCGGCAAATATGCACAATTGTTTTTATCGGACGATCGCGAGTTTTGCAAAGCTTGATTTGCCGTTTATTCCTGATCGGAAAATACGCGAGATCATTTTCCGCGGCCGATCGCGAGTTTTGCGAAGCTACACCCGTTGTTTATTTGCGATCGCTAAAATGATCCCGTCCCGAAAATTTCCCGAAGTAAATAAAATCCCGCCCGAAAATCGGGAATTTAATTTTCCCGAAAATTTCCCGAAACTTCGGGACCCGACCATCCCTAATCATATGGTAGATCTAAAAGCCAGTTTATAAAGGTAGATCTTACTATATGAAAAAAGAATTGTTTTAATTTAAATTTTCCCTTATTAGGGGCTTATGTCCCTACAAGCCACTAGTTTTAAAACAATTTCTCTTGAGTGTATCTTCAGGACAGGCCGCTATATTCTCCTCCAGCAGTGAGACTATTTTATTTAAATTTTTGTCAATATTGGTCAATACTGGTTGGTAAAATGGGGTTTCCTTTTTGACATTTTATGATTTGAAAACAAATCCCATATTTAGGTAAGGAAACAAGTAGACAGGATCAGATTCTAGAACTTAAAATGTTGAGAAACCTATTTTTACTGATTAGTTGTAGCAAACATCCACAAAAAAGACACTCTTGTTCTTCAACTATTCTCAACAAAATTTTATAAAACAAACCACTTTGATAGTGCTTACCCGAAAGCAGCATAGTGAAGTGCCGTGTCTCCCTCGTCATCAGTGACCTGCAGAGAGGCTTTGTTGTTGAGCAAGTAGCAGACCAGTTCCATGTGGCCTTGGTGGCTGGCGACCAGCAGAAACGTCTTCCCGTGGCTGCGAGCATCCACCTTCAAACACAAACAGGACATATGATATCGCCAGTCCAGGCAAACACCGACTATGACATCAGTCATCAAGCAAACAAGGAGTATGACACTGTCATGAATTTTTTTTGTTATCAATTTTAATGCATTCTCTGTAATTTTTATTTAGCCTTAAGATTCATTTTATCTATATATTGACGAGACACCTGTTACTGCTTATAGCAAATGATGTAATGTTTTGTGTCAATAAAGAAAATAAAAAATAAGTCATTATCAGTCGACAGGTAAACACGGGGTATGCCAACTTGTCTCTAGAGACCGATAACTTTGGTGAACCATGAATTGTTGGAGGTCGGGCTGTAAATTAGTTACAAGCCCACAAAAACTGGACTGTATGGAAGGTTTATCATATTTAAAAGTTTAAAAGGCAAATTTTAGCAAGAAATGTCACTTTCTCATCACTCCAATAACTAGTTATTTCACCTGCTAATGTATTAAGAGTTTATAAAATACAAATATAAAAAGATTGTCAAAAAATATTAATATTTAACATTAACCTCCTAAAAACTATTCCTGAAATCTAATGCCAAAATCAATTGACTGGAAAGTTTTATTATCTGTAGTTTCATCATCTGGAGATAAAACAAAGTAGTATTACAGAATCTGAATTCTTAGAAGGCACCAGATCTAAGTGGCCCAGCTCTAGCTAGTTTCATCTGGTGAATATGGTATTAAGGTGAAGAGGAAGCTGGTCATTCTGTTTAGTCAAACAAACTTACCAAAAAGTTAATGGCTTGATTTAATACACCCATTGTCGACCTACGCACTAGTACAATGCAGTCAGAAAGGTAACTGACCTGATCCGGATGTTCGGTGACAAACTGGCGTATCACGTCCGTGTGGCCTTGGGCCGCCTCCCGCACCAGTTTGTCGATGTTGTTGATTTCTAGCTGCGACTCCACCATGTTGGCCAGACTGGCGTCCAGATCACCTGACAACACAATTGTTTATTGTTTGCAACAATAGTGAGCAGTTTTTTATGTAAGATTTCTCTCCTTACCTAGTAATTTTAAGAAACTACCCAGTTTCGGATGTTTTGAAAGTCTTTAGGTGCTTTATCGGGTAATTCCCCGGTTTTTGGTGCTTGCAGGGATTTTGAAAGGATTGTTGCCGAAAAACTGGGTAAAAGCGGGGAATTTTCATGGAGTTGGCGGGAAAAATACCAAATCCTCTCTGGCAACACCGACCATAACCTCACCTGCGGGCTGGGCAGGCGCTGGCCACGCCTGCAGGTTGGCGTCCGGCGCAGGGCTGCCCTCCGCAACTGGCTCCACACACAGTGGGTTCAGCGTCCACGTGTGGTCGTTGACACTCACTCTCAGGTCCCCGTCCGAGTATATCTTGATCACAGTTCCGATCTTGCCCAGAGCCTGGAAACGATTTAACTTATTTCATGTCACTAGAAGAATTTCTGATGGACGTTTATGCTTACGCTGTAACTAACATCCCTGTGATGCTTTGTAAGTAATGAAATCAGACAGCAGTTGTTTCAAACATTGCAAAATACCGATTACAATCGGGCTGTCTGTACACATTTGTGAAAAAACCTCTCTTCCTTAGATTCTATAAAAACAATTCAACAATTATTAACGGCACAACAAATAGTTAGTATACAGCATTTACAAGTTGCAAGCAGAAATTATGACTGTTTGCTATTGAAATATGACCATAGGTATTGCTATTGATAGGTTAGAGAGTGCTAACTTGTAATTTGATATACTTGTAATTTATTGGTTATGAAATGGAATTCTGATAATGTTAGTCCTATAGAATTGTAATGTAACACATCCCTTACTTTAATATAATTTTTACTTGCAAAATCCTTCAGATTCTTTGCATTTCTTTGGAGGGGGGGGGGGGCTTGGGATTCTAAATTATTTGACATAAATTCTGTGAAAAACTTATTAGAAAATTAATAACGGGCTTTAAATAGGCCAAGTTTGTATTGAAAAACCTCTTCCATGGGGTAATCGTTTAAATAACTTGTTTAAAGGTCTTTAGGGTGAACATAAACCAAACAAATTACACAGGCATGTTGAAGAGAGCAGAAACTAAATATTTAACAATAATTAACTACTTGCTATCTTGGTTTAGCGAGAAATACTCATGGCATGTAATAAATAGTTCTTAACAGACAACTGTAATCAAAACTTATTATGAAAATGAAGTCTTTAAGAGGACATAAATAATAAGTTGTTTACATGAGACATAGAAGAAACATCAATAGGGAAGTCGGTGCGGGACAAACAGTGTAAGGCCATGCTGATAAGGAGTTAAATTCTCACCAGTGGAAGTACATGAATACATGCAAGACTAAAAATTTTAGAACAAAATTTATGGACTTATGGTATAAAACTGTTAAATGTTGTCTGTTTATATTAAAATATTTTCGTGTCTAAAACCAACAGCCATCTTAAAATATCTGTCACATCCAAAAATGAAAAGTATTTTTTAAGTATTATCCTGTTTATTTTTAAATTGTGTCCACACTACGTTGATCAAAGAGTGTTGATGTGAGTGCATGTTGATGTAAATAAGAGGATGATCAATATGTTAAAAGGTTTGAACTTGTTGAAACTTGTTTATGTGTTTGAATGTTGCAAAAATTGAAGTGTGTTTGGGTCTGATTGTAATCCTTAGCTGCTAACGTGTGGTATCTAGACACAAGGTTTTTTTTGGTGTGCAAAAGCTGTAATCTCCCAACCAAAAATTACCATATGGGGCGGAATATTGTAAAATAATAATATTCTGCCCTTGTGGCTTTCCCTTGGAAACCCCGTGTCTAGAGCTGACAAAAGGCAAAGAAAGGTATAATAAACTAAGACAGAAATGCAAGACAAATTAGGAACATGCTCGAAAGATGGATTTAGGAGCAGAAGATACTAAAAGATTAAATAAACTAGCATAATAGGTAATAAGGAGGACAAAAGTACTTAAAAATCATGCTCTATAACTAGAGGTGTGCGGATATCCGAAAACTCGGATCGGATTCGGATCGGATTGGATATCTGAATCCGATCCGAGGGTTTTATAACTATCCGGTAAGACTGACTAGATATCCGACTTTATCGGATAGACTGCTTTTTTTGGGGTAAATTGTAAAGTAAGATCAAATTTTCAAGTTAGGAAAGTCTTCCAAACAAAAGAGGTCACTGCCGACGAAAGCACATTAGTGACAGAAAACATCGCGGAGCAAAAACGACGTTTTGAAATGCGACGGTTGCGATAGCGGCTAGAACAACGCCTCAACACAATGCTATTATGTAGCGGTATGCATCAAGCGATGTATTTCGGTTGCCGATATTGCGACTCGTGATAAGATCGAGAATCGAGATCGTTGTATACGATCAGATTACTGCGCAATACCCGACACAATAACAAACATTTTCTTAAGATAAATTAATTCTTGTATCGTAGCATTAAATCAGTTAACAAATAAGTAGTACATCCTGTAATAGTTCTGTCTCGATTAGTATCCGTTACCGACGAAACATCGATTGGTATGAGGGAGAATCGCAATCAAGACAAATCAGTGTTCGCCATAGACCGACACAACCGACAGTGTCCAACAGTCAGTCGTCTTGAATTTCCAAAACGAAATATCCCGTAAATACCCCATAAATAAATAGTCGTGTTGATGTTTCGTACGACTATTTCAGGCCGTAAATATCTTACGTGGCCTGTCGATACGATAAAATAAAAAGCCTACAATAATTTTGGGCTGTGAAAGATTTGGCAAACCTGTTCATTCATTGTTTTGCCTTTCCAAATCACTTCATTTTGAATGTCGTCGTCTGCTTAAAAGCTGAATTAACTCAAGAACGTCTTTCTTCTTACTTTATTTATTAATTAAACAATTACCTTCCTAGAAATAGGAAGTTGAACGATCACAAATAAGTTTTTATTTTGCTGAAATATTTATCTTTGACGATTTAAGCCTAGTCAAAGCCGGCCGGCCGTATTTTCAATACGTGATTAAAATTTTAAAATGGACTTTCTTAGATAACAGTACAATGCGACTTGACAGCCTACGTCTATGAAAATAATTAGTGAGTTTGCTTGTTGTTTGTGATATAAAACAAATAGACCTTTGTTCTAATTAAATGACCAAGCTTTAATACCGAAACTTAAACATTTGAAACTTATCTTGAAATTTAGGTTAAGTTTACTGCTCGGACTTATTTTGTTTTTTTAGTGTTATTGTAGTGAATCGAAATCTAGGTTGCCAGGCATTAATGCATAAATGAAAATGTAAAGCTTTCTTCAAATATGAGGCGATTGGTGAATCAAGTTTTATATTTAATTCAAATCAAATCAAATCAAAAATATCTTTATTCATATAGCACATAATAGTACAGAATGGTGTCAATCAACATTACATTGAGTCTTATAACTAAGCATCTAAAAGTAATTTTTCTTGACTTTACAATAACTTAACTTTCTAAAGAATGGAAAAACTCGTCAATCGTATACAAAGGTCTACTGATTAGGAATATTTTTAAATGTTTTTTTAATAAATTAATGTCAGATATGGTTTTAATGTTATCAGGTAAGTTATTATAAAATTTTATACCATTATATGAAGGGGTTTTCTCGTACATCGATGAATTATGCCTATTGTATGCCAGTTGATTACCTTTTCTGGTTGAATAGTTATGAAAAGAATTTAGTTTTGGAAATGTTTCTAAATTTGATTTAATATGAAGGACTAATTGATAAATATATAAGCTGCACACTGTCATAATTCCTGTTTCTTTGAAATATTCTTTAACTGATTCTTTATATTTTTATTTTAACATGATTCTATTTTAATTCTTTTGTCTAGTCACTTAGGCCTAGTTTCTGATCAAATAGGCTAAGGAAAAGAAAAAAAAAGACAGAGGCCTAATAGTGAACAAATTTAGGTTGCATTGGAAAAGGATTTTTTAAAGTTGCAAATCCTGAAATTGATTTAGGCCTAATAAGCTTATTCAATTAATTATATACTACCTATGCTTAAGGAGAATCAACGAATTTCTAAATTCTCAACAGATATTTAGTTGAACCTTTGCATACTTTAATAATTGACATTTGGCCTATATTGGAAACAATATATCACAACAATCAACAACTCAACCCTATCAAGGCAAATCTTACCTTACACATTAGGATGATATGGTAGTTCCTTGCAATTACCTTAGGCTTTTGAGAAAACTTAAATCTGCTCATTACGCCGCGCCGTAAATATCCGAATCCGGTATTATCCGATCCGAACCTGTTGTTATCTGATCCGAAACCGATCCGAACATAAGCTATCCGATCCGATCCAAAAAATCACTATCCGCACACCTCCATCTATAACACTAGGTACATTGAAAGCTGAAAACTACGTCAAAATAATCAGGCAATCAATAACAACTTCTACTCACACTCCTCATGACCTCTATCCACTCGCCGTGGCCCTTCTGCCAGTCGCGCACTCGGTCGGCGTCCGCGCACACCCGCACTGGGTCGCCGACCGCGAACGCGTCTATCTTGGTGAGCGCCGCCGGGTTGAACGTCCACCGGTTGTTGCAGCCTTCGTACGTCACTCGGATGTCGCCGCGATCCGTCACGCGGTGCACCACGCCCACCTTGCCGATGTACTGCAACAATTCAATTTAACACCAATTTATACAATGATTCTACTCAATTCCACTTTAGTCGAGTAGTGTACATTCATTCATAGCGTCATAACAGTATCAGGTATCAGGTGTTATAAATTCAAGTCATTCCTAGGTGACAAAAGAAACAAAAATAACTTTCGATAATAATAAATTTGCTTCGTTCTTGATTTTTTATAGGATGATGTGGAGAAAATTTAAATAACTGATAGATTATTTAAAAAGATTTCAATATGAAGAAATACAAGTTGCTTTTGGCAACTAACTTCTTAAAAAAATGCCTCCAAATTCAGCTTGAGGCTCAAACTTTCCACACATAGACCTAATTTAAACAATCAATTGCAAAACAGCTAGGCCTACTCTTAATAGAAGCCTTACATAAAATTGATTTTAAGAAGATGAAGGATAAAAAATGAAACTGTAACCTGTAGGGATGTGTCGGTACCTGAAGTCGGTTCTCGGTACCACCGGTTCTTGGCAAAAGAACCGTACCGAGAACCGATGTCAAAATGTCGGTACCGGTACTTCGGTACCCATGGTAATCGGCGGGAGTAACTACGGGTCACAAAAGACGATCGATCGCACCGCACATCGCCGCGGGCGTTGCGCCGATGGCAAATGCCACCGTGTACTATTAATGAAGGTCGATAATGTTTCTCAAATTACTTTTGATTCGAAATTTATCTTAAATTTTTTGACTCTTGCTTGATTTTTTACTCTAATTAAAATTAATTGGAATGGGGTTATTTCCTATGGAAATTGTAAAATTATGAATAGAAACAAATTTGTTAACTGTTATTTTCCACCTTGGATTTTGTTCTATTGTTCACACAGTATATTCTTTTTATTTCGTCTGTTAACAAAAGGATAAACAATAAAATTAAGAAGTGAGATAGTATTTTATGTCTTGGTGAAACTTACACTTGAAAATTAAAACATTTTAAAGAGTAACATACAACAGATTATCTGTTGGTTTGAGGGTACATTACGTTATATAACACGTTGTGACAAACACTTGGTACCGATGGTACCGGTACCGAGAACCGATCTTGTCAAGAACCGGTACTGGTACCGACTTTGAAAAAAGTGGTACCAACACATCCCTAGTAACCTGTGAATTAGTATTATGTCGGTACCCGGTACTTCGGTACCCATGGTAATCGGCGGGAGTAACTACGGGTCACAAAAGACGATCGATCGCACCGCACATCGCCGCGGGCGTTGCGCCGATGGCAAATGCCACCGTGTACTATTAATGAAGGTCGATAATGTTTCTCAAATTACTTTTGATTCGAAATTTATCTTAAATTTTTTGACTCTTGCTTGATTTTTTACTCTAATTAAAATTAATTGGAATGGGGTTATTTCCTATGGAAATTGTAAAATTATGAATAGAAACAAATTTGTTAACTGTTATTTTCCACCTTGGATTTTGTTCTATTGTTCACACAGTATATTCTTTTTATTTCGTCTGTTAACAAAAGGATAAACAATAAAATTAAGAAGTGAGATAGTATTTTATGTCTTGGTGAAACTTACACTTGAAAATTAAAACATTTTAAAGAGTAACATACAACAGATTATCTGTTGGTTTGAGGGTACATTACGTTATATAACACGTTGTGACAAACACTTGGTACCGATGGTACCGGTACCGAGAACCGATCTTGTCAAGAACCGGTACTGGTACCGACTTTGAAAAAAGTGGTACCAACACATCCCTAGTAACCTGTGAATTAGTATTATAATTGGATTAATAAATTTCCGGTGAATGCAATGCAAATAATGGTTCAACAACAAAGCTTATGTATTAGTGGTTGATTATCAGCAGAAAATATCAAGTGCTAAACACTAATTTTGTCACCGGCGCACTCACATGCCAATACACTTTGCCAGAGTTATAGTACTTCCTACATTTTGTAGTATTACATGCAACTCAAAACAATTTTTCTTGCTTTGGGCTGTGCCAGAGGATTTATTGAGATTGAGGCGCTAGACCAAACATTTTGTGTGGCCCCCGCCCCTAATTTAGAGAATTTTAAGCTACTCCTTAACTGTCAACTTTGAGATTTAATTCATGAATTAATACACCCAACTAATAGGTCTTAAATACTGTGCTCTATCTTGTACAACCCACTTTCAGCCCTTAGGATTGGCCACCCTAGTGGTAAATTTAACAATGATTCTAGGAAATATACAAAAGATTTTGTTATAGAAAATAATATCAATATTGTAAAAGTCAACACTAAAAATAGACATAAGCAGCAAAAAACATACTACAGTTGGCGCACGGTCATCCCGACCAGCGCGAGAATTTTGACGCATCGGGGTTTTGGGGAGGAGGGGCAGTCACTCCCCTACTCAAGCCCCGCCCCTTTACTACTGCTACGAGCTGAAAATAAGTGAACTAATGTTCAAAACAAAAGTAAAATTCTTGGTTGTCAAAATATATTTAAGGTTATGGTTTGAGGTTTTGTTTACGTAAGTTTTATCTTTGTCATTTCACCTGTAAAATTGGAAGAATGCATTGTACTCTTCGAATTTGTATGTACTTGTTATTAAATAAGAGTTTAAACTTAATATAGTTGTGTTTTCATAAGTTTTAATTAAATAACAATTTTCCCAAAAGTAAACAAGTATTGTTTCTTTTCTTTGATTGATGACAGATGTCAACTCGGTCGAGGTTTAAGAGTCGCTATCTAACGGATAGTAAAATCACTTCAAGAACAAGAAAAAAGAACAAAATGATCGCCCGATAGGAAACCAAATGGGTACAAAAAAGCAATTTGCTGCAGCCAATGACATACGCTTATTTAGGAATCGTCTATCTTTCTCTAAACATTTATTGTCCATTTCTCGCACACGTTCTTAAAATGGTCGGGATGACCGTGCACCAGCTATAATTGAACTTTGATGCTGCTTAGCTACCTATTATAAACCTGCCAATCACAAACAAGAAAATAACACCACTTTCACCCACAGAATGCATCTCTCACCTCGGTCATTCGGTCGTTCCAGCCGCCGTGGTCCTTCTGCATGACCTTGAGGGTCTCGACTGCCATGGTGACCTTGACCCGGTCGCCGGCAGTGAACGTGAGGTGTCGCGGCGCCGCGTCCCCGCCCTCCGCCGGCAACCGCACCACCTCCACCGCCACCCCTGCCACAACACACGAACACGTGTATAGTTCAAACTGAAGACCATGGCTCAGGCCGTCTGTTAGACTAATATTAATTTCAGCACTGGGCTTACAGGCGGCATGGGCCAGATTATTTGACTTGGACTATAAAATCATAATTTTGATTTTGAGATGAGTGACCAAACAACAACCCTTGCGACCAACATTAAATGAAAATTCTAAATTTATGTTTCATACAAGATCATTTTAAATATATCAAGTTTTCACGCATAAAATCAATATTGAATTAATTATACCGCCACCCCTGCCACAACACACGAACACGTGTATAGTTCAAACTGAAGACCATGGCTCAGGCCGTCTGTTAGACTAATATTAATTTCAGCACTGGGCTTACAGGCGGCATGGGCCAGATTATTTGACTTGGACTATAAAATCATAATTTTGATTTTGAGATGAGTGACCAAACAACCCTTGCGACCAACATTAAATGAAAATTCTAAATTTATGTTTCATACAAGATCATTTTAAATATATCAAGTTTTCACGCATAAAATCAATATTGAATTAATTATAACTAACTATGCTTTGGACTAAAATACGTTCCTACACAATAATGCAAAACATAGCCACTTTAGATCTCTGTGCCTTCTGAATCATTTTTAAAATTTAATATATGAGGCAAATATAAGGATGAATTAAAGTATTAAAGGAAATGGCAAATGGTAAAGATAACCAATTAAAAAACAAAAAATAACAATACTAAACTAAATTTAAGAAGTAAGGTTTTTAGATCTACACATTAGAAGTAGCCTATTCTGTAAAAACAACAACAATATGTTATAATTTACATTTTTACAGATGTTTTTCATCACTGACCAGTAAAAAACCATCTGATTGACGATTTTGTGATTTTAATGCATTTTGTAGCTCAACAATTCAATTTCTTTTAGGTTTTTGGTCAAGGTTCTCTAGGTTCTTTACAGCCATTACATTATTATGATCTACGTTCTAGGTTCAACCTTAGGATGGTTTGAGATTCTCAAAATGTTGGTGAAACTTGATTGCAAATGTGCACAAAATGCATTTTTTATCATGCTATTTAAATGACACTTAAAACTCATAAAGTTAGGTTACAGACACCACACACGTACCGAGCACGGGCAGGTGGTCAGGGTAGTAATGGCCGCCCACGGCCGCCTCCACATACTTCAGGTCCACCCGGCCGTTGTGGCCCACCCTGCACACCAATATTGCCAACAAATAACAAAAAATACAAATACAAATTAATAACATAAAAGTAAAAATAGCAATAACAAAACAAATCAAATACAAACATGAAAGATTTAATAATTTTATATGATTCTGAAGAAAAAGAACCATTAACAAAAAAAAGTTTTAATTTTTAAAATCAACTGCTTTGCTTGTTTACACTAGGCTGATTGCCAGCACAAACATTACAGATGTTCTTCTTGGAGTGTATAACCCCAAAGAAAGTTTCTGAAAATTGCACTTGATATATTTTCTATTTCATTTCTTATTTACCAAATCCAAGTTTGTAAATCTTATATTCAATCTTTAAAAATTGAAACGATCAGTGCCACGGCCCTAAGCCCAGATTTCTGTGCCCCTAAGACTTAATGGCATCGTCAAAAGGCCATTTTCTTTATTTTTTTTCAAAATTACTTTCTGGAGCCTAGTTATCCCCTAAAATTAAATTACTTTAATACACTCTAAAATACATTATTTTCTACCGTTTGCGGCCCCCACATAAGCATGCAGCCCTAAGACTGGGCTGGCGAGCCTAGTTGTAAATCCATCACTGGAAACGGTATTCTTGCCATCTTGCCAAACACATTAGGCAAAAACACTACTTAAGGTTTTTACATCATCTAAGAAAAACATGTTCTCCAAATGTACGACCCCAAAGACGATCGACCCACCTGTACACATTGTTGTTGCCCGAAGACCAGGTGATCTTGGCGACGCTGCGGCTGGTCTCGTTGTCCCACCCCTTGATGTCGATGACCCGTCCGGTGTGTCCGGGACCCCCGTCCTGGTCCCCCCACTCCCAGTCTGTGCCCCGCACCACCTTCGCCCCGATGAAAATCCCCTTACATTGCACCTTCTTGCTGCCCTTGCGGGCCACCATCTCGATACTAAAAGATAAGATGACAGTTTTGATAAATAAGTGTTAATTTAATATCAGTTAAATTCGTAACCCATGCACTGTTAGCGTCACATAATTTAGGGTCGGCTCCTGACCAGTCAGTCCCAAACTAAGATCCCTTTCACCATATGTGGTTTTGATGCGGCTGCTGTCGTGCAACATGGAGTCGTGCGACCCACTGCGTCTCACGTCAGCAAGTGGATCATAGGCTACCAAATTACTGTGTGGTACTTTGCCGCATTGTGTGGAAGCACTCATAAGGTTACATATAACTGCAAATCGCAAGGCTCCCTATCACATAGCAGCTACATAGAAATCGCATTATTCAAAAAATATTTTTTAAAGAAATTACAGAATATAGTAGGTTACTTTAGAAAATTAAGAATATATGACACAGTACAGTAAAAAGAAAATTATTTTTAAGTGAGGAAACTTAAAAAAAACTAGAAAAACTGGGATTTTTTAACTTGCCTACTGGACTGTAGGTAAGCTCATATTATACAGGTTTGGTCTTGAACATAATTATCAAATGAGTTAGGCCTACTGGAAAGCAAGAGAAAAGTGGAATCTGGTTAGGGAGTTGGATGAGGAAAACCTTGATCTCTAACCATAACCATCGAATTTGGTTTTACTACAAATCACAGCATTGGGATATGGCCAGATTACTAGTTTTCTTTTTAAAAGAGCTTGTCTGTCACCGCGGTAGTGGGTCGTGTAGAGAGTTTTGGCTTAACAAGAAATTATTTATAATTGCGATAATGACTTTTCTAATCCAAAACTAAATGTAAGTTCCAACTTCCCCCTACATTCCATTTTCTTCTAGGATTTCTAGTTAAGTTATTCAGGATTTCTCATTTAAAAGTGTTTCACTCTCAAAACAAATTTCATAATTATGTTCAGGAAGAAGATCGTATAATTTAAGTATCAACTACGTAGTGACCTAATATACAATACATTTTTTTCTCTTTTTTCAAAATTTCAAATTTTTCTGATGTTTTTTGATAAAATCTGTTGAAACAAATATTTTCAGAATCACAGCAACATTTAAAATGTTTTGAAAAAAAAATATTTCTTTTAGGTTTGATGACTGATAAAATGATCACTATATTAACTCACCCAATGGCATTAGCTGTCTCAAATCTTTGAAAGATGTGATTGAGATCGTGCTTATCCATATGGTAGCAAGGTCCGCATAAATCATAGTCATAACACCGAGTGCATTTGTAGCGGATTCCAGCAATTCCTTGAGCTTTGCATCCATCACAAATAATACTAGCATGCTTCACTCCTGTGAACAAACGAGATAAGCCTAACTTATTTCTTCTTCTTACCAACAATCGATCATTTTTCTCTATATATAATATTATGTGGGTGAGGTTACTTTAAATTCAAAATATAAAGAGACCACAAGTTTTGTTTACACTATAGATAGAAAATCTTTCTTTGAAAAATGACCAAATGACAAATGAGTTTTGGGGATATGTTGTCATTTGGGTGTTTTACCTTAATCCTAAAGATTGCATGGAACCTGAGGATTAATGGTATTGCGGGTACCAGTAATGAAAATTGATGTACTTGTAGAATCCAAAGTTTTGACATGATTGTAATTTTAGCCAGTATTTAATAACCCTATGTAAAAATAGGCACCTATAGCTGAACAACTCCAAAATCATGAGTTTATCATCAATAAACATTTTATATTAAAAGGTCACCTCGAGGTGGTCATAAATGAATAAATTTGTTAAATGCATCAACTTAGATCAAAAATTAAAAAGTGAAAAAAATAAGTAAACAATGGTAAATAAGATAGGCTAGGCTACTAAATTAAGGAAAATCGACCTCAGTCATTACAGTCATAAAATTCCTTAAAATTATCAAAAGGTTGGGTTGCACATCAACAAATGAATTTCTTGTTAAACAAAGTGTTAAATAAAGCATAACTTTTACAAATGCAATGGGGTTTTGTTCATACACATGTTAGTTATTCATAAAATTAAAATTGTTTTTCTTTGATTTTTCTAGCTGTGCACAAATTAGGATATCAATTTTGTCCTCGTGGTCATTTACATGTTTTCAAACAGTACACATTCTTAACACTATTAAGCAATATACTTTATAGAGCTAACGACTATGTTGCAACTACAGTAATATGAATTAACAACAATCACTGCATTAAAATATAAAAAAACAAGCTTACAATATTTAATATCCTCCAGTAGCATTTTTGTCTTAATATAGGCCTAAGTCCATATAAATTATTCCCCAGTAGGCCCTAAATGGCCAAGTTATCATTAAACTACAGAGTAAACAGTCTCAATCGAACGTAACTTAATTCTTTTAAAGATTGATCCAGAACCACTGAGTACACTTTGTTGGCTGCTTATGAAAATAGACCCTTCACATATCATAGGTCTACCAACATTTTCATTTGATTAAACATTTTAAGCTTTCGTAATTAAAATCATCACATATGCCTATGTAAGTCGACTTTGTGATATGTTGTAAAGTTTCTTCAAATAAAAACTAAAAACTCTTTAGAGTTGGTGGCATATGGAGGGGTTAGGCCTACATACCTGCTGGAGCATTATCGAACACTCTCAAATCGAACGCTCCTTTGTACCCTGCTCTGTAATTGGTTTTGTCTCCACTATCCCACTGCACAAAAACTGTTTGAGAAACCTTTGATCCTGGTTTACCTACTTCTACAACAGTCCCAACATGACCTTCTCCTCTGTCTTGATTGTCCCATGCCCAATCAGGTCCTCTCACAACTCTTAACCCAACAACCAGCATTTCGAAGCAATAAAAGTAAAACTTAGTATTTCATTTTTGGTTTATTTTATCTAATAATAGGGGTCATTGACAACTGGCATAATTTTAGCACCAAATACATGTTATAAAAAATATCTGATTCTTTCCTTGTAGATTTTCCTGGAAGGAGAAAGTTACTTTACCATTGTAAACAACCCAATGAGATTGCAAAACAAGCTAAAAATAATTAACACGTTAATCAAAACTAGATCTAAACATATTAATTAACAAACAAGGTCCCAAATCTGAACGAATTGCGATTATTTAATTCCATAATGGATCATGTTATGATTACTATAAAGACTGACATCACACAATCACACACAACTCCCATTCCCAATCCCAATGACATCTGATCTCAGTGATCTCAGGACTCAGTACATCAAACTCAAAAACCTTAAAACAAGGGAACTGTTAAAGCATAGAGTATCAAAACAATACTATCATCAAGTCACGCTAAATAATACTATCATTAAGACAAACTTTTCCCCTAATACTTTCAAGGAGTTCAATTTAATTTCTCCCGATGACACGCAGTTTCAAAACCACTACCAAAGTAACTTTAGTGGGTGGTAGGTGATGTAGTATAAACTTTAAACGAAAAATTATGTTAAACTACGTCATCGCTTGTTGACCATTTTCGGACCACTCTCCCTACCGTCATAATCCACCTGACCCCCTAGCACTGAAAAAATGACGTCATGAGTAAAAAATCCTAAAATATTTCCAGTCTAAGGGAAATCCCTATTAAAGGTTTTAGCGAATTTCCCCTATCGGGAAGAAGCTATTACCGTAGGTCTCATGGTAAGACATAAGCCCAAGGTTACGATAACTTTTCGTTTTGGGGCCCCCAGAAGCAAAATACACCATTTGTTAAAATTTATATATATACATATATATATATATATGTGTGTGTGTGTGTGTGTGTGTCTGTTAGCACGATAGCGGCCGTAAAAATGGTCCGATCTTTATGAAATTAGGTATGTAAAGTGGTAATCAGTTGGACGAGTTCAAAAACCAGCCTGATCGACCACCAGAAGGGGGGATACCTTACCTTTTACCTTCTGTCGTGAACTTTTGCCAAAAATTTGGATTGTTCATGTCAAAACTTCACATATAGTTTCGGGTAAAGCGGGATGAACCCCCAAAAATGGGTTTTTCATATAGACAAATGAAAATGATAAAATTTTGGATTTCACCATTGAATTCAGCTTGGTTTAGATTTTGAATCATAGCTCTATGTCCATTGGTTACCAAGATATTGAAAGTGGTAAACACAGTACGTTGCCCCAATGTTAAACCTTATGGGAAATAAGTAAAATTCTATACCTCGTTTTTTTTCCCAACATATCTTGAGAAAACTTCAAGGTTTCAAGTTTTTTTTATATAGAAAAGTTAAAAACGACCATGGTTTGCACCACTGAAATCAGCACGAAAAACTAGCAATTTAGTATTCTGAATCATCATTGTTCCATTATTTTAGGAATAATGACTGAGCTTTTTGGGTATTTTGTATTTTTGGTCCATTGGTTGTCAAGATATAGAAAGCGGAACCAATACATTTTGTTCCTTTTAAAGTATCCTCAGGGGAATAATAAACCAAATTTTATATCTACCCCAGCGGGCGTGTAGCCCTAATATGTCAGTTTTAATAAGATAATATACTATGCACTTTATTTTCTGTGCAAAAACACTAACTGAAGTTGCCTCTACCATAGTGTTAATAAACTTCGTGCTTCAACTCAAGGCCACAATGTGGTCTTGCTCTACGTAGTATGTGAATAAGCCCAACGGATGTAATGGTCAACTTGTAGCGGCATATTGGTTCCAAGTGACGTCACTGTTACATATGCTAGTGTATATATTTAAGCAACACATTTTTAGCTAAGCTTACTTTATCATTTGACAGTGGTGTCACTTCTAAACGCGCTCGAAGCAAGTGGTGCGAAAAATGCCCCATGTAAACCTCAATTGTCACCAATTGTAGTGGATATATTTCATGCTACCTACAAGCCAGTAAAAGTGACGCCACTGCAACATGCTAGTGTAACGCCAGCTTACACAGTCGTTGGTGTGACTGTGCCCAGAACCGAAGGCCACAGCAGATGCTCAATTGCATAGGCCATACAGATCTAAGACAATTGGCGATGCAAAGGAAGTGCATATTCAATAATTCTAATTCAATTAATTGCAGTCATTGTATGATTTAACTTACGCCAGTCATATAAATAGTACATTAGAAATCACAAACTTCATCAGGTTTGTTTGGTAAGTCAGAGAAAAGAAACTTTTGGAAAATATTTCACTTAATTAATTAAAGAAAATCATAAGATGAAGAAATTCAGTTCAAATAAATAGTATATTCAAAATGTTGAACCAATACCCTTAACTACATGTTAATTGAGTCATCATAAAGATTAAAAAACATTAAAATATCGCCTTTTACAAAAAAATGAGTTTTGTAGGGATTGAAATTACATTCAACTAAATGAAAAACTAGTATTTTTATCATCCCATAATTTTATAGCTACTTATTTAATTAATAATGTTTGTTTACAAAAAAATACATTTAAAAATACTCCCGTTGCAGCAGTCCTGCGTACTCAGCGAATTTCCATAGGATTTATTATGTATATGTGAGCATTTAACTTATTTGAAGGAAAGTATTGTTTGAATCGGGTTTAATTTGTAACACATACACTTTATTTATATAACATACACTGTATTTTATATAATTCTTAGTCTTTTAATAAAAAAAAGTAATCTTATTAGAGTATACAAATGTCAACAAACATACAGGGTGATTGAAAAGTCTGGGTACGGCTTAATATTTTGAAAAATAATAAACGTAGACCTACAAAACTTGGAATCAAGTTATAAGGCATATAAATCTATCTTAACACATATCCAGTGATCCGCTACCTCCTCAGGGGGACGGCCCGCCAGGAGTCAGGAGAAAATCTTAAATGTAAGCATAGGTTGATATGCACATCAAATTAAAGGTCTATTTTTGTAGAATACAACGCCGCAAACCGCACTCAAAAAGGTTGACCCAGTACAAAATGGCAGCTGTTCAAAGATTCAAATAAATACCAATTTCTTTGAATACAAACAATTTTTATCATTTTATTTTTTATCATTTTTTATATACGGTTGTTTAAAGATTTAATAAAAAAAAACAATTTTTATTAAATCTTTAAACAACCGTAATTTTTTAACGGATGGTCCTTTTTGAATGCGGTTTGCGGCATTCTTCTTAGCTTAAAAAGCTCTTTAAAATGATATAAAAAATGATAAAAATTGTTTGTATTCAAAGAAATTGGTATTTATTTGAATCTGAACAGCTTCCATTTTGTACTGGGTCAACCTTTTTGAGTGCGGTTTGCGGCGTTGTATTCTACAAAAATAGACCTTTAATTTGATGTGCATATCAACCTATGCTTACATTTTTCTCCTGACTCCTGGCGGGCCGTCCCCCTGAGGAGGTAGCGGATCACTGGATATGTGTTAAGATAGATTTATATGCCTTATAACTTGATTCCAAGTTTTGTAGGTCTACATTTATTATTTTTCAAAATATTAAGCCGTACCCAGACTTTTCAATCACCCTGTTTAATCAATGAATTCTAAACACTCAAAACAAACAAATAACTTAATCTCATGAAAAAATTAAATTCAACCATATGTTCAGTTTCATAATTAAACACCCCTGATGTAGCAGACCAGCATCTCCAGCTAATTTCAATAAAACATATTATCAATCCTCATCATTGTAAACATGCCATATATTATGCTACATTTTCAGGCAGTTTAGACCAGATACTTGCATTACTCTAGCTGCCATCCTATTCATATAAAAAAGTCGATACCTAAAAGTCTTTCTCTTAGAGCTAAAAAGTTATGTAGTAATCAGAATGATTTCAACAACTACATAAATAAACTTTCTCAATCTCTCCAAGAACGAGGTTACCCTAAAAAACTTGTAGACAAACAAACAAAAGCTCGAAAAAACACAAAAATCACAAACAATGCTAATGACCCAAAATTTATAACTCAACTAGCAGTTGCCCGTGGCTTCGCTCACGATAAAAATTGTAACTCCCTGCTGCTCAAATGAAGATAGGGCCACATACTGAGTTTATGATTAAACAGATAAGGCAAAAACAAATGACGGCTTTAATTTAACTAACTAAATTAAATTTAACTTTTATATAGTACACATCACCTAAAAAATCAACAAAACAACCATAAAACCATTATGAAAGTAACAAAATTGTAAATCAGCTGTATCCGTATGTAAGGCTTGAACCATCTGCTTGTTGAATGAACATTGAAAACCAAACAAAAGATCATCCATTCCATTTACTTAAGAAAACTTATAAACTTTGACCTCGCCAAGACCCCTTAAAAGTTTAAATTAAAAAAACGTTCTTAGCGGATGCTTACGCCATAAAGAACGTCCATGCAAAGGTCCAAGACCAAGGTTGTAAGACAAGTGGTTTGGGCTGTGCAGTGATAGGTCAGTGGTATTGGACAAATGTAAAGAAGGTAAACTTTCATTAATCAGAAAGATGTTTTCAGGAGTCTGCAAAGACCGCACGTCTGCTGCGACTGGAGTTATTCTATTACTACCCCCCGCAGAAGGTATTTCTATTTGGCCTCCCTGTACTATACATGCGGGCAGATTCAGCGCCCCGCCGACAAAGCCCTCAAGTGTGTCACTGCCCTAGGAAAGCTTACGCCCAATATCGTCAGATATGCTCGCATGTATGGTATTGAGTGGCACTTAGGCAGGATATAAATACCCCCGTCGCAGCAGACCAAGTATACAGTTTTCTGTTTCATGAAAGTATATGTACGTAAAACGTAGAATTTTCCCTTGATTTAATGTCAAAAAACGTTCTAAGGTTTTTAGGGTCTATCTTGAACGAAAAAATACCCCCGTTGCAGCAGACCTCCAGACTATGCATGACCTTATTTTATTTCTTCCATAAGAATAACATAGGGAATGAGTATGCAGGCCTGCTGCAACAGACATACAGACATTTTGTGGTTTCAAAACAATATCATGTGAATCTGAACCATAAAAGCCACATATACCAAGTTTTATTAAGGTGTGTTGAGTAGTAACCGAGATATAGAATTTTTCTTATTTTCCATGAGGATAAAATAGGGACAATGTGCTGTGTTTTCCGCTTTAAATATCGTTCAAATGGTGTTTTTTGCTTCTGGGAGCCCCAAAGTGAAAAGTTATCATGGCCTCGGGCTTAGGTCTTGCCATGAGACCTATGGTAATAGTTTATTCCTTTAAGGAAATTCGCTAATTCCGTCAATGAAATTCGCTAAAAGACAAAAGCAATTTCTTTTTCTAATGATGTACATAAAATAAATGGTTTAAATTAGCTCTTTCAATAACAGCTGTTACAGGGAAGAAAGGTCTTTAAATTATCTCTAGTCAGTGATTTATTTTATGTTCTATTCCTGACAGCTGATTTGACATACTACTTTTTTTTGCTTTTTACATCTGTTTAGATATAAACAGTTCATCAATTATTTTGTACTAGCAGAACCCGTGGCTTCGCTCACGATAAACATTATCGTCTAACCTTGATATGAAGAATCTAGAGGACTGAATAGAAAATATTTATATCAAGGAATATGTCATGTAGAGATATGTTTGTTTTATGGCGGAATGTAGGATAAAATGTAGATACCACAGTAGGATGTAGGATACCACAGTAGATAGTGAAGGTTTTCTTTTCACCGTTATAACTCGAAAACGGCCGGACCGATTTTAACACCAAATGAGTCGATTTTAAGGTACTTCTTTGTAGATTTACCATTACGTCCCTGGATTGCCTAGTAGGGCATCAATTAAGTACAGTAAAGGGCTGAATGTTCGAAACAGTTATGGTGCTATCCGTGGGCAGTATTTCAAACTCGATTCACTTAGTTTTTAACTTAAAATATGGACGGGTAGGAATAATTTAAGATTAACCACTGATTGCAGCATTTATTTTTCCGTGAAAAGCCGGGGCACCGTCGAATTGGATGAAAAAGGAATTTGCCAAATTATTGTAACTGGCATGATTGTAATTATGAACATGAAGGACGGCCTAAGGAAATAACTATAGCTCCCGCTGCCTAAAAAGATGGTACCACATAATGAGCTTATGATTGAACGTATAAGGTACGAAACTAAACGAAATTTAACTTTTATATAGTACGAATAACCTAACAAAATCATCAAAACAACCATAAAACCATGATAAAAGGAATCAAATTATAAATCAGCTGTAACAACGTATCCGTTTGTGAAGCTAATATGCTTGATTGAGTAAAATTGGAAATTTAAACAAAAGATCATCCATTACATTAACATGGGGCATTTTCAAAGCTTCAGCTCCACGAAAAACCTCTAAAAACCTCGAATTAAAAAATCCGTTCTTGGTGAATGTCAACACTCTGTAAGGAACGTCCATGCAAATTTTCAAGGTTCTAGGTTAAGTAGTTTTGGATGTACAATGATAGGTCAGTGGTATTTGACAAAAATATAGTAGAAAAGGTAGTATAAATATAACTTACAATAAGGGATTTGTATAATTTATAAATTTTTACATAAGTAGATCAAAGAATCATATCATTTCAGCACATTCTATTTGTGACTGAAAAACCACTGTTCTTTTCTCTTTCCATCTTACCGGGATTTAGTCTCAAGACTCAGCCACAAAAGGCAGTATGCTCTTCACGTTTAAAACTGCGTAACTCCCGCTACCGAATTATAGATGGTGCCACTTAACTAATTAATGGTGGACTTTATCTAAACTAAATGTAACTTTTATATGGTACATTATTATGTCCTTGAAACAAATCAACAAAAATCAATGAAGCCATGATCAAAGAAATCAATTTATTATCATCTGTATCAACGTATACATTTTCGAAGCTAACTACCAGCTGATTGTTTTATGAACATTAAAAATGTAAACAAAAATCGTCCAACATACTTTTAAATGGGAAAATTTGAAAACTTCGGCCTCACCAAAAACTCCTTTATACTACGAATTTTGTAAAATCCGTTCTTAGCGGATGCCTACGCCCTAATAGGAACATCCATGCAAGGTTTCAAGGTTCTAGGTCAAGGAGTTTGGGCTGTACGATGTTTCCACTGAATGGTATTTGACAAATATATAGTAGATTCTACCACAACTTAAACTTGGTCGAGATAAAATAAAATCGTGTTTTAGGATTTTGCAGTTAGATTTCAAAAGTACTTGTGATTTAATAAATTGCCTAAAAATATCAAACATTTTATTCTTGATGAGTAGATTCCATGAGCAAATGGATTATGTACGAAAACTAACGATGGATTAAATGCTACTTTTATATAGTACATAAAAAATAAATATTATAAACCAAAACATAAAACTGAATGAAATCATTAAACATCTGTAACGACGAATCCATCAGTGAAGGTAACTACCATCTGCTTGGAAATCTGAAAATGTAAACAAAACATCATCCCCTTTAATTATTATGGGGAAACTTGGTTAAAATCAAATAAAACTCGGTTTTTAGAAGCTTGCTATTTAATTTAAAAAAGACGTACGCTAGTTTTAAGTCGTCTAAAGCCTTCTCATATGTGCATACTACACAGGAAAAAAGTTTCAGCCATATCAGTACTCTAGTTTTTGCGTGAAAAGCGGTCTAAAGTGTGATGTTGAGCGTTACCAACACACATCGTGACATAAATTGAGAAAAGGCTTGATTCAGATTCTCTGACCTTCAAAACGCAAAAATAACCGAAAATTTCATAATTCTAAGCAATGTACAGACAAAACTCTAATTTTATTTATATAGAATACCATCCTGGCTTGTATAAAATTAACAAAATTTTAAAAGTTTAATTCCCTATTCTTCAGAATTCTCCTGACACCCGTAATCTATTTCAAAAAGTCCCCAAAGTTATCTTCAGGAAACCTCCCAATTTAAAAAATATGATTTCGAAACCTAAAGTTAACTATGATGAAGATAAAAAATCAAATAACTCAAACCCAAGGAAAATTGGATGCAACCCTTGCAACCGACCTAGATGTGGCACATGCAATATAATCCTTAATTCCAATTCGTTTCAAAGCAACATTACTGGTAAAAGTTATCCAATAAGAAGAAACATCGATTGCAACACCAGTAATGTAATATATAACTTAAAATGCAAATATTGCTCCAAGGATTATATTGGCCAAACGATCACGCCACTTAGGGTCAGAATGACCAACCATCGATTTGACGTCCACCACCTAAACCCAAACAGGCCGATATCAGCGCACGCTATCTCTCATAACAAAAACAAATTGGAAGACTGTTACACACTTAAAGGCATTTACCATGTTGAGCCTAATGTTGACAAGGAGACAAATGCTCACAATTTGAGAAATGTAGAGATAGCTCATCAAATGATATTAAAAACAAGACAACCTGATGGCCTCAATATACGCTGACTCTCTGGACTGTTTTAAGTCAATCAAACAAATCAACATCTGGAGGATATGATTTCAAAATTTATCATGTGATTTTTCTTTTATTTACATAATTTGTTTACATAATAGTTTATTTTATTTTAACCTTATCCAGCTTTGTTTTGAAAACGATGTAATTATTCGAAATATTAACAACTTATTTGAGCTGGAAAATGTTTTTGTTTTAATTCTTTTAGTTTTTAAATAATCTTGAATATATAGATATATATATATATATATAAAAATTCGAACGAATGGTATTTTTTTCTTCTGGGGATCCCAAAATGAAAAGTTAACATGGTCTTGGACTTAGGTCTTACCATGAGTCCTACCGTAATAGCTTATTCCTTTAAGGAAATTCGCTAAAATTAATCAAATTTTTGTTGGCACCATTGGATTCGCGTAAAAAAAAACAAACAATTTAGTATTTTGAATCATTGCTCTATGTCCATTGGTTACCGAGATATTGAAAGTGGTAAACACAGTACATTGTCCCAATGTTAACCTTATGGGGAATAAGTAAAATTCTATATCTCGCTCATTTCTCAACATATCTTAATTAAACTTGGTTTGTGGCTTCATCTAGATGAAATCTAATGTATTTTAGTCTAAAATCCCCAAAATTTCCATTTTTGTGGCAGCAAACCTGTATAATCATTCCCCATGTTATCCTTATGGGAAATAAAAAAATTCTATATCTGCCTTATTTTTGAACATATCATAATAAAACTTCGTATATAGCTTCTTCTAGTTAAATACTAAATAATGAATTAAAACTAACCAGTTTTAACATACCTGTTGCAGCAAACCTGCATACTCATTCTACATGCTAACCTTATGGGTAATAAAATAAGTTGTGTAGTTTGCTCATTCCTCAAAATATACTGATAAGAAATGGCATGAGGCTTCATACAGTTGATATCTACTTGATTATGGCTTAAAATATCCAAATCATCAAATTACTGAGGCAGCAAACCTGTGTACTCTCTTTTCCAATGTTAAACTTATGAGAGGTAAATACAATTGGATAGCTTTCTTATTCCTCAGCATATCTTGATAAAACATGTTATGTGGCTTCATATAGTTTAGATATATTGGATTGTAGCCTATAATACCTCATTTTCAAATTTCTGTGGCAGCAAACCTGCATTTTTCCATACTAATCTTATGGAGAATAATTTATTTTTGAATAGCAATTGTGGGCATTTGGCAAATCACAGGATGAGGGAACAGGGCTCAAATTAAATGTTTTAATGTCAGGGACTCAGGAAAAGTACTGTAATTTTTTAAAGTTTGCTAGAAAACAAAAAATAACATAAAATAACTACTGCCATTTAAGTAGCATTGGGAAGTAGCATTGGGATCTAAAACGTCTGCTTTGTTTACATTAAAACATGTGAGCTGATGTTTGATTCAAAGTCACATGGTGGATACAGACATATGGCTTACTTAAAGGCCAGGTAACTAAATATGTCAAATAAATGTAGAGTAGGATTCACCTAAGTTGGCCAAAGCATGTACTAATCATCTCATCAAAAATTTGTATACAAATCACATTGAAAACATTGTTGGTTACACATGGTGTTTGTTTACATTTTCTCCCAACTGTCAAATCGCCACGTTGCGTTTGTTTACAATGTTGTTTATAGGTTATAGAATGTTTATAATATCGCCTATTTTTAGAATTTTCCAGTTTCATCCAACCTTTTTACATAACTGTGAAGTTTAATTTGAATCTATTTCTTGATTTACATGTATTTCAGTTAGTTGGGTACTTGTTTATTTTTTTCTAGGCCAATTTTAATAAGTTTTGACCGCAATCTCTCTTGTCAGATGCTGACTTGCAGTAAGTAGTACTGGCCAATCGTAAACTCGCATATTTTTCTTTGCAAATATTATTTTAAAAGAAAATCTAAGACTATTAATCATGCCGCATCTATGACACGCCCTCTCCCTTAAAAAAAATACTTTATTTTGGAAAGCCCCTCAGTAATATTTTAAGTTGCGGAAGATAACTTTCAGATGCAATATTGCATCAGAACTTTCTCACTACTGCAAGTGCTATACTAAACAGATGTTCGTTGACAATGTTTTCAGCACAGCTGGATTTTATGGTTAAGTTCGTAAAAAGATAATAGTTTGTTTACTTTCATTTTGGCCAACTTACGTGAATCCTACTCTACTACAGCGAATACAGATTTTTACTGATGTTGTTTATGAAATTTTGTTCTCAAAACTTAAACAGCTGGTCATTTCCCCATACGATTAAATTGGAAAAGCCAGCTGTTTTGAAGTTTTGAACATTGCATTTTCGTGCCAAGTATAGGCTATTATTTTTTATAGCCTTTTGATCTTAAAAGCCACTAGGAGAGTATTTTTGCACGCTTTCTTTTGAATGTATATTGATTTTACTTGATGCGAGACTTCATTTAAATTATTTATTGATGCACTTGAAATTCGCTGAGTATGCAGGACTGCTGCAACAGGGGTATTTTCTTCTGCAAGGGTGAGGTCTGCATGTTCCTCCTTTATGTAGTCTAGAAGTTGTTCATTTTGTTATCTACTTGCTCTTCATTGTGTGATAGATCTTGTAGATTTGTTATCGTTGCAGTGTTGCCACACCAGGAAAGTGCATCTCCGATGAAGTCTATGGCTCGTTTGGAGCGAGAAGATGTGTTGAAGAATTTTAATTTGAACGATGGGTCAAGATTCATTTCATTGGTGTTGAAAATAGTGTTTATTTCGTTTTGTAGATGTAGTAAGTAATTCTGGTTAGTGCAAAAAGGAGTTTGGATTTGTCAGGGAATTCTTGCATGTTGCTTCTTGCCCTATAGTTGAAGGTAGCTTGAATGAAGACTTAGTAAGGTAGGGAAATTTGTACAGAAGCTGAGTAGTCGAGTAGTACGGTATGATGGTTGGTATTTCTGTGAAGTGAACTCCTGATACCACATGTATGGGTATGTCAGCCTTCGTATTAGTTATGAAGATCGTAAATAAGGTTGAAAAGAATACTGTAGGGCAATAGTTCGTGGCCATCATCTTATCCGTGGCGGTAGTAATGAAGTGTCAGGCAAAGAGCACTGTTGATGCTGGCGCGGCGTTGTTATGGAGAATGGATCAGCTGTAGCAAGAAGCCGGTACGCAAGTGTGACGTCTGAGTGCAAAGTCAGCGGTGTAGCTGTGACGTACGGTGTCCTCGTCTCCCGCGGGTCGTGCCTCCAAACTGCGCTGCGCAGCTGTTGATGTCAATACAATTATGTGAAACAAATTCTGCTGCTCAGAGAAATCTTTGCTGGTCATATTTTTGCCTTGTATTACCCCTATTTATTTTGAATACTAAAATTAAAATTAAATGTTTACAATGTTATGTATGTTCAGTGACAAGAATAACTAATAAATCGTTCCTTGTTTAAAATGTTACATTATTTTGTTCTTTCAAATATTACCTAAAATCTACTCATAGAAAATCTTTGCTTTCTTTTCACCCTTAAATAGTATTATTTCCTTTGCTCCCTTTACCACGATTCCCTAATACTCTTATCATTACATTGTTCTACGTGAGTATATATATATATATATTTTTTTAATAACTTGTTAATGGTTTAAAAACCAAAGTTCTTACTTCTCTACAAAGTAAAAGTGAGTTCATATATTATCATGTTTCTAAATAGTTGTCAATATCAGTGCTGAGCTCAGACTTTATTGGGAATGTTATCACAGAGAATGGTGTTCTCGAACCAAACACAAATGTTAGTTGATCAGGCTAACACTCGGAGTTTATTTAAGAATGTCTCTCTACTACATGTTCATCACTTCATAAAGTTTATGCATATAGCCTATTAACTACTTTAAAAGTTAATAGTCAGGTATTCATTTAATAATTAGCATTTCATTAATGCTATTAATATCACAATCGGGAATACGTATAACTTCATATACATTTTGTTCTTATTTACATCTATTCCAAGCAATGGAGTATAATTCAATGATAGAGAGAGAGAAATCAACTTTATTAAAAATTGATAGCTGTCTGGAATCCCAGATGACCAATAGATCCAGCATACACAAATAATTTTTTTTATAATTTAAGTTGTATAAATTTAAAAATATAAAATAAAATTGTTAAAAAATCTTAGGGATTAGTTGAGAATAGATGGTCTAATAACCAAAAAGTGGACACTCTCTTAATCACCCATCAGATGAACTTTCCTCACTCCAGGAAATTACTTGCGTTCAGCATCATGGACAATGGCTAAATACAGTAAGTTTTGGTATAACTGATCAATTTTCTGACGTCTTTAATGATTAGATTTTTATTTTGCTCCATGATTTACGAGTTATTGTATACTCAAGTGTGCTAAGTAAGTTATGTTTTAATTTTGATTTGGTCTTTAAGGGGATGTACAGAATTTAAGCGAACAAGATGTTAGCGGGATCAACCAAACATTTTGGTTAACTTGAAGGGTATTTAAGAGGGCATCTACTGTAAATTCATAAACAATGAGGGTAGGCTTATTTATTAATTGAGCCAAAACATTTTTGAATTAAAAAAATAAAACATTTATTGAACCAACAATGTTACTGCAATACTCACATCCAAGCACTAGAGCCATCATACTTTTTCATAGCCTATAAGAGTACTTTTTCCGCCTTGCAGTGTCTGTATTAGTGAATCTGCAGTGTGGACTCTGCAGGCAACAGAGGCACTTTCCTCTACGGGTAAAAGAAATTAAATATGTAGTAAAATTTAAAATAAATTAAATTTAAAATGTACTTATTCAAGGGATAGTCTATAGATAACTTATCGCCCTTAGGGAGGGAGGGTGATTCTTGACAGCTTATTACACTGTTATGGGGGAAAAGCGCTCCTCACAGTAGCACTAAAACCTAAATATAATTCTTAGCTTGTTATATCAAAAATTTATAATTCCCTTAAATACATAAGGCTTTTCTTACTACTGAGTGGGACGGGGTGATAGAATAGTGTTACGTAATCTTTAAGAGGTTGTATGTTCCACTTTCACAAGAGGGGGATGAGGAATTTGATGCTCATTTTAGCAGTTTGTAGCTGGTACTTGTGAAACCCATTTTGAAATAGACTCCTTCATTCTGTTGTTAGTAGCGATTGTACAGTAAACTCCCGATTATCCCAGGTCTTCGGGACCAAGACTACCTCGGATAACACGAACCTCGGATAATATGGGATTTATGTGTGTTTTTTGGATGGGCTGTAACAAGACCAATTCAAAATGTTTTATTAGATATAGTATTTAGGCTACCAATAAATACGACAATGAAAGTCCTTTCGAGTTGCAAATAATATATTTTTAAGTAAATACACTTGTTTCACACATTATTATAACGGTTAGTAATAAAAACACATATTTAAGCTTAGAGCTGCCTCGGATAACCAGGAGTCTCGGGTAACCAGGGATCACATGATTGAGAGTATACTGTAACTATTTCTAAATAAACTATACATTTTGATATATTTGCTAAAAAAATATACTTATCCTGTAGCAACTCCAAAATCACAGCTTTTGGACAGACCTGTGCCTGAACCCTCAAAGACATCGAAACCCAACCACCATAGAGCATATCATGAGATTCCCAGCTACAATTTGATAGTAAGATCAAGGGTCTACGATATGATGTTTTGTGAGGACAAATGTGTGTGTTATGTTATGTGTCAGTATGTACTGACATACTGACACATAACTCTCTTTTTAGCCTATATGCGGTACATAATATGGATATTGATTCATTGGACCTAATAAATGTTATTGCAATACTCACCAGCTCGTTTCCTTCCTGGTCAATATGACAATGCCCCCTCTGAAGATAAAAGACTTCAACTTTTAAAGTGGTCTTCCCTCATGATCTTCTAGAAGAATATAACCATTTTAAAAGTTTACCGTTTAAAATAGCCTAATTTCACAGCTTGATTGAACTAAATTAAACTGTTAGTCTTGGAACTTCAATGAAGTTAGCAGCTTCTGAATACTTTAATGCCGATGAGGCCAAACTTTCTTGCGTTAGCAAAAAATCATCGAAATCGAATCCATCAACATTAGTGTAGTGATGAACATGAGCTTTTCTTCTGTAAAGAAGATTGAAATGTTTGAGAGAATCTGAAAAGAAGGTAGACATACTAGCTGAATTTACTAAACATAAGATTGCTCTCTTTTGGTTGACCGGAGGAACAGAACAAAGACCTGTTTTAATCCCTGAATGATTCCAACCAGTGAATTCCACTTTAGATCGAAACCTTTTGACATAATCCCTTAGCATAGTAAGTGTAACATCCCCTCGACACAGCAGAGCAGAACTTAATAATTTTCCCGCTAATGCATTTACTCTTACAAGTTGGTTCTCCCTTGAACAAGCTTCTAGAATGAGATCTCGCTTTTTATTTTGAAAAGATAAGTCTCTAGTTGAATACAGTTCAAGAGGGCTAAGACTAGAACTAAAATAATGAAGTCCTGGCTGTGGTACTAAAGAACTAAGATCACTTATATCACAGTTAAGAGATCCTGAAAATCTTGACCCGCTAGTCAAATGTAAGAGCATATTGACTATGATTTTGTTGGCGTCCTCAAATGGTTTCACACCACGATTGAAGTTATGTTTCTTGCAAACATCCAAAAGCGCTTTATTGTCCACGGGGATAACACAAGAGGCATGTTCTGTTAATAGACGAAGGGAGTGTCCAATGTTGTAAGGGCTTGTAACAACATCATTATACTGACCAGGATGAACACAGGTAACAATTCTGTCTACACGAGGGAACTGTTCTTCAAGGAGGCACGTTATTGCAGACCCCAGCCCTGCTCCTGTTCCTCCACCTAAAGAAAACATCATGAAAAACCCAGTTAGAGAGTCACATTGTTCTGCTGTATGCTGAAACATATCACACAATGTTTCTTTGTGAAGATTAAAGTGACTGAAGTGCCCAACGGCCCAGTTATTTCCTGACCCCGGACTGTTGACAAGTTGGCATTTGCTGTCAAATAAGTACCGCATACTTCCGTGTTTAAATCTCTCTACTACTTTTTCTTCCATGTCTATCAGTAAAGATCTGGCAGAAACCTTATGTTGCTTTAAGTCTAAAACGGTTGCACTTGATTTGGGTAATCCTTGAGGGCAGTTGAAAAAACTTTTGAATGAACAGTCCAACCTTGAAAGAGGAGCTGACTCTACACATGGTTGTTTCTTATAAATTCCATATTCTTCTAAGACTGATGGCCAAAATACACTTCCAATTTGATTTCCACATTGTCCAACTTGAACTGTAACATACTCGCCCATTAGTCTTGAACAAAATAAACTCTTATATATTTCATCCTAATGAAAGGAATGGCGGAGCAAATGACCAGAATAGTTAGGTATTGTTAATTTTACACTATAAACTGACTTCTCAGGCAGGGTAGCACATTGCCATCAAACTACTAAAACTGTTAACCATCAATAAGTTTTTTTCTGCAAAACCTGGGCAATATGATGATAAACTTTATTTAAATGGTCGAATCAGTTCAAATTAATTGATATTCACCAAAATTGCTGAAATTAAAATGCCAAAATAACAAAACTCACAAGTAAAAACAATAAATTAGTAGTCTTGCCGCACCATATTTCGGCAGACGACGACTCGGGTGAAGTTAGCTGGCGACCAGCTGACGAGTACAGAGGTCGTAAAACTGTCACAGGAGTCCAGGTAGCCAGTTGGTATACCTCCATTAAATTAAAAGAGACCACAACCAAATTAACATTATAAGGTTTAGTTCCTATATATTATCGATATGTAGGGGCAGATTACCTTCTACCTATCAGTGTTTTCAAATTTTTCCCGACATGTTAAGCCTTCGCAATTGAAAATCAAAGTAAAAAACGTTATTTCGCACGGTGAATTATCTGCTTATGAAGTCCCGCTACCACAGTTTAAATGTAACGGGATTAACTATTTGTAGTGAATAAACCTGACTTGGTTTATGATTTTTGATTACTGTATGTGAAAGATCAGATTCCATTCTATTATTTAGCATTTTCAAATTTCTCGACACTTTTGATCTTCGGTTTCAAAACCAAAGTCAAAAACGGGGTTTCGCATAGTTCAGAACTTACTTATAATCAGCCGCTACCACTGTTATAATTCCCTATGTAATCGATGTGTAGTGAATAAACCTGAATTGGTTTATGATTTTTGATTACTGTATGTGAAAGATCAGATTCCATTCTATTATTTAGCATTTTCAAATTTCTCGACACTTTTGATCTTCGGTTTCAAAACCAAAGTCAAAAACGGGGTTTCGCATAGTTCAGAACTTGCTTATAATCAGCCGCTACCACTGTTATAATTCCCTATGTAATCGATGTGTAGTGAATAAACCTGAATTGGTTTATGATTTTTGATTACTGTATGTGAAAGACCAGATTCCATTCTATTATTTAGCATTTTCAAATTTCTCGACACATTTGATCTTCGGTTTCAAAACCAAAGTCAAAAACGGGGTTTCGCATAGTTCAGAACTTGCTTTTAATCAGCCGCTACCACTGTTATAATTCCCTATGTAATCGATGTGTAGTGAATAAACCTGAATTGGTTTATGATTTTTGATTACTGTATGTGAAAGATCAGATTCCATCCTATTATTTAGCATTTTCAAATTTCTCGACACATTTGATCTTCGGTTTCAAAACCAAAGTCAAAAACAGGGTTTCGCATAATTCAGAACTTGCTTATGAAGTCCCGCTACCACTGTTACAATACACTGTGTAATCGATGTGTAGTGAATAATCTAGACTTGGTTTATGATTTTTGATTACTGTATGTGAAAGATCAGATTCCATTCTATTATTTAGCATCAAATTTCCCGACACTTCTGATCTTCGGTTTCAAAACCAAATTAAAAACGGGCTTTTGATTCTGTTGACAGAGAAATCCTAATACGTAGACTGGAAATAAGTGGAGTACGGGGAGTTGCTCTTGATTGGTTTAGGAGTTACCTGTGTGAGCGTTTTCAAATAGTGTCAATTCTTGGTCAATCCAGTGCTCATCTTCGGATTGATTACGGGGTTTTACAAGGTAGCACATTAGGGCCTCTTCTTTTCCTTCTTTATTTAAATAATTTGGGTAGGGTTAATTTGGAACAAGGACGGGTTTTTCTTTATGCTGACGACTCAGCTTTACTTTTTGAGGGCGACAGCTGGGAGGAAGCGTACCGTTTGGCGGAGCGGGGCCTATCCTCTGTCAAGCGGTGGTTTCATCAAAGCCGGCTCTCTGTAAATATTTCAAAAACAAAGCATATACCTATTTCTCTGAGAGCCGACCACGATCCAGTTAACCTGTATCTACGTTTACATACATGTGGGAGTGACAGGGCGAATGAATGTAAAATCGTGTGAGTGTATTGAAAGAGTGGCCGAATATAAATATCTCGGCGTTATCTTCGATAATCGTCTGAAGTGGGCTGGACATATTACATTTTTAAGAAATAAGCTGCGTAAATTTATTTTTATTTTTTGGGATATAAATAATGTCCTTGCTCCAGATCTGGTTAAAATTGTATATTTTGCTTATATTCAGTCTTTGTTACAGTACGGAATTTTAGCTTGGGGCAGCTGTTTTCAAAGTATTTTAACGCCATTGGAAATTACCCAAAAATCTATCATAAAAGCGGCATGGAAAAAAATCGACGATATCCTTCGAACCTTTTATTTGATGAATTTAAAGTTCTCAGTATCCGCCAACTTTTTATGAAAAAATTAATTTTATACATCCGCAGTAATCTGAATTCTTTGTTTCGTCATCCTGTTCATAGATATTCTACAAGATATGTTATCAATACCGGTATGGTTGCCCCTCGATTGAATAAAACAATAAATACTACCTCATCTTTTTATGTAGCTAATTCAGTATTCCCTCGACTTCTGAATCATTAAATATCCTCTACCCTGTAGCAACCGCACTTATAAAAAAATTGTTGACAAATGGCTATTGAAGATAGGGCGAGATCAAATTAAGACTTTCTTTACTTCCCCGTATACCTAGGGTCAAGGTCACAGAGCGATTGCAACTGCGTATGGGTGTGTGATTGTGAGTGCGTGTGTGAGTGTGAGTGAGGGTCCGTCCGTCCGTCGAACGCGTGTTTCCTGTGAATGTGAGCATGACTGGACCGAGATTCTCGGTTATTGTAATGGCGTTTTTACTTTTATATTACTGTTGTATTATTACTCCATAACTTCCGTCCTAAATGTAAACTATTGTCCCAGTTGTATTTGCGTGCATATTTTGTTTTTGTTTAAATTTATCTTTGTACTTTTATGTTTAATTAAAACTTACTATATTTCATTTTTTTACTAAAATAATTCCTCTAAAGTGGCTGATTTGTTACTCGTTCCCTACCCACAGGCTTTGACCCATGTGGGGAACTAATTCCTATTGATAATTTATATTATGTGAATAGTATCATTGTAAAGTTGTTAAAGGAATAAACGAATATCAATTTCATTTAATTTCAAATACACTACCGTATCCCTCTCTTTCAATTTTGCCGAGATTTAGTTTCAAGACTCAACCTCAACCACAAAAGGCAGCACGCTCTTCAGGCTTTAAACTATTGAGGTCGAATTAGTATAAACGCCTATAATTCACTTTGTAATCGATCTGTAGTGAATAAACCTGACTTAGTTTATGATTTTTGATTACTGTATGTGAAAGATCAGATTCCATTCTATTATTTAGCATTTTCAAATTTCTCGACACTTTTGATCTTCGGTTTCAAAACCAAAGTCAAAAACGGGATTTCGCATAGTTCAGAACTTACTTATAATCAGCCGCTACCACTGTTATAATTCCCTATGTAATCGATGTGTAGTGAATAAACCTGAATTGGTTTATGATTTTTGATTACTGTATGTGAAAGATCAGATTCCATTCTATTATTTAGCATTTTCAAATTTCTCGACACATTTGATCTTCGGTTTCAAAACCAAAGTCAAAAACAGGGTTTCGCATAATTCAGAACTTGCTTATGAAGTCCCGCTACCACTGTTACAATACACTGTGTAATCGATGTGTAGTGAATAATCTAGACTTGGTTTATGATTTTTGATTACTGTATAGTAAACGTCAAAGTCAAAAACGGGTTTTCTTACTGCTTGCCTCCGCTATAAAGGAATATACATGCAAAATTTCGTGCTTCAAGGTTTGGCCTGGGTGTTGATCGGATTTTCGCATTTAATTATATAGATGATGTTTTCATGTTATGTGTATTTCAACGCCAGTGATATTTTTTTACGTTTTGATCGAGAACGATCCAAACCCGGGTATTGTTTTATCTAACGGTGACCTTTTGTTAAATAGCAACATTAATTCATAGCCAAATGAGAAATGACAACTGGACCCAGTTTCGATCCTGTCAGGAATCGAACCGGCGACCCTCAGGTTATGAGGTGAGCGCTTTATCCACTCATTGTTTATGATTTCTTTAGAAATTTTATGATTAAGTGATTTTCAGGATTAAGATACAATTTGTAAAATTGTTAGAAATCATGATACATTCATAGTGTACCTGAAATTCGTCATCTTACCAAAACCCCTCGCCAAATCCGTCAGGCAGCTGCAGGGTCCGTAACATTCCGACGCGTTCTCAATAAAAGAATGCGGTGCAGGCGAGGCAAGGGTCAGGACCCGAGGTAATGACCCTCTCCTCAGGATAACGATATGTAAAATAGGTCCAAGTAACCAAAATATAAAAAGGAAGGAATCCAGTTATTTTTTCAAGCTTAATACGCAATTAGAAAGTTGATTAGTATATACACTAACTATTAAAACAATATAATAAAAGTATTAACTAAGGCGCATACAAAAGCACATTTTTTATATCTTCAACATAAATCGTTAACATAGTCATAAACCTATAAAGCATTAACGCTTCATGTAATACACAAAATCTAATAATAAATTAAATAAGAATATAAGTCAATTAATAAGATTTAATTCAACTCATTTATATTATTGATTATCAAAAATAATAATAATAATAATAATAATAATAATAATAATAATAATAATAATAATAATAATAATAATAATAATAATACAGGTATCATCAAGATTCGTCAATAACATGTGAATCAGTTCTCACAATGAGTCGATTGACGTGATGAATTACAGGTATAAGCAACTTTCACAGAGGTAAACAACTGATGTTAATTAAATCACAAATCATGTCTGGCTATTTAACAAGCGGCATCTCGGGTAAAAGGAGTCGTTTTGTTTAAACATGGCATTACTAATCTGTTTTTATATTCTTCTTAAAAAAATAATTTATATAAATTATCCAACCTACCTCATTTATACACTACAGTTACTTGTTGTTTTAAAAGAGACCATTGGCCAAATCGCCTAATGCATACAATGTAAAATAATTACACCATGAATACAAGCAGGGCTACCCACATTAGGGAACATATAAGTTACAATTCAATAAAATTAAGAATAAGAATAATATATATTTTCCAATAAGTCAAATATTACACACTGTTAATATAATGTGCTCTACTGATAACAGTTCATGTTTAGCTCTGTAAATTTAAACACATTTTTTAAAATAATTAAGTATTAATCACTAATAACTGTGTAATACTACTGTACTATGCTACCACTAATACTGTGTAGTTGTGTGTACCTCTAGTAACTGAGTTAAATTGGGAGATCTCCATGATGTAATTTAAGTTGACATAATTAAATGGCCATTTAGCATGACCACAACCTGGTCTGACTAAAAACACAAACCAAAGGTTGTTCATGCATAAATGGCCCCTCGGGGGAGAGGCGCTGGCAATCTGAAACAAAATGTTCATTAAAATGTTCATATATATATGTCTTATTTATTTGGGAGTTGTTGAAAATTTCGACGAACACCCTGTAAAAAGCATTTGTTGTAAAGCAAAACTGATTTTCAAACTTATGTTTACCATAACATTTTCAACATATTCAAACAAACCAATAACCAAAATATGAAAATGATATTTAAATTACACATCCTTATAATTACCATGTAATTTTTTGTATTTTATTTTTTTCGTGAATTAAAATTAACATTATGAGATGGTCCAAGGACTTACCTAATAGGTTACCTGAAATTATTATTCTCGTATACAACACATAGCCTATAAATTACTCAATTGCCAACGGCCCTAGCTAACCTGCCCTACACAGCGTACTAGCACTTTAACTATCAGGCGGCTGGTAGCCTTATCCAAGGCCGTCAAAGCTCGGTCCCTGTATAGCCTAGCAACTAGTCAAAACAAGTCAGCCTAGCAATGAGTTCAAAACACATCTTTTAAACCTTTATATCTTAAGAAAGGGTGTTTTTAAAAACGGTTGTGGGATTGAAACTAGTGTAAAAATCTAGTTTCACGTAAAGGTAGTGTTGTGACCCGTCATTTCAGGTAGACAACACCGCATTCACATTTGAAAAAATATATTGTATCCAATATGGCGGATCCAATATGGCGGTCGAATGGCCAACCACTCAAAACGAAGTACTTCCTACCCAACAATTAAGCATATAATGCACATTTTCGCCACTAACTGCTAAACGAGTAATACAATCTTTAATGTGATTGAAAAACATTGCGAAGAATTGGATTTCCTCATTTTTTTGCCCAGTAAATTAATTTTTTTATATCTTACAGTTTTTGGTCGATTAAAAAACAAAGTTTTCTACCCTAGGTGTCTAATAATATCATTAGGAGGTTATCATTAAAAAAATTCTTTTAATAGCAAAGAGGTCAAGGTTTCCAACTGGAAAAACCAAAAGGTACTGCCAGGTATCGATCGGTAGATCCACTTGAAAAATGTTTGCATGTCGGAATGCAACCGCAAATTGCTTGATGCCCACAGTGCACGGGTCAACAATCCTAGAACAATGAACGAGGGGTCGGGAGGGACATACCTGTGTATGGTGATACTTTTGAGTTAAGGTCAACATGAACACTCTGGAAAAATATATTGTATATTAATAAAACTAATTTATAAAGATGTAATTGAAAGATAGTCCAATAAATGTTACATCTTGAAGCCAACAAATATGCTCGTATAATATTATATATGTTACGATGAAATCTTTGATTAATCATTAAAACGTTTGGTCAAATAAGCAATTTATGATATATTCTTACAAACAAACGATAACATTTTTAAATAAACTAATAAACCATAATTATTGTTACGGATAATGTAAATATTTTGTGAATTTAGGCCTATTACCCTACACTAAGTTATATGCGTTACACATTTATAAATTTACTTTCTAAAGTCAACCGGTACTTATTTCATAATTTTAGTAATATATAATTAATTCTATTGTAATATATTTAGGCGTATTATATTTAACATTCGACTATATTTTAAAGATACAACGCACCACAAATTTTATAAAAGTTATTGTTTATTCAACAAAATAAAACAATAGTTTGATTCATAAGCAAGTTCTGCACTATGCGAAACCCCGTTTTTGACTTAGGTTTTGAATCCGAAAATCAGAAGTGTCGCGAAATTCGAAAACGCTAAATAATAAAATGGAATCTGATCTTTCACACATACAGTAATCAAAAATCATAAACCAAGTCAGGTTTATTCACTACACATCGATTACATTTTAGGTCTATAGAGTCCGCCCTTTGCGATATTTAAATTTACGGTATTTACATCAGTATGCCTCTTATTCTTTTATGTCAAACTGGTCAACAGGTTTTAGAGCAAAGTGCGGCGCAATGAAAGTTTTTAGTTGAAAACCCTGAAGCTGATATTTTTTATTCAAACTATATAAACCCAATGTTAGGTTTAATAAGATTAACTAGGAAGTTTCAGTATTTTAAAACTAAACTGAAAAATTATATGTTAGCACATGGTAGCCAATTCATACCATTTGAGGTGAAAAGGGAAATTAATGAGAAAACGTTTCTTCTCCTCATGCCAGTCTGAAATTGAGATGGAACCTTAATTCTAATTCAGCGCTTAAAAACGAATAGTTCGGATCAATCATTGAAATCATCAGTCTATTTGGAAATTTTTAAAAATTACACATTACAAATGACACATAATTGAACCAAACATTTGTTATCATTTCAGCGAGCGAAGCCGCGGGTATATCTACTAGTGTTTTATAAGTTTATAACTATGTTAACGTTTTATGTTGTAGATATAATAAAATGTGCTTTTGTATGCGCCTTAGTTAATACTATTGTTTTAAAAGTTAGTGTATATATTAAACAACTTTCTAATTGCGTATTAAGCTTGAAAAAATGACTGTATTTCTTCCTTTTTATATTTTGGTTACTTGGACCTATTTTACATATCGTTATCCTGAGGAGAGGGTCATTAGCTCGGGTCCTGACCCTTGCCTCGCCTGCACCGCATTCTTTCTTATTTACGACGCGTCGGAATGTTACGGACCCCGCAGCTGCCTGACGGATTGGGCGAGGGGTTTTGGTAAGATGATGAATTTCAGGTACACTATGAATATATCATGATTTCTAAAAATTTTACAATTGTATCTTAATTCTGAAAACCACTTAATCATAAAATTTCTAAAGAAATCATAAACAATGAGTGGATAAAACGCTAACCTCATAACCTGAGGGTCGCCGGTTCCATTCCTGACAGGATCGAAACTGGGTCCATAGTTGTCATTTATCATTTGGCTAAGAATAAATGTTGATATCTAACAAAGGTCGCCGTTAAATAGAAACAATACCCGGGTTTGGACCGTTCTCGATAAAGGCCCGCATTACATTATCAAATATTTTATAAAAGATCTTTTATAAAAGATTTGATTTGACCAATCAAAATTTAAACCAGCTGATTTTAAAAACAATAACGTTAATTCTGATTGGTCAAATAAATCTTTTATAAAATATTTGATAGTGTAATGCGGGCCTAAAACGTTAAAAAATACCACTGGCGTTGAAATACACATAACATGAAATCTTCTACTATATATTTGTCAAATAAGACTCACCTATCATCGCACAGCCCAAACTATACGACTTAGGACCTTGAAATTTTGCGTGGACGTTCCTTTTAGGGCGTAGGCATCCGCTAAGAAAGGATTTTACATGATTCGTAGTATAAAGGGGTTTTTGGCGAGCTCGAAGTTTTCAAATTTTCCCATATAAAGGTGTTATGGACGATCTTTTGTTTACATTTTTAAAGTTCATTCAATCAAGCAGCTGGAAGTTAGCTTCACAAATGTACAAAATACGCTGTTACAGCTGATTATAATTTGCTTTCTTTCATCACGGTTTTATGATTTTTAGTTGATTTATTTTACGGGACATAATTATGTACTGTATAAAAGTTACATTTAGTTTAATTTTAAAACCTAATCTGTTGAATCATAAATTCACTATATGGCACCATCTTTATTTCGGCAGCGGGAGTAGTAATTATGCCTGATACGATGATTTGGCGTTTATAATTCGACCTCCTCTATAGTTTAAAGCCTGAAGAGCGTGCTGCCTTTTGTGGTTAAGGTTGAGTCTTGAAACTAAATCTCGGCAAGATTGAAAGAGAGGGATACGGTAGTGTATTTAGTCACCGACAGATTGTGCTGTAATAATCTAATTATTTGAACAATTTATATAGAAAAATTATAAACATCTCGAACTTTTAAGGGTCTGTTAGCGGACTCAAAGTTTTGAAATACTCCAATATAAGTGTAATGGATGATCTTATGTTTACTTTTCCAATTTCATTCAGTCAAGCAGAGGGTGATTACCCTGCACTATGCGAAACCCCGTTTTTGACTTTGGTTTTGAAACCGAAGATCAAAAGTGTCGAGAAATTTGAAAATGCTAAATAATAGAATAGAATCTGATCTTTCATATACAGTAATCAAAAATCATAAACCAATTCAGGTTTATTCACTACACATCGATTACATAGGGAATTATAACAGTGGTAGCGGCTGATTATAAGCAAGTTCTGAACTGTGCAAAACCCCGTTTTTGACTTCGGTTTTGAAACCGAAGATCAAAAGTGTCGAGAAATTTGAAAATGCTAAATAATAGAATGGAATCTGATCTTTCACATACAGTAATCAAAAATCATAAACCAAGTCAGGTTTATTCACTACACATCGATTACATAGGGAATTATAACAGTGGTAGCGGCTGATTATAAGCAAGTTCTGAACTGTGCGAAACCCCGTTTTTGACTTCGGTTTTGAAACCGAAGATCAAAAGTGTCGAGAAATTTGAAAATGCTAAATAATAGAATGGAATCTGATCTTTCACATACAGTAATCAAAAATCATAAACCAATTCAGGTTTATTCACTACACATCGATTACAAAGTGAATTATAGGCGTTTACACTAATTCGACCTCAATAGTTTAAAGCCTGAAGAGCGTGCTGCCTTTTGTGGTTGAGGTTGAGTCTTGAAACTAAATCACGGCAAAATTGAAAGAGAGGGATACGGCAGTGTATTTGAAATTAAATGAAATTGAAATTCGTTTATTCCTTTAACAACTTTACAATGATACTATTCACATAACATAAATTATCAATAGGAATTAGTTCCCCATATGGGTCAAAGCCTGTGGGTAGGGAACGAGTAAAAAATCAGCCACTTTAGAGGAATTATTTTAATGAAAATGAAATAAAAAAATGAAATATAGTAAGTTTTAATTAAACATAAAAGTACAAAGATAAATTTAAACAAAAACAAAATATGCACGCAAATACAAGTGGGACAATAGTTTACATTTAGGACGGAAGTTATGGAGTGATAATACAACAGTAATATAAAAGTAAAAACGCCATTGCAATAACCGAGAATCTCGGTCCAGTCATGCTCACATTCACAGGAAACACGGGCTCAACGGACGGACGGACCCTCACTCACACTCACACGCACTCACACTCACACACCCATACGCAGTTGCAATCGCTTTGTGACCTTGACCCTAGGTATACGGGGAAGTAAAGAAAGTCTTAATTTGATCTCGCCCTATCTCCAATAGCCATTTGTCAACAATTTTGTTATAAGTGCGGTTGCTACAGGGTAGAGGATATTTAATATGATTCGTAAGTCGAGGGAATACTAAATTAGCTACATAAAAAGATGAGGTAGTATTTATTGTTTTATTAAATCGAGGGGCAACAATACCGGTATTGATAGCAGATCTTGTAGAATATGTATGAACAAGACGACGAAACAAAGAATTCAGATTTCTGCGGATGTATAAAATTAATGTTTTCATAAAAAGTTGGCGGATACTGAGTACTTTAAATTCATCAAATAAAAGGTTTGAAGGATATCGTCGATTTTGTTTCAATGCCGCTTTTATGTTTGATTTTTGGGTAATTTCCAATGGCGTTAAAATACTTTGAAAACAGCTGCCCCAAGCTAAAATTCCGTACTGTAACAAAGACTGAATATAAGCAAAATATACAATTTTAATCAGATCTGGAGCAAGGAAATTATTTATATTCGAAAAAATAAAAATAAATTTACGCAGCTTATTTCTTAAAAATGTAATATGTCCAGCCCCTTCAGACGATTATCGAAGATAACACCGATATATTTATATTCGGTCACTCTTTCAATACACTCACATGTTTACATTCATTCACCCTGTCACTCCCACATGTATGTAAACGTAGATATAGGTTAACTGGATCGTGGTCGGCTCTCAGAGAAATAGGCATATGCTTTGTTTTTGAAATATTTACAGAGAGCCGGCTTTGATGAAACCACCGCTTGACAGAGAATAGGCCCCGCTCCGGCAAACGGTACGCTTATTCCCCCCAGCTGTCGCTCTCAAAAAGTAAAGCTGAGTCGTCAGCATAAAGAAAAACCCGTCCTTGTTCCAAATTAACCCTACCCAAATTATTTATATAAAGAAGGAAAAGAAGAGGCCCTAATGTGCTACCTTGTAAAACTCCGTAATCAATCCGAAGAGGAGCACTGGATTGACCAAGAATTGACACTATTTGAAAACACTCACACAGGTAACTGCTAATCAAATCAAGAGCAACTCCCCGTACTCCACTTATTTCCAGTCTACGTATTAGGATTTCTCTGTCAACAGAATCAAAAGCCCGTTTTTTACTTTGGTTTTGAAACCGAAGATCAGAAGTGTCGGGAAATTTGATGCTAAATAATAGAATGGAATCTGATCTTTCACATACAGTAATCAAAAATCATAAACCAAGTCAGGTTTATTCACTACACATCGATTACATAGAATTATAACAGTGGTAGCGGCTGATTATAAGTAAGTTCTGAACTATGCGAAACCCCGTTTTTGACTTCGGTTTTGAAACCGAAGATCAAAAGTGTCGAGAAATTTGAAAATGCTAAATAATAGAATGGAATCTGATCTTTCACATGCAATAATCAAAAATCATAAACCAAGTCAGGTTTATTCACTGCACATCGATTACATAGGGAATTATAACAGTGGTAGCGGCTGATTATAAGCAAGTTCTGAACTATGCGGAACACCGTTTTTGACTTTGGTTTTGAAACCGAAGATCAAAAGTGTCGAGAAATTTGAAAATGCTAAATAATAGAATGGAATCTGATCTTTCACATACAATAATCAAAAATCATAAACCAATTCAGGTTTATTCACTACACATCGATTACATAGGGAATTATAACAGTGGTAGCGGCTGATAATAAGTAAGTTCTGAACTATGCGAAACCCCGTTTTTGACTTCGGTTTTGAAACCGAAGATCAAAAGTGTCGAGAAATTTGAAAATGCTAAATAAAAGAATGGAATCTGATCTTTCACATACAGTAATCAAAAATCATAAACCAATTCAGGTTTATTCACTACACATCGATTACATAGGGAATTATAACAGTGGTAGCGGCTGATTAAAAGCAAGTTCTGAACTATGCGAAACCCCGTTTTTGACTTTGGTTTTGAAACCGAAGATCAAATGTGTCGAGAAATTTGAAAATGCTAAATAATAGAATGGAATCTGGTCTTTCACATACAGTAATCAAAAATCATAAACCAATTCAGGTTTATTCACTACACATCGATTACATTGGGAATTATAACAGTGGTTAGCGGATTTCATATGCAAGCTCTGCACTATGCGAAACCCCGTTTTTGACTTTCGTTTTGAAACCGAAGACTGTCGGAAAAATTAAAAACGATAAATAATATAATGGAATCTGATCCTTTAGGTACAAGAATTAAAAATCATCAACAAACGATTGTTTATTCACTACACATTGATTACATAGTGACTTAAAACAGTGTTAGCAGGGTTTTCAGAAGTTAATTACTCGTTTATTCAGTTAACTCATTAATTAATTTCATGCAAATATTAGTTTTCCCTCAAGTAATAAGGTCTTATACCGTCCAAGTTGCATCTCTTACACCTTGTCCCGCCTTGTCTCCCCTGCCTGGTATTTCCCATCGGTCATTGGACCTTCACTTCCTGGGTTAATGTGCGGGTGCATTCCTGCATTCTCATCTTGGAACACTTGGGGGTGTCATGCCTTCTTTTTCTTATAGTTGCTTTCAAACTAACATTTGGGACGGATGGGTAAAACCTTGCAAATAATAGAATTATAGTCTATTTATAATTAAAACCATTAAGTCACACCGTCATGAAATAAAAATTAATAAATACAGTAAATATCAATAAATAAAGTAAATTGCCATAGCAATGTATAATATTGATGCTTTGATCATTTATTGTAATTCTTTATTGCACACAAGGAAGGTCTATTTGTATTTGAAAAATAGGTACTCTCAACCCAAACAGGGATTAAGTCGTAAATCATTATTTTATTGCCACAGGGTCGTCAGTTAAATTCGTGAGCTAGCTTCACCCGAGTCAGACGACGCGCCAAACAAACTCATGACAAATTTTTTTCTTGTCTGCCTAAACTACCCACATTCATCTTTAACCATGAAACGTTTTAAACCTTCCAAAATACCCTCTTGCAATATGATATTATTTTGCATAATTAATTTGGTAGATTGATTGTGTCGCACTATATACATACAAAAAAAACAACTAATTATACCCGGGATTACATTTTATGATAAGATAGAACTATCACAAGGACACTCAAGAACGCTGGTTCTGTACGTACACGGTGCACAATAACAAGCAAGGAATGAAAATTCCATCATAATAATGTGGCACTGACACAACAAACCTCTTTAATAAGGTTTCACTTTTTCACGCTGTCTGGTAGATCTTAATTATAATTGGTGACAAACGATAGCGAGTTTTAAAGTGATTATTAAACATCTGACTGCTAGTCTAATTTAAATTGATTTTTAACCTTGCAATAATTGTACAACGACTAATATAAAGAAATAAATCTAAAGTAGAACAAGTTTTCAACGTGTTTAAATATATATTTTTGGTCAGGATGTTACGACTATCCAAGAAGATCGAAGGGAAAATCTGCTTGATGCAAAAATATGAGAGAAGTTAAAAAATTAAAATGAGCACTCACGCATCACGCTAACATGACGGAGTGAATTTCAATTTCATGACAAAAATTTTCCATTTCAGACAAAAAATACCAAATCACTCTACTCGTATAACCAAATGGAATAGTGGTCTTCCAATTAATTCACCTGACTAACTTGCCAATCAATAAAGCAAATATCATATCTACCAAATTGTAAAACAAATTAATTTACTTGCGGCCGCTAGAGTGCGGAATTTTCAACGAAGTAATTACGTCAATTCACATTAATTTTTTATCACAAATAGTTATTTTTGGTGTAGTAACTTCGGGAGAGGGCTTAACATCTTTTGTTCCCGCATTATATCTCCGGCAATGACCACTACGCTACTAACCGTATCATATGATATTTTCAACATATGATTCTAGTAAACACTGCGTTTGACACACAGCGGGGCTATAGAACAATGTTTTCAGAAAAGTACCCCCTCTCCCCCCCGCGCCTTGTAACCAGCTGACTCTGTCATAGCCAGAGATATAATGCGCGAACTGTATTTTAATTTTCTCCTATAACAGTTACATTAAATTTACGATAGGGGCTTAATCCATATAAAAATTACACAAAATGCTTTATATTAGTTTTCTGGATTCATAGTTACAATTTTTAATCTGAAATCGACACAATCTTTATTGAATACTATATACTCATATCACACATATGAATTAATTATTTAATAAACTGTGATTACTTAGATCAAAGTTGAATAGGCATTATAACTTGATCGAAAATAATTACAATATATACAATATATCTATATAAATAAAATTAGAGTTTTGTCTGTACATTGCTCAGAATTATGAAAGTTTTGGTTATTTTTGCGTTTTGAAGGTCAGAGAATCCGAATCAAGCCTTATCTCAATTTATGTCACGATGTGTGTTGGTAACGCTCAACATCACACTTTAGACCGCTTTTCACGCAAAAACTAGAGTACTGTCATGGCTGAAACTTTTTTCCTGTGTTTTATGCACATATTAGAAGGCTTTAGACCACTTAAAACTAGCATACGTCGTTTTGAAATTAAATAGCATGCTTCTAAAAACCGAGTTTTATTTGATTTCGACCAAGTTTGTTTTGAATTTCCCCATAGTTCAAGGGGATGACGTTTTGTTTACATTTTCAGCGTTCCAAGCAGATGGTAGTTACCTTCACTGATGGATTCGGCGTTACAGATGTTTTATGATTTCATTCAGTTTTATGTTTTGGTTTATAATATTTCTTTTCAATTGACATGTACTATATAAAGTTAATATTTTCCCATTCATTATACATTTATCAGGATTTTCAATATTTTCATCCTGATCTGACCCTCGGACTTCACCGCAGACCAAGGCTGCGCACAGACCCTCTCAAGATCACATATTATTAATATCCTTATGCCAGAATTATCAGTGATGAAATGTTTACATTCAAACAGATGTTACAAGCAAGACAGTTCATATAATGTAAAACCAGCTGTCTGTAAAAAATAAAATAAAACACTGACTAGAGCTACTTAAAAGTCCTTCCTTCCTTATAACAGCTGTTAATGAACGATCTAATGTAATCCATTTTTAAAAAATTGCGGGACGGCTATGTTATTTTGTTGTTGTTCAAAATAGACCCTAAAAACATTAGAAAATACTTTGATGGCATTTAATCAAGGCTTTTTCTACTCTACGTACATAAACTTTCATGAAACAGGAAACTGCTTTAAGATTCACTAAGTACGCACGGTCAATATAATAGCACAGACTACTATAATAGAGCTATGAAAGCCCGTTCATTCTCGCTTGGGTACATTCACCTATAATAGCATAGATTCAACGATAGGCCTACTGAGTATAAGCCTTCCCAGGCAGGGACACCCTTAGGGGTTTTATCGGCGGGGGCGCTGGAATGTGCTGGCATGTGTAGTATAGGGAGGCCAAATAAAAATGCCTCGTGCGGGGGGGAGCAATATTTCTAAGTAGGCTACTCCGTCGCAGTAGACCTGCGTTCTTAGCGGATTCCTAAAAATCTTTCTGGCTGATAAAAGTATATCTACTTTACATTTGTCAAATACCACTGACCTATCATCGCACAGCCCAAACTACTTGAACTTGACTTAGAACCTTGAAACTTTTCATGGACGTTCCTATACGGCGTGAGCATCCGCTGAAAACGGGTTTTTCAAAATTCAAGGTTTTCTGGGTTTTTCAGTGGGTTCAACGGTCTAAAATCTTTCTGTATAATTAAATGGATGATCTTTCGATTCAATTGTCAATTTTCATTTAATCAAGAAGGCGGTTCAAGCTTCACATACAGATAGGTCTCTACAGCTGATTTTTATAGTTTGGTTCCTTTTATCATGGTTTTATGGTTGACTTTTTTCTTTTAGGTGATATGTACTATTTTAAAGTTACCAAGAGTTTTTGTACCTTATCTATTTAATCATAAACTCAGTATTTGGCACCATCTTTATTTAGGCAGCGGGTGTTAAAATTGTTATCGTGAGCGAAGCCACGGGCAACTGCTAGTTATACAAATATATTTTTTGTAACTTGCTGAAAACATTTATAATATAATAGTTACATTTACTCGATTCAATATGATTAATTTAGACGTTTCCGAGCCTGGGCGCTATAACATTTAAAAGTTATTTTTTCTACTATCTTAATTACAAAACTAAACTGTACATCCTACATCTGGACGTTTTACAAAGACACATGAACGTAGGAAGAATATCATCCTAAAAACGGAGTAAACTAGTGAAACTCATACATTTTATGAAAATAATGATGGGTCATGCGATATTTTGATAAACATAGATTATCATCGTCCCCCAACCAATAATGATTATCAATAATAAACTATCATCTTCTCCATAATATGTTTTTATGTTACTTAATATCTCGGGTAAATTTTATGTTTTTAAACATTGTAAACTTAACCTGCTTCCGGTGATGTAAACTGTTATTCACCAATTTGTTATCGGTTCGTTTGTCTTTCCGTTCGGCCAAAAAAAGTCATGTCAGGAGAAAACGAGTAAGTTGATAACTATTTAAGTTTTACAATTTTTCCTGTAATAGCTCGTATAATACATAATTTAGGAGCTTTACTTCGTCTTTTAATTAATACACCCCTCTGGCTCGATCATTACAGTGCAAATATTTGAGTATCATGCTTCCGCCATCTTGATTGCTCTGCCCGTGCTCTCAAGTAAAATACGGCATTTATTGATCTTCGTATAAGACAATTCATACGGAAGTTCTCATTACTCTTTCATTTCAGCCAAACGGTTCTTTAAAATATCTCTAAACGCTAACTTTAAACCGTAGTAAGATTTTGAAGGGCATTTGTTTTTCTTGGCAGCAGTACCTTGTTTACTAGAACAATCGGCTTCGGAGAATTCTTTTCTCCTCCAGTAGTAGGAAATCATACAACGGAATTGCCTGCCAAATGGTTCACGAGAATGAAGAGTAAGAACTAGGCTAATAATTAGACTTAACTCTTTCTTGTCAGCTCAAGATATAACAAAATAGGACTACGCCAGGCGAAAGCCTATTTAGGGCCTATTCCAGTTTAGCTGGGTTCCAGATACTAGCCTATTCAGTCATTATTCTAGTAGCAGTAACTCAAGTGTAGATCTTATCTGAGGCTAATGTAATTCAATTTGTCTTATGTATTATGTAACCCATGTCAGGGCTAGGGCTAACCTATTTCTTATCTTATTATGAGTTTCATATTTGGTCTGGATCGAAAATCAGTTTTCGTTTTCGTGTAAGAGTAGCCTACTCTGCTTAGGTTTCGTCAATCCAACAAAATTATTAACTTATCGTTTTTAGATCAGATTGTAACTCGTGCACTTAACTTAGGCCTATCTTGAAAGTATACTTGTTTTTACTGCTTTCAAGGTGTAAAATTGTAGTTTTCATTATTTTGTTGGGTTCTCCTTGCAAGTAAATTATAACTGGTTAAACCTACAGCAGGCTTAGACTCACTCTCATGGGCGATTCCCTATGAAACACACAGGACATTCAGACACTTTATGGGTCATTCTCATATAAAGAGATAATTTAAGCAATAAAATCAAAAATAAATAAATGAAAAATATACTAAAGTACAGGCTGTAGTTTGTTTTCAAATACCTTTAAGAAACTATTTTCAAAGCAGTAGTGCTGATTGTTCTTATTTTATATTTTTTCTCAATTTTTTAATGCATCAAGACTCATCATGATCAATGGTTAAAAAATATAAAAAATAAATACTTCAATGAACCATATAAACGTATTTAAAATGTAATGAGGGTCTTAACTATTATAATGGATACTTGATTTAAAATAGTAAAATGACTTTAATTTCATAAATTTGGCTCAAACGTTAAAAATATAAGTCTTACAACTATCAAAAACTCAATTAGTCAATGAAAAATTTACTTAAAAAGGACATTTTTCACGAAATTTTACAAGACATCTTCAAGTGTTAAACTGGGTATTTTAATATTTTTTTATTTCATTATTAATTGGTATATTTTAACTAAATTCACGGCGACCGAAATGACGTAGCGGCGACCGAAATGACATGGCGGCGACCGAAATGACGCAGCCGCGATCAAGATGAACTTTAAAGGGTTTTATCGTTTGAGAAATATGTGGTCTCTATTAAAATTAAACAATTTGTGATTTGGCAGAACATTTATTTTCCAAACATTATAGGAATATGAAGTAATAACCTAAAAATAACAGATGGAAAGAACCAGTTTAAAAAAAAAGTGTGTTTTACAAAAATAAATTAAATATCTGCTTTAGTTTTATTTTAATTTTGTTAGTAATAATATTCTGTTAGAAATATTAAGGTAAATGTGGTAAAGCAACGTTATGACTGTTTTTCCATGTAAATTCGTCAACTCGGTCGCCAAAATCATATTCGGTAGGCCGACTGAAATGACGACTTCCGAATTGACGATTTCACTTTCTTGGCTCTGTAGTTTTCAGAACAAGCTACCTAGATTGTTTTCATTTCTAGGTTATGTTACACCATTCACTAGCTTTTGACTGACATTGGTAGTGTAATTGTTTCTATGATTATATAAAAGTAATACTGTAGACCGAATTGATTTACAATTAAGGTACTGCAAGTTTCTTAACTTGTTTTGGTGATATATCTATTTTAAAACTGGTTTTTAATTCACAAAATGATAAGGGAACTCACGTTGCACCATTTTCAACACTACCTCAGTCGTCTGGGATCATGGAAGACGGGAGCTGGTCTTTGTGTGGGAGTTTTAAAAACTCACGTTCGGACGCCGTGTATTTTTAGGACAGCTGATTCCATTCAATTATTAATATTGAAATGAAACTTTTTCTTTTGATACTGTTATTAATTAATAAATTTATGTTAAAACAGACATATTGACCTAGAATATTAAATATATCTAGTTATTTTATACATTTTTACAGGCATGTAAGTTTGATTGATATAGGTTGGGACGGCGACCGAATTGATGAATGGGATTAGGGAAGGCATTTTTTGGCAACAATTTGATATTCACAAACAAATAATTATATGGGTTGAATAAATAAACATACACATATTTTGGGTAAATATTTTATTTCAACAACATTATTTAAAAAATGCATTTTTTAACCTAAGGACTTAAATTATCTCTTTATGTGAGAATGACCCTTATACACTTGTAAATAGTACAAAATATCAATCCATATTTTTTTCTTCATCCAGGTGTATTTTATTTCATCCTGCAGATTCTATCTAGATGCAAATACAAATTAATTTTTGTATATTAAATTATTGGCCTAAGTCATCATTAGAAATGAGATCATGATGCGCGGGACTCAAAATGTTGAGTTTCCTAACTAAGGAAAAATGCAATTTTTTTCTGTGATTTAAATTATGTAGGAGCTTAGTAAATCTTTAATACAAATTTTCATTTTATTTAAAAATTTTTTCAATTGAAAAATTGGTTTTTGTCTAAAAAAATTGTATTTTGATTTGTTTCAAAATTGGTTAACACAACGTGATGCACGGGATAAAAGTTTCTGGTTGCTTGTCAGCCATTCCATGACAAAATGAGCCTCAGTGTCAAAATTATTTTTCCTAATTTAACAGACATTTTTTAAAAGTATAATATCTTAAGTTTCATTAACTGAAAGAGTTATTTTGATATTTTATTTCTTTCTTCGGTTTCTTCTTTTTTCTTTTCTTTTTTCGTTTTTTTTATTAGGATAGGGCCTCCCAAGGCTTTTACAGTAACTCCGCAAATGCTCCCCTTAAGTTATATTTTTTGTAAGTTAATTTAAGTTTTTTGATGTAACGAAAATTTCCATGCAATCAGCTATTAGAAGTGTTAACAAATCATGTTGTTATATTTTTTATCTCCAAAACTCATTATCTTGGGAAATATACATGGTTTTTTCACACACGTAACACCCGTTACTATTACTGTAACACCCGTTACCAGAAATATTTGCCCATAAATCTGAGAATAATATGTTTGAATTAAATATTTTTATACATCAATTTAAAGCCTGGACTTTAAAATTGTTATGTAATTTTTTTTCAAAATTCTACCTTATTTCAATTCACAGAGTTTTGAAGAGAATCACTGACACCTCAAATAGCAGGGTCATTTACTGTAACACCCGTTACCCTTTTTTTTTATTTTTTTCATGGTTAGTTTGCTAGTAACAATCTTACTCTATGATACTCTTAAAGAGTTAGATATTAAGTCCTATCCTCAGGCATGATTGATACATTGAAAAAACAAATTTCTTGATTTTTACTTGAATTTTTTGTTGTCTGTTGTAACACCCGTTACTCGTGGAATGGCTGTTGTTTTTCCATTTCTTTAAATTAATATTCAGTAACTTAGGCCTTGTGGTCTAGAATTCATTGGAAAGAACATTTCGGAAGGTTTTAAAAGTTTTCACAAGTATTCGAGATAGTTAAATAATGGGCGTTTCTCTCTATATCCTATTTTTTGAGTCAGTAGAAGAAAGAAAATTGAATGTTTTTTTACGCTTGGGACACAGGCGTGTTTGGAAAACTGGTACCTGTTTTTTTAAGTGACTTCAATAACTTAAAACATGCATTTTATATTATTGGCGTATTACTTTAAGGCTAGACAATAATTCAGTTAGCCTATATTATTTTATAATAATATTCCAGTATTACTAACCAAATTAAGTTTAAATTAGGGCAATTTTTCTTAGTGGTATTTACACAATTGGTTAAGTTTGCAAGCTATTTTTTCACAATTAGGTGGAATAATGAAATTGTTTTTCCAAAATAAATAAACTTATATATTTTACTAACAAAATACACCACATTACATGTACTAAAACAATTCTTTCAAAAATACCTTGTCAGTTTCACTTTCCAGAGAATCGTCCCTATCTAGGCTCCTCGGGACCGAGGCCAGTCTGGATCGGTTAAACCAATGTTTCCTAAAATGAACTATCAATCCATGTATTAAATATTAGATATTTTACGATAATTTGTCTATTATATTTGCCTCACGGGAATCGTCAATATCATTCCAAAATCACTCAAAAACTAATTCATGTTAGGGGGCCTACCTACTTAAATTGAGGAGCGTACACTTAATATTTAGACAAGTGATTAATGGTCCCAAATATTTTTCCACAAGATTCGTTGATAAAATAACGCCCATTTCCGCTGACCATGACTAGGTAAACTGATCAGATGTTCAAAAAAATTGTCTGGTTAAAAAGTTGTAACAAAGTTGTTAAAGTTGTATTGTGGTTCGGATCCCACGTTAAAATGTAGGTCCCATAGTTGCCATTGGCTGTTGGGCTATTAATTAACAGTCCTGTCTAAGGAACATGTCGGCCTTAGTCAGTAACAAGACTACAAGATCGCGCCACAATCATCTTTCACTCATCTGTCATTCATACTTGGCTTAAAATACCTACCTGGGTAGGTCGCCATTTCAAAGTAATGTATCTAATGTATCTAATGTAACTTCTGTTGAGAGTAGTCTGGTTAAAAGGTGTACGGTATCAATAGTCTTAAGGGCATAGGTAAAATAGTTTGAGTTTAATAACGTGCGTTAATTAAGTCACGGTATACGGGTTAGTAAGTAAGTGTAATTGTGTAAGTTCCAAATTTTTACCATTAACATAAGCCTTCAGGTTAAAAATCGTAACAAATTTTGGCTTAGGCCTATAAATATTGTTTAGCCTATTTTAATTTTTAATATTTTTTCTTTGTTCATATGTAACATTAGGCTACAAACAATAAAATTCAAGAAGAGATCAAAATTTCAATGGTTTTGGTACGGTAGGCTGTAATTAGTCCTTAATAAGGTACTTACAGTACCTAATACTAAGAATTATCAAACACCTGCCATTGAATTGTATACAGAATGTGGCGACTTTGAACTGAATTGTTAACTGTCTGCCTTAAGGAATCGCTAAGAATATACTTTATTTAGAGAGTGTTTAAAGTAAAGCCCCTCCCCTCAAATAACATTCGTTTAGGAAAGAACCAATCATAGAAGAGGCAGTCCATATGTTCCCAGGGATGGTTCACAGCCTTTCCACTCAGCGAATAGAAATGAAAAAATATAAACCATATGATATAAAGAATAAAGCATTTATCTATGCATTTATTGGTATTAAGAACTATTTTTTGTTGTGACTGCTTGCCGTCTATGGAGTGACTTTCCTGATTCCCTGAAGTCAATTGAAGAACATCGTCGTTTTGTGGTGGCACTAAAAAAATTGTTCTTTCAGCGGATGTCCTTGGCTGGTGTGTTGTAGGTGGTTTTGTCTTGGAACAGGGTCACTGACGGATGAATATTTGAGTGAATGAGTTTTGTTTAAATTGATGTACTTATTCTCCTTTATGTAAATATATTATTAAGTTTTTGCAAATTGGTAAACTAAAACTACTGGAACCTGGATATATCAAACCTGAAGGAGAAAGTGAAAACTTCGATATATCAAGGATTTCGATGTAGTGAGGTTTGATATATCAAGGTGATTTTTGACTGACTTCAATATATAGAGTAACAACGTGGGTTGAAATAAGGGAAATGTAAAGATTTTGCATTCAAATTTAACACACTAATTTTAATGGATTAGGCTCCTATAAAGTTATCTAGTACAAAACATGTAGAGAAAACTAAAGATAAAACATCCAAATTCATTTTGTAGCTCCTGAACTGCGAATATGACGAAATATAGGTTACTATTCCTTATTTCTCTGTCAGCAGTTCAATTTTCGTGTCAAATTATGTTGACATGTTTCGGTTTTTAGGAACCATTATCAAAACGCTGTACATCCAGATAACATTCTGGTCGTTTTCTCTGCAACAGTTAAAATTAACACATACACATACCATGTAGTACGCACATAAGGCATTTAAAACTTTTTAAAAAACAAATTGATAGGCCTATCTAATCACCGGTCATGACAAGTACGGGTCAGTCTATCCTGACCCGTGCGCATCATGACCAGGCCTATCAATTTGTTTTAAAAAAGTTTTAAATGTCTTATGTGCGTACTACGTGTTATGTGTATGTGTTAATTTTAACTGTTGTGACAACGACCAGAATGTTATCTGGATGTGCTTTGTTTTGATTATGGTTCCTTAAAACCAAAACATGTCAACATAATTTGACACGAGAATTGAACTGCAGATGGAGAAATAAGGTAGGCCCTATAGTAATCTATATTTAGTAAAACATCAAAATTTATGTTTTATCAAAGTCTTTTAAGTTTTTAAAATTTTTATCGACAGTACGGTTACGTACATTTTTACATTCCACCTACTGCACAGCTCAATCTATGTAGCCTATAGTAAAACTTCACTTTGACTTGTAAAAATACCAAAAAATTAACTAAAAAAAGTTTTAGAATAATCTAGCAGAAAAAGTAAATTGATGAATTTGTTCAAGGTTACGCAATCGCAAGGCTTTCATTCTGTTTTAACGCTTCTGTTCTCTCAAAACTTCACAGCGCAGTCATTGGGTCGCTGCAATGACACAGAGGGACGTTACGACAAATCATTGGATGGAAGTGAGGTTGCCATGACAACCACCCTTGTCCTGGGGACTTATTGGTGTGTTTAATTGAGCAGATTGTCAGATAGTGAAAAAATACCCGCTTGTCAATGTGTCTTACCTCGGACTGACGATCGATAGTGACAAAAGAAACAACCTAGGACACGTGCGCAGACAGCCCCGCCGCAGCAGGATGCAACACGAATGACAGGTTGTTGCCTTTAAAGATAAATTACATATTTGCAAAACAACTTCGATATATTGAGGTTTCCGGCCAAAATTTTGATATCTAGAGGTGGTTGGTTTGATACATAGAGGTTTCCCAGCCAAAACTTTGATATATAGAGGTTAAAAGTGCGTACCCAAGAAACCATGGAAAATTCATTACATCAAGATTTTCAAGGTCAGTACTTTGATATATAAACAGTAGAGTCCCGCAAACCCGGACTTCGATAACCCGGAATTCTGGATAACTCGGAAAGCCTGCCAGAGCAATAAAGTGCATTGAGATTCAAGGCCAGAGCACGGTGTGACACATGTAAAACAGTTTTGGTTTTTCTTTAAGTTTTTTTGTAACTGATAGTAGTTCTTGTTTTTTTTTTTACTATGCAATAAATGATTTTTTATAGAAATAACAGAAACTATTCTTATTTTTTCTTATTTTTACTAACTTTTTTATTTCATTTTCATTTCATTTATTTACCTTTTTTTCTAAAGCTCAAATGCATTTTAAGTTCACTGCTGCAAACAAATATAACCATAATTGGCTTTGTCAACAGTCAACCACTTCCATCTCCAGTTTATCCTTAAGCTCTTCGGGGTTCTGTATGCCTAGCAATAACAACAGGTACTCATGTGACATAGCCTGTCAGCATTACAGAAGGTGCAGAAGGTGGGGCTTTACTTTACACTCTCATTGAATGAAGTATAGTATCCTCCTAATGTTTTCTGTAGTCTTTGGATTCGTATTTATTCGGTTCCATGCCTTGATTGATTAGCACGTTGACTGTTCAGCAGAAAATGCCAGTTTTGGCAGCGTTTCTGTCATAGAATAGGAAACACTCAATTTATTTCATATGTATTGGATTTACGTTGTTAAGATTCTCTCTATGCACCGCTTAATGTCAAGTTTCGGGTTTCAACATTCTGTTGGTTTTTATTTTCAAGTAGGGTAATAGTATAGTATAGGGTTCTCGCCTTCAATCTTTTTACTATTTTAAAACAATGTTATTTAGGCTTAATTTGTGATAGAAATAGTAATTTTTTACGGCGCAAATGTTGTTCTGAAGTGGAAACTCTAATAAAACATTGTATTTAGGCCTACAGCAAATAGGTTAACCGTGTATTACGTAGGGCATCTAGGTAAGTTTGTGGTAATGTACTACCTAATAAGATAAAGATAACCAACTAACATAATTAAATTTTCTAACCACAAACTACTAATTAATTATATGTATATAAGATAGTTTTGTTAACTAAAACCTACCCTGGTTTAGATAGGGTAGAATAAACAAAGAAAAACAGACATGAAGTACTCACGTAAGGAAAATACTGGGAAGAAGTACAGGTTTACCAACCTAAAATGGCAGGCACGATACTCTACATTGTAGATTATCAAATGGAGGCTGTAGGTATGTTGTCATACTTGGGTTGGCAGTACTGTAACTGATCATTGTGAACTATGTGAAGTATACAGGTGTTTCTGTTGCTATATGACTACCATGGTAGTTAGTTAGTTAGTTAGTTGTAGTGATGTAAAATTCCCGGGAATTTAAAATCAAGGAAATATTTCCAGGGAATTTCAGGGAAATATTCCCAAAATTCATAAATTCCCGGGAATTTATGGAAATTGATATTAAACACCCAGAATAACTCAAACATACCTTTTTTTGTAATTATAAGGTAGAAAAACTTAATATAGAGATTTATATAAAATAATAACTAGGATAAAAAACACAAAAATGGTGTAATTTTGCAAAATAAGGTGTATATACCGTAAGGTGTATATACCGTGTGTCCCAAAAGCAGTGTTCACGTAAATAAACACTCACCCTGATCCGGTGAGTGTGTACTTAAGCCATTATTACATGGGTAAACAGGGCTACTGTACCTTTAGATAACTTAAGTTATTTCTTGTTCTTTAGTCCTATAGCATTGATTTCTTTTAACAAAATGGCATAGGCCCAATTCATACTATTTTGTTCAGTCCTTCATTTATAACATAATAAGTTAAGGTAGGTATGCTCTTTTTGGCTTGTTGGGACTTGAGTCAACTTGTGAGATTAACACGAGCCTCTGTTACAGAGCAATCCCGCCGCCCGTCATGTGGGCTCAAAGAACAAACTGTGTGTTTTTGACAGTCTGTTTAGAAGACTGTAAAACACCTGAAATTAGACTAGAACCAGAAGCCGTATATTTCAAAGGAGTTGGAGGTACAGAGAAAAAACTACACGAAATAACAATACCACTTTATAAGGAAATCGACCCAGAGGTAAGATTACTGCTGCATTTTGGTATTTTGTCTCACTTGACCTTTTGCAGGCTATTACAGCAAGCATGATCTCTGAAAATTTCAGAGTCCAGTACACCTCCAGTCAACAAGTCTCAAAGTGTGTCCAGCAGCTGTGAAAACTGGGAAGTCAGGGAATTTTGAATTACCCTCACCAGGAATTAATTCTTACTGTCAGGAACAGGGACAAGTCAGGGAAACCCCAGAGAATTCTTACTTATGTTCTGGGTAAATTAATATAATTTGCTAAGTGAAAGATTCAGACAACAAATTAAAAGCAGAAGAGTCTTGGTTGTGAGTCTTGGTTTTGGTTGTTTTACCAAGATTTTATCACCTTTATATCACATAAAAATATTATTGCAGTATGAAAAAGTGAGGGAATTTCAGTGAGATTTGCTAGACACCCTGGTCTCAGACGCATGCTAGCAAAACACCATAATTAGGGCCTAGCCAAGGTTTCACATCCAAAATCCAATAGTCTAAGGTCTGTTGCAAGTCTGCCACGGTACATACAATATATGAATACTGAATTGTTCACTCATTTACAGTACTGTGAGAATGGATGCCATAACAATGTAATATTTTCTGCACAAAGAGATTTCACAAGTTTTGTTTATTTCAGAGAGTTAAATGAATAAATGATTACAGTATCAATGACAATAATGGCGTGGTGGTGGCAGAATCGGAAACTTTAGTTTTGCAATCTCTGTGTGTAATAAGCAATAGTGTTACAATAATTTAGAATTATCCATACCCAGGGAAGTCAAGCCCCCCCCCCTCTCCCCCCGACATATGAAGAAATTTGATAAACTTATAAAGTAAAATGATGATTTTTTTAATTTGATAAGTCAATAAATTTTATTTATGGTAGTATTGAGGTGATTATATTAGCTATTTTACGGCCATCAGATCTCTCTTATCGCTGTTGTTAAATCTTTGTATTATTTAGCCCTTTCCTGCTGACAAATCTCATGATCATTTCACAGTTGTCAATATCAGTCGTATTACAAGATTAAAATCTCTTGATTGTATTGTGGCTGACAATCATGGTTTTTTAATCCCTCATTCACATCACGGTTGGAAGTTTTTACAATAGGCCTAGGTTCACGGCCGTTAAATCTCAATTATTTTTAACAATCCTAAGGTACACTTTATAGTGCTCAACACATTATAAAGTGATAAGGATTGGAATTAATTGACATCGGCTGGATTTTAATCAGGTTGTTAAAAGTTAATCAATATAAACAAATTAGGTCCTAACATTATTCAAAATCCCAATTTACAATGATTTAGATCTGAAATATCACAGTTAGGCCTGTTGCATATTATAGTTCCAGTATGTATGGTCCACTTAGTTTGAAGTTTAATATGACTTCTCCTTTAAAAAGTTATAACATGGCTGCAATCAAGAAAAATTAATTAAGACTGAACTGGACTGGACTGACCCGGACTTGATTATGGCCCGGTGTTTTTTTTTATCTCATTGGGTGTATGCTTAAGACTGAATCAATAATTCAGTGTTTTTAATTTTCCTTTTCAGAAATCAGCGAAGTTTGTCAAGGACAGGAATATTGAAATTATCCTGAAAAAGAAAGAAGATGGCCCATATTGGCCTCAGTTAACAAAAGATAAGAAGAAATACCATTGGCTGAAAGTGGATTTCAATAAATGGAAAGATGAGGACGACAGCGAAGATGAGTTTGGAGGTGGTCAACCTGAAGACCTTGAGGAAGTAAGTTATTCTTTAGGCCCGAGTTGAGTGCCTCAAATCCTGAATGTTAAAAAATAAGCTGAATAAATATTGTTTTAAGCAATAAACTGATAAAGGAATTGTTGTTAGGTTTCCTATTTCCTGTACTCTTGTATGAGCAATGTTTGTTTGTAAAATTATCTCCAAAACGGCTCCGAGAATTTCCTTAATATTTTGGAAATAAGTTATTTTTTGTTCAAAGACATGTTATATGCAGTTACTTGGCCAGAGAAAATCTAATAACTTAGTCAAATGAAATTTAAACTGTAAAACTTGAACATTGGCATGTGAAATGTACACTTTATTTTGTTGCTATCATGGCAATTCATAAGGCCAATGTTAAAATTTTATAACTTTAAAATTCATTTTATTATAGTACTTATACTTACTTATAGTTTTAACAAGAGGGTGGCGGCCTCTTTTTACCTTGCATTTGCCCCCCCCACATGGGCCTCAGGCCTGTGCGTGGAAGTTATCAAGCAAACCCAAGGAGTGAGCCGGTACAGTACCAGGATGAACAGTACTGTTAAAAAGGATGCGGCATCATCGGGACTCGATCCTGCGACGCTGCCGCCACAGAACCGGGGCCGAGTGCGCTACCAACTGCGCCACCGACTCACTTAAATCACCCTAATCTGCCTACTCTTATTTTGTAGTTAGATTTTCTCTGGCTAAATAATCTTATTGAACACTTTTTTTAGTAATATTTCCAGACTAAAAAAGAAATCCTCAGAGCCATTTTTGAGATAATTGTGCAAGCACACACAAGATAACTTTGCTCATGTAAAAGTATAGGATAATCAAATTGAAATTAGATAAACTGGCAAATGTAAAGTAATACCGAGCAAGGCTCGGTCCACCAGGTACTGTATGTATGGTGATACAATATTTCATGGTCCACTAGGTAATGTATGGTGATACAAAATTTCACAAATGAGTAGGGGTGTGCGAATAGTGATTTTTTGGTTCGAATCGAATCGAATCGAATAGTTTATAACTATTCCGAGTATAGAATATTTTCGAAACGAATATTTATGTCAATGGTTATTCGTTCAAATGAGATCAAATTTTAAATCGCAGCATGTAAGTATAAATACCCTTTCGCAGCAAACCTGTATACTCAGCAAATTACCAAGCATTTTTTAGCAACTATTCAATAATTAATATAATGTTATCAAAACAAAATTGTTATTTCATTGTGTTTTCTTTACTCTTGTCCTTACTTTCTCCCTCCCCTCTCTGTATTTATCTTATTTGAATATTGATAGCATTATAACAAGTCAAAATAATATAGGTCAAATATCAATTCTAAGGTACACAAAGGTACAACTAATCAATTGTTAAGAATTTAGAAATTTATTGATTCCCCTTAAGCATAGGTAATATTCATTTGAATAAGCATAATTTAGGCCTATAGTAGCAATTTCAGGATTTGGCTACTTAACAATTCCTTTTTTACTACAACCTAAATATGTTCACTTTTAGGCCTCTGCATCCCTTTGTTCCTTTTCCTTTTAATAAACCAATAAATTATTTGATCAGGGACTAGGCTTAAGGGATTAGACCAAAGAATTACATATAAAACTTGGTTCACTAACTACTTCATATTTGAAGAAAGCCTTACAATTTTATTTGTGCATTAATGCCTGAGAACAAAGATTTTGATTCTCCTAAAGTAGGCTAATACTATAAAATAATAATAAGTCAGACCAGTAAACTTAACCTAAATGTTAAGATAATTTACAATTGCCATTTACTTACAACAAAGTTTATTTGTTTTACATATAAACAGCAAGCAAACTCATTAATTAGGCCCAAGTTGTCAAACCAACATTGTACGTTTCTAAAAATGACCATTTTAATCACGTATTGAAGAAAAACACGCTCCGCCTGATTCGTCAGATTTCAACAAAATAAAACCAATTTTTGATCATTCAACGTTTCCATTTCTACGTAATTGCTTATTTGAAAAATAAATAAATCTGAGTGATTGAAACAAACACGCGATAGACGTTCTCGAGTTATTAACAACAACTAAACTTCAAAAGCAAAAGCAGACGAAGTTTAAAACGACGACAAAATTCAAATACGAAAAGACAAATAATGAACAGGTCCGCCAACTCTTTGCCAGCCCAAAACTATTGTACTTCATCGTATCAAAGTTGGAAGCGATGGTGATCCCGGATTCCGTTTAAGATAATTACGGCCTGAAAAAGTCGTACGAAACACCAACACAACTATTTATATATGGGGTATTTACGGGATATTTCGTTTTGGCAACTGGAATACGACTCTGGACACTGTCGGTCATCGGTGAACTCTGATTGGTCTTGATTGCAATTCTCTCTTTTACCAACTCAACAACTCAACTGATGTTTCGTCGGTATCGGATGTGGTCGAGGCAGAACGGGCAGAACTGATGAAGGATGGACTATTATTTGTTATATGATTTAATGCTGTGATACTAGAATTTATCTTACAAAAAAATTCGTTGTCGCGTCGGGTATTGTGCAGTATATTAACCTAAGTATACTGCACGACTGATCAACACGGTAGAGGGAATTTGGTGGCAAAACTGCGATGTCAGTATTATTTTACAGCAGCTATTCATCTGTCGTCTGTCCACGTGCTTACGTGCTCCTCCTTCGTCCCGTTGACCCCGTAGTGATACGGGAAACAAACACGCACATCCACGTGAGGACGCAACTGTTTCTGATGTAAAAAATGGATTCGTAGTTGTTTGCAACTAAAAAACGTACTTTTATTTTGAAAATGGGAACGTTTTCACCTACTTTTGATTTTATGCCAGTCCTTTAAATATTCGATTCTGTCATATCGAACTTCTTTGCAATCTCGAATCGAATCGAATATCACGATATTCGATTCGAAAAAGTTCGAAGTTCGAATATTCGCACACCCCTACAAATGAGCAAGATAAATCCTAAATAAAAAAATTCAAATACAAGTTTTAGTGATTTCTTTTATTTCCAAAAACGAAAAATGAGAAAAGATAACCTCAATAAAAAAAAAACCCAAGAGGCCTGCCAATAAGATTAAAGTTTTTATTCTTTGTTTCGAGAATAGGTTTGCAAATTAAAAATAGGCTAAGCAATAATCATGGTAGAAGTAGGGTTATTATATCCAGAGGATGAGGAGTGCAGAAGAAGAAACTCTTGAGACATCTCCCTGTTAGCCAGCTTTTGATAAGCCAAGAATTTTCATTGGCCAGGATTCCAACCAATCCCTTTTTAACTGTAATAGGCCTATAGGCCTAACTAGAAAAATAAACATACAAATGTCAGTAAATAAAATGCTATTCACAATTTTAAAGCTATGAAAAAGCTCTAATGAATACTATTTTTGTCCAGGGCCCCTATAAATAAAAAGCACAACCCAAAGTGTTGAGTGCACTGTCCTTAACGCTAAAACACAGAGGCCTACCTAGCCATTGTGAATGTGACAACCACCTAATGACTCAAAGAGAATTCTAAGTTCACAAAAGGAATTTTGCTTGTTTGAGACCGATTGGTGTACACATGATGAGCATTTTGAATTTTTACTATTACTTCCTGTTTACATAGTGTTGTTTTTCAGATGATGAGATCCATGGGCGGCCTCGGAGGTGGAGATTCCAAACCAAACTTTGACGTAGACGTAGAGTCAGACTCGGACGATGAAGAACTGCCTGACCTCGAATAGGCTAGTGCTCTCGTGTGCAATACATGGAACATTGACTGACTCCGACACTCATGGACTCTCACGGTGTTGAAGATAGTTACGCCTGGCGATCAATACTGTACGATACGAGTACCGGACTTATACTACGAGTCGCGTTATTTTCACAATAATTATCATTTTTTACTTTTTCTATATTATAAGCGTTTGTTTCTAATTTGCCACCGAAACCAAAGCTTTTGGTCATGTATTTCTTTCGGGAAGGACCAAATCATCGTAATATTTTAAAATGTAAATTTGAGTTCATTCCAAATTTTTGTAAATATATATGTTACTAGAGATTAATGATTTTTTATTTTAGATGAAACTGCAGCTATAGATGCATTTCTTAGAAATTAGTCTTAACCTTGAATTTCTTTTGTGTGTGTTATAAAAATTGAGTTTTAAGCTGTCATCGAGCTATTTGTTTAATGTACAAGATTAACAGAGTTATGATGATTAAATCATGACTTATTTCGTATGCAATGGACAACCACTTTGTTTTCCTAGTAGGTTTTTATTTTGTGAGGAGAAAGAATGTTCATTTTTGCGTTAGGCTAAGGGGAAACATTTGATCAAACAAATGTGATGAGCACGTTTCCTTCTTGAGGTCTTTTGGGATCGATTCCAGAATTGATAGTGTTATTATCTTAATTTTCTTCTAAGTTCATTGTAAGATCATTTTAATATACATTTTAAACTTACAAACTCTAAGCCTACCAAAAGTTTAAATTGAAAATTTGCTTCTTTTGTTTAGGAAGAGTGTTTTGCATGATATCACAAGTGTGATTGAAATGGAATCATCCTAACTTTGATAATTATAATACTAATGAATCATTGATTATTTTACACAGGTGGTAAATGGATTGAGGGGGTGTTTGCTATTAAAGTAATCAAGTCTGTAGATATTTGGGAGAAAGTAACGAGGAAGTCTCTCAGTGTTACTGTACATTTCATGGGTTGTCCGGTCTTCCATAAAAGTTATACTTGGTGTGTTATCTTGAGATATGGCCGCCTTCACACCGGGAATTAGAAGAGCCTATAAGAGTAAACTTAGGACATTCTGGGACAGTAAACAATGTGGAAAAAGAATTTGTTCAGCTTTTGTTTTGTTAAAAATTAACATGTCAGTGACTTTGGTCTGTTTCACATTATGCGATTTTGTCATTCTGGCAATAAGTCAGATGTTGGAGAAGTTTTGGTGAAGCAAAAAACTTTACTGAGCTTTTCACATTATGCAACAATTTTTTTTGTCAGTCTGATGCTGGATTGCATTCTTCTGACACATTTGGCAGCAGTAGAACATACGATCAAATGGGCGCTTTCATACTGTCCCGACTCTGTGTCGGATGGTTATTCCGGCATTGAGTTTTTGCTGGAATGACAAAAATCGCTAAATGTGAAACAGGCCTTTGTGTTTCAGCAGTGGAGTCCTCATTACTTTCCGACTGCTTCAGGTGCGAACGGTGTCTATACCTCAAGTTGTATCAACCGTAACTAACTGGTCGTGGCCTTGAAATTGATACATGACCAAAACGATGCTGTTACTTGTACATTAATATCGAACACAGCCTATATTATGATGTTATTCGATTTTTCATAAGTTGTTTGTGAGCTGAAATAAAGTCATTTTGGTGGCAAGCCCTAAGTTGAGTAGTTTATAGCACCATCGGAAGTGTGGATAAAACGTATGAATGCCAATCCTATTATATAAAGCATTACTCAAAAAATCATTTGATGATTTTTTTTCACGTTTGTATTTGTTGTAAAATATTTAAACAGTAATAAATATATTTCCATCAGTTCATTTAATTGGGATTTTTATAATCAAATGAACCTCTCTATACTGGTGATCATTATTGGAGTTATATTATTTTGATGACTGCAGAGAGATAGGTTTTAGGTCTTGGATGTGGTATTTTTTATTTAACACATTCGCTGTAGATATATGCTTGGCGGGCCCGGACACGTGTGTCCCGATCCTGGGCACGAGGTCAGCTGACACAAAAGCAGATGCGTGGCGGCTAGTGAATGCCTTGGAGCGTTGCTATCCCCTTAACCGCGGAGTAATTTGGCGCGCCACGTCACCAACGTGATCAGTAGCGCGGGGTTTATTTACGCTCGCCGAGTCCCCAGTGCGGGGTTTTTTTGCCGTTTTCAGTGGTTTTCGAACGTTCGAAAAAAACCTTGTTCTTAACGCTTTTTGAAGCAAATAATTATGAGAAATCTTATAGTAGTAAACATTGTAATAGTATTCATGTAAACGTGAATGATATTTTAATGTTTACATTTTGTAAATAAATAATTATAATTAACTAATAATTAAATAATAACATATTGTATTGATCAAATTTACTCATGGGGTATTTTTGTTGTCTTGTCCTATGTTTTCTGGTCACATGGTCACAAGAAGTAAATATTGAAAAATATATACACACTATGTACAAAGTTTTTACTGTTCTTTCACTGTTTAGAAATGCTTCAGGGTATGAGGGTAGTTCCAGATATCGTAACAGTTCGTCATCGGCCATTCCAATCACTTAGGCCTCGGGTACGATACGAGCGACGAGCGGCAAGCGACAACGCTCGGTTTTCGGGTAGCATTTATTTGTCAGCTGTTAATTTTGAAGGCAGTTGCTACGATTGTCCTAAGCGGCGAGCGATATTCAGTGGTGTCGTTCAGTGTCGTTTTTGTCACCGGTCAGGTTCGAAAATGTTTTTCGCGTCGCTTGTCGCTTACCATCTGCATTGTTGCAGTGTTTGAGGTTAGAATCTAACTGGAGATACCGCGACAATGCTTTTGTTGATGAAAAAGTGGATTTCATTTTGCCAGGCTAGAAAAATGAAGGGGATTAATTAGTAATTTAATAATGAAATACAGTTTTTTGACGGCAGTTTAAAATTATTCGAATCTTGACCAGAAGTGAGCTATATCGCTCGCCGCCTGTCCCTTGCCGCTCGTCGCTCGTATCGTACCCGAGGCCTTACTTATCACCATCAACAAAAACAGATAGTATTGCACAGATAATATAACGGTTCAACATAATCGACTGTTTTGTCTTATCAACACGAACACGCGACGTTATCACTCACCGAGACAACAACAAACTATCAAGCGCAACATTCGATACTGCAGAGCTCGTGGTGTGGACGTAGTTCCAGAAAAATTCACTAGAGTGCAGCACCAAACGGTCTGCTACCTCTCAGGGTCAACTGCACAGTCCTACCAACGAAAAAACGTAAATCAGAAAAATAAATCAGCTGAGAACGTCAAATCCGAGTACACTCGGGCGTCGCGCCGAAGGCACTCGTGCGTCGTGGTTAACGGACCGAAATTCTCCCACGAGCTATCTCGTGCGTCGCGGTCAAGGGGCTATCGGCTGTGCCACGTCTATTGGCTACCCCTCCACCTCTCGTCACACTGCCTGCTTCGCGGACCTAGCGCACCTTATTTTTAAAAGGGGATTTAAATCTCACGCTTATGTTGCTGACATATTTTGAGGCGGATTTTGGGTGTTTTTATTGACGAGCAGTATTGAATTATTTGTGATTGTTTAATGGCAGGTTTATTGCGATCTCCGGACATGAACTTATTACATCACATATTAAGTAATATGCCAAGGGGATTTTTTGGATACTGTTTTGCAACTATGCAACCTCAGTAAATGATTCAGTACAAATAATTTTTTTACATTTTGTAATTTCTTTTCAGCAGCGAATGTGTTAAGTAACACATGAGACATGCATGGGACATGAGTATTTCCTTGAGTACAGGAAATGTGAGACAACAGGAAAGCAAGTGGTCATCAAAGACACTTATCTCTTCAAACAGTGGAACTTGTGTTGAGGTTAATAGTTATTTAGGGTAATCTTAGTCAAAGGGTCTACAGATAATCCGAGTGATGGAAATTAATAATAAGATAGGCTTATGAATTTTAAAATCGGTTAATATGGTTTAGTTGCTAAAAACTGGTTATTTTGGTATTCAAGGAAAATTTTTAATTTCAACAGGTGGACGTGGGCGGTTTCTGGTGGTGTGCAGCACCCAAAGAAAGCTGGATTTATCGACTAGGAAGGGGGAAATGTTTTTCTGACATCATGTTTAATGAGCTTTAACAAATTATAAAGGGATGGCTTTTTTGTAATATTAGTTTTTTGTAGAATACAGAGCACTATTTCCAAGTGAAAAAGTAACATGATTTAAACAAATGAGTTTATAAATCCATTAATCCAAAATTAGGTTTGTCAAACAAAAAATTATTATTTACTCAGTTTAGTAAGTCTTTGCTCCACTTCAGTCCGAGTCTTAGTACTGTGTCATATTGCCTGGTTTCAATAACGGGGTTGAAGATGAATAAAATAATAGCTGCATGGAAAAGACTCTAAAACTGGACACATTTGGCTATTTTTCCATTTATAAAACCATCCAGAATCAAATTCATCCCTAAGACCAAGATTTTCAATCAAATTAATATAGTCAGTTATTTTCTTATGTCTATTTATGAATGGGTCTTAACACAATATACTTTTCCCACCATGGAAAAATTCTCTTATGACATTTAAAATGAAAGTATTATATAATTTTAAGCCACAGTTAAGAAGATATTGTTATGTATTATAAAAAATACAAATAAACTGCCTGCTATGAGCAAACCGGCCTGAGCGGCAGTCTGTTTGGGGATGGCCAGCCATTTCAGGTAGCTAGTGGGAAAGATATGGTTAATATGTAAAATGCTGGTTTTGGAAACCCTGAGGAAATGTCAAGGGTCTACATACTGACTGGGACGGTGGCGTGTCCTGTAATCCAGCTACTTGGAGGTCACGAATTGTGGATAGTTATGAGCGAAGGCTTGTGGACGCGGTGTTCCTTAGTGGGGATTAACGTCCGCACTATTGAGTACTCGTTCATGGGACCATCCTCATAATTAGACCAGTTCGTAAATTGTTAACCGAGGCGAAATCGTGGTTCGGATCCCACGTTAAAATGTAGGTCCCTTAGTCGCCATTGGCTGTTGGGCTATTAATTAACAGTCCTGTCTAAGGAATATGTCGGCCTTAGTCAGTAACAAGACTACAAGATCGCGCCACAATCATCCTTCACTCACCTGTCATTCATACTTGGCTTAAAATACCTACCTGGGTAGGTCGCCATTTCAACTAATGTATCTAATGTATCTAATGTACATTTTCTAACTGTCCCCGTAGTACTTAGAAAATGCCTTTCCTGTTGAGATTTTGGAATGAGTACAAATGCTACCTTTGAGGCATCCAAAGCAGGTATGTCCTCGGTTCAAACGAATCGTTTCAACTCCATGTAGCCTTAACTTCCTCAGTGGCAGACTTAAAAACCAAATTATGATGTAAATTTACATGTCAAGGTAACATTTTAAATTCAAATTAACTTATGTGCATATTTGGTAACTACAGATGTAAATTGCTTCAGACTTAATTCAATCAATGAGGGCAACCTTTTAGTTTACAACTAGTGCAATTAGTAGTAGGAGTATATTGTTTGGTGTTTTGAGAATTAGTAATAACCAACCTCAATAATTACTTTAAAACACTTTTAAAAAGCTGATATTTGTATATGTTGCTTGGAAAACAAGTGTATTGAGTATACCAATAACAATAACTACACCCTAAAAGTATTAAAAATCAATAGTTGCAAATTCAAGAGGTGTACTTATTGCTGAGAAGTAAGCCGTATTGTATAGGACATAAACATACATCAGAGTGGCACGACTGCATGCAGCTTAGATCAGATGCCTCATGTGGGAGGTGTGCCTTGCCAAATAGTGGCAGTGAAGCAGCACATATCTAAGTAGCTAATTTATAAGCGAAATTCCTATGGAATGGTGAGCTATTGGCATCACCCGCATGGTGGCTCTGAAGCATGGGACCATGATAACTTTTCATTTTGGGATCTCTTGAGGCAAAAAACACCGTCTGTTAAAAACTTTATACATACATATATATATACAGTGCTTGATTTGTAAAAATTTAGGTTTGCACACAACCCCCCCCCCCTTTATTATTCTTCCGCTCAACAAAGTATTATTTCTCTATGTGAATAATTAGGTCTATTTTAAAATTTAAATTTTAACTAACTCAAATTTTTTATAAGTAAATCAAAAACTAAAAGTATTATTTTTCTAAAAATTTAATTCTCTTAAGAAATTCTATATTTTTTATGACGCCTAGTGCGAGTATTCAGGTGTTTTAAACATTCGGCTTAGCTCAAGACTAGACAAAAGCGCTAATTTCAGGCCGAAACTCCGCGCGTAATTTCCGCACATTTTAATTTTTTTTATCCTACGGCCGATCATACGCGATCGTCTTTCGCGGAAAATTCTTTGACCGAATACACGCGATTTTGTTGAGTGGCAAATTCTCCGGCCGATCATTCACGATCCTCTTTTGCGACAATTCTCCGGTCGATTACATACGATTGTCTTGTGTGGCAAAGTCTCCGTCCGATTACTCGCGATCATCTCTTACGACAAATACTCCGGCCGATTACACACGATCGACTCTTGCGGCAGAAAGAGGTCCCGGAACGCCGTTCCGCCGCGTTCCGTCGCAAATCAAGCACTGTATATATATATATAGTGTGTTGGCACTCTAGCAGTCTCAATTTCTCTTCAAATTTGGTAGAAACATTCCTTTCTAAGATATATAAGTGAAGTTCATTGAGCAAAGAAATCGGAGTACCTTTAACCCTAGTTTTGGGGATAAATGCCCGAAATTTGGAGTTTTTGGGCCAAAAGAGGGTAACGTAAGCCCCGAATGTAAATTTAACGTATAGGCTATTTTACAATTTATGAAAATTTTAAGCCCACTCCCCAAATAAATGTATAGAATAAAAAAAACTGATGTACAAATGAAAATGTAAATTTTCTAAACGCAGAACCGTTGTCTTAAATGTGTTTTGCACTATAGCGGCTGCAATTATCATTTTATTTACTTAAAATTTGGAGGAGATACTATCTGCTATAACCTGATTAGCCTGGAATTAATCAGAGCCCACATCCCCATTTTAAAGGGGCTTGAAGCCTAAAATTTGCTGTTAATTAGTCAAACATAGACAATTTAAGCTCTATAATTGAAATTCGTTCTGTCGTTTACTTTGCTCTGTCGTAAAATTGAAATTGTGCTGCTCGTTACTTGTCAGATGTAACAGCGCTGTGGCTCTGGTCAGCATGCCACGGCCCAGCAGCCACATAACACTGGCTATGGAAGGGCAGAGAGAGCCAGCTTAAGGGGGGCAACGAGGGTCGGTGTTGTTTGCGAAACTAGTCGCTGGACAGTGACGGATTTAGGGGGGGCAGTGAGGGCGCCAGTGGCACACCCTACTGGCTGGCCCCGGTTAAGAAAAGAGTAAAATATTAATTTAAAGTAATATTTTTTGTTTCGCGGCCAGCAAATCTCTTAGTAGCATCACTGCCGGAAAATCTGTCACATCGCAGCCATCAAGCCTGTTTCTGCTTTTATGGCTGTATCATTTCTCGGCGTTTGATGGCTGGGTTCGTTTCGTTGACGGAGAATCGCTCACTCGTCCCGCGGTCCAAAATTCGCTCTCTCATTTCACGGCCGTCACTTCTATTAGCCATATCTAGGCCAGATAATCTATAGTTGCTGGCAGGCATGATGTTTCACTGCCAACAAGTCTATCGCTATTTTTGAGGTCGTCATGTTTATTGGCCACATTGCGACCGGAAAATCTATTGTTTAGATGCGGCTGTAAAAGCTTTCTGTTGCATTGAAATTGGAAAACCACTTGCCCTTTTCATGGCCGTCACCTTTCGGTTGCATCACAGCTGTCAAATCGCGGTAATTTTTATACCACAGCCGGCAAATCTCTTGGTCTTGTTGCGGCTGTAAAATTGCTTAGTGTTTCTGTGACTAGTAAATATCTTGGTCTCATTGCGGCTGCAAAATATTTTGGCCATATCGCGGCCGTTAAAACTCTCGGCCGCATTGCAGCTGTCAAATATTGTATTTTACTTTACATACATTGGGCTCACGTACTCGTTTTAGGAGGCAACATGGCCGATTTCACTGGTCGAGAATTGTTTTAAATAGTCGGGAAATGTCAGAAAAAGTGGAAGTTTCACATATGAAATCTGGTAGACACCTTGATTTGTTTTACAGTGGCTGGTCAATTTCTAGGTTACATGGCAATAATAGCTCTTGGTTAGGCTGTATTGTGGCTTGCAAACATCGGTTGGATTAAGATAAAATCATGATATGCGTGATAGCTTACCTATCACATCAGAGGCACTTTAAAAATATAATATAGTTCTTGAGTTTTTGTGCCGGGGGAGGGGCGCTAAACACCGATTTTATCCCGGGCGACAGAAAGTGTAGATCCGTCACTGTCGCAGGAAGCAATCATCAATATTGGATTGTAAAAACTCAAAATTGATTAATTAAAAAGCATTTCATACAAGTAACGATTACAGTTGAGTATGATTGTATATACGGTAAATGATAGTGAGAAAGCCAGGGCCGGGTCTAACTTTTGGGCGCCCGTAGGCCCAATTTTCTTCCAGCCTTAAGGTTTGAGAGTGGTAGTCCGTAAATCCTTTGCAAAGAATCATGTTCTATGTCACTTGTCCAGGGTGTCTACTGGTACTGTACTGGAAATACTTGAAATACTGATATTATACTGGAATTTCAAATTACCTACTTGAATTTTATGAAATGAGTTAGTCCTTACAATTTAGTTAGTCAGTGTTTCAATATTAAATCAAACCAAAATAATCTTTATTCAATACTTTTGGATGTAAAAAGTTAGATGAGTTTTTATCATTTATTTCTATACAATTGTATAATTACATACAAGTTTTGCATAACACAGCATACATTATTTAAATTATCATGTTTTATAGGGAATTGGAAAAAGAAATATTGATGCGTGTGCTGTGGATTGACGTTATGCAATATTTTCCAGCACTTGTATACTCATAGTATGTATTTTTTAATTTTTTCCACTTGAGTTATATAATTAAAGTGTTTTTAATATATAATGTGTAGTTCTGTTTGGTTATAAAAATATAAGGAGAAAAAGTATATTTGGGAAACAAATTAAAATTTAGTGGAGAAGGCAAACATCAAAATACAGTAGAACCTCGATTAACCATCACTCATTTTTCGGTGCCACAATCGACACCGAAAAACATTGAACAAGTAAACTTAGGGTGGGTTTCGGAGATCAGTATTAGCTAATACTGGAGTTAGTTAATACGAGAATTAAGATAATACTCGCATGAAAAATCGGGTTTCGGAGATCCGAATTAACTTCCTTAATTCTTGCATTAGTGTAGTTTGGTATTAAAGTTACTACTCGAGTTAGTTCTGAACTAAGGGGGGAATCGCGGGGAATTTTAGATTAGGGTAGCCGTGATTGAGCGCGCCTCAGTGACTCATCACCTGTTCCATATAGTTTTTCTTCACATTAAATATATCTATACGTTTTTCTTGTCATAAGAATGAGTTGGTTTGGGAGATAGTTCATGGGCTAATGAAGACAGTTCTGTTTTAGTTTAAAAAAGAGATAATATTTTAATTGCTATGAGTGAAAAATCAAATAACGCCTACTTTAACTAAAGGAAAAAGGTTCTACGGAACGTTTCAAACTAAACACGGCTGAGTGTCACCGAATTATACTTTCTCTTCCAGCCTTCTTCACTCTTCAGCCTCTTCACTGTCTTCTGTGTTGTCTTCCTCTTCTGAAGAAGACGAGGTGTCGTCGGCATCACTTTCGTCTCCCTCATCCTCCCTTCGTTTTAGGAAATTGTGCAGTATAACACAAGCCACAATCACAATGCAGCAGCATTTAGGACGGAATCACAGAGTACTATTTAAGTTTTTTATACAATTCTCCAGGTCAGTCGTCGTTTTCTTTGTTTATTACTCATATTCTTCTCTCATAATGCCTTGAACTTAATAAGTTTCATTACAGTACACTCTCGATTATCTGAGCCCCGGTTATCCGAGACTCCAGGTTATCTGAGGCAGCTCTACGCTTAAATAAACGTTTATATTTTCTTACTAAGCGTTATAATTATGTGTGAAAAAGTGTTTTCATTTAAAATTCTATTATTTACAACTTGAAAGGACTTTCATTCTCGTATTTATTGGTAAATACTATATCTATTATCACATTTTGGAGTGGTCTTATTACAGCCCAACATCAAAACACACGTAAACTCCATATTATCCGAGGTTCATGTTATCCGAGGTAGCCTCGGTCCCGAAGGCCTTGGATAACCGGGCGTTTACTGTATTACAATATGTTCTCTTTAATTTTTAATCTACGTTCCGGTTACACCTACTAATTTTCGTACGGTACAAGTTAACAAAAAAGATTTTCCCTATAGGGAATTGGCGAATTTCCTCTATAGGGGAGAAGCTATTACTGTAGGTCTCATGGTAAGACCTAAGCCCGAGACCATGATATCTTTTCGTTTTGGGGCCACCAGAAGCAAAAAACACCATTCGTTCGAATTTTTATCTATCTATGTATCTAGACGATAGCGGCCGTAAATATGGTCCGATCTTAATGAAATTTGGTACAGACATGTAAAGTGGTAATCAATCAGACGAGTTCGAAAACCAGCCCAATCGAACCACCGGAAGGGGGGGTAAAGGGGGGTAAACCCCTCCAAAAATGGGTTTTTTGAGTTTTTTACACGCAAAAATATAAGTTATCTAATTTTCGTTGGCGCCATTTACAGCTAAAAAAACAAAAAATTTATTATTTTGAATCATTGCTCTTATGTCTATTGGTTACAGAGGTATTAAAAGTGGTAAACACAGTACGTTGTCCCAATTTTAACCTTATGGGGAATAAGTAAAATTCTATATCTCACTTATTTTTCAACACATTTTAACAAAAATTGGTTTGTGGCTTCATCTAGATGAGATCTAATGTATAATAGACTAAGATCCCCGATACTTCCATTTTCGCCATTTTTGTGGCAGCAAACCTTCATACTCATTCCCCATGTTATCCTTATGGGAAATTAAAAAAATATATATCTTCCTTATTTCTTAACATATTTTAATAATATTTGGTGTATGGCTTCTTCTAGTTAAGATCTATTAAATACTTAAGTAAAACCAACCAGTTTTAACATACCTGTTGCAGCAAACCTCCATACTCATTCCCCACGTTATTCTTATGGAGATTACAAAAACATGTCAAATCTCGATATATGTTGGATTGAAATATGTTCTTTTGCATTTGAAATTTGCTGACTATGCAGGTCTGCTGCAACGGGGGTATTTATTTAAAGTAACATACAGTTACTTTAAAGTACATAAAGTACAAACAGCTTTTTTTAAAGTAACATAAAGTAAATACATATATACTAGTGGCTTGAAGGGGCTAAAAGCCCCTAATGAGGGAAAATTCAAACAATCCTTATTTATTATAGTACAAAGTACCTTAGCAAACTGAATCTACAGTTAGATTTTTTTAACTAGAAGCAGTCAAGACGAGGAGGAATAGCTTTGGTGATGAACTTTTTTGTTTGTAATATAATCACATGTTTCTACCTGTCAAATATTGAGGTTAGATTTAATCAAAACAAACAATATTCTAAGTCATTTCATACAATTTTTTTTATATTGTAAACAAAGGCATAACAAGATAAACAGAAACACATGATTTTACTTTAAACAAAAGAAGTGCATTGCAAAAGATATTCCACCTCGTCTTAACAGCTTCTAGTTAAAAAAATCTAACTGTACCTTATATTGATATTTAGCCTAACACATGGTTTTCAATCAAGAATCAGCATCACATGTTTTATGCAAAGCAGATGTTTTTAGATCCCAATGCTTTTTAAATGGCTATATTTTACGTCATTTCTTGTTTTCTGGCGAATTTCAAGCAATTCCATTATTTTTCCCGCCATCACGGAATAGAGATCTTTAATTTGAGTCCTCTACCATCTTTCTACGACTTGCCAGATGCCCACAATTTGGACGCAAAGATTCTCCTTACGAAATGAAATATATGATATATTTATGTGTATGTATGAAAATTAACGAATGGTGTTTTTTGCTTCTGGGGGCCCCATAACGAAAAGTTATCATGGTCTCGGTCGTTTGAATTACCATGAGTAGGGCCTTCTACAGAAACAGCTTCTTCCTTATAATAGAAATTCGCTAATACTGAACTTAATCCTGCCCTCCTCCAGGATTAACTCGTGAAGTAAAATGCTCAAAAATAATACTCGAATTATGCTTTATTCTCGCAGTTCTAGATTAAATATTGACTCCGAAACCCAAAGAATAAATAGTTAACACGATGATTACGTTCCTCTTGACTCCGAAACCCGCGAGAATAAGTCCGGTATTATCCCTCCCGAGATAATCCTCGAATTAGAGATAATACTGGAGTTAAGTATTTCATGAGCTCCGAAACCCGATTTCTGTAGTTCTAGAGTAAGAACCGGTTTGACCTGATATTTAGTTCAAGAGTAGACTTAATATCGATCTCCGAACCCCACCCTTACAGTATAGCAGTTCTGTTATACTGTATGACCGTATGTTTAAGAATAAGGGTATAGTTGCAATTTATATGAACTAGAAATCTTATAAAGAACACTGCTTTAATAGCTCAACATGGCGACAACAATGAACACTCGGGTAGTATATCTGTTACACTGACAGCAAAACAAACCTATCCACATTCATAAGTTACACTTTGAAAAAGCTCACAGTTTCTTTAATAAAGAGGATATTCATAGTTATTCATTTACACGTCATTATAACAAAAAGGGTCACAACAGGACATTCAGACTTAGGAAGACATAAATGTTTAAACTTGATGTTTTTAGTTAGTTCACTTCTCTAACGAGTAGTTCAGCATTACAGCAACATTTACTTATAACATGCACATATATTCGAGTACCATCAAAACTAAAATATTCTGATGTGGTTTTTATTGTAACATTTTCTAACTTTTTATTTTCTTTCAGTCAAAATATTTTTAGCAACAATTTTTTTGACATCAAAATTCACTAGGCCATTCTTAATTCTACCACTGGATCACAAGCTGCCAAAAGCAGCAATGCATCTTATAACAAAACAGTAATTTAATTATAATAACTCATTGTAGAAATACCTTTGCTTATTAAGTATGATAAAGTATTCATATTTTGTAGTAGTATATCTAGGCTTAGCCACACATGAATTGAAGTGCAGAGACAATGATAACTCATATACTACTGAAAGAAGAGAAATAAATTAAATGACTGCTGTACACACCACCTCTTTTATTGTGCTGAGCCTACATTTTTGGCAATCTTATGAGCTGAAATTACTGATAAATCAAATATATACATTACAAATATACAACAGTGAAAAGGAAAAGGCTTAGTTAAATTTCATTTCTAAAACAAGTTACATACTAAAACTATGAGTAGGCCTGTTTCTTAAAAAATATTTTGATTTTTACAGGATTGCACTAATTAAAAAAAGTTTTACTTCGAAGGAATGATCAATACTTGTTTCAAGGGGTTGGAAGTTATATTAGAGGAGCAGTTAGCATTTCAAATCTTCGAAATTAATATATAGTCAAATAAAAGTTCAGGAGGCAAAAACAGCTATCAACTCAACAAACTGTCCAATTATTATGACTGAATGTTTTATATAAATTTTGTTTCTGTAAAAAGATGGTATGATTTTTTATATAAGAACAACATCTTAAACAAGTTATATCTTTTATGTTTGCTTTTCTTGATGTACTCAGATTTTCTCATTCACGTGTTTGTACTTTCCGAACGGATCTTTATAAGATTACATCTTTAGATGCAGTCTTGGGATGAGTTGTAGGGCTTGAATATAGATTGAATCGATCACTTGATCTTGGTTTTTAGTTGTTGGTTAAGGGGCCTATTGTATTTGCTATTTTTGTTCTATTAGCACTTAAGACTATATTTATCAATAGTACACACACTATATAAATCATCTGTTGTAAGCTGCGGCTAATTACTGACAAAACTTTAATTTGAACAGTGAGATGTAATCTGTTTCATGGTGTAAGGAAAAAAGAAAGGTGTGTGCACAATCAGCTGGTATGTCATAGTTGGGCTCACGCAACTAGCGCTTACGACGACTACAAAGCAAACTAGTTTATACAACACAATAAAAATATTTATGTGTATGGCCTTAGTTCAGCCTTACACTGGTCCAAGGTCCGCTAGTTGCATGAGCCCAACTATGTACCAACTGATTGTACTCACACCTTTCTTTTTCTTTACACCATGATCTGTTTGAGAGGCTGGGATAGCCGTTTTGATGCATTTGAGATAACTTTCATGCTGGGGTTAAGCCTGTGTGATGTAAAAATAGAGAGAGATGATCAAACATGTGATTAAAGAATAATACAGTGGAACCTGGATAATTCGAACTTGTATAATTCGAAATCTTCTTTAATTCGAATATTTTTCTTGGCCCCTGGCATTTTATATCTAAACAATGCTAAAAAATCGTGGATAATTCGAATTTTATTTTGGATAATTCGAATTTTTAAGTGCCAAATTAAGGTACATCAGTTTGATTCCACGGCTGGAAATAGTTACAAATTCATTGGAAAACACTGTTTTACTACGACGTTCAATAAAAATTTAACGCCAGACCGATGGCATGTCAGGTTATGGTCAAATGACTCATCTCGTCCACCTCCCAGGCTTCCCACCCTGCCCCAACATTGCTTGTAACTCGACACTAACAATGTAAACTAAAACAGTACAGAACGCTGACTGAGTTCGGAAAAGGGTTGCGCTTGCCGTGGCAGCGCCACTAGTCTTTTCGCGCTTGATTCTGTGCACAACGGCTCCCGGCAGACGAGCCATGCGCCAGACCTGATGCGCAGTTTTCTATGTCGACACAAAGGCTACTCAACACTGCGACCCCCTTCCCTCCCCCCCACCAGCCAAACTAACTTGCGAATTCAAGTGCAGCATTCCGTTGTTTTCGATCGTCCTTCAAACAAAGTGTTTTTTTATCTGTGCAGTGTCTTGTTTTTAAGTGTTTAAAAGTTTTTACGTAACATTAAATAGTGTAGTGATCATTTCGACAAAATCTCTGACCTATAAAACACTCACTTTAGCGGAAAGTCAATGAGCGTGCAATTGTCAATGTTACACAAAATTAAGTTGGTAGCCTGAATAAAGTTCAGACGTAGCAGACCTTACCGTATTTTTTCTAGCAGAAATGTTTCTTTGTATTATCGTACGTCGCGTCGTACGTAGAATATACTTTAGGGTAGTTATTTCTGTTTTATGATTACTGTTTTTGAACCCTTATAATTAGCGTTTGATGCGTTGATGAATTTATTCTTTTAGAGTGTCAATTTGATAAAGAAGTTAAATTCACAATGTGAACTTTTAATGTCTTGGCCTCATTCTTTAGAACTTCTTTAATTCGAATTTATGGATAATTCGAAGTTTTTATCTGGTCCCTTGAGGTTCGAATTATCCAGGTTCCACTGTAATTTTAATAAAGGCTCTATTAAAAACTTTGAAAAGTAATATACTTACTTGGAGGAAAAAACTACTGTATATATGTTTCCAATCTAAGAAAATTATAGAATTGTTGTAAATGAAACATACATTAGGCCTACACACAAACTGAGCTGCATATCAGAATTGAATTGTGGTTAAGGTGGATTAACATGACACAAGTAAGCTGAAAAAAGCAAGAGCTTTTTTTACTCTAGCTTTTCATTTTTAAATATTTTACAATGTGACCTAAGGCTGATGAAAGAATACTTAAATTTCAAGAGAGCTTGGAACGGTAACCAATTCTTTTCTTATTTGCTGAGAAGAGAGAAATTAAACATCTGTACAGAACAAACAGTCAACATCAACATTTACTTACACCTGACAAAGTCTAATTGAAAAGTGACAGTGCAGAGGACTCTCCCCACACGCAGACATATAGTCTTTGTGGGGAAATTTCCACTATGTAACTTACTTATACTGTATTTAATGTTTGTATTTATTGTAATGGAAATAAATATCTGAATCTGAATCTTTAATAAATATATATGTTGAGAAAGGTATAAAGGAATGTAACGAGAGGTAACAATAACTTTGTCTTCTTTTGATAGCACTGTGGCAGGAAAAACAATTTAATAAGTACATAACATTTTGTTTGAAATTTCATGCAAACTAATGTTATTTTCATATTAAAATTATATTTTTAACAACAAAATATGAAAAACTATTTAACAATGCTCTAAATGCAAGGTAAAATCTTAGATCTTATCATTTATGTGATATAAGTAATACATAATATTTTATCCTCCACAATCTATTTGTACTAGTGATATAAGTCCTAGTAGCAAATGGTCTTTCAATACAACTGTTATTTTCTCATCAAATAAATGTCTTCTCAAAAAAATATTTAATCTATGTTAAAATAAAATTAAAATATCGTATTTATACATTTCAGTATCGGATAAAATATAAAAATATACATTCTTAGAATTTTAATATAAACAATATATGCAATGATGAACCTTTACAGGGTTGAGTTAACCTACGTAGCTGCAGCACGAGTTAGTCTTGCGAGCAGTCTTGTAGAACGCTTTGGACTGCATACTCAGCCCCTCAGATTTCGACACAAGATCATCCAGCTTTTCTCCTCTTTCCAGTACGGCTTCAATCGTATTATGCTGTAAAAATGAAAACGATTAAAAGGACGAAAACGATGATGAAAGGATGAAACGAAACGAAAGGATGAAAACGAATACTCAAGGAAACACTAATAATTGGTTAATCATCAACCAACAAAGGAACATGCATATAAGACATGGTTGAACCTATGGAAATCCTTGCAATCAAGTTTTATTATTGTGTTGTAATAAAGGTTTAGACAAAATCTACCCATTAACAATGCAAATTCTTACCAAGGGTAAAACACCTAAAAAACTATATATAAACAGAAACTATATATATAGAAATTAACTATATATAAACAGTTCGCACATTATATCTCCGGCTACGGCCACTACGCTACTAACCGTGTCATATGATATTTTTAACCTATGATATTGGTAAACACAACATTTGACAAGCAGCAGTGTCTTAGAAAATGTCAATAATGTTTTCAGAAAAGAACCCCTGATCTTCCCAGCACCTTACAATCAGCTGATTAAGCCATAGCCGGAGATATTTGTTGCCATTTGTCATTGGGCTATGAATTTATGATGCTATCTAACAAAAGGTCACTGTTAGATTGTAACAAGACCCGGGTTTGGACCGTTCCCGATCAAAACGTTAAAATACCCCCGTTGCAGCAGACCTGCATACTCAGCGAATTTCCAGTGCAAAACAACATATTTCAATCCAATATAGCAGATTTGACATGTTTTTGTAAGCTCCATAAGAATAACATGGGGAATGAGGATGCAGGTTTGCTGCCACGAAAGAGGAAATATTGGTGATTTTAGACTATTAAACATTAGATCTCATCTAGATGAAGCCACAAACCAAGTTTTATCCAGATATATTGAGAAATAATCGTGATATAGAATTTTACTTATTTCCCATAAGGTTAACATTGGGACAACGTACTGTGTTTACCACTTTCAGTATCTCAGTAACCAATGGACATAGAGCAGTGATTCAAAATACTAAATTGTTTGTTTTTTTTTAGCTTAATTTAATGGTGCCAACAAAAATTGGATTATTTTAATTTTTCGATGTAAAAAACTCAAATAACCCATTTTTGGGGGGGTTTATCCCCCTTTTCCCCCCTTTCGGTAGTCCGATTGGGCTGGATTACGAACTCGTCCGAATAATTACTACTTTACACATCCATGCCAAATTTAATTAAGATTGGACCATTTTTACACGAGTTATCGTGCTTAAAGACACACATATATATATATATATTTATGAAAATGAACGAATAGTGTTTTTTGCTTCTGGGGGCCCCAAAACGAAAAGTTATCATGGTCTCGGGCTTAGTCTTACTCTGAGTACTACGGTAACAGCTTCTTCCCTATAGGAGAAATTCGCTAAAGTGCCACTGGCGTTGAAATACACAAAAAACACAAAAAAAATGGGCGAACTGTACCTTTTGATGCCTTTTGAAAGCTTGGATCAAAACTGACTAAGAATACTGAAACTCAAAGGAACATTTAATAAATATGGTAAAATGTATCGGTTTAATTATTTTTCAAAATGTAATAATATATGTGTCATTACCCGTGTTAGGTTAACAATTTGAAAAACATTTAATGTGTTCATAACTCCACATACCTGTAATGAATCAGTTATAACTAGTACATTTATAGTTATTGTGATTCAGTGTAATCTACCTAATAACACTTTCACTGCGTCACAAATAACTGGTTACTCGTGCCAGCCATTGCCTAGAGTGCGGCAGCTGAAATTGACGATCATTCCCTGGGTATGTTTTGTTTATATTGGCCATTTGCAATGCGATCGCTATAATCATATCCCCAAATATGTAATTTTTCAGAGAATACAATACACAGGTTATAATTAGGTACGAAGAACTGGTGTTACTCGTGACACGTGGAATAAAGATTAGGGTATAATTTTACCACAGCGAAGATGATAAAAGGACACTTTGCCATAACTGTTTTAACAATGTTCCATGTTTAATTTTGACGCTTAAAATGCAATGTATTTTGTATCTAGCTAAAGATATTATACCAGGCTGACTTACCAAAATAAATAGCCTTGTTACTGGTTAAGTCCAGCTGATTCATTTTAACTGGACGGATCCAGAAAACCTAGAGCCTATTTATAACCTAAGCTCACACAGGTGCCAGTTATAACCTAGTGTGTCACAAGGTATTGTATCAATCAATAGCCTACATATATATTGCTTGAAATGGCAACCTACAAAGGTAGGTGTTTTAAGCCAAGTATGAATGAGTGAAGGACGATTGTGGGGCAATTTTGTAGTCTTGTCACTGACTCTGGCCGACATGTTCCTTCGACAGGACTGTTGATTAATAGCCCAATGGCCAATGGCAACTAAGGGACCTACATTTTTTAATGTGGGATCCGAACCACAATTTTGCCTGGTTTACGATTCTCGAAGTGGTCAAATTATGAAAATGTTATTATGAACGTAGTATTCAATAGTGCGGACGTTAATCCCTACTACGGAACAACGCTTCCACAAACCATCGCTCAACACTCCACAATAGTAGCTGGATTACAGGACATAATCAAACCAATGAATAGGATTCGATCCACCTGTTTTTTACCTAGGTCTACTAAATTGGTAAAAAAGAAACTAGGTAAGTAGAAAACTCTCTAAAATCAGAACAAATTTGCATAAAACCCATTGAAAATATACTCACCAAAATTATCTTAGTTTCATCTAGCTCGTCCTGGATTTTAGTCATAGCATCAGCCTCTCTCGGGTTCTGATATTTAGCGAGGTAAGCGTTCAGTTGGGGGAATGAGATTGTAGCCTCGTTGGCCGTAGGCCACTCATGAGATGGAACCTTAGCCGTAAAATCGTCCAACACCTTGGTCAACAGAGTGTGAGCGACTCTATGAGGGTACTCATGATCCGACAGTAGCACTCCGGCCAAGTTATCTCCCCGGACATACACATGACATGTGTATTCTGAAATAAAACATGAGAAACCTAGGTTATGCTTACCCTGAACAACGGAAAACAAATTTGTTATCTCAATTGTATAGGTTACACTTTCACAAATGTACGGTGTAGCAATCAAATTGAAATAACCTCTAAATAAATTAGATACTAAACTAACAGTTTATCAAGTGAAAAAACATTGTATTACAAACATAGTAAGTCAGCTTTGAGTTGATTCTGATATCTTTAAATCAAAATGTGTTGTAACTTGTATCAATAATTTATATAGGCCTTTAAGATTATTTTAATTCAATGTTTCCACCATGCGTGATAAAGTAATAGTTTGCTACAGTTGATTCCTTCCTTTCAGCCTCCACAACCTTATTAGTCTCACTATATGCCAAGTAAACTTTTTTAGGCCTATTGTAAGAGAAAATGCAGGATATTTGACTGCACATTGGTATTCGATTAATAAGTTTTCTGGCACACAATGTAGGCCTATTTGTTCATTTGTTTGAAATAAACAGTGCCGGAACGATCACTAGGCCCACAGAGCCCCAACTTAGGAGTCTGCACGAGTGAAAATAAGACAAAAACAAGCCAGCAAGGGTTGTTAAGAGGGGACAAACAGGCTTAACAACATATTTAGCGACAAAAAAAGGTCACCAGTTATTGCGAGGCCATAGGGACTTCAGGGGATCACATATAGATCCAAGCCTAGGGCCCACCGACCGTAAATCCGGCACTGGAAATAAACTAGGCTCTATCTCTGAGTTAACCCAAACATGTATGGCTATAGTTCCGCAGTGAGCTGACAAAATAATACTTGAATGGTGCACAAATATCTTACCTCCCTCCTTCACTGATTGCCTAGCTGCTGTCTGAGTCCTTTCAACAATAGTTTTACTGACAAATCCCATGAATTCCTGTACACTTCCCCTTTGAAAGAAGCCAAATGTTGACAAATCATAGGAAGATTTTAGCCATACTGCATTGTGGACACCCTTATAGAGAATGTTTAAGGCATATAGCTTCACCATTTCTCAAAATAATTTAGGAGTTGTGGACTAACTTGATAATTAATCTTTACAAACACACTCAAGATGTTGGGATTCCAAAATGTTCTTCTAGGCCTGAGAATACAAAGGAAATACTGCTAACAATTTCACTACAAGTTTAATTTACTCTAACAGTTTTAAGCGATTCTATGTTGTTATAAATTTGTTATCATGATAGTTCAAAAGTTATGAAAGAATCGTTTGTGATTTAGGTGTAAAATTTACAAATTTCAGGTAGGTTACAAACAACACTCAACAACTAACGTTATTCTACACAAATAATACTGTTGTCTGAATTTGACAGACGGTGCACGGGTGCAGTCGAGTCGTCAGTCGTCAGTGGATACACACAGGCTTTCAGCTAACAACCCAAAAACAAGGAAATCCAAACTACAGTAATATTATGTAACTGCATGTATTAGCGTAAGTTCAATGATTTTATCGGAGCCGTTACAAATAACGTCATGTAGATTTAGGGGGATGGGCCCAGATTGAAAATTACGGCAGTTCCAATGCCACACTAGCATAATCAAGCCACTGCACAAGAAAGACTTTGGTGGAATAAGTAAGGGACTACGCATCCAGTGTCAGTTGATTGTCGGACCGGTTGTTGTCATGTCTTCTGGGCTTCTGGGGGTTAATGGCTACGTCAAAAACGTGGAAGAGACTGGACAAACGCGATGTGCGCTGCTTAGAATTTAAATTGTGACCAATCTAAACTAGCCATCTCGTTCACCGAGTACATTTTTCAAAGTAAATACAATTAATTTATCTATCGATTGGTATAATTTGTTTTTACATACAGTCTGTTTTGTTAATCATTACCGACGACCAAAGGTAGAGGAGTTATCCTTTGTTATGAAAATGCCACCCCTCCAATTATTTTTTTGAAAAAATTGGAAGTTTTTCCTAAAAAAAGATTTATTCTTGTTTATTAAGAGGCGCTCGTAATATTAAAGCTAAAGTAAACCATTTCTATTCAAAATGTACATAAAATCAAAAATCTTGTTTAATCAAATAATACCAGTATACTACAATTACGCCAACGACAAAAATACAATAAGTGTATGGTGAAATAAATATATTTTCCTTGTATCTTAACATACGCTTGGACTTTCAATACATTGTTTCGCTAGGTTTAATATGTTTATGCGTAGGAAAAAAATTATTACAGGAAAGTTAAAAAAAATCAAGTTGCGCAAACTTAATTAAATTAGCGTCCGTTATAATCGAATTAACTATGAACTGAATTATTAATAATTAACTGCGTCCGTTATAATTATTGGGTCCATTGGCCAATGTTTAGTCCATGAGATTCTAAGCTAAGCACAAACAACCTGAAAGTAGATAATACTATTTTTGTGGGTAGGAGGTGGAATGCGTTTACGCACACTGAGGGGCTCGTTGTCTCCTCAGTAGTGTCGGACTCCCACGAGCTCGAAGTCCCGTGAACTACCGATTAAACCACCCCCTCAACACCGAGGACACTAGCCTGGAACTGTTTTACACATTACATCGGACTAGGCCATTGATTTTGCACCACTTTGGCAACCTTCTTGGGAAAAAACTGAATGTTAACGTCGATCAAGGTCGACCTTTTTCTCCCGAAGAATGGCCTGGACAAAGTACACACAGTTCCAGTTGCCCTCTTCCTGGAGCATAGCTCCGACGATATCGTGTGGGTTGACGACCACCCCGATCTCAGACGAAAGCAAGGCTCGGTGGGCACGCCAACGGTCGCACTGGAAGAACGTGTGCTCGTCCGCGATGCCGGGGCAGTACAAACAGTCCGAGCTGGCGACTTTGCCCATCCGGTGCAGATAGGCTCGGAAAAAATTCCAACGGGTATTTTGGTATGGGTGAAAAATTGATCAGTTTGGTCAAGGGGGGGATATAACCGGGGGGTCTGGGGGCACCCCCCCCCAGAAAAATGTTGAAAATTATAACTCTAAAACTAGCTTTTTATGCAATCTAGAGGCATAGTGGAACTCATATAATACAGAATAATTGATGCAGACACGTGGTCGCCGCACGCATACCGCGGAATCGGGCATTGGCTCGTTCTCCAAAACGACGAGCTGAACACAGGGGGAGTGGTTTGTGGTTTGATGTCATAATGATGTTACATTTGCTTTATTCTTTTTTGTATGTATACGTTTTTACTTCATTCTCATAATTTTGTTAGGTTACTTTCACGTAGTTTTGGTGCTTTTATTAAAAATACTATATGTCATTTATTTTACTCAGGCTTAAAGAAATTACTTTTTATTTCATTTTATAATCACTAGATAACAAATGAATACAGGAATCTGCATTTACAAAGATTTTTTATTTCTTATTGCGGTAAAAGAATTACTTCCTAGTCAAAAGTCGTAGCCTAACTTTATTTTATTTGAGTATGATTATTTTTTTTACATACTGTAGGGCCAAGGGGGGGATATATCCCCCTTGTCCCCCCCGTACCTACACCACTGTTCAAACAGATAGATGATTCAAAATTTTCTCTGGTATTTGTTTTCTTTAACCACGAAGGATCTCTTCTAAAAGTCAAAAATTGTAAAGCGAGGAAGAAGCCCATGTTCTTTACGTCCCTAGCTAGATTATCTGGAATAGTTACCGGAAATATTTTTGTACGGTGTTCCCTTGTGTATATTTGCTTAAAGCCATCGGGATATCCACTTAGATCCACATAGATAAATTGCCAAAACTAGACTCTAAAAGCTTATGTTTCTGTGCCGGTAAATATCTGTGAGGTAAAGCTGATTGAAGAAGAAACGAACTCTTAATTAAATCATCAGTTTAATGTTTCTTAAAGTTTGCAAATGCAATTTATGAAATAGAGATAAGCAAATTCTCAAAGATCTATAACTGGCGTCAAATCTTAAAGCCCACGCCGTCCATAAGACTAATGTTAATTAGTTATGTAAAGAACAAATTTATTTTATGAGGTCAAGGTTCATATTAGAAAAAACGTGATATTATTCAACTCAATCCACCTCAAACTTCAGTTTGTACTTCAGTTAGATGCTCAGAAAATTTATTATCTATATATTAAAAAATTTTGGTTTTTCTTTTCCGAGTCCGTCCGGCTCTTCTACTCAACCGATTTTCATAATTGAGGTCTTAAATTAAAGGTATGCACGCGCAGATTTGCCATCAAGCATCCGCATTCATTTATCTGCCGTATTACTCGAGTTATGCACAAAAGCAACTTCCTCCCTGAACATTTCTTATGGGAGTTAAATATGGTTTTCCTTTTCCAAGTTCGTTTGGCTCTTCTACTCGACCGATCTTCATAATTGAGGTCTTAAATTAAAGGTATGCACGCACAGATTTGCCATCAGGCATCGGCATTCGTTTATCTACTGTATTAAACGACCAAAAAACATTAATTTTATTATTTCCGAGATTTTGAATTCAATTTAAGTTATATTTCCCCAGTTCCATTTACGTAAATCTCTACGTTTTGGTCTAAGAACCTTCAGCGAAATACCACCTTTCATTTCAGCTATTGATTGTTAAAATCGGACGTACCTGAAGCACGCTGCTGAATTCCCAACAACACACAAAAAATTTGTGTTTTTCTTTTCCGAGTCTGTTTGGCTCTTCTACTCGACCGATTTTCATAAATAAGGTCTTAAATTAAAGGTATGCACGCAAAGAGTTGCCATACAGGGTCGGCATTCATTAAAATACTGTATTACTCGACCAAAAACATAAATTTGATTATTTCCCGAATTATGAATTCAATTGAAGATATATTTCCTCAGTTCTAATTAAGTAATTCTATATGTTTTAGAACCGTCTATATGCTAAGAACCTTCAGTGAAATACCAGCTTTCATTTGAGCTATTGATTATTATGATCGGATTTACCTGGAGCACTCTACTGAATTCCGAACAACACAAATCTTTTATATATATAAATTAGGTTTTCTTTTTCTGAGTCCGTTTATGGTCTGATCTTAATGAAACTTGGTACAGACGTGTAAAGTGGTAATCAATTGGACGAATTTGTGAACCAGCCCGATCGGACCACTGGAAGGGGGGTAAAGGGGGATAACCCCCCAAAAGTGGGTTTTTGAATTTTTTACATAGAAAAACAAAATTTCCCCAATTTGTGTTGGCACCATTGGATTCAGCTAAAAAAAAGAACAATTTAGGATTTTGAATCACTGGTCTATGTCCATTGGTTACCGAGATATTGAAAGTGGTAAACACAGTACGTTGTCCCAATGTTAACCTTATGGGTAGTAAGTAAAATTCTTTATCTTGCTTATTTCTCAACATATCCATCTTGATAAAAATTGGTTTATGTCTTCATCTAGATTAGATCTAATGTATAATAGTCTAAAATCCCCGATATTTCCATTTTCATGGCAGCAAACCTGAATACTCATTCCCCATGTTAATCTTATGGAGCTTACAAAAACACGTCAAATCTCGCTGTGTTGGCTTGAACTATGTTCTTTTGCATATGAAATTCGCTGAGTATGCAGGTCTGCAACGAGGGTATTTTAGCATGGTACTGTATATAGTTAGTTTGTAAAGTCGTATGTGCCGGGCTGACATGTCGCTGTCCCGAAAACGTAATTACAGAATATCTCATGAAATTCCTACGTTTTCCTTCGTGGAACAAATTATTACCAACTTGGTAATAAATCGTGGTTTAATTGGTTTTCTGAAATTCCAACATAACCACAGCACCCCCAGCACCAGCACCAGCACCAGCTACATGCACCTCTTTTTCAACTTAGGCAAGTGTCAGGCAAGTCACATTCAAGTTGTAAAGATCCATTGCATGTAACATTAATTTTGTAAATGAAGAATTATTTGGTTTGAGTTGATTTTGTGTCTTAGTACCAAAATTTACTGCTGCGGAGCAGCGTGGGTCCTCTAGTCATAGTTGAACATTTTTATTATTAGGTATTTGTGAAGTAAGATCATATAATTTGAATTTTCTGTGATATTGTAATCTGTTAACGAATGGCAGTGTCGAGCAATTTATGAAGACACCGTTGAGATATACAACAACGTGCGTCACAGCGCTTGGCCACTGAAACTATGAGCAATGAGAGCATCGATTAGAAAACAAAGACCGAATAAATTCAATTACTGAACAAAACTTAAACCTCAGTAAATCAAATTACAATGCTAATTGTCATTGTGGAGAGTAATATGAACATGTATATTTGAAAATGTTACCGCTTTCCCCCGAGCGAAGCTCGGTCCCCGGATATTTTATGTATTAAGAGCGTAAAGTAGGTCTTTCTCGCTTGAGTCAAACCAATACCGCGCGACGCGGAGCGCGGTAATTTTAGCGAAAGCGAGAGAGACGCTTTACACGCGAAATACATACTACATTTTTCCTACAAATGCAGTTTTAATTGTAGTTCCTCACGTCCATTGTAGCTGAATGCGCCATTACAATTGCATAAATTTTTCATATTTCTTTTCGTAAAGGTTTCTAGATTTACGAGATAATAAGTTCCATGAAAGTTCTTTCATTAATTCACTAATATCAGGTGAGTAAAGTTCGAATTCGTCATCACTTATTACATCCATTGTGGCTGAATCCACCAGTTTTAGGTTATAAACAGGTCGAGCCCAGTCGGAAGCGGAAAGGAGCGCTGTTGCGCGCCGAGTAACAATGCAAAATCAGCTGGCGAGCGTGAAAGTATAATCACGTGGCGAGCGCAAAAGACTTTTGCGCTCGCTCCAAAGACTTTCAAAAACTTGGAGCACAGAAAACAGATGTGCTTAGAGGTAGTGAGGTACAAGAAGAAGCTTGAGTTTGAAGTTTCGGCAGAGGAGAGGAGGAAATCATCGATGACGTGGAAGTAAACAAAGCCATATGACTACACTACTAGTCTGGTAGACAAAAAATACCAAACCAAAACAAAATGTGGGTTGATATTAGAAACAATGTTTTGCTCTTTGAATAACAATCAATAAACAGGTTACATGTTTTTTGATTAGCATGTAACACATGACTGACACAAGAAATTTGCAGTGAATCAATTGATCATCTGTTAATATTTATTTCCCCTCCTTGAAAAATCCAAATTCATCTGGGTTTGTTTGTAAACACTTAAGCTTCTTCTTGTACCTCACTACCTCTAATTGCTCACTCCTCAGTAAAGAGCTGTTCTACGATTGGTTTTCGGTATATAAGTTGACAATTTACGCGCGGTTGTAGGAAAAAGTATTTCTTTCATTGAATCTCAAATAAACCACAGTTTTAGGCATTTTTATTTGTTTATATATTTATCTAACCCACTCATTTGCGACATACAGACTACCGACAATTTTCCATTGCATTTAAAATGGGGGGAAATTAGACTTTAACGGCTCATATCTCTCGAACTATTACGTTTAGGAAAAAATGTCAAAGTACAAAAAGTTCTTAAAATTAAGGGTAAAATCAAAAAACGCCATAAATACAGGGTATTATATAGGAAAAATCAAAGTTATCCGCCATATTGGAAAATGGTGGCCATCTACAAAAATTGTATTTACTTATTTTAAGCCTCTTTAAAAACATGGTAATGTTCCCCATTTAAGAGGTCCCCCGTAAAACGTTCTAAACGACAAAAACCTAGTTTCGAGTAATCAAGCGTTGAAAGTTGAATTCTAAAATTTGTGTTTTTTTCAAGGTCATAACTTATAATCATGTATAATTTTTAAGACCCAATTTATAACATCATAATATAGCCTTATATTGAATTTTTACTCGAAGTCAGCTTTTTACATCATTTTACGTGACTTTTTGGGGGTTATAACGTTCTAAATGACTGGCGTTTGGAACGTTCTCTGACGGACTGCTCTCCTGCTTTAAAAAGAAAACATCAGGGATTGTAGTAAAACCAACATAAATGAAAATACGAGTAAAACCGAATATAAAACAATTTTATTGATATAGATGTACAAAAATGTAATGTTGTTACATAACGTAATACGTCATTTCGCAAAAAGTTATCCAAATGTGGTGCTTAAAACGTTATTCTACCCACTTCTTTTGGGGGCAATTTCCAGGCCTTGGCTTCTTAGTTTTTGAAATATAGGGTAATCCAACTTTTCTATATTCCTTTCTGGAATTACCCTTCCACTTTCCAATATTATCTTCAGGTGTTTTATTTTTATTTACGTGATTTTGGTCGTGGGGCGACAACGCGCCGTCCGGCGGGGAGTCCATCTTTCAGCGAATAGAACGTTATTCCCCAAAAAGTCTGTTCAGTCCCGCGAAGTACGCCAACTTTGACAGACGAAATCAGGGCTGCCAACTCAAATTTCTTCAAAACAAAATATACCTCAGTGTAGTTCGTGTCCTAGAGAACCTTTCTCACTGAATATCTCCGATTTTGAAATTTTGTCGCTTAGACCGTTTTACGGGGGACCCCTTCGTTTACTGTAAGATGTACAGTTTACAAGATCCCAATGGTGGCACAGTTAAAAAACGCCCTATATAAGAAATAACAAATATCCTTTTTTTAATTTTTGATAGAAACGCAATAGTTTTTAAGTTTTTGCTTTTTGTTGTTGTTTGGTTTCTACAAAGCCAAAAGTAAAATACTAGAGCGGTTATTGCATGTTGACGTCATGTATAATCAGGTTATTGTATTTTTATAAACTTTGGGCTTTGAAGTTCGTGATGGTTCGTGATTGGATCTCTAAAGCGCTTCAAACAACGATAAAAAATTAAAAATCAATTTACTTCAATATAACAACTACAAAGACTAGTTTTTCCAAGCTTCAAATTATAAATTTGAAGTTCCCAACTCCCAAACTTAATATTTCTTTAATAAGTTACATAAAATATTAATTACCTATGTACTTGAAATGTCATTTGAGTTTTTGAAATGTCATTTGAGTTTTACTTTTGTCAACTGTCTATATTTTTAGCGAATTTCCCCTATAGGGAAGAAGCTATTACCTTAGGTCTCATGGTAAGACTTAAGCTCGGGACCACTATAACTTTTCGTTTTGGGGCCCCCAGAAGCAAAAAACAGTATTCGTTTGAATTTATATATATATATATATATATATATATATATATATATATATATATATATATATGTGTCTGTTAGCACGATAGCGGCCGCAAAAATGGTCCGATCTTTATGAAATTTGGTACGGACGTGTAAAGTGGTAATCAATTGGACGAGTTCGTGAACCAGCCCGATCGGACCACCGGAAGGGGGGGTAAACGGGGATAAACCCCCCCAAAATGGGTTTTTTTGAATTTTTTACATAGAAAAATAAAAGTTATCGAATTTTTGTGGGCACCATTGAATTCAGCTCAAAAAAACAAACAATTTGGTATCTTGAAACACTGCTCTATGTCCATTGGTTACCGAGATATTGAAAGTGGTAAACACAGTACGTTGTCCCAATGTTAACCTTATGGGAAATAAGAGAAATTCTATATCTCGGTTGTTTCTCAACATATCTTGATAAAACTTGGTAAATAGCTTCTTCTAGTTCAGATCTACTAAATATTGAATTAAAACCACCCAGTTTTAATATACCTGTAGCAGCAAACCTGCACACTCATTCCCCATGTTATTCTTATGGAGCCTGCAAAAACATGTCAAATCTCGCTATGTTGGATTGAAATATGTTGTTTTGCATTAGAAATTCGCTGAGTATGCAGGTCTGCTGCATCGGGGGTATTTTACTTATTTATGAAAAAAATCATAGATTTTTGGCTGGGATTCAGTGACATCTAACTTAGTTTAGAAAATTGAATCAATGGGCAAAACCGCGATTTGTAACCGACCAATGTGGCCGATAATACGAACAATCATCCCTGTCACTGTCACGACTTCTAGCAAGTTATTTCCGTCGATTGACCGCTATATAGTACGGCGGATTAGCTAACCTATTGTGCACTTTATGATAAAAGCACCAAATTTGGCGCAGAGGCAAACCGATGTAAAAAAAATATATGGAAATATGGAGCCATCGGCCAACTGTCCCCTAGCGGCCGTGGCGGCCATTTTTCAAAATGGCCGCTACTGAACACACGAAAGATAAGAGAAGTTAAATAAAATTGTCAAAAAACGTCCGATTTTGATGAAATTTTGCACTAATGTACAGGATAGCATTAGTGAGCTTGACCTTAAAATCCAGAAAGATCGGACCCATTTTTCTCAAAATCTGTTTTTTGTATTTTTCACGATAAAATATTTGAATTACGAAATTAGGACTTAGATCATGTTAAAGAGCTTAAAAAATATACAATTTAGTTTTTTGCATCATCAGCGTAGGTTAGGTGGTAGCGGAGAAAATGCAAAAAACATAACATTAAAATTCCTCATGCTCTATTCTTGTGGATGCGTTGTCCAATGTTATTCTTATGGACGAATAAATCAAATTATACATGAAGCTTATTTATGAACATATTTTGATAAAACTTGGTATTTGGCTTTATGTGGTTGTAGAAAATAGATATTTCTATAAAATACCCCTGTTGCAGCAATCCTGCTTACTCAGCACAATGTAAAACTTGGCAATATTTCAGCTACAGTAGTCAAGTAAAAACCATATTTTAAGTTAGTAATGTTATCCCTTTCTTGACAAAAACCGGTAAGACATTCACTTAGGTTTGCTGTGGCAGGGGTATCTACTTTTCGACGTTTTTGCTTTCTGTTCCTGACTTGTGTATCTTTTATAGAAACGGCGTATCCGTGAAGTCAACGGTTTCCTTGGTCACGAGATGAGGGTTAAAATACTATTGTCTGTGTTAAAAATGTGAATGGTCTGTGCTTCCCATGAGGAGAAAACTTTCTGGGCCAGGTTCTGGCCAGTATTGTAGCAATACTGGACAATACTGGCTACTATTGTAGCAGTACTGGTCAGAACCTGGTTGATTGATGATTGATTGATTGTTTGATTGGAGTGCGGGGTATAGACTCCATTCAAGGTCTCAGCACGTCAATCGAAGCTTATTGTTCTCCCCTAAGCTGCTAGATTGGCAGCCCTATAACTGTGCCTTCAACGAGACTTAAAAGCTTTTTCCAATACTAGCATCTGGTTCGTCACCTGAGTGTTGGAGACCAAAGAGGGCTCTTCTTTTTACCCCCTGTCTCTCACAAACTAAGATGATGTGACTTGCAGTCTCGACAGAGCTGCCGCAGAGTCTGCACTCTAGATCATCATGGGTGATACCAAGAGCGAAGAGATGTTTCCTGAAATGGCCGTGTCCAATGATCAAGACAATTACCCGCCTGACCTGACTCCTGACCAGACTCAGCCGCCAACTGGTAAACCGAGGAGAAGTTTCAGGAAGCAGCTTTTTGCCTAATGATTGGCCAGAATAGTTGCACCATCGAAGGCAGTGCTGTTCCTTAGCCCAGTTATCAATGACGGAGTGGGCGATAGCTTTGCTGATGCCACAGCATGGCTCAGGCCATAGAATGGCACGTTCGCTCCCGCTGTGGCTAGCTTCGTTACCTCCAATCCACTCTGCACTCTCGTTACCCTAATGCCTGCGTGGCATGGTACCCCGAGAAAAACAAAGTTTTGCTTACCCAAATCACAGAGAGCGTTGAAGCACCACCACTCGAGTTTTAAGGTGATCTCATTTGAGTCAAGCGCCCTGAGAGAAGCCTGACTGAGAGGATCACAATGTGTTTCCCTTGAAGGCCTCTGGCTAGGCCTAGTTTGGCGTAAGCCAATATCTCTTTTGACACCTAATTTAATTGTTCATTGTTGGACAATTACATGTGGAAATGGAGCCACGTAATTGTATGTTTATGATCCAATTACGTGGATCAGAATTGATAAATACATATTTAAGTTCTATCTAAAACGCAAATCACACCGTATAAAATTCATAATATGTTTCAATCATCAGTAAATTTAAGTTTTTAGTAAACATTTTGAAATTTTTGTTCTAATGCCATGTATTTACAAATTTACTGGATTAGAAAAAAACGTATCTGCTTGAAATAAAATCTATATACTTAATACTGTACAATAAAGGTTTTCTCTGTTATATCCCTTTTCAGCCGTCACACTTAACCTATTTTTACGATTTGCATATGTCATTTTAAATCTTATAATGTAGCGCACCGGCGACTGATAATTAAAATTACCATTTCTTTTACGGCTTCGATCCCCTAGCCAAGGCCACACTAGAATACGGGCCGGAGTCTCCCCCACTCCTTGTACAGTGCCACGTCACACCATCATGGGCGAACTACTAGCGTTTCGGGTCGGTTTTTATTGGAAATAACAACAAATATCATATGAAAAATTTAAACGTTTGATGTAAACATAAACAAAGGGCTTCATTCTCGGTTAAAACTACGTTTCTAGCTGCCATGGATAAAACTGTTTCACTCAATCTTGTAAACTTATTTATCAGTTTTATTTAACTTTTTTGTTTTATATTTTGTTTAGTTTAACTGTTTTGTTTTTGTATTTCGTAGAGTTTAACTTTTTTGCTTTTTATTTAATTTAATTTATTGTGTTGGTTTTTGGTCGTATTTGATTGTTTGTTTTTAGTTTTGATTTCTTTCAAATATTTCGTTATTGTTCGTTTGTTGTGGTTATTGAAAAACGTTTACTTGTACAATGCCGGGATCGTGATGTGTACCGGAGTGTCACAGTAATTTTAGTGAGGGAGAAAATATAAACGTTTTTACGTTTCCTTCTGACCCCGAGTTGCGACGAAAATGGCTTAGACCAATTCACCGTCCAGACTACGAGCCCAGCAAGCATTCTGTTGTTTGTAAAAATAAATTCGACGACCGCTTCATCGTGCGAGAGGACTCATTCATCCGACCGGACGGTTCAGTTCTTACTGTGAAGCGGAAACGTTTGAAACTGGCATCAGACGCAGTACCAACCATTTTTGAAAATCAACCTGCTTACCTGACCACCCACCTGCCTCCTCCGAGGGAGGATCCTTCAATCAGAGAGCAAGAAATCAAGAATCGCGAGAATGATCGCAATTGGCAGTTGCTGCAGATGGATACAATATCTAGTCTGCATGACATTAAAACCAAAATTGGTAGAGAGAGGAATAACTTCAGTAACTACTACGAATCAAGTATCAAGGGCACAGAGTCAAAGTCCAACACAACAATTATGTCAATTGCCAATTGTGAGTCCTCATCCTACACCTAACATAGTACAAACAACTGGAGGAGTTGTAAGTAATCAACTTAGCCCTATCTGTAATTATTTTGAACCAGTATTCCTGGACCATCAAATGTTGGTGAGGCAACACCTAATTATTTTCAAACGCCGTTATTGAGTACTAATGCTTCAACTAACTTTGGTAATGTAGCTGGTGGGAATGGAGTGACACAAACTTCCAATACAAGTAACTATTACAACCCAGGAGTTCCAGGACCATCGATCGACCATCGATAGTCCAGGATTAATGAGCCCTATACTGCCTGGATACCTACCCGAGTCACTGGCACACCACAAATTGTACAAACAATACAACAAGCGCCCATGACACCTACGACACAAGGTGGGAATCACGAGCAAAGAAGACTAATTGGTACAAGCGAGAAAAAGCGATGCAACATTGCGGTGAATAGAGCACTTAGTAAACAACTAGAAGTTATTAAATGTAAAATAGCCTCAATTAGACGATATGGGGTTTCAAGAAGAGGTTCAAAGGCAGTGGAAGAAATGAAAAAATTGTTAACGTTAGCAAAAGAATTAGAGAAACAAATAAAATCTGCTAAGAAAAAGATATCTAAACGAAGTAAAAGAGGTAGACCGGGGAAGGGGGAGTGAGCAATAAATTAATACAATTCAATATAATTTCTATTTTTTACATTCATTTTAATTTTATAATATGTAAGGAAAATGATATTAATTATTATTTAAAATGTAATGAATTATGCAAAAAGATAATAATTAAAAATTAGGTAAATTTGATATAATTATTATAAAATAACTTAACATTTTTATATAAGGTAAACAATATTAAGATAAATTAAAGTTTAATATTTTGATTATTTTTTTATTTTTTTAGTTTAGTAGTTAAATAAAAAAAGGTAATTATCATATCTAAATAATAACTAAATCAATTGAGAAAATTATAAAATAATATTTACCTACCTTTACATTTGTTGCGTCGGGATGGTTAACTGACTCGTAGAATGCATAATACTAAATGATTAAATAATTTTAATTAATTGTTGGCAAGCATTTTGCAACGTAATGTAAGGTAAAAGTTAATGTATACAATCAATTTCCAAAAACAAAACAAAATTATATAATATTACAAATTAATAATAAAAAATAGTACATGCCGTTTAATATAGTAAGATTCAAAATGACATTTGAGTATTTAGAGGTTAGATGTTTATAATGAAAATAATAAAAGCATGAATTGAGTATGAAATAGTGATATGATTATAACGAATTCATAAATATAATTTATTTATATTAAACATATATGTTACAGATTAAAAACTGGTAAATGTTTTTGGTATAATATTGGGAATTTTAGTTCTGCTGGCAACACTAAATGTGACGTCACGAAAACAGAGACAGGCTTGACGTCCGCGATGCGACAGAGCTTTTCCGGCAGTGATGCTACGTAGAGATTTGCTGGCCGCGTAACGAAAAATTAATTACTTTTTAAACGACTTAAAATTATTTTTTTTAATTTTTACTTCACCGGAGCCAGCCAGTTGGGGCGCCGCTGGCGCCCCCTACTGGACGGCGCCCCCGCTGCCCCCCCTAGATCCGTCACTGCAGATAAATGAATCGCAGCTGTTTCAGCAAAATAATGCGAGCAACAGTGCATGGACCTGTCATACTACTAGTGTCTAGGTTATGTTGTAGTTATTGTAAAATGTCCATTTTATAATCGACCATAGTTTTATTCTACAATAATTTAATTGAACATGTTAAAAGTAAGAAAATAAAAACATGGCAGTGGACAGAGGTTCAGCCAACAGGGGAAGATTGTTTATCCCTACTCCCCCGCCTCAACACGTGCCTTGTTTGACACAGCTTTATTCGCTTGTGACAAACGGTGCAGAGAACTTGCACTACTAGTGCTATTAGTGGCTATTTATTTCCAGGGCCGCCGACAGACATTTTGAGGCCCGGGGCAAAGTTTGGGAGTGCAGCCTTGATGACGTTATGATGCAGCCTTGATGATAAAGCAGCCTTGATGACGTTGCAACTAATCAAGGGAGAGTCAATGTTTGTGAAGATGTTATCTATTGCCGTCCTAGAGTTCTTAAATTCCCTGGTGTAAGAGGATATTGTGTAATACAACCCATATACGATCTCATTATATGTATGAATCCGTCTCTTGAAAAAGTATCACTGAGCACATCAATGTTAAAATCTCCAAGAACAACAATTTTTCTTGGCTTCTGAAGGATGAAATCAATACAACCTCCAAGATGTTCAAAGAAGTCTATTTTGAGACTTCAGCTATATTTTGAGACTCTGTATACCGTACTCTGTAATCGTTTTATTGCTATTTGCCAAAATTTTGAGGAGTGTGACAAAACACGGTTTAAAGGTTTGCTCCTCAAATGTAGCTATTTGACAGACAAAGGTATTTTTATTTACGATTTTTAGTATTGAGGAGCATCACTCCCAAACTTTGCCCCGGGCCTCAAAATGTCTGTCGGCGGCCCTGGGAATAAATAGCCACTAATAGCACTAGTAGTGCAAGTTCTCTGCACCGCTTGTCACAAGCGAATAAAGCTGTGTCAAACAAGGCACGTTGAGGCGGGGGAGTAGGGATAAACAATCTTTCCCTGTTGGCTGAACCTCTGTCAACTGCCATGTTTTTATTTTCTTACTTTTAACATGTTCAATTAAATTATTGTAGAATAAAACTATGGTCGATTATAAAATGGACATTTTACAATAACTACAACATAACCTAGACACTAGTAGTATGACAGGTCCACGCACTGTTGCTCGCATTATTTTGCTGAAACAGCTGCGATTCATTTTTATCTGTTGTTGAATTCTCAGTCTCGCTGGACATGTTATTATTGGGCGCGTTCAGCCGCAGTCACCGGTGGCTAACCGGTTACCATAGTCACTAATAGGCAAATCCACCGCATCTTGACAATCAACAATGTCCGGTTACTTACCGAATCCACCGTAAACACAACATCGATGGATGCACAACAATGGTCGGTAGATGGTCTGTCCTCCACTGCCGTTCACTTATTATAGGTTAGTAGATTACCCACCGGTGACTGCGGCTGAACGCGCCCAATAACAGATACAAAGTAATAGGTTTGTAACAACGTAAACAACAGCTGACTTGAAACTGTTAAAATAAAAAAACCAAAAGCAACAAAATTTGCCTCAGCCAATAATAGTGATCTGGCACGACGCTGGAAGGGTCTGTGATTGGTTATTACCCTCCCCTCTCAACTATCTCCATCTCTTTCTCACAGCAATTAACATTGACGAGCCATGCTCAGGAGAGAGACAGAACGAAAACAGTGTATGTCTATCTCTCTTTATTTCGTGACGGCAAGCGCTGTCTGATTTCCAGAATCGGTACTAAAAAACCTATCAGAATTTATCCATAAGACCTAACCAATTGACCTGACCTTCTTAACGTTTGTGTATTCATTGGTTGAAGGGACAAAAAAAATTACATGTGTTAAACAATATCTACTATTTTCGGTCAATAGTTTAGACATCAAAAAAATAAAATTTTGTTGAGCTCTTTTAGACTCCGACTAAAAAGACTGTCAGTAACGCAGTCTGGCGTTAGCGAGGAACACTACGTGCAGCTTTGCATTACCAACAAACCATCGCTCTGTTTACCGTCACATACAGGGTGTCCTGACAGTGACGGATCTAGGGGGGGCAGCGGGGGCACCTTCCAAGTATTCCTTAAAATTGTAAACTTTCCAGTCATGTTTTTTTGAGATTGAGAAGAGAGGATGCATCACATTCTGAAGAACCTTAAAATATGAACGAGGACAAGTCTTAAGTGTAAGAAAGAATGAATGAATGATTTCTGTAGCTTTATCAATTTATGAGGTCAATTCATGAGGTCAATCAGGAACATAAAATTCTAAAGGTAGCAAGAAAAACAGATAAAAATATAAAACTACACTTTATTAAAGAAACATTTGTTGATCAGCAGTTATAAAATCTTAACTAATTCACAGGTTGGACTTGGCGCTGCGCAGGATGGGGAACTTGGTGCCGTCACAGGCTCCTCTCGCGTCGTCCAACGAGAGGTCGACGAGTGCCACTCCACCGAGACCCTTGGCCTTCGCGTAGGCAGACTTATAGGCCGCGGTCTCGGGCTCCTCGTACGACAGCCAGAATCCTTCCTCCTCACCCTGTACACACACGTTTGGTGGTAATGAGTTATTGGCGATTGGTTATTGTATCGAAGGGGTTGGACTCTAGGTCCCGGAACGTCATTGGAGGGAAATACAATAAATAATTAACTTTGCCCTCACTGAGGTCCACAAACGTCTTGAACTAGTTGATAAAAAGGGTATCAGTTAGATCGATACATCTATCAGTTGAGAGATTTATGAACTGATTAAGAAATACTAGACTTTTCATATTCTATATGTTATGGTTGACCCTCCATAAGATCCACTTCTTTAAGTTATTGGTAGATAATATATGAATTGAATTGGTTAAGAAATACTAACCTCTCCACATTTTACATATATTATGTACCTTAGCAACTGTGCAACCTTAGTACCTGTGTATCCCTCAAAAATTCGTTGGTGGTCTGTTTGAAATTTTTTTTGCAGCACAACATTCCACCCTTATAAATCATGAAAGTTAAATAGTTAGTTTTATAAGTTATGATTCTCTTGCTCTTTCCATGGAGTACAAAAGAAAATTTAATTTCGCACACCAAACTGTCTTTTAGTGGTAAAAATGTATGGACACATAACCGTACCATCCCATACTCAGTACCAGGACCTTTTTGAGAAGTTTTTCCCAATAAGTGAAGTGTGGTATTACTCTAAACTGGAAACAACAGGGTACCGTACTGATTGATGCATATTACGCGATGTGAATTACAAAAAAATGGATGTAAATAAATAATGAGTTGATTGGCCTTATTGGAGTTGGCGAGGTCTTATTGGATCTCATCTGACAGGAAGAAATCTCCATTATTCTCTTTCGGTAACTGAAAGTCTTTTCAACTTCAAATTCTGGCCAAGGCAAAACTAGCTACAGCTCATACAGATGGGAGGTCTCCTCATTACAACCAAAGTGTGTACCTTGTCCTTCTGGGGAAGCCTGTAGGCGTAGGTGCCCAGTCGCTTGGTGGGGTCAGTGATGCGTCGCAGCAGCGTCGCAGGGGCCTTGGCATTGGTGGGGCTCACCACTCGTGTGCAGGTCTCGTAGTAAGCCAGTGTTCCCTGTGTTAAAAAAATGTTCATTATTAGTTTTTTCTTTAATTTTCCTTTTGGACTTCTTAGAAGTCGATTTGTAAAAACCACAAGAGGCATGAAGTAGCTTTAGTGGTTACAAAGGGGTTTGATCCAGAGTTTGTGGGGTTGGAGAGAATGAAAGACATTCATTCTTTGATTTCATGAAAATTAGTTGAATGACATAAACATCCAAACTTCAACACAGTTTGGTCACCTCTGTAATAAAGTTTCAAAATGTTTTACGTTTTAAAAAATTATAAAACAATTAAAAAAATTATAAATTATTTGTTCGACATTGTTAACAAATTTTGGGGAAAACACGCTTAATTTAATAATATGTTTAGGACACAAATACATCAGTATACTCTGGAACATGATATTTTCTTGACTACTCCACTTCCTTAACCATAAGAGACACACTTTCAGCAAAAGGATTTCTCTTGTGATTGACAAAGTGTCCAGCGACCTTCATAATATCTATGTTTCTCGTATGCTGCTTGTATCCTTTTGACTTCATCTCAAAGTTAAGTCTGCTTTTTTACATATTTCCTAGCCGATTCCTGTAAAACTGCATTGCCTTTAAGTAAAAAAACCTTGATTGTAAGACTAATTTTTTAGGAAATCAATATATTCGCTAGTGTTTGCCGTACCTTGATCTTGCTGTAGGTGCCCTCGTCGCCGGCGCCGTCGGCCAGTATCGGAGGCACTCCCGAGGTCGGGCTGTCAGTCGTCAGCTTCCACGAGCGACCAAATGTCGGGATTCCCAGGTTCAGCTTGGACACTGCAAAATTCGGTTTGGTTTAGAATTTAGATGAGAATCAAATTCGTAAAATACAGTATGATCTCTCAAACTACCTATTGATAATGTGACACACATGATAACTGGACACCCCTTTTTATCTGCAGACAAATAATTCTTCAGTAACAATAACCATAACTCATTCTTATCCCCTAGTAAGTGTTGTAACTTATTCAAGAATTATCAAACATGCAATTTAAAGCTAAATGTCTTTTCTAGCCAACAAATTTACTCTACAGAGCTCAACATTCCCCAAACTGGTCAGAATCAAAGTTAAAATTGTGACACATTTGATTATCATTCAAAAAACAAAATATTGTTTCTATTATCAACCTACATTTTGTTTTGGTTTAGTATTTTTTAGCTACCACACCCCCTCGACCGGAACTTCCCGGATTTCCTCCCCTCCTCTACCGGAACTTCAAACTCAAGCTTCATCTTGTCCCTCACTACCTATAGCTGATTTGTTACCTGAACCATTCCTTTAGATTCTGGGTCACCCAAAACTAGCTGGGCCATGAGAATGGAATGTCTATTATTAATAATTTTATAATCAAAGGTGAAAGAAAGGAAGATAGTAAGAGCCAGTTTACTACAGTATTTATGGAAGTCCAATAGTATCATTAGATCTGCATTTCAGGGGCTTCAAAATTAATTTTATCTCTAAATTAACGCATGATTTAGTGAATTGGTGGCGCAGTTGGTAGTGCACTCGGTTCCAGTTCTGAGGCGGCAGCGTCGCAGGATCGAGTCCCAATGATGTCGCATTCTTTTAGCAGAACTGCTCATCCTTGTTCTATACCAGCTTACTACTTGCCTTGCTTGATAACTTCCACGCACAGACCTGAAGTCCATGTGGGGGAGCAAATGCAAGGTATGAAGAGGCCGCCACCCTCTTTAAAAAAAAAAAATTTACACAAAGTAAAGCTCACCGTCACAGCCGTTCTCCATCCACCACTTGACGTGGGCGTCGGCATTCTGCTGCGGATTGCGGTCGTACATGTAGTAGAGGGGCGCCGAGTAGTCGGCCTGCGGCTTGAACCGCTTGGGTGTGCGGAAGTCGAAGGTCCACAGGTTCACCATGTCCAGCTGAGGGCAGAGGTTGCGGGCGTCGTAGTAGGCTGTGGCAGAGGAAACACGTGAAAGGAAACGTTTATCGGTAAATATGCGGTCTGTGTTATTGATGAGAAATTTTATGGATATTCACCATCATTTGACGGGGTCCCTCCAGTAACGTTGTAAACGACAACTTTTTCAAAATTGAGATTTCTATGCAGTAAGGTTGTAAACGATATCCTGCATCAGTGCAGGGCATTTTTTCGTTGATATCTCTTGTGTTGGCAGCACTACCACAGGTTGAAAACCAAGTGCTGTTGGTCCCACAGTTGCAACAACGTTGTAACCGCCAAAAATTGCATTATCACCGCGCACCATTCTGTCGCCGTCCCGATGTTAATCGGCTAAATCGTAGTAAAAAACGCCCTGTTAAGTTCGGAAGTTGGACCAGAAATGTAAGTAAGCAGAGAAGAAATGCTGGGGAACTGTAAATAAATGAAAATAAGAAACCAAAAGAAACATTGTTGCATAGGCCAAGCCGGCAACAACGTTGCAAACGACTGTCATTTACAACGTTATTGCAATTTTAAAATCACTTTTTTTGTAATAACTTTTTTATTACGTGCGATAATATTGTAATACTTCATAGTTTGGCTAGATTTATGATATTACAATTATATATAACAAATAAAACATATTTAAATCATTACATTCCCAATTAAATGTTTTTTCCATTTCGTGAAAAATTTACTTTATGTCGCTTACAACGTTACTGGAGGGACCCCTTCATTTATAAAAAAAACTTCTTTTTTAGGATCTGTATACCACTTCTGACTCCAGGACTGGATGTATTATCAAGGTATTATGCAATTTTTTTGAGAAGGAATAAGGAGAAGAAAAAGAAGAAGAATAGGGAGGAGGAGGGGAGGAGGAGAAGGGAGGAAGAGGAGGAGAATTAGCAGGAAGGAGAATAAGCAGAAAGAAGAAGAATGATTAGCAGTAAGAAGAAGAAGAAGAAGAAGAAGAAGAAGAAGCAAGAAGGAGAAGAAAAAGAATAAAAAGCATAAATCCTGCATAAATGTTTAATTTGTATTTCCTAGTATTCTTCTTTAATAAAATGTGGCTTGAGCACATTTATTATTTTTTTGGCACTTGAATTACCGAATAAAATCTTTTGAATCTTTTGACTTGCTATGTTCGGCTTTTAAGCTGATTTTTCACTGAAGAAGCCATGTGAATAAATTTCCCGAGTTCAGTGCTTTACGGCCATTCTAATCATTCAGTAAGGGAAGGTTCAGCACCATTGTAAGTGCTTGCACTCAAAAGATAGAGCCCCCAATACAGAAATGCTGAAATTCATACAAATGTAATTATATGTCGTAGTAGCAAAACTGATTGAGATGCTCTTTCAGTTGATACATTTTAGAATTTTAAAATAATTAATTTAATTTTTCTGAGGTATACATTTACCTGAGTCCCAGAGTGATCCTGTCAGTTCTCATGGCTATGTTTTTATCATATGGTTAAATTCCCATGTTTAGATCATTGATGATGAGGATTCAAACCACAAAACATATGCAATATCGGTAAGTACTAACAGGATCACTATAGTGTTCATGTAAATTATGCCTTTCATAGTCATCTCAGTAATTCATAGAGTAAAGAACATTCTATGAAATAAACTAGAGGTTGAATGAAGAAGATACTGCAAGGCTTTGAAATAGCAACATTCTTTTTTAAACACCCAATATTTTTTAAAAATCCAAGTGTATTGTCCTGCATGATTAACTATCCGTGATAAAATGCTCATACAAAATTTACAATGTTCTAAATCTGACTTTCCAAAGGAGAACAAATCTTTACTTTTGCCTACTTTCCTTCACGTAGGTCTTGACTGCTCCCTCGCCACAACGTGGTAAAGTGGGCCAACACTAGAGAAGTAAAAATAAGGAGAAGAATAAGAAGAAGAATAGGGAGGAGGAGGGGAGGAGGAGAAGGGAGGAAGAGGAGGAGAATTAGCAGGAAGGAGAATTAGCAGAAAGAAGATGAATGATTAGCAGTAAGAAGAAGAAGAAGAAGCACGAAGGAGAAGAAAAAGAATAAAAAGTACAAAATGGCTTACCCGATGCATTGACGTGGGGCAGCACTCCAAGCGACAACAGTTTTCCGTCAGTGCGCAGTGCGGCCTTCAGCTCTCTCACCAGGTTGACGAACTGATCCCTGTGTTCGGCCCACTTGTCGTCCACTCCCACTCCGACCACCTTCTTCAGGCCATGCCATGCCGAGCCTGCAGTCAGCGAAACAGTAAACATAAATTAATGCATTACATCATCCCTAAAAGAAGTTTCCTTGGGTGTATACTTGTCAGCAATAAGGCCTTCAATGCAACTCAAACATTTCCTTGTCCAGCAAAACATTGTACATAATGAAGTAAAATTGTAATAATACAAGTATAAATGTAAGCATGAGTAAGTTTCTTCATCAGAGGAGACTGAAATTTTACCCACTCAGAATTAATTTAATTTGTATTTCCTAGTATTCTTCTTTGATAAAATGTGGCTTGAGCACATTTATTATTTTTTTTTGGCACTTGAATTACCGAATAAAATCTTTTGAATCTTTTGACTTGCTATGGTAGATTTTAAGCTGATGGTAGTTTTTGAAGAAAAGTTTGTTTCTTTGGATCAAAATAACCCTAATAAAACGTGAATGAGCTATTTATTTGATACCTCCTTACTGTCTGGGGTGTATGTATACACATAGCAGTGCCATAAAACTACATTTGTTAATTTTTGTGAATCTAAGTCAGAGACATTTTTTAAAAACTTGATCAGCAACAGTTCAAACGGAGGTTTTCTCATTCTCCTTTTATCTAGAAAGTCAGTGATCTAACTAAATTCCACTGAACAAACCGATATCATGTCCCATTGCAAATGCATAGGATAAGATAGGTTTTTCAAGCTTGAAAGTAAGAAGAGTGAAGCAAACTCACTGAGAATGTTTCGGTCCTTCTTCTCCTTGACTTCGGGGAAGCGCCACGCGAGGTCGACGCCGTCGAAGTTGAACTGGTTCAGGACAGCGTGCACCGAGTTGACGAACTTGGTTCTGGTCTCGATGTTCTCCAACTGGACAGCAAAACAAAGATACCTTGTTTACAAACTGCTGCTACTTCTACAGAAATTTATTTCTGACATTGTGGAAAAATGCTTTCATCAATACACAAAATAAAAATAATCATTATTTGAAAAAATACTAAAATACCAATGCAAGATATAAACATTAAATAAATTTGGTATAATGGGTGCAGCTTAACTTCCAAGCAAATGTATAATTTTTTTTATAAAAAAACTGCAATCTGTGGTTTACCTGTAAAACTATTTCAAAGCATGTTCACTTGTAAACAAAGTGAATTGAGCTTGGTGAAAGTTGGTGTATATAGTGCCACTGTTCCAAAACTTCAGCCTCAGCCCTTCACTGCACTTTAGCGATACCCTTTTTAAAAATTCTGAGACGTATTGACAAATTTTCATTAAAATCTCTTTAATTTGATACCTCAAATGTTAAAATTCGTTCAGCTGTTATTAAGGTTTGACTATGAAAGGAAACCGCTCGAATGTATATTAATATATAGATTTTTTCTTAAATGTATATTTTTCACATATTTTATTAGCAGTTCCTTTTGTATGTGAACTTATTTTTATTTGTGTTCCATATAGACAGACAATATTAATAATTAATGTTATTTTTTATGATTTTAAAAATAAAATTGCTAAAAAATATTCAGGGAATCTGCTTAATTATTTTACTAACTATTTTCAGTAATCTATTAAACATTTGTGCAGAATTTATAAACAATGATTGCAAAAGTTTACAAGCTCTCATTTTACGTTCAGATACCACGACTGACTTGGTAATGAATGGATAATGGATCTTTGACTCTGTTAATACACACAGATTCACTACACTTTTTTCGTTCATCAATAAAGAACTATCTGAAGAAAACTTAAGGAGCAAAGAAAACTGGTAAGTGTTTGGAGCAGTCAATTAATAATGGAGGTATGAAAAATAAATCTGTTAGCTTCATAAAATGCAAAGTTATTTCTGATTAATCATAATAAAAATATTTTATGAACAAAATTAATAAAATGAATAACAGTTAGTTAATCAAACTGAAACTTGTTTACAATTGGTAGATTCTACTCCTTATCAATTACCCAGAATTCCATAAACCTTAATCAGCATAAGTTAATATAGTGGTTAGTGGAATCAGCCAAGTTCTACATTGGTGAGTCTTATCAAACTGCACCAATAGCCTATGACTTGTTTGTTATCTGATTTTGTTTTATTTCACAGTGACACATCTTGTTTTTGTATTTTCTGAGTAATATTAAGGAAATCAGTCTATTTGCTGAAGAAGGGAAAGAGCTTTATGCTTTTGTTTGTGAAAACAAATATTTTCTAAGAACAAAATATCAAATACCGTACTGGCATTTTTAATTATTTGAGTTATATAAGTGAATGGAAAAAGTAAATGATTTTAAATTAGGGTTTTTGGCAATTTTAAATGTAATACGCAAAGTAGTTTCTCAAGTCCAAGTTTCAAACGTAAATAGATTGTTTATAAATTACAGGTACTTTCTTCTTTTTGTGGTATACTTTTACATTTAATTTATTGATTTTTAGGCTTCACCCACCTTAATATCTTCATGGGCTCTGAAGTTAATTCTGGGTAACCAAACTTATAATCAAAAAAATTTAAAATGGACGTTTTTAATGCTTTGTGGTGTAAAAAAAACTTAGGAAAAAATGAATGATGAAAATATCAAATGTATTATGCCATTTGTGCTTGTAAGTTATACTGAACTGATTTTGGAGTCTGTAAAGATTTCTTTAGTTTTTAATTTTTAATTTTCACTTTTCATTTTTCATTTCTACACTCTTTCTTCATGCATATACCTTAAAAACTTTAAGTATCTCCTTGTTAAAATTGCCATTGGCAAACACAATGGTACCAGCCCTAGTGATAAAGGAATTATCTAGATGGGGAAAGCCCAGAAATCAGTGACTTTAAATCAAGATAAATTGAACTGAAATGTGGTTTCTTTAACCTGTCGTCATTGACCAGTTGATGTAGATGTAATATTCCTCGTGTGGAGCATATGTTGAAGCGTATGCACAAGCAAAACAAAGGGGGTTTAACTGGATTTTTTTTGTTTGAGAAAGAACTAAAAACATCAATTTATTAAATTAATGAAAATTTACTAAATTGTGTCATTTGCCGTCCTTCCAAACCATTAATTCCAGATAAACCACTTTCCTTTGTTAACACCCAAGCTTCAAAATGTTCCTCATCAGGTACAAAATCAAATTGCTTCCTCTTCAAATGTAATTTAGTTAAGAAAAAACAGCTCAAGCAGACATAGAAAAGTCACTACCACATCATAAAAGAAATGGCTGGCTGTGGGACGACCCATTTTTCTATTCATCTTAACTTAAAATTAATAAATATATAAAAAATTTAAATATATTGAAATTTAAATATTTAAATATATATTTTTATATATTTATTTTGATTAATTTAAATATTTAAGGTACTTTTACAACTCCTTATCTCCTTACTCCTTTTTACAAGTTACCTGCTCCTTAAACCCTGAATATATAAAAAACACAAATAAGAGTTAACCCTCAAAGTCACCCCTGCCCAATCCATTAACCACAAATCTCAACCAACTCACCACTTCCAAATACTTCTCCAAGTCATCAGTATCGCCGAAGCCGCCGATGCTGAGAAGCACCTTAAGCCCAGCGTTGTAGGTCTTGAGGCCGGTTGCAGCCTTGTACTGGCCCTTGCCCGAGTCCAGCACTAGCTTCTCATCCAGGTGCTTGACGACGTGGTCGTCGTCGTCGATGCCTGCATAGCCGTAGATGAGGTGGGTGCAGTACTGCAGTGCGGGCTTGATGTCTTCTGCTGTCACCTTGGCTGCACCTGAGGGACAAAGTAGACTGTTAGGTTTTGAAGGATTAGAAATGAGAAGCACCGGCGTTGCTAACTACGTGAGTCTCCCTGTGGGTAACGTGCAGCTTAGAGAAGGAAAGGACTTGCAGGAATTGGGAAGGTACGGTGGCATGGTCAGCCAGCTCACCCCTGAAGGATTAGAGGAGCATCCTCAATCTATCCTCTTGGCTCCTAAAAGGGTTGACTCGCCATGTGACTACGATTCCTATAAATTATTTATTTGCACACTATTTATTTTTAAATTACTAACCTAAATTACAGCAATTTGATATTGTTAACCTACTATAATAACCTTTTTTTAGTTTCTTCCTCAAAATATATAATTGTTGTACTGTTAAACAAGCTCATTTTGATGGAAATTCATTAATGAATACAAAAAATTGCTGTAGTACATTTAAGAGAAATAAAGATAAAAACTAATCAATTTGTTGGTGGAAAGCATTCACTATCATTCATGATAAACTTGTCACAAGTCCAGTTTGCCAAACCAGTTTCTAGAAAGCAGCGAATCTTGCGTAACACGATCATTCAACTCTGCACCCTGACTTATTATCAACCAACATAACATCCATATTTTGTTTCACTACTATAATGATTTTCAAAACATAATTTTTGAGGTGTAGTTTCTGACCTCTTCATTTATTTTAATTTTTCTCCGTTTATTATCTATTTAATTATGCTAGATTAAATCAAGCTTGAAAAACAAATAGAAAATAAACTTTCCAGACCAGCTAATAAAGAACTGGAACTGGTAATGGTGTGAAATTAGGTGTGAAGTTACCACTAAAATCACTGTGGTCCTATTTCTTGAGAATTCCATGCTTAAACTGATTAAGGTCTGTACTACATTTTAATGAAACTTTTTTTTACTGTGTGAAAGAAACAATATTTTATGGTTTTAAAGGCTTGTCAATAGCCATAACAGTTCAATGGCCATAAGTTGTTATACTAGTTTAAACATCATTCTCAATAATTACTGGCCAGTAAAGCAAAATATTGCAATTTAAATCTGACCTTTGAGAGATCAAGGAGAAAGGGTCATACCTTATCTATATAATTTAGAATTGTTTGCCAGCTGTCAATAATTCAACAGTCTTCTTACCTCTTGTATAGCAGTAAATCTGAAAACACACAAGGTTCTTCCATGCACATTTAGATTATTTAATTTTTCATAAAATAAATAAAGGAAATTAAAAAACATGAATATCTACAACCTTCTATTTTCACCTTAAGGTTCAACAAAAGCTTAATAACCTTAAAGATGCCAGTTGACTTTAACATTGCTGTAGTAGGGCAGTAATGTTACTTGTTGTGAGCTTATATGAATGGACCAACTTTGATAAACTAGGCGTCAAAATAAGATTTTTTTTAGATGCTACCCAGACAAATTTATTCTTTCCTCATTTAATAGCTTATAGATTTTATACGTTTGAAAAACTTACAGACAGATGACAAAGTTATTATTTCACCAAACTATTGTTATTTTGTTTTAACCAAAACAGGAAACTACTCAGACGTTTCTGGAGAAAGTCTGGAAACAAATAAGTAGATTTGTAACGTTAAATCTGTAATAATTTTACCCACAGTTTTTTCTGTGTTAAAATAATCAATAATTATGATTAGAAGATCAGAGCATTATGATTCCTCGAGAGGAATCAACATATCTATAGAGGAGCAAACATATTAATATTTTGCTTCAATACTTAAACCTTAGTTTACCTTAATTTCATCCAGAGAGAATGACATTTACATTTTTATCAGACAGTGAATCAGTTCTATATTTCTGTCCTTCAAAACATGAACCCATTTTTTAATGTATAAGAAATTAAATATGTTACTCCTTTAAATTAATTATTTATTTATTTCATCAGTAGAAATGCTTTTAAAATTAAAAAAAATATAAAGAATTAATTTAAGGGATAAAATATTAGAAGTTATGTTATCTAAATATTATAACAATTTTTTAAGATATATTTTAACACTTAAACTAAATTGGGTATGACATGAGATATGGGCTACTGGGTATTGGCTAGATATATTTTAGATACTTAAACTAAATTGGGTATTATTATCGGGCCGGTATTAAAGTGCAATGCTCACAAATTCTAAAATTTTGGGAAATTAAATTAAATCATTTTCCAGAGTTATTTTTTCAACTCCACCAAGGCCAAAACTTTATTGCAACACCCCACGTGAAAGTGATGGATTAGGATTAATTACATAATTGAAAACATTTCCTTATTTGTTAGATTGTTTTTTACAAGTTGCATAATATTTCAAATTTGGACGGTCTACTGGCATCAATCAGCAAATCATTAATCAGCATTTCTAGCATTGGTAAAGGTCATAGATGACATCCAAGAACTCAAGTCCATCTGTTAGAGCGAGTTTGACTACAGGTTATTTCAACACAACGGATCATTAATTTAATTTTCTTGCCATGTGAAGGAAAAGGAAAGAGAAAACATGGTGAAATCAGATTCAACTTTGAAGTTTTAGACAAAGTATCTGTAAAAAGAACGCACATATTTTTGTGACACTATATTCTTAAATTTCTAAAAAACGTTTCATGTTTAATGCAAAGTTATTTCAACCAAAGATAACACTTTCCTTTCTCTATTACTTTGTAAATAATTCCAAAACTTAACTATTTAAAACCAATTATTTAGTATGTTTGGGCTCTCAGCCTCTGGGTCATTGACATTATTTTATTAAATAATATCTTGATTAGCATAATTCTTGATTATTTTGCTATTTCTGTTTTGGATACCAACCTAGGCGTACTGTTTCTATTAATTTTCAAATGTTGCAAGATATTCAATGAAAGTTATTCAAATGAATGAAATCTTTGTTAGTTAGTAATTTATTTCTCTCAAACAGGATCGAATATTGTCAATTTATTTAGTAAGATTTGCTGAGAAATAAGAATTCTTAATCTGAGACATAGTGGCAAAATTTCAAGTTTGGGAATACTGAATTTAAATGTTTGCCAAATTTTAAGGAAAGTTGTATTCTATCTACTTTATTTCCTAGGATTAATTTTTATATAATGAAAAATCAGTGGGGGAACACTGTTCCCCCTCCACTAAACGACTGCTCACAATAGGACGAAAAAAGCTAATAAAACATGAAATTTTTAAAATTGTTGCCAGTATAAAATTTTTGGGAAATTTCTTATGTCTAAGAAAGTAAAACTACTTAGTTAAGAACACTTGTAAAGAGAAAAATTGTAAGTTCTCATCATTCTCAAACACTTTTGTAGCTCTTCCTACAAAAATAGAATAAATTAAAACCCACGACCAATGAAGGTGGGAGGAGGCGGATGGAAATTTCGCACTTCGGACAAAGTACAGGATGCGCACATATGTCTTCCTTTGTGAGCTAACAAGGTCTAAGTGTTAGAGCGAGACAAACATTTGTGCCGAATATGTTAGCAGCTTGCCTTGCTGAGTTGGCAGCAGTGTGTGGAAACTGCTGATTAGCAGTCTTGCCAACTCATCATGATTAGCCGTCTTTTCTTCAGCGAAAGTCACTGACTGAATTGTATATGGATTTAAGGTTTAAGTATGTGAAAGTAAATTTAACAACTAACAATCAATTTTTATATGTTTGATTACACTCGGGTAGATAGTATATTGGTCATCAGCTTCGCACACAAACACTAAACTGCATGATCACTCTATAAGTTAATGTTATCTAAATTAACTTAATTTAGATTAAAATGGATAGTAAAATAACGTAAAAAGGGGATTTTAAAATACAATGTTTTAGAGCAAGAGAGATGAAATTACACAAAAGAATTATAATAGATAATCATCTACTGAAAAAGTGACAAAGTAAAGCTGACCAGTTGTTCAAAAAAAAAAAAGAGTAAATTAATTAGTCGCCTGTTCTGATCAGTATGCAGTATGCATAAATTATTCTGGGGTTCAGAGGATAGAGGTCCACCATCCCACTTTTAAATAATATTTTCAAACTGAATTCTCGGTCTTGGTCTTAAATTACAAAACTAAAAATTGTTAAGTCACAATCCCTCCTCCTCCTTCTTTTACAAGGTTACATATTTCACTAAAAATTCTTTTAACAAACACTATATGATTTTATTAGATTTTCTTACCACGTTGTATTCATCCAACAGTACATTAATTCATTCTTTTTTAATTCTCACAAAAATTTCCTTCATTTCTAAGAACAGTTAATTGTCTGCTTGACTCATTACTAAACATAGTCTTTGTAACAATCAATTCCCAACGTTAATATTTTTTATTTTTAGTACCATCAAATTTTATGAAGTAAATTTTTATTTGAATTGTAAATTCAAAAAGCATTTGTCATCAAGGTAGGTTGTGAAGGCCATCTGCTCGGCTCGACCGGTTTACTCAAGATGAGGACTTAGACCTCCACGACTTGCAAATAAGGGTCATTAATTGTGTACCCTTGGTCCACAATAGCCAGTGTGTGCTCGAGCATAAGACTTTTATTAAATGTAGAAATTAAAAAAATGCCCCTAAAGTTAAAATGAAAACTGAGGGGGGCTGTTTCATAAAAGTTACAGGGCCTGTAATACAGGAGATTTCCCTGTATTACTGGTAAATATTACAATCATGTGTTTCATAAAATTTGTCAACTGTAAAACAATTTACAAGAGATTTAATACTGCCTGTATTACAGGTCATGTAAATTGAATAGATTTTGGTCCACCATAAAAGTTGTACACGTTAAATCTTTTTAGTTTGAACAGTATAGTTTTGGAAGTATTCATGTATTTTAGTAGTTGAAATGGTCTCAAGAAGGAGTTTTAGTGATTATGAGAACATTATTGTTTGTATCAGCTATTTACAAGGGGCTGTTTCAAAAAAGTCTTGTTATACAGGTCCTGTAATACAGGACTTTTTGAATAAAAAATACAATGCCTGTAACATCTGTTTCATAAAAATTATTCTACAATCATAAAATAACCTGTAAATCTTTACCTGTATTACAATAGAATCCTGGGATTTGTTTGTTTACTTTTTCAACTTAGGTTAGAATTATATAGTGAGTATACTTGGTACACTTATTCCTTCTAACCAATATCATCATGTCTAAAAGAGAGGAAAAAAATATGTTGATAAGGAATTTTTTAAGAATGATAATCAAAAAGAAAAGTCAGCTATTTGACCAATACAGCCCAAACATAACAAAGGAATCTAGGAGGAAAGCGTGGAATGAAGTGAGGGACTATGCAGTGTCCATCGGGTTGGTCACTAGTAACAGAGACACAACCTACGTTCGTGATGTCACTTGGCAAAATTTACGAGGAAGAACTATGGTGAGTGTAATTCAATATGTCTTTTATAATTATTATATTAATATTAAATACTTTTTATTTCTATGTACAGTACGGATTTAAATAATTTCAGCATATGCTATAAATCATATAATGCAAAGCTAATCATAGTCCACTGGAAGTAAAATGCAATTAGACTGATAAATTTTTTGTGAGCTTTCTTGACATTGTACTTACTTATATATACGATAAAGTATAATTAAGTAAAATTAGCAATTTTTACTAAGATGTGAATTTATTTCAACAACACTCATCAAACGTACATGAAGTTCAATAAATTTGTTATTATTTCAGTCGAAACTGGACAAACAGACTGGTGGAGAAGGAGGGGCCGATAAAAAGCTGGATGAAACCGATCTTCTCATAATTGAGATACTTGGTAAAGATTCGCCAGTGATCGAGGGTTTAGGCGTTTCTGATTCAATGGGGCTGCGAAGAGTCAAAGAAGGCGATCCTTCTCCAAACGAATCTTTAACTGATGACATTGAATCAATCACCGGCTTGAACAACTCCCAAAGTCCCATCAAACCCACTTCGACCCATTCCTCTCACATACCTCCTACCCGTTCCTCTGCAGCAATACCTCCGAAAGGTAAGAATAGCAATACTGTATAAACAATTTATTGTAATAAAATACAAATTTTTAGCAAATTTCCCCTATAGGGAAGAAGCCATTACCGTAGATCTCATGGTAAGACCTAAGCTCGGGACTATTACAACTTTTCGTTTTGGGGCCCACAGAAGCAAAAAACGCCATTCATTCGAATATATATATATATATTTGTGTGTGTGTGTGTGTGTGTGTGTGTGTGTGTGTGTCTGTTAGGACGATAGCGGCCGCAAAAATAGTCCGATCTTTATGAAATTTGGTACGGACATGAAAAATCGTAATCAATTGGACGAGTTCGTGAACTAGCCCGGTCGGACCACCGGAAGGGGGGGTAAAGAGGGATAAACCCCCCAAAAATGGGGTTTTTGAGTTATTTACATAGAAAAATAAAATGTATGAAATTTTTGTGGGCACCATTGAATTCAGTTAGAAACACAAACAATTTAGTATGTATTTTGAATCACTGCTCTCTGCCCCTTGGTTACCGAGATATTGAGAGTGGTAAACACAGTACGTTGTCCCAATGTTAACCTTATGGGAAATAAGTAAAAGTCTATATCTCGGTTATTTCTAAACATATCTTGTTTAAACTTGGTAAATAGCTTCTTCTAGCTCAGATCTACTAAATATTGAATCAAAACCACACAGTTTTAACATATCTGTTGCAGCAAACCTGCATACTCATTCCCAATGTTATTCTTGTGGAGCTTACCAAAACATGTCAAATCTCACCATGTTGGATTGAAATAAGTTGTTTTGCACTTGAAATTCGCTGAGTATGCAGGTCTGCTGCAACGGGGTATTCCTTCCCATATTTTGTTAAAATATTATTTATTGCAGGGAGTGGTATTTTTTAAGAATTCGTATTTACACTTTAATTTTGATAGGACAGGAATGGATTTTGGGGTATTTCCTATAAGTAGCTGTGATTAATTATATGATTGCAGTATTTACTACATGGATATATTAAATTAATCCTATTTTTCAGGTGTGGGGAAAAGAGTCATTGTTCAAATGGCAGACATAACAAAACAACAGGAATTGCTAAAGAAAAGAAAACTAGAATTGGAAGTAAGGAAATTGGAAATTGAAGTTTGGAATCGAGAGAATGAATTAGGGCTCGCTCATAGTGATATGACAAACCATATTGTAAGAAATGGGCAAGAACAAGAATCAAATCAAACGGACACCTACAATCAAATGAGAGGTTTACCATTTGTGATCCTTCAAAATCACAACATTCCTAATTATTATACCATCAATGACGAAGAGCAAATGATACCTTCTGACCAAGTCGTCGTGAACACTAACTTAAATTAATTTTCTTTGCTTTTTACTTTTTAATGTAAATAAATTAGACACCTTGAATAATATTTTTTATTGGTTTTGATTCAGTATACTAGCTTTAATTAAGTTCAATAAATTCTTTTAAGACAAACTTCTATTTACTGTACATTAATACTTAAATGGGGTACCTATTTTAATAATAACGACGATGTAGGTAAGTGAGAATCATACAAGAAGGAATTAATCATACAAGAATAATTAATTTTAGAACACTAAAAACCTTTTTAAATACTTAAAGATAAAAACAACTTTCCTATCAACTTTAAACTAGATCCTTAGTTTTGAAAATGATTGTACAAAAAATTTAACTTCGCTCGACCTTGCGGGTCTTCGACCTCTTGTTCAACATCATTGACATTTTCCGCAATGTTCATTGCAACCTCTTCCTCTTCTGCCATATCAATGAGATCACCATTAAGCACATTGTCAAATCGCGACAAGTTGCATAGTGCAGCACAGCACTTTATGACTGTACAAACAAATACAGGCTGAAGTCTAAGGTAGTTGAGGCAAGGAAATTTCTCTTTCATTACCCCAAGTGCACATTCAATTGTACGTCGAGTCTGTTTGTGGGCCCTTGCAAATCGCCGTTGTTCAGGTCTGTTGACGTCATTTACGATGGGTGGAATTAGCCAGGATTTCAGAGGATATATAGAATCTCCTAGCAGGATTCCTCCAGGGTATGGTCTCCAACCTGTTTCCATCCTCTGAAACAAGCCACTGTTTCGCAGCACTCGTGCATCACTTGCACTCCCCGGCCAATCAGCATAGACATAAAAAAACTGTAAGTTTGACCCACAGACAAACATGGCGTTGATCGAGTGGTTTCCCTTCCGGTCGACAAAAGCAGGTTCAAAATCTGGAGGGGCATCCATGTTGATAAGGGAGCCATCTAGTGCTCCACAAACCAAGGGCATGCCTGAAATGCAATGAAAAAAAAACAGCGTTACAATAATATTTTTCTCATTATCATTTGTCACGTGCTACATATAGCAAGTCCTCTCTAGTATTAATTCCTACCAAAAACATTCTGTGTAACAAAATGGAATTCTAAATAAAATGAGTAAAATTATCGCCATAGAGGTTGTTCAACACACAAAGGAAACTTACAAGTTGGCGATATATCGCCAAATCAGTGCCAGAGATGATATTCTTGGATTAATTTCATTAAATTAATTCGACTAGTGCTCCGGAAAGAGTGACGCTATCCTAAATTTTAATCGAATTGGACAATACACAGTATTCCTGTGTGTAAATGCTGCCTCTGTGGAAGATATTAATTCTAGATAGTTGTTCAACTGTACCTGCAATATTGCTGAAGGAATGGACAACCTCTCCCATATCATCAGGCCAACAAACTAGTTCGTTTACCAGTGTCGCATCAATAGTGTCTATCACGTTGTGTACTATTCTGCAGACCGTCGCTTTTGACACGCCGTGCATGTCACCTATGCAGTGATATTGGGCTCCAGTCCCTAACCAATGCAAAGCTATTTGCAGTTGCTGGTGAGGGGATAAGGCTTTGTTTCGCCGAGTCGGGTGTTCTAGTCCAGCCTCTAAGCGCTCCAGTAGGTATGCAAACTGGTGAAATCCTAGCCTAAAACGTTCATTGTACTCGTAAGTTTCTTGCAAAAGGTTGTATGAAATCCTTTGTTTAAATATCCTTGGCCTGCGGATAATTATGTTTTCATCATCACTAGAGCTGCTTCCTGAGTCCATTTCAACTACTTTCAAATCAAAAAAGTTTCAACAACACAGTTTAAATATAAAATAGATGGCTTGTAAATATTTTATGGTGGTCTTTAGTACAGTAAAAATGTCTCCATTTTACAGAGCCTGTAATACAGGACACTACTGTTTATGAAACACAATAATGTGTAACTCTTGTAATTCAGGTGAAAATTCACAGCTGATATTGTATCTGTATAATAGTTTTTATGAAACAGATTTTACAGGCATTGTACTTTTGATTTTAAAAGTCCTGTATTACAGGACCTGTTTTACAGGTGTTTTCAGATTTGTATTTACAAGGATTAAAATTATTGCCTTGTTATTGCCTTGGTTCTGAATTGAAAATTAATTTAATCTGGACCAAGACTTTATCATTTTGTAAAGGGGAGTAGACGTAATACAAGATCGTATATGTAGGAAGATGTGTTTTCCTGTAAATAAAAAGAAGTATAGAAAAATTCCCCATGACTTTGTAAATTATTTTTTATTAAAACAATTATGTAGAAGTCATATTTTTCCCAACCCAAAATAGCAAATGAGCACAGTTTACATTAAATTATCCTGGTAAATGCCAAGCACAAAGGTTATATCTGCTATGTTTGGCTGCATATCGAGTCATGAGATCAAGAGAGCCAGTAAATGTTTCTCTACTTAGTGTTACAAGGTTCTTAGACATAACTTCAATTATTTCCCTTAAAATATTAGTTTTGATTTTTGATTGAGATCCGGTCATTGCATCGAAAGTCATTAGATCGAAAGGCACTGGACCGACACAAAATAAAGTCATTAGATCGAAAGGCACTGCACCGACAGTCACTGGATCGAAAGGCACTGTACCGACAGGCATTAGATCGAAAGGCACTGCACTGACAGGCATAGCTCCGACACTGTCGGAACAGTGCATTTCGATCTAATGCCTGTCGGTCCAGTGCTTTTCGATCTAATGCCTGTCGATCCAGTGCCGTTCGATCTAGTGACTGTCGGTGCATTGCCTTTCGATCTAATGTCTGTCGAGCCAGTGCCGTTTGAATATGTACGTCAAAACAATGCCATTCGTGAGATTACCTTTTTATTCAGAATAAACTTATTCAATCTCAACAAAATGTTACCAATATTTTAATACTTAAAAACTAGTCTAATATTACCCCCGTTATTTCTCCTCACAGTAGAAAAGCTAGTTTTAATTTCTATTAATTTATAATTATGATAACGCCGTCTATGCCTGGATAGGATAAGCGAGTGCTGTATTAGGTAAATAATATATAAAGGAATATAAATTCACTTTTTTTTAATCTCTCTAAAACCATGTTGATGTTACGTTTGCTCTAGAAAACAATTTGAATTCCTCAAGGGTAATAAACTATTATTTAACTAACTAATAGTTTTTCCCAATTTTTTTAATCATGGGTATTTTGAATTTAACGATTTAATTTGATGTTTTCTCCGTTGCCAAACTTGTGAGGACACTATTGCCGGAATACTGAATTTAGAAGTATAACTGTCGGAGCAGTGCCTTTCGATCTAGTGACTGTCGATCCAGTGTCGTTCAATCTAGTGACTGTCGATGCAGTGCCTTTCGATCTAGCGACTGTCGATGCAGTGCCTTTCGATCTACTGCCTGTCGATGCAGTGCCTTTCGATCCAATGCCCGTCGGTCCAGTGCTGTTCGACGTTAAAACTTTCAAAAGACAAAAATTTGCTGACAATAAATTTTTAAATAATCACGATTTCCCAAAATGAATACAGATGTACCTTCGAAAGGCACTGCATCGACAGTCACTATATCGAAAGGCACTGCTCTGACAGGCATTAGATCGAAAGGGCACTGGACCGGCAAAAGTGTCGATCCCAGGGGTGGATTGACATATGGGCTTAAAGGGCTATAGCCCAGGGCGGCAGAATTTGGGGGGCGGCAAACTAGAGAGAGAAGTCACAACCCCCCCTTAAATCGTACAAACAGCCTTGCTTAGGGCCTGGAACAGGTAAAAGCGGGCCAAAAAGCACACGCGCGAGTAAAAAAAAAAAGGTCACCACTTTGCCGAACCGGAAATGCCGGCGCCGCCCTACTCCCCCTGTGTAGCCCAGGGGCGGCAAATTTCCAAATCCACTTCTGGTCGATCCAGTGCCATTCGATCTAATGACTTTCGATCTAATGCCGGCGCCCGTTTTTCATTTATTATTATTGTAACTGAAAATTAATTGTCAAGCAAAAATAGGGGTATCTCCTGCAGGAACGACTTTTTCTCATATTGTTGTGTAGGTAAATTATACATTAAATGCGGTACCAGCAGGTAAAAGCAGGTACCAGTTGAATATTTTTCAAGAAAACTTCCACTGTAAGTTGAATTTTAATTTTTTAAAGTGGTTTACTATTTTTTAACATCCAAAAGTTAGTCTTACTTAGACTGTATAACTTCTGCAAATCAATCTTGATTGGCTTAATAACCCCTGTAGATACAACTTGATCAGCTTTGTAAGTTACACATTCCATTTACTTTGATGCACATTCCCCAAATCAGTCCAAAATTATAATTTCAGTTATCTTTGTTGCAAGGCTGAAAATTTTTTTTGATAAAAGTACTTTTTCTATTAAAGTACTTCTTCTATTTCCTAAGTAAAGTGAGCTAAGGTTAATTAAAAATTACAAATTCAGTAAATGTGATTATTTTGGTTCTAGCTCTAGCCTTACAGTTCACGAAATGGAGAAGCCTAAACACTGGGCTACTTTTTCTCAGTTCTGTGTCAGATGCAGATACCGCCTCTGTGTGCGCTTAGCAAACATCTTTTTCTCCTTTTGATTATTTCAAAATATTTACAATTGCTGAATTCTGTGGTTAATTTTTAGAGCTATTTCAGATCATAATCCTGATCATGACTATCAATTGACTAAACTGGGACAATTGACATATACACCTTTAAACTGGTTCTTTGGGAAAGCCCTAGAATATATTTAAGCGCTTCCTCCATAGTGTATGTTTTGAGATTTTAAGGAATAGTTAGTTATGTAATAACAATAGTGGTCTACTAATAGTTTTAGCTGTAAATCTTAATCCATGAGCACAAGTCAGAAACTAAAATCAACAAAAAATCCTAATGAAAAGTAAATAACTTTTTTTGTATGTTTGATGGTAAAAGATAAATTAATTCCTAACAGTTATCCTGATTTCATATTACTATGCAGCGATACAAAATAACTAAATCAACACTTACATGTTTGGTGTGTGCCAGATAAGCCTTGATTGTGAAAAGTCAACAATGACACTGTGAACCTCAAGATACAATAAACTAATGTATGTACAATAAGTAATGTACTGATTAATTTCTGGCAACAATAATTTATAGAATGAGGTTGAGGGGAAATTTTAATTAAAAACTTAAAATTTCAAATAATTGGTGAAGCCTATGGTTTTGTTGAACGTCTTCCACCAATTAACTCTAAAGAATTGAGGGTTTCTATTGCAATTGCTTTATAAGAAGAGGTATCAGTAACTGCAATGAAATAATTGCTGTAATTTATCAGTAAGGCTGATCATCGGAAGATCCATTAAATACCTAACAAGGGTAGAGTTCTAGTTTGTTCAACTGGCCCTCAAGTAGTGTCAAAACTTTGAAACTGTACAAGTCAAAGATCAATTGTATTTAAAAAATAATCAACCAAACATTACTGATACAATTGGCTGATTATTGTGATACTGATATAAAAAATCAGCCAGTTTTTACAAATTTTCACCAGTAGTAATCGTTGTAATTAATCACACGAGTGGGAATAACCTTGTTGTTTATCACTTGATTGAAGTTGAATTTATCTCTAAATTTTTAGCATAATATTTAGAAAAAAAAGTTGATCCTGTTAATTGTTTGTAAAATAATTTGATTCCACGATAATTGGAGTTAAAAAATTCAAACTAGCCGCTATTTTGATTTTTGAAAAGTTGAAATTTCAAAAAAAGCTACTTGAACCCATTTACCGAGTTTCAAAGCTTTTATCTTACCTTTATCTTTTGTTTACATACTTGAAGTAAAAAATTATTTTATTTTAAACACATACATACAGACAGACAGCCACTTACACATAAAATAATGCTTATTGTTTATTAGCTTACTAAGCATCCAAGAGCAATAGCTTAAAGTATCTGACATGAATTCTGAAACACCCTGTATATATTTATGTATTTTTCACAGAATTTTAGAATTTTACATAACTTTTAAACCACTTGGGGTATTAAACTCAAAATAGGTACTTAATTAATGTTTAACAGGACCAAATTTTGAAAGAAACAACAAGTTTCGACTAAAATGTAAAAAAAATCAAATGGTGTCCTTCTTTAATTTTACAAAGCTCAATATCTCTAAACGAAAATAAATACAAAAATTTAGTTTTGTGCAGAAAAAAATCATTTTTTAAACTTTAGGTTATATAATACAAATAATTGAAAATCTGATATTGTTTGATATTACTTCTACATGCTTACATCTTCCCAAATTGATTTTTAATAAATTTAGAAAATTTACATAACTTTAAGCCTTTTGTTTTAAGAAAAACAGCAAGTAACATGATGTTTTTTATGACTGCACTCCCTTAAGTTTCATTTCTACCAAGGACTTTTATTTGTACGAAAATGTTTGGTTGTTGTATGTTGCCCAATATTTGGACGAAAATACAATTTTAATGAGAAAAGCAGGCTATATTTAGGCTTATGTTTTTCACGACTTAATTTAATATCAAGGCCGGGTCCGTTGGTGAGTTCACTCGACCAGAATTACAAAACGTTCACAAATTGTTTTTGAAGAATAAACACTTTTCTTTATTAGGATTTGCCGTCCCAATACTAGATGATGATAAATTAATATATTGCCATAGATTTGCCACGGTGCCGCCGGAACCGTAACTATCGCATCTCAACAACAAAAATTCTCTTCTGGAACATAGAACTTGCGAGAGACCCAGTATCATGTAGAAACATGTTTTCCACGACTCTTCAATTTTATTCCTACCGTGTCTGCGTCGATCGCAAAGGACCATAACTAACTACTTTTCCAAAACATTTTAACAATTCCACGAGTGTTTACCGTACCTTCCCTCCAGTAGGACTTGCCGTCCCAGTAGCAGACGACCTTGGCGGCGTGGCCCTGGGGCACCTGGGCGGCCGCTAGCGTCACACCCAGCAGCAGCAGCAGAGCGCGCATCTTGTACTGCCTGGGCGGCGGCGGCGCGGGCGGCTATATACCCGCGACGGCAGCGCCGACCCTTGGACTACAGCGGCGATAGCGCCGCCACCGGCGAGTCGATGTCGATGTTGTCGATGTTGGGCTACCGGGTGATTTCAAACGTGCAGCAGATATTGAGAGGTGGTGTTTATAGTCTAATCTGTTTATTTTGTTTTTTCTGCTTTAAAAGTATTGACGAACGTTACGAAACAAATGTTTTCAGAATCTATACATCATATTACACCGTCATCCCAATAAAACAGTTGATGAAAAAATTGTAGGGTTAGATACCTTTGAAGTACTCAAATACTCTGAGTAATAGACCTTCAAACCCAAATATAGAACCTGTTTAAAAACTTTGGAGTTCCGAAAACTGAATAGACGGGCTTTCTATATATGCCCTGAGATGAAATTAGTATTGGGGATTAAAACAATCCCCACAGATGCCACAAAGTCAGCATCTAAAGCGAACTTGAAATCCTAAGTAGATTTAATAGTGGTAGGGTAGACTGGTAGACTGTTGTACCTTGAAACACTTTTGATAATTTAATTTTTTGAAAATTAGTTATAGCAGTTTTAATAATGTAAAAATTACACAGCCTTTCTTTCGGATAGTGGCCATAATAATATTAAATTGGTTTTAAGAAATCATTGTGTTAGCATTAAATAAAAATAAAATTCAGCTTTTTCAGTTTTTTGCATTAACTAAGGCTTTTTAACGCCAACCTTGTTTCGCGGCATGATATTTCTTAAACAAAAACACGAACAAACCAGCATAATGTACTTGGGAAGCGTTGTGTTCCAAGGAACAAGAGGATGCGTGTCTAATTAAAATGGCGGATAACGACAACAACACTAACCTAAACTTAGCCAATTCAGCTATTATACTATACAAATTTACTCATCAATAAACACACTATCTCAGAATAACATAACACACCATCACCGGAATGCTGAATCAATGATAAAAAACAAAATATAAAGTGAAAAACATTTACTTTTGGGAGGTGAAATAAAGTTTTGTTAATAACCACGTGCTAAAATGCAAACAACCTCAGACTGACTCTAGCTAGCGCATTCTTGGTGGCTGCAACTACAACATAGTTGATATTTAGCCCGCTAGATGGGACCACTAATCGAGAGAAAACTATGTTCCAAGGTACACTATGCTCAAGGTACAACAGCCTACCCTATTATTTTAATGCCGCAATATAACGTTCGTTTTTCGAAATACCTAATCTTTATTATATTTGGGAATAGTGAACAGGAAACGCCCTCTGAAATTGTAATTAGATCAGTAATTGGGCAGGAAAAGATATTTGTTTTTATATAGGCAATCCGACAATAAAAAAATACAGAAAAGTATCAGATTGTTAGGCCCATACTATTTTGCATCAAAAAAAGGAGCATGAATCATTTTTAGTCTCTGGGTTCTTGATCAATTAAAGAGCATGTTTACTTTAGCAGTCCTTTGTTGATCCTAATGAAATAGATTTCGGATTCGTAAATCAGGAACTTGGTCGGCCAAGTTTAATAAAAATGGTTGCATTAATTCACCCGATGGATTTTGTTGTTTTAAAAGTTCGCTAGGCTAACATAAAAGACAAATACATCACTGAATTGAAAACAGCAATGAATTGAAAACAATGTTTCTGTTTTGTCTTATGTGAACTTCTCAATTTAATCCTATGTGTATCGAACTATCGCATTACGGAGAGCGTCGGACGTCAAAGAAAAACTGCGGCGAAAAATTTGCCGCATCTTCGCCGCTAATGAACCACTCAATTTATTTATGGTCCGAGTCAAATAATCAGCCTATAACAGTAATGTTAATTTTAGCACTGGGCTTAAGGACGGCTTGGGCCAAAGCATTTGACCCGAACAAACGAACTGCCGCGGCCGCAAACAGCTGTTGTTAATCCAGGCCCGGCGACAGGATTTTCGTTTTTTATTTACTTCTTTCGTATGTTTTTGGTCACATTTTCTGCCGTTTCGGGCCCTTTTTGAATGTTTCCGGGCCCTATGCATTTGCCCGCCCCCCCTATCGCCGGCCCTGTTGTCATCACTCAAGTAGTCACCGAGTGAACGGCGACTCCAACTACGCCTGCAACAACACAGCAACCACCCGAAATACACGACTGCGTCCCTGCTGGCGTCGGCGTCGCGTCGCCGTGTAGTTGAAGTTGAACATGCGAGATCATTAATATTTTACTGTTACTTGCACAGAAGTGTTTTACGATTTCAGTTTTACGCCGTCTGGGAATTTGCTTTCAGAAAAGCTAGGAGATGTAACCTATTCAATATCCAACTGATAACCACCACCACCACACCACACCATAAAAACCCATAAAAATGACAAAAATCCAAATTTGTCAAAAACGGCTCTAGCGATTTTGCTTAAGATGACAAAAAAATGACACCACCCGCATGTCTGTAAAAATTCAGGTTCAGAAGTTAAAAATAAGAAGTTCATATTGGGTTTAAGTGTTAAAAATTCATATTTTTCAAATTTCACAAAATCTGTAACCTCTAAAGAAAATATACTTGCAACCATTAAATTTGACTTGAAAAACTAAATAATCCAGTATTGTGAATCATCAGTTTACGTCAACTGGTTGCGGAGATAATTGATATTTTAGTTCGGCGGTAAACGCAGTACGTTGTCCAATGTTAATGTTATTCTTATAGCAAATATTTAAAAACCGATATCTCCGTTATTTACTAACCGATTTTGATATAATTTAATGTATATTTGTGTGATAATTAATTGTTATTAATTTGTTTTATTTCACTATATATGTTTTCTGGTTTTAAATTACTTGAAGGGAGAAAGTATGTGCCAGTTTCCTGATACAGTTTATTTTACATTAGTTTTAAGAAAAACATTGTGTTTTTCCTCTCTTTTTAGAGGTTTAGTAAATAAATAAACACATATTTCACATTTGTTTACATGTCAACATATGGTTATGATTTGAAATAGTTCTCAAGTTACTCCACCAGAATGCATACATGGTCAAGTAACTTTAAAGGCCAGTGGGAGAGAGCCCCGGGTCGAATTTAAAATTTTATTTCACACATACCTTGTCCTAAAAAATACGAAGAAAACAAAAAAAGAATTATCCAATTTGGTGCGCAAATAAAAAAGTTATTGAATTTCAAAGAAATAGAAATGTTTTTATTTATATAGTTAAGATTAACATTGGAACAACGTACTGTGTTTACCACTCATCGAATTGATTTTTATTTATATAGATTTCACACCGCAAAGCAGGAAAAGTTCTTAAAAAACTGTATGAATTTGTATAGAAACCTTTTGTTGGGACAGCCAATTCGGTTCTAGTTTTTTTTAACAGAGTAAAATGTAAATGGGCAAAAAAATCGCAAAGCTTTTGAAAGTTAATTTATTACTTCTGACTTATTTATAACAAAATAGATAAATGTCTTTCAGTAAAGTGCATTACTTTAGTTGAGAAGTATTATTTTTTGCCAGCTCCAGCTGGAATCATCGACTGGCATTCTCCGTTGACACACCACTGGCCTGACGGGCACGACATATATTTGTCGGGGACGCACCTCTGAAAATGAATTTACTTAAATTATATGGCATACCAGGAGTGAATATAAGAGTGGAATCACGGCCACCTGATCAAGGCCAATGTTAATTTAATAGGTAGGCTTCAGCCTCTATAAGCCAAACATCTGAAAGTTATATTTTCTAGCTCATTCAAGAGCAAAAAATTACAGTTGGTGTGTCATATCTTGAGCTATGGGAACTGTTTACACTTGAAGCAGTTGGAGTGCAAGAAAGACATCAGAACACCAAAGCTGATTTCTGAAGTCGTATCAGCCTGACACTTTAACATTTTATAAAAGCTGTCTATTTATATTTTTGTATTAATGTCTAAACGATCACAGTCGATGTTTGTTGAAATTAATTTTTCATATTGTTTATTTTCCTAGATCATTGAGGATAAATAATGTCTGATAGCTCTGGAAATGGAGCACGCCATAGCTCTCAAGATATAACGCTCCAAGTGTATACCTCCCAGCAGAGTTTTGACATCATAACTAAAAAAAAAAAAACTCCCAATCCCAATTGTTGTGATCTTTTCATTGTTAAACTAGACGTGATATCAAAGTTATGCTCACTGAAATTGCTAGATGTAAAAACAGACATTTGTGCGTGGCATTGAGTCTGTTGACCGCAGTCGTCGTTGTCAAACTTTCTGGTTCTTCAAACTTATTTTATTTTTTGAAAAATATGTTGTGGTTTTAAATTAAAAAAAACATACTGAGTTTGACAATTAATAACACTATAGTGTCGAGGCGTAAAACTCCTATCTAAATAAATATTGACTGATGATCGTAAGCACCTAGTTTAGTCAGGTTATAGTTGAAGAATTTAGAAACATGTGTTTTTAAAACTCAGGCTCAAAAGTTACAAGTATAGCTCCGTTTAGAGAAACTTTTAGAAACATTTGTTTTTAAAACTCAGGCTCAAAAGTTACAAGTATAGTTCATTTTAGAGAAACTCTTAACAGTTGAGATAAAGTGCATTCAGAGATGATTTAGCAATTTCCAAATAAACTACCACAACCACAATTATTTTCTTTAGGCGAGATACGTTAAAAATAAACATATCATTTTTTAATTTGATTTTGTGTAAAACTTATTTTTTTAAATAATTGCTTTATACTTACTTTGAGGCAATCACCCAGGGTACTGAGAACGATTAGCATTACAGAGAAGAGGAGAAGCTTGAACATATTGCAGAACGATTTTCTGTGAATCTCAAAGAGGTATCGGATATTCCTATAACACAATAATTGCTATTGACCATTTATAAAATTATTGTTGTCACTATCAACTCAGATTTTTGGAAGAAGATAAGCCTTAAAAATACTAGGTGTAAATGTTTTGTGTATATCACTCTAAAAGGTCAGCTAAAGGTTTGTTTTATAAATAAATAAAAAAAGTAAAAATAAAGTGCCACTTAAGCGAATTTTCTTCACCAAAAGATCCTATTACAGTAGGCTCCCACTTATCCGAACCCCTCGGGACCGAGGCCTGTCCGGATAATGGGTTTTCCCGTTAAACTGACGTTTCTGCAATTAATTATTACATACAAAAATTAAAAATTATATATTTTACAATAATTAGTCCACTATATTATTCCCATTGGAATCATCAATATTGTTCTTCAATCACTCAAAAAATAATTCAATTGACTTAAATTGAAGAGAGCATAATATACAATTTAGACACGTCATTACTGGTCTCAAATATTTTCCCACAAGAATCGTCAATCCAATATCGTCCATTTCCTGCCGATCAAGTCCGGTTAAACTGATGGTTTGGTAAAAATTGTCTGGTTAATAAGGTGTTAATTCCTCCGAGAGTAATCGGGTTAAACTGATGTTCGGTTAAAAGGTGTCCGGATGAGAGGGAGTCTGCTAATTTAAATGAGAAATTCTTGTATGTATTATATATATAAATCCTATCTCGCAAACAGCTCTAAAAATTTGATAGAATTTTGCATGTAGATGTATTTTTTATTTTTAAGTTTACCTATGAAGTTGAATTTGCATAGTAAAAACACAAAACTTTTAGAAAAATGAAATTTAGAGTTGAACAATTTTAACATAGGGCCAAATGTGTTGCCATGTTGGTTGCGGAATATCAACAAATATATTAAATATTGTCAAAAAGAAATTGTATGACCTTCAAAAATCCTATACAACACGATTAAAGAAGAGATTCATTGAAAATTAAAGTCTTTTGGTCCAAAAGGTCTAGTTATAAACTTTATAGAACTTTTTCTTAAGCATCGAAGCCCAAGTGGTAACTTTATGCTACATTAAATCTCAGTGTGCATATAATTTACATTAAGATTGTACAGTGTGGGTATATATAGTTCATTAACATTTGAGTAGTAAGAAACTTAAAATTTAGCATATATACATTTTGTTTTATGAATGATTGACTATATTGTTTAATAAATTAATGGAAAGATTAACATTTTGGTTAAATGATAACTACAAAAACATCCCTATTTTCCCTATATTATCCCTATTTGATCGTTTCAAATTCTCGACTTCGTCTCGAATTTGAAACACGATCTCGAGCCTGCAAAACCTCATTTTCGGCCCTTGTTGCGAAATATACTATTACATTCAAACCGACATCCCCAAAAATTCATTTAATTATAACCTCTAACTTATGCTGTAAAAGCCTACTCTGTTTATTAGGTAAAAATAGTTAAAACTAGAAACTTAAAATTATAATTGTGAACAAAACACCAGGAACTGTTTAGGCTATATCTTTTTTTCTCTTTTTATATCTTTTAAATCTTTAACAAAAGAACAACCCAACAACCATTACAATTTATGGTGGGTGCAATATATGATTTATCAAATCTGATATATTTCCACGGTCGACTACTACGTCGTAGACTATAAATATATATTTGGTGGTATCTATATACTTAATACAATTAGGTTTTTTCTGTTTGATCCCTTTTTCAAGCGTCCTACTGAACCGATTTTTAGAATTGAGGTGTCATTTTAAAGGTTATAATGTAGCGCACCTGCGACAGATAGTTAAAATAAGCATTTCTTTTTCGGCTTCGACCCCCAATAAGCCTTTGATTTATTTGTAGAGGGCGCTTTCAACGCTCAAGCGCTGAACATCTTGCGTTACAACGGTTTTAAAATGTGATTTTAATTTAACAGCTGATTACCTTCAGATGGATTTTTAACCTATATAAGTCAGATTGTAAACACAAATAAATAGTCTGCAGACCGAAAAGAATTCGGTCATATGTAATTCGGTCATTTGGTGGCAAAATGAATTGGAGATCGACATTCAACTTTGCAAGAGTAGTGGCGATGTGGCGTTTCTGGCCCAATCAAACTTTGACAGGCAGTCAATTTTTTGACAGCTACTTCCGGTCACGTGACCGGAAGTGACGTCATCAGCTGTGACGTAGCTGTGACGTGTTTTTGGTGGGTATTTAAAGTTTAAATGCCCTGCTGTGCTGGGTATTTAAATTTTAAATGGCCGGAAGTGTGTCAAGGTCTTTTGGGGATGTTTTTAAAAAAGATCTTGCATTTTCGGAAAATCCGAAAATGCAAGATAATTTTTGTTTCTTTTTACAAACTGTTGTTTTGTTGATTTTCACGTCTGTTAAAATACCATGTAAAAAATGGAATTGACAAATTAACAAGAAAATATCCTGCTACAAAGTATCCAAATAAAGATGCAATTACATAAACATAAACTTTAAAATATAGCGAATGTTCTTCCTTTTTATCTGTTAGCATTTCCTGAACAAGGTAACCAAAATTGTAACCACATAAAAATGAAAGTAGGCAAATAATAAATTTCGACGGGTTCACAAAAATCAAGTTGTAAAGTAGCGAATTTCTTTCTTCTTCCATTGTTGAATTTTTAGTCGAAACCAATTAATGATAACATTATTGCTTGCGCATCAGAACTAACAGTTGATGAAATTTCATTTACTTGTAGACTTGTAGTAGTTTCATTTGTAGTAGGTAATTGTTCGGAAGTTGGTGTAGATGTAGAAGAAACAGTATTATATTGAAGCTCAGAGTCCATGTGTGCTCGGGTAAAGAGCTGAAGCTTTAATGACGTGTGGTAGCCGTGTCCTACTGTGCATCAGTAGTTGTTGGTGGTGGGGGGTCGTTTGTTTCTTGCACTGAAATGTAGATGGAATCATAACTTTCTGGAGGATGTACTAAAATTTGTTGTATAGGATCTGCATCAATAGGAAAACTTTGCGTTTCAATGCAAAGTCCATCTTTAATAAAAGAAACATATAAAACAGAACTCATGTTTATTTAGATGTTTACTCTGCCAGTTCTACTAGCAAACTGATGTGTCAGCAGCGGCGCTGCAACCTCCCTTGACATGTGCAGCTCGGAACATCTGCCCTCCCCCACCACCATAAGAGACTCCTCGCAATTTTTGGATTTGTAGTGTTAGTTCTAACGTAGGTGTTGTAGGGTGAACATCTCAGTACTAAACAATTGTTTTTTTAACATTTGGCTTAAAATATTTATTTAACTTTGTACAAGTTACAATATTTTTAAAGATGCTACTTTATTATATTACCTTAATACTTAGTTATAATATTTAGTTAAAGAAATCGAAACTGTAGTTGCGATTCAAAATAGAAACATGGTTTCTTAACATTTGCCTTAAAAATATTTGTAACAAAATATCGTAAGAAAATTTTTACAACATATTTGAATTAATATGTTTGCAAACCCTATCATGCGAGTTTTAAAAGATAAACGAGACCGAGTGGGCCGGGTTTGACCTCGCATGCTTTCGCTTGTTGCCGACCAGTTAGCAATACAACTGGTTGACCTTGCGCCGCACTTTCGCTTGCGGCCGGCCGGCGAATACAGGTCGTCGTCCTTGCTGCATCACCCGGCACACCTGTCCTTGATTGTATAACACACTCTACACTCTACACTCGACAAGTTATTCTTTCCTTTGCCACCGTCCTAACAACACCTACTTCAATTTCACAATGAACCGCTCCGAGTATACCGAGATTTGGTATAACTGGTTTTCCTATCTTCAACTGCTTGGGGTACGAATTATTCAATCGAACAACAATCGTGATTGGTATGATGTTACAACCACTATTGCTCGAAAACCTTTTCAGCAAGTTTGGAAAAACATTCTTACCGGCACCAAAATTCGCACCGAACCACCCAAAATTCGCACCAAACCACCTCTATCACCTGTATCTTCAAACGTACCCCAGCAAAAATTTCATCTAAAAAAACTGAAACTTAACCGAAAATATGAAATCTTAAGACATTTATCTTCTTCTATTTTCATTTTTAATTCTGAAAAAACCAAAATTTATGTCATTGACATTCCCAAAAAAATTCCTATTCCCCTTAACCCTCGACACTTGATAATAAATAAAAAAGGTGCAAAGTTAAACATAAATATTACCGAGTAAAACCTTTTCCCACCTCCAAAGTCCACCCTGGTGGCAAAAAAAGGCCCTTCTAAGGGCCGACCTAAGACTTTCAAATTTAGGCTTAAGTTTAAGTATCAACCCTTGGTGACTAACAAGGGGTGGTTTGCGAAAGCCCCTATGGGACTTAGAGGTACACGGACCTTTTGTTAGTCACTAAAGGTTAAGGCTTTAGCAAAAGCTCCCCGCTATTGACTCAACCTTTGGGACTTAGAGGTATGTGAACCGCTTGTTAGTCACCAAGGGTTGAGGTTTTAGCGTCCAACCCTTTGTGACTTAGTGGTACACAGACCACTTGTTAGTCACCAAGGGTTGAGGCTTTAGCGAAAGCCCCCCGCTATTGACTCAACCTTTGGGACTTAGAGGTATATGAACCGCTTGTAGTCACCAAGGGTTGAGGCCCTAACTTAAGCCTAAATTTGAAAGTCTTAGGGTGGCCCTTAGAAGGGCCGATTTTGCCACCAGGGTGGACTTTGATTGAGAAGGGGAAGGAATATAAGGTTTAATTTAATATATTTATTCTCAATTTTCCACCCTCCGCTGTTACTAGTAAAAATTTTGGATCTGTCGGGACAAGTGGTGGTTTGGTTTTTGGAGTTGTGAGGATATAAATTTTCGTCCTCTCCTCGTTGTAGATATAAATTTTGTTTTCTTCAATTCTGTACAGATTATATTTTTTGTTTTTCTTTAATTCCTTTAGCCTGATGTTCTTTACTGGTGCGGGATGAATTGTTTGGGGGGTGGGGGTTTCTTTGATTGGTGCGGGTTGAATTTGTTGGGGGGTAGAAGAAGGGTGCAGTCCGCACAACTCCATCCAGTCTTCAGTTAAAATGTCGTCACAAATTGGAGCGATCGGAATCTCTTCAATTTGCGGCGTTGATGTTTCTGTAACTGGTGTGGGATTCTGAAATAATTGGGGTTGATCTTCATTAACAGCATCAGCTATTATTTCGTTAATGGAGGAGGAGAGGACGGGAGTAGAAGATTTTTGCGGAATAAAATCGTTGATTGCAGAAAGGCTGATCGATACCGGGATGGAATGTTGCTTCATCAGAGGTTTCTTGAGCAGACCCAGAAGAATAGGGCAGGATGAAGAGGCAGATGAGGAGTCCATAATTAGATAAAGGAAATAATAAAATGGATATAATGAAATAGAAAAAACGTGGGAATGGATAGTAACAGCGATGGTGGCGAGTGGCAGAATAACACAAGGCGGGCGAATGGGGTTCTTATAGGCAGCAGACACAACAACCTTGTAGTCAAGGTAGTGACCAGGTCCAAGTAGGCACACAACAACCTTGTAGTCAAGGTAGTGACCAGGTCCAAGTAGGCCAGACGAAGTTGTGAGAGCGGTGGCTAGCGACCCGGCCAAGGCTACCGGCCTCGGCAGAGCGACACGTTGACCTACTAGTCAAGGCTCGCTAGCGAGGTCGAGTCTCGAGCTCGCTGATATAAGCAAGCGCGCAACGTTTCTCTTTGGCATTACGGTGAAGGTGTAACTGGTCCGCTTACGTGGAGGGTTATGCTGTAACGTAATGTTCGCCATGGTGTGTGGGGTGGCTTATGTCAAGCACACACTGCGTTCGGCTATTGTGGGAGAGGCGCCCTCCTATAATAGTCGGTCGCAATGGCAATCCACCTACCTTTCCATTTCCTGCGTGGTTTAATTGTCAGGGTTAATATTACGGTGAGGTGTGTGAGTTCGCTTACGTGATGATCACACCGTAACTGTAATATTAAGTTAGGTGTAATATTATAGGGAGGTGTGTGAGTTCGCTTACGTGATGATCACACCGTAACTGTAATATTACATAGTATAAGATAGAATAGGGGGAACGTTAGGTAGGGGTTAAGATATGATAGGGCGGTGAGGTGTGTGAGTTCGCTTACGTGATGATCACACCGTAACCGCATGCATGATAGCATTTAAGGGGTAGCATAAGTTATAATAAAGTAGTATAGAAATAAAGTAGTAGAATAAGGTAGGGACCCCACGCTTCCCCACCCCCCTTTTTTTTATAATTTTTAAATGACCTTGACCTAGTTTTGATTGTTCTACTTTCGGACTTAGAATTATTTTAAATGATCTATTTTTTAGACTTAGATATTTTAATTTCAAAAGACTTACTTGTTTGACTTATATATTGATTGATTTTAAAACTCTACTTTTGAGACTTAAATATTTTGTTAAAGTTTTAAATAACCTAAGATTTTAGTTTTGTGTTGTATCTTTTATTAAATAATTATTATTTTTAACATTTGGGTTTTTGTAAATGTTTTAATTTCTGTTGATGGTGAGTTTAGTTTTCGCGTTGGTTATTAATATTTTTGAGTTTTTGCGTCATAACTTTTATACCGTTGGTTTAATCAAAAAATGTTACTGGACCTTTTTTGTTTGTCTTTTAATTCCGCTTAATTTGAGTACCCGCACGATAGATTTGGAGCATTTTTTGTTATATCCCCCCCCCCCTCCCCGCGAAACCCCCCCCTCCCCCCCTCCCCCCCCCTCCCCCCCCTCCCCCCTCCCCCCCCTCCCCCCCCCCCTCCCCCCCCTCCCCCCCCCTCCCCCCCTCCCCCCCCTCCCCCCCTCCCCCCCTCCCCCCCTCCCCCCCTCCCCCCCCTCCCCCCCCCTCCCCCCCCCCTTCCCCGCGGAAACCCCCCTCCCCCCTCCGGCAAAACCTGTTACTTGATTTCGTCGCCGTTCAACTTTAGAACTGCGTCGCCGTACACGATGGCAGTGGATATAACAAAAATGCTCCAAATCCATCGTGCGGGTAGTCAAATTAAGCGGAATTAAAAGACAAACAAAAAAGGTCCAGTAACATTTTTTGATTAAACCAACGGTATAAAAGTTATGACGCAAAAACTCAAAAATCGAGGCTATAGGCAGTGGATATAACAAAAATGCTCCAAATATATCGTGCGGGTAGTCAAATTAAGCAGAATTAAAAGACAAACAAAAAAGGTCCAGTAACATTTTTTGATTAAACCAACGGTATAAAAGTTATGACGCAAAAACTCAAAAATCGAGGCTATAGGCAGTGGATATAACAAAAATGCTCCAAATCTATCGTGCGGGTAGTCAAATTAAGCGAAATTAAAAGACAAACAAAAAAGGTCCAGTAACATTTTTTGATAAAACCAACGGTATAAAAGTTATGACGCAAAAACTCAAAAATCGAGGCTATAGCCTTGGGCTCACAGTATATATAAGGTGTGCTGTAGTCTTGTGGTTACATTTGCCATGGAATCCCTCATGATCTTTAGTGCTGTGCACAACTTTGTCGAAGCCAAAAAAGTACTATGGTACATAAGAACGTATCATAGCAATCTGAAGTGTATTAGTGGAGTACTTGAAGCTGTTAAAGCAGACGGTACAAAAATCTGTTGCACTTCGGATTCTATGGATTACGAAGGACTCGAAACATGGGTCCTTTATTATGTACAATTTTGTACAAAAATTCACATCAAAGTTGACACGGACTAAAGGGGTTTTCTAGGAGGAAAGAAAAGAATAGATACCAACAATGCATGTTGGTAGCTATTCTTTTCATTCTTCCGCTAAGATTTAAATGACCTTGACCTACTTAGGACTTAGAAAATTTTCACTAAGTTACAATTGACCTTCAAAATAAGTAGGTCAAGGTCATTTAACTTTAAGCGGAAAAAAGAGAGGAACAGTGTTATTAATTAACACTGTTCCTCTCTTTTTTCCTAAAAGGCAGGGGGAGAAGTTCCGTTAATGTCTACTTTTATGTGGCAGAATCATATCCATCATCATCTGATTCATTTTGAAAGTTGATGTAATCTACATCAACCCAAAGATAATGGAATCCTTGTTCAAAAGCCATAGTATCAATGTATGTTTCAAGTGTTGAAAACCAATTCGGATCTACGAAAGGGTTGATGGTAACTAATAAACGTTGATATGTTAAATTTACCATTCTTTCCCCAGTAACATTAATCGTAAGAAAATTAATATTCTGGAGGACATGGATTAAATTTAACATAAATTGAATATGTTGTTGAGGAGTGCAAAAAACATTGTAAAACATACGGAAACTTTCCATGATTATCGGTGAGGGAAGTGATGCCTCTTCATATAATCCACGGTTTATATATACATTTTCCCCACCATAAAGTTTTAAAAGTGGGTCAAGGTCATCTGAAGATACCCTATGAACGGGGAACAGAGCAGTAAGTGGTTAGACCACAAACTGCTCTGTTCCCCGTCCCTATTTAATTTCTCATAATTATATGTGTTTATAAACACATACAATTAATTTCATATTTTGCCAGGGGGCAGAAATTGCAGAGATGACATTTTTCTTGAGGTGCCGGCATTTGTAGTTTATACCCAATTATTCCGCTTCTATAAGCAATAGTTCGATAAAGCTCGTCCCCCGGGCCGGCAAGAGGAAGCGCCTGAAAAAAAAAAAAATTATTAGTTTAAAGAAATTAAAAAAAATAATATATTGTTAACAAAATAAACAATGCAGTTAATGAAAAAACGTACCATGTGACATACGGCACATATTCTGCCAACATTTGGCCCTTCAAACCAAATTTTGGTTTTGTAGACGCATCGTCTTTTATGCTCATAAATGAGCTCTCCTTGCAAAATTGGCGGCAGCGGCTCTGACACCCTTCTGATATGCCGGAGCATAGGGTTATCGGTGCAGATACGCTGCAGACACAACTCGTACAAGGAGCTCATAGTTATGGTCTGGCTATGCAAACCTCAAAGCTTTAAATACGTACCAATCACCTTGATGGCGAAGGTGATTCCCCCTCCCCCCGGGTTTCCACTATATATTGAGCGGATAGAAGCTTTATAGAATTAATAGTTTGCTACATTTTGAATCAACAAAACGTTATGGAATCTTTCCTAAAATACCTGATTGATCAAAGATTAAGTAGAAACCGAAGGGAACAAAGAAGACAACACAGATTAAAAAAAGCTTTTGAAAAATTAAAATTAGTTGTACCGGAAAGTCAAAAACAAAAAAAAATTAACAGACAATCTATAGTTCAAAATGCAATAGATTACATTAAAAAATTGGAAGAAGACTTAAAATCACCAACATTTAACTTAGAACAACAAGAATTTGAACAATCCGAACAGACATTTTTACAGGATATAGAAGAATTCCAACAATTCGAACAGAAATTTGTACAGGAAATAGAAGAATATCTTCAAACTTCGCAAAATTTAAACCAAGACATTTATGAAATTTTGTATCAACCTTTTGAAACTGTTTCCTTGCCAGTGTTAGAAAGCTTGGATGAATATTTTTTTGACGTCGAAAAGTAGAGGGGGTAAATGGGTGGGGAGCTGTTATAAAGGCAGGGTAAACAGAGTAATCTTTACTTTCTTAGGATCCAGCGCTATGGCAGGCACTTCGTCTTCGTCCAGGTCTTCTTCCTCGTCATCAAGAACATCATCATCATCTGTTGTTTCTATTGTGAAACAAAAATCTCCTTCTCCAAAAAAATCTTCACCGAAAAAATCTCCTTCTCCAAAAAAATCTTCACCAAAAAAATCTCCTAAAAAAATTTCTGAAAAACTTCAAAAACTTCAAAAATTAAGAAAATCCTGTTTTAAGAAAGAACAATGTGCTCATATTTTAAAAAAAGGAGCGAACAAAGGTGAAAGGTGTGTGAAGTTGTGTAGTGTAGGTGAAAAATTGTGTAATTTGCATAACAAACGTGAACCTTCCGAAAAAGTCAAAATTCAACCTTCTAAAAAAGTCAAAATTGAACCTTCCAAAAGTGAATTGCCAGAAAAAATTGAAAACTATAAAAGAATTAAAATCAACAGATTGAAATTAAACCACAAATATGTTTTTGTAAAAAAGATCAGTAACAGGGATGTTGTTCTTAGATGTTGTGATGAACTCTACTTGCTCAAATTACCAGTAAATCTTCAAATTCCAAATATCAGTAATGTTCATTATTATTTAGTAAGAAAATCTCCATCTGATAAAGTTAAATGGTCAAATTAAACACAAGACAAAAAAAAATGGAGCGGGGGAATAGACCACTTTGTAATTCCAAGAGAATTACTTAGCGGTCTATTCCCCCGCTCATAGGGTATTTTTGAATGACCTTGACCTATTTTCAAAATTTACAATGGAGGGTTAATTTCTTATAAAAGCGGGATAACAAAATGACTTTTTACTTTTTACAATCTAGTCCTAAAAAAGAACAATGTTCGTATATTATTAAAAAAGGGTAAAAGATGTGTTGTGTAAATCAAACATTATGCAGTGCGCACAACAAATACCTCCTTTTGTTAAAACTGAGAGGTTAGTGTAAAAATGAAATAAAAAAAAAATAGGAGCGGGGGAATAGACCACTTTGTAATTCTAAAAGAATTACTTAGCGGTCTATTCCCCCGTTCATAGGGTATTTTTTGGTGACCTTGACCTACTTCTTACACTTATAAATTTTCGCTAACTGCTATTGACCTTGAAAATAAATAGGTCAAGGTCATTCAATAATTAAAAAGAAAATGGAGGTGTACGGTTTTACAGAACCGTACACCTCAGAAACCTAACAGAAGAAAAGCTAAATCTACCTATACATAAATGACCTTGAGACTTAGAAATTTTCGCTAAGTCATTTTGTTGACCTTGAAAATAAGTAGGTCAAGGTCATTCGATAACTAAAAAGAAAATGGGGGTGTACGGTTTGACAGAACCGTACACCCCCGGAAACCTAAAAGAAGAAAAGCTAATTTACAATACAATCTGCCTAGAGTTTAAGAATTAATAAAAATAAAAAATAAAGAAATAAAATTTAGTTTAAAAAAATAGCTAGACAGCCCAGCGCTGCACATCATGATTACAGTGTGATCATCACGTAAGCGAACTCACACACCTCACCATAAGCGCACAACGCTAAGCTAAAACAAAAATGTTATTTTGAAATAGCAAGTTGTTTAATTAAATTTAGGAAAAAATGTTATACAAATATGTTTTTTATTTCCTAACACTAAAGGAGCCAGTGTCTCGCCATTAGCGACGCAGAACAACTGAGGTCTAGCGAAACTCCGGAGGTAGGCGAACTACCCATCCAGCACGTATAGAGGTTGTAAGTGACCCGCTTTGGTGAGCGTAATCACTACAAAAGCGGTTGCCGGTTTTACCATTATTGGTTTTACCATGCAAAAGATGGAAGGAAAAAAGGAAAGGAAATTGGAATTGAAAGGTGTCCCTAACTAAAAAGGAGTACAAGACAAGAGAGGGAATGCCCTCAACAAGCTTGTTGGAAAAAGGAAATTGGAATAGAAAGGTATTAAAAACATATCATATAACATTCCTAAAAACAAAAATTTTACTTTAAATTTAAACATTCCAGGCAGAAATATATTGTAAGTAAAAGAAAGATTTTAAAATAATACTAACTACCAAACCAGCAAATTAAAAACAAACTACAAACCCTAGGGTATCTACAAGCACAAACAACTACCATGCCTTAAAATTAATCAGTCCTACGTCAAGATGTTATTATACAAATAACACCAAGATATTTTCACCAAACAGCAAAAATGATAAAATGTTCAGGGCGCCTTCTGAACATGTTACCACCTCACTGTCTAGCGAGCAACTGATGCCGAACCACACGCGCAGATCCCGGACCCCAACTCGGCTTGAGGTCATCCCCCCTCCTCGCTTACCCCCTCCCAAACCACAGGACCCTTACTGCGGGTTTGGTTTCCATCATTCTTTTGCCATTGTTCCAACAGGCAACAACATTTCTTTCTTTACTTTACATTGGATTTGTAAATATTTTAAGTGTTAAAACTTCTCAATATTTAATATTTTAGGACTTTGAAAAATTTTCAAACCTATCATTCTTTTGCAAATGTTTAAACAGGCAACAACACTTCTTTCTTTATTTTTACTTTACATTGGACTTGTAAAACTTCCTAATAATTAATACTTTCGGACTTAGAAAAATTTTCAAACATTTGCTTCAACATTTATTTTACAATATCAAGTTTCTTTTATAATGCCTCCAACAGACAACAATTTTCCTTTTGGATGTACAATTTGTGAAAAAATATATAAAATAGTTGAACCAGAAGACTTAACGGATGACGAAAGTATTTTTGAAAATAGTTTGATTCCAGTAGAAGATACATCTGATGCTACATCCGATGCTACATCCGATGCTACGTCTGATGCTACAAGTGATGAAGAAAATATTTTGGAAGTACCAGTAGCAATAGGCGAAGAAACACCGTTAACACATGTTGTAACAATTAACTATGATCCAGTACAATATATACATGCTCTTGTTCGGCGACGTTTGTTTCCGGCATCGGACATGGAGGAAGATGAAAGCGATAACGATTTGGAAATAACATATTTAAACAACAGCAATGATGATCACACTTACGACGCATAATATATGTATTATTTTGAACTTAAATTATTTGACGTTGGCACTTAGATTTTTTTAAAACTTCCATTATTTGACCTTGAGACTTAGAATTTTTTTTAAAACTTCCATTATTTGACCTTGAGACTTAGATTTTTTCTAAAACTTTCATTATTTGACCTTGACAATTAGATTTTTTTAATACCTGCATTATTTGGCACTTAGATGTTTTTTTAAACTTGCATTATTTGACCTTGACACTTAGGAGTTTTGAAATATAAGAAATTTTACTGTTATTAACACTTTTTGTGTTTAATACAGAAAAAGTGGTGGGGGTAGTGCTATAAATAGGGGTAGTTTAAGAGTGGTTCTTATTATTACTGCAACTTTTGTGGAGAGCACACCTACGTCATGTATTACTGCATCAGTTGTGAAGAATCTTTTGAAAATGAAAACTTACTACAAATACACAAAGAAGTGTACCATAACAACGAAACAAGAAGCAATGCAGAAGAAGAAGATTTGGAAGAAATAGATCAAATGCTGGCTACCCATCAACAACAACTAAATTCAAGACCAAGTGTTATTCAATACGCACCCGGACCATCTTTGGATGTGGAATTATACGCCCGAGCTTTACCAGGCAGTGTAGTAACTCATTTTAAGATTGACAATGCTCAATTGCAACTAGCACAATTTATATTGAAAGCAAAAACATTAGTAACAGAAACATTGAAGAATGAACTAAGAAGATTAAATTTTATAAAGTTTGGAATATTATTAGATACTGTATTTACAAATGTTCAGAATGAAACATCACCAAGAGGATTTTTAACTAAAAACAAAACCATCATGTTTGCATCGGATATAAGCTCAATTGTGGATGATTGTTTTGAAGAACTTTTAACAAAATTACAAGAACATGAAGGAAGAGGTTCTGGATGGAGTTTGTTAAGTATAACAAGCTTAGATGTGAGAGTTCATAAACATGGATATGGAATGAGAGGTAGTAGTTATATTGCTTTGCCAAGGAAGATTCGAGTAACCAAATCTTGTGTTAATGTACAAAATGAAAATGCTGAATGTTTCAAGTATGCAATGCTTGCAAAATATGTAGAAGATCATGTGGAACGACCGAGTAGAGCATACGATGAGGTTTCCTATATGTATAACTTTCAAGGCATGACTTATCCTGTTTCAATTCAAGACATATCAAAATTTGAAAAGAAAAATCCTTTTGCATCTGTAAACATCTTTGGCTTAGATTCATCCAACAATGTCTATCCCTTACGTATAACACCCACCGAACGCAGAGATCATACTGATTTATTATTTATAACTAAAGGTGATATCTCACATTATGTATATATTAAAGATTTTGAAGCTCTAGTTTGCAAACAGTTATCAAAACGTGAACAACCAAAAACAACTTGTAAAAGATGTTTCTGTTTTGTAAACAAACCTTTAAGAAGAGGAGGTTCAGAATGGTTAACAGAACATAAAAGATTATGCAATGGAAACTATGAAGTAAGAATTAAATTACCACACCCTAGCAGATCACAAGTAAAATTTGATAAAGTTATCCAACAATACAGAATCCCCGTTGTAGTGTATGCAGATTTTGAATCTTCATTGCTTCCACTTGAACAAGAAGAAGGAGAGGAAATTACAAGCAGAACAAAGTATCAACTTCACAAACCAAACAGCTACTGTTTAATAGTAAAATCCACTCTGCCTGAAGAACATCTTCAAGAATATGGTTTGACATCTACACCAAAGATCTATCGTGGAGAAGAAGCAGCTCGATACTTTGTTGATGATTTATACGACATCGCTGGGAAAGTGGAAGCAATGTATAGCAATGTGGTTCCTATGTCACCTATGACACCGGAAGAAATTTATCTTTATGATTCGACAACAACATGCTATTTGTGTAACAATCAATTTACAGAAACTAAAGTTAAAGTTCGCGACCATGACCATCTGACAGGAGCCTACAGAGGTGCAGCTTGCAACGGATGTAACATCAACTACAAACTACCATCTTTTATTCCCGTCGTTTTTCACAATCTTAGCGGATACGATGGACATTTTATCATTCCTGAATTAGCAAGAGACAACGGTGAAATAGACGTTATAGCACAAACTATGGAAAAATTTATAAGCTTTTCAAAAAAGGTGGGCAAAATTAAACTTAGATTTGTTGATTCTTTTCGATTTATGCCTTCCAGTCTTATGAAACTTTCTGAAAATTTAAGAAGACAAAATTTAATAGAAACAAGCAAAATTGTACCTGCAGAAAAAATGGATTTGGTTCTTCGGAAAGGAGTTTTCCCGTATGATTACATCGATGGACTACATAAATTTCAAGAAACGTCACTTCCTCCACCAGAAGCTTTCAAAAGTAAACTTACCGATTTGGACATTTCACCTGAAGACTATCAACACGCATGCAGAGTTTGGGACGAATTGGAAATGAACACTCTGGGAGATTATTCTGACTTTTATGTAAAACTTGATGTGACCCTTCTCTGCGATGTGATGGAAGAATTTAGAAACACCTGCTTTGAAGCTTACGGATTAGACCCTCTTCATTCTTATACTTCTCCAGGACTAGCTTGGCAAGCTATGCTAAAAGAAACAAAGTGCAACCTTCAATTATTAACAGATATTGACATGGTGTTGATGATCGAATCGGGCGTTAGAGGTGGATTGACCCAAAGTGTTACTAGACATGTTAAAGCTAACAACAAATATCTTCCAAACTACGATAAAGAAAAACCATCAGTGTTCTTAGGATATTTCGATGCCAACAATTTATACGGATGGGCCATGTCTAATCCACTTCCTTTTGGAAACTTTGAATGGGTTAATCCAGACTCTATTGGTGATATTTCGCAAATTTCAAAAGACGGAGACACCGGATACATATTGGACTGTGACTTTGAATATCCAGAACACTTGCATGATCTTCATTACGATCTTCCGCTCCTTGCAAAAACAGAAGTTTCACCAATTGGCAAACATCCAAAATTAATGATGACTCTTGAAAATAAACAAAGATACGTAGCTCACTTTTGGGTTGTTCAACAAGCACTCCAATTGGGTTTACGTATAACCAAAATTCATAGAGTTTTAAAATTTTCCCAATCTTGCTGGTTAAAACCGTACATTGATTCAAACACCAGAAGAAGAGCAGCTGCAACATCAACATTTCAAAAGGACTTTTTTAAATTAATGAATAACGCGATATTTGGAAAAACATTGGAAAACAAAAGAAAACACAAAAATGTTAAATTAATTACAGATCCTATAAAACTAGAAAAACTTGTACAAAAACCAAACTTTGAAACATCCGTTATCATCAATGAAAACCTTGTGGCAGTATCTATGAAGAAGACAAGTGTGAAAATGGATCGTCCGTTGTACGTTGGAATGTCAATCTTGGATATTTCCAAAACCCACATGTACGATTTCCACTACAACAAAATGGTCGCCTTCTACGGTAGAGATAACATCGGAATCGCCTATATGGACACGGACGCTTTCATCTACTGGATTCTTACTGAAGATATGTATTTGGATCTTCGAACATTTGTTCACAAAAATGAATTTGATTTTAGTGACTATCCAAAAGATCATTTAAATTATGACAATGATCGGAACAAAAAGAAACTTGGAAAATTTAAAGACGAAGCAAATGGAATTTTACTGAAAGAACTTATTGCACTAATGTCAAAATTGTATTCACTACAATTGCATAAAGAAGAAAACAATATTATTAAAAAAGCTAAGGGAGTAAAAAGTTTGTATCTTAAGAAGAATGTAAATTTTGAACACTACAAGCAATGCTTATTTGAAGAAACGACTATAACTGCAAAATTCAACACCATCAGAAGTTTCAACCATCAACTGTACAGCGTAACAGAAGTGAAAAAAGCACTCTGCTCCAATGATGACAAACGACACATTCTTCCAGACAAAATTCACACTCTACCATTCGGCCACTACTCTCTCAATCCTATCAATGAGTAAAAAGAAAAAGAAAAAAAGAAAAAAAATAAAAAAAATAAAAAAATAAAAAAAGAAAAAAAGAAAAAAAAGGGGAAATCACAGCATGCTCGCTGTGATTTCCCCTTTTTTTAAAATATGTTGAAATGACCTTGAACTATAAAAGCGGATGCAGAAAAAGAAACACTCAATACTAACTTGACTTTGTTAGTAAAATCATCATGACAGACTTAAAGGAAAAGATTGTTAATGAACTTCATAAACCTGCAAGAATAAAGTTTCCACGACGAAATACTGTTGTAAAAGGAATAAATGATTTATATCAAGCAGATTTAATTGAAATGCAACCGCATAGTAAAATAAATAAAGGATTTAAATACATACTTACGATTATTAATTGTTTTACTAAAGTTGCAGATGCTTTGCCATTAAAAGACAAAACTGGTAACAGCATAACAAAAGCTATGGAAGTAGCTATAAAAAGAGATAAAAATAAAATTAAACATTTACAAACTGATGATGGGAAAGAATTTTTTAATAAACATTTTGCCTTGTTAATGAAAAAATATAACATAAATCATTATTCCACAAATTCTGAGAAAAAGGCAGCTATAATTGAAAGATTTAATAGAACCTTAAAAGGTGCAATGTATAAAATGTTTTCGAAAAGAGGTTCTTACGTATGGGTTGATATCTTACCAAAATTAATAAGCGATTACAACAACAAGTTTCATAGAACTATCGGTATGGCACCTAACAAAGTGAATAAGAAAAACGCTAAACTAGTTTTACAACGAATTAAAAAAAATACACAGCCAAAAGCGGAACAAAGAAAACCAAGAAAATTTAATGTAAATGATAAAGTTCGAATTAGTAAATACAAAGGAGTGTTTACTAAAAAATACCTGCCCAATTGGACAAACGAAGTTTTTACAGTGTATAAAGTACAACCTACTGTACCGGAAACTTATATTTTAAAAGATAACAAAGGAAATTTGTTACAAGGCGGTTTTTACGGACATGAATTGTTAAAGTCAACAGTAGGCGATGTTTATCTTGTTGAAAAGGTGTTGCAAAGGAAAAAAGACCAAGTTAAAGTACGTTGGTTGGGGTTTGATAAAACTGAAGATTCGTGGATATCTATAAAAGATTTGATTTAGTTTTAAATCAACTTATTTACTCTTCTGCCTTTGAATAAGATGGAGATTGTTCACCATAAAGATAAATTTAATATTAATAACATTGATGATTTAACCGTAGATAACGTTAAAATCAACAATGGTAAACACGGCAGTTTATTTCCAAACACTGTACGATGTATAGTCAGCGGTCCTTCAAACTGTGGCAAAACTAACGTTGTGTTTAACTTAATTACAAACACAAAAGGATTGCGATTTAATAACCTATATATTTTTTCAAAGTCCTTACATCAACCAAAGTATCAATTGTTGGAAAAGATCCTGACTGATGTGCCCGATGTTAACTATTACAAATTTAATGCTAGTGACAGTGTTATGCAACCAGACCAGGCTAAGCCGTATTCTGTATTTGTATTTGATGATGTATCTAGTGAAAATCATGATACTATTAGAAACTATTTTGCCATGGGAAGACATAATAATATTGATAGCATATATATCGGACAAACATATAGCAAAATTCCAAAACAACTAATTAGAGACAATGCAAATATTTTAGTTTTATTCAAACAAGACGATACAAACCTAAAACATATATACAACGATCATGTAAATGCTGATATGTCATTTGATAAATTCAAAGAGCTTTGTGGAAAAGCTTGGGCGGAAAAATATGGATTTTTGGTAATTATGAAAGATAAAGCTATAACAGATGGTCGTTACCGCATAGGTTTTGATAAATTTGTTTTAATACATTAATTAACAACATTATCGTACAAGTCTTCATGGTGTAAACATGGTTAATCAGGAAAAGCTATTAAGAGAAATAAAATCACTTAGTGATTCTATTAGACATAAAAACAGAGCGTTAAGATTAGGAATAAGTGAAAGAGAGAAATTTCTGGAATCAACATTTAAACCTATTACTGAGCCATTAAAACAATTAGGACAAAATGTTAAACATTCAACATTTAATTTTTCCGGAGATGCTATTTTACCCATTTCAAAATTTGAACAAAAAGAAGAATATGAAAGTGATACAAGTTTTACACAACAAGGAGAAACAACTGAAGAAGAAAGCGAACTAGGTGAAGAAACGGATGTTTTAACAGAAAAAGAAGGTCTTTCTACAAGCGAAGAACAACAAGAAGAAGAAGAGCCTATTAATCCATCCAACTTGAGCAAATTGGGCTCGGATATCGCGTATAAAGGGCCGCTTGCAAGACAATTTGTATTAAAAATGTTACATTCTGCACAACCAACTCGAAAATATCATACTTTTGGTGCTAGAATAGAAGAAAATGGGCTAATGATTGGAGATAGCAAACTTGATGTAGACGAACATGACAATATTATTATAAATAATAAACAATACAAGGGTACAAAAGGATTGTTTGAACTTATTTTTAAGCCGAAACCTAATAAATATACTAAAAAGGATTTAAACATTTTTAAACAAATATTGGAGGATACAAATGCGCATAAGAAAAATTATTCTAAAAATTTTAATGTTCATAGAAATGCATCAGAAAAATATAAAACTATTATTGCTAAACTTTTCCCACCAAAAAGAAGGGAACCCATAAAAAGAAAATCATTATCTTCTGCTGAAATAAATATTTTACATAAAAGAAGAAAAACAAATCAATCAAGTTTATCAGGAAAAGGATTATTAAAAAACTTGTATGATACTAATATAATATACTACAACGATATAAACAAATTGGTTGACAGAATGAAGTTGATATATGAAGCTAAACAAGCCGGACATAGTGGTTTAGAAAATGAATGGGTAGCTTTGGTCGGCGAACTGCGAAATCGAGGAGTAATTGCATAAAAAAAATATGAGTATATATATATATATAATACAAGTATAACTGATTAAATATTTAGTATAACCATGAGTGTGGATAAGTTTGGACGGTATTCCGAAACTGGAAGCAAATCAGGATCTTATGGAAAAAGAGGTGGTTTACCACTAACATCCGATGGAGATTATGATATAAATAACAAACGTTTAAAGTTTGTAAATGATCCAAAAGATGATAATGATGCGGTTAATTTTAAAACTTTAAGAAGTGAAACATTACCTAGCTTAAAGCTTCAAAATGAAGTGTATAACGCTAATTTTTATAGAATTGCAAATCTTCCAAAACCAATAGATAAGAATGATTCGGTAAATAAAGAATATTTAATGTGGTACATAAACCAAACCTTAAGATATGATCCTAAAAGTAATAATAAAGCATATGATGCAAAAGATCTTAGAATAGCCAATATAGCAGATCCTGTTAATGATCAAGATTCAGTTACCAAAAAGTATTTACATTCAGTCATACCTGAAAAAACAGATAAATTTTCCTTTTACAACTTTGTAATACACGATATTGGAGACCCTAAAGATATGAAAGATGCGGTAAACCTTCAATATGTTACAGATCATTGTATTACACATGATATTAAGTCAATTGATTGCAAAAATAAAGTGTTAACTAACGTTAAGGAAGGAACTGCAAAATCAGATGCAGCTACAATAAGTCAAATAATGAAATTAAAAGATAACAAATGGAATGCGGATGCAAAAATAATTACTAATGTTAAAAAAGGGTTGGATGAAACTGATGTAGCAACAATTGGACAAGTTCCTGTAATAAAACAATATGAAGACGGTAAACAATACTTTGATTGCAAAGGGAAACCACTATTCAATGTTGCAGAAGGAATAAGAGACAGTGATGTAGTAACAGTAGCACAAATGCGTGAGAGGGGAAACATGTACTATAATCTTTTTCTAAGAAAAGATTTAAATAAGCAGTCTTTTTTTTGTGAAGACTTGCGATTGACTAGCTTAAAAGACCCTATTAATTTTACTGATGCTGTTAATGTAAATTACATTGTAAGACTCTTAAGTGTAGTATTATATGATATTTATAACACAATAAAGCCCATAAAATCTGATCAAAAATTAAATTGGGTTAAAAAGAATGTTATGGAAAAATATTTTTTAAATAAGGAAACTAATACTTTAAGAACTTCTAAAGATGATGATGATGAAAAAGATACAATCCTTCCACAAAACTGGAAAAAAATTTTTTACCCATAAACAAACATACTTATAAATAAACAATGTCAAAGGATAAGTGCATCATTCATTATAAAGCATTTATAAAATAAACAAGTATCGACATTTCCTTTCACTATAAAAGACCATGTTGAAAGTTCAACGCATCAGTCATAATCGACACGTTATAAAGAGAGGAAGAGGAATAGCATCAACAGCACTTTCTCTTATTACTAAGCCGGTTGGAGCTATAGTTAATAAAGCTATCGATTTATTACCTGTAGAACTACATTTACCAGGAGGTTATCAATATTGTGGTCCTGGAACAAAATTGAAAAAAAGACTTGCTAGAGGAGATCTTGGAATAAATAAACTTGATCAAGCCTGCAAACAACACGATATAGCATATTCAAAGTTTGCAGATACTAAAAATAGATCAATAGCGGATAGAGCACTTGCTGAAAAAGCTTGGCAAAGAGTAACATCCAGTGACGCTAGTATCGGTGAAAAAGCAGCAGCTTTAGCGGTATCAGCAGCAATGAAGGGTAAAACGATGTTTGGAGGTGGAAAGAAGAAAGGAGGTGGAAAAAGGAGAAGAAAACCTGCAAAGAAACGTGGAGGAAATATAAGAAGAAAACGACGATCCACCGCAGGTAAAAATAAAAAGAAACAAACAATATGGTCAATGATAAAAAAAGGAGGAGGATTATACCTAAGACCGTATCGTGTGTATTAAACAGAAAAAAACAATTACTAATTCCAAATAAAGAATTAACAGATAAAGAATTAATTACTTATGTTTCTTGTTTAAAAATTCCATTTTTTAGAGGAGTGTTTATGAAAGATGCATTACCTGTTAAAATATGGAAAAATGAAACCGGAATAGTAAATTTAGATAATAGTAAAGGATCAGGCACTCATTGGGTATGTTATAAGAAACTAGGATCAACTATTTACTACTTTGATAGTTTTGGTAATCTCCCACCACCAAAAGAACTACAATATTACTTTAAAACAGCTAAAAATGTACTATACAATTATAAAAGAGAGCAACCTGATGATACGGTAATCTGTGGACATTTATGTTTAGATTTTTTAACAAAAAGCGTTAGTCAACTTTAAGATGTCTTCCTATACAGTATCATTAACTGGAACTTCATCTACTTTGCGAAGTGTTCTTTTCCCTGCGTTACGTTTGGAAAAAGATAAATTATGGGAAGCCGCATTATTAGATATAACAACTTATAATTCTATTCCCAACGTTACTGAAAATGTTAATGACAAAATACATTATTACAAAACAAAAGATAAAAATACAAACAAATATTCAGATATACAAGTATTTAGTTTACCCACTGGAGCATATGAAATTGATGATATAAATGAAGCGATACAAAATCATATGGGAAAAGATAATATAACAATAAAAGGAAATAACAATACTATGAAAGCTGAAATTAAATCTAAATATTATATAGATTTTAGCAAAGAACATTCAATTGGTAGTTTATTAGGATTTCCTAAAACAACAAAAATTTTAGAACCTAATATTAACCATTCAGGTGCTAGAACTGTAACAATAATGAAAGTTAACAGTATAGATATTACATGTAATATTATACATGGTTCTTATAGAGATGGTGAAAATACTCATATATTGCACACATTCTATCCAACGGTCGCTCCGGGTTTTAAAATTGTGGAAAAGCCACAAAACTTGGTGTACCTACCGTTAAACACCAGTTTTATTTCAGACATTGTGGTGAACATACTAGATCAAGACGGAAATCATATTGATTTTAGAGACGAACCTATAACTATACGAATACATATAAAATCAACCGTATAACAATGGGGTTATCATTTAAAAAGAAAGAGCTGACTGGTAAACAAGTCAGTAGCACTTCAGCTATAGAAGGATTAACAAGTGATAACATTCGTTTTCTAGAAGAAATTGGATTAAAACTTATTAATAATGGAAATATTGGATATAGCGCAGGGTCCGACATTCGACGAAACCTTATGGGAAAAGGAATATCATACGCACAACCCTTACGCTTCATCAAAATTAAATAATAATGATGAAATTAGAATTCCCATACAACAACAGGATATTTATACACTTCCATGTGAAAGTTATTTGTATATCGAAGGAAGAGTAACAAAAAGAGATGGAAGCACTGCAAGTACTGTTCCGTTCATAAATAACCCCATGGCATATTTGTTTGATGAAATAAGATATGAAATTTCCGGAGTTACAGTAGATTCAACAAAAAAGGTGGGAATTACAAGTACATTAAAAGGATTAGCATCTTTAACACCGAGTGAAAAAAATATGCTGGCCGCCGCAGGATGGGTAGCACCCGATTCCAGTACAATCACTCCAAACACTTCAGGCAATTTTGACTTTTACATTCCTTTAAGATTACTTTTAGGCTTTGCCGAAGATTACCGAAAAATAATAATAAACGTAAAACAAGAATTAGTTTTGCTAAGATCATCAAACGACAAAGATATTATTCAAGCAACTGATGGAACAACGGAAGCTACTTTAGAATGGAAAATGCAATTAGACAAAATTGTTTGGAGAGTACCGCATGTACGGTTAAACGATCAGAATAGAATTTCATTATTAAGAACTTTAAAATCAGATCGTGATATCGTAATACCATTTAGAAGTTGGGAGTTTCATGAATATCCGGTTTTACCGGAAACACAACGTCATACATGGACTGTAAAAACTTCTACTCATTTGGAAAAGGCAAGATATGTAATATTTGGATTACAAACAAAAAGAAGAAACGAAATAACTAAACATGCTGGTGAATTTGATCATTGCAAACTTACAAATTTTAAGGTGTTTCTAAACTCACAATTCTTTCCATACGACAACTTCAACATAAACTTTACAAAAGACAGGTTTAGCGTTTTGTACGATATGTACGCAAGATTCCAAAATTCATATTATGGAAAAACAAACACACCTTTATTAACGCCAAACCAATTTAAATCTAACTATCCGATTGTTGTAGTTGATTGTTCAAAACAAAACGAATCTGTAAAATCTTCCAGTGTAGATATAAAAATAGAAATGGAATTTGAACAAAATGTACCCAAAGATACATCTGCTTATTGTTTAATTTTACATGATAAAATTGTTACATATACACCTTTAACAGGAATTGTAAAAGCAGTTTTGTAAAATGAAAAGGAAAAAAAAATACCCCCACCACTCGGTTATAAAAGCAGGAGCGGGAACGAAAATTGTTTAGTTGACTGTCTACAGTTGTATGGGTAACATCGTCTACAGCATTATAAACAAAATGAGTTCTTTATCAGTTGTACAAGACGTTTCCGAAACAGCACCTTTATTGGAAAATGATGATAAACATTTTGAAGAAAATATTGTAAAGGAAATTGATGACTTTTTAAAGTTTGGAAAACAAAATAAAAAGTTGGAAAATAATAAAACAAACGTAAGAAAGAAAAGAAAACTTGAAGAAAATATTCCACCAAACATTTTAACTGAAGTTTTCCTTCGCATCTTTTATCCTATTTCATCTTGCATGAGTAAAAGTGTGTCGATAGGATTGGTAAAATCATTAGACTACTCTCCCGCAGTAATACTAAGCCATGGAACAAAGATGGTTTTATTTTCAGAAAATGCTTGGGATTCCTTTTTAAAACATCTACACCTTATTGAATGTTATTTAGCCAACAGTTTCTTTGGAAGAAAAACTAACATTCGACTTTTGGATTGTGACAATGAAATTGACATTATTAAACATCGTGGTCAACAACAAGTAAGAATTAGAGACTCGACACAATTTGAAAATAAAATTCTTCTAACACGTGAAGAATTTTACATTTTAAACTATGCAACATCACCTATTACCAGGTATATGAAACAACTAGTATTTTCAAGCTCTGTTATTAAGGAATATCTGGTAGATGCATGCGAAAAACAACCAGAAAGCACTTTACAATACGGACCAATAGATACATCCATCTTTAATAGAATACCTCACGAAGTGGAAATGTGGAGGCAGTTAAGAAACTTTGAACCTTTTACCGAAGTTGCAACGGAGGCTACAGAAGAAGAAACCAACAACAACAACAACAGTACAGAAGAAGAAACCACCAACAACAATAATACAGAAGAAGAAACTTTGCTAGGTTAAAACTACAATGTAATTTAACAAAAGAATAAACCGTGGGGTAGGCCTACTGGGGATGGTGCCCACGTTAAACATACACCAACGCGCCTACAACTGTACGGCCTGGTTTATATATATATCTAACCTACCGTGGTGTGGAAAACAGTTGATCGGCAGACACCATGATGAGCAGACAGGATGAAGAAATGGCAGCAAAACCTTGTGTAATTGAATTTCAAGCATTTCGCGGAAACGATGATAGATTTATCATAAAAGAATTGGTAATTTTGGATTTGCTTACACAAGTAGCATACCCATTTTTATTTGAAGCACCGTGTTCTGTCCATGAACTAAAGTCAAAAGCTAAAATAACAAACAGATGGCTAACAAATAATTTTCATCATATCCATTGGTATGAAGGTTTCCTACCGTACAACAATGTACACAAAATTATGTTTCATTTTTGCAAACAATTTACACACATATATACCAGAGGATTGGAAAAAAAGAATTGGATACGACAGTACACAAACAAAGAAGTTTTAAACATAAAAGTGGACAAAACATTTCACTTTGATGCTAGAAATATTTGTGTTTCTACAATAAATCCGAAACACAACCAATCTCAATGCGCATTACAAAACGCGTATCACTTGGCTGCTTACTTACAACAACAAACGGAAGAATGTAGTGGGGGTTCCGAAGGTTATATAAACGAAGAGGCAACACACCCCGAGTATCAGTCTAACTCCATACTCCGAACAGACAACATCTCCTGTGAAGGATGGCATCACAACAGTTTCTCCAATGTTTAGTTGAACAATTCAACTTGCATTCAAAATCAAATACTCTAATTATCAAGAAATGTTCAGAATTAAAAGAACAGAAACATTATATTGTTCATGAAATGAAGAAAATTGATACAACGCATGGAGACGCAGTCGTCGCATCTTTATCCGATGCACCATATACACCGGGTGATGAACCAAAGTTTCAAGTATATCTTCCAAAACGATTCGTCCAGTTGCTGCAAAATGAAGATCTGCGGGAAATTCAACCAGGATCATTATATTTGGTGTCACACGGAATGAGCGGAAACAACTCTACGGAACTAACTCTACACATCGCACAAAAATAACATTGTAAAAAAAATGTTTTAAATAAAAAGATAAAAAACAACAACATATCAGTATATGTTTTTATATACTGATATGTTGTATTTTTTTAAAACCTCAAATGGATGACCTTGAACTTTTAATCGATAGTATTATTCGATTATTTTATTCGATAGTATTATTCGATTATTTCATTCGATAGTTTTATTCGAATACTTTACATAAATACGAAACTTTAACGTTGAGAGGCTCAGTTCTGTTTAAGACAAGCTACAACCAACATGTCATCCAAAAGAAATAATCTAACACTTATAACTTATTGCTGCAAAGAAAAATGTTTTAGAATACCTGAAGATCAAGTTGACGGACAAGCTTGTACAAAATGTAATTCTTTCTGCTATTGTAAATGTAGTTGCAAAACATATCAAAAGAACCGGTTGGATAAACTAGAAGAATTACAACATCGACTCGGTCTATTGTGGCAACGATTAAATTCAAAGTGATTAAACAAACACCTGCCATTACTCCCACTACTACCCCCACTACCATCGGAGGTACCTGCAGCACCGGCTTTGCAATAGTCATTCCTGCTACACCTCTCGTCGAGTAAACAACTCTAGTCATGTCTCTCAACATTCGCGGGATTCACTACAACACTATCAATCTTACAACCTACAAGGATTTGGAAATTTTTAGCGAAGAACTAAAACAACTTATAACCACTGGGTTTGGTTTATCTTTAGAACTTTATGCAACAAACAATCAAAACGAAAAAAATGTGTTTTTGCCAACTTACAACAACAAGAAGAATGAAAATAAACAAGAAATTTCAGCACCGACAACAACTTACTTTTCAAATTTGGGAGCAAACTTTACTAACTTGTAAAATAATACTTTTGTAAAAAACAAATAAATAAAAAAAAGAAAATATCTTGCATTTTCGGATTTTCCGAAAATGCAAGATCTTTTTTAAAAACATCCCCAAAAGACCTTGACACACTTCCGGCCATTTAAAATTTAAATACCCAGCACAGCAGGGCATTTAAACTTTAAATACCCACCAAAAACACGTCACAGCTACGTCACAGCTGATGACGTCACTTCCGGTCACGTGACCGGAAGTAGCTGTCAAAAAATTGACTGCCTGTCAAAGTTTGATTGGGCCAGAAACGCCACATCGCCACTACTTGCAAGAACAATGGCAAATACAAGGTAATTCTAAACTACCATTTATCCTATACATAATAAGTTAAAAATTTTGAGCTAAAACTAATTTTTCAAATATAAAACATTATTCACTATGTTATGAAGCTAATAACAAAATTAAAAAACTAAAGCTGTGTAAATGATACCGGAATACGGCTTCAAATGTTTGTATGTTCCGTTGTGATTGGCACGACCCCTGGCGGCCGAGCGGGCGGAGCAATACGACATCCGGTGGCGCGAAAATGTTCAAATACAAACCATCGATATAAATATAAACCTGATGTGTTGAAGAGAAAACGTTACGTTCGCCCAAATGGATAAGGTTGAGAACTGAATTTTTAATCGTGTGTCATATTTAGTTTTATTGCAATCATGAGTTTTTTTTATGTTTTTTCACAAGCATTACTCTGTTATTATTAGACATAACTTGCATTAGTCTGCAAGATGAGCTTTCAACGTTTTTGAAAATAATATTTCTTATTTTGGTTTTCTATTAACACATAATTAAATTAATTAATCCAATAATGTAAGCAATCTAAACTCATGCTGTTTGATTTTGCAGCAGTGTTTCTGTAACATTTAATTTCTTTTATGCTAATAACATAGTATCAAGTATATATTTACAAACATTTCACTTGATAACAAGGCCTTCTAGAGGACCACCATACCTTTTTTTAAACACATAAACCATTTCTTTAGCTAAATCAGTTTTTGGGACATCATGACACAAAGTTAACATTACTCTTATGAAACAAAAATTCAATATGGCTACCACTGATGAAGACCCTTAAGTGAATCGCACTTTTAAGGGGGATTGTTTTACAATAAATCCAAAAAAGTCTGTATTGTGCTTGTGCACTGAGAAAAATCAGAGCTCCAGATTGCGAGTAAATGTTGATTTCGCATGATTCTTGGCGCTACAACCAGTGGCATGCGGTAAACCAATGTGGTCTGGAGTCACCCACATTACATCTCCAATTTGGCTTTGGTCTGTTCCTAGCAGTGTAATGTTAAAACAGTCCAGACTAGAATCTAGGTGTTAACAATAAACAAATGTTGCGGACACTAGCAATGCTAGTGTGATGAAATCAGTGACGTCACACTTAGCCCCAGCCCGTACTAGTGCTCGTTCAATGCCCTAGATATTTTGTATTCCTCTGCCTAAAACCAGGCGCGCATTGTGGTAGTCACATATAGAATGTCATGTGGCAAAAAACAAAATGTTTGTGAGGGACCCTAGCGTATAGACGCGACGTACTTCCAAGGCTGGGGTTTGCAGCGTACCCCAGCCAACCAGAGGGTGGGCTCTAACCGTACCCGTGCCTGACAGGTGTCCGCGCATGCGCAATCACACTGATGACAGCGTCATACCCCTAATCTTCGACCCATGCAGTCCTGAGTGAGTTGTTGGTGTAACTGGTTAGACTGTTTATTATAGTGACTTGTTTCTTTGTTTCCTTTGTGAATAATGGGTGAAGAAACTTCACGCCTCCTGCAGGATTGAGGCCTCCACGTCTTACAACAGAATTTTACCGGTGAGTTTGAGGTTTATGGCAATAAAAGTTACCGTATTGTTTAGTCAATAATGTCATAATAAAATTTCATGAGATCACATATCTACCCATTGACTATAGGCCCTATAAATTAAGCCGATTTGAAAAATACTTCCTCAGTTAAATCGTTCAATTATATTTGCGGGCTTGGTAAAATTTCAGGGTTATGGGGACATTTCGATAAAGTCAAGTGTTAATGTAGTGTGTTCCAACGTACGATTATCGTACTTTTACAATTTTTTGGTTTGATCCAAATGTTGTTTGGTATGCCCACAATGTTTTAAGTTCTATTGTGGGTGTAATTTTTACTGTTATTCAGGATTATTAAATTTGTTTTGACGTTTCAACATAGCACATCAAACAAAATATGGTTTCTGCCAGCCGTAAATGTTTGTCTTGTATTCATTGACATAATTTCGAATTAATTTTATAAAGTCATTCCCAAATAACAAAGGGTAATTTTGAAATAATTTTGTAAAGTCATTTACAATGAACGAAGGACATTAATGAGAATGGTGAATTTTAAAAATAATTTGAAGATAATTTTGGATTTTAATGGTACTTTTATGCTGGCAGCACTGACGACTGACAGTGGCACTTGCCAGCGTAGAGGTGCCTAGCAGAGAAGTGGTTGAAATTATGTATTGATGTTTACTTTGTTTTCAAAAGGATTTTTAACTTTTATCCTGTCAGTACTGCTCATTTGTTAATGTGTTCGAATCTGGATCTTTACATTAAATAAACTAAACCGAGTAGGCGACTGAAATTTGAAATGATTTTCAATATTTCTTCAAATTAATTCTTTGTGTTTTTTTTTAGACAACATGATTGATTTAAATACCACCACTTGTTAAGTGAAGTTAATATACGTCACTTGATAAAACCACATTATTTGAACTAAGTAACTTAATATGTCTCCACTGATAGATAAATCATAAAATAAATAGCCATTTCGGACCATCGTGTTAACTCCCACATACTTGTACCCAAGTTAAGACCTTACGGAGTTGAAAAAAACTTGTAGGCTAGGAATACCCCAAAGGCGAGAGGATTTCTTTTCATAGTCATAACTCAAGAACGGCTGGAAGGAGTTTAATATTTGAGGTTTCAATTTAAATGTATTTCTACATATATTTGCCAATGTGTCTTAGAATTGTACAAAATAGGCCTATAAAATAATGTAATTTATTTGAGTACACTAATCAAGGGTTGAATTTTCGGAACCGTGGCGCTATCAGTCGACATCCAACTTGATTTTCTTTGTTTGCAATCAAAAATATAGACGGTTTTTGAAATATATTTAAATAATTAATTATTATGATGAAAGAAATTAAAAATACTCAGCTGAAAATGTGGCCCCGTTCTTTTATGGTCCGGGGCAATCTGCCCCCTTTGTCCCCCCCCCTTTGTAATGACATAACAGCATATACTGGCAAACGTAATGTCATTTAGTTAATGAGAAAAATAAATAATATTTGCGATTTTTCAGAAAATAGGCTTATAGGATTATAATAATGGGGAGATAATTCTGGCCAAAGTTTATGGTTCGAACCTTATTATTTTTTCACTTAAACTCCATTAATAGTAAATTCTCCTTTCAAGAGTACATAGAATTCTCTATAAACAGCTAAAAAAACTCTTTTTAAATAAACTTTGTTTGTTTCCAGTTTCTTCAAGATTCTGACCATCTCCATCCCGAAAAAGAGAAGTCTTTCAAACAATATCACAGCGTACAGGAATAAAATCCTGACTATAGCAAATACCAAGGAACAACAATAGGGATAAGGACAGGAAACAGGCCATAAAACATCTTAAAACCATTGCATCAGGTAATATTATAACATCGACTTAATATAAAGTTATTATTATTGACAATTTTGACTAAAAGTTTAAAATTATAAATTTGGGATTAGCTAAATCTTACAACATTGGGAGGGCGTTTACTCTGGGTTTTCAACGTGTAATTTTTTTTACAAGCAAAAAGACACTACGTTTTTCAAAGTAATTGAATAATCATTAATCAAACGGCATTTAATGTATTTGTTTTGAAAATTTTAAAATTGTAGATGTCGCACATTTAATTTGTTGTTACTTTTTTATCAAAATTGCCTTTATTACATATATTATTATTTAATAAATGCAACATCTCCCCATGTAATATACCGGGTGTCCTATAATATTCCCCCCAACTTTTTCCTATATTTTTCAAATATCAATCCCACACAACCCCCAAACATTGCTGGGTGGTTAATACTTCATTCTGATTAGGTACCCAATTTTTGGCCGCCATCTTGAATCCGCCATATTGGATCAAAAATATTTTTTTTTTCAAATATAAATGTGGTGTTGTGACCCATTATTTCAAGCTAGATTTTTCACTGATTACAATTCCGCAATTCGTTTTTTAATATCTCAATTGGTTCTCATGACATGAATACTTTAAATTTATTTATTTTCAACCAATTTAAACATTAAAAATTAAAAATTGATCAAATAGGCCATAACCACAAAATAATGCTAGATAGTGACGAATAACCACCACCAGTCATTGTTGAATTATTTCCACTTAACTTTCTCCAATGTAAATGTTTTGGCCTCCATCTTGGATCCTCCATTTTGAAATGAGGTAAGTTATTTCAAATATGAATATGGTGTTGTGACCCATCAGTTCAATCTAGATTTTTTTTCAATGCCGCAACCCGTTTTTAATTATCATGTTTAGTTTTCAAGATATTAATAAATTTCTAATAAACATTTAAAAAAATATGAATTTCTCAAAAACTAAAAATTAGCCTATTTTATCAATTTGTAATGCTTAAATTGGTTGAAAATAAATACATTTTTAGTATTAATAAAATTTAAAGTAATCATATCTTAAGAACCAATCGAGATATTAAAAAAACGGATTGCGGCATTGTAATTAGTGAAAAAAATCTAGCGTAAAATGATGGGTCACAACTCCACTTTTACATTTGAAAAATATATTTTGGATCCAATATGGCGGATCCAAGATGGCGGCCAAAATTGGGTACATACTCAAAATGAAGTATTAACTACCCAACAATGTTTGGGGGTGGTGAGGGGTTGATATTTGAAAAATATAGGAAAAAGATGGGGGGGTTATTATGGGACACCCGGTATAATTTTTAATGGAATTTTTCAGATTTATAAATAAAACTGTAAAGAAAAAACAGTAAGCCCTATAGTTAAAAAAAAATAATTTGATGACATATTTTCGGTGGGCTATTAACAATTTTTACGACATTTGAAAATTATAATGCAGGGTCTTTGCCATCTTCAATAACCTCCCTCAGACCTCTGACAGGGCACCCAAGCAGTCTTACAAAACTATTATGGTGCATTACAAAAAAAAAACATGTTGCTATTATGTTGGTATATAAAGATTATTACAGGTATGTCTGCCCTTTTTTCAGAGGATAGTTCTCCTCAATCAAGTGTGGCCATCCTGCTTCTACTTAACTATCTTCTGTACACGAGGAAAATTAGCAAGATACATGGAAAAGGACTGAACAAGCCTTCGAAACAGGAAATTCATTTCTTTCAAGTGAAACAGACATTTTGGCTGCGGTGCAGGAGATAAAACGGAAATATGTACGGTATGGTCCCACACTTCAGCCTTTTATAATTATGGTAGGGAGTTGTGAAGATATGAAACAGAGCACAGTAGTGATTAGTTGTGACTTTTCGATTATTTATGACTTTTAAGCAGCAGTTATAAAATTGTCAGTACTATAATAGTCGGCCTACTGTGGCCAGAACAGTTAAGGGTTTTTCTCAAGCTTAATTTTAATGGATGTAGTGTCTAAAACTGTTACCTAATCTAATATTCTTGCATTGTATTTTTTCTTAATTATTTTAATGCTGATAATATTGCAAGTAGGGCCTACTGTAACAGCTTTTGTTAAAGCATAATACTTTTATTTTAATGATGACAGTAGCTATAATTGCCTGTAATACTGTAGTTAATATTTTTGTATAGTATTTTTTAAGAGAGGGTTCCAGTCACGAAAAACTTCACATTCGTAACTGCTCCTCCCAAATTTTCAAATCCAATACAGCCTCAACGGCTCAACCAAAATTTTTGAGATTTATAGCTAGCTCATTTAAACGATAGGCCTAGTATATTAATATTTAAAGGATAGTATATTTTTTAATATCTGGATAATTTAAACAAAATTATCCAGATATTCCAGTGATAACCTTCCCTTGATATCACAACCAATACAATTTATAAAAATACAACTAATCATTATTTTTATATTTTATATTTCAACCTAAAGCGATGAAAAATCTGATAACTGGAATCGATAAATAGTTTTTCTCTTTCAAATGAGCTATAAATCAAGACTTTGGTTGAGCAGTTGAGGCTGTGTATCAAATTTTAAAGTTAAGATTAGTCTTGAGGGAGGAGCAGGTAGTTGTGTAGGATTGGAACCCCCTCTTGAAACCAACATGTTTGCAGCAGTTATATAATGTTTTGTCAGTAATAGTTATGGTTAAGGGAATATTATTATTACAGCCATCATTATTATTAATTCAATGTTCTTGATTTGTACTTGTTTTAATTACAATTAATAAATTTGTTACAATTGGAGTCTCAAATATTTTATTTAGCCTATACATTCAAATTAACCGTTTATAGAAAATTTATTCATATTAAATGAAATTCAGTGTCAAAATTACAAAAGTTTTAATAATGCTTTCATTACTTAAATAAGTCTTTGATTGCAGTTTTATCTTGGCATATACTATACTATTTATTAAATACTAGCTTTAACAATGAAGCATCTGGTACCCTTCAAAATGTTGCACTAGAAATTGTAAAAGTTTATAATGACACATACTTGTTCTATTTTGTTCAAAATTTAACTTCTCAAATGTTTATATTTTTATAATGTTTGGTTGATTTTTTAATTATATAATATATCAGACAATCTGTTGTAATTATCTTCGAAGCTGTATTGAGTATTTTTAAAAAGCTGAAAATTTGCTAAATTTTATGTTCACTTTACTTGAAACAATCAAAATGAAAATAAGTCTTGTGGTATATGTCTATAATCATAATATTAAAAGCAAGAGCCAGCTTGGAACCAAAACCCATATCATCAAATTAGTCTTCTAATGAGATCAACCTTTTATTTTAGAAATGTTGAATTTTGCCACAATAGTTGTAGCCATAACACTACCTAGTTCCAGATCCGATCTGCTAGCAGCTACCACCTCTTTCTGCCTCTGCGTGTTGTGTAAAGTAAAAAATAAATCAGTCCAGAAGCGAACTGCAGATACAGTTCTTTGAATCACAACCCGCCCATTGTTCCTATGTCTTATTTAGCATTTCAAACAAGCCAGTTTTTTTAACGTAACAGTAACTCATTAACATAATTATGACGCTTTTGGTATAAATATAGTTAAACTAGCAGAAATTTAGGAAAAAAAGATTTAATTATTGGATTAAGAATAAAATCAAAACTGGCTTAAACAGAAAGGTTGATACTGGAGCATTAGGGGGGAGTGTGATTCTAAGTCCTACATCTGTGGCCGATTTGTAGGCTAAATCAATTTTAATCGATGGAACCAACCTGCTGACAACACGAGAAGAGGTCACTAGCTAGCTGGGGTCTGGAACTAGTCAGTACTGGGGCTACAACTGTCAAGGGTGGAACACACACCAGACGCAAAGAGAGGTGGCCACTAGCTTGCTGGGGTCTGGCACTAGACAGTAATGGGGCTGCAACCATCCAGGGTGGAACGACACCAGATACAAAGAGAGGTGGCCACTAGCTTGCTGGGGTCTGGCACTAGACAGTAATGGGGCTGCAACTATCCAGGGTGGAAAGACACCAGACACATAGAGAGGTGGCCCCTAGCTATCTGGGGTCTGGCACTAGACAGTAATGGGGCTACAACTATCCAGGGTGGAACGACACCAGACTCAAAGAGAGGTAGTCACTAGCTTGCTGGGGTCTGGCACTAGATAGTACTGGAGCTGCAACTATCCAGGGTAGAACGACACCAGACACAAATAGAGGTGGCTACTAGCTTGCTGGGGTCTGGCACTAGACAGTAATGGGGCTGCAACTATCCAGGTTGGAACGACACCAGACGCAAAGAGAGGTAGCTGCTGGCTGGCTGGGGTCTGGCACTAGACAGTACTGAGTCTTTAACTAGTCAGAGTGGAACACACACCAGTCCAGTATGCTTGCTACCTCAAGAATTAAGGATATAGTAGTGACGTCATTAAGTTATGACATCACAATTACAGCCAAAGATGGCTTGTGGCGCACACAAGATGTGGCTGGAGTCCTTACACTAGCCAAGGCTGGTGGCAGCCTCAAGAATGGCATCCGGCAAGGTAAGCACAAGATTTAATGAGGTTCCCTCTTTATTTCTGTAGTCTACCACTAGACTTTTTTCTCAGTGTGCATAAAACAAGTCATAAGTACAATTGATTATAAACAACCTTAAACTACAAGGTAAGAAATAGTGCTAAAAGGATTATAAATACTTACCAGAAACTGGATGTTTTCTACTTAATAACATCTTTTTATACTTAAATAAAAAAATAAGTATGTTATCACCGTTAAGATAAATGAACTTGAAAACTGCAAAACAATTGATTAAAAACTTATGGACAATTAAAGGAACTGGCAATAACAAAAACAATAAAATGAAATACCTAACTGAAAACCCTGTGCAATATTACTGTCAGTGTATTGTGAAGAAATGCGAGTTATTTAATTTTCTCTTTGTACCTTTTGTTTAATGTTCTTTGTAGTTTGTCACGCTATTATTTAGAAAATTCAAATAAACTACCCATGAAAACGTTATACAACATAAATTGCAGTGATTAAACATGTGTAGAGAGCTTCAAACGAGAAAACCGTAAAAACTTTATTTTATGTTCAACTATTTATTTTTAGTTGCCCGTGGCTTTGCTTCCGATGAAAATTATAGTCCTACCTCGATATGTCGAATCTGAAAGGACTGAATGAAAAAAGGTTTTATCAAAGAATGTGTAGGGGTCTGTTTCTATTAATAGATGTTTAAATAAATAGGTCTGTTTGTATAAATATAACGCTGTTATGGAAGTCTTGAAAAGTTGCCATCTTTCTCCAAGCAAACATACGGGCACTATACGGAGAAATGTTAGAGGCGTGTTGGGGGTACAAATTACGAAATGAAAAATATTTACATTCTACTTATTTCTATATATGGTGTAATCTACTATATATTTGTCAAATACCACTGACCTATCATCGCACAGCCCAAACTATATTATGACCTAGAACCTTGAAATGAAAATCTCAATTAACAAAAGAGTTAATAGTTCTTTAGAAATAAATTAATAACGACGTAAATATTGATCACAGGACTCTCAAATTTTGATATATTGTTCCCAAGAAAGTCGACTAAAGGTTCTGTACAGGAATATTTTCACTGATGCTTCTAAGCAGAGTTATAATAAATCAAACACAAAGAATTGAATTTTTTAATTCGTAAATCGTGTTTTTAGTAATATAAATCACAGTATAAACTAAACGATGTACGTTAAAAATTATTTGAAAACAGTGATGATAACGTAATTAACTGGCCATTGGAATAAAGTCGACTGTAAATTTTTAACAGCGTTTGTTACGTTTCTACAGCGTTTTAAATAGGAATGATTTTACTGTCACGCGCTCGCTCCGCCGCCGCCGCGCCGCTCACCTTCTTTCGATAATCAGGGTATAAAGTGATTATCGTTAAATTAGCAAAAAAGTGGAATTTCTAAAAAATACGGATCTTATCAGGCCTATTGGCCTATTATAATGATGTACAATACATTTACATTATTTTTATGGGGATATTGGTTTAATATATGGAGATTTACGATCTCGATCTGACAAAGTCGCGTATTGTAAGACGGGGGGTGGGGGGGAGCGGGCGGGACTTTTTAGATAGCCCATGGGCGGAAAAATTTGAAATCCGCCTCTGAACATTAGTAGTTAGAAGTGATGGGAACTGGGAATATTAACTACTTTTCACTATCGACTAGTCTAGTCGTTAACACTAGTCGACTAGTTAACTCCACATCAAACTAGTCTGTAATAATAGTCTAGTTGGTCTAACTAGTTGAACGACCAAAAATCGGTGAAAAACACAAAATAATCGGTTACGTGCCGACTGCCGACTAGTAGGTTGAAAACGATAAAATATCGCCTAGTTAAAATAATCGACTAGAAATTAATTTTGACTAGTAAAAATAATCAGATAGTCGACTAGATGACCAAATAGTCGATAAAATCAATGGTCTGCTATATCCCACCACTACCAGTAAGTTAATTACTCAAGTCTGGAGCGTGCGTTAGCTAGTAACTCCTTCCTATATAGGTGGTGTTACTTTACAACATCAAACTAGTGCCAGGTACTCTCTCGTTTCGTGTATCCGTGTTCCCTCCACCCAGGCATGGGGCAGTACCAGTGCCAGTTATCATGGGGCAGTACCAGTGCCAGTTATCATGGGGCAGTACCAGTGCCAGTTATAACACTGTTAGGTACTCTCCCTCAGTGTACCGCCTTCTTACTTTTGAAAAGGACTGCATGGGTGCGGTGGTGGAACATAGTTAAAAGTTACTACATGTACCTATCAGTGTTAAAGAATATTATTTTAAAAAAACTATGAAATCCTTAAAATTAAAAATATATAAATGAATAGTCCAAGATATTCTGAACAGTTTGTATTACTTTTAGATCACTTGGGCAATTTAAAACACTTAATGAATGTTAACATAAATTTTACTAAAAATAACAGACTCAAATTATTAAAAGATCTAATAAACTTAAATAAACTGACCTCGTAACAGAAAAAATACATATTTTTTAATTAAAAATGTATGAGTAAATATTGAGAGTCTGGAAAGTATAATTTAAATCCTCTTTTCTATAGCACCAGTCATCAATGTACTAGTCTCAGCTAAAACTATATACCTGTAACAGGTGCTTTCTATTTTGATTAACATTTTTGCAGGAGGCCAGTACCAGCTAGTACTAGCTTGTACCTATTGACATTTCCATCGATTTATATTTATGAAGCAATACTATTTGTGAAAAAAAAACATACATTTATATGAAGTACATGACAATTCAAATTTACTAAGTCAATCCCACCTTGTCATACCTCATCACAACACAGAATTATTTAAAAAACACTTACAATACAATGGAATTATTTTCTTTAATAAATTACCAAACAAATTAAAAAATGAAAAAAATATTAAAATATTTAAAAATAAAATAAAAAAATATATTATTACAAGAGGCAATCTATAAAGTTGAAGACTTTAAGAAAATGCAGATAAAATTGTGAAGAATGATAAGAAAACTAAGAATTAATTTTATTAAGATATATAAGTTAAAAATTATGTATGCAATGCAATTGTACAATTGTTTAGCAATAAATATTATTATTATTATTATTACTCTACTGCTTCCTGTACTGTACAGCTAAAAAAATAAAAGGGCTGTACAGATATAAAAGGGCTTGTTGGTACCTATTTCGTGTCTATGTGTTTTTGTGAAAAGTTTTATATCCTGACCAACAGTATATCGTGGGGGCCCATATGACCGAATTTCATATGACCGAATCCTTTAATATTACATTTGACCGAAAATAGAAGTGTTACAAATGACCGAATTGCCATATGACCGAATTTTTGGTTTATTACATATGACCGAAAACGTGATTTGTTTCATTTGACCGAAAACTTCTATAGTTTATTACATTTGACCGAAAACATGAACTATTACATTCAACCGAATCTTTGATTTGTTACATTTGACCGAAAATACGGTTCATTACATTTGACCGAATCAGAATTTTATTTCATTTTACCGAAATATTTTCTTATTTATTACATCTGACCGAAAATGAGTTTATTACATTTGACCGAATTTGGATTTATTACATGTGACCGAATGTGTAACTTGTTACATATGACCGAATTTGGATTTATTACATTTGATCGAATTACTGTATTAAACAACATTATAGAAGAGCTGACCTAAAAACTAAATATTTAAAAATACTCTACTTACGAGAGAATTTGTAAAGTATTACATTTGACCGAAATGGGATTTATTACATTTGACCGAAAACGTCGTTTGTTACATATGACCGAAAAAGTGATTTGTTTCATTTGACCGAAAATGTTTATAGTTTATTACATTTAACCGAAAATGTGAACTATTACATTTGACCGAATTTAGTATATGTTACATTTGACCGAAAATACCGTTTATTACATTTGACCGAATCAGTATTTTATTTAATATGACCGAAATCTTTTCTATTTTGTTACATTCGTCCGAATTTTAGTTTATTACATTCAACCGAATTCAAAAATCGCTTTTCGGTCAAATGTAATTTTTTAAGGATTCGGTCATTTGTAATTCGGTCATTCGGTGGCAAAATGCATTGGAGATCGACATTCAACTTTGCAAGAACAATAGCAAATACAAGGTAATTCTAATCTACCATTTATCCATATAGTTACATATACATATAGTTAGTCCAAGATATTCTGAACAGTTTGTATTACTTTTAGATCACTTGGGCAATTTAAAACACTTAATGAATGTTAACATAAATTTTACTAAAAATAACAGACTCAAATTATTAAAAGATCTAATAAACTTAAATAAACTGACCTCGTAACAGAAAAAATACATATTTTTTAATTAAAAATGTATGAGTAAATATTGAGAGTCTGGAAAGTATAATTTAAATCCTCTTTTCTATAGCACCAGTCATCAATGTACTAGTCTCAGCTAAAACTATATACCTGGAACAGGTGCTTTCTATTTTGATTAACATTTTTGCAGGAGGCCAGTACCAGCTAGTACTAGCTTGTACCTATTGACATTTCCATCGATTTATATTTATGAAGCAATACTATTTGTGAAAAAAAACATACATTTATATGAAGTACATGACAATTCAAATTTACGAAGTCAATCCCACCTTGTCATACCTCATCACAACACAGAATTATTTAAAAAACACTTACAATACAATGGAATTATTTTCTTTAATAAATTACCAAACAAATTAAAAAATGAAAAAAATATTAAAATATTTAAAAATAAAATAAAAAAATATATTATTACAAGAGGCAATCTATAAAGTTGAAGACTTTATGAAAATGCAGATAAAATTGTGAAGAATGATAAGAAAACTAAGAATTAATTTTATTAAGATATATAAGTTAAAAATTATGTATGCAATGCATTTGTACAATTGTTTAGCAATAAATATTATTATTATTATTATTACTCTACTGCTTCCTGTACTGTACAGCTAAAAAAATAAAAGGGCTGTACAGATATAAAAGGGCTTGTTGGTACCTATTTCGTGTCTATGTGTTTTTGTGAAAAGTTTTATATCCTGACCAACTCACCCACCGATGAAATGCATTTTTATAACAACAGTCTTCACCTGATGTGCTCATACCAGGGCCGCCACGAGTATTGGGGGCTGGGGGCCCTTGCTCCCATGTCCAATAATACCAGTCACATTTTCAATCGTGAATATTTACATCAATTAATTATGTGTATTTCTGTGTTGTGCTGTGTGACAGTAATTTTTAAGATAACTATTGCAAAATTATTTTCTCATTTTACTGTTTAAAGGTAAAGCCTAAGATAAATAATTTATATGAAAGTTAGTATAAACCCGAATAATATTTATGTACAAAAAGTTTTATTTTACATTGACCTTAACATAACATCATATGATACTTTAAAATTCAATGAATTTTGCTAAAATTAATCTCATGTTAACGTGTAATCAATTATTCCACAAAAAGAACATTTAAAATACATTAGACCTGACCATCACTGTAAATAAATTTATTTACATCGATAGACCTGACCTAACTTTATAATATAACTTATATAATAAAGAAAATTACGGTCTAAACCTCTAAATATTTCCTTTTCTGGACTTATCCATTACAAAATCATTGATTACGTCATCGAAGTTGGTAGGTTTAACATAATTATGTTCAATACTTAATATTATTGATTTAAACGATTTTTGCCCATTGCGGAACGAAGCTTTTTTTAAGGCTTCTTACTAAAGCATCTTACTAAATGCATGTTCCCCAGAGGCATTTTTCATTGGCAAAACTCATGAGTCTTAAAGGCAACACAAATATGATGAAACCCTGGCCAGGACGAAGTCTTTTATAAAATATTTGATTAGGCCTAAGGATCATTAAAGCTGAGTTCACACTTCCATCTATTTTTACTACACCACTATTAACTGTTTTCCGGTATATTATTCTTGGCTTAATTCAGCCTGGTCGAGATACTTCGGATTGTAGTTGAGTTTTCTTTCTCCTACGCTTGCCGTAACTGGAACTCTTCCAACTGAGTTCGCTGTAGTTCAGTGACAGCTGCAATCTGCTGTGTATCTGTACCTGATGAGACGAAACAACGTCGAAACAGCACAGTCATCCACATTGTCGAAGTATCTGCTCCTTTTCCAGCTGTGCTTTCGCACGCGGACGTAGCGTAGCAGTGCAGGTGGTGCCCACACTACCTTAGCGTAGGGTCGGGGTATCGCTTTTGATAAAGCAGAGCAAGAATCCAGGAGACTCATCGACTGGACGAAACTGCTCGTGGAGACCGAAGAAATGCTCGCACGACCATGACATGTGGTTCGCCCGCACATGGTAGCACGGAGCGCCAACGAGCCATAGAGCGTGATGACGGCTTAGCCTCTCACTTGACTCTGGCCCACTGGTGTACGTGTGAGTCCAAAATGTCAAGCTTCCCAGGTCTGTATGGGGATTCGAGCCCCACAACGTATGCCTTACGTGTGGCACGGAACATCCTCTATACCGAAGAGGAAAAGGCTCAGATGAGCCGCCGCTTGAGCTTTTCTTGGTGCGTTTCGAGATGTCAGTCTCTCGTCAGGTGCACGAAGAAGCGCACGACGCAATGACCGGATGGAGAAATCCGAGAAGTGTCAGAAAGAGATGGATTAGATGTTAGTCCATCTCTTTCTGACTTTGGATTGGATTTTTGCAAAGCTTCTGCAATGCTGATAAAAAGTCTTGATTCACTGTTCACTATTGTTTTACTGCAATCAAACCCGATTCTTCAATCGTGCAACAAACCATATCGTCCACTATGTAAGCAGTATATTAAAATTGTAATAGCTACAATCAGATAACACACAGTCCTGACACAACGCGACGCGACGCTGCGAGTCAAGGACGTGCGGGAACACTGAGCTTAGTGATAAGGACCGAGTAAGGTAGTGGTGCCGGTCAAAACAAAACTCAACAAATAATTTATTCCTGCGAATAATCCACTGATTGAAGGCTAGCCAGGGAAGATCTGCTTACTTAAATCTTCTAAAAAATACTTGATTTTTTGAACATGTTTGTTTCTTAAAGGTGAGTATATTTTTTCTTAAATTTTTTTTAACTGTTCGCCGCCGCCGCAGCGGTATTGTTGTATTTATACTAACATGTGTAATTCCCACGGGGCCGGGCAAGGCCACACTACATATACAGGCCATGCTGCAGGATTTATGACGTAAACTAGTAGGCGGTCTGAAAGTCTGGCTCAGGACTCACAGCTGTGCTGCTCATCAGTTACTTTGAAATTAAAACAGAAAAACGTAGAACAAGAAACGTAGAAACAAGAAAACAAGAAAACGTACGACATAGCTGTCAGATTTTAGATAGCTTAGAGGCTGGCGTGAATGGCACAATAACTGTACCAAGATGAAAACATCCGCCACAAGAAAACACATGGAACTTCAAACGTGTCCAGTGTGCCTCTGGAAATTACAGAGATCAATCTACATCGTAGTGTGCTCAATTGCACACCTGATGAGACTATGGACGATCAACTGTCCTGAAGTCGAAACGAACAGGAATCGGCATTCTAGTTGTTGGTAGAACGGCGCGAACACACTACCAGCTGCTATGGGTACTTATATCCCCACGCTCTTCCGAGTAGTGGTGCATTGGCCGGAGGCCGCAAAGCCGTATTCGATTTCCTGTTTAGCAAGTAGAAACTGCGTGTATTGAGCTCCGCTCGATACTCCACCTGGGTAGGTGGGGAGTTGGTAAACCCAAACACCACTCCAAACCTTTTCAGGCCACGCGGGAATGGTATTAAATACTTGCTATGTTTCGATCTCGTTGGATCTCTTCAGGTAGGTGTGGACTTCAGATTTCAGAAGTCAACCTACGACATAGCTGTCAGATTTTAGATAGCTTAGAGGCTGGCGTGAATGGCACAATAACTGTACCAAGAAGAAAACGTAAATAAACAAAGTAATTTTTGACGTTTAGTGATGAAATATAAACAGAAAAAACGTAAATAAACAAGGAATATTTGACATTTAGCAATATAATGTAAACATAGGATGTTAGTTCCCTGCCTACTTGTGTGACGTGGCGCAGCGCTGGGATCGCTGCAGCATGGCCTGTATTTTCAGTGGGGCCTTGCTTGGAGCCGGGGGCCTGGAAAAACTGTCCCCGTTGCCCCCCCCCTCGTGGCGGTCCTGGGGCCCTATTTTTGAAACGGTTGAGAGTTGAGTAGTGAGTCACTCGTCACCTACCAGCTGATGGTAGCATTCTTTAAACCACCACGTGGGATGTCAACGTTTCAACCTTTACATCTGTCAAACTAGAAAGCCAAATGTAAACATTGACCAATTTAAGGAATTACCTCATTTTTTGTGGCTTTAACTAGACTATCTTGGTATATTTATAGGTAAATTTAGTTGTAAGGCATTTTATAAATAGTTCAAAGGCTAACAGAACGCTTTTAAATATTTAGTATCAAAAAGTAAACATAACCTAATTGGAAAACCTTTCCATCATTACTATTATTACTTCCTCTAAAAGAGAAGAAAAATAAGGTTGTTTCCTGTCAACTCACCCGTTTTTACTCAACAGCCTGTTGCTTGGTGAGTAAAAATGGTTGAATTGGTGATATTCTCAATGTATATTATGTCTGTATTAAAATTATGAATTTTTAAGAATAAGTGCCTATTTAAATTATACTCACAGATATTGTGGGGCTGAATTCATAAAGTTACATAGGAATATTTTTATTTTTATCTGTGAATTGATTTTATGATTAAAAACAAATAACTTGAGGGATGAGAGACTCACTCAACTGCCAACTCACCCATTTCAAAAATAGGGCCCCTGATGTGCTCCTAGAAGTACGAAACAGCTGTGTAGTGTTAAATACTACAAAGGATCAATTAATTGACGCAACAGGTGCGGTAATTTAAACCTTTTCATTATCATAATTATAGAGGTTACGTTGTTGAGGGAAGTGGAAGAGAGACATAAAGTCCTTACCTTGCAAATAAATATATCGAGTAATTTTATGATGTTTATTTAATGCAACTAGTTTAACGAGTGTTTTTATGGTTGTTAATTTAGCGCAGCTATATAACTACAACTAAAACCATAGATAACGTATACCCAGCAGTTATTTTAAAATGTACTGCTGGATATATTTTATCTATGCTAAAACTCCTACTTTTGGCTCTTTTGACAGATCAACAAGCCACAAAATGTCATAACGTAGATAAGGTTTGTAGTGCGGCCTTAATCAGATGCGGACGCCTCCAGTTCCAGTTCGATCGGATCGGCCAATCAGATGGCTGGATTCTGCCCCATGGGCAAAACTAATACTGAAATAAAAACTATGCAATCCGTGGTCTCATTCTCTTCGGGTTAGGAGTGTCTGCCTGATAGACCCCTGGCAGTGAAGGTGACCAAAACCATACATAAAATTTACCCAGCAGATAAATATACTGCTGGGTATATTTCATCTATGCCAAAACCTGACCTTCCTTATCCTTAAAAACCTTAGAATCTACCCCAATCTTTATATATAAAAAACATTTTAATTAAAACCACAATACGTAACTAATCCAAAATATGTGGTACCATTTTCCTATTAAAAATGTAACCTTTTTAGATGTAAAAATGAAGAAAGGAAGCAATCAAGAATGAAAACAAGGAATTTTTCGAACCTCGCGGCTTCGTGGCATAGCTTTTAGCCGGCCAATTTTGGCAAACAAAACAAAACAAAAACATCCATTTGTTTATTAGTGAGGTTAAGGGTTAAGTTTAGAGTTGTTTTCAAGTATGCAAGGGTGATTACAGAATTAATTGTCAATTTAGGGGTTCTGTTTTGCAGTGTCTATCTCTAGTAAATTATCTACCGAATTAACTTACCCCAAAATTAAAAAGATGAATACCTCCAATCCAATTGATATCAGCAAATCTTCAGTAAGTAGGCCTATTAACAAACCTCGTTTGGCAATGAATTTGTACACAATTATTAAATACGTCATTTCAATTTCAATAAGTCATGAATATTTACTTTTTATTTAAAGTTTCACCCTCCTAGTTTTTCTAGATGCCATTCATTTCCAATGGAGCTGCTGGTAAATCAAGGTGATTTGAGTAAGCACTTTGGTCTAGGTCCTGGCTTAAATCATGCCAATAACTAACTCAATGGGCGCGTTCAGCCGCAGTCACCGGTGGCTAAGCGGTTACATAGTCACTAATAGGCAAATCCACCGCATCTTGACAATCAACAATGTCCGGTTACTTACCGAATCCACCGTAAACACAACATCGGTGGATGCACAACAATGGTCAGTTGGTGGTACGTCCACCGCTACCGTTCAGTTATTATAGGTTAGTAGATTACCCAACGGTGACTGCGGCTGAACGCGCCCAATGTCTTTACCTATGATATCATTCAACAACCCGCTTCATGTTAGCTTAGCTTAATTAAACTTTTTAGTGCTAGAGTATCAAGAACTAGAAGTATGGTGTCTCAGATTTTGAATGAAAGACAAAAAATGGTGCCTAGGCCTGGGCTAGACTACAACATTCATTCTACTCTTTGGTTTTACAGCAGTCACTGTTAGTAATTGATCCAGTTTATGACTTCAATATTGTCAGATTGATTCTAAGCACAATTCTGAGAAAATGTTATGATCCTCAAGTAGTTTTAGCCCACTGCCATTTGGAAAATTTAATAGAGGCCTAAAATATTCAGTTTGAAACTTGGTAGAGTATGAAGATGTTGAAATATAACATTAATAGGTAATAGTAGTTGAGGCTATATTGGTAAGTACTTACTTGGTACTTTGTGGTCATCCAATTGGTCGCAGGCAACATTGGACCCGTCAAACTGTTCCCATGACTGACACAGGTTACTTAAGTTAGGTATGGTAGGTTGGTTGGGGGTTGGGTCAGGCTAAGCTGGTAAGCTAATTGGTCAGAATATTTGGTTGCTTGCAGAAGTCATAAAATTCATGAAGAGTAACTTATAAATAAAAAGTTTAGTTTAGCTTAGTAAAAATGATTTTAATGCACTTTTAAACTTTGATAAATTAGTTTCATTTCTTAAGCTAATAGGGAGTTTTTGAAATACTAGGGGGCCCATGCGCAAGTTGCGCATTTCAATATTATTTCTGTTTTTGGAAAACTCACCTACAGTTAGAATAATTTGTATGGCTTTACTCACCTCTATTAATCAAATTAACCTTTTCAATTGAAATTTAAAGATCTCTCCTAAATAAACAAAGGCCTAACCAAACAAAACACACACACACTATTCATCACCTAAGCATTATATTTTTTTAATTTGGTCGTCTTCTAGCACATAAGTAGGATATTGGAAGTTTTTCTATGGGGCCCATTTGCAAACTGCGCATTCCAATATTTTTTCTGATTTTCAATTAGATTTTGTCTCTCAGCAGATCTCTCTTCTTGCCGAAGGTTTACGCATATTTTCCTCTAATCTTGTCCGACTCGTTTTTTCTCTATGCCTTCTTTTTCTCTGTTTCAGGGTTCAATTTAAAATATATTTATTACGCGCGGATCGTGGATCTTTACCATAAAGAATAATTATTATTACCTGCCTCAACTTTGCTACAATTACCGACAAAAGTAGCCAAATTCATTTTCTTAAGCTACATCGGATCTGTTTTACAGTTGCGGGCAATCTATTTTTGTTTACAGTATGACTGAATACCTAGGGGGCCCATGCGCAAATTGCGCATTTTAATATTATTTCCATTTGTGAAAAACTCGCCTACGATTAGAAGAAATTGTAGGCTTTAAACTCGCCGTTATTAATCAAGTTAACATTTTAAGTTAATTTAAAGGTCTCGCCTAAATAAATAAAAGCTTAGCTTAACAAAACACAAACATTGTTCATCACCCCATCACTATGTATTTTAATTTGTCTTCTGGCACAGCAGTAGTATACAGTAAGTCTTTCTTCGCCTACTCATCTTGCCCTCACATCATCTTTTAGTCGCGCCAAGTAGATAGGTGGTGCAGTGTCCCTCGGATGTTCTATCAGTCTATGTCTCTTGGAAGTTCTCTGATCTTGTCGAACGTTACAGTACGTATGTTTTTTCCCTAATCTCATCGACTCTGTTTTCTCCTTGCCTTCTACTTCTTTCTGTACCATAAAGAATGATTTTCCTTCCTCAATTATGGTACAATTAAAAAAAATTATTCAAGAATTAATATTCATGAAATATAGACTATCAATTTTGTTTACAACCTGACTTAGGTTAAAAATCCATCTGAAGGTAATCAGCTGTTAAATTAAAATCTCATTTTAAAACCGTTGTAACGCAAGATGTTCAGCGCTTGAGCGTTGAAAGCGCCCTCTACAAATAAATCAAAGGCTTATTGGGGGTCGAAGCCGAAAAAGAAATGCTTATTTTAACTATCTGTCGCAGGTGCGCTACATTATAACCTTTAAAATGACACCTCAATTGTAAAAATCGGTTAAGTAGGACGCCTGAAAAAGGGATCTAACAGAAAAAAACCTTATTGTATTAAGTATATAGATTTTTTACCTACATAAAGAGGTTTTTTTTTTCAAAAATTGTTCATCTAGGCCTATGTTTTTCTGAAAAAAAGTTCTTAAATCCAGAGTTTATGTGAATGGTTTCTATTTGAATTATCTAGGTTATTTGACTTTATAATTGAGATTACTAACTTAAAATGAATAAGCCAAGTTAGTTACAATTAAAGTTCCAAAGTTCTTAAAATATTCTCTGCAAGAGGTTAGAATAGTCTAATTACACTGGATGGCTTTTTTTTGCCAGATCAGAATTCTCTTCAGGTTTGACTCAAAAGCCCCCCATAAAATCACTGAGTAAAGAGTGGGCGGATAAGTTACTTAGTTTAAAGTAAATTAATTTGGTCTTTACATAAATAGCAAATAGCATTGTGTAAAATAAGTCCTACTTTGTCATGACTTGTAGGACACTACCCTTACTTCAAAGCTTGCAGGTGCGCTGTCCTATATGGGTTTTCAAAATTGTTACCTACTAGGCTACTGTCCTGGATTAAAAAAAAATTCAATGACAACTACGAATCATTCTTTTGGTCGCGAAAGTCATGATAATTAGATCCCTGCACTTGGGCAGTGCAGGAAGTAGGAAGTGTTGAATTGCACCAGTTTTGTTGCCCCAGTAAGTAGTTTGTTTCATGGAACTAACTTGCTTTACCGGGTAGTCGTTATACCAATTTTCATCAAGATTGGGAGGTTCGGTGGCCAGCAGCAATTGTGTTAATCCATTATGTATGTAACTTACAGGAGATACCCTTTTAATTGACCACCTGTCAACTGGCAGCCGCTTGATCTGGTCTTATACCGTTTTTAATAGTAGCGAATTCCTTATAACTGGCCGATGTTTATTAAAGCGCTGGACTTTGTTGGATGGATGATCCAAATCATACCAAATCATTTGTTGGAATTGGATGATCTCGAAGATTTCTGTGGGAAGTAATAGAGACTATTTTTAAGTAATAGGCTTAGGCCTTAATTAATAGATCAGAACGTGCAGTATTTGTAGAGGCTATAATTTTATGAGTTTAGGGGACAATTAAATCACTAGGTATTCAGCTAGGTGTCGGTCCTGAGGTGGCTGGATAAGAGAGCATATCCATTTACAAGGTAAAAGACGTTGCACCACATTTTCATGAGAGCTCAGCTATATCTAAAAGAAACCTTACCATCAGAAAATTCAACCTTCCAACTGCCAATGTCAAGATTCCGGTACTTACCCACTCTCCGGTAGATGGCCGCTTACCCACTCTGGTGGCGATTAGTGAAAATTTTCTCAAGTGGTTCACTGAATCCCCGCTAGGGTCGCTAGGACCGAAGGCTTTGGTATCAAACGTCCTTATGTCTGGTCAAGTGGTCCAAGGCGTTGACTGATGAGTGAACGTTTAAGACATTTGGAGCGGCACGGGAATTGACTACGGTCTTCTAACATAAAAAATAACAATATTTTGGTATTTTTCCAGATTTGAACTCAAGCCAAATTGCTATATTATACACATTTAGGGCAAAGTAAAAAAATAGCTCATTAAAAAATAGTTCATTTAGCCCACCTTTAGAAAATGTATAGGGTCCACATTTATTGAATCAACACTTTAATTTTTTGAAGCATTTTAAATAAAATTCAGCAAAGGTTACAAAATTGGCCTAGTACATGGAGGGTAATTTTTTTCAATGCCATCTCACAAGGTTTGATTTTGTCATTCAAGTTGGTGTTTTTATCATCAAGTTATTTTTCTCTCATGGTGTACCTGCATAATTTTTATTGTTATTTTAAAGATTGTTGGATTAAAAGCTGAACTTTTGAGGAAACAAGAAGAAGTGAAACGGCTTAAAGAATTGCAAGAAGGCAATGTTAAGCCAGAAATAATACCGAAGAAAAAGACTATTCAGCAAAAATCAAATGAAGGAGTAGAGAAAAGAAATGAAAAGGATTTATATGCTGGCGAGGTAGATTATGATGCTCTACAAAAATCAAGGTAATTTGTCACAGTCTGAGTTCCCATTTTGAAACGATTGATCCCAAGGAAATTACAATATAATGATAAAATTATTGTCTTAGGCCAAACACAGTTTTAACATGTTTATTTGTATCAAATCAAATCATTCTTTATTTATACATGTATAAAGTATAAATAGCGCTAGTATGTGAAGCATAAATAGCGTCACATATTTCTTATATAAAATACACTATGTGTTATTTATATAGTATTTTGAATAGTATGTGTTATTTATATTAAAATGAGCATTAGTAACAAATATAAGAGAATTATCTTTGTTTTTCTCTTCTTGATGCCGCAACACCTTATTTTTATTTCAGTTATTATTTTACCGTAATGGTTACCTGATACTAGTGTCGAAGTCAGAATGCTGTGACGATAGTCTATACAATCCATATTTAGTGTCAATAGCCTATCAATCTAGGTCAGGTTAAAACATACGATCTAGTTATCTTGCTCCGTACTGATTCCGTCCTCCCTACCCTCCTTCCCCAACCCCTTACCCTCACCACACCTCTAAACCTCGTGCCTTGCATGACTGCCTCTCAGATCCCTGCCGCTTCCAGAGGTCAGTCCCCTGTACATGTTGCAGCCATCACTGTTTTACAAACAAGATTATAGCAACTTTGGTTAGCCTAAATGCAAATTAATTTTCAAAGAGTATTTATTTTGTGCTTATTTTTCATTGTTTGGTTTGTAATGCAGTTGGAAAATTGTATACATGTAAAAATTTTATGTTTTGTAATGAATGAATTTATTTCATTTGTTTTGTAATTTATTTCATTCATTCATTCACTTGGCTGCATAGGCCAGGCCACCACCTTCCCGTGGACACCAAAGGGTTTTAAAGAAAATATTTGCTACGTGTGCTTTTTTGACTCTTGGATTCACAAGGTACACCTCAGTTTGTTAGTGTTAGAGGAAGAATAATGTTTAGTTGACTTATCGTTCCTTTTTCTTCATTGTTAACATTTTTTTCAGGGAGGTTTTGGAAGCAAAATCTCGACTGTACGATAAATTGAAAGGCAACAAAATTGATGATGAGACAAAATCAAAATATTTGATCGATTTTGACTTGAAGCGTGAAATTGAGAAGGAGACATCATCGAAGACTGTAGAAGAGGAAACAAAGAATTCAGAAAATGAAGAGGATTATTCTGACTCTAACTCTGATCCGGAAAATGATTGGTATTTATTATTTATTGATAATTTCAGTCCCAACCAGGTCTAGTTAGTGCTAATTACTCAATTTATACCCAGGTCTATTAAAAAAATCTAGTTTTGTTTGATAAGCATTTACAGCCATGTTCAGCAATGCTATAAGAAATATTAAGATCTAGAATATAAATAAACTCAATGCATTAACTTATATATTCTTTGTTTAAGCAACATATCAGAATAGGCCTCTTATTTAATTAATTAAACTTAAATTATATAATAAAATGTTTTTGAATTTAAGGACTGAAGGTATAATATTAATTGCATCTGTATTTTTTCTCACAGATCCTAAAACATCTTTGATTAAGTTGTATTTTTTTCATTAGTTACTTTAACTTTGATCTCAACCAATGAAAATTACCACCTTTGACAGTCATATAGCCAACTGAATAATAAAAATGGCAAATAAATCCTGTCAATAATAATCATGTAATTCAATTGATTGTATTTTTGTTTGAAGGGTGGATTTTGTGGACACGCTTGGCCGCAGTCGTCGCTGCCTGCGGAAAGATCTGCCGGAGATGCGGGACAAAGACGCCAAACTGGCGGCGACGCTGCGTCCCCCCTCTCCTCTGCCCGACACCACCCCCGCCCCTGCCCCCACCCCCACCCCTGAGCTGCTCTCCTGGGACATGCAGCGGGAGATGATGAGGAAGAAGTGGGAAGAACAGGAGACTCTGCTGCTCGGAAAGAAGGACATTCATTATCAGGATGTACGGTTTGACGGTAAGAGTGTAGAGTGTGTCATGAAACATTTGATGTTTGACATTGAACTAATGTATAAAGAAGAATTAATAACTATGAAGTGGGATGGGGAGGGTTTATATACTTACCCTCAGTGACAGGCCATCCCCACAAAGGCAGACAAAAACACACAAAAACCCCTGGAATCTCAAAAATTTCCAAATTTTAAGTGTCACTATATAATAATAGCAGCTTAAGTATAAGTTGGTTGCCCTACCTTGGTTTTTGGGAGAGTCAGGTACCCTTAAGTGCATAACACCTATTCCTGTTGTGAGAAAAGTAGTTTTTACCTGAACCAAAAGTACTCTTTTGACATTAAAAACATTCATAAGTCTAAATAATTAAATATAAAACATGAAGGAGGTTTTTTATAAATATTATAACAGCCAATAAAATAACTAAAATTGTATTTTAAACCCCAGTCCCAGTTCCTCATTCCTCTTAAACATTTTCATGACTAATGTTTCTACTTATGTTTTTTGCAAACTTGATTTTTCCTTGTGGTGTACATATTTTGGCTCTTTTTACATGGTGGGTCTTCAGTACCTCACCTCCTACCTACACTTATGGTTATGCCATCTTGATAATACCAGTAATTCGAACCATGTGGAAAATATTTAAAATAGTTGCATTTTATATAATGTTTCATGTAAATGTGTGTGTGTGTGTGTGTGTGTGTGAGACCGTCTAACTTCTATATACAGTTTTGTATTGTTAGTGTGGAAAATTGACTATGCCCTTCAGCCAAGGAAGCAATATTCTTACGATGGCATAACGTAAAGTGTAGGAAAGTGATTGCTGAAGATAGCCTAGAGCTGAAACATGAACACAAGGAAAAATCGAGGTTGAAAAAGACGTAAATAAACACATTATCTAGTAATCTTTAATCAGTGCTGATTCACAAATTTAACATTCTCACGATCAATAACGATTTGCAGAGGCACGGCCGCACGGCGTGGGCTATTTTGAGTTCTCGACGGATGAGGCGGAGCGCGCGCGGCAGCAGGAGGAGCTGCGGCGGCTGCGCGCGCAGACGGAGGAGCAGCAGTCGGCCGCGCGGGGGCTGCGCGAGCGGAGGCAGCAGCAGATGGCGGCCCGGCTGGCGGCGGCGCGGCGGCGGCGGCGGGAGCGGCTAGGACTGCCGCCCGAGTCTCCGCCGAGAGGTAAGTGTCGTTTGTCGCTGTAGTTTTTATGTTGTGAAGAATAATGTATGTACTGTGTACAGGAACCTGTGTGGTTTTTGGGTTTCTCATTTAGATTTGTATATGTGGGGGTTGGTGTGTTTGTTGTGAAGCTATCCATTTTGTTCCAGCTTATAGGCTAAAGAACTCTTGTTTGCAAGCATATACCGTTTTAAAAACTTAAATAACTGAAAAAAATCTGTTGGTGACCTAGTAAACTAACCCAAGTAAAACTAAGCCTATTTAAATTCTGGCCAACACAAAAGTGGGTACAGCTGAGCCATAAGGATGAGAAGCCTCCTTCCGTACATAAAGTCAGGTAGAACCCTACCAAATTGCCTAAATAACTCTTTTTAAAAGCATAATTTTACTAGAGGCTTAAAGGGGCTGAATATTAACCCTTCTTTATTATAAAACAAAATACCTTCCTAGTAAACTGGCTTTTAGATCCACCAAGTGTCAATACCTAGAAACACATTTTAGAAAGGTAATGGCATCACATGTTTCAATGTCAACAAAGCAGACGTTTTTACATCCCAATGCTTTTTAAATGGTAGATATTTTACTTTATTTCTCATTTTGTAATGAGATAAAGAAATTCCAGTATTTTTCCTGAGTCCCTGGGATCAAGACCTTCAGTTTTTAAGCCCTCTCTCATCATCCTGCGACCTACCAAACGCCCACAATTTTGGCACAAAAATTTCCCTTACATAATTATATATATATAGATTACCAGTTGAAAGCAGTATACCCTGTGAGAATACTGTAGGCCCTAACTAAGTCTTCTTTCAAATCATGGCTAACACAAAAATTTGTTATGGCAATGGAAAGTCTCCTTCTGTATTTAAAGTCAATAGTAATACCTTAAAAACTTGAAAAGGTTTAGATATTGAACTTATGACAATAGGTCAGTATCAAGTCTGATGAGATGTTTTCTTTAGAACTACATAGTTTCTTTAGTTTAAAATATGTAATTTGGAAATGTGTGTATCTCAAGCTATTTTTCAGATGGTGTAAGCAGAGGAGTTTTTTCATGAGACACATTGATTTTTTTCATAGAAAATAGTTTAATTTTTGTTAATTCCTTACATTATCGTAAGCTCTCCACTTTTCCCTATATGAAATATAATTTTTTAGGCCAATCATAATTTTTTAGCCTTCGAATAATGTATAAATTTGTCTGCTCAAAACAAAACCCGTGGGTACTTATGAGATGATTAGATATCCTTCTGGTCTTTACAACTGTAGCAGTTCCATTATTAATGTAAATCCTCACTAATGATTTTTACTAGTATTTTTTATCTTATCCTGTTGTTTACTCCTTTATTTGAATTGAATATTCCTCACACGGTCTAATGTAAGGAATGTTCCAGACATATTTGAGTAGTTAAAGTAAGGAAAGGCTGTCAGCTTCTTATATTTGATTGGTTTTGCTTCCAACTGTGTTTTAAACTTGTATTTTACTATTTATTGTTTGACTGTTGTTCCAGAGGATGAAACACCCACAACTAACAATGAAGAAGAGAAAGAAAAAGAAGTTGAAGAGGAAAGTATTGAGAAGTTAGAAGAATCAGTTAAGAAGATTGCACCCATTCGTCCCTGGGATATTGGGAAAAATGGTGTCGCACCAGGTACGAATTCAATTACTCTACCTTTATTTTGCAACATGATGCCACTTGTTGTACCATATTGTTATCAGTCTCTGGTAATTAAACTGCATAATTTTGACTGACAATGCTGCTTTGCAAGGGGAAGCCAAATACCCAATCCACAGGTAGCGTTGATTTCAGTTAGCCAGCTGATGATATTGGAAGAGAGTATAGGTTTCAAACTGCTGAATCCTTACGTTCTGTGTTGCTATGTACCAATGCTGTATATTTGTTATGAGGGAATGGTAAAAAAATACATATGGTCCTGAGTTTGTTTTAGATGATCAGAACCTAAAAATAAAGCTAATAATCATGAGAACATTTATGATAGTTTTTATGAAAACTGTTTAGAAAGTAATAGAAGCTTTGCCGCTACGTCTAGCACAGTTGCCTCACCCCCGCTTTCATTGTGCATGGCCAAAAGCTTTACTCCCAGCCACTATGTGAGCCAAGTCTCACTGCCGACCGATTACACATTCCAATTTTACAACATTTCTAAATGGCGGTACCTGTAAAAAATCCAGCAAAACACAAATAAACTGATGATCACAATGTTTAGGGGCCATAAAAGGTCACTCATTTTTGATTTTATGCCAAGAACTGGGAGACTGAGCCTTGCTCGTACTAAATAAAAACAAAATCAACCTGAATCAGCTGATTTTTGGTTAAAATGCCCGTCACAGTACATGGGCACTACAAAGGGCTCTGGGATGAAAAGTGGATTTTCCCCAGTCTTGTGACTTTACTATAATCAATTCCTTGTGGCCAAAAAACCTAACCTACAAATAAAAAAAAATACTTGGGAGAAATTTTTTTTCTGTACAAACACTGTTTTTTTTAGAGTACTATATATTTAACAGGAGAAACAATAAATTTTAAACCTATTGTGAGATCATTCAGTGGCATGACATGCCATGCAAAACTCCCAACATAGAAGCAAATCTATTGCTGATGTCTGCAAAGGTGTTCTTGATTCACAACACCCTGCTCCCCTGCGACAGCAGTAACTTGACAGTACTTGAGAACTTTATTTTTTTTTTTAAGAGTGTGGTGGCCTCTTTTTCACCTTGCCTTTGCCACGCCCACATAGACTATTGATCTATGCGTGGACGTCATCAACCTAAGCCAAGGAGTGAGCCGGTACAGTACGAGGATGAACAGTACTACTAAAAGTATGCGACAAGCTCGAGTCTTGAACCTGCAATGCTTCGTGGCCACAGTTCCGAGGCCGAGTGCGCTACCAACTGCGCCACCGACTCACTATGTCCACTGGCCACTAAATGTAATAAAAAAATGTCCCACTTTGCCACTAAAGTGGGACATTTTTTGACACACCATGAAAACACATACCTGGCCCCAATTGATTACTTTCCCTTTTTAAAGTTAACAGAATTTTCAGGCACAAGCAGTTTGAAAATTATGAGGAACTGAAAGAAGCAACTTTATCAGTTAATTTTCACTAGATGGAATTTTAATGGGTGCTGCCATTTCAAAACACCGAAAAAATGAAATACGAATACAGTCCCCAATGGCGTAGATAGACTTTGGTCAAGGGGGGGGATATAACCGGGGGGTCTGGGGGCACCCCCCCAGAAAAATTTTGAAAATTATAACTCTAAAACTAGCTTTTTATGCAATCTAGAGGCATAGTGAAACTCATATTTTACGGAATAATTGATGCAGACACGTGGTCGCCGCGCGCATGCCGTGCGCATATTGGCTCGTTCTCCAAAAGAACGAGCTGAACACAGGGGGAGTGGTTGTGGTTTGATGTCACAATGATCTTACATCTGCTTTATTCTTTTTTGCATGTATACGTTTTTACTTCATTCTCATAATTTTGTTGAGTTGCTTTCACGTAGTTTTGGTGCTTTTATTAAAAATACCATCTGTCATTTTTTTACTTAGGCTTGAAGAAATTACTTTTCATTTCATTTTATAATAAAATTACTAGATATCAAATGAATACAGGGATCTGATGCATCAGTCCACTTCGTCCCATTCTCTGCTAGCACTGATCACTGAAATATTGTTTCAGCATAGTTACAACAAGTAAATCTCATAGTTTTTTCACGCCAATAGTATCAACTTCACTCTCACTTTTTCGTTTTGGAGCGAAAACCCCCGTCAGTTCGCACTGTTTCGACATCACAACATATTGTAGTCACGTCGCGTCGCGTCGCAGCGTCGCGTCGCGGCGTCGCGTCGCTGCGAATTACGCAAGGTCACAGAACCAACTGACCGAGTTATAAACGCATTCTATAGAGGCGGCTATGATTATTTACGTCAAAATGAGATCATACGCGTTAGTTCCGGTGTTGGCCGTCAGAGGGAATATAGGTAGTCGGTGAATCTAGTATTTTTATTGGCTACTTCAGTTCCAACGACAAATAATGTAGGCCTGTACAGCTTACAGGTTCACTCATTTTGATAAATATAAATAATTGTTTAAAATAACGTTTTTCTGGTATATAGGACTAAAAAAAATTCAGGACAAAATGAACAACATTATAATTTTTCTGTTATTCTGTATTCTGTAAGATGTAATATTATATAGGCGGCGAATTTTAATCTAATACCAATTCGGCTGTGAATGGCACGTTTTCAGTTGCGTTCTCAGACTGATTCATCGTCTGTCTTTCATAACAGGGTATTTACAAATCGGGGGCCATCAGTGACTAAGGAACAGAAAATGCGAAATTTTGCTTTGATTCTGTTACAGTAACAGTTCACTTTCAGTTACGCATTTGCCGCTACCACTAATATTCCAAAATACTGTATTGTATTTTTAAGCCTCTTGTCACCGATCCTGCCGCGTTCGTTTGGCGCGCAATACCACAAAGATAACATTTTTTGGCAGTTTTCAACTACTAAATAAATAATAACAATAATAACTTTATTTATATATTTTTACAAAGATGTTTTATTTCTTATTGCGGTGAAAGAATTACTTCCTAGTTAAAAGTCGTAGCCTAACTTTAATTTTTTGAGTATAATTAATTTTTTTACATACTGTAGGGCCAAGGGGGGGGATATATCCCCCTTATCCCCCCCCGTACCTACGCCACTGACAGTCCCAGCAACCACATAATGCAAATAGAAAGAGCATGTCTATCTTACTAGCATTTCAGCAAATGAAGCAAAGACTGCCATCCTGTCTAGGTATAGAAATATAAAACGGTGTTTAGAACCACATAAATTTGCAATGCTCAAGTTTCAAATAACTTGTAGTTTATACCATTTAGTATTGAGGCAAAAGATTAAAATTTTGCACGTGAGGGGTCCTTTAAAATATAGTTTAAAATATACTTTAAAATATATTTTGTGGCAGCTTTAGTTTTGAATGGTAATAGTATAAATTATATTTCAAATACAATTTTTTTCTTAAAAAAAGAAAAAAGTCAGAAGTTTTTATTTAGGCCTACCTTTAAAATTTGACATGAAAAATGTGGTCGGCTGCTGCTTTTTTATTTTTTTTTGGTCAGGTAAAATAAAATATAGTGGAAATTATTGCAAAGAAGTTAAATTTTTTAATAAATAAAAAAATTTGCTGCCGTAGTTTGGTTTTTTAACTTAGTTTTTGTGAGAGAGTTTATCTTTTAGGCACCTGCATAAAAACAAAGTCAATTCTAAACTGCTATTTACAAAAATATAGTTGACCAAAAAAATACAAATGTGGTATCAGATTAAAAGTCTCACAACTACTATGGTACCGGTTATAAATGGTTTAGGCAGTCTACGTACACATCATAGGAACATTAAAATACATACCGTGGCGGCAGCTTCTCTAAAACAATGTCAGGACTAGCTTTTACATTATCAGTGTTTACAATGTGTAGAGTGCCTTGAAATTTTTCACGTAGTTTGTTTTAGACTTATACTTTACTTTGTTTATACTTTTCTTGAAATGGCGACCTACCCAAGTAGGTATTTTAAGCCAAGTATGAATGACAAATGAGTGAAGGATGATTGTAGCGCGATCTTGTATTCTTGTTCTCATATACAGACTGGAAGAAAATTTATGGCTTCATGTCATGCCTCATGTGCTCTGCCTATTTGTACTTCTGCTGTTGACTGAGACTCAGCTGACAATGTGACCAGGAGTGCGGTTTTTGGCCAAACAGTCATGGGTAGACTTTGTTATCTATTGGAAAATTTTCCGATGTAGGAACGATTAATATATTTGTCAAATTCCCTTCAAAGAAAGATATATATTATATATGACTTCCTTGAATGTGTACGATAGCAATAGCTAGGAGCATATTAGGCTTAAGTATTTTAAGCTTTCTGAATTTACTGCATGAGGCTCCAAGAAAATATTTATTACTTTGGATGATTTTGGGAAAAGCAAAATAAAGAAATATTACCCCTTTTAAATATATAACTTATAGTAAAAAATATATACGTAGTTAAATTGTAATACAAATAGAATTTAAGGTTAATGCCCTCCAACTGCTCCAACCATCATAAACCCGGAGAGGTTGCGAATCACAGTCCACTGTTCTCTATTCACAATTCGAATACAAAGTTCAAGTGAGAGTAGTGAGATTATCTGTGGAAACAGAAAGTGTAAAATTATGTTGACAGATGTATGTTAAGTATTGCATTTTATTATTTACTAAAGAATATATTTCTTAAACAGTCTAATATTAATTTTGAAATACATAAAATTTGTTATTTTTCCTGGATTATCCCTGGATTTTTCCGGTTTTTTGAGAACCTGTGCAGGAACGCCGTTCCCACACGTTCTTGCCCTACTACACCACTGGTCTTGCACCACTGGTGCAACAGCGCTGGACTTAGCAGCAAAATGTCTATTACTTTCTTGATGGCCCTCCTATGTAGTCTGAAGTTGTTGTAAGGTCTTGGTTGATTTGTTTGGTAACGCCTACCTAAAAACATTACAGCTATAAAGAAGAGCTTTGAAAGGTTTAATCTGAAAAGTTGTTTTTAAAAATTAGAAAAATCCGACCCACCCTGCTATAAAACTAAAATATATGTAGGCCTGGTGTTAAAATTTAGACTGAAAAATCCTAAGAATCTTTAATTATTCATTAGTTTTTTCTTACAGTAAATAATTTGAATAAATTGGTTCCAGTCATGACTCAAGAAGAGTGGGTAGAGAAGAAGCGGCAGGAAAGGCCTGCAGAATTTGCACCTCCAGCCAGTCTAACAGCCGCTGTGAACGCAGCGGATGGCGTGGATCAGAGATGGAAACCAAACCCCAATATCTTTACCTCAAAAAAGGCAAAACAGAAATCACCATTTAGTGAAAAACTAAAGAAGAAACACAAGAAGTTGAGAACAAAAAAAGGCGAGGGATTGGAAACTCAAGCGGAAACAAAAGTGAGTGATGAAGAGAGTTTTGGTCCATCTGTTCAAGACTGGAAAGCAATGAGGGAGAATGAAGAAGAGAGTTTCGGTCCATCTGTTCAAGACTGGAAAGCAACAAGGGAGAGAGAAGAAATGAGTTTTGGCCCATCTGTTCAAGACTGGAAAGCATCAAGGGAGAGAGAAGAAGAGAGTTTTGGCCCATCCGTTCAAGACTGGAAAGCCTTTTCGCAGCAAAATTGTATGGTTTTGCCTGATAACAAAAGTTATCTGCCTACGCAAGATTGTTCTACATCCAGTCCTGCAAATAAAAGTCAACCTATGGGAGAAATTGATAATAAAAATGTTTCTACACCTTTACTTAAACCTTGGAAGCCATCTATTGCTGACATTGATAATCTTTTATCTAAAAGTAGGGCTGCAATATCTACTACACCTTTAGAGGAGACAAACCAAGAATGCAGCTTTCCTCCCAATGAGAGTAGGTTGACAGAAACTATAGAACCAGTTAGTTTTCCTTTGTCAATGCATACTGAAAAGGGGAGTTATTCAGTTAGAAATGATGATAAAAGCGACTATCATGTCATTTCCACACATTCACACAGAACAAATTATGGGAAAGTCTCACCTGACAGAGGCCAAGCATTAGATAAATCTGTAAATTCAGAGACAGTAATAAAACCAATTGTCAATCTATTAGAAATTGGCAGTGACGATGAAGTAGAAGAGCCTTCAAAGAAATGTAGGGAATTAAGTAACGATAAATGGAAAAGTAACAAAAGGAAGTTTGCTGAGATCCCTCCTCCCCCCTCAATGTCATATTATATTGATAGTGATAAAAAGAAACCTCAAAATTCATCAATCAAGCCACAACTAGCAGACTCAATTTCAGCTGGAATGAACTACCTCAAATCCCAGACTGAAGAGAAGAGTAAAAAGAGGCTGAAAGGCTTGTTAGACATAATTTAGATTTATGCAAAAAGCACATTGAAGAGTTTGAGATCCTCAAATTTTATATGTAAAGTAAATTATTATTGTCACTGTATATATGTAAATGAAAGATTTTGATGAGTTTTTAATGTACAATATATTTATTTGTTACACATTTAGAGTGATTCAATAATTTCCTGCCAAAAATTCCAGTTCTAACATTCAATTGATTAATGATTGTAAGAAAAATAAAAAATTATCAGGTACATCAATTATAAGTATAATCATTACAATTGCTTCCTGATAATATATTTTTTTAAAGAAGTAATCAGGAAAATCATTGATAACAATGAATTTTTGATCATCCTAGTAGTAAAATAATATTAAATTGGTAAAATTAATCCAAATACTGCTATGTACAAGATATTAATATTAAGGTCCTTTCAGAAGCACCAAAGCCCTAAAGCTCTTGTGAAGTTATACGTGTTAATCAAAAACTTTCAAGAAAGGCTAAATTCATTTTCTAATTACATTAGGTTGCCATTTTACTGTGATTTTCACTTGGTATGTTTTTGGCTTGGCTCACCGTCTCTCTATTTATCACATGTAATCTCAGAACACTGCTGGTATACCAGAATATTTATTATGACATAAACATCTAGTTAGGAATGAGCGATGAATAATTTTAAGATCCCAGCTATGAATAACCAACCAGTTACGCATGTTCTATTTAAACAAACAGTTTACATTCTTGTACTTAAAAATAGAAAGCTAATTTGAGTTTGAGGATTATAAATGGCCAAAATATGTATTTAAGAATGAGTTTCTGGCGGTCAGTAATGTTTGCATTCCTGGGGAACTCCCACACCAAACACATCTGTCTCTGTGGTATGCCAACTTAGTAGACTTATTGACTCTTACTTTCAGCACTCTTATAAAGTGCTCTTACATTTTGATCTTAATTTATGTTCTTGTCAGTTCGATCTTATACAACTTTCTAGTCTAACAATTGATGGTTGATACAAGTGAAATTGAAATTAAGGAAAATCAAATGGCAATTTAAATTTGGATGTTGAGTAGTTGGTTTGAAAAAATTATAAACAAACTGATTGTTATTCTATGTCTTAAAAATTAAGCAATTTTTGTGTACAAAAAAGTTAACAAATAAAGACAGCTATAAGGAGTAACTCTATAATAACAATACTCAATACAACAACAAAGTAACATTTTTATTTAATACAAAATAATAATATACTTATAAAATAAATGGCAAAAAAATACATATCACTAAAGAAACAAGAAACTGTACTCAATTGAGTGCTCACACATTATTTTATGTTTTAACAATCTATATGTTTATTTTTCTATGGTATTGCATGATAAAACACAAAAATCTCGAGTTAAAAGTGAAAATTTACAACTGAGGCAATCAGAATTAAATAACTTGTTTTTGTAATTTAATTGTTAACAAACATATTGTATGATGTGACAAACTAATGACACAATTTATTTGATTTCAATTATAGAATAACCAAGTAAAGTTCATATTTTTATTTTAATAACCATAACATGACATATAAGCATGCTCTGACGTCATCATCATCTTCTCTACTCTACACATTTCTTACATATTAGTCACTAACACCTTTTTATATGCACTGAATAAAAAATAAAAATACTATTAAGATATAAAGCACTAGGACTAGACATTTAATAACAAAAAATTATAAGAAGAAATATGTACAAAATCTTAATTTTTACATTCAACTCTAGAAGGTTCCAATTCTATAGTATATTGTACTTTCATTGAAGAATTTGAATGAAACTATAGCATACGTACTGAGTCCACTGCCACATAAGTAATCATAGGAAAAGGTTTTACAACCAGAGTTGCATTTACAACTATTAATATTCTAGGTTTTAATGAATGTATTTAAAAGTTGTGCTGGTATGGTTTTGGTATTATGTAATATTTAAGAAAATACCTTGCCCAAATCCAGATTTGAAATTTAGGTCAAATTTACATGGTACAATGCATTTAACTTAGATTGCACCTTTTATTAAACTAGCAAAATTTCACTGCCCTGCAGCTTTAGTGTATACACATATGTGTTTGGGGTTCCAGCACTAACATATGGCTTTGCTGAAAAAGTGACTGCTCTACTCAGCTGTTGTATTAAATATTTTATTCCCATGTCAAATCTTATGGACAAATTAATATAAGGGCTCTTCCCTTAAGTCTGACCCATCAATTTATAGGCAGTGAGGGACATGATGAAGCGCGGGTGATTGCAAACAAAATCAAATGTAGATTTTAAATTTGGATTTTTAGAGGAGGGGAGAGCAATGATAACAGATGATCACTTGATTCAACTATGAATATCTTGACAATCATATGTTACAGTACATGCTTAACCAAAAACATTTCACCTGTTTATTGATTGTTATTCAAAGAGCAAAACATCAAATGTTAACCCACAATTTGTTTTGGTTTAGTATTTTATGGCTGCCAAACTAGTGGCGTAATCACATGGCTCTGTTTACTTCCACTTTTTCGATGATTTCCTCTCCTCCTCTGATGAAACTTAAAACTAGAGCGTCAACATGTTGCTCACTACCTATAATTACACTGATAGTCTGACCTACATTAATTAATTTCGTTACCTTTTTGCTGAGCTCTTTCAACGATACCTTAATTATTAAAATCTGTACTTTTGAACCGTAGGAGGTGTTCAGATAAAAATAAGTAATCAGGAAAATCACATCGATCTTATTGATCTTTTTATCCCCCTAGTAGTAAAAATCGTATTAAATTGGTAAAAACCCAATGTACCTATTTAATAACTACAGATGAGCTAATGCCCTCTCTCTGAGACCTACATAATACCCAATGTGTGTTGCTTTGATATTTCTGAACAATAACTATTTTGTAATACATTTCATTTGCACAATTCAGTTAAACACTCATCAAGTATTAAAACAAAATTCTTTCAAAACTCACAAAATTTAATTTTTTAGATTGTTATTTAATTAAATGCTTGTATCCACATCCTTGGTACAGAGATATTAAATGGAATGGAAAAGTAACAATGGTTGCTATGGAAACCAAGTTGGTAACACAAAATACAATATGGCCTCAATTCAATTAACATTGGAACTCTGGGGAAGCCTCGGAGAGGAGGCTTAAGAAGATTTAAGAGTAAACTAAGAGTCAGGAGCATCAGCTGCAACCGTAAGGAACTCCTTGTGATTTAGCTGTAAGGGGACTCACACACAGACAAGAACTCTATTTTAGTTTTCTACAGATTACACATTTTTTCAGTTATAAAAAAGGATTTGAAAAACTGGTATACAATCATTCTAAATGTCAATTAAACAGTTCAGGTTTCATACTGTCCATATTTATCAACTGCAACATCTATCCTCAACACCAACATCTCAAAAAACCGGAGCTTACTGATACAAAATCACACAATACCTCCACAGTCCACACACAACCAACCTAGCAGGCTGTTATCACAGTCACTTGGAATCAAACAATTCAAGACCGACTCACATAGTTACCTCCACACGGCAACAAGAACACATATCAAACCGCTCAGGGCGAGTCGAGCCCTCACCGCCCCACTAGACGGGGGACTCGGGGGACTCGTCACGACGGAGGGCTCGGGAGTGGTAGGAGGCTCCTGGTCTGTGGTCACGGGAGGTTCACTGCCGCTGCCTTCTAGATTATCCTCGTCATCAGGCGGGGGCTCGGGCCTGGCGGGCGGGGCGTTGCACAGGTCTCCCATGCAGTAGCAGTACTCGACTCCGTTGGCCCATCTACAAGCATCCACGGCCAACTGGGCACACGTCCTCATCACTTGGTCTCCTAGAAAACAGGAGTGGTTATTGTTGGAATTGTTTATTGATAGATTTTTATTGGTAGATGGTAGAGTGGTGATTTACAAGCTGTTTGGTACAAGGTTTTTTGTAATTGTTCCAAAACTATCATTAGCTTAATGTTTAGTGTTCATTCAAAGTTATAGAAGCATTCTTGTAACAGAATAAAAGCATAGTTTTTTTAACTTACTATTTCAAGTATATTCATTTACACAACAACTATTGTAGGTTTGAGATAAGGATGTACTGGTGTCCGCTAATCTTTGTACAATATAGTTCATCACAGAACTAAACTATCTTCAGTAGTTTTGTTTTTACTGTAAAAATGTAATACCGCTACTGGGCTGTAGCCTTTTTTCAGGCAAGACACTAAATTGTCTGAAAGGTCCAGAACCCCAGCAGAGTGTGTGTTAAGGTGGATCTATGTTCTTGCAGGGGCAAGTCCATTAGATGATATCTTTTCCTTTTTGAAAAAATTACCTCTTTCTGATAGGTTGTGCATCCTAGAAACAAATGTGCCTAGCATGTGCATTGGTAGCTATGGGTACATCCATTTCTCTAGGAATGATCATGCTCCTCAGTGTCATCATGGTAGGAATTTTACATTGTACAGTAATTTCATCCTGCAGTGCAAAATCAACAATCAAACACAGACAGGAGACTCAGATCCTAATTTCCGCTACACTACTTATAAATTGTGCGTTCTAAAGTGTCTTTAGACGTCACAATACCTTTACTCTGGGTGAGGCAGCCTTTGTAGTTGTCAGGACACACCATGATGTCACTGGAGCGATGGCAGGACTCCAACTTAGCCCCAGGAAACACTCTATCAACCTCCACGTCAGATCCTGTTTCCGACAGACACACGTGACATCTGTGCTGCTGTTGACCCAGGGCCTCTGAAACATCAGTCAGCCTTGTAGTTGTCAGGAAAAAAGATAAAATCAATAAAAAAATAAAGGTCAATCAATTAAAACATTTTTAATGATATTTTGCAAAACTAACACTCTAAGAAATAAAATTAATTTTAAAAGCTAATCCTGTGATATAAAGATTTTTCTTTTGAATAATTGTATCGCTAAAGTATAACTACATGTTCAATTCATTCGTTACTTTTTAATTATTAGCGTTATACAAAATTGTTATTGTGCTTAGGTGTGTAAAGTAACATTGCAGAAATCTTATTTCTTACTCCCAGCCCTTTATATGAGTAATATAAAGTATAATCCTGGTGTATATTAATTCAAATTAATTTTAATTTTTGTTAATTTTTATATATATATATATTTGCAGAGGAGGTGCAAGCATTTGCGCAAAAACAGAGAGGCTCGTTGTCCTCTTAGAAATGTCGGACTCCCGTGGGTTCAATGTCTCTTGTTCTACCCATTAACCATGCACCCCCTTCAACAACGAGGACACTACCCTGGAACATTACTTTGGGCTTGGCCTTGTGTTTTATGCCACTAAGGCTTTCCTCTGTGGGGACAAATTAAGATCAAGGACGGCTAAGATTGACCTTTTTCACCCAAAGCATGGCCTGGATGAAATACCTAACGAAATTCTAGTTGCCCTCTAAGTTTTTTTAGTAGGCTTTACTGATATAATAATATTAATAATTATATCGGTTCTATTAGGTGTAATGAAATATTTTCATAGTCAGTTCCTCAACATCACATAAATTCTTCCTTCACCAGATAAACACTTATTCTTTCAAAAATAAACATAATTAGAGGTGTCTGATGATATCTCTGATATCAGCTCCAGTGGAATTGGCAATAAACATCTGAATGTACCACTATAGACGGAGCGGCGAGCGTTCATAACAACCTAATGGCCTTAATAGCTGCGGTCGGGTTTCTAGTTGAAATTACCATCTCCTGTGATACTGCAGAAACATAACATTAGTTTCCCTCTTATCTAATTCTAGTTTACTTTTATTGCCAAATCCAATGAAGTATACAATTCACCGGTTTCTCAAAAAGGGAACTACCTCAAATCAGGTCGCCTTTGTAGGAGGTAAACCATTTGAAGTTTTATTTAAGTCTCGAAGAATAATTACAAGGCGCGATAACATAATAGGAATTTATGACGAAAGGTAAATCAATTATCTTAGCGTTGGTGCAGCGTTGATACACTCTTAACCAAAGCTTTAGAAATTTCTCAGTAAAGGTGTGCCGGTAAAACATGACAATATTTTCGTGACATAACTTACGGGCATAAATAATAAGTGATTTTATGTATATGTTATTTATAGATGGAAAGTTGAAATAATCTGTACCTTATTCAAGAATGTAAACATCGATAAATACGTTTGAAATGTTTTAAAACAGTTTTTTCCTCCTAGATAATGATTCAAATCCCAAATCTTAAAAAACGTCATAATTGAATAGCCGCTGGATTACTAAATATTAGCGAAAATGGTTTAAATTACCTTGCTTCTGTCAAGTAATCCTGTTTTGGTATCACACTGCCACGGTTTCGAACCTCTTATGGGTTCTTATGAGTACTTGACAAAAACAAGGTAATTTAAACCATTTTCGCTAAAAAAAACGATTTTATTCACCACTCACTGAATTGCGGTCAAAAAGCACCCAATAATAAAATATCTGCTAAGAGAATGGAAAATATTTAAATAATAACTACGGAAGATTTATCTAAAAATATTATGCTTTTCCAGCAAGTAATCGATATTTGAAAATGTAATGAAACACCTTGAAACAATACGAGATGAAAGATATGCCCAGCAGTCATGTCCATATCCAAGCTTAGATTTGGCGCTCAGAATGTTATTGTTACGAGCATTCTTCACTCATCGCTTTCACACAATAACTCAACCAACGCAGTGTTCATAATCACCATTTATTAGCTAATGACTCACTAATACCTAGTTACAAATCACTTGTCATGAATTCCTCTATTGTATGAGTTGACGCGTAGGATCAACCTGTTATTGTTGCAAAGTAAGCCAAATGATATGTAAGTATGATATGGAACTAAAAATGTTATAATTCTTTAAACTATCTGCTTTTTAAATACATGTTTTAAACAACAATCGAATCCTTTGTGAAGTTTTATGTTGATACATAATATTTTTTGTTGACTTAGAAGCGATAATGTAGGCTAAAAATAAACCACACAATTACAAAATTAAGGATATTCTTTTTGCATATTATACATTCAATATGCATACTTTATTGGGTTTTCGTAACAATAAACAGACCCAGTAATTGTAAACTTCCTCCTAAAAGACTCTCCTCTTAAGACTTTCTATTTCTCACCCTTGGCTGTCGTTTTTAACCACAACTTGGATGAGTGACACTTCTTTTAATTCGGCCAGATTTTTTAAACGCATCGCTTTAACCGGCTGTGGATGGCAGGTGTAGCATGCACGGATGGGACCGTGCTAGAAGTGGCGCGCGTCCCTTTTGTGCATGCGACCCTCCATGCTCAAAACGGACGCTACCCCGGCGGGCTGGAACTATGTAGGGACTGGCGCGCCTCCCGGCTGTGCGTGAGACCCTCTGTGCTCGGAACGGACATCGATGAAGTCGAGACTGTGGACCTCCGGAGGGGCTCAACAAGGGCGCAAAGAATTAAAAACAACACGCCTCACCGGTTGAAAAAATATAACGTGTTTTTTAATGTTAGTATTCTATTAAGTTTACAATGTTGTCAGTAAATATTATAACAACTATAATACCAGGTATTTATAGTTTTCGAATTAATTTTGTTCGTAAAGTCTGCATTAGTCCAACAAAAATATATAAAAAATTCCCCTACGTATGTAGAGATATTAAAAATAACTTTGCATTAATAGATAAAACTATACTTTTTCAATTTAACCGGTTAAAAATCGGATGTTTTCGAAAGCAATATGTTGTGCATTATTAACTACAGTATGTAATAAAAAAGTAGCAAAATAACACGTTAAAAATATATTTAAAGTTTTCGTTTAAAAATGTATAAAGTTTTCGTTTAAAAATGTATATATGAATGCCAGAGTATTATCAACACGATAATTCGCATTTGTCTGTAGCTCCGAGCGTCCATCCGTCCGAGGCGGTTTCTCGAGCTGTATTATATGTAGCTGTTTTCAATGGTATAAACCTAAGAAAAGATAAATATAGTAATGACTATACTCCAAGTTTGAAACGTCATTGATGGTAGTGCAGGAGTGAGACAGAGTTTTTTCAGGGTGTTGGTTATCTTAATATCAAATATGCCCATGATTCGAAAAATAATGTGTAGAACTTCTGAACTTAAAGCAAAAACTAGCATAGATTAAGGCCTAAACTTTGTTGTATCAATATAGTTTAAATCTTACTTTAAGAAGAAAAATATATCATTCAGGCCTACCTTAGCTGGATAAAAGATTTTCCCATATATTTAACATTTATTTGTGAATTCTAATACATTGTTAAACACTGTCACGGAATAAATATTATTATTACATAAGATTACAATTATTGGAACGCACGCGTTAGCCCCACAAGTATAAACAATGACAGAAGTTTTAGTAGAAATCATTGAAGTGCGTGAAGAACGCGGCTGCCCGGACTCAGGTAGGTGTCTGTTTGTGCATACAGGGGTAGCATGTGCAATTGAGACCAAAACCAGAAAGCAGGTAGGCGCCCATTCGTACATGGAGGGGTTGCATGCACAACTGAGACCCGACGCCTTCGCCCACACGACACTTTGTGCATGCTACACCGGCAGTGGACGATATCGAAGTAAGCGCTATTCATTAACGAGTTTTAGGGCACATCGATTAACCAGACAAATTGTTATCCGACCAAGCCTAAGTCCCGACGTGGTCGGATAAAAGGAAGTCTATTGTAGAGTAACATTATTCAATAACAATTATTTTACCAAAAGATATTTCTGTACGATTTTAAGTTTGTCATTTATTTCGAAACCTAATATTCATAATAAGTTTATTAATGCAAATATTTGTACAAAATAAATTGTGGATTAGGCCGAAATAAGAAATTTTCTTTTTCGACCGAAGTTAACTGTATTCTTTTTACGGTCCTAGCACCTGTTAACTAAACGAAACAAACCTTTATCTCAGTAAATCACAAGCAGCTAGGGAGTCCTATCTTCAGTTGCCAAACTCAATCTCTTAAGCCGTAAAAGGGGACTGTAAATTATCACCCGCAAGCTTAAGAGTAAGGGAGGCTCTATTAAGCGGAGACCTTCTCATGATAGAGGTTGGGTTTTTGGTCCTAAAATATAGATAGAGATGAACAATACAATAAAATATAGTATGAAACAAGGCGTAATTAAATACTGCTTGCGGATATCTGATAAACTTTGTTAAAAAACGTTTTGGTTTAAGAATACAAGTGACAATTAGAAGATTAACTACATTTCTTTTTTAACTATTAGTATAACATGTTGACATTTCTGATGATTTTCTTAGCATTATGAAAAATATAATAAAATATATTTTAATTTTTTATGATGTACTGGCATAGTCAAAGTTTTTGTCCATGCATGATACCTTAAAAAGTGAAAATATATGTGAGTAAAAGTTATTGCTAAGTATAAGAAGCCAAAAAATGCAAAAGGCTGTACAACATAATTTTTTTTAAATTAAAGGAATCATTACGTGTTTACTACAAATTTGTTGTAAGCTCGCCTACACCCTCATTTTGACAATTTTTATGATTAAGGTATCAACTTACTGGAAGTTTTGTCAACATTTCAAGAATGTGTTTTTTCTTTGTGTAACAAAGCTTTGCCCCATGGGGCCTGTATTTAACACACAAATTTACATGTATTTCTTAAGGGAAGAATATTTGTTAAGATATTATTTAAATTAGTGTTTATCTTGTAAATGGTTGGGCCAAAATAAAAATATTATAATACTTTTCTTGCAGGAATAGTATATTTCACTACTAGTCACGAAAGTAGCCCATTTCGGGGCAAGTAAAACACGATCGAGCCCCGAAATGGTACTTTTGTGACGAGTTGTGAACAGTACTTTTCATCACGATGCAAATAAGTGACCAAATTTATAAAAAGTGATCCAGCATTTCATAATTTAGTCATTTTTCTATAAGTAAACACAATACGGCTGAACTGTCTATTTTAGTTTATAAAGTCAGCTGGTTGAACTGTCAAATTAAGGAATTCGTTTGTGTGGGTACGGGAATATTTTGTTTTGGTACGGAAATGGTTTGTTTGGGTACGGGAATGAAATGTTTTGGTACCGAAAAAGCATCTGATCATTACTTGACTTGTTTTGACGTAAGGAAATCGAGAGTTTTCGTAGATCTCAGTTGTACGGTAACGGGCAATTTTCGTATACAGAGTAATGAAAATTCAATTTTCTTCAATTTTAAAATTTAATAGGGAATATTAAAAGTTGATCGTTTTCAAAATATTAAGGAAAACCCTAAAAATGGTACCTTCAGACCGCATCCTCCTTCCCCGTGCTCAATGGCTACGGACGGGGACTTTTGATATGTTCACCTCCTAACTAGTCCAAACAAAGCTACGAAGTCAACAAATGTGTTCCATGCATTTCCCTCTATATCATTTTTAAACATTCGTTGCATGGACTCAAAAAACGAATAAAAAACCCTGTCCTAATTTTTGAAATGTCGTAATTATTGTTAAAATATTGAGCATTCATAGTAAAAAGAACTATTGAAGTATTTTTATAAATAAACAATATCAAAATAAACGAAGCAACCAGGGATGATGTTCCGTTTAAAAAGACAAATGAACTTTCATCCCAAACTAAATCATTCCAGATATACACAAAACTACCCGACAAGCAAGTTAAACAATAAATCTCTCTAGGTCCAGTGAGGACTAGTAATTTAATAACGTTCACAGTTTATTGTCCCAATTCTCAGAGTGACTCAGAGTGTCTTAAAATTACAAAAGTGCACGATAAATTAGAAATACTAGTCGTTTCCAGTTAATAAAATTAACTATTTAAATGATGAGAGAAAATTTTGTCAACTTTGAACAGGCATATATTATATAGTTTGCAACACTGTAAGGAATCACAGATTACTTTTCATTAGCTTTCATTGGCTCGACTTAGCTTCGCTTGGGTTTGGTCCATATCGTCGCGGAAAAGTAATATTAGTTTTTCACCCCATAAAGTCTTCCAGCCAATTACATTCGCAAATTGGACGACCGCTTTCCAAAGAAAGCAGCAGATTTTTCATTAAACTACCTGCTTCATCTTTAAAAATTTTAAAAATATTTATTACTTAATTTCTTAGTTTTACTTTATAGTGTTGCCAATATTCATTTTCACACTTAATTATATTTATAAAGAAAAAAAATTGCTAAATGTTGGAGAAGCACCGTTTATTTATTACTTTCCTAAACAAAGAAAGCTAGTTATGATAACATAAATAAAGGGTTGTTTGGCTGTAGTTATTCCACTTCGCCTCTCGGAATCGTAGAAAACGTTGTGAAATATTGATTTGATTAAAAATTCATTATTCAATCAATAACAAGCGAGAAGTCGGATATAGCGAATGAAAAACACCAAAAGGATAATTAATTATAAAAACGTTTCCTGTTGAATTCTTTGTGTTAGTACTATTGAAGAACTTCATTGCCATTGAGGTATTGAATTTTTAGCTGTGTGTGCTGTCCACCTGTCATATTGCTTGATTGCCTCAATAACGACTCAACTTTGAACTTAATAATTTTAAATATGCGTAAAATATTATTTGATTAATATTGGTCATGTTTACATAAATATTCACTTTTTGTGAACGTTACCGTAACAATATTAATACAGTAACATTAATGGGTAAAATAATCTTACACGGAAAGAAACGGGATTGAAAACTAAAAAAATGCTAAATGTGTATCCTAAAGCTGAATAACCAAATACATTTCTATCCGATTTCGATGAAGAAATTATTCTCAATGTGGTATATCAAGTTCAAGCAAACTTTGCCATCTGTTAATTTAGTTAGAAGATAGTTAGAAGATATATTATGATTTAAGAAGATGAATTGGTTATTCCTACTCAGAATAGAATCATTATAAATTTATTTCAACAGTTTAATTAAAAAAAAACATTAATATCATTCTGTGGCATTTTTCATAAGTGTAAGTAAATACCACAACATCGTTTGTTATTGCAGTGTAAAATTAATTTTCAATACAAGTTGTCATCGAACTCGGTTTCTTTCAGAAATTGAGAACATTCGTATTCTTGATTTTGCTGGAAAAGTTTATTAACTGCTTGCAAGATTTTACTTGCTAGATGTACTTTTTAGTACTTCACATCGAATCATGACTGTAACTTGACGAATATTGGCATTGAAATAGAAATCAAAATGTGTTAACTTATATATATATATATATATATATATATATCTCAAAAAATGAAAAAATCGCACCAATTTAAGACACCAACATTTAAACGATTTCACTATTTCGAAATCTACATCAATAAACGACAAAGTACAAAACACAAACGTTTCTATCAATGTTTGAAACAAACCGTGCAGGGAATGTTACGGGTCATTTGGAGGGTTGAGGGTTGAGCGTCACGTCTGTCAAACAAGCTGTAAACAATCACGACATAAACAAGAGTACACTGCAGCTGTGCTGGCGACGTTCGGCTTTTATCAAGTTTCGATTTTTTGATGCAGCATTCTATGTTTTCAGTACCGGTATCAATAGTTGTTGAGAAAAGATTTGTAATACAAAATTTCGATAGTTAATCTATGATTTTTAATAGAACGTTCTTTGTTCGACATTGCGTTTATCGAAATTACGATTCGTTGTTGGATAAAAATATAGGCGAATAACAGCATGACTGTGTTGTCCATACTATTCTTATCTGTGATACTGATGTTAGGTAGCTTAGTTTTAAGGACTTAGCAGTATTGCACTGCTGAAATATGAATTTGTCAATGCTTGTAAGCCTAAAAGACATAACACGAATTCTTATTCTTATTCTTACGTTCCTATACACTTTAAAACACTACTCATTTATCATTTTATCTGGCCCAATATTAAACGTCATTGGTTGGATCCCAGACGCAGGCGACACCTGTCTTGATGAGCTTTTTAATTGCCTGTCCATTCAGTATCAGTCAATGGACCAATAAAAAAACTCAAAGGTCACCATTCAACACTAGTAGGTGACATCAATATTGCATCTTTGTTTTAAGACGCCGACGCATCAGTGTTTAATTTCGGCTAACATTGAAATTTTAAGATTAACAGAAACACGGGGAGGTAGACACTTTGTAAAAAAAGAATTGTTAGAAAGTGAAACTTGAAACAAAGTACAGCGATGAAAACAGAACGTTGTTTACGGTCGTGAGAGTGGGAGTGGGGAACAAGCAATAAATGTCCGAGATGTCAACAAGAGCTGCAGGTCTGTCGCGGCTGCAGCTGACGGCGATATCACGTCTTGGAATCTCAAGACTTCAGATGAGAAAATGTATTGTGTCTTGGACATTTTGCTGCCTTCTAAATTTATTACGTGTATGCAATACGTTTGATTGTTGTGTAATACGCAGTGTGCCTTCCGAATACCAATTACAGTCGAGTCAAATGATGTGGCCCACTAGGAATGTTAATTTTAGCACTGGGCCAAGTCATTTGATTCGTCCTTGTAATATTGACAGGTGATATCAGTCATCTACTTCGGCGACCGTCGAAATCAACCACTAACTTTCAGCATGCAATCAAATATAATATTTGCCCTCTAGCGCCATGCGTTAACCCTCAACCACCCAACACTATAAAAAGTCTTGAGCCGACATCATCAAAATATTTTGATCACAACATTGAAACTAATCAAGTTATCAACTTTCTCACAGCCATTTCTTGGCTATGGCTTTTTACATCTGACATTTTACATTTACAGCTGACATATAACTTTTACTGTATAAACGATAGCTAACATAAAATGAAGACTTCACTTCAACCACTGCATGAACAATTTATCAACTCCGAACGTCGGACTTAAATTTTAAACTTCGACTGACGATATTCAATTTAAACTTGCACTGCTACAGAGAGTCAGACATTTCCTTAATTTCTTTCTTTATCAGATGTCTTTACTGTAGTTTCAATCTGTGTTTTACTTACAAACTTTGCCCTTTATTAAAAAACATTAATTTCTTAAAATTTGGATTGTTATTGCCTTTTGATCCAGTTTTTCATCCTATAATACCATTTTAAATACTATCACGTTCTCCCAATCCTAACCGCGATTTCTACATTTCGCATATTGAATTTTATTACTAATGTCTCGTATCTCAATTAAAGTGAAATTAGAAGATGAAAAAAACGAAAGGAGAAAATGTTTGGTAAACTTTTCCAAGTGTGTGACGTGTGAAAGAAGCTCATGGAACAATATTAAATCTGAAATATTATTTTATTTACAGTTTGAATCCATTTCACTCTGTTATATTTTGTTATGTTATATCTCCACGATTGTTATATTTTGAAACTTCTTTCCCATCATAATAAATTATTGATCTTGTAGTCCTATACACTTGTACTTGTTGTGAAATTTAACTAAACCCGCACCTCAATTTAAAAAAATATTCAAAATAAGATGGTGGGTTTCTTGTATATTACGAGTAAGGGTCCCAACTCCGATATCTCCATCCCAGGATGCGACATCAGCGTCTGGGGGTCGGATGGCGACGTTACGCGAGCTCGTGTGTGGGGTCGAGTTACTACCTTAATCAGCGAAGGTTCATGCCATACTCACTAATGAGGTTTGAAATCTTCGATGTGAATTTCAGATTAAATTGCCATAATATACCATGAACAAGTGAGTTCGTTACGTTATAGTAGAGGGAGATTTTTCTTAAGATAGGTGCATACGAATGCATTTTCCGCAATACGGTTCATGGAACAAGAAAAACACTTTTATTTTATTCTAAGTAATTTTAAACTCCTAAAAGGTGCTAATTACAAATTATAAATTTTTTTGAACTCTCTATAACAGGTTAATTAATGTGAATTCTTTAAAATCAACAACTTAAACATATGTTAACTGAAGGGGGGGGGGGGTCAAAGCTTTGCTATAGAGAGGTTATGATTCAACTTACTCCACCTACCTCCACAGCAAGATGAATGTAACATAGGTTTTCCTATTCATCTTGGCAACACAGTAACCAGATTAGTTAGTTCGTAAAGACACGTTTTATAGATATGTCAAGCTGATGAGGTACAATCACTCCTACTAGCACAAACTTTTATTTTAATCTTTTTCAATTCATTTTTTTTCAAAGACTTTTAATCTTTTCAGGTAAACATATCACTACTTAGTAAAAATAAGCAATAATTTCACAATTGAATTGATAGTAAATAAATAGCGCTTTTGATTCTATTAATAATAACTGTACTACATTTTAAAAATTCCAAAGTATGTCTTACATTATTAGATGCACCCTATATGTTTAACTATACTTAACAAATTTTGGTCCTAATTACCAATTTTTTCCGGAATTAGTAAGTGTCGGCCCTTGTTGTAGTAAATGGACCAAGCAACCGTTACTGACCACTAATTGAAACTAAAAACGGAAATGTACGAACCTAATAACGTACGGGAAACGGATACCAAGAATGTAAATGATACAATTCTCTTCTTTCCCCGTTGAATCAAACATTTACGTTCCAGTCATCGAAGTACTATCAGGAGATGCTGCAGACGTAACCGGGAAGTCTAGAAAAAGACAAGCCGATCCGATTTCCCCTGAATAATTTCGTTACCCTCCCTTCCAGCTGACAGTAAATTTCCCCCCTTGTTTCGCCGGATCGGCGCCGCTCCCGACACCCCCTCTCCCCCTCCCCCCCCGTGTAGGCACTCACCCTTATTCTGCAATAAATTTGAGCGAGAAGCAAGAGTCTAGATTTCTATGGGATGTTTTTAGGCAATTCTAAAAGCTATTTGGGTCGGTAGGGGGGATATGTCTGTTTCCAAGGGGGGCTAGAACGAGATGGTTATTAAAAATTGCAATTTCACTACCTTGATAAACTCCGGTATGTTGCACTTTAAAATAATAGAGAGCTGTTCTGCCAAAGGATATGACTAGCAAAATATGTTTATTAAATCTAAAAAAATAAGTCAAAAGGCCATAATATAATAAATAATAACAATCACAATAATTTGAATTAACGAACTTACAATACGAAAGAAATTACCAGTATGAACATTTCCGTTCAAAAGTGTTAACTGAAGGTATAAACGAAAAAAATGAAAATATTGATATCACGTCCTGTGAAAATGAAAATGTAGCAACTAAATTGTGTCTGATAACTAAGCAACAATTGAGTTCAAGATAACTCAGAAATAATAAAAAAATACAAAAAATAAGTAAAACATATGCAAAAAAATAGTAATAATTTATTGACAGAGTTTTGATTTCTTGGCTTTTTATCGAATATTGTGACTGAGATAACATTTTCTCATGTGTACAACCTACCAGAGGGGAAGAATCTCATACTGTCTTACATAGTTTTATTGAATTGGTTGCATGAGAAAAACTGAATATGTTCAAGGCAACAAAGTAATTCGTTTTATGATACGTATAAATTGAACGGATATAGAAGAAGGTGTCTATAACATTTGCCTAACCGTCCTCACATATCTTACTGAGAAGCTTCTATGACCCACTTATAACATAAACTATCAACTGCGTTATTAGTGAAAACATAACTTGTAATCACTACAACACACAAATCAAAGTCAAATCAAATCAAAAATTGCTTTATTCCTTGAAACAGAGTACAAATACAAATATACAATAATTGATAAACATCTAGGAATGTTCCTCACATAGGAAATTCCTGTGCGTGAGGAACGAGCTCAAAATCAGCAGGCCAATACAAGGGATACATGTAGAAAATGAAAAAAAAAACAGAAACAACAGCTATTTAAATATAATATTATGAGAAAATTGTGGCGAAAAAACAATGAGGAGCCCAACAAAAAAACGACATTGACAAACTGAATGTAAAAAGTTCAAAGAACTTAGCTGAAACCGTCACTCATCTAAACTTACATACATACTTACACCCACACACGCACACACACACACACACACACACACACACACACACACACACACACACACACACACACACACACACACACACACACACACACACACAAACACCCTTCATACTCACACGTACACCAGGCCGTTCACACAATACATTCACCTGTACACAAAGACACTCACGCACACATCCATCCCCCCCTCCAATCGCGCGGCTGAATCTTGTTCGGATTATTATGACAGACAAGAGATAAGCGTCAACTTGACCACGGCCGATCTCCAATAGCCATTTATACTTAGATTATTTGTACTTAGAAATTGTACAGGGCCCGGGGTGTTTTAGGTGAAGCGGTAATTTAGAATAAACTACATAGACGATGTAATGAGATGACGTTTTATTTATCGTTTTATAAACTTTTGGGAAATTAATACCTGTGTTTGTGGCAGTTCTAGTCGGATAGTGGTGTGAAGTTTGAATGAAAATATTGTTTTTGTTTTTGAAGATGTAACAAATCAAAGTTCTTAGATATAATTGAGATGAATTGAAAACTTTAAATTCATCAAACAGCAAGTCAGTTGAATATCGAGAATGTTTTTGAAGTGCACAAAACAATATAAAGAGGAATACTAACCAAGGAAATTAAGAGCTTGAAATAGAATAAATTCTCGAACATTTTGAAAAGCCGAACAATTTTGACACACCCCATATACTACAAGGACTGCTTCCACTCCTCCATATACAACGCCTATATCGGTTTCACCTACAACATTAATAGGATCAGATAAGCCGCAGCTCGGCGGGGAGGTCTGAGCGGGTGTTCCAAGCAAGGGTCAAGCGATATGACGTTGACAACTGGTTTGACAGCCGCACTGGACGGCGTGGTGTGGATTACTGACTGAAGATCGGCTACGTCCGGGCGATATCGAATAAACAGGTTACGTCGACTTAGGATATTATTCGATTAAGCTGTCAAGAGCTCAAGAATCTCAAGATTTATATGAAATTTTTGTTTGAGCGATGGCAAAATGTGAGTAACTGTGAGAGGCTGAACATTGTTTGCTCATTTTTTTCAAGAAATTGTCAGATATTTTTTGTCGATATGAGTGTAGATTTGGAACATTTTTTTTTCTAAATACAAATAATTCTTTAATTATCGCCTTCGAACAAACGTATTTTAACTTAATATTTTAAAGAGTCTTTGCGATTTTATCTTGAAAAATAAAATGATGAATTTGCAGTATTAAACTGTATAAAATCAGATGGGAAGTTGGACTCATGTAGAGTATGTAGTAATAATTAATAATATGAAATGCATTGGCACTTCGTAGCCATCTATTGAGGTACAATGAAAATAGAAAACACGGGACAAAACAATCTAAAGAAACATTTATTTCCTAAGGGTAAACTTCAGCAGTGTCTCTAACGAATTTTCGCGGAAAGATATATTTGTTCCCTCCAATGGTTTCGCCCAGCGAGAAAGGAATGAGTCCTTTCTCATTCCTATATGTGCCGCCTATGAGAGGCGGCACCTCAGAACCATCTGATGAGACACGCGGAAAATTCAAATTAGCATAACAAACATGAAGGAGTCGTCCACACAGGCACACGAGCACACAGGCTTTGCAATAATAGCTAATTCACTCCATTCACAAATAACATTATAATTACCAAGCAATAAATTACTACTTCCTCCTCACTGCCTATTGTAAATGTTTATCTGTCAGGTTCAAACTGGCGTTTTGAGTGACACTATTGTTCTACCTTGTTCGAGGTGATGTTTAGGTGTTGGTGTTTGGGAATATTTCCTTTCCTGTGTTTTGTAGGAGTGTACTCTTACCGTAAAATAATATAGAATCGTTTAACCAAGAGTGTTCATCCCTGATAGAAGGTTTATCCAAGATTTTTCCTGATTTTAGGATTATTAATATAGTTATAATCACGTTATATTAAATTTTATGGGCTATTCAGGGGATCACTGCTTTCATTTCAGTTGCAATATTGAAATGAATTGAAATAAAAGTTATAACTTTCTTGTAAATTATTAACTTTAAAAATAAATATTGCACTAAAACCTCAAAATATATATTTAAATCATGACATTAACTTGTAGGAAATTTTATTCCGAGATTTATAAAACAATTTGTATTTCTCTACATTGCATCGTCTTTTGATTACACTGTTTTAAATAAAACCTTATACTGAAATTTAAGCTTTCCGCCATTTTCGAATATGACGGCTGTTACCCATGGTGGTTTAGGATCTACATACCCTGAACATCATATATCAACAACAATATTGAGTTAATCTAACTAATAGGAATATTGACCACAGGGCTGAAAGTCACTTTGTAGCTTGAAGACAAAAAAGTTCACAAAAATAACTATGAATACTAAAAAACAATAGCATATTTAGTTGCTTGAAGACACTCATTCTGTATAGGAGTTTATCCTCCACACTTTTTTGTGAGCAGTTGAAAAGCCACTAGCTTGAGAGTTATATGAAGCCTTTTGAAGCCTAAATGGCCACATTTTCCCTTGGAACGTTTCCTTTTCATGGAACGCATCGACGAAACAGTTCCAGCTGCTGTGTCATTCCTCAGTACTTTAACTGATACCTTCCGCCCTCGGATCGGTTACTTCTTATGGAACACTTTAACGAAGTAGAGTATTTCTATTTGCTGAGTCACACCACAGAGTTTGTAACTGATACCTTTCGTCTTCATAACGGTTACTTCTCATGGAACGCTTTACCGAAGCGGTTCCATCTGCGGCGTCACACCTCAGTGTTTGTAACTGATACCTTTCGTCTTCATAACGGTTACTTCTCATGGAACGCTTAACCGAAGCAGTTCCATCTGCGGCGTCACACCTCAATGTTTGTAACTGATACTTTTTGCCCTCATAACGGTAACTTCTCATGGAACGCTTTACCGAGGCGGTTCTATCTGCGCGTCACACCTCAGTGTTTGTAACTGATACCTTTCGTCTTCATAACGGTTACTTCTCTTGGAACGCTTTACCGAAGCGGTTCCATCTGCGGCGTCACACCTCAGTACTTGTACACAACAGCCAATTGACTCGCCATTCACGAATGACACTTCTAATTATAGACTTGTAAACCAAGAGAGGCGTCATGTCCCTTTCATGTTCATCCGTTGGTTCGGTGACAACTCATTTGAAAATACGACTACAATGGAAACAGTTCCGTTGTTTGGTATTTTAATTCATTTCAATACAATGTACCCCTCAATCACTGGAAAAGGATGTCACACATAATAATTGGCGATAAAAATGAATACCGTTTTTGGTCTACTAATCCTTAATATTTGGTTTTCAGTCGATCAAGTTTGATCTTAAAGTATGAGATAATATATTTTTAGCGACTACCTACGCACGGATGACAGGCGTCAGTAAATGGAAATAGTTAAAATGTTGTCGTCCTCCAGAAATAACTAAGGCAACACGATCAATCAGCTATTTTGTGGCAGCCGCTGAACATTCACTTCCGCCCACACAAGTATTTCAACACGTACTAAGTGACAAAATCACAATTAATTTTGGTTCGACTAAAAAAACCTACTGAGAATAATTTAAAAGAAAGATAAAAACTCTAATAGTAAAACTTTTAAAAGATAATAAACTGATATCAAATTCAAAGCTCGGTTTAAAAGTGACTTCTGATTCGTCGACAACGCTTGAAATTTTAATTAACTTCTGAAGTAGAAAAGTTGAGAATAAAGAGATCAACGTTAAGATATCAGGGATAATAATACTGATTAGTTTTGAAAAATCTGACAAATTTTCATAATTGTATAGGTTAATGTTACAAAAAACGAGAAAAATAATTATAAAACCTCGTATCTTCTGCAAGTTTATAAAAAATTCCGTTTACCAAATATATTGTAAAGATAAATTAATTTAACCCTGATGGTTTTGTGTTTTTCCTCTTATAGCATAAGCGTAATAAGCCTGCTAAATTATGGTTACTTTAAAAACCTTTTACTACTCAGTTAACTCTTGTAAAAGGCCATATTCTTAATTTTGAAGTCTCAAGGATTCAATTTAAAAGGATTCTTTTGATTGGTTTTCTTGGCTCAGTTTCAACTGGAATGTTTCCAAATTGTCTAGAACAAACCAATATTTGTTTTTCGGTCAATCAAGTTTTTCGTCCAATTAGACAGGCTTGTTGAAAGTTCTCCAATGCAAACGCCAATACATTGTATGACATCAAGTTCTCGTCATATTTAATGTTGAAATGGTTTACCTTTGTATAGTTTATACTTAAAATATATTACAAATATTGTTAAAAATATTAACAGCAATACCTAGTAATATCTCTGGTAATATTTCCTTGTAAACATGGGATATTACTAAAACTTTTTAATTAGTATTACCTCATAAAAAATTAAGGAAAAAACTGAAAAGCGTAAATTTAAAATGCAAGACTGTTTTAGTTTTAGCTTATAAAACGTAATGAGAAGCCACAGTGTAGTAGGGAGTGGTTTACTTCTATAATTTTTATTTTTTGTTACTGTAAATAATAGAATTGTAAGTAAATATTTACTGTGAGAAATTATATCAACTCAAATAAAATTTATTGGCCAATAACAGTAAACAGCGACGACGTAAAATGAGTTTAATAAAATTAAACAAAGTCGGAATAAAATTATAAAGTAGGAGTTTTATATCTTTTATTAAAGTTAATATACTTTTACACCACCCAAAGATCAAATCTAGATTGCAAAACGAGAAAAATAATTTAAAACTCGCGACGATATTCAAGAAATATCTGTTTTCAGAAAGAGAATGTAGTTAAGAAGAAATATTAAAATCAGTCGCAGACGACGTAGTTTATTGTTTACGACCACTAAGTGATTCTGCGATAACGACACATTCGCACGAAGACGTCTGTGTAACGCTGATGACCCGTGATCATCCCTTGTCAGCGGGGGTAGTAAGGGGCTGGGGTTGTAGGGTCGAAGGGTTGTGGTGTAGTGGTTGTCTAACTACCGCCATTGTTGTTAAATTTGCCATCTCGTTGCCCCGATTTCTTAATGGTTTAAGTCAATTCTCAATGAATGACTAAGATTTAATAGTAGTTTTTTTTCGGTTGGGTTCTTATGGTGTTTTTATGAGTTCACTTGATTTTTCTATGAAATTAAATAAGGACTATCGGTGGCGTTATTCCTGGTGTGAAATGAATAGTTTTTGCTTTACCGAATTTAAAACTATTTATTGTGGTAGGCATGTCTGTTCTCTTAAAGAAACATACTAATAAACTATGCTATTTATTACAATTCATAGTATGCTTAAAACCCCCTTGCCAATAAACAATAAATATCAGTGGAAAGAGGATTTATTCTTCTTTTTTAGAAGATTTTAATCTTTACAGACCAGTTTATATTGTATACATATAAATCATAATTATTACAACGGTAGACCTATCAAACTTTAAAACTAAGCAAACGATTAAGTTAGTAAATTACAGCAAGAATTATTCTTCTCTTGGAGAAGGTATAGAGAACAAGTGGCGTAAATGTTTGAACAAAAGTGTGTATGAAACTCGTTCTAGAATCGGTATTAAATCATCCAAATCAAAGAAAGTACATTTATTTGACGCCCAAGTAATTTTTTGTTTGAATGTAAACAAAGGGAAACATAATTTGTGGAGGAGGACATCTGTGGGAGTCTTATTTGAAGTAGGATTTCTAATTTTAGAAGGGATGAAGACGGCTCATTATTTATTACACTCGGATGTTTAGTGAAAACGGAGCTACTACTTCCTTCTCCTTGCTCCTTGATAAAACAGTAAGATCAGTAATAACTACTAAAACTATAATAACTGAAACTACAAACACGATAGTTCGATATAAATATTAAAAATTTATGAAAACAAAAAAAGGCCTAACTTTTATTATTGTGATAAATTAGAAACTTTAATCTCTTTTTGCTTTATTATAGTTGTGTATCAAATTATACTTAATTTAGGTAACTTCTATATAAGTATTAGAATTTAGATTAATTCTAAATTAAGTAGCATACACCAAAGTAAAACTGCTAGTTGTATGTAGGATAAAACATAGGGAATCAATTAGTTTGACATAAAAACAAAATATTAATAGGCCTAAATAATATTTGATTTTCTCTGTATTCCCTTCATTATTCTGTAAGTGAATAAGCCCTGAGTTTACGCCTTGACTAAAAAGTAGCCTTTTACTAGATTTAGAATATTAAAGAGAAATAGCAGTTTACATCTTGCAACTCACATGTTAGCAGTCTATAAACAAACCATAAAATATGAAAACATACAAACATAGGCCCAGCAAGCGCAGCAGATGGAACCGATGACTTAAAATAGTTTGTAAAAACACCTAAACACTAACCCGTGCTCTCATGTTTGTAATATTTAACGTAGCAAGCATAGTCCAATTTATTCTTTTTTTAGATCAATTTTTTGTGGTTCAGTTGGGTTTTGCATGAACTTGATTTGATTAAAAAACCTTCATTCATGCAAAATAATGAGTTAATCGTAACAATTTCTCCCAAATCCTTCCAAACTATTTCGCCTAGTTTAGTTCTGGTTGTGACCTAGAATGTCTGAAGAATGAAATGTGGAAAATAACAACTTGTTTTTCAAAGTTAAGGAGATGTAATTAATTGAACTGGTTACCTCGAATCCACTTCTATCAGTTTGAAATATCAAACTTAAAGTATGGGGTTGTGTTCAAATTTGTGCACTTAAATAAGAGAATACTTTTTAAACTTAAATTAAATAAATTACACATTAAACTAAAGTTTACATATTCTACTTACTCAGTATTCGTACAAATACTGTAAATTTAAAATTTCACACTAAGGGTAACAGTTATTTTTTAAACATACACTTCGATATCCTATTTTAAGCCAAACCTACACCCACGGCCCACGGCCAAGATTTAAAAATCAAATTAATTTTTCGAAACACCATTACAGTTGAAGTTGCCAATCACACGTCACCAGATGAAGACAAATGGATTATTCATTACTCCTCGCCCGGACGGCGAGATTGTGTCGGAGTCGGTGATGTCCACAAATGAATACATCGAGTGAAGGCGGGTCGGCGCTGGCGGTGGCGGACATGTGACTGACAGATGGTAGCGCGGTTGATGTTTTTTTACTTTTGCGAGAAATTGGGCTGACAAAAAACCCTGGTGGCGATTTAAGCGGTATAGTGAGAGGATTTTCAAAGCCTACCACCCACTCTTAGCAATTATGGCTGTTTTTACAGGAAGAAAAATGGTCTGATGATTAAGTTGCTGCAATCGAAAAAAGACAATGATATAGCTTCATTGTTTATAAATTAAGAAAAAAGAATATAAAAGACTAATGTTATCCCGATTTTTAAACGGTTCCCTTCATTAACGGGATGTTTTAAGTGAATATACTATGATCATTAGGTATATGTATATATATATATATATATTTATATGATCATTGGCAAACGTTGTTAGATGATTGATAATGGAAAATGTGGATGAAATTTTTTAGGCTGAAACACCTAAAATAAGTTAAGGTTTCTAAGAACTGCAAACTTCAAGCCACCCTATGAAATCAAATATTTACTTGAGGGTATATTGTAAAGGGTCAGGTATTTTATACATAAACGACTATTGACAAACGTAGTTAGTCGGTAAATAAATGATAAAAAATTAAAATGAACGCTCTTTTGCGTCTAGGCACCTCGAAACAAAAAGTTTAGGCCTCAAACAAAAGGCTTGCAAATTAACAAGGAATAAATTATTTATACTAGGGAAGATTCGCTTTATTATAAGCCATGGGTCATGTCTGAAACATGACCATTTGGTCTTTGGCAATTCTTGGGTGAATAACGAAATTAATTAAGTGCAAACATTTGTTTACGACCTTAAGATCACAGTAACAATTAAAGTAGTCCAAATAAACCCAATGTTGGATCAAATCTTCATATGTTACTGGAATATTGCCTTACGATATTATCTACGAGAAGTATCTTGTAAAAGGTCAAACTTAGGTAATATCAGAGCGATTATTTGGATTGTTCCTTTTTATAGCAATAAAGTATCACAATACAAAAATAAAAAAAATATCAGGTTTTTTCTGCATCAAATATCTTAACGGAGACACATTAAACGGTCTCTTCCTACCCTTTTTAAAACATTGTAACAGTGATTGACAAGTGTTGTATAACCAAAGCGAGATTTCGTTGTCAAAGGAGAAAGAGTGCAACTGGCAGAGGTTTGTAGCTTTAGAGTCAAACAAACTATAAATGGCCGCATCAACTTGTATTCCAGTCTCGTGGCCGTCGTGTGTCCCGCGTCGTAAAGGTTTACAGCACAATCATGACTCAGTCGCCAACTCTCGCCAACGGATTTACTAATGTTGTCGTTCCTACATGTCAACTAATTAAGGACAAGTTTTATGAAAGCATCTTATCTTAGATTCGTAAACTTTTACGACACAAACAAGACTAAGAATGGCAATTGTTCTTTTCAGATTTACTACTATTACTGATTGTACGTTTTCCAATTGTGGCCAATTAATAGCATTTGGCCAAAGTTAATACAAGAGTAACCTTGCTAGATTAGTCATCAGCTGATTGTTTTCTTGGTTACTCACTAACTTAATAACTAATTGTGTTATATGTACTCTTAAATCATAACAACTAGTGAATCCGAGCGCACGGAATCGTGCGCTACTCTAGCAGAGCGATAATTCAAATGGCGACAATTTAAAACACAATCATGCTAACACGATCCGTCTTGAGGGTTATGTTTACACAAATTAAAAATTAACAGCAATTAAATTATCCAGCTGATCTAAATGTAAACAATTATGTTCTTCATAAGGATAACATGGGAACTTCAAAAGCCCATGGGGCAGAGCCCAAGGGACTTTTTCAAAAATGTAAGGCCAGTTTGCAAATCTACGCGACACGCTCTTTCCAATGAGCCGTCAATGATCAAAATCGGTTAAGAAATGACGGAGGAGTTCATAAGACAAATTTCGTGTTGGCGTATTAATTATATAGATTAGTTTTTAATACTGCCTTATTGTCTGTGTAAAAAATAACAGCTGAGAAGTGTCAATATATTTTTTACACTCAAGAAGTCAGGAAAAGTGGATATTTTGCTGGTGTATTTATTTTTGTACTTACAGTTTATTGCATTATAATCATGGGAAAGACCATAATCCTATCAACCTGTCTTCGGGATGTTTTGGACATACGCGCACACATTTTTGGCCAATATACGCAAATGAGGAAAAAGTGTTACACCATAGTGCGTATTTTCGAGCGTATCTTTCTAGAAAGAAACAATTAGAGTAATTTGATACAGTAAAAGAATTAAATACAATTTAAGACCAGCCCTGTTGAGTGTTGCTGACTAAAGAGAATCTTAGAAGCATTCAGGTAATATGAATGTTATATTTGTAATACGATATGCTTACGTGGTTCTGTACTATATTAGTATATTATTATTTTACATAACCTACCCTGATAATATAATGGAAATACAAATACCTAAGAAGTGGAAAAACTAAGGAAAAGAAGTAATGATTCATGTCTTGTTAAGTTACCCGAGTATTTTTTATACCTCGACCGAGTTGGAGAAGACAAACTTATTTATTACATCTTTCCCTCAAAAAATATTTGCTACACTGGTAGTGACGGGACCTTGGGGGGAAACAGCCCGCCGAATTATTACACTTCATTTCGGGGAAGGGAAGCCCACCGCAGCTGCTGAAGTGTGTGTTAGGGCTTTCTTAAGCATATCGTGTTACGTTTATCTTATTACTACTCTTATTACCCTTGACTACAAATCATGCTGTGATACAAACTGTTGGTAAACCAGCCATAGTAGGCCAATTGATGATCATTACCTAAAATTCTTTTGCTACCCTAGTAAAATTTAGAATTAATTTGCATTTTTGTACTACTCCAAATAGACTAGTTTTATTCAATCTGTTACGGTAGTAAGTTGAGTTAAAATACTGTAATATAAAAGCTTAAACTACCGTATTTTATTGCATGCTTTAAAAAATTTAACTTTAACTCTTTCTCTTCTCGTTGTAGAGGTTTCTTGGTTGACACACGTAACTATGATCAAATTTCAACACCAGTTGCTTGTAAATAATTTCCACCTTAGATATTGAGATGAGAAGTGTTGAGCTGGACTCAGCTACAGATAGTAGTTAGTAGTTGTATAACCCATTTCAAATCATAAGGCCCAGTCCGTCCGTAAGAGTAATGTTAATTTTAACATTGGGCTTATGGACGGCGTGTGCCTCATGTTTTGAAACCAACTATAACTGGCTGATGCAGGGATCAGCGCCTAGGATTGGGGACATGATTAAGTGCCAGACAGTCGGTGGATCAGTGAAGTTCCACAAAGGATTTGTCATACAGCCCTCCGTCCGGGAACTATAACTTTGCCCATAAAACCCACGGCGTGGAAACGATTTGAAAAATATATCATAGGCCTATAAATACTGTTATTTTTTCGTAACTTAACTTCTTATCAGAACGAATGACGCTAATAAGTACAAAACCCAAGATATCCAATACAGGTTATACTTCAACATACCGGGTGTCCCATAACAGTCCCCCCTAACTTTTTTCTATTTTTTCAAATATCAATCCCTCACCACCCCCAAACATTGTAGGGTAGTTAGTGTTTTATTTTCAGTGTTTATTCTATTTCGGTCGCCATCTTGGATCCGCTATACTGGATCCAGAATATTTTTTTCAAATGTAAAAGTGGTGTTGTAACCATTATTTCAAGCTAAATTATCTAATTGATTACAATGCTGCAATCAATTTTTTAATATCTCGATTGGGTCTCAAGATATGAGTACTTTTTATTTATTAATTTTCAAGCAATTCTAAAATTATATATTGGTCAAATAGCTCCATATCCACAACATAATGCTAGATAATAACGATTAATCACGATCAGCCAATCACTTATTATTACAGATATAAATATTTCGGCCGCCATCATGGATCCGCTCTTTTAAAATGAGGTAAATTATCTCAAATAACTATGGAGATGGAGATGGTGTTTTGACCCATCATTTCAAACTCACTTTTTACGCTGGTTTCAATGCCACAACCCGTTTTTAATTAATATGCTCAGTTTTTGAAAAAAAAATCATTTTTTGAGATTTTTATTAGACAAATTTTAATATATTTAAAGCTAAACACCACAATTAAAAACGAGTTGCGGCATTGAATTCAGTCACCTAGTTATTTGAAGTTTAGAACACACTCATTTTAGTGAGAGAACGATAGATTTTTCAAATTTAACAACTGTCTTCATTCTCTCCTTGCAAGGCCTTACTTTGCAATCATTTCTTCTCTTGGCGACTTTCCACCTTGGGCTCGTCCCAAATTGGTTAAGGTAATGCAATGTTTGTTCGCAAAATTTCAGCCCTTTATGAATCCTTTTCTCTGATAAAAAAATCTGGAAGATTAATATTATAAGTGGTCCAGGAATTTTATGCATTAAAAAATGAATCGACCCAACAAACTGAACAGGCTGAAACTTGGTACAGATATTAAGTAAATCTCCCTAATTAAAATGTCAAAAGTCCCTGAAAATCCCTGCGTGCTCCTGCTGCCATCTTGAAAAACAAAATCCAGCCTGTGTTTCTCTGTATATCTTTTTTCAATCAACGCAAAAGCCATAAGAGATAAACGAAAATTGTAAATGGCGTTTTTGTAGCTTATAGTTAAAAAAGAATCAACTTATGGTTAAAAAAATGAAACCATCAAAATAAATTACAATAATAGTTCCTTAAGTAAAAACCATAAAGCGTACATTGGATCATGATGATAATCACATGGACTTGGGAAATTTAAGGAAACAATTTGTGAGATCCTCTAAGAGAGTCTTCTTGTGCTTTAACTAACACCTTTAAATACAGCAAGTGATATTTTAATTCTATGTAATTGATTAAGTGAAGTAAATAATATATTTGTGGAATGTCTTATATAAGTTATTAAATTGTTTGACTGTCAGCTGTTGGCCGATCACAGCATCTGCATAACTAAAGAGAAATGAACAAATTGTTTTCTCAGGGCCGCTTTGAAAGGGGAGCTGATATTGACAAGTCTTTGTTGACAGTTTACATTTGTCAGTCACTTTTCTTTGTGCTGACACTTTGCGTTTTGGACTTTTTGTATTTTTGAACTCGCGGTCATTTCAGTTTCAGCGTTCCTCGACCGGAAGCGATCCTATGTCCAATACACCGTTTAGGAGAGTTTGGGCGACAGCGCCAACTCTAAAAATAGTTTCAACACTGAAAAAGCTTGTGTATATCTAAAATATAGAAAATATATATTCCTAAGTAAATGAGAAAGAGTTATAATACATTTCCGTACATACTGGATGCTAATGCCTTAATTTAAATAATCACCTTAGTAAAATTAGTTATCGAGTGGCAAATGATATAAGGATGTTTCATTATAAAGTAAAATAAGGATGTATAAGTTTGATCGTTAGAATTTAATTGAGCTCTGTTTGAGATTACCTTATTTAATTTGCCTCTAATTTTTATATCGTTAATAGTGATCATATACATTTTATCCCTTCTAATAGATAAACAACTGCATGGACTGCTTCGACCTCTAATGTATTTTTGTAGATGTATGATATCTAGTACATTTGTTTAAGACCGACACCATTGCAGGAAATATTTTACTTTCACCTCTCAATCAAATATGAAAAATAAATATCAAAAATAATTAAAATATTTCAAAATTAATATTTGAATTCAAACATTCAAATTTTTTTATTCAAGGTAACTCTTTTCCTAAATTAAGGATATAGTTAGATGAAAATGTGCGATAAAGTACTTTATTTAATGGTCGTAACACTCCCCTTGTGCTAAAATACTCCAAGCTAAAAGAATTAGTAATAGTAATTGATAAAACAATTTATCGTTTATTTATAAATACTCTTGTGATTATTTTGTAATATCACAGTGTAGATTGTTTTCATTATAAAATTAAGATTTCAAGACGCTGTGAGCTGTGTTACTAATTTGTAGTAAATCGTTTACTGAGATATTCCCTATTTTAAGATTAAAATAGTCTGAAGCAATTCCTGAGAAACCGTACAAGCAACCAAATAAGAGCTAATAATAAAAACAGTTTACAACCTTCCTTAAAGGCATTGCGATGTTTGTCTAATCACCGGTCAAAGAAATTTCATGTTGAGGTTTAACAGGTTCAGATCCATTTCTGACCGACCGTAAAAAGAATATAAACAAATATTGATGTTTTTGACGTCGACGTCGGCAGCCCGGCAAGTGAACTCCTTCTTTTGCAAAACAATTCACTTCGCGGCGGCGTTTTTGTGTGTGTGAACCTCTCAACAACTCCTGACAGTCCAAACCGGTCAGAACTCCCACAAATTCAATTTGTGATTCCATTTACTTGGCCCCCTGCTGATATGCCCGACCACATTCTTTCTTATAGTGCATTATTAAAAATCTCCCTAATTTTAGTTTGCCCTGGTTGGTTCAAATATACGTATCCAATGGCGGAAAATCTCGCATATAAAGAAGAAAGGGAAGCACTTTTGAAAGGAAACGTTTTTGATTTAATTTAGTTAAAATGGTAGTGACTTATTTATATAACTTTTTAAAAAAGATCTCACTGCCTTTAACGTATGCGGATTTCTGTTTTCAAGAATGATTGATATTTTCCGAACTCTTCATGATATAGCTGAATCTTTTACTAAGAGGTCAAAGACGATAGAATTCAGTACCATGTTACTGAATGAGTTTTGAATTTCTACAATGTGCGATTGACAGCTTTGTGTATAATAAGAGTGTAGCTACAGAAATAGGTTGGTCTAATCTCTTTCATATCAAGTTAAAATAGCATGATCAATGTACAGAAAAGAAAGCGTTGCTAAGGAATACCGAATTAAGAGTTTTCAGAAAGTGGGTGGCATAAGATTTAGCAGGTGATACACGAAATGTAAACATACCGCAGACACATAATTGAAATAATAGTTCAAATTAAGTATTTTAGATTAAAGTATTTCTTTTATATTGAGTTGGGAACTAAGTTTCTGTGATTGTGAAAATGAAAATCTACTCCTTATTTCATATACTACAATATTGTTAAGAAACTCTTACTTTGTTTTTTCCTTACATATATATATTTATAGTGCTGCAAATAGTATAACATCAGTAGACAATAGGTAATCGTCTGAAACGGGTCATTTCAGAAATAAGTCACCCCGGTCAAAGGACATTAGCTTGGGATAACAGTGTTAGCCGTCCTAAGTACATAAAAGACGGATTTTAAACCTTTTGTCTCACCATTCTCATAACATTTGCTCTGAAAACATTTATTGTTCCAAAAGGGATCTTACCCTAATCAATAAAGCTTTTTATTAGGTTTTTTATCAGAGCATACAAAAAAATTTACAGCTGCAAAATAAATTTTAGTCCATTTGTAAATCAGTGACTACAATTATATTTGTAAAAACACTGTTTATATGCTACAACTTTTTTCATTTTAGATTGATCGGTTTAATTGTTTGACCACAATAATTGCAATAATAAATATTAAAAATTTAATCGAGTCAGAATAATACTGTTGTTTTTTAACGTCTGATTTGTAAGTTAGTACCGAAGGTTTTCCCTCTATGTTTTCGCAATCAAGTTTAAAATCTAAATTAATTACCCTACTTTTAACGTTATTTTCATCGTTAAAAATAATTAACTAAACGTAATAAGTGCCAAAGATGGCTACTTTAAATATTTCGCACGAATCGCACTAACTTCTGCGTTTTTTACTTTGGCTACTTTTCTAAAATGTTATTAGCCCTAAACCACCTGTGAGTTAATAAAACAACAGTGTTACATGGATAAAGCGCCTTTTTAGAACCTACAGCCATGTACATAACCGACGATATAAACTAAAACACATTTACTAGCTTACAATGTAAAAGGTTTAAACTGTAATATAATGAATTCGAAAGAAAACAATATTAAAACTATATTTAGAAGCGTTTATAACTTCGAGAAAAATATTTGAAAGGCAATGAGATCTTCGTTAACATATATTTTGTTCTCAGTGAAGTTACTAAAAACCTAACTGAAGAACTTATTCACTCTTGTGAACTCTATAAACAATTCAATTGTAAACTTTCTCTATTTAAATAATACCTCCTTGTCATCTCGCTTTGAATATATCTACATTCTTTTAACAAGAACAAACCTAAAACAGGAAGCGTGATAATGATGTACTATAAAAAGAGATTGCAGTCTGACTGACCGTCACAAAGGGGGGGGGGGGGTTCAAGTAAATGGAATGACAATTTGAACTTATGGCTCTTATTCTAGAAAGATTTGAAAACATCACCCCATTATTGCGACTGTGAATAGAATAGCGATCAGCTCGTTTACTCTGAGCACATTTTGAAAGGAAATCATTCGCATTTACATTATTTTCACCTTCTAACGATCGGAACATTTACACGTAGGCCTACATTGAAGAAAATGTTTGTTATTTGTTTCTAAAATGAGAGACTATTTATACAGTGATTATATCATTAAAATAAATATTATTATTATTAAATGATGGGGGAATAATCCATAATATTAGCAGATCAAAAATTTAAAAAATTCAATAATGATAGTATGAATAAAGATTTTTCATTTATTATTCCATTAAACTCTTTCTTAGTACGTGGCTTTTGCGGCAAAACCAGTTGATCATTTGCGTAACCTTTTGTATTTAGCACATACGAAGTAATGTAAAATGATGTTAAAAGTTTTTTCCAAAAAAAAACTCATAAGTGCAAATTAGCTATTAAACCTATTATTTTTGCAATCCATTAGTGGTAGGATTAAGTAAGTCCAAAATAATATTGGACTTACTATTGTATTGGGTGTCGTTCTTTTCTCCTGAGGAAGGTTTTAGTTGTCACTAAAAACCTTTAACAAACAAACAATGCATTTGATATTTATTATTTCGCTAACACTAAACACAAAACTACCCCATTCATTAAAGTACTTTGAAAATAATTTGTTCAGGTATGAAGCCAAATGTCATGTTCAGATTCCAACTCATGTCTGCGCACAGACGCCTGCCCAATTAGGCATATTCCTCATTTAAGGCAGAAATACCGTTGATTTTACGGAAAGGCTAATAAGCTAGCGGTTTTCTTTTCACAGTCAAACCTCAATAATGGCTCAACGGATTTTAACGTTTGTAGAGTCAATTTAAAGGGGTTTTTATGTAGATTTATCAATGCGCCTAAAGATTTTAAAAAAGGGCGTCACTAAAGAACAGTAAAAGACTGAAATTTCGGAATAGTGGCACTATCCATCTACATTTGACCAAGCTCAGTTCACTTTGTTTACAACTGAACATGCGGCAATGCTTTGGAATAGTTTTACAGCTAAACCACAGATTGCAGTGTTTGCAAGCGAAGCTGCTATCGAGTAATCTAGTATTATACTTATTTTTAATGTATCGTCTACTGATGTTGAAAATTGCAATGAGCAAACATTTTAATTCCTTCATTAATTTCAGTATAATTAAGTGGGAACATAAGTTGCCATAGTGAATGAAGAGTAAAACATTGGTTTACGTATATCTGTTCAAATAATCAATTCTAACAGAGACCCTTTACAGCCATAGTTGGAGTAATCCCCTAACATTCAAAATAAAACTATACATTCTATGATAAAACTCAAGGATCAATGAGGTTATAGTGGAGTTATCCTCCTGACGATGCACGTTCTAAAAGTAAGGTCACAACGGCTCCGTAAAGTGGCATAAGAAAATGTTGTGTAAATGATAAACATTTTAACTGATTTTCACTACCGTATAGCTAGATTTCTACCACTTGATAGGCTACAGCAGAGCTGACGCACTGAGTCTGATACATTCGAACCGGATGACACGCCACCTGGGAGAATTTATGGTCGAATACTGCGTGTGCCAAGCTAACTTTCCGGTCTGACGCATTATTTGGGCGTACATTTTATCTTCAAGATTTACTGAGGTAAAATTTGTCCAATTCGTTGGCAAAATGTTTCATCCATTTTACTTTAATTTATTTATTGAATTCTTACCAAGTCTCTGCACCACCAAGTTCTCTCAGTATATGTACCTTTAAATAATTTGTCAAATAAGACAATGTCTGACTCATTTTTAATAAGAAAAACATGCAAATTGATTGTTTCTATACTTATTTAATCCGTTAAGTGATTGTTTATGATTAAGACTCCTAGAGTTATAAACCGATTTTCAATTTAATGTGTCGTTAGGAATTAGATTTTATGAAAGTTATACGCAAGGGAAGAACCCTTTATACCCTTGAAGTTTCATATTTTTCCACAAGATTTAACATGGGAACGTCGAGGAACGGCTGATCAACACTGTGTTATCATCAGACTTAATGGAAACTTAAAGCTGCTGAGCAGCGCGTATCCAGTAGTACAGTAAATAATTTCCTGGACACATCTCTGTAATATTAAAAAAAAAAAAAAAAATGGTATGTGATACTTTTTATAATTTTTATTTTTGTACTCTTTGTTTTTTATTTTTCTTTTTGTGTCTTTTCAAATGATTTGCGTTTCAAAGGTATGTATAACCTGATAGTCATACATACGCCATGTTAATGTGAATTAATTAATTGTTTATCATATAAATATGCACCATTGAGGAATGTCAGTAATAACAAGATTTAATATCCAATTGGTAGTCTCAGCTTGTACCAGAGTCTATGCGGCCACTGTTCTGGTGTTAATTAATGTCCACACTAATTGTGATACTTTCGTCATTGCAGCTGTTTGTCATGGTGTTGCGGCCAAAAGCGATTAAAAAGATAATTCAATCCCTGTTTTCTAGCAGTAACTGTTTGAAAAAGTATCACTCTTATTATAACTGACGCCAAATCTTAAGGCCCAGTCCGTCCGTAAGACTACTGTTGATTTTAGCATTGGGCTTATGGACAGCGTTGGCCTTAAGATATGGCGCAAGTTATACTCAATTCAATACTTAATGTGGCAAGAAGTACTAATTAATTAGTTCTACCTTCTCCTCCCACACCATAATATTTAGCTGTGACTGAGGCCCAGGGGGATAAGAGTTAAATGTTATGTGTGTTAACTTATAAAACAACCATTTTTCTACTAAGCAGGATTAATATTAATAAGAAGAATTGGTTTATTGTGAAAATTTAGATTAAAATGAATACTTACTGATCCCAACTTTTCAAACAAAAGAAGCTATTAAGTAAAGTTGAATTTAAATACCAAATCAAGATTTGTGAGAATAGAAGTCAAGAATGTTTGATGCTGATCTCCTCGATAGTGTTTCACTTCTTCAATGCCACCCTTTATTCACAAACAGATTGTTTGAATCCTTACTTTGTTTAGAATGTTTGGAAAAAGAAGTATTCTAAACACTATTATAGACGATTCAGATTTCTAAAGGAAATTACTGTCTCCTCCCTTTCTGGGCAGTTGGATAAAAGAAATATCATTAAAATATAATTTAAAAAAAGTAATTGTATTAGACTACTTCTGCCTACACCGTAGAAATAAAAAAAATCGAAGAAATATAGTCTTTAAATAATTTCAAAATTTTAACAAGACGTTCTTTTCTTAAAAACGAGGTGAAATTTCAACACGAATCCATCCGCTCGGACATTAGAAAACAGCTGAAAGTAAAAGCTTGTTTTGTTATCTTGTACAACGTCCTCCTAGACAAGGTGAACAAAAAACACCGAGTGTTGGTTTATTGCATTTTAGTGTTACTTCACCATGTTTAATGGATAAATAGTGTTAGTTTCTAAGAAACTGTCGAACTGTCAAGTAGGTCCTAAAGCATTTCCGGATGTTCGCACTCAAATAAATTCGCTGCCCAATTCGCTGCCCAAGCTAATAACAAAGTTTGGCTCAAAAGACAGCTAGAAAAGTTAACAGTATCAGAGTTTCCAGTTCAATACTTATAATAATTTTGGTTTATTGCCAGATTTCACTACAGTTTATGTGACATTTAGATAACTTGTGATTAGTTTTAAATCCATTGTATATTTCACCAATATGGTCATATAGTTTGTGTTAAAATCTGTATAAAAATGAAAAAAGTTTAAATATAAAATATGTGTTATAACTCCTCATTATTTGATTACTTTTCTAAAACGGTTTACAATAGGTTTCCCTTTCTTTGTTGCTTAGCTTCATATTGATTATTTACAAAGAGTATTACTTTTAGCTGAGTACTTGAGAATGACAATTCAGCAAGCTAAAAGATGGACAGTGAACAGTAAAATTGAGAGTTTTCAAATTCACTTTATAAGTGTCTAATTTGGTTTATGACATATATTGCGTATTTTGATTTATCATGATTTTTTGACCCCTTTAATTTAAACTTGACAAACATTTACCCTCCCTTCCATTAATATTGCCTTATGCACGAAGGCAAGCGTAACCTAAAAAACGATAAAACAGTTCCAACATAGCGTGGAATAATTTCTTCAACTATGCGGTTGCATTTTTGCGTAGTATTCAACCATCTTATCAAATTAACCATCAAACTAGTTTTACAGTTAATTATACCAGCTGTTGAACAACTGGCGGTAGAAGGTGAAAGACTCATCAACTGTCTAATATTTTAATTGTACCTAATATTTCGGAGATTAATTAATTCGTAATGAACGGAAGATTGAACATGATTAACATTCACCTGCTTTCTTGAAAATTGATGCAATTTATATCGGGCAAGCAAAAATTGAACTTAGATCGACGTTACTAGAAATAGACCTATTCCTTTATTATTTTGAACTTCTTTGGCTCGCTAAATAATCAATATCCTAATTTCTGTTTGAATTTGGTAAAAGACGATAAATTAGTGCAACATCCCACTTCAATGCAGTAAAAGAGAATTTTATATATCATATTAAGCTCAGATGGTAAATTAACTTACTATATATAATATTACTAAAAACATAATCTCACTCGTCATAGAAAATGTTAGTAAATAAATATCAAATATTCTTATTGCAATATTCTAATGTCATAAGCGTTTGCCGAGAAACATTCTCATGGCCCTGCTTCCCGAGGATTATTAATCCTCGATAATTCAAATTACAATGAGCCAATGAAAATGCAGATAATTCACACTTCTGAAACACGTCATGAACGTATCGGTCCTTAAAAATAAATTTTCACACAGAATTATGGTCCAATTCAACAGCAATGGACAGTGGGCAGTTAGCAAGTGATAAATGTCTATTGATTCCACCAAGAACATAAAGATTTCGCGCAGGTGTAGATACGTTCACGTTTCAATACAAGCTGTTATTGTTACGAATAGGAAGAATTTGTTCTTTCTAAAAATGAAATTGCTAGAAACTGTCATAATAGTAACACTACAGCATAATATCATGCCTAAAAACGCATTAAAGTAGGTCAGAACAGTAAATAAATAAACATAATTGCATGATGTCGAGGCGAACATTTGCTAGTTTAATACGCCATGCTACACGGTAGCAGATCATGAATATCGCAGATTTCAACAAGTTGCTTGAACATTCCGCGCAGGTGCAAGATATATTCTCCACCGTCTAGAGACACAAGTGGACTAAAATAATGCCCATTGAGTACAGATGCCACCACGTCTAGATCAAACCTCTGCTGTGTGTCCAGCTGGCAAGTCGACTTCGGTTAGGAGCGGGAACTCTGCCAAATAAAACTGTGGCGTGTACTAATCCCCTCGCTAAATATAATTTATCCTTATTAACGTTTCCGTTTACGCTTTGTAAAATGAACGTATCGATGCTAGAAATTTTACTGCTTCGCTTACTGGTTCAGGTTTGTAATTTATGCTTGCCTTCATTCTGATCTCAAAATGGCTCTATAAAGATGTTTCATTTATTTGATAGCACGAACTGATCGCGTTAAAAATAAATTATTGGTACGATAAAAAACTAAATTTTAATGTAAAACGGTTAATTATTTTAAGGCTTGTTCCAAACCCAGATAATCAATTCACAACTGCAGATAATTATTTACCGAATATCGAAAGGAAATACCCATCCATAATTTCAGTGGCAATGTAGAAAATTAATGAAATAAAACACTAAGTATTATAGAGTATATGGTCATTGAAAGTGCAGAAAAAAAGCACGAGTGGCGTTAACGTTGATAAGAAAATACGGATTGATTCTCTATTGGCCCTAGTTCTCAGTTATTTGTTTTTAATATGAAAGGATTTCAGAGCTCCACTTACTGTTTTTACCAAAACTTCAAACATCTACAATGAAAAAAGTTAAATTTTAACTCTTCAAATAGTGTAAGATTTTTTCAATAATGATTTGAAGTAAAATTTAAAATCTTTGTTGTATGCTGATAATCAAGTTCACGAACAAGTAGGCCATTAATGGTAGTGTTGATACTAGATCAGGATCTTTTCCGTTATACGTATACCACCATTCCAAATTTACCCTTCAAGCTTGATATTTGACAGAGCACCATAAACTAGGTCAAATAATTGTTATTAATCGTTTTAAAGTGGAAATTCCTTGAAAGAATATTTTACTTGCGGTTTCGTTACCTTATCTACCGTTATCTCTGTCTAGACACGAGAAGCCAGCGTCTGCCCGTCTAGCGGTCCCACTTCCAGTTTCTTAGGTTAGGTTAGGTTAGGTTATGTTAGGTTACATACCTAACCTAACCTAACCTATCCTAACCAAACTTACTACCTACCTTGTACCCTGTACCTATTGACGTCTCCGTCTTGAAAGAATATTTTACTTGCGGTTTCGTTACCTTATCTACCGTTATCTCTGTCTAGACACGAGAAGCCAGCGTCTGCCCGTCTAGCGGTCCCACTTCCAGTTTCTTAGGTTAGGTTAGGTTAAGTTACGTTAGGTTACATACCTAACCTAACCTAACCTATCCTAACCAAACTTACTACCTACCTTGTACCCTGTACCTATTGATGCCTCCGTCTGGCCGCTGCGGCGGCGGCGTTGGAGTTGTCAGCTGCCCGGTGCAACCGAGACACTAGATTTACGATTTGATGATAGATGGTTAATGGTAGAATTGATGGAATCCGGTTGTTAATGATGGTTGACAAGTTACCAAAATCAAGCTTGAAAAACAAACCTGAAACAGTGGTATACATATAACGGAAAAGATCCCTAGAGCAAATGATACAGTAACTTTGAAGGGTAAAATTCTTCACATGAGTCAAGATCGACCTATTTTCCGGGTTCATTGACCTTGTACGTCCCAACAACGAATACACCCACACGCAATGGACTAAAATCTTGAGATAAAGCAGACACAATTCGAATCAGTCAATAAAACACGCAGTATTCTGGTTTTTACAGATTTCATCCAAGAAGACATATTCTTTAAGTGCCCACAGTAGTAAACCTTCAATCAGCGGCCATGATTATGCAGTTCTGCGAAGCATGACTAGCCTGGTGTTAATTAGTCATATAATTGTGGAACTGGAGCTGGCTCGTCCGTCATCGCGACGCTACTGCTGTTCACAACACGACAATGCTGCTGCTTGGCGCGTCTGTTACAACTGTAATGTAATTAATTGATCTTGTAATCTGAGTTATGGAATCAAGTGTGTTTGTGTGGAAATTCCAGTAGAGCTTCCGTAAGAGTTGGCATAAACGTTGAATTTAAATTGAATTATGAGTTGTAAACATTGTCCCTGTTTCTGGTGCACCTAACACTCAATAGGCCAGTGTGGTTCATCGTTTAGAGAAATCTCTGAACTATAGATCAAACGGTGTGAATAAAAGTAAATTCCAGCCTGAGCATAGTGAGAGTTTTACCCTAAAGAAATATTTAAATTCGTTGGTTACAAAACTTCGTTAATTTTATTGAATTACTTTTGGATTCATCAGCTTACTTTTGCATTAAAAATCTTGATTCTCAATGAGTGAAATTTTGATTTATTTCAAATCTCTTTAATTTTAAATAACAAAAATCTACAAATAACTGTGCACGGTACTCAAAATTATTATCAAACTTTGCTTTCCGCTTAATCAGTTCAATTAATTTGTGAATATGTATCTAAGGAATACCCATACAATATTTGTAAGTTTATTATTTGTTTCAAGCTTCTGGAACCTACGTCCAATAAATAATTACAAAACATACTTTGGAGGTTTCAATATTTTCCATCCTCTACAAACATAAAATTTCACCTTTCACAGTTTAATATAATGAACTGACTAAATTCAACGGAGATAATTCAATTTAGTTATAGCTTTCCAGAGGCAAAATGATATATCGCGTATGACCTTTGAATTTTATAATTCTCGAATTCTCCACGTTGGTTAGAACTGGTTTCGCAACAACCGCCAGCTGGGCTGACTATATGCGTGCGGTCAGCCAAGCTGTTGCATGCGGGTAGTTTATATCTCTGTCGGTGATATTTATTTGCAAGGCATAATATTTGCGGTCTCACAGTCACAAAATTACTCTGGCTTGAAAAAAATATTTTAAGCCTTTCAAATAAAAGTCAATTTATCACTCTATATTGTGTTTGACTTGCATTTACACTTCTGTAAATGTTTTCCCCAGGCTAATCATTAAACATGATTCCAACGATTGATGTTGACTGTTTGTTTTAGAAAATAATATATTTTGTCCGATGAGTGGGAATAGTATTAGATTTTGTTTGATTTTAAAAGTTGTCAATTGCAAAACTTTCTTTAAAGGGGCTAAAGCGTTTAGTGTAATGTAAAGAGTGATTGTAGTGTATGCAGTGTTTGAAACAAATCTCTGAAATAAATATTTTTATATCTCTGGAACAAAAAAGACACAATTACATAAAAATAGATCATACTGGAGGGTAAAAAAGTTTACCAATATACTGTGGCCGAATGGTTAGAAGCTCAAGCCAGTTTCAAAGCAAACGAGGTAAAAAAAATAGTTATCATAAATTTATGACAATTTTGTTTTCATTCTCTTGTTTTTATTCGCATATGCCTATCAAAACCACTTATGGTTTCTTCATAAATACGTTTAAGGTTCATTAGGTTTAACTAGGATCATATGATATGTGTAAAATGAAATTAAATAATGAAAATCAACATATCTTATTTATATCGGCAAAGGAATATAAAGCTAAGTGTAACAAATGAATCAGTTATTTCAGTTTTATCTGTGAAATCAAAGCCATAATTAAAATAGTAGGAAATTCAGTAAAGTTTTATCTGTTTATTTTTTCACGTATAACTTGTTTGTTTACCTATTTAAATTAGCTATGTTTTACATTATTTCATTTTTACAAGTCTTATAATTTTTGTCTGCCTTAATCCTACTTATGAAGAAACTGGTTTTCTTCCAGTAAAAGTGGTTTTGAAATTATAAGTGACTAAATGAGAAACACATAAAAAATAAAGAAAAAGCAAGTAAAATTTCCATAATTTACTATAAATAAATAATGATGAATATTTATTGGGAAATTCACCACCAAAATTTATAATAATATATGGACGGTGAGTTGCCCAATAAAAATTCTACAGAATTGCTTCAGAGAAACCCCACCTAAAAATAACTTTTAAAGAAGGTATAACTAAATATAATAATCATATGGCTTTCTCTATTTTCCGGAATGAAAAGGTGAAAAATTAGAAAATAGTCTTGAATGTGTTGCATTGTAACTAACGTTCATGCGTATTGCCCACAGTTAAAATAAAACTTAAAAGCGCGGAATAATCAAGATCTGCATTGTTTTAAAAGGAGCTAATCTGCATATATATATATATATATATATATATATATATATATATTATCTTTAATAATTATATAATCTATAAAGTCTATGTCTATATCATATACATTATAATATAGATATAATATATATTGATTACATATTTTAATCTATGTAATAATTGTATAATCTTCTATTAAATAAAATTAGTAAAATTAGAATATAATAGCGTTAAAAAACTGTTTTACTTTCAGTAGAAAGGTCGCCTAAGGTGGCTGTATCGGAAACGCCCTGTCTAAAATTAAGTGGATCATCCGAAACCAAATTTATGACTGTTAGTTTTAAACACGTTAAAGATTCTGGACACACGCGGGTCCTCAATAAAATAAGGTGTTTGTATTCTCAGCTTCTGCCATAAATGCAAATGGGATATTTACATGTGAAATGAACTGTTTTGCATCCGCGTGAAGATGCGGACTCGAGATTATGAAATTAGCGGGTTGGCTGAGATTCAGAATAATGTTTTCGTTTTGCAGTTATTCCGTATCACTGCAATTTTCGTTAATTAGATCAATTAATTAATTTTTAGAGGCTGACTTCTATTAAAACAAAAAGAATCAAGATCTCTTTTGCTATTAGACTAACTGGCGATGAAATCAAGTAAAAACTTTTGTCATCCTGGTATTATTGACATTCGAGTTTTCATGTACCTAAGCGAGATCTACTACACAAAATTAATCATAGAGTTGAAAGTATATTACATTATAATTACACCTTTGAAGCATTGTTTATAAAACTTTTGAGAATCAAACCAAGTAATACCATGTAATAATGAACAATGTTGTTTGCTTACCAAGTAATAATTAACAATTAAACTTTTGAAAACTAAATATATAAAGCCCGAAGTAATCGTAATTAAAAAAACATAAATATGACCTCCGTAAACCCTACACTTGAATGAAAGATCTCAACAAGAACAATAACCCAGGAAAAATAAAATTTTTTATAAACTTTCTCCTAAGGGCACAATTATAAAGAGAAGGGCTGAACAGCTGATGGATTTGTTTTCATTTACAATTATTTGTTTGCTGTTTCCAGCGAATCGGGACACCATCAGCCGGTGCAAGGTGCAAGGTGCCGGTGCAATTATTAGCATGGTGTAAGGAAAAACACCATGATTATTAGTAGGTTTCTAGTATTTTGAATAAATATTGAAAATATTTATTAAAAGAAAATACATCCAGTGAAAATATTCCAACCTTCACCCCATGAAAGTAGGGTGACTCTACCACGTATCTTCTAGGTAATGGATGTTTCAGGCGAACTTCCTGAAACACTTTAATTTGGCTAAAAATTTAAGAGATATCTTTTAGTTTCTAAAGGTTTCAACTTTTAGTACCCCTACAAATAAAGGAATATCTTTTTATTGTGCATGATGTTCCTCTTAATAATGCGTGCTACGGTTGACAACCGTAAGAACAAAAGAAAGAGCACACTAGTTTTACTACTGCACTTAGAGTGCCTCTTAGCGGAGGGTTATTTTAGGACGCTACATAAACTTTTAGTAGGATTGTTTTATGTTATAAATTTAAAACATCCATACTAAACCAAATGGAAGTGTACATACTTAATGTATTCAAACTTACAGATTTGTACAGACACACGAAAAGTATTTTATTTTTACAAATTTACAACTTAATTTATGATAAAATATCATAAGAATAATCAATTACGGATAGGTACAAAATATCTATACTTCAAGTTTGTTATTGTTACTTTTCAATCAGAGAACTTCAATTCAACTTACTCGAAATTTAATAAAGCTAAGAAGTTCAGTCTGACGCAGATTGTGATTCAATTACTTACTTTGATAGCGACATTTCTGAGCAATCTGATCTGATATTTTACGTTTTAGTTAGAATAACGTTTTGGAAAATAAAATCATCAAAAGTAATGTGTTTCCACTTAAATAGCTGGCCATACTTTGGTATTGCTAGTGTCGCTGACACATATTGTCGTGAAGTGTGCTGTATTCTGGAGATAATTTGTAAAAATAACTATTCTTCCTCAAAAGATTGTTTAGAATAGGTGGTAATGTATTGTTATTGGTTTAGCCCGTCCCTATCCCATAAAACTCGTTCATTGTTGTTGATTGATGTGATTAATCTGTAACTAATTGTGATTAAAATTATATAAACTTTCATAAGGTCCTATAATTAAGCGTAAGAAATTGAACACCTCGAAGAACAGTCGCTTCCTTAAAACCTTCCCTGGGAAACCCCATGACTGGGAGAGAATGAGACATACCGGATTCCATTGCAATTGGCAGAACTCTTGTGATAATGGTATCTGAGTTTCATACTTTAGGTTTTCAGCTAAACTTTCCTTAATATTTAATTACAAATAAAACAATTAGCTCTTCTTCATTTCTATTCTTTTGATAAACAACTATTACAAAACTAAAAATGTAAGATAATTTATAACTTAACTCTTGATGGTATGATTTTTTTGGTGAAAGTATTATTATTATTTGATTTTTCGCTACTCATCACTAAAACTATAAAAAAACCAAATAAATTCAAGAACGATATATTTCGGTCTTGTTTCAAACACCATCATAAGTCAAATTGATAAGGTTATAAAAACATTTACATTTTAATAAATAACGGATGATTAAAAACATATGATATAGACTTTAAATTTAGAACTGGATAATATTATACTGGTTTTATAGTAATGTAATATAAAAAATTATATATGTATAAAACACTTTTTATGAATTAAATTGTTTTTTGACTTCTTCTTGTATAATTGGTATATATATTTGGCTAAATGTTGCGCTTGGCTGAGAAATAGCATCCTTCTCTATCGCCATACATGCTGCTTCTTTTATTAATCTTGTTTTCCATTTTTATTCTTTGAATATTATTTTAGCTGCTGACCAGTTTATTTTATGCCCTTCGGAAAAAACATGCTCACTGAGCTTTGAAGTATTTTCTTGTGCTCATCTAGTCATCTCAAAGGTCTTAAGGTTTGTCCGTAGTAATTTTTGTTACATTCGCACAGAATTTGGTAGACTACGTTCTTCGTTTGTTGGTTTTCTTTATGAGGCTTAATCCGTGTCAGTTTACTTCTTCTATAAGAAAGTGCAAAACATATAAACACATACTCATACTTCCTAGCTAAAACACCAAAAAAACTATTACAAAACTAAAAATGTAAGATAATTACATTAGAACACCTCCCCCCACCGTGTTAGCAGTTTTTTTAACAAACGCTTCTATAAGCAGTTGTTGAAAAAACTGTCCTTATTCCAAATTTACTTTTGATTCTTTTTATTTAATCAGATTTTCCCCTTATGTAAGGAATAGAAACGAGATTAATAAAAGAAGCAGCATGTATGGCGATAGAGAAGAATGCTATTTCTCAGCCAAGCGCAACATTTAGCCAAATATACCAATTATACAAGAAGAAGTCAAAAAACAAATTAATTCATAAAAAGTGTTTTTATACATATATAATTTTTAACATTACATGACTATATAACCAGTATAATATTATCCAGTTCTAAATTTAAAGTCTATATCTTTTTTTTTTAATCACCAGTTAGTTATTAAAATGTTTATGTTTTGATAACCTTGTCAATAAGACGATATATGGTCTTTGAAACAAGACCGAAATATATCGTTCTTGAAACTATTTGTTTTTTGTATAATTTTAATTTTAATGATGAGTAGCGAAAAAGCAAATAATAATTTATAACTTCTGGCAGATGACTAAGTAGCTTAATATAGCAGCTGCTAACCAGATAACTATAAACAAACTTATTCATACTCTTAAATTATACACGGTTCCATAAGTAAAACAACCTTGTAGTGAATTGTCGTTCAACAGAGAGGAACAGACTGATAGAGGTTATGCAAGCTAATTAATTCCTTGCCTCTTTCTTCCTGACGTTTGCTTTGCTTCTAATTTAGATTTTCAAATTACTTGTTGAATGACTCATTAGTTATATATACAAACTTTTATTTCTAGGCTCAATATTTGATTATTTTTGGTAAAATTTAATGCCAAAATTTGCTTCGTTATTGGCATGTAAACTAAAGAAAAAATTAATTAAACGTAAAGAATTTGAATGGAAACACATTTTAACTATTAATACCAGAGGTCGCATAGTGATCGAAATTCAGCCAACAAAGTTAGGTTACCTTTTCACTTCTTCCAATAAAACATTTGACCATTATTTAGTTTAAATATTGTAGTTATTCCGTAGTCAAAGTACCCATGATGCGCATGGTAATTTAAAAAATTTCAAATTTTTTCTGCAAGCCTGAAAGAGGAATGCAAAATATAATTAGATTCTACAAATTTACAAATACCTTTCTAACGGGGTTTTTTTAAAGGAGCACACGAGCTGATAAAAAAGTAATACAACAATAATGCTCGCCTATAAACATATGTAAATAGATAGGGACTGAAATAAAGATAACTAAACTAACCGTTTATAGACAGTGCCGTGACAATAATCCATACTAGAGCCATCTGTCCGGCGATGTAGGGTTGGACCACGATGTAGTCGGCGATGTAGCGGGGACGATGTAGTCACAGACACCGCGCGGGCCCGGCACCAACTGATAAATACATGCGATGCTGCGAGGCGGCACGCCCCCCCCCACCGTGTGCCGCGTTACACTCGATTATTGCTTTGGTTTAATCCTCTCGAATCTTGATTTTACTTATTTTCCGAAGGAAAGAAACTGTATTATAACCTCGGAAACATCATCTATGAATATATAGATGATGCTATAAACAAACTAATAAGAGGCAAGCATGATTTTTTGTGTTATTTTTTCTCAGTCTCTGGGTAACTTAGGGAAAATCTAAACACACCGTTAGAAAAGTACTTTCCTGTAAATGTGCACAATCCCATTTTAATTAAATATAGTTTTGAGAACTGTGGAAAAATTAATTTTAAATTATAAGATTTGCCATGTTGGTTATGGAATAAAAAAAAATGTAGGCCTGCATGTGTTGTTAGAGCAATGAGTAAAACCTAAATATTTTCTGGTTGAATTTCGACCACAAGGTGATGTTGTACAGAAACATTAGTCTTCAAGTAAACTACAGTAGTTTACTTGAAGACTGTTTGAATAGGCCTCGACTGCAGTAACTGCAGTCGAGGCCTATTCAAGCAGTAAAGTCTAATAATCAACAACGACATGGGTAAAAACGGATAGACTAATGATCAGTCGACAGTCGACGTTAAGAATCAGGTACGTGAAGTTGTGAATTTACTTGTGCCGCCTATGCGTGTCTCTATGGAGGGAAACTGCTTTCTCCTGCCCTGCGTCGATGTACTTATCACCGCTATCGTATATCCTCAAGTCTTCAATACTGTTCAATTAATAGTAAGTGCTATAAGGCGGGTTGGTAACAAATTTATAGATGGAGTATTTAACTCTGAGGTTCAACTCCAAACTTCCTATTGAGCATGGAGCTTCAGCAACTAAAAGCTATATGGTTGCAAGTCAGCCACAAATTTAAGGGGAATCTATTATAGTGTTGTAGTAAAGAGTATTCGTCTGAAACGCTGAACAAGTGTTAAGTAATCAAGTAGTCCTTTGTTGTACACAAAACTCTACAAATCTTTCATGTCCAGGAATGAAGCGATGAATAATAGGTTAAGAACCTAGCCTCTGTTATGAGATATAACATAAATGTTTTTGAAACTGTGATAATTTTTTCTCTTAAACGATTGCTTGAGGTTCCCTTAAGACTGGTTAAGACAACCTTTAGCCCTACTTTTTGGGGTTTCCGAAATCCTATTGTCGTCCTATCAATTACTTTTGAGTTTTCACTATCCTTTACTAAGTCATTGGAAACATTTTTAGCAACTGCATCCCTGAAATAAACCATTCTTTGTGTTATTTTGGAACGGCCTTGCCCAATCGTAAATGCTTGGTCAATCCACTTATTATATAATTGGTTGAGTTTAAAACACTTTTGAAAATTAAAATCCTGTTAATTTATTTGTAGCCTATACTACCTCCAATTTCAAACTTTTACAAGGATAAGCATAAAAGTAACTTTTATGCTTATCCTTGCTTTCCTTAGTAACTTGGTTACAAATGATTTAGTTTTACGTTAAATGTCCAATTAAGAATAGTACTAACAGGTAGTAGTAATAATAATAGGTATCTTTGTATCAGCTTTCGATAATTTCCGCTAGGCCACTGAAAAAATCGTAAAGTTTCTATTAATTTATTAATTGTTTCAAAGCATTTGTCCGTTTCTCCAGAGCAGCCCTCGTGATAACGTCAAGATTTTTCTCTAAATTATCAGGCATTGTAATAAATCGTTATCAATGTAACAAGATATGAAAAACAACCATTTTTAAGAACTATAAAAGAACATTTTTACTTCTTTGTCATTTTTGAACTTTTATCTATTGAATTTCTAAATATCTACAAAAAACAGATGTTATATAGTAGCAAATGAGAACAAAAATAAGTAATATTGTTCTGTGCTGCAAAATGTAGTCAAAATAAAAAGAAGGTTGTTAATTATTAGGTCATGCGTTTTCTATAAAGCTGTATTACATTCATACCAACGCATGTAATAGGCCACCAGTTGCAACATTTTACATATAATTAAAAAAATATTTTTTTAATCAACAATAAGTATTATGGACGATATGTCATAACATTTATAACCTTTGAATTACTTTACACTCTACGTATAAAAACAAAAAGCTATAAGATTTTTTTGGAATTTATACAGCAGAAGTAGTCTTCTTCCTTAAAAATATCAAAATTCAATCTATTATGCGATTTCATATACCAAAATAATCATATGATATTAACTGATATTAGTAAGTAATTATGATATTAACTGTAGCAGCTTTATGAATGTTTTTTATTCCATGCAAATAGGCTAACACAGAAAATAATGAATCTTTACAATAAATCGACAAAACACCTGCTTTTAATTAGAGCAGCTCGCGTTATTTAAGACTGGTTGCGTAAAGAGGATAATCTAGGAATTATTTTACACTTTAAAATACCTAGCAATATTCTTAAGGCGTTTGCTGTTTTTCTCTGGAAGTAACTGAGAAAAAACGTCCAAAGTTACACAACAAGATTATCGGGATTGATTTAATCTGTTAAACGATAGGGGAGTGTTACAAGTTGCTCTGGGGAACAAGAAACGTTGAGCTGGGGACAGGAAAAACTGTTTATCAGAGTGATAACTTTCAGTATTTTTAAATTTACATGTACTTCAGTTAAGAACATGTCTTAAGGCTTACAAAAATATACATTTATTTTTATAAATATTTCAGATTATTTAATGATATTCAATATTATTGAACTTTATATTTAAATATGTTTAAACGAATGTATCTGTAGAGCAGAGTAGACTAAAATTTCAAAAACCATCGCTTACTATAGAAATTTTCATTTAAAAAAGCGTTTGAATTGTGATTACATTTAGTGACATTTCAAAAGGCATCATAGTGTTCACATATTTTAAATCCTCCGACTAAAATACAGGGTGTTTTTTTTTTTAACACAACCCATTTTTAAGATTGAATAATGCACATATAAATATTAAATGAGTGTTGTTTTATTGATCTTTACATTTTATACAACCTATTATTTAAATTTGATCACATTTAGTTTACATTATGTGCTCAAACAGTCCGCCATTGGCATTTGAATGAAGTAATGCTCTTTCAGTAAAATTCCGGAACACGTGTTGTAAAGTGCCTCTTTGAATTTCTTGCATTAAATTTGTTATATCTGTTTTGAGGTGCTGAATATCCTGTGAATTATTTTCGTAGGCCTTACTTTTTATGTATCCCCAAATAAAATAATACAGTGGGATCAAATCTGGGGACCTTGGAGGGAAATAATCCTTCACCGATAAAATCAAGTTTTGGGTTGCGTTTTTAATGTGTGTGTCTTTAAGCACGATAGCTAGCGTAAAAATGGTCCGATCTAAATGAAATTTGTCACACACATGTAAAATAGAGATTATTCTACGAAAACAATTCACAAGATATTCAGCACCTCAAAACAAACATAACAAATTTAATGCAAGAAATTTAAAGAGGTACCTTACAACACGTGTCCGGGAATTTGATGGAGAGAGCATAAACTTTTACAAATGCCAATGGCGGACTGTGTTTACCAACGGCGGATCACATAATGTAAACTAAATGTGATCAAACTTAAATAATAGGCTGTATAAAATGTAAAGATCATTAAAAATACTCATTACACATTCATATGTGGATTATTCAATCTTAAAAATGGGTTGCGTTAAAAAACACCCTGTATTAATGTTAATAAAATTGATATTAGTTTGAAATGGTGTCACCATCGCAGGTGCCACTCTCACTCTCCCTCCCCTCCGTGAGGTGATAAACTCGGTGATAACGCTGCCAAGGTGTCGCGCCGCGCCGCGACGCCGACGTCTAGACGTGACGTCGATCAATGAATGGTCACGCACTTGCAGCGACGACGCGACATGCTCTGCAGTCAACTGCCATTGCAGCCTGGCTTCGGGCTACTTGATCAGAGAATCAGATTCACAAACAAATAATTAGAGATATAGCAGATTTAATGATGAAAAATGATTGAAAGTTTTGTTTGAAGTGCAGCAGAATGAAGTATCAAGTTCATGGAAGTCAAAGTTCCATGAATGAAGAGTGGGTCAGACTCAGTGGGTTAGAGTTTTATGTATTTAATTATCTAGATAGAATACGGATTGATGCAATCCGTTAGTATTTTTGTAATTTGATAAACATAAAAAATACCAAAAAATACTATACACTTTGCTAATGGGGTCACCCTATCACCTTCGCAGGTGGTTTAGTCACTCAAATAAAAAAAACAATATTTTACAAAAAAAATTAAGTTGGTTTTGAGTTTTATTAAGAAAAGAATTTTATCTATGTACTATTTACTTATATATTTGTGTATATGTATAATTCTATATAAGTACCACTTACCCTTAAGCGGATCCCTGTGACTACAAGGATGAAATTTTCCTCAAGGACTAAAATGTTCCTCTTTGCTTTTTGTACTTATAATAGTAGGTGCTCACTAATAGACAATTTTATTCTCTGAGTTTTCCATTTCTCAAAAATGTCAATGTTAACGTAAATTGAGTATACATACTCTAAAACTTCCATGGAAACCTTATTGAGGAGAATTTAAGTGAAGCAATGAAACAAAATCAAAGGATTGACGAGCCGAATCATAAGTCCAATTTAAGAACTTCCCTTGGTGAAACTGGGATCATCGTTTTTTAGTCATATACGTAAAATTAAAATGACTCTATTATGGACATCAAACATTTTATTATTTTTAAATAGGAGTTATAAAACTCAAAGTAATTGCTTTTTGTTGAAAAACATTACTCACATAATGTTACATTTATCATTCTTTCATGTTACCATTAAAATAAAAACTTGTATCTGCAACTGTACTGTGACATGGTTTTTGCATTGAACACGAAGCAGTGTTGTTCTGCTACGAAAAATAAACTGTGTTGTTGAATATTTATTTCACTGAAAAAATTAGTTTCATATATGGTTTGAGAACGAATATGGAAAAGGTGTGAATTATAAAGAAGTGGACTTTTACAAACATTTCTCGATATTGGCATTTCTTTGTCGACATTTTCAATTTCTCCTTATAAAATATTCGTTTGTGTCAACACATGGATTAAATATTAAATATATTTTTTGAGCGAAATATAATATATGCAGATATTTGTTTACTAGTCAAAGCAAATTAAATTGATTATAGAATGTTTTGTTTTGTTCTTACTTGGTTTTCTATCCGTCCGACAAAATGTGTTTTATAAATAAACTTATAACCAAAGTTTTAGTTTGACCAAAGCTTTTAGTAGACCCTGTGTGAGGAAGAAATCAAATATATAAACATTTGAACATTTAGTGTATTGGCAAAAAAACACAGCATGCCATTAAACAGCTCAAAACAATCGACATTTTTAGGAGAATATAGGTCCTATCTTGCTTGGTTTTCTGTATATCCTTCAATATGTATTTGTTAAAATATTTAAATAACTAAAATTGTATATGCAGGAGAAACTTCAAGTACAGTTATGTATTTTAGGACGGGAAACAATTATGCCAAAAATTAATTTTTCTTCCTTTTGCCATTTCAAGAGGGCCTTTTAAAATAAAGTTTTTAGAACAAACAAACCTAAAATCTTAAGATCAATATTTTAATGCAGAATAAATTTAAATGCTATTCAACCTAAACACAGGTTTTCACTACATAGCCTAAACAGAAAATGATAAGTAAAGTGGCTTAGTTAATTACGGATACAAATACCTACTCATAAATTGGTTTAGAGGAAGACATATCGTCCACGGGTATAGTAAGAGGGTAAATGTATCGTCATAATTCCAAAATCTGGTCAAAACCGGTTTGATTTCGCTGGCCTAGGCGGTCAGCTCCCAGCTCGAAATATTCTATTTCAAAATAAGATTCGTGATTAACGAAGGAATCCCGTTTATCCGTATATGCCAGAATATTAGCATAAAAACAAAGTTCAATCACTCTGAGGTGTTTAAAATAGGTTGGTTATAAAAAGCCAACCACCCGTGATAAAAGCACCCTTAATTCTAATGGTTATTTAAACTTTAATTAACTGAATTATCTTTTTATTGATGCAAGAAATCTCGATATGGCAAAAACCATTGAGCATTTAATGGTGTAAACACTTAGCATTGAATTGGGAAAACCCCTTGCCGATTTAATTAGTACCCTTTTGAGTGTCCAGAAATATATTTTCTTTTGGGAAACGTAATTTAACTACTATATAGGAGTTTTAAAGGTTTTTTTTATCACAGTGGAACGGACTGAAATATTTTGACTGTGTGGGTTGTGCGTCTCATCATTTGTTACAAACGTTCAATTTTACAACCTCCCAAATCCAAACAATAACAAACGAATGTTCTATTTTTGCTGAGCTACACACTATGTTTCTACTTTGAACTCAACGTTTCGAGTCTTTTGCATGTCCATAAGCCTTACCTTGGAGATATTGAGCGCTTAAAGGTTTGTATCAATAACATGTTCAAAGATAAAAAATGTACATATTCAATAACAAAGATAAAAAATGTTTATAAAACTTTGCTTGGATTAAGAATGAAAAAATTACCTTTAGTTAATTTATATTTTATTATTTCTGTAGGGTTCAAAGAAATGTAGGTATTGGTTCATATAAAACTTTTTTTAAGTCCCCGTAGACGCGTTAAAAAACCCCATCTCTGAATAGGAGTTCCTCATCCTAATCCAATAGTCCTCAATATATGTTCATGCTCAGCACACCAAGATTGAATTTCTCATGTAACAAATTCTAATGCAAGTAAAGTTGTTATAATACTAAAATTGCTAACTGAAATTCGAATAAGGTTTTCATTGATTGATAAATACATAAACAATTAAACATGAATTCATGAATACATTAGTTTTCATTTATTGTTTATATCTAGTTAATCTACAAAAGTACATGATCAATCTTGCAAGTTTTACTTTACATAGCAATACAGTTTGGTTACCTACATTTCAATTTTTCCGTTAGAAGCTGGCGCTTGAAGCGGAAACTGAAAGAATTGCCAGGAGTGAAGAATATTAACAGTAAATTGGCTTGACAACAAAGAGGGTGTTGGAGGTAGAATTAACCTGTTGCAATAAATTATTGTCTTTAAATTACAAAACACATTTTTATCAATATATTTTTGTGTATTGTCTTTTAAGTAATGTAAAACGAACATGAATATAATTAAGGGGAATGAAAAACAAGCTGAATAGTATAAAGTATATTGAGTTTGGAAGCAGTAGTTATTGAAATCTATTGGGATAAAACATTGTTTAAAGCAATTGATATGGTCCCTCTGGTAAACAAATATCATTTTTAATAGTATATTTCACTACTAGTCACGAAGTGGGACTTTTGTGACGAGTTGTGAACAATAATTTTCATCACGGTGCAAATAAGTAACCAAACTTATAAAAAATCATCCAACATTTCATAATTTAATCATTTTTCTATAAGCAAACACAATACGACTGAACTGCCTATTTTAGTTTAGAGTCAGCTGGTTGAACTGTCAAAATAGGAAAACCGTTTGTTTTGGTACGGCAAAATTTTGTTTTGGTACGGAAATGGTTTGTTTGGGTACGGAAATGGTTTGTTTGGGTACGGAAATGAAATGTTTGGGTACCGAAAAAGCATCTGATCATTATTTGTTTTGATGTAAGGAAATCGAGAGTTTTCGTAGATCTCAGCTGTACGGTAACAGTAAATTTTCGTATACAGAGTGATGAAAATTATATTTCTCTGGTTTAAGTAGAAAAACACACAAAATAACCAATATATTTTCAATGATTTTTATGAATATTCGTATTATTTTCCGGTAATTCTAACATAAAGTACACGTCAGCCTGAAATGTGGTAAAAAATAAATTTGACATGGGCAGACCTCATAGCCAAAAACATCTTTTTAATCTCAAGAAAAGGTTTTAGGAAGGAGTTGTAGAGGACAACACGAATCAACGTGTATATTCGTAATACAAGTTTCCTTTAAATAATAACGGAGTTACAATTACCTCTAAAATAGTCTTAATATATATACAAAAGGTACAAATACACCGGTGCTTGTCATAGTAGGGCGTAGTAAAACACCACTCTTAAGGTCAATAAACTGTACATTAATACTATTTTATTTTATTTATTTTCAATTTATTTTTATTTATTTACCAACGGCATTCGTCATTTCACAAAGACAAGAATACTAAAAGATGGCAAAAACAATGAAACAAGCTGCACAAATGTGATAATAAGTAGAGCATAACAGCAACAATGATTGCGTAAGATAAATAGTGACATAACAACTAGAAACAAAGTAATAACAAAAATAAATATGTAACAATAATCATTAACGAATAAATAATTCCACAGATAATAACAGTAATGATAACAATAACGACAACAACAACTATTTAATATAATTTTTTTTTTTTTTTTTTTTTGGGTAGGAGGTGGAATGCGTTTACGCACACTGAGGGGCTCGTTGTCCCCTCAGTAGTGTCGGACTCCCACGAGCTCGATGTCCCGTGAACTACCGACTAAACCACCTCCCTCGGCACCGAGGACACTAGCCTGGAACTGTTTCACACATTACTTCGGGCTAGGCCTTTGATATTACGCCGCTAGGGCAACCTCCGTGGGGAAATGCTGAGGATTAAGGCCGATCGAGGTCGACCTTTTTCGCCCGAAGAATGGCCTGGACGTAGTGCTGGACACAGTTCCAGTTGCCCTCTCCCTGGAGCATAGCTCCGACGATGTTGTTTGGGCTGACGATCACGCCGATCTCAGATGAAAGTGAGGCTCGGCGGACGTGCCAACGGTCGCACTGAAAGAAGGTGTGCTCGGACGTATCTGGGATGCCGGGGCAATACAGACAGTCCGGGCTGGCGACTTTGCCCATCCGGTGCAGATAGGCTCGGAAGTACCCGTGTCCAGAAAGAAACTGGGTCACGTAGTAATCGACCTCGCCGTGCTGCCGCTCCAGCCATGGTCGGACGGAAGGTATTAGCTGGAAGGTCCAACGTCCCCTCGGCTCGGCTTCCCGGTCGCGCTGCCAGGAGTCGAAGCTGCGATCGCGCTCTTCCCTGGCAGCTGTTTCCCGGCCCACTTCAGGCCTCCTCCGGTAAATCGCCTGCCTCTCCCTCGCGAGGAAGAGGACGGGGATGACTCCGGCGATCACCATCACAGCAGGCTCGGAGACTGTGCGGTAGGCCGAAGCGACCCGCAGAGCTCCTCGACGCTGGACTCGGGCAAGCCGGTCTCGGAAGACTCGCTTCTCGAGTGCGTGAGCCCATACCTCCGCCCCGTACAGCAAGACTGACTGGACGGCAGTCATGAGCAGACGGCGCTTGCAGGAACGAGGACCGCCGACATTGGGCAGAAGCCTACCAAGGGCAGCGACACCCTTAGCGGCTTTGTCGGCAGCGCGCTGGATCTGCTCGCCGAAAGACAGTCTGCTGTCGACCATGACTCCCAGGTACTTTGCAGCAGGCTTAGTCTACTATTTAATATAATAATGAAATTACTATAAATAGTAATAAATTATAGAAATTAATATTAAATAATTTAAATGAAATGACAGAAATAAATATTTAACAGTAATAAATAATAATAGTAATAGTAACAATGAATACTAAAATAGTATGTGTAATAAATTCATGCTCCTCAATCAAAAGCCCTCTGTGTACATTGGCGAGCGGTCACAACAATAAAATCTGCACCACGACAAAAGCGGCGAGTTAGACAATGGACAAGGCTTAGCCAATTAGCGGGTGTAAAGAAGGATATCCTCATTGGCTGGCGGCAAGCTGGCTGGCTGCTCACAGCCGACTGCGGTAGCCATTTAGGAGCCGGGTAGTAAGTGTTTGGGTGTTAATCGTAACGCTTGTGACTGTGTAGTGTCAGTTTCTGACTTGCATACTGTAATGAAGAGAGACTTTCAATAAAGTCTCTTCTTGTTCTTGGTTCTTCTTCTTGTGTTAAAAATTGTTTGTTCAATAATTATACACTCGTATTGAGCGCTCGCAATATTAAAGACTTAGTTAAGAAAAAAAGTGAACAACACTTTATGTACAAGTGTACGGATACCGGGTGCTACATAACTTAAAGATCGAACTCTAAATTGGAAAAAACTATTTGGTAAATGATCCAAATAAACGTCATAATAGACCTACTCTAATAAGTAACATTCATTTCAGTGAAAACAAATTTTCCGCAAGAAAGTTTTGGGGTGGTTTTGATTGTAAAAATCATATTTTTTCTGCATTTTGCTTATAACTCTAAAACAGTAAGGGACTAAAACGATAAAATCTGTAACGCTATAAATATGGGCCCACTATTTACTCTATGCTACAACTTTATGCATAAAAAAATTATTCAATCTTAATTGGATCAAAGTTAATAAGTGTTCTAGGATATATCCTAACTAGATGATAACATAGGAGAAAAAAATCATAGGGTGGGTTGTCAGAGTTTCGTTGTAGTGGTCGTTAGCGCTACGATTACTACAACGATAGTAGCGCTTCGGTAACGACGATATGTACTAACAGTTCTGAACTGCAGTGCCGACGTGATGACTGCTCGGACTGTCTTACCATTGAAAAGTCAATGGTCTTACTGACATGCCTAACTTGTGGATGGACTACGTTACATACAGACTGCCTTATCGACGATTGTGACGCAAAGAACATTCAGACTTAGCAGGTGCTGCTCAACTGTAACTTGTGGCGGACTTCGGAACTAACTGAAATTGTTTTACTTTGCAGATTTCGTGCCATTCCGATTTTCTTTATTGCGAAAAATTCCTTTGAAAAGGGCACTTAGTTTTTGCTATTTTTCAAATACAATGATTTCAATCAATGTATCTTATACATTATAATGTAGTAGATTCTTTGATTGTTAATAATTTTAATTGACGTATTTACTACATTTATAATTTAAGAAAAGCTGGGATTTACACATTTAGGTACCTTAAAGACATATTTCAAATGTTGTTACCGGGCTAAACAACTAAACCCCCGTTAACTAAACAACACTAAACTTTGTGTTTCCGTTTTGGTTTTAATTCATTATATCAGTTTTCTACAATATAAAATCGAATAGTAAATAATACAGGAAACGAAATTGGTTATGCAAACAGTTCTTAAATTGCATTTATAAAAACCTAAAGTAGTGTCCCATATTTTTCTTAAGCATTCATTTTACCGAACAAGAAGAATTGTTCAATAACAATTAATAAACATATTTTTGTTTTATTTTGGATGGTAAAAGTCATTTAGAAAGCGCAACTTTCCGTCGGATAATTAATTTAATAATAGAATAATTAATTTTAATTATAAATTTTTAAACAAAGTGTAACGTCTATATGTGCAGAGTTCGCAGTTTACATGTACAAAGCAAACACGATAATGCACCTGAGGAAGTAAACGCATTTGCAGTAACAAGATGACAAATATTCTTTTTACTTACAATATCGTTATATTAAAATTCCTTTATACTTATAGCTTTTTTGGTTCATCGCACATTCATCACATTCGGAATAAATAATTGTTGTATATTAATATTAATACATAAACATATAACGAGGGATATCTTAGTACTAAGAGAAAATAGGTTTTAATGGCAGTCATGTTGCTGAACCAATAAATACCGTCGCAGCAGACCTGCGTACCCAATAAATCTTTCAAAGGACTTATTTTTTATATGTGAACTTATTCTACATATGTGAGGAAAAATATAGTTTTCATCATTTAATTTAAATAATGCACTAAAACGTATATTTTGTAATTCATGAGCTTTTAAAATGAGGACATTAAAAAGGGCATCACATTTATTTCCATAAAAAAAATAAATAAATAAAAACAAATAAATAAATAACATTCAATCATATGGTTAGTTTTATAATTTAAAATCCCATTCTACGAGAAAATTAATAAAAAATGTGGGGATTCATCCCAGATTTTTGATCATTCTCTTCCCTTATATAATTCTCTTTAGAGAGATTTAAAAGACGATTTCCTGTATTTTGCATACCTAATATTTGAGTAACCAATTAATGTACAGTAATGATTCACAAAGCTAGATTATTCATATTTTAAACTAAACTCTATTCTGATCATTAAATTTGTATAAAATTAATAGAAATATGTTTATTAAGTAAATTTATAAGTTATATTTTAAATTTATAGTTGCAAACTTCTCTTTCTTGAATACAACGTTTTTGAAATGAAATACAGTATTTGCTCGAGGCACAAAGGTAGGCGAAAGGAAAATAAAAACCGAGGAAAATAAAAAGTTCTGAGATGTTTTGGGAATTCAGATATAATATTTTTACTGCCAGATAAACCGGTCGTAACTCAGCTGGCCCTCAGCTTATCTAACCTTACATCGAGCGAGAAAGTCTCACACATTCTGAGAGAAAAATAAAGCTATATCTACCACATTCCAGCTAAAATGCGTGTTTGTTGTAGTTTTACAGATCCTATTTATTTAAAGTATAAAACGTTCAGGAAGTCCATATGTACTACTTACAATATTTACTTTAATATTTTCTTACCTAACTTTAGTAGATAAATCTGATCTTAGTATCAAACATGCAATTTTAAATCGATAAAACATGTTTTATAAAAATACAACTAAAAAGGTTATACTTTTTATAGCCAAACAATATTTAATTGGTGCAAATAAACCCTGTTTCATAAACTTACTTGCTCTGGAAACTTTCAGGTTATGGTGTATGTTATCTTAGTCCCGACACAGACCTTAACACAGCTGTCCTTTCCATTTATCATCAGACTTACCAGGCGGCTAAAACTGTTATGTGTATTCGTTACATCATTATAAAGGTGTCCGGAAATTATGGTATTTAAGAATATTAGAGGTAAAAATAAGAAAAAAGTTTACATAAACATAGGTTCTAAAGTACTTCGTTTTCCGTCTGTGTGTCTGTGTTTTTACATACTGTATTTAATTATATCTCACAATTTTCTTAACGAATAAACTTCAAACTTTGTACATAGACCAACTATTTTTGTCTATTAAAAACTATTTTCGTAAGAAGTATCGAATTTCTACTTTTTACCGTTTCAAAATGGCGACTGTTGTTTTTTTAAGCTAAATATCTTAAAACCGTAAATTTTAGAAAAATCATAAAAGAGAGCAAAAAGTTGCCTAATTCAATAATTTTAATGCAGATATTAAGATTATAATGATCGGATGAATAATAATGGAAAAATTGTAAATGATCAGAATAGAAAAATGCAAATTTCAGACAGTACGTACTAAAGAACCATTTTTTAAATTCAGAAACGTAACAATTTCGCCGTTATTAGCTGTGCGATCACCATAATCTTAATGTCAGCGTTAATTGGATAACATTTTGCAACTATCTTGTAACTTGTATAGTTTTTAAAAAAATTGAGTTTTTTTTAGATATTTAACAACAAAAAAAATTAACGTCATTTTGAAACAGTACAAAGTAGAAATTTGATACCTCTTACAAAAGTAGTTCTTAATAGTGGTCATCCATGTAGCAAGTTTGAAGTTTATACGTTAAGAGGTCCGTAAGATATGGTTAAATATCTAAAAAAACACAAACAGACACACAGATGGAAAACGAAGCACTTTAGATCCAATATTTACATAAAATTTTTTTCTCTTTTTTACCTCTACTATAATTTATTTCAGTATTTTACCATAATCTCCGAAAACCCTGCATGTACATAAAAATAAATAATCCTCTATCAGTTTTCTGAGCAGTGAGATCTTATGCAAGAAGCGAAGAACGTGCCATAAATTAATAATAGCCCGCTTGGAATGCGATATGAACCTTTTGTTAGCACAAATGATGAGGTGGAACGTGACGTATAGATTTTTATTCATCATTGTACCGTGACTTCCTTCTCTGTAAAAAATAAGATATGTTCCGACAGAATTAATCAAATAACGAAAAATTTTACCCATAATTGCAAGGCAAAATTGAACATAGTTATCTCCTTAAACTATATTGAATAAGGTGAAATAAATTTTTGTTGTATAACGTATATTAAGGGTTATTGAATAGAAGGTTGTAGTTTTACTACTTCACCCTTCAGAATATAGAGAGAGAAGTTGAATATTACAGATGTTTTTATGTTCCAAAATAAGCCTGATTGAAGGTATCAAGGCTGATAAAATATAAGTACAAAGTGTTTTTTTAATTGCAGCGCATTTTAACATTAAATAATGCACATATAAAGATGAAATGGGTATTGCTTTGGTTATCATTGCATTTTATACGATCTATTATTTCAGTTTGATCATATATCGCTTACATTATGTGTTCAAACAATCCCCCATTAACATTTATAAAAGATGTGTTCTCTCCATCAAATTCCTGAACACGTGTTGCTCTTGAATTTCTTTTTTTAAATTTGTTATTTTTGTTTTAAGGTGCTGAATATCCTGTGAATTGTTTTCGTAGACGTTAATTTTTATATATCCCCGAAGAAACTAATATAATGTGGTCAAATCCGGAGATCTTGGGTGGAATAATCATTCACTGGCAAAATAAAATTTTGGGTTGCGTTAAAAAACCCTTAATAAAGGAAATCTAAATTGGGTTAGTGAAATAATAAAATATTTTTATACAATATTAAAATAGATACCCTCGTTGCATCAGACCTGCATACTCAGCGAATTTATCATGCTTAGAATTATATTTCACCTAAATATAAGCGATACATGACCTTTTTTTATTTCCTCCAAAACAGTAACATATGGAATGAGTTTGCAGGTTTGCTGCAAGTAGTATGCAAACATTTGGTGATTTTAAATCAACATCAAGTTGATCTGAACTAAAAGAAGCCATATCCAAGTTTTCTCAAGGTGTGTTGAGAAATAAGCTGGATATAAAAGTTTTCTTATTTCCTCCGAGGATAACATAGGGAAAATGTACTCTTTTTACCGCTTTCAATATCTAGGTAACCAAAAAGAGTAATGATTGAAAACACAATTTTTTTAGCTAAATTCAATGGTGCAAACAAAATTTGATTTTTTTTATTTTTCTACATAAAAGCCTTAAACTCCCCCTTTTTGGGGAGGGGTATCCTCCTTCCGGTGGTCCGAGAGGGCTGGTTTACGAACTCGTCCGAGATTACCAGTGAGATTACCACTTAACACGGCTGTACCAAATTTCAGACAATATTTACGGCCGCTATCGAGTTAACAGAGATTTGTTTTGTAAATCGAACGAATTGTGTTTTTCGATTCTAGGATTAGGGGACCCAAGATTAAAAGTAATGATGGTCTCGTGCTTACGTCTTACCATGAGACATAAGGTAATAGCTCATTCCTTTAAGGGAATTCACTAAAACCACCAATTGTCATCCTTATAATATACAGGGTGTCTGTAAATTCAGTCACCAAACTCCATAACATGGTTTATCGGGTCAAAATAAGCAAAAAAGTTATAACCAAGCTATAAGTTATAAGTTATAAGTTATGAGTTATAAATTTATGTCCTAAAATGCATATTTACCACATATCCGCCATTTTGTATTGTTCACAAAATATTTTTTATCTCCGAAGTTTTTAAATAGATTTTTTTAAACTCGGTATGTACCTAGTTTTTGAAAAAATAATCATCATGATCGAATGGTAAATTTCAAAATGGCGGCCGTTTAAATTATCTAAATAAATTGAAATCGCGAAAAAACGGTACATATTACAAAAAATACAAACGGTAACAATTATTTAGGAAATTCAATTTCATCTAGTAACGCCAAAATTATGAAAATTGGTTAATAAATAACTGAGTTATGGTCAAATTTATCTAACGAGGCTGCGTAATTGACCTCAGCAAATGCCTCATGCAACAATGGGCCATTTTCTCTCCAAATTACGCTGCCTCACTAGTTAAATCCGACCTTAACTCAGTTATTTATTAGTCGATTTTCATAATTTTGGCGTCATTAGGTTTGAAATTGAATTTCCTAACAATTTTTACCGTTTGTACTTTTCGTACTATGGACAGTTTTTTCGCTATTTCAATTTAATAATTTAAACGGCCGCCATTGTGAAATTTACCATTCGATCATGATGGTTATTTTTTCATTAACTAATCTTGACTAGTTATAGTTACTTACCGAGTTTCAGAAAAATCGATTTAAAAACTTCGGAGATAAAAAATATTTTGTGAATCATACAAAATAGAAGATATCTGGTAAATATGCATTTTAGGACATACCTTCAAATACACTTTTTTGATTATTTTCATCCGATAATCCATGTTATGAAGTTTGGTAACGGACTTTATAGACACCCTGTACATTAATAAATTACAATAAATATGAGAATTTAGTAAACTATTGTCTGAATTTATAGATAAATTAATGTATACAGTTGAGTCAGGAAAATTTGCCTCATTTAATGCAATATTTCCGAAAGGCGGCTCATCCAGGCGAATCGTAAAGTTTCTCGTTGGCAAGTGTTTTATACTCTATATATTTTTATCAAGCAGAAGAACACTATATTTTTTTTAGATATATAATGTATAATTTAAAGGTTGAAAAAATGGGCTAAAGCAGAATAATTATTACGAATTTTGCAGTGGAATTGCCGCTTTTATTTGTAGGTTTTTATACAGTTTTAGTTTTTTTTAATTCTGACATATAGTTTTCCTAGTACGATGGGTAAAGTAGCTTTTGTTCTTGAAAACATTGCCTTATGAAGAAGATCTGAAGAAGAAAGTCAAGTGTTACTTAATTCGTTATGCTATTATACTTTGAATTACCAAATGAAAAAATGTAGTATGTACTACATTATCTTTTGCATATCATAAGAACATGATTTAATTAAGGTTTAAGGTTATAACATCCTCCTGTCTGTAGAGAACTACTAAATATGAAAAACTTACGTTCCCACATAATTTGCGTTGTAGATGAAAACACAACTGGTTGACATCAAACAGTGCTGCGAGATGTACATGTAAGAACGTCTTAGCGCGGAAATGTAAACTTCTAGACGTGTTGTGGAAACGCGACAGGTTATTGAAACAGTATTACAGCTAAAGTAAATCACGATACTATTTTTAGGGTGTAAAGCGGTGTAAAACCAATAATAAAATGTACTGATAATTTTTGTTACTCATCGTTATTATTTTGAACCTGTTTTATGCTTAAGTAGTCAAACATATTTTGATTTTTGGTTTGGAAATATTTTTGTAATTACAGAGTTCAATGACTAAACCAAAACTTTGAAATTTAATTTGTAGAACACATTTTACAGATTGAATCTGGTAGTAAATTTAACACATAAATGTCATGAAAAGGCATAAAATATTAATTTAAATCCATAAAAAATGCAAGTTCCAAGAACAAATTAATGTTTTGCCCTCGCTGGAAATTCAATAATTCTGAGCAGATTGCAAAATGAATAAATAACGAAGAGCGGTAATATTTAGATAAATTATTCACATTACGATTTTAACACTGCCAGAATGGTAGGATGCAACTAATTACGATGTTTACGTGCAGGATCTCATAACTGAGTTATATATGCATATTACATAATAATAATGTAATTTGTCTTTTACATGTTTGACATCGACTGATGATAGCAGTACATGTCTTACGTGTTCCGATCTTTCTATATTAAGAGTTAACTAATAGGATACACTGTTAAGGCTCGGTTGGCTTAATTTTATCAGCTGTTTAATACTATTTTCCTATCTTTAATGAACGATTTATTAAGCGACCTTTAACTGATGTTTGGTGAAAGCAGGCCTAAATCTTATGTAGTAATCTTAGTTACTTGATGGATAACATTAACTCAATCTCAATGAAATTAATAATTTCGATAAGCACATAGGTTTTACAACTAGACGAGATATATGTACACATCGTGGCGCGCGTATTTTAATAATACTACGAATGGGAACATTAGAAGAATGATAGCCGTGGAACTTTTTTTGATAATCAGTTGTAAATGTCCGCAAAGATCCAAGTAATGACTTGATAGCATTTTTACTGGCTCATTGGAAAAGACCAGCTGATTAATTCGCATGAACATAAAAAGCCCTAAGATCATCGCTTCAGAAACAGACTTTCCTCAAGCTTGATCCGGCCACCTGCGAGTTTATAGGCGGCCATTGTAGCCTATACCAGCCAATAACAAAGGAAATTGTATATATTGTTTGTATATTGTAGTGATTAGAGATATTTTGTGAACTCTCCTTTTATACTTTTCTCCTCCAGCGAAGTTCAAGGGTTGTTTAAAACAAGAAAGGTTATCTGACCATTGAGTTTTTGAAGGTCCTTAAACATTTTCCAACAGTTACTGTCACTTCTCTCGCAAGCATAAACATCGCTTCGATGAACTAACTTATATAAGTTGCCACACGCTGACCCCTTTTAACAATACCAGGAAGACCAAATATCAGTTATAACCAATTTTGTGCATTGTGTTATAGTTTGGCAAGCACAAAGGACACAAAATCCGCTGTTTGAGGAATCTCACTTAATGTTACTAAAATATTTAACTGAGTATTTTTAAAACATCCGGACTCTCTCCTACTAATCCCTCTGACCTAAAATGACAAAATCCAAGAACGAAACTCATATTTCTGTTGACCTTTGGAAGGAAAAAATGATAAATTTGAATCCAGTTTGGATTAGGGCCAGTTGTGATGGAAGCTACGCAGATGTTGGCATAGCGTCGATCCAAGTTGGGCTGACGCTAAATTAAACACATGAATAGACAATCGCATATTTAACCGAGTTCTGAACTTGAAAGTCAATACAGCCCAGGGCTATTGAGCGTTGGTATTGTTTATTCAAAAATTTATGGTAGTGTGATAATGTAGTCAGTCATACGAAATACTAGACCCTGTTCTTAATATTTTTAACTAGGTATTTAGAAAGAACAATCTTGAATTTTACTCTCTAATCTCAAAAGTATCTAAGCAATATATGAGGAAATTTAATACAGTTAGATTATTTAACACACATACTAGGTTTTATATATTGCATTGGTGATAAATGTGTATTAAAAAATTATGGATTTTTCAACATTTTTCAGATTGCGGAAGTATTTCTATAAGAGAAAGAATATAACTTTTGATAACACTGATTGGTTTAAAGAAATACCTAATAAACAATACAAGAGATATTTATCCAGAAATTAAAAACTCCTGAAAACGTTTTCTACTCCGCAATTAAAAAATAATAATCATGGGTTGAAGTTGTTGCACTGTTATAAGTTATATTTCGATTGTATTGTCATCACAGGTAATCTGAGGTGCGTATCGATTGATAAACACGTAAGTCTGCTTAGGATGTTTTTTATTAGGCAGTAAAATGCTTATCCAAGGGCAGTATCACTTTCCCTACATCATCACAAAATGTCCGAAATTTTACGACACTGTATAAGTTGAGATAAGAAAGGCTGGACTTCAGAGATATAAAGGGTTTCATTTTTCATTCCTTTGGAATTTTAGAAATACTTGACGTTACAGGTAACACAACCTTTTATTCATATTAGGTAACATGATTTTTGGATCTTAAAAAGAAATTGAGTCACACATTCGATATTGGTATAGATTTTAATACGAGTGAAAATCTTTTTCCCCACTTGCTATATTTAGACAATTTTTACAGCACCTTGCAATGCGTGAGTAAAATAATAATTCGTCTACCAGCGGGAGTAAAGTGATTAATTTGTCTCCCAGCAGAAGAAAAAGTAAACACTTAAGAATAATTGAAATCGATAATAAAAAAAATAGAGCGCCTCCAAATTTCCATGCACACATACACTTATATTGCAGCTCAATAAATGCAGGCGCTAACAGCTGAATTAGAGGCAGGAATAATCAAAAATGAATAACATTGAGGGCATCTGCTGTGAGAACGTAGCAGAACGAAAAAGTGGATATATTAATAAAGTAGATTTTTATGGTCAGGATATTTATTATTGCAGGGGAGGGAAAATGTTATGTGTATTTCGAGAGTAAAGCATATTGTCTCCCTCATGAAAGTTTTCGGTCACCAACATTTTCACTCGTGAGACAATGTTGAATTTACCCACTCAACATACAAACAACTATTTAACTACGTTTCTAAATGGCACCTCTGAAAAGAGTACATTCACCTAATAAAGAACGTGGTGTTGGAATTATTAGGAGTAGTTATAAACCTTCTCGAAACTCGAAATAATACCTGAACTGCATTTTAAACGAGGGTGTAATATACAAATTAAGTACTAAAAATGACACTGCACTATTAAACTAAAATTGAACTAATCAAACCGCTCTTATGAGAATGATATCTTATGAGAATATCAAGTTATCTTCACTTTCAAAGTTTACAGTTAATTTAAACTTGTATACAATTGATGTACGCAAAATTATATTTCTCCCACGACAACGACAGTTTATAACTCGATATTTCCGAGGAAGTGCCATCAAGATTATTAATTTTTATATAACACTAAACAGTTAGTCGCATCAACTACGGAGTGCATAGCGATAAAACGTCACTGCAGTAAAATTTACAATGGAGATGCATCCTAATTTAAGACTTAATGTTGTCGTTGAATAGGCTTATCAGTTTTATATTTGTAACGGGTCTTTTTCAGAAGTTTCTTTTAATTCAAAATTTATGGAATTTATTTTACCTTTGATTCTATCGATGTTTAAAATATAATGGATTCATTGAAGTTGTATTGAATTATTTACATTTATATTTTTGTATTGGTACTGTTAAAGGTTTGAATTCGATAACCATCATAAAATGCCTTTAATTTAACGTTTAGTGAAGCTTAACACTTAAACTTCTTAAACTCAACTTAAGCTTAACTGCTTAAACTTCACATAATTATAAGTTTCAATAACATTCAATGAAATCAAATTGGCATACTACGCTTTTGTGCAATCCTTACTTTCATTTGGCATAATCGTATGGGGTGGATTGTTTCCAACAATTTTAGAACCCCTTTTTGTCATTCAAAAATTAATAATAAAAGTTTGTTTTAAGAAACCACTTCGTTACCCCACAGCGGCACTATTCCATGAGTTATCACTGCTTAGCGTTAGACAACTGTTTATTAAGACCTTAATGATTCATATATACAAGAATTTTAACTCTTTATTTAATAGTATAACACACACACATAACACACGCTATTCACAAAATGTAGGAATAACAGCCACTCTCTTAACTAAATCTTACTCTACTACCAACTCCTCTTACATTTCATCAGTTTTGTATCGGAATTTAACATCCTGTTCGAATAACTTAATTTTTGACTCTCCTTCTGTGAAATCATTTAAAAAACATGTTACCGATTGGCTCGTTGAACTGGGTATAATAGATTCTGAACTTCTTATCACTCCCCAGTACAGACGGACCTGACCCTATACTTGCACCCACTAGGACCTGACCTGACTGTATCTCACATTTGACTACCGTTTTACACTGTCTCTTGCCATCTTCCCCTCTCTGCCACTCCCATGCTCCGGTTGTTTTATTCTCTAATTTATTTTTTTCATTAATATTAGCAAGTCTAGTTTTTTTCCACTCATTTCCGCATTAAAAAAAAATTACAAGCAAATTTTTTTCCTAAAAGTTTATTTCACAATAAATTAACCTACGCTGACTGTAATATCGGCTAAGCCTTCGCACAGGCAACCTGCCCATGAAGGCTTATTTCCCTGGTTATGAACCATCTTTCATGGACAATATTTTGTAATTAATTAAAATTTAGCCAATTCATACTATTTAGTTTATATTGTATTTGTAATTACCAGCTATTATAGTACGAATTCATGGAAGATTTGTTGATTTTGTAACATTACTGGAAATAAACTATTTTTCATTTCATTTCATTTCAGTTTTCCAAAATTAAAAACTACAGTTTACGATGATATTTTGAATTCAAAAGAACGTTTTCCATTATTTGTTTAGCTATCAGAACCTGTCTGGGCCCTGACTAATTTAAACAAACAAAAACAAAAGACTTTAAATTTTACCTCAGGTAAATCTTAAAAATAATTTAATATAAGCTGTAGATAGATGATTTACAATTAATTTTACAGACAACCTTCGCACACCCCGGTGAATTCCTCTCATTTTGTAAATCAAAGCTAAAACATATTTGTATCACAAAAAACACAAGGTTTTTCTACAGCTGATTTTAGGCTCTCTTTACAGAATTATTTTAGGGAATTGAATGTAAACTCTTCAGAGATTCCGTAATTTTGAACCAAAAAAATAAGTAATATTAATTTTTGGGATGTAAATACAAGGAATTAAGAAAAAATATCCATGACGCTTATTGACTGGGATTGCAATGAGGGGAAACCTGTCTCATTTTAAGAAGAGTACTATAGTAGATAGAGCTCTACTCATATAAAATAAAAACAACCTGAATACAATCAGCTGTTTTGGTTAAAATTTACTTAGTCGAACGATTTACTGCTTTGAACGATTTACTTAGTCGATTCAAAGAACAGTACCTAGTGGACCGAGCCTTGCTCGATGATATTTCATACTACATTCGATCTTCAATCTGCATGTTCTCTTTATATACAGATGAGTTTGTTAACACCAGTTATGGTTATATTTTGTTTATGTTTTATTTGTTAATTTCTTTGCTACAACGGTAACATGAACACTTTGAAGTGCTGTAGGACGGAAACCAGATGTTTCCCAGTATTTGTGACCAGTTCCAATAATCACAAATGTGTCCGTACAAATAGTGCTTGTTTAAGAATATAAGATAAGAGGCTCTATGACATTGAATAAGGTGAAATTCGTACAGCAAGAATAGTATAGCAGTATTCTTGTAATAAAATAAAAAAGTTTTAATTTATATTTTTAGATTTTTTTAAATTATAAAAAGTAAAACCATATATATAAAGTTATATCGTGCCGTTACAAACATGTCACTTGTCGTAGACAAACACTCGAGAAGATTGAGGATGTGCAATGCACCCAGTATATACCTCAGGATTTCTAATTCTCAACACAAAATGTGAACATCATGTCACATTTACATATATTGCTCGCAAGATAAATGGTATGGCCTTAACGTCTGCATTTCTTACCTTCTGTAATGTGTTAAATAGTAAGTGTTCTTCAACTTTATTTGCTTAACTTTTACAGCAGACCATTTTAAGAGAACAGTAACGTATTTTCACCTGACTTATTAATTTGCTATTTAAAAAAATAATTATTATGCGGATGTCAATAATATGTGACTGTTAATAAAACATATAGAAAACAAAAGAATAAAATCGATTAATTAAAACATTATATTAAAATGGGGTTTTGTATGATTGCTTACCAAGTATATGAAACATTTTTTCACCACACTACGACGTAATCACCCGTTTTGCAAACGTCATTTGGTGGTAGAAGCCAGCTCTTTTACGCCAGAGGGCCGAAAACTTTCGGCCCTCAAAGTTTAGTTTTTAAGTGTGTCAAATAAATAATCAGATTTTTAATACTACATAGGGTATGGTGTAGTGTGGTGAAAATTAGCGTTCGCACCTCAGCCGAAAGGGTTTTGCGGCTCTCGATCGTTTCAAATTCTCAACCTCGCCTCGAATTTAAAACACAGGCTCGAGCCCGCAAAACTTCATTTCGGCCCTATTGCATAATAAACTATTTCTAACCGACAACTTACTTAATCGATTCAAAGATGAGTACCTAGTGGACCGAGCCATGCTCGATGATATTTCATAATACATTCAATCTTCAATCTGCGTGTTCTCTTTATAGACAGCTGAGTTTGTTAACTCCAGTCATGGTTATATTTTGTTTCCTTTTCTTGCTCTAATGGTATCATGGGAAACCAAAGTTAAAGTTTTCACTTTAACATATATTATTTTTCGTAGTTCTTTTTTTTTTGGCCAAGTAACTATGTGGTTACTTACACACTAATTTATGGCTTAAATATTCACTCTAAAATACATGTTATACGTCTATAAAACATGTTATTTTGCTAGAGATTAGTTGATTCCAGACATTGAAGGCATTACCTCGGAGCCCTTTTTGAGATAATTGTGGATCCAAGTTTGAAAGCAAGCAAACATTGCTCGTGTAAGAGTACAGGATTATAATACCAATAAATGTGTTATTAATTTGTTTAGTAAAAAAACTGTTTTTGTAGTTTTGTTAACGTTGATTCTGAATTTAAATTGTAGGCTTTCTTGTAAAAAAAAAACAAAACTCACAACTTCTTATTTGAAATTGGTTGACACTAATAATTATTATATGAGTATAGGATTATAATATGTACCAATACATATGTTATTAATTTGTTTGATAAAAAAACAGTATTTTTTATTTTTGCTAACGTTGATGCTGAATTTAAATTGCAGGCTTTGTTGCAAAAAAACAGAACTCAAGACTTCTGATTGCTTGACGCTAAAAATTATTATACTTCCCACTTCTAAAGCCGATCACAAGAATCTGAATTAAAAAACCATGGTGAATTAATTATTATATCAACGGTGGAACCAATAGGTTGAGATAATTGTGGATCCAAGTTTGAAAGCAAGCAAACATTGCTCGTGTAAGAGTACAGGATTATAATACCGATAAATGTGTTATTAATTTGTTTAGTAAAAAAACTGTTTTTGTAGTTTTAAAATCGCTGTCCATATACGAGTTTTATATTGAGAACGATTTAATGTTTAATTAACGTTTAATTTTTATACAAAACAGAATCTACTCAAAAATATAATATTAAGAATCCGACTAATAATTTAAATAGTAAAAAATTAATTCAGTAACTATAACAGCTAACTACTGACATTGATAACTGACATTTTCTACAGTCACATAGATAATGATGGTTGTGGTTTTTTTTAGCTTAGAATCGTGCATTATTTTGAAAAAGTTAAATATTATGTACAATTTTTTACAGTTAGTTAAAAATGTCTGCAAAGTAATTTTTAAAGATCGAGTGAATGAAACACGTGCCTATTCGTTTACAAATACGTAATCAAAAAAATTTGTTATATTGAAAAAACGGGGTGTTTACCTCGAAGTTCGTGAGGTGTGAATAATATAAGCAAACAATCCGAGGCTCTCTGGCGATTAATATCCGCCAAACTAAATCCGAACCGAGCCCCATCAGCTGCTAATTTTCCAGCATTATTCTAGTTTGTGGTCGACAAAACACAGTTTGCAGCAACTATCTGTCATTCGGCATCAGAGGCATCACAATGCATCCCACTCCAGGCAACAAAAGGCCACTTCAATCCATCCAGTGCCGTCCATTAGTATCTGTTTAAGAGCCAACAATTACAATGTTTCCTGCCATTTCAATTTTGAAAATGATCACAACCTGAATATGTAGTCGAAGCCTTGGTTTATTAATGGTCCAGGGACATAAAGATTTTAAACCTTTTTCAAATAAACATTCAAACACAAAAAGTATGATTAAGTGAAAGTGAAATATTTGTATGGTTGAAACAGACCATATAATAATAAAAACCGCTTTTTGCAACCTTTTTTTAACTTGTTGGACTGCTATCATGATTTCAGACCAATCAGTCCACAATTTTATATAATTTGGAGATATTTAAATTTTTACTTTCTTGGTTAAGAAATGCTAGAAATAAACAACATAATATCCGAGATTTAAGTGTGAGACCGAGTTTACATGATTAATTGAAGGGATATTGTATGACTTAACTAGGAAAGAATAAAATTCATGAATAAAACAGGCAATTCATAAATTCATTATTCATAAGTCATCACGAACTATCGGAAATAAAAATCCCAAATTTGTAACGTAAGGAAATTGTTCAATAAATAACACAATTAACTAAATTAATCTACAACGAAACACTGCATAAAATTCAAATGACCCACCATTGAAGAGACAAATAACATTTACGTAAACATGTTGCAAAACGTATTTTTGGTAAACGTTTTGATGTAAAATCAAAACCAGGTACATCTCTAGTGGTAATAATCGGGTATGATTCTGCTCTGGGCAAGACACAGAATGGTGCATCCAACCCAAGATGAATAGAACAAAACCAGGTGGGCCTAATTTAATGCGTCATCACTGACCAACTGATGTAGACGTAGAAAACTCATCAAATTGCTTTTCCTTCAATTGTGTTTAAGTTCATAAATCACATCTGGTGGTAGACGTGAAGACGTCACCAAAGAAATCGCTAGTTACGGGACCACATATTTTTTTCTATTCACCTTGCACCTAGCCATCATTCGGCATAGGAGGCGTCATGAGAAGTTTCCCCTTCTCAAATAACTAAATACATCTTCTACCCATTCGGTCCACTAGCATTTGTTTTGGTGCTAAAAATATAATTGTTATCGGTCCATGTCATTTTAATGTAGAGGTTGGGGATTACCAGAATCTTAATGTATTACGCTGGATAGTTTGTTTGAATATCGATGAACAGGAAAGGTATAATAAAACTGTGTGACCAAGATCATACCCTAAGATGTTATGTTTTGCTCTAAGAATGGTATTTTCTGAAATTAAACCTACATTTCATTGTAAAAGACCACCTGAAACCTCTTAATATTTAGAAAGTCAAAATAAACTTATAACAAGAACTATTAAATATGACTAAACCTTATAACTAATTGCATGCAAATACGCTGAACTAACTTATCCTTTCATTAAATACACTATGTAAATAGATGAGGAAAAATAGTTGTAATAATAATTATTTTAAAACTGGTGTATAAAATTACTTTTCAAGAAATTACTAAAATGTTTACTGTATGTTTTTTACTTATAACGAAAAACTACTCTCTTACAGTACACAGCTATAAACTATTTTCAAATAAAATTGATTTAATAAATTTAATCTGAATGAGAAGGAAGAAGTTCCCGCAGTTGCGGATGACTGCGTTTTAATTTAGTCTTTATTCAATCGCAGAGTAATACTGTTTTACGGATAACGCACTCTTTATTTTTGACTAATTAAGTAAACAATTTATAAAGTTTGTTCAAAGTATATCACTTGTTGCAATTTCGTATTGTTTAAAGATATTACTTCATTATTCTGTGCTAAAAGCAAAAAAAAGGCTATATATACATCAATTTATGAAAACCCTATTAAACTGTCAATTCACAACGATAGACAAATTTTTACAAATATTTAAGTTAGATTTTTAATGTATTGCTTTAATAAATGAGATGTTTTTTGTTTGACTTGAGTTATTAAAAAAACATGTGCCCAAGAAAAGCACTCAAAATAAAGACGATTCTATTAATAATATGTTTACCCCCCAATTACGCATACGGCTTTAATTTACTATTCCACTTAAACAATATGTAGTAGCGATAGTTGACCACCTATCATTAGGTTTGTTCCACCGTCACAATTGGTAAAATAACGGAATAATCAGTATCTATTTTGTTCTTATAGGGAGAAACAATAGTTATTTGTGAGTTGAGTGAGTAAATTACAACATTGTCTCACGAGTGAAAATGTTGGCGCCAATTTTCACGAGGGAGACAATGTGCTACTTGTTAGCTCTCGAAATACACCCAACATTTTTTCCTCCCCTCAATGATAAATATCCTGACCATAAACATGTTTTCGTTCTGCTAATAGTGCCTGTGTAGCAGCGACCATGCATGCACCAGCGATCAGCTGATTGGTGCAACCTTCTTACATGCTTAATTATTAGACATTCTCGCAGCTAATTCTTGTTATTGTTAATCTTACTTGTTTATTCTTTCATTAAATCAATTGTTAGCACTTGCATTCGTTGAGCTGCAACAAAGTGATCCCCTTCTTCATTTTGAATGATTAATTATTCTTTTTTAGCATATGATTCTTGAAACTCATTAAAATAAATATTTTCAATTACATATGTTGAAAAGCTCACAATATGTAAAATAAATCCTTTGAAAATTCGCCGAGTACTTTGGTCTGCTGCGACGGGGGCATTTTACGGGTAACATACAAAAAAATATAATTCTAAAGACACCCACATTTCTGTACAAAAAAACAAAATGTAAAATCAAAAAGTTTTATTATGAAAACTCTAAATATATTTTGGTCAACTGCCAGTCTTTACTATAAAATCATGGAACACAATTCCCATTTCGTAGTATCGGTGATGTAGTTGTCTTAAATTTCAGTCAAACAATGCTAAAAAAATTGCAGCAATAAAACTTTTTTCCTAAATTTAGTATGTAATGTTGACTGCAAGCAGTTTAGAATTTCGGTGTGATGCAACCGCCCATCATCGTGCATAAGGTCATCACAATAAATCTCCCCACCCAAGAAAAGAATTATTTATAATAAAAACCAAACTTACGATGTTTTACGTTGATTTCATATAATATCCATAGAAATTATTTATTTAAAAAGTTTACCAAGCAAGGGGTATGTCCAGATCTAATGACATATGTGGGGGATACGTCTATTATTATGTCTACCCCCACCCATTGACATGATGACAGTGGTTCAGTTGTACATAACTAATTGACTAATCCAGTCATGCATAAACAGGGACATCGTCAAGGCAATTAATTCCATCATGTAAAGCAATCAAGACATTTCTGTTGATTGATTGATAAGACGTATGCTAAGACTTAACGTTATTTATGTCGGAAATGATTATTTCTAGATAATACTAATATTCTATTGTCGGGTTGTGTTATTTTCTCTTAACTTTAAGAATTAATACCTAAACAAATATTACGTGTGGAAATCTACATAAACGGCAGAAGAAATAAAAAAACATAGAAAGTTTCAAAATTCATAGTATAGTATACCTATAAAAATTTAAAAACTGTTCAAACGCTTCCAGTAATATTCTTTATCATGATATAATATATTTTTGTTTAGAACATTTTGGAAAGTAATAGTTTTGAACATACTCTTTACGATCCACCATATCTGCATAAACTACAATTATTTTATTTATTCTTAAAAATTAATATTTTATTTAAAAATAATGTTGTTTACCAACATAAATTTCATAGAAAAGAGTGTTAATTTAAAATAATCTTTTTGGGTGGCCGTAAAGTGTGTCTTAACTTTAATTACTGCTGGTCAAAACATTATATAATTACAAAAATTACTGTAGTGGAAGTGGCTTTTAATGACATCGTTTGAGAGGGTCCACTTTGAAAGACAACGTTTTACTTCAGTGTTTCATATAGTTCTATAAGAATCCTCAGTTTTTAAAAGTGTATACAAATATATTTAGTATCTAATATTTTCTATATATTTATCATATATTTATCATATGAATACATGCAAAATATAAAGAATAATATTATAGCCCAAAGGTAATTAAATAAAGTATAAAGTGAATCGTTATTTTATTAGCTTTGAATCATAACTAAAGAAATTAGTTTTCTTAAAATTTTATACAAGTTTGAACGAAATAAGAAAAATAATATTTCAATGTAAAAAAAAAATACTAGGTATAACTTCAAAGTTCTAGTTCAACAGAATCACTATCAAACGATAACTTAGGAAATGGAAAAAGGTTATTCAATGAATATGAAAATTATTACATACATGAATTGAAGACATTTATTCAGGTATTAACCTTTTGCCATTGATTATATCAGTTTAGGAGACACATGATGACTAAAATAGCTTAATAAGAAGAAACCTTAACTTAGGAATATTGATCTATTATCTTATCATTCACTACCACTTATACTTGTGAAATTGTTTTCATTACTCTGTACACGAAAATTGTCCGTTGCCGTACAGCTGAGATCTACGAAAACCTTTGATTTCCTTAAATCAATACAAATCAGCTGATCAGCTGATTTTTCGGTACCTGCAAACATTGCATTTCCGTACCTAAAAAAAAACTATTCTCGTACCAAAACAAAATTTTGCCGTACCCAAACAAACTCAATAGAGTTTTACATGCTCGGCTTACGCCTCGCAAGTAAGACACTATCTTGCCCCGAAATGGGCTACTTTCGTTACTAGTAGCACAGATGAAGAACTATACAGATTGGCAACCCAATGCACTTTTGCGTGCCCGTTTTTTCGCGCGGCGTCAAGTTTGTTAGGTCTTTTTGCCGCACATATTGCATTGGTATCAAGTATAATTTCGTCAATATCAAATCCCCAGGTCCCAAAGAACAAATAAAGCCATTAATAACTTTGATACCAATGCAAAATATGCGGTAAAACGACCTAACAAACTTGACGCCGCGCGAAAAAACGGGCACGCAAAAGTGCATTAGGTTGCCAATCTGTATAGTTCTTCATCTGTGCTAGTAGTGAAATATACTACTAGCACAGATGAGTTGATCCAACTCTCTATTTGGATAACTATAATAGTAAAAAATAAAACACCATTTGCAGTTGTTTTGAACATTAGTTCTATAAAGGATGGAAAATGTTGGCAACTAGAAAATATACTCTTAATCTTAGTTTTAAAAGTACCAAAATTTAGTTTACTTACGACATGTTAATGGAGTTTTAAGCTTTATAACTTCTTCAAAGTGCTTTGCAAAAGTGCGCCATAGACGCTAAAGGAACTCTTGTGAAAGAACTTCATTTAGACCCCCTTTATAAAGGGACTTATTTACATACTTATAATGACAAACTAAAATAACAATATTATTCAACCAAGAAAACTTGTTTGTCTCATTTATTCTTCTAGGTTTTCACAATAATAGTTTTGAATATTTCAATTTTTGTATTTCACTTGTATTTCCCTTATATTAATACTAATTATTTATTGAGTTAATAACATATAAAATTTGCATCCGTTTTATTCTCTTTCGTGCCGACTTTACGGTCTTACTTTAAAAAGTTGAACAATGTTTTTGGATGCAATTGATCTTGAGGACTATAGAAGTTACACACAAATAACGATTATGTTAATTCGGTATTAATCGTTATGATACGATTAAAACACTATTACTTTTTTAATGTCGTAAAAATAAATTTTTACAATTTTACAGTTTGCAATTTCAATTTGCAGAAATTGAATTACTGTTTAAGACTGGTGTTTAGACAGTATCGTTTTGAATGGGATATGCTAGGAGCAAACAATCTCAGAAAAACAGATGGCTATAAAGGAATAATATAGAATTCTAAAAAAATCGGATTAAAACATATTCGTCTAAAAGTAAAGTGGTTAATAGAAGAATTAATTTATGATATTACTATAGAATAAATATTGCACATAAATATATCACACATTATTTGAAATAATATTTGTCCAAGATACTTAAGAAAAAAACGGGAATGAAAAAAGTTAAGAGAAGCTAGAAGATGATTGTGGCAGTTTAACAATTCCAACCATTCAAGCAAGAGTCTGTAGAGGAGATTTGCTCCTATCTTTTGCTGTTCAGTGAATTCCTCAACGATCTCAGGATTTTATTTCAATGCCACATTCAATAAATTTAATGTCTTAAATTCTGCGCATAAGCTTACTTGTAGTTCACCAAATTCGCAAGGTGGAAAAAGAAGCTATATCTGTAGTTTGAATTTAATAAAGCTCCTTAGAGCCTTCCCTGGCTTCTTTGTAAACAATAATATCACTCTTTGTTTCCGACACGTGACAATACATGTTGTTTTGAAGCTTATGAACCACTCTAGGCTTTGAATAAGTTTGTGTTTCTACAAAGTGGTTTCAGTGCTTCAGAAAATTTGATGTAAAATTTCACAACCACGGCTAAAATAGGTATTTTTAATATTTTCAGCAATAAGTGTGTACATTTATTCAGAAATAAATTTTTAATTAATGTGCATTTCTAGTTTAAAATAGAGATTAAGCCTCTCTGAACTTTCAAAACTCCACACAAGTCGCAGGAAGTTTCATTGCGGTGGTGGTAAAAGTCTTCAGTACATTCTTTCAATGGAATTCGCGCAGCTTTTGTGCAGCATTGGCCTTAGAACTGAGATCTGAAACCTTAAACTTAAGTTAAGAAACTCTAAATTAGGAAAGTCTGAATAATATTCAACAAATAAACGGTACATACTGTAGTCGTAAATTCAAAAAATTGCATGCTGTTAAAACATCCATTTAAACTATTTATTTTCTCTAAGATTGTTATTTTTTCTGATGAAGGGGTGAATTACATTTTATCGAAACTAATCCGGACAAAGAACGTTACAAAATTAAAATAATTAAAATTTAAATGTTATTTGTTTTATGAGCTGACACGTTACTCCTTTATAAACAGGATCATTACTGTTCTACCAACCAACTAATGTTTTACCAGGTTTGATAGTCACAAAGTAAGTATTGTATTAACAGAAAAATTTATAATGTTAAGCTATAAAGGGCAGAATAACTAATTATGTCATGCAAAGGTGACATAATTATGTTACAGTTTAAAGTTTTCTAACCTATCATATATGTGACGTAATTTTCGGGGGTCAAAGAAAATATTCACGTGATCTCCTACCCCGAGAAATTAGTCACCGTGAGCGAGACTCGGAATCGCTCAGAAGGAGCTATTTCCAGGGTTCGTTATAAATAATTTCGGAAAAAGTAATCGTGGGGCAACTCTCGTAACTACTTCACGCAGGGCTCAGAGCAATCGGATGCAACGATACAATTCAAAGAACGAGTTGCCTCATCCTCGCCCTCGTGAAAGTGAATAACTTTGCCTATAACGACGAAACGCCTAAGTCGCGCGAAGTAATCGCTCTAACGTTAGCCCCTGCTCACACCCTCGCTTGATAAAATGTTACTATGAGCAAGAGGCTCACCCAACACGTTTTGGGTTACCACGGGCTAGGCTTAAAGCCGTAGCGTGACCCGTGACTCTTCACGGAAATCGTGAAAAATATAATTAAATCGTTCCAGGGTTTATTCGTAGGCGTAAGGCCTAACCGAACGTTGTTCGTAACCGCTCAGTGCGGCACCCAATTAATAGTTTATTAATTGGGTTGCCGTGGCGTAGCACGTGCTCCGTGACTTGTCGCGACGTGAGTGCAAGTACGAAGTAGACGAAAAATTAAGTTACTGCACTGAGTAAATGCGACTAAATCGTCTAGTATTTAATGCTACGATATTTTCGTGAAGGTGCGAAAGGCTAGGCCTAACAAGAACGTGAATTAAGCTATACGACTATTCGAGAAAGATCGCCCACGACAACCTCGGACAGGTTCGTGAGGACGTAAATTCGTCTAAAAGTCCGTAATTTCGTCTCTATCGGAATACTCCCGTGAGTCGGGTCGATAAACGTGTTAGTAACGTTAAACGTTAAGCAACGAAACGTAAAAGGCGAGGGAATCGTACCTCCGTATCGTGCTTGACCGTCGTCGCGTCGAGCGTCGTGTCTCGAGTCGTGTACGGCTCGGCGGCTGGTCAACGAATAATCGCCACGAGGAGCCCAGTCCGGGTCCTCTCCCCTCCTGGATTTCCCAAAGTAGGGGTGATCAGCTGTTCACCCTGTGACGTAAGAAACAGCTGATCGCTGGGGAGCCAGTCGGAGAAAAGAAGCCCCAAGATGGCTACCCTCAATGATTGTCAACAAACGCTATGGGGTTATGTTTGGGTGATGCAAGACGAAGCAAAGTGTTTAGTAGTCTATTGTAATTTATAACTGTCATTGCCATCGTAAGTAAAGTGGTTTTATGGCGTACAGTGATTTGGTAAATGTTTTATTACCCAGGATACTTCGTAAAGTGGTAAATCAGTGTTGTGCAACTTGGGGTGGTCCTAGGTCTGACCTCTATCCTAGGCTAACCTATAGGCTTAGACAAACGGGTGAGTCGAATAGCGTTTGTTTACCAGCTTAGTCGTTTACTTTTACCCCCCTCCTAAAAAGGCACCTTACATATAAAAACTTTTGTTCGAATAAAAAAATACCGTAGTAAACTTCAGAGTAAACTTCAGGTAAACTGGTCTACCTAGTAGATGTGCACGAAAATTTACGCCCTTAACATAATCCTCCAATTTACTCCCTTCTCTGAGCATCACCTTGTTAAAATTATTGAATAACGGAAGTGGTTTTTAATGGCTTCATTAGACATTTTGCACTTCTTTAACATTAGAAAGTTTGCAAAAATACTTCAACCAAGAATTAAAGAACATTTTTGATAAAAAAGCAAGGAGGCTTTATTTAAATGTTTACTTCGTAAGTACAGCTGAAGAGAACAAGTTTTGTTACGATCTAAACTTCGAATGACTACGGACCAACTAAATATTAAAATTTGTAATATTTATAAATACGATATCTTGTAAAACGTTATAACTTTGACATTCCACTTGAAGTATCATGTGTAGTACTATGTGTAGTTGGTAAGTGTAGTGTAAAATAATGTAAAAAATCAATGGTGATAGGTACAAAGGATACTTGAATAAGGTGTTTAAAACCTATTCACGTACCTCTTTATAAATTTATGTGCGAAGCAATAAAATCGCCGTAAAATGAATGTGTGACGAACAACGGCATCAGCATTTAAAATTTAACCACAGTTTGAGAGGTGGTAAAAAGATCAGAAACAGTTGAATAACGCCTGATTTAACAGGTGTCCTTCTTAGCAACGTTAAACATTGGAAATTTTGTCAATATATCATGAATGTTTTTTATTTTTCTTTAAGTGAAAAAGCATTGCCCCATTGGGCATACATGTTACATCCAAATTTACATGTATTTCTAATGGAAGGGATATTTGATAAAATGTTAATAAAATTAGTGCTTACCTTGTGAATGGTTGGACCAAAATGGACATATAATATTCTTTTCTTACAAGAAATTTAATTTTCCTTAATATCCAACATAATAAGGTATACTAAAAGTTGGTAGTTTTCAAGATATTTGGGAAAATTCTAAAAATTGTACAGTGGAACCTGGATAATTCGAACCTCAAGGGACCAGCTAAAAACTTCGAATCATCCATAAATTCGAATTAAAGAAGTTCTAAAGAATGAGGCCAAAAAATTAAAACTTCACAAAAGTTTAAACCACATTAAACCACGTACGACGCGACGTACGATAATACAAAGAAACGTTTCTGCTAGAAAAAATACAGTAAGTTCTGCTACTTCTGAACTTGATACAAGCTACCAACTTAACTTCGTGTAACATTGACAATTGCACACTCATTGACTTTCCGCTAAAGTGAGTGTTTTATAGGTCCGAGATTTTGTCGACATGGTCACTACACTTATTTAATGTTACGTAAAAACTTTTAAACACTTAAAAACAAGACACTGCAAAAAAAACACTTTGATTGAAGGACGATCGAAAACAACGGAATGCTGCACTGGAATTCGGAAGTTAGTTTGGCTGGTGGGGGGAGGGAGGGGGGTCGCAGTGTTAAGTAGCCTTTGTGTCGACATAGAAAACTGCGCATCAGGTCTGGCGCATGGCTCGTCTGCCGGGAGCCGTTCTACACATAATCAAGCGCGAAAATACTAGTGGCGCTGCCACGACGAGTGCAACCCTTTTCCGAACCCATCAGTCAGCGTTCTGTACTGTTTTAGTTTCCATTATTGGTGTCAAGTTACAAGCGATGTTGGGGTAGGGTGGGAAGCCTGGGAGGTGGAAGGGATGAGTCATTTGACCATTACCTGACACGCCATAGGTCTGGCGTTAATTGTTTATTGAACGTCGTAGTAAAACGTGTTTTCCAATGAATTTGTAACTACGTATTTCCAGTCGTGGAATGAAATTGATACCTTAATTTGGCACTTAAAAAATTCGAATTATCCAAAATAAAATTCGAACAATCCACGATTTTTTAGCATTGTTTAGATACAAAATGCCAGGGACCAAGAAAAATATTCGAATTAAAGAAGATTTCGAACTATACAAGTTCGAATTATCCAGGTTCCACTGTACCTTCAGACCCCACTCCTTCCTCCCGCTCAAGGGCTATGGGCGGGTTCTTTTGATATGTTGACCTTCTAACTAGTCCAAACAAAGCTGCAAAGTCAAAAATTGTGTTCCAAAAAATTTCCTCTAATCAAATAGTTCCTCACCTAACAGAACTGTAACAGAAACCGTCCAGTTTTTATGTTTTTATAGAGGAATTTTATAACCCAGACCAACGGGAAATATCATTTTATTTATGCAGTGTTCAAAGAACAACACGTCATATCAAAGTGATTCCACAGCCGTTGGTTCGACATTGAAACTTAAATCTTTGCCAAATAGACGTACTGACCTACTACCAGGTAATGAGTCACAGCAATATTAGGGTTATTTCAAAAATACTTGTAGTAGCCTTCATATATTACTGGTCTAATTTACGAAGAAACCAAACTAATTAATGTTTTATTTTGCCAATCTTTTTTTGTATTTTTTTCTGAAGAAAAATAAAATACAATGAGCAATAAACAATCTTTATATTGTATAAGTTTAAACCTTTTGTGAAAAATTAATAAATTGTAAACCCTTAAATAAGTTATGAGTACAATTTTTAACGAATAAAGCACAAGGTGTAATGTATTTAACGTTTTATGTGTTTTAAACGTTAAAAGCTTAGCTTTTATCACTCTTCAGACAGACTAAGGCCTCGTAATATTTTCACAATTTCCGGCCGAAAATGACGGAGCAGTGATTAGAGTTTAAATCATTTTTCATTTAATCTCAGGTATTTTGCTGTTCCGCGCTTTTTCATGCAATGAATTTTTATAAAAAAGTTATAATTAGAAAGAATTATGATAATGGTATATTGAATTTTACATGGCACGATTAATTGAATATTGGTTATCAGTTCAGAGTCAACAAAAATCAATCGATCAATCTACGTTTTTATGTTTTCATAATGTATTTTCTATATTAAATATTTAAATCTATATAACATATTTCCTACTTGAATTAACGTGATTATTGTAGAAACAAGATTAACTGCACAAATGAGTAGTAACCACGGTGCATGCTATTAGTTTAAACTTACTTCATGTAATGGAAGAAAATACTTACACCACAAACAGCAAATGGAGCTTTATCCTTACACTGAAACTACAGTAGAACCTCGATAAGATGACACTAGATAACACAAAAACCTTGATAACAAGTGCGCTTTTCAAGTCTCCTTGAAACTACAATGACACTAAATGTCTTGTCAACACGAACCTCAATAAGGAGACTCCCTTGATAACGAGACTCTTTCCAGAATCCCCTTGAGAGTCTTCTTATCAAGGTTCTACTGTAATAAGGAGTAGTGCAATTTGGAACATTCTTTTGAACGCCAAAAAATCGGTAGAAGGTATTTAAAATATACAGTTAAGATTTATGCGTATTTACACATTACTAATATAAAAGTGATAATTAACGAAAACTAATTTTATTGATATTGTATTAGTAGTCCTATTCGACAAAAATTATTCTAAAACATAAAATTCGACTAAAACTACTCTATATATATTTCTTAAACTACTTCACAAGCAAGGGTAACTTTTATAATTAATGAAACAATTAACCAAGATCCCTTGAAAAAGTATTGTGAATTTCAAAAATTTTTCAATCTGTAAAAAAAATTAACGAATAAATAAATAAATCAATAAATTAATGAATAAATAAATACAATCTTTAAGTCCTCACAAATATTGTTGAGTCCATTAAAGTGAATCTCAATAAATTTGTAGTGATTCAATTGAATCTTGCATTAAACAAAGATTTTGCAATTTTCACCATAACCAGAAAGTTATTGCAATAGCCTCTTGGCTTTGGTTGTTCGGAAAGCTTGAATATTTCAGCACCCACTGGCATTTCATCTTGGAGTATTGTTACATATGCAACTCCAATCTGGATGTCAGAGGGTCATCGATGTACCTTTCATATTGTTCTAACAGATGCCAGATACAGCTTCCATTGCCCGCGTGGTATATTTATTTTAAAGTATAATTTACTTGTGTCAGATTTTCGATTTATGATAATACTATCTCTAAGGGCGTTTAAACTGTGGGTGCCATATTAAGGGCTTATTTTACAAAAAGTGTTTTACTTATATCTGTTTGGAAGATTCAAAACCTGAAAAAATGCGCTTGGGTAGTGCTACTAGTGCTGTTAGTTATTAGTACTATTGAAAATGTAACATTATAATGCAGAGATTAGGTGTATTGACGTGTTAATGCCCAAAATCTGCTCTAGCAATTGATTGGTATCTTTATCAATGAGGAAAACCAAGAATGTTACTCTAAAACAATGTTGCATTCTAGCAAGTTACATTCAAAAAGTGTTGTATTGAAACATCAAAATTCTCTAGTTACAAATATTTTACACTTATTCTGTGCAAAATTTAACTTCAAGAAAAATCAAATGCTATAAACCTAGGGTTACCTACCACAGTTGTGGTTTTTAACATACCTTACAAATTCCTTTAAGAAAACTTTCCCAGGGATATGTTTAAATGTTACAATGTAATGTAATTGGAGCTTATGAAAATTCTGTATTATGACAGGCCTAAAAACTACTCCATTTTACTGAAAAAAAGAAATAGATAGTGTAAACAGGTTAATTTTGAAATGTCGGGTCATATTTAAAAATAAACACGTTATAGAAAACGCTTTCTGGAAACATCCTAGGTTAAAGCAAACGTTCCCAAACTCACAGCGTGATCCGTAATCTAAAGTGGTTCCAAAGCTTCAAAACCAAACCTTTGGCACGAAGTGGCAAGCTTCAACAATGTTCTTGTTTACCTATGTGTTGAGATCGGCTTGGGATTCTTATGAGAGTATTTTGTTTATGTATACATTAAATGTATATTAAATTTCTGATATCTGATCTCTCGATAGTCCATACCACACATTAGTTACATCTGGAGAACGGGTTTGAATGGGGCATCTAATTTGCTAAACTAATAGACCTACAGAGTTGAAATGCGGCTTGTACGCGTCTCATAAGCGTACTAAGAGACGTTTTTTCCATTTTTTCCGGAGTCTAGACCTATGGTATTTTAAAGCAACGATATTGATCCATAGGTAAACCTATGAACGTGCCATAGTAAAGTTACTATCGATTAAATTGAATTGAATCCCTTAAAGTTTTTTAACGATTGAAACCGGGTTGGTCAGCTAACTGCGTATGTAAAGTTTCAAGATAAATAAATTACATTTTCAAAAGATTGGTCAGTAGTTATTAAACAATGGAAAATGTATACCCTGCTATAACAGAAAAACAAAAATACCTCCGTTTCAGCAGACCTGCATACTCAGCGAATTTCAAATGCAAAACAACATATTGCAATCCACTATAGCGAGATTTGACATGTTTTGGTAAGGTCCATAAGAATAACATGGGGATTGAGTATGCAGGTTTGCTGCTACAGGGATTGGTTTTAATTCAATATTTAGTAAATCTGAAATAGAAGAAGCTATTTACCAAGTTTTATCAAGATATGTTGAAAAATATCTGCGATATAGAATTTTACATATTTCGCATAAGGTTAACATTGGGACAACGTACTTCGTTTACCATTTTCAATATCTCGGTAATCAATGAACATAATAGAGCAGTGATTCAAAATACTAAATTGTTTGTTTTTTTAGCTGAATTCAATGGTGCCTACAAAAATTCGATACATTTTATTTTTCTATGTAAACAACTCAAAATCCCTTTTTTTTTGGGGGGGGGGGTTATCCGGTGGTCCGATCGGGCTGGTTCACGAACTCATCCGAGTGATTACACGTCTGTACCAATTGTCATTAAGATTGAACCATTTTACTATGAGACCTACGGTAATAGCTTCTTCCTTATAGGGGAAACTCGCTATTAAATAAAATAACCATTATTTCTGGATTATTTTAAAAATTCCTCGATTCCTAGAACAACGAAGTAAATACTGTATAGTAATATAAACAGATAAATGAGAGAACGTGGCTGTTTTACAGCATTAGAAATAATAATTGGAACTGTTTCATCGAGGCTAGTTTTTTTGTTACTGCAAAAAGCCGATTAGTTTGGATCTCACTTCAGTATAGTTATCATTTATTAAATTCCACCGACTGGTTATCAGGAATTAATTATGATGATAGAACCAAACTTGCTAAACTATTATGATGATAAAAGTGCTAAACTTGAATAACTTTAACACATACTACATTGTATACTGTATATTCACTTTACTACATGTTTTAGAACATGCGGTACAGCCACGTCTGTTGAGAAAGTATATACAGTGTGTAAAAAAAGTCCCGGAACGGCTGAATCTTTTTTGAACCGAATTGGTTTGAGGAATCAAACTTTGCACATTCACTCCAATGTAAAAATACTACTTTCTGAGGTGTTTACTGACTCTTGGGCCCCGGTGGGGGACGGCCCACAAGGAGTCGGTACAAATCTTAAATGTAAGCATAGGTCAATATGGACATCATTTTAAAGGGCTATTCTAATAGAGTTCAATGCCGGAAACCGCACTTCAAAAGGTCCATTCGTTACAAAATGGTGGCTGATCAAAAATCTAATAGAATTACAAAGTTTTCGCCTAAATATCGTCTAAGAAATTGTTCACAGCCTATGTCTGGAGAATCATAACTCCGGGATTGAATGTCAGGCCTAGAAGCCTATTTTTTAGGGTGCCGAAGAGGATGTTAGCTCCAATGGGGGACGGCCCACGAGGAGTCGGTGCAAAATCTTAAATCTAAGCATGAGTCCATGTGCACATCATTTTATAGGTCTAATCAAATAAAATTCAATGCCGCAAACCGCATTTCAAAAGGATTATTGGCTAAAAAGTGGCGGGTGATTTAAGTTTTCAACAAAAATACGTAGGCTTAGGTTTGTTACGCATTTGATTTATTAAAACTTTTATTCTACCCCCCCTCCCCCAACAAACCTAAACCTATCAACTTTTGTTGAAAACTTGAATCAACCGCCATTTTGTAAGAAATGAACCTTTCGAAGTGCGGTTTGCGGCATTGATCTCTACTTGATTAGCTCTTTCAAATGATGTGCATATCGACGTATGCTTACATTTAAGATTTTGTACCGACTCCTTGTGGGCCATCCCCCTTTGGAGGTAATATCCTCTCCGGCACCCTAAAATATAGGATTTTAGGTCTGACATATTACTCCGGAGTTTAGATCTTTCAGACATAGTCTGTAAAAAAAAATTTTAAAGCAATCTCTGAGCGAACACTGTGTATTTCCTTTGGATATTTGATCAGCCGCCATTTTGTAACGAATGGATCTTTGAAGTGCGGTTTGCGGAATTGAACTCTACTTGATTAGCCCTTTAAAATGATGTGCATATTGACCTAAGCTTACATTTAAGATTTTGTGCCGACTCCCTGTGGGCCGTCCCCCACCGGGGGCCAAAAGTCGGTAAGCACCTCAAAAAGCAGATTTTTTACATAGGAGTGATTGTGTAAAGTTTGATTCCTCAAACCAATTCGGGAAAAAATATTTAGCCATTCCGGGACTTTTTTTACACACTGTATAAATATTTGAATAGAGCATTTCATTGTTCAAGAGAATATTAAAAAATTACGGTAAATGGTACAAATAATAACGAAAATTGAGACACCTTCATTTTTAAAACGATCTAAATGTTACAATACAATTTAAATCTTGTACTTCGGTTCCTGTTTATTTGTATCAAGAAACACAGTATATATTCTGGCCTATGTCCCTTGTCTCTTTCCTATACCTTGCGGGTATGGGATTTTATTTCCTATGCCTTTCAAAAAAATTCGTTTAACGTTACAAATCTAGTTTAAAAAGGTGTAAAATAAAATAACCCTGGGACTCAAAATTAAATATGCAAGGAACATCAATTCCAGTGATAACACTCGACTTCATGACGACTTCGTGATTCGTACGGTTCACTACAATCCTAAATTTCTTGGCTTTGCGTTGTTTAAAATAATAAATTTTCGTATTTACATTTTCGTCTTTGATAAATTTCTGAATCAGGTATTTTCATTTCGCCAAACGTTTCCCTTACAGCCTAGTCCAGCCAAATTTATTGTACTCTGCCAAAGTTCATAATTTAATGATAATAAAATTAATTCAAATATTGCAGAGTAATTTACTGTTTAGTATGCAGCTCTTTAAAAGACCGTGTTGCACTATAAATCAAAATTTGTTGTGAAACAAGCATCATACATCTCTTCATAGCTAACTGAAAGAGTGGAGGTTTATACAAGTTAAAGAGATAGTTATAAAGATAAATTTAGTATTCAAGGTTTGACTGATTTAAATAAAGCTTAACAAATAAAAATCTTATATAAATATTTCCTCTTAAATGTGAAAAACTATTAAACAACTGAGGATTTTCTAGAGTTATGTTCTTAGCAACATTAAAGAAGGACGCTGCCTTACAAAGTGTAACCTCCCTAACGATGTCATTAAAAGCCACTTCCGCCACAGTAATTATTGTAATTAGATGATGTTTTGAGTAACCGTAATTCCAGTCGGGACACAATTTCCGCTCGCCTTCCATTTACAAATATTTAAATATTGCAGTATTTTATTTATAGACACAGTTTTTACGTAGAGAAAGAAGAATCATACGTATTTTTGTTTTAAATCCTTAGAATCATGAACGAATGATCGTTAAGTAATAGTTATTGTCGTGCCATAACATTGCTTTAAAAAGTCAGTTATTGTCAAGAAAATAAGAAAACTTCAAATAAAAAAGCGTTATACTATTCTAAACTTGATATTATATGGAGAAATAGTAAAAAGAGTATTGATAAATATGTACAGTAATAATTTTGAAATAGAGAATGTACCAATGTGATGTTTTATTATAATATGATGATGAGCTTTTTGAAGGAATTTAAAAAATAGTAAAAAATAAATTGATGATGTAAATCCATAGTATTATAAAATAGAGGAGGGTTCTGTCTGTCCGTTGTTTCGGGTAAACGGAACAACTAAGTTTTTACCAAACCGCCTGAGCTGAAGTTTTGCACAAATGTCAATTATGAACCCGGCTAAATAAAGGCCCTATGTTCAAAACACTATCCTTGGACAACTTCCCGAGGGCTTTTGATGTACTCATTATTGTGATGTTGGTAGGTTTATTTTGTTTCTATATGATCTCTTGTTAATATACCAGTTATTTATCCAAACGCGCATACGAGTAGAGGAGGGCGCAGCAGCTATTGGATAGTGAAATAATGTCAATTTATAAATAAAAAAATAAACCTAATGATGCTTAACATATTATGAAGTTCGGATGATACGCATATAATTATTTACATTTAAATATTAACAATCATCACATATAAAAATGAAACGGTCGAAATGAACGTGAAATAAATATGGAACCGTGGGAATAGAATGGAGTCATGCTAAACATTATACCGTTACAGAACTAGCTTTTATATTTTCATGTTTGATTTTAAAGGGTTAAAGACGATAAACTACGTTCAATAAGTCACTAGCGAGGATGCATCTCCATTGCAAATTTTATGGTAGTGACGTTTTATCGCACTGCACTCCGCCATTGATGCGACTTTCTAGTGTTTACTATTCTACATTAAAGCTATCTTTATAGTATTTCTTTGACAAATGAGGGACAATAAACTTTTATGGAATCTGTTATAACACAGTATGCATCTTTCAGACGCTGAAGTATGGAAAATAGTCCATAGTTTGAAAACTTCATAGGAGGTGTTCATAGTACAGCAGTTGTTTAGCTCACAGTTTGTTTTGACTTTATTTCACGTTATTGCACTTTTCACTTATTGTTCACACTTAAAAAATTACACCTAATCTTTCTCTTGTTCGTTAGATAAAGTCAAAATAATTGAATACGTTTATATTAATTTCGTTATTGTTTGTTGTTGATTTGAATATTTTCACAATGTTTAAGAAAGAAAACTGAAATATTCAAAGCCAAGCAAAACGGTTTATTATACAATCATAAAATCAGCAACAATGTTTTTGGCAATTGGCGTGCAAAGGGTATAAAACACTGTGTTCATCATTATAGTCGTATTGAATGACGAGGCCACATTTTTATATCACCGTGGAAAAATTACAAAGATATTACTGGAAGTTTGAGATAAACCTCCAGGGACATTGTAAGCTCTGCGTTTTGAATATTACATTGTTGCGATTTACATCTTAGCTACAACTAAGTTGTAACTATGACATATCAATTGATTCATAAAAACTACTTATATATGTGTTTATTTATTTAGTAATTTATATTTATAATGTATTTATTTTTATGTGAAATAAACGTTTATTCATTCATCTATTTTTTATTTTTCACTATATTCGCTTATTTATTGATTTTTTAATATTTTTGTTTAACGTTTCTTGACAAATGTTATCGTGGTTTTGCATATTTCTCTTACTACCCTAATTTGTATTAGACAGACAAGCAAATTCATTACTATTAAGCTATTTTTTACACCACGGTCGGAAACATATAGAAGTATGACACGTTAGTAAGCGTTACCTTTTGTAGTAAACAAATGAAACATGTCTCTTTTTACAAACCGCACTGAACTGTTATCACTTCACTAACTGCATAAATTTTATGTCGATTCATATGTCAGGGAACCAGCAGGTATAAAACTGGATGTTTAAAAAACTAACAACTACTAATTCCTGAACAGACGGCATTAAAATATTTGTAAAACCAACGAAAACACATTTGAAACTAATTTGATTTATTATTGATTATTACTATTATTGATAAAATAAAATAGACTTGAATTTATCATTACATGAAACATCAAACAATAATCTCCCACAACTTAAAAAATCTACAAATAAAGATTTAAAAATCTTCCGTTATTAACGTAGACAAACTTATTGAAAATTAGTTTATAATTCATATTTTAGTAGTTTTAAATGGAGATTAATGGACTTAGTCGTATTATGTTTACTGAACTCTCTACCTCAAGTATACCTATATTTTTACGGTTTTCTCTGCATGTCAGTGAAAAAACTTACGAACACAAATGATGATCATTTATCATAATTGTAATTAAAAATTAGTGAAAAAGGAAGATATCTTATCTGGGAGATTGAGAAATAAGAATTTTCTGGAGCCGGAGCGGAGGTTTTCTCTTATTTAATTAGAGCTGTTCGTCTCTTGATAAATATTTTCTCGAGGACGTTATTATTTCTTTTACTTAATTGATATTGTTAATATTTGATCTCCCATTCTCCTTTCAATGAGAAATTCTGAAACAATTTTGACCCGAAACTTTTAAACAAATATATAAAAATAATGCCTTCGAATACTATTCATCTGTCAAGAAATATTTTGAACATTCTATTAATTTTAAGTAAAATATTAAATATTTTACCTCTATGACGTCAGACGCAAGATTTTGTAACCCTTGTGAATGAAGTTTTCTGGCAAAATATGAATGGGCAATCATATTTATTGAAATTAAGGTGACTAAATTGTTCCCGACAACGTTTAGATACACTTAGAAAGGTTCTTGTAGTAGACTACTTTGATGGTATTTGAATTATAATATTAGCACAGAGACGTTAGAGTTTAATAATGAACAAATTATATTATTGAGCTATTAGCACTTTCGTAGTTTGGCGTTTTCAAAGTAACTGTTCTAACTATACATTAATTGTATTGCACTAATACATTAGTATTAGTTTAACCAAATAAAATCAAAAACTTCTTTATTCAGTCAGTAGAAGGTGTACAAAATGGCGTCACAACAATTATTCTTAAATAATATATAACTAGTTAATAATACATACATGGTTGGTAATATATAATACAAGGATATATAGAAGTCTAATCAACCAGTCTAATCAAAAACTCCCTCTTTAGAATATAATGGTTTAGAGATCATTAATGTTTCAAGTTTATTTTTGAATTTATAAAAGTTAATAACTTGTTTTGATTCCATAGGCAGGACGTTGAAAAACTAATTTAGTTTGTCGTACGTATTTCCAAATATTTTGTTTCGGTTAAATTAATTAAAAAGTACATTACTAAAACGTACATTTCTTGCAAATCCTTTATCTACTTAACCCTTTCAAATGCTACAATAGCGTATAAATAAAGTTGCTGTTTACTTACGGTATTGCACAAAAATATCTTCAGAATAAAAATATATGACAAAAAGGAAATCTATAAGTTATGGGGTTGTGCAATATTATCTTTCAATATTTGACATTTTTCAATTTCATTTTATTCTACTAAGGCGTTTTGCTCATAAAATATTCAAAATAATACTATTCATGTCAGCCCTAATAAAATGCACTATACCATATTAGGTGAGAATATAATATATAATATAATATAATATAATACATAATAAATAAAAAGTATATAATTTATTTTAGAATATAATATATGAATAAAATATTATTTTATTATTGATGACCGTAAAAATAACTGATGATACTTACGATTTTAACTAATGAGGCGAAAGCAGTTTTTTATATTTGGCCTGTTTACAGGCCTAAATAAGTTCAATAAACATATAATCCGATTGCAGCAAAACGAAAATCTCACATAATATAAACAGGTGTTGTTCCTCATAAAACGAGGCTCAGGTGACGAGCGCAGGCGGTTGTAAAAGGAAACGTTCTTACTTTATACAATTTACAAAATATGACATTGATTTTTCATAATGATGAATTATTCATGTGTGGAAAAATCATTGAAAACTGAATGTAAATAAGAAGTTTTTCGTGAAATATCTCCTAAGAAGTTGTAAACGTTCTTTTTCATATATTAAGTAGGATATTTTTAATAATATTTTAATGTTTTCTGATTGCCAACAAGCATTAATGAATCAGGTTTGAAGGGTATTACTGTAGATTATCTCTATTTGAAAAAATCACCAACATAAATAACATACTCCTGATTATTGATAAAAAATCAAAGTACAAGATTTTGTAGACCGTACCTAAAATTGGACATTAATATCTGTTTAAAAATTATCAACCATGCTCGAAGGACAGAAGCATGTTTTAAGCTTAAAATGTAGACAAATTACATAAATCCACACCACCCCGCGAACCACACTCCCCCCCCCGCGTAAAGTAGCTTTTTTTGGGGCTTAAACGTTGACAAACTGACGCTTTGATCACTACCTTTGATGTCTCAGAATAAAACAAACTTTGTAACAGTCGGAATTAGTCATAGCAACAAATAAAAAAAACAGACAATTCAGCGAAGAATCATTTTGAATTTCTCCCTGCAGCCGTCGAGAAGGTTTGAAAATACGTTAAGCATTCTGATACGGAGTTTTCACCTGGGCGTTGGAGCGAAGAATTTGTCATGAAAGTATACGAATATTTAGCTCCACGTATCAAAAGTGAATAGTAACATATTTCACTTTTGGATACTATTAAATGTTTTGAAATTTGTTACAAGTAGTGAAAACCGAAACAAACGCTTTACAGTGTAATGATAGTCTAAAGTCTGTTTAAGAAGACTACAGTGACCAAATGAGAAGAAATTTACATAAAGTATTAAAATATTTTTCACTCAAAATTTAACTAATCATGTCCCGATTTAAATACATTCGGCACTAACGTTTTGAAACTTGTCAAATGAAGTATGAAGTGTTTATTCAGTGAGAGTTGGATAAACTTAATCTTCTTCAATGACTGGACAAACTCTCCAGTTGGACCCAGTTAGTTCGGGTAGAAGTTTAATCAACGCCCAAACTCACTACAGCAATATAATTCAATTCACTGAATTAAATCGTTAAGATTTGAACGTTACAATAAGTTGAGTTTGAGCCAAAATGCAGACTTTTTTATATAAAAAAGAATTGAAATTTATACTAATGGATTAATAACAAAAGAGAGCATTCAAATTATCGAACGAAACTAATTATTTGTGTGTCTCTGCAAGCTCGGGCACATACATTTTTACACGTGTATGTGTTTATTCCTTAAACACACGAAACATTTTCCCGCGCCTGTACGGATGTATAAGTACACACAATACAAATATTTATTTTATTGGCACACGTTCATTGTATTGTGTTGGTAAACATAACCTTCAAACCTTAATTGTTACATTCTGAGCGTTTTATTCCGTTTCCGCTCTAAGCCATTGCTTTCAATATGCTATTATTGACTGCATTCTTTGAGCTGCAACAAATAGTTTCATAACTACATACAATTCTGCAGGCGTTGAAAAATTGATCTCAATAACTAAACTTTTTGAGTGATTACTTTTTCTCTCGCCGGGGAACAAAGTAATCACTTTACTCCCCCTGAAGGACAAAGTATCATTATAATCCCTTATTACAAGGGGTCATTATTAAATCCCGTCTAAACATAGCAGGTGGGGGAATATCAATACTTAGTCTTAATGTCGGGTACCATCGCGAATCACGTCCACTACGACGTGATGGTAATGACCGTCATTAACGTCACCATTGAGTGCAAAAATTCAATAAATATAAGATTTTACAAGCTAAGATAATGTGGAAATTTTGTCAGGGCTTGTGGCAGAGTCGAAGGATCAATGATACAAAAAATATCAAAATACAATAATAAAGTATTTCATTATAGTAGGCAAACGGTATATTATGTAGAAGATAAACTATTCAAAACATTTAGATCGGCTAGTTAAACCTAGAACTTCGTCTCTAGATTTGAAATTTTGGTTTCACAACTCACTGTGACCTCCAGCCTCAGAGTGTGGTCCACTATATGTTGTAAGAAATCTAAGAAATAAGCATGGATTGTTATGCGCATCAAATTAAAGGTCTGCTACAAAAGTTGGAAGTCGGCGTGGACACGAGTTGCAACGGTCACGTTCGCGAATTTCCTAACCGCTTAAGTATGAGTGTGTGAGTGGGGGCCCCAAGTATGAATGAGAAAGTAAATAATTATATATTTATTTTATGTTTGGTATATTCCCAGACATTGAAATTATTTAAAATGCAATATTTAGAATAAGTTGTAATTACAGTAATTTTTCAATTGTCACGAGTTCAGATATTTAATAATATAGTAAAGTAGGGTTCGATTTTATAATCTTTTACTCATATTGGTTCAAGCAACCACTTGTTTGTACAATCAAATTTATCCTCTAATAATTTGCCTACAGTCGGAGGTTAGAGTATAACAGTGTTAACTTTTATAAATTTAATTTACGGAGGATAACTTCAGTGATTAAATCAATTGATTGGTTCCAGCGCAATCCCGCTTATTAATAGGTTGGGTGAGTTACGTTTAACAGGATCGAATAGATGGAGGTGGTTAGCTTTTGAAACATACTACAGATTCCTTAAAGTCGCTCTGGGCGTGGTAAAAATAAATTAAAATAAATCCAACTAAGGTTATTAAATTTGATGACATCAGGCGTGGCCATTATACTAATGGTTTCATTTTTAAGGTAAATGAAACAGTGTTCTCCTTTTGCATTACATAGCTGGCCAGCACAATAAATGTGTATAGCGTGGGCCCAAAGGAATTTCAATAATAAAATTTAAAGTAACAAATTGCACAAACTGCGTTTCTTTAGTTAATAAAACAAACTTTTACTTAATTAAATTCAATAGCAGATCCATCCAAGTAGCCTCTGGCAGCTCTTTATCAGTATTAATAAATGAAGGAAGAGTTTATTTCATTACTAAAATGTTTTCTTTAATATGAACTCCAAACTGTTTCAATAATAGTAATATTTTCATTCTCTATCACTGAAACTGTATGAAGAGATAATTTATTAAAATTGCAAATTGAGGCTGCAAGTACCACTGTAATTTTTAGAATTTTCTTTTGCAACATTGAATCACTGTTAATTGAACTGAATACAATAAATTTGTGTGTATTAAGCTGTTGTTATTATTCTCCAGGTAAGAACTCTAACAGTTATCCATTAGTGATTTTGAAAGGGGCCAGAGTTAACAGTTTATTAAATCATATTTGACTGTCCAAATGAAATTTAACTAATTATTATTGCTCCCAATGCTCTGCTGAAATTTTTTAAGGTGTATGGGTAGTCATTTATTTAGTATTTGAGAATTAATTAATAGAAAAGAAGTTTTCTTTACGAAACTTGATTAGTCTACAGTTTACTGCATAAAATACTGTATATATATAGGTACTAGATACCCCTGCATTGTGCAATTGTAATGTTTTGTAACTGTTTGTAGCTATTGATGTTCAAGGTAATTTAAGGAATGGAAAGAGATCACTGAAAACAACCCAACTGCATACTTTTGTGGCCATATTTTGACGTAACTTTGAGACCGCAGCTATAGTAACTTCACTAATGGAATGATTGGTAATATTTTTAATGACTATGCTTGATTGGATATTTATTAGCTTAAAATATTTAAAAAATATTAATTTCCGGTATTAAAAATTAGATAAAAATATTCACTTCGTAAATTCAAACTTTTCTCAACAGGCCTATACATGTAACACATTTTAAAACGATTTTGACATTCTGTTGCAAATTACAAACTCTCATTTTCAAATGTTGTAAATTATGTAGATGATGTAAAAGTAGAATAATATTAATTTACTTTAGGCTAAGACGCCATTTAAAATAACATTGGCGTACGAATATTGTACTTATAAAAAACCTCGTGAAACATGTATTTTTACGTTTATGTTTAACTTAATATTACATTTAATGAGGCTTTAAGCCTCCCTATCAGGCTCCGTTCAGTTTATTAGTTGTATATTAGCAATACCGTTTACCTGGGTCACAAGTCATGTATTACCACCTCAAAGGTCCTCTCGTAAGCGCTCAGTATTCAACAAGCCTTACAAGGGTATTGTTAAGCCTTTGTGCAGGTTGCCTCTTGCAGACACAAAGGTATTACCATCGGTTGTAGAGGCACAAGCCCGGTACTTGTATGTGACAAGCCTGTAAGACGAAGAAACCGCTAAAACCAGTTTGTACTCCATCTGTACCGTCAAGTCAACGAGGGGAGATCTACGTATATGGAAAGTCTTCAATTCTTTAATTTAAGCTAAACTGGTTTGTTAAGAGTAAAAGTTTTGCGGAGAAAAATTATGCGGATTTCAACCCGGCTCACTCGCACCATTCTTATGATGAAAGTACATAAAAGTCATTTTATTTTATTTGTTTGTTCTTTACTTTGTTAGATAGCGTCTCAAATGTTTTTTCCTAATCAAATGAATCAGATTGTCTACGCTGGTTGTCCATCTGCAATAAACAGTATAGCTTTATACCACAATTACAGTACGAAGAACAATAATGTCCGTAGTTTATTTTAAAAAAGTAAATAAAGAAATAACGTCAAAGTCTTATTACAATCAATCGGTTTTGTGATAAACCTTTATCCCTCTCAAAATTGAGGAATGGAGTTAAATTCAATTAGAGTTTATTCATACACATAATGGTAGTTTCCTCTAAGTTAATAAATCCCTTCTACAAACGAATAAGCTTTTTTAGTATTGTGGGATTGAAAAATATGAAATAGGTAACAGCTGCAATCAAATCTTTGCTAGGTTCCAGTAACATTTTACTCCATTTTTTACAACGTATATAGGGCTTTCAAGCCACAAAAACCTCTATAATTCGAATACACTTATTGGTTAGCTTATTAACAAACAGTTAACAACATATGTATAGTTAGTAATCAAACTAATCTGTTTAAATAAATCGGTTAACTTAATTCTGACATATTACTGAAGTCACAAGATACATTTTCTTGGTTGTGTCTAAGCAAACGGCATTATGACAGAAGAGATACTCAAACACTTTTAAGGGAAAGCGATCCAAACCCCTCAATTTTGTGTGGGATGCCGGGAATCGAACCCGCGACCTCTTGATCTGAAGTCCAAGACGCTAACCGCTAGGCAAGCAACACGCCCAATGTTTATTAATGTTTGTTTTTTTTAAACAAGTTAAAAAAAATTAAAATAACAAATTTTAAGTTTAATAAAAAATTTATTAAATTACTTTTTATAACAAAAATTAATTAAATTAAAAAAATTTAAATTAAAAGAATTTTGGGCATCAAGAAAAAAATTTGCATCAATATTCTTAATGCCCAATAATACTTAATGTCTGCAGAACAATTAAGAGGGTTTCCGAACGTTTCTTTTATATATCCATGGTTCAAATGTTTTGAACTACTTAAAAATTTTAACAAAGAATATCACATTAAGATTTAGTTAACTGAATTGTAGCAGTTAAAGTTTATCGTTGACTCATCGGATCACCTATGTCGGCTGATTGTAATATAATGAATGTTAAGTTTTAGCGAATTCCCCTATAAGGAAGTAGATAGTACCGTAGGTGGCATGGTGAGACTTAAGGCCTGGACCATATCATTTTTCGTGTCGAGGTCCCTAGAGCCCAAAAAATACCGCTCGTTCATTTTGGTATACAATATAGAAAAGCTGAAAGTTAAAAATGTCCCTTTATAAGAACTTAATTAATCAGTATACAATATAAAAGTTGTGAATGCTGAAAATGTGAGGTACAGAAACATAAAACGGCACCTAAAACCGCGTAATCTGACAGTGCTCATGACTCAAATAACTCGTAGTTTATACCATTTAGCATTGAGTCTTAAGGTTGAAACGTTGCATGTAAAGAGTCCTTTAGTTTGGAACGATAAAAGTATCAATCAAATTTTCAAAATAATTTTTTTTCTATTTAAAAAAAGATATAGTCACAAGTTTTTATTCAACTTTAAAACATGACATGAAAAAAATATAGTCGGCTGCTACTTTTTTATTTTTTGGTCAGGCAAAATAAAAAACAGTGGAAACTGTTACTAAAGAGTTAATTATTTAAATCATAATTTTTGAAAAAAAAATAGCTGACGTACTTTGGTCGATAACTTAGTCACTGCGGGAGAGTTTATATGTGCGGCGCCTGAATCAATCTTAAACTGTTGTTTACAAAAATATAGTCGACTAAAAAAACACAAATGTGGTATCAACTTAAAGGTCTGGTACCAACAATTACTATGGTACCAATTATAAATGGTTTAGAAGTCATTTACACATCATAGGAACGTTACAGGTGCATTCCGCGGCGGCAGCTTCTTTCAAAAAATGTCAGGACAAGTTTCTAGGTTATCAGTGTTTTCGATGTGTAAACTACCTGTAAGCCATTTATATTTGGTACTTTAGTGATTCTGATATTCAGACGTATAATTTGATACCATATTTGTAATTTTTTACATACTTTCTTTTTTCCATGCATAGGGACTACTTAGAAGCAAATTTAGGCTTCAAGTCGCGGTTTCTTGGGCTCCGTCTATTGTACTATGTGGTCGATAGCCCGAACCACGAACTGTGGAAACACTGTTTTTTTATACTTTGCCTAAATAGCCAGCGGGTATTCTATAGAATGACTAGGCAAAGTATAAAATGCACGTTATTTCATACTTTACCTGGCCAGTTTTTGATACACAGTTTTACATAATTATATATTGAGTTCACTCCTAAAAGGATATGGACAGTATGGACAATTTCCCGACACTTCCATTGATGGTGTCAAATTTCTGTTAAAGTCAATCAATCTCTTGAAACATAGTATCCAGGTTTAACTATTATATTATGCAACATTTAATAAAGAGGTAATATGTAAACTTTAAAATAAATAACGAACTTCTGGGCGGAGTTTGATCACACATGAAAATGAAAAGCGTCGATTTGATCTTTTTTAACTAATCTCTCAGTTTTTTCCCTGAAAAGACCTGAGTCAAAAAACAAGCTAAAGGACAGTGCTCCTATTGAGATTTGCATGGAAAGTAGTTTTAATTACGCTTTAGATCTTTGATTAAGATAATGTACGCAACATTAAAATTTAACAATGCTTTCGATTAAAATAAATGAGGATATTGATTCCATTAAAGATTTATATACCTTGCAACGAGCTATTAACAGTTTTTTATGAAGACAGGTGGTAAGTTTTTCTATTCGTCAAATGATTTTAATTTTTTCTATTAGCAGATGTCTATTTTAATTTATTTGTATATTAAATTTCACACAACAATAATTTATTGCCATTAGATATTTTTGAATAGTGTCCAAAAACCATATTTCTAGTCAATCCATATTTCTAGTTTTACAATTAATATGTAACTTATTCCATAAGCGGGAATCACATTGGTTTTTATCACCTTTATAAATTTTATTTTCAACAACATAATACACCGCGTACCCTCTAACGACCTAAACATGGATACTTCGTGGAACTATATTTTAGGAGTTTTAACTTACAGTAAAACATAAGTACGCTTTTTAAATCTACAGTATATATATTATATAAATAATAAATATATAACGCAAAATATACATATATATATTTTGCAATATAAGGCAAAACGGTTGACTGACTGACTCACACACTGATAACAGTTTCTCAAGAACTTGAAGGCTTTGGGCCATGAAACTTGGCACAAATAATCTTTATAGGCTCTAGATGCGTACTAAGAGAGAGTTTTGAAATACATTCTCTCAAACAGCTAAAATAGGGTATATTAAAAAATTCAAGATGACGCCCATTTCTAGTTTTCAAAGCTAATTTTCTAAAACAATGCAGTGCTTTGGGCCATGCAACTTGGCTCAAATATTCTTCATAGCCTCAAGATGCATTATAATGAAGGCTTTTTAAACGTTTTCTCTGAAATAACTTCAATAAGGTAAATTGACAAAAAAAATCAAAATGGCGGCCTTTTCAGTATTTAGAGCTGTGACTAAAAATTAGAGATGGAAGGTCTTAGAATACTTTCAAGAGACAAAAATTAAGAAATTCCATTTACCAAAACAATTAACTATACAACAATTTTACGGTTACCTTCTATTTTACATTCGTAAGGTACAAATAGGCTACTCGCGTTTAAAGGATCACCCGAATTAATCAATCTATATTCTTGAAACTTTGCATAGACATTCCATTCCATCATTCCGTTATTTTTCTAGAATCGGGCTTATCACAAAATTTTTAGAAGGGTTTGCACGCTAGCCAAGAGCAATTTAGGCAAATTTAAAATAAATATACCATTTCTGTCGTACATTTTCGCCCCTAGTTGCTTAACAAGTTATCCAATCTTCAGTGTGATTGAAAAAGATTTTGGGGAATTAGGTTTCCTCATTTTTGGCCTATACATTAGAAGAGAAACTTGTTTTTTACTAGTCAGCGATGGCAAATGTCCGTAAAAATCCAATCCAGAAAATAAAAATACATTAGTATTATATTTTTTTCTTATTTAAACAGATGTGTGGTTAACAATATTTTAAATCTTTTCAGACATAATCTTCAAGAAGATTGGTTTTTCAAGGTTTACGGCTCCAACCAGTCGACTATCCATTGCATATATTCTGTCACTCTCGCAGCGACTGAATTTTTTTCCCATAATCCGCCGAAGTCATTGATATCACTCCATATTGATAGTAAGTTTATGTGCCATACTCGGGGAACCACTTCATGAGAGGGCCACCCGAGTCTCCAGGACAACCTTGCAAACAACGCGATCGGAGGGGTAAAAAAGGCAAGTATATCTAATTATGTACAGAATATCTATCTACGACCATCGAAAAGCTTTCTTGGTAATTAAGTAGGACAAAACTACAAAAATTGACGATATAACAAATTTACGTCTTTCGTCTTCTGCAGAAATCTGTACTGCATTCGCCTGTTTTATTTGGTTTGTTCCAGCACGCTAACTGCGATCTCTTTCCAGTTGGAAAATGTGGAAAGCAAAAGTTTCCAGAGACCTTTCAGAGTGAACGTTAAGCATGATGTAAAAAATCATGGGCATATCCATGGATGGCCAAGGCTAGTTATTGTAAGAGACACGTCAAACAGTAACTTAGATATAAAGCATTATTACAGATAAACAATAATGATATTGTAAAGCCTTAATTGGTAGTTAATTTTTCCCTCGTTTTCTCAAATATTGTTGCCGCTGGATGAAAATAAAAAACGTCTTATGACACTTCAAAGTATCCAGTGAATACAATAACACGTATCATGCTAATCAAGAAGCTACGTAAATATTGTTCTTTCTTAAAACATATGACCACACTTTTCGTTATCATTTGATTGCCAATATAAAATAAATATGACCTCATGTTATAATTGTACAGCTTTTGAATTAGTTTTTTTATGTATTTATATTTTTACTGGCAATATGACTAATTAGAACACGTTTTTGGACCATAAATTAGTTTTCTACATACTAAAGGAGAAGGAGTTTTCTCTCCGATAGTGAATCTTAAATACTATAAGACCTACAGTGTTGAAATTTGGTATACGTGCTCCCCTTGGGTCCTAGATGCGTATCAAGAAACGGTTTACAAGGTTCCCATACGGTTACTCCCCATGGGACCTAATTTCAATATTAAATAATAGGAAAGCTCACAAAACTTTTTATAGCAATCTTAATTATTTTTATTATCTTAATTATCAGATGAAATTCTAAATCCAAGGTAGTTTTTTTGATTTTTCCTCAGGCGAAACCGGTTTGATTAGCTGATACTATATTTCGAATAAGGGGCTTTCTGCCGGAAAACGAATTCCTAAATCCATAAGAACTACAAATCTGTGGTTTGGCACATGTGCTCCTTGATCCTAGAAGAGGACAATCTTTATATTGTGTTGATAGCTTTTCGATCCCAGTGGCTCGACTCCTGTTCCGTCAAGAGCGGTCACCTCGGACTGGCCTGTTATTGTCGCCAGGCTAACTCCCAGTCTTTTAGATCGCCGCATCGACTTGCTTATTGGCGCATGGTGACGAACAATTAAGGTTGAACAAAAGTTAATTTCTGTTTAACCTTACATTTTATTTCTTACAGCCCAAGATTTTCGCCTCCAGGCTAAGACAGTGCTTTTGATAGCCCAAGACGAGTGCCGCCGGATAGTGTCCTCCGGTGTTGACGCCACAGAGATCTGCACTACATCTGGCAGTTGTCCCGGAGACTCGGACAACCCCTGGTCGGAGGCTCGAGTGGCCCTCTCATGAAGTGGTTCCCCGAATATGGCACATGAACTTACTATCAATATGGAGTGATATCAACGACTTGAGCGGTTTGTCGGAAAAAAATTTCAGTCGCTGCGAGAGTGACTGAATGTATGCAATGGATAGTCGTCTGGTTAGAGCCGTAAACCTTGAAAAACCAATCTTCTTGAAGATTATATCTGAAAAGATAAAAAATATTGTTTTTATCCACCCTTCTATTTAAAGCCTTTCTAACTAATGGAGTCACTTAAAAGTAAATTATTGGTAGAAGTGGATATTTTAAAGAGAATAACATGATGAATGGAAATAGTGTTTGAAAACACAATAATCACAGTATCAAGTCTTTGTTACACATTCATCGCCAAATATTAAGGGCATCTAAGTTTGGTACATGGTTTTCAGGCCCGTACGCGGCACGATGAGACTTAAGCCCAGGACCATGTCATTTGTTTTCATTTTGAGGGTCTTAGACGCTAAAATCACAGTTTGTTCATGTACATATATATGGAAAATAAATTCTTGAGAATTAAACTAAATATGCAGATTTGCAGCGATATGATTATTCAAACTATAAGATAAATAATATGTTTGGATTTATTTTTTTTCATGTGATTATTATATTTGTTTTAATTTTGACTGATATGAGATCGTTGATTGTAATGTTTGCTTACATTTATACACTGTAACAAAAATTCACTTATTAAAAATATTAGTCTAATAATTATAAGAATAGTAAAAAGTGTATTACTGTAATGGATACCGATGTGATTTCCATGATAATTTCTCTTATATCTAAAGCTCTTGAATTATTATGAAATATACTTTTAGCATTATATACATAAAACATTCAAAACATTATTTTCCCTTACATAAATTAAATAAGCTCACATATAAAAAGAATTCATTAGAAATTCGCTAAGTACGCAGCTTTGCTGCGACGAGGGTATTATTTAATTGAAAATGCAGTTTATAATAAATGTGACAAATATAAGGCCATTTATTATTTTACATTCTTAAATTTAAAGGAATTTGGTAATTTAATTTTTAGTCTCAGTCTTCAATTTAATGCCTTTATTTAAATACTTATTATTAAAGTTTTTTATAGGTAGTACGTTTCTAACCTTCCAGGTGGACAACCTCTAAGAAACAAGAAGAAATTAACATAGGATTGTACATAGCATTAAATACACGACGTAATATATCCAATTAAATTTAATGAACGGATCATTTCAGCCTGCGTTAAGACGAACTTATAATAATGATTTAGAACACAAATAGTTCAGTGCGAAGCAAAATGTTGAAAGGAAGAAACTTCAAGATCTATTCTAATACGGTATTTTATAAACAACAGATATATCATAAAGAAAGAAAGCCATTTTTATAAATTATATTACAAAACAATTTTTACAAATATTTATTTGGCATGACAATTTTCCAATTTTAACTTAAATAAGTGACAAATTTAAACAATACACTTTAATTATTTCATTTTATCTGTGAAAATAGTAGGAAGAATGTTTATAAGCATGTTTGTTTAAAGTATGGAGAGAATAGACGTTGCATAATCTACATCAATAACAACACAATTTGTTGGTTGTAAATTATGTATATTATCGTGTTCATTTACAGTATTAAGTGCCAAAGAGTGATGTGAAAGTAATAGTTTAAGAATAAATGAACAGATTTCTCTAATGTTTTAGTAGTAATTATTAAATAAATTGTGTAACGAATAAAAAAAATCTCTGAGAAATCACATCTTAAAATGAAATAAGACCAAAGTAATAATTAATGTCGGAAGTAAAAACAGAATAAAGTTTTGTTTTAATAAGGGATTGAAAGATAAATTGGCAAAAAGTTAAGGGAATTTATGAATCTCGTTAACGATAACTGAGACACTATTTCAAGAACAGTTGATATTTGAAGAATTTCCAATTAAGAGTTAAACCTCTTCAACTTCGCTCATTACATAAAATAATTGAATCCTAGTTTCTTTAAAAAAAGTTTAACTTGCTGAAAAAAACACAATTGCGGTGATTAATTTCACAACTAGTTACCCAAGATTTTTATGTCAACCGTATTTATTCCGCCTTTACTAGTTACATTATCTTGCTTAAGAGTATACTTTATTTTGTGCCTACCATTTCTTTGTTGAATATCCAGTAAGAATTAACTTACAAACTAAAAGAAAAACCCACGCAATGTATCTTAGGACATTTAGAAAAATTGAAAAATTCCTCAAGCTTTTGATGATTTTAGTTTAATTTTCCGAAAATATAGACCTAGCAGATCAAATGGGTTTCCCCTGTTGTCTTGTACCAACACCAGTGTTGTAAAATAAAACCCCAGATAACAAGTAAACAGAATAAAGGGTTTAATAATCTTTAAACTAAGCATTGAATTGATTTACAGGTAAATATAAAAAAAATTAAGAATTGATAGAATTTGTGAATTATGTTTCATCAAATCGTGACCAATCACGACATCAGCACACAAATCCTTTAGTACCGCCAACTTCGCTTTAATGTAAGAATGTTCTAAAAGCTTAACATTTACAACACAGCAACCAACAATTTGATAACTAAGTAAAACCAAATAAATGTGACAAATAAAAGGACAAAAATGCGTTCTCAACGTCCAGTGGCACGTTGTGGTTTTAGATGTTACTGAAATCCTACCAGAACTCTAGAAATGACTGATTTTATTCTTAGAAGCAAAGGAATCGCTTAAGAAGCTCTCCGAACTTCCCGTATCTATTAATGCATCTGCCTGATAGTCGTCTATAATTGCTGGTATAACAGCTCGTTTCAAACATGAAGGAGAAGCTGCTGTCACAGTAACCGCAATAGCCATATTGGTAACAGCATTAGAAGCTTTTATATTGCCCCTTTTAAGGATAGACCTACAGACTTTAGAATAATGGCCTGTTTTAGAGAAGTTTTTACAGACTGCATCCCTAGCAGGGCACTTGGAACGTGGATGTCTTGTGTATCCGCAAAAAAGCATTTAGTGTTTGATTGAGCAACTGAAAGCTGTGAGTCATGATTTTCAGAAACAGAATGAGATGAAGTAGCATTTACAACAGAATTAACATTAGAATAATATACTGACTGATTATGAGCAGCTTCTAAAGCAAGAGCTTGATTAGAAGCCTGATCCAGAGTTAGAGTATTATTTTCCAGAAGCCATTGTCTATTGTAGAAGATAAAATTCCGCTTAGGAACACATCCCGGATGAAGATGTTTTTATGTTCTTCAGCAGTGACTGCAGAAAATTTGCATTCTTTACTTAATACTTTTAAGGAAAGTAGATATTGACTGATAGACTCACCTGACTTGCTTGCGTGAAGTTAACTGATACCTTGTAAATATTTCACTAGTTGGTTTTATGATTATGCTACTCAGAATGTTGGTGCCTTCCTCTTATGTATTACACTCAGATATGAATTCAAAGATTGGTTGGGAAACATGGTTGATTAGGAGGTTTAGTTTGTCTTCAGATGTAATTGATTCTTTATTTGATGAAATTTTATTTACAAAGTTCTCAAACGTTTTTATAAAGTGTTTGTAGAGCTGTGAACTATTGGGTAGACTAGGGTCAACAAGGGTTTAATCATCTTAAAACTAAGCATTGAATTGATTTACAGGTAAATATGAACAAAGTAAAGAATTGATAATATTGAACACATGATAACATAAACAGAAAATATTTGTGAAGTAGATGCACCATTTATTCACAACAACCAGCATTTTTGGTTTGGCCGGTTTTTGCCGGTTTCGCTTTCATAGTTTACGTACATTTTTTAAATTCCCTAGCATTACGTAAACATAAGTCACAAGTAAGGAGAAAACTAAATTAATAACACCATTAATATTTTCAGAACATCATGACCGCTTGAAATGAATAAAAGGCGTATTTACCGTAACAATAAACTAATTAATCTGATATTGCATTACTATGTTAAATTCTTGACTTCTGGGTTGGATCGCGTCGTATTGTCGAAGATTCCCGCGGACGTTTCTGAGACATTGTCTGTTAGCCTTTCAGGAAAATACCTAACTAGGAACCTAATATGGCCAAAGATATATGGGAAAATTATTTTTTTCCTTTAATTTTACTCACTTACTGACAAACGCGTAAACAACGTTGTCCGTTTGACAACGCGAGGCAACACTACGTATCCCCATTTTTTTTCTCGTAAAAAAGTTGTAAAAGTCTCGGCTTCAAACATCAATTCACTCATATTACCTTAAAATTTTTAAATTATGTTTCACCTTGGAAGATCCACATGGCTATTCAAAACTATTGTAAAATTGCATAGTGACCTTTACCTTCTTTAGTCTTGCGGACGAAGGTAAGATGAGTTTGGTCGGAAAGCTTAAATATTTTATCGCCTGCTGGCGTTCCATCTTCGAGTCTTGTTACCTATGCAACTCCAATCTGGATATTAGAGTGATGTACCTTTCATCTTTTCTTCATTAATTCCAGGTAAGTTTTTATTTAGTAGCCCGCATGAATTTGCTTGATTTTTTTCATAACATTTCTTTTTACCTCAACACTTTTTACTCAATCAATGGATTTATCTTCTAAATTTTGTAAACTCACCTTGGCTTTAGAGTAAATCAGATATATTTTTGGGTTCATACACCACTGTACAGTTGTTGAATATAAAAAAAACATTTAAATGGATTTTTAACTATTATAAACAATTATTTAAGAATGCTTTAAGAAAGTTTTTAAAAATACCCTATATAAATAACGGGTTCAATTTTATACCAAATCGTGCCATTTTAATCTTATTATTTGCAGGGTTACCAACTGACACGACTTTAAAAACCTCATGAAGAACAGGACATTAATTTAAAAAATTTTAAATCATTATGCTTGTTAGTAATATTTTTTAAGAGGGTGGCGGTTTCTTTCCAAACATGAGAAATCTCACTATTACAAATACAAACATATCAAATATTTGTTGAAATTGCGCAGTTCTTTATCAATCATATTAAAAAAAAATTTCAGTTCATATGTTTATTCGTTAATTCCATGGGAATGACAAAAAAGGAATAGAGTGACATTGGTTTTGTTTTATTCCATTATTAAATTAAATTTGTTCAGGTTAACTCTGCAAAAAATTGCCTTTGTACTTTATTTGGTATTTGAATAGATCATCTTCGATAAATAAAGCCAAAGAGATTAATATTTATCTTTGAAAAGTATATAAAAAATCATACATTAACTTATTTCAGAAATTTCCATTCCCTTTTAAGGAATCGACTTGGAGGAACATTACGGTTGAAATGAGAAGTTGCGCATCACAGTTGGGAAGCTTTAACAAAGACAATGGGAAGTATTCTTCAGGAAGTATTTTACTCATGGTCTCCATTTAGCCCCGGGATGAAACTTACTGGGAAATCGTTGGAACTTAAATATAAGATACCTAAAGACTCATTTTAAACAAAAATACAAATTTAAAACGCATAAAAACTGAAATTGTAGAATTCGTGCTAAAAAATTAAAAAATTCAAAAACTTCCTTTAGTAGAGGAAGCGCCAACCAATGTTATTATTCATTAATGTGCAGGGGATTGTTTATATATAGTTAGTTTTAATATGATCTTAAGGAAAACTAGGTCACTGAAAACTCTTAAATATCCGTTATAATTTATTTAACTGAACAATTAACGTAAAACACAGAAGAATCATTTTTATTACATTAACTAGTGGAACAGCTGTTCTAGAAAATGATGATTAAAATTATTTACTCTTCAAAAGTTATACAGTTAAACTCAAGCAAATAGGTTATTATACCAAAATACGTAATGCAAGCAATACTTTGTTGTACCAACACTAATTTCACTTGGAATAACTTTATTTACAGATGATAGAACGCTAAAACGATTGCTAGGAAAAGAAAATAACTATACGTTTTATTGTATTGTACACCTCAGAATTAATATGATCGAAATTAAACCTATTTAGAGATTGTGATTCATCACACTTCCCCTATGTACGTAGGAATACTGGCCATTTATTTATTGCGGTTTTGTTCAGTCCTTTCTTTACGGTTTATTACTGTTTAATTTTTTCATGTCATTACCCATTTTAGGGTAAATAACCTGTACCTATCGAAGAAATATTAAATAAATAAATAATAATAAACAAATAATATGATATGAAATTGAGGTACTTGTTTGTTTAAGTAATGATTAAGTCAAACACGAGAAATTACAAGTAAATAATATACAATGATCGAACTAGAAATAAATATTTGACATGTGTAGTGGGATAAATACTGAACAATTGATAAACTTCTTATTATGTGTTCTTACTTCATACAGCAAAGTCCAAACATCTGTAAAAACGAAAACACGGTTTTCTGCCTTTATTTTCATTGTAGTGTTCTAAAGAAAGCGTGTCCTAAATAAACGCATTTAAATGAAAGACCTTTATTGAAGTTCAAATATAAGACGGTCATCTAAGAAAAATAAAAAAAATTGTTAAAATAGTGTCGAGTTTTAGTAAAGAAAAGACTTGACCCATGAACTACTTAATATGCCAACTAAGTAATTAGAGGAGAGTTCAATGTTGATTTTGGTTTTGGTTTAACATAAAAGATGAAGTTTAAAACAATTGATTACATTGAAGTTTTCTCTTTTGTTTAGCACAGATTTCTATTGTACTTTCACAGCTAAATGACAAGATTGTTTAGGCCTTAGATTAGATGCAGTAATGTTCATTGTACCCCCTCAATCAGATAAAAATTTACAATCATTAATTAATTATTGTTTATCGTTGCCAAAGTGAAAAAGATATCCTCTTGTTTTAATTTTTAAATCCAATATTTTGCAATCAAAATCTCGAGAATTTTAAAGAAATTGCAACATTTGAGGGGTTTAAAAAGATTTCCAATAAAAGTATATAAGTATCTATTCTTTAAAATTCCGTTAGCGTAAAAAATTCAAATTAAAAGCAACACTAGGCTAACTTTGCATATGTCATCCACATCAAGTCATGCAATCGGCCCGTTTGCCACGTCAAGTATTTTGATATTCTGAATGGAATCTTATCTGATAACATCATAATAATCATTCTCCAAGAAACAAAATTATAAATAAACTTAAGATTTTCTTGGGCCTGAAATTTACATAATATACGTTTATTAAGAAAAGAGATATCCTTCAGTACACCTGATATTTGTTAAAACCGTGAAAGAGTAGACTGTAAATGGATAAGACTTTCTCAAATAGACAAACAGTAAGCAAAAAGCTCACTCCTGCCGTAATTCAAGAATAAAATCGTCCTTGCAGACGTGACTCATAACTTTGGTTTGTAAACCATTAAACATTGTAACTCTACCGTGATATTTAATATGTTGTATGATCGTCACGAGTTACCATCTTACGACAAGACCAGCTGTCTTGTGCTGTTGTTGTAATAATCAACAGCGATGCCTGACTGCACTACATGTTGGCGCCAATTGCTTTCACATAATGTGGCTCCGTACAGCATAACTAGATTAGTCAATTAGTAAAGTATAACTGACATACCAGTAGAATAACTTGGTGAAGAATTCTCATTCTATTCCATTATATTTAATAATAATGCTGAGTTTTTGGTCAGGATTGCAAACCAGACTTGTGTGAATCAATAACAAATTTAGTCATAAAATAGATACAAGTTTGTTATTCAATTACATTGATGCAGGGTTAATTTTATCAGTCTTGAATTTTTCTTAATATTTTAAGCCTTTGTATTCATATATTTATGTTAATAATTATTTTATGCAACTAAATACTGTATAATTCATATAATAATGTTGATAATTATTTTATGCAACTAAATACTGTATACCATTTTCATGAAATTTTACACAACACATTTTAAATTTCACCCATAATAAATCGTCTAAAGGTATAAAAACCCTTAATGAAATATATCTTGGGATGATCATTTCCCGAATTAAGATATGCAATTGCGACCAACTTTAAATTTCTCTTTTCATAAAAAAAATAAAAAATGGGAAATAACAAAGATACAAAAATATGTTAGGCAGAGAGGAATTGGAGTTATTTCCTTATTCTGATCAGAAAACCCGCATTTTAAAGTTCGCTGACTTCGAAAGAGAGGTCCTGTATATTATGGATCGAAACCGTAAGATATAGGGACCCTTAAACCTCTTTACTCTTGTACTTGATTCTGATCCATAATTCTCGGACGACTACACTTGTTTTCAATAAAACTGTTTTCAGATTAAAGACACTGAACTATATTTCTGTCTAATTTAACCAATAATTTATTTTGTTACCGATTAAACCCGATCAACAATCTATAAAGAAATAATGAACATTGCATATTAGTAAAGTTTTAGACCTCAAAACCAATTTTCAAAAGGTTCTTTCAAAAGTTTTGTACAGCCAACAAATGTTTCCTGCCACAAATTTGATAAGTGCTAGTCATTTTATTTCTTCACTGAATAAAAGTATGATCTCTTTCTTCTCTTCTTAACTGAATAATATTGATCTCTTTATGAAAGATCAATATTTAAGAGCTAAGAGCTATCAACCGTAAGAGCTATCGTTATCTCAATTCAAACATATCAAAGAGTTGAACTCTCGAAACCTCTGACATTTTTCGGAGTTGGAGAACTTTCAATAAACGTTAAGAGGACTTAAGCTTGTTTAAACGTAATAATTTAACCAAAAAAGGCTTTTTTTGTTTACGCCAGTATTTTACAAACGAAGTGAAATAATCCTCTAAAAATATACTAAACGTCACAAAATTGCGAGCTTCCAAACAGCTAATTTCATCCAATAACATCTTGTGGGTTAGTTACCAGCTATTTAAGCTTTTGAGGGTCGCAATTTCCTGGCACCTTAGTATAGCAAACTTTGTTATTATTTTGAATAAAATAAAATTCCAAACAAAATACAAATTAAATAGAAATGTAAATTGTTTAAATAATTACATTTCTTCTTAGGAACTTAACTGCAAGTCCATCATTGACACAGGGAGGGCAAATTATGGTTATAATGGCTGATAATATTTAGAAATATAGTAAACAACTGAGTTAATATATTTTTAAAGTTTTTGTAAAATGAAAATGACCCAAACAAGATTAAGTGAAATGGCGCAAAATGTTTTGGTAGTCGATAAAGCATAAAATAATTACACCGAATCACAAAAGAGGATGTATCTTCATTGTACGTCGTACGGTTGGTGACGTTTTATCGCATTGCACTCCCGGAATAAATGTGACATTCTTAATGTTCACTTAATATTGTACAATAAATGGTATCTTTATGACAATTCCTAAACAATTAAGGGGCAATAAACTTCTATGTTATCTTTAGCACTAAGTATTACCAATACTAAAGTAAGTAAACCTGTTCATAGTTTGAATCTTATCCCTTGGGATTCACAAAACGAATCAGACCAGGGTCTTTAACTCCCTTCATGGAGTAGAATATTGGAAAGGCAAATGATCATTTATAGTTTATCAATGATCATTGATTCAAATCAATCAAAGAGAAAAAGATTAATTCTAATGAGTTGTTTTACTTTAGTACATATTATCCATTCCTCATTCCCTTGCTGGTAATTTACAACTCCAAAAAGCCAAATTTTAGTAACTTGATTTAAATACAAAAACTTCAACCCACAAACTAGTTAAATTTATATTATTTCAAATATTTTTATATGGAACTTGTTGATGAATTTGGTGAATAATTTGATCAGCAACCGTAAACGACATATTAATTATGATTTTGACGAAAATAGCTTTTGATGGCAGTTTAATCTTTTACTATTATTCTTATTCCCATTGGAACCGGTACTCAAAGTTTTAAAAATAGGATATCGTGTTTAGACGTGATAATTCAACTACAAAAGAACTTACATATTTTTTCAGAGACTGAACGTAAGTAATAAAAAATATAAGAAAAATAACCCACTCATGAAATTAAGCTTTGTTATAATGTTATTTTGGGTAATGTGATGTTCGATACAAAATAGGCATTTATTATTTAATCGGCAAATGTAGTAGGTAAAAACCTTAACAAGCTCATCAATACGATATGCCAAAAAAATATAGATGTAATGGCTAAAATTGTCTTGGTAATATAATAAAAAACCTTTCGTGGAAAGCAATGTATCAATAAAATTGGTTTAAAATAACTATAATAATATTAAATGAAATATTTTATGGCCAATAACGTATATAAAATTTCACTAAGTTATAAAAGAGGATGCATAGCCATTGTTGCAAATTTACGATTTGTGACGTTTTATTGGAATCCACTCCGAAGTTGATGCTAGTGTTTCCAGCATCAATGAAAATGCACATGCTGGAAACACTAGCATGTACTAGAGAAAATTCTAGTACTAGAGAAAATTTTACTGTACTAGAGAAAATTCTATCTTTATGAAAGTTCTTCTCAAGTATTGAGCAATAAACTTCTGTGTAATCTCTACATGCACTTAGCAATGTCAATCTGCTCTTGGTTTGAATCCCAAATGTTATCTCCAATTAAGTTAATATTGTGACGTATACCGAACATTGTAAAAAAATGTATTGATGATGTATTGCTGATGAAGGGAAAGACAAATAGCCCCTTATGAGCATATTTACAGAGTCCTAAATTATGTTTGAAAATTTATCGTTGTTTATTCATGATAGAATAATTTAAATTCCTAAATTTTTGATCAATGGTGAGCAATCATTTATCTTTCCAATATTCTATTCCTTAGGTTTTACGAAATTAATAATGCTAGTCATTACCTCCCTTCAAGGAGCAGGGTATTATATAGGCAAATAATCGTTTATCATTAATCATCAAGGAGAAGAAAAATGAATTCAGATAATTGTTTTACTTTAAAAATGAGTTTATACATATCTCACTCCCTTGTAAGGAATTTACAACTCGAATTTAGTCCGTTAAACTGGAAACTTAAATTAAATACAAAATTTTGAAACACAAATCAATTAAGTTCATGAACTTAAAACATTATTCCTGATATACGGAACTTGCCTAGTGGAACTTGTGAATAATATAACTTAAGAAACCGTGATTCATAAAAATTATACTTTTTAAAGAAAGCTTTATCTTTAAATAAGTGTTTCAGTTACCCCTATCAGATCCTAACAAAGTTACTCGAAGTTTTTAAAATAGGAGAACTTTATTGAACGCTTAAGCTTGTTGTTGGTGCTTTAACTATAAAAGTATTTACGTATTTTTCAGGGTTGAACGTCAGTCATTATTGATAGGTTGACGTGAAATAACCCACTATTAATAGTAAGCGTTGTTATAATGTTATTTTGAGTCAAATGGTTGGTAAAAACCAATACTAGTTCATCAACGCCACAGTGAAAATAAATTATGGATGATTTGGCTAAAATTTACCTGAAAACACAATGAAAAACTTACGTAAAAAACAATGTATCAGTAAAATTGGTGTAAAATTATTGAACTATGAATATGATTGAATTGAATAATCTGTAGCTAATAACGCATATAACATTTATTTAAGTTACAAAAAAGAATGCATCTCCATTGCAAATTTTACGATTAGTGACGTTTTATCGCAATAATTCCGAAGTTATTGCGAATCTCTAGTGTAAGAGAAAATGCAAAAGGAATAAAATATTGCAAATATTCAATTTTTTAACATAGGTTTGTCATAAATATAGAGTAGTGGGCGTCAGATTGATGTTTTTCTTAGAAATGAGAGTTTGTAGCTATGAAATACGAGTTTTATTAAGTTTGTTTTTAGTTTTGGTGGTAGTTTAGTTAGTGACTAGAAAAAGCTAATTAAAACCTATAAATACATAATAGTATATATTGAAAGAATAAACTAATAGTCTGAAGAAAGTTTTTGAGCAACTTGTAGACAAATCAATATGATATATTTGATGTAGGTTTATAGTGAAATTTGAGCTGTTTAGTAATGATTTTATTTATTTAAGGGACCTATTCTTAGGAAAATCTTTCTCTTGCTATGTAGAGGGTAGTCGATTTGAAAATTAAGAATTTGTATCACAGGAAAATAGTTTATTAACATTGGTATAGCTATGACAACCTGTAAGTTGAGATAAATCGTAGTTTTCTGATACGTAATAGAAATTCCGCCTACTTATTTAGAGCTTGTAGATTCTAGATAAATATTTACGATTTATTTAACGATATTGTTTCTTAAGACACTTTTTTGCTTTCTCATTAATGTTTGGCAATATTACCACCCTCTTATATAACCTACGATATTCTAAGTTAATTGACAGAAATAAATACTAACTGAGGTTGACAAATACAAGTTTAATGATCTTTTTAAATCTAGCCCAATTACAAATCTTTGATAATTCGAATTCTTCTATTTTGTGAGTTACTTCCCAGAAATAAATTAATTGCCCGATTCTTTCCCTGCTAGGCAGTCGATAATTGTTTGAGACTCTGGGTCGTAGTTCTTTGCCCTCGGTTCACTTGATATGTTCTTATTCCCAGACGGTATACTTCATTTATTCAGATGCAAATTTTTAAACAAAATCAAAGTTACGAATATATGCACAGGTTTTTTGGGCATCACAGATTTATATTATATCATATAACGATCATATTGAGTATTCTTAAGCAATTTCGCGATAACTAGTATTCCGATTGCTCCCCAACATAATAATACTAAATTTGAAATTAAATTTACTTTCTAAACATATATGTATCGCGAATACCAAATATGACATCTCGCATATCGCTTACTTGCTAACAGAGGCCTAATAATTGTTTAGTAAATAATACTATCGAGAAAATATGACTAAAATTTAGACTAACGGTTGATATATTCCCACTTCATTATAACGCCCGCTGTTTAGTATGATTTTGGGTTCATATATTATATCTATATCCAATTGTTCCTTCCCTATGTCCTTGCCTTCTTTTAATTGCATTTCCCAATTTGTCAACAGCTGTTCCTGATGTCTTGAGACTACGATCTGTCACATCGATTTGTATCTTGACAACAAATAACATAACCATAATTTTGGGGGCGTGGTCAGATGTACGGTTACAGCAACCATTATTAGAAGCATTTATGTTTATATTAGAAGTAAAAAGGTTTTCAAGGGTGAAAAAATTCAACGTCATTTGGTGCTGTCAGTATTACTAGTAGTACTGAGTCATGAGTCAATATTACCCATTAAGAATGTTAAAAGGGAAAAAATTAAAAAAATCACTAGTATAACAGAGAACATTTTTATATTATTTTGGTTATTTACTTATTAAAGATTTTCTTTGTCAATTTATTAAGCCTTAACACTCGCGTCACGACAAGAATACGGAGGAATGAGTTAGTACTGACCCAGCCGCGTGAGAAAAAAGGCGCAGGAAATTAATCACTCGAAGTTGTTTCGTGTACAGAGCGGCAACGCCGCCGTACAGATCAGTCTCCGCCACACGCTCGGTGCACACGGAACCATTGAATATAAAAGGTCGTGGCACCGTGGGTCAGTACTGACCCACCCGCAGCGAATAAATTAAATGTGCCCCTTACTTTAATATTTAAAACAAAGTAATTCTTTACTTTTATTTAAATTAAAACATATTTTATTCAAATCGTTTTTCAGCATAACAAAATTAAACACAATATTATATTCAAACTAGGTAAACATAAATCGCTTATTATCCACTTTTGGATGTTAGGTACATTCTATTAAAGACACAAAATAACTATATTCTGTCTTTTTAAAATAAATACTGGTATGTAGCTTAACCTTTTGGAATCAAATTAGAAGAAATTATTTAGCTATTTTATGCTTAATTAAATCACATGCAACTATCACGACGTAAATATTCTGAAAATGTATAAACCTTATGGAGATTTTTTCGTTGAACTTTCACAAAGACAGAAAGATTTCTAGAGAAACAATTTAAAAGAATATTTCGAGCTCATCATTATCAAAGTCTTAGAAGTTGTTAATACTTTACGAAACTTTACAAATTGAAAGAGAAAGAGACTTTAAATTTAATTAGCCATTTAAGTTTTTCCTAGAACAAGCAATGTAAAACGTTAGATGTATTCAATCCAATTATGCAACTTTGATAAAATACAGTCTTCATATGTACGTCAGAAGTATTTTGATTTTGCTTAGCATGACGGAAAATGTCATGCAGATAAAACTACTTCAGCACATAGAAAAAAAATATGGCTGCATATAAACAATGCACCTCTCCTTGTAGGGAATCTACAGCACGAATGTAGTGCATTTAAATGGTGTCCCAAATTCGGTATAGAAAATTTTGAGCACAAACCACATAATATGTAGTTCGTTGTAATAAATATTATTTATTTCAAACATTATTCATGATGTATTATGAAACTTGATCTATGAAACACGTAAATAATTTAATTAGAAACCATATGCAGTGATATATGTATTGTGATTAAAACTCTTTTTACATTACGTTATTTATAAAGCTAAGTTAAGTGTTAGATGTGAAACAATTATGACGAATATGTTCAAAATTATTGTTAAAATTAAAAATTAAAAGCTCTATAATCTTAGCATTAAACCTTAAGTCACCAAAGTTTACCAAAGTGATTGACGATCCCCTTTTAAACCGAAAACTAAAAAAACAACATCCTTATTGCAGACATCCTCTAATTAAAAAAAATGAATGAAAGCTATTTTTGTCTATGAACCTTAGGAGAAAAGGTACTATTTTGGATAGAATATTATTTTTAAGGTTTATATTACTTTAGTAAAAAATACTTGATTTGCTTGGCAAAGCCTTTGAAAGGCCTTAAAAATTGTACTAGAGAGACGTGTGACAAAAATAACATGATATCACTAGAATAATGTTTTAAGAATGTATACCATGTTGATTGGCTATAAATAATAAGGTCTGTTTTTGTCTTTAAATCTAATAAAAATCAAAACCCATAATAAAGGCAGAGCTGTTTTTTATCCAGCTCGATTCAACTCCAAAAATAACCGTATTAATCACTTAGCATTATTTAATAAACTTCTTAGTTAAATGAGTACTATTTGCACAACGTTTCCATTTATGTATCAGAGTGTTAATACATATGTAGGTCTTGCAGCAATGTTTGGCGTCAAGTTTCTATCTACATCACAAATTCTATGAAAACACCAGTTATTCAGATGTATGGAGATTGAAAGCAAGTAATCTATACCGTTTCACTGCAGTATATATCTACTTGTATGTGTAGCCTTATAAGACTTCGGATGATCTTACAACTTAATTTGGATGAACAAACTTTAAAATTGTTCATAAGTAAACATTCTACAGCCTTTAAAAATCATTTAACTGTCCAGTATCCTATCTTAAATGTATTATCACTGAACATTATACTATAACCTCAAACAAAACATTCATACAAACGGTATTGAGTACGTTGTAAGCCTTTTAGTTCAAAATAGATAACATATATTTTTATCATTAATAGAAGCCCCTGGGTCATTAAATATCATTCTTTAATATTTAATCTTACCTTACGATCTATAATACATTTATATTAGGGAGGTTTTAGCACCATAATACCATTATCAGTCTCATTTGTTTTGGATTTATGGTACGCTACAGCTTCTTATCTTTTCGGTGTAAAATGTCGTCATTACTATTAAAATATATTTTTTCAAATGAAAATTTAGAATATAAAAAACACATAGAACTCAAGTTTTCATAGTCATGACTTGCACTTCACCATTTCCAAGAAACATAACCTCTTCTTTTTTTTGATAAGAAGTTGTATTAACATGTGCTTGTATGTGAAGTTTTTCTGCTGTGACGGAGGTATTATTATTTTTTTTAATTGCAATTGTTAGTACCAATGCATAGTACTTTTCTGGTTTTATGTACGGGCAAAGTGGTTAAAGTCAATCAGCTTCTGTCTTTGGCAATTATAATGGTATTAGTCATCCTTAACTTATATCACTATAGCTGCGAATAAATTGACTTGTACCAAAAAATTTCATTAAAAAATGTCCAATAATGTAGAATCAGAAGTTGTTCTAGAGTTACGATTTCTATAATACTTTTAATCGATGTTATTAATTTATGATAAAATATCAATCAATTCATAACATATTTTTCTCTGAAGTAGATAAGTGTGACTTGTGCCAGTAATGATTTAGTTTTATAGCAGTAAAAGTGAATATTTTACCTGATAACTAATAATGACTGTAAAATAACTTGAAGGGTGTTACCTGGAAATCAAAAAAGAGAAAAACTAAGATATTTTGTGAGGATTGAGATATTTCCATCTGAGAATGTCCTTTTGCATTTTTAAAATTTCGATTCCTAAATAACCGCCTCGATAACAAGAATACAGACAGATTTAATTATATGTCATTATTTTCGAGTGGTATAAACTTAACCTGATATTTAATGCTATTTTCAGGCTAATCTTTGATCATATTTACAAACTTTAAATCTCAATGTTGAAGAAGCTACCAAAAACTATACCAATGTATATCACTGAATTAAATGAAATATAATACATATTTTGAAAAGGGAATTTAAGACGAGAAAGGGATCCAAAAGGTATGAGGACCTTCTCAGCTGTGAAATATTATATCTCAATCTTCACAAAATACCTCAGGTTTATATTTTCTCTTCTTTCAATTGTTAGGAAAAAAGTTGCAAGGTATTTTACAGTCTTTATTACACAAACTTTGGGTAAAATATTAAGTTGTGTAAGCAATAACAGTCAAACTATAATTACAACCCCTTTTCTTCATGAAACATTTAATAAAATATTAAGCTTGCTATAAAGCATTAAGTTGTTATTGATTGAGAGACAGGTCGGCAGACTGATAGACAATTTATTTGATCATTAGTTACAGTACAGAAAATAGATCACGACAATACATAAAACATATACAATATCAAAATAATGTATACATAAATCACAGAATCACGTCAATTCAGTCAGTTCTATAGATATCATGCAATACATTATCTTAAATAAACAGTGAACCATAAGCTTTGGCAATTCAAGAACAATGTTTCAAAAAGTTATATTTTTATCAGTCTCATAAAACTCAGAAGACCTTATAAAAATAATTCTTTACCAAACAGATAAATAACACTGTTTTGATCTTTGGGTGGTGAAGTTATACGGCAATGTACTACAAATTGGCAACTAGTTCAATAATGGTACGCCAATAGCTGCTTAAGATGACATTATATGGCTTAACCTGTTGAATTCAACATGTTTATGATTTTTAGATCTTAATGTGTCATGACCTTGTACTGTACTATTTAATATCATGCTACTCAATCTTTTTTAGTGCACTAAACATTCTAGGATAAACTGGTTGACATCTTTTAACTTCTTGACATTGACATTGACATTTTTAACTTCTCAAATAAAGGTTTACAGTGTTCTAGGAAATGTAAATAAGTAATTATAACTAATTACTTTCTTCTGTAAAATAAAAAAAATCTACCCTAGCAGAATTTTCCCTAAACAAAATGACAAAAGAGAGAACTCTGTGAAATAGAGAAAAATATACATCTCGCAAGAACTCATCTGGAGTGTAAATTCTTAAATGTCTAATTAAACAAATAGTTCGTGCTAATCCCTTACAAATGTAGTCAATAAGCACATACCATATCAATTTAAATTGTATGCTTAGTAACAGATAAGAAATTTTACGTTTTTCCAAACAAACAAGTACAAGTTTTTCTTGAAACAAATTACCAAAAAATACTTCACTGGTAGGTATTTTGTTTGGTAAATCAGTTATCATGTCAAGGTAGAGAAAAGGTCTTAAATCCGATCCCTGTGGATCCCACACTCTACCTTTGTTAACATTACATATTTATTGTTTACAAAATCTTTTTGTCGCCGATTGGTTAGGTAGAACATGAAAACCCAATTTCGCTGTCAGTTATCCCAAGATGTTCTAATTTTTGCGCCAGGATCGTTTTTGGTTGGTAAATGCAGTCGAAATTGCTGGGATCACATAGGGCAGTGTGTGTTACTGCTCCCTCCCCATAACTAGTAATACTCTCAGTCACAAGACCCTCCACAGCATTGGTCGTTGACATCTCGGGTCTGAAAGCAAACTGATGCTCAGAAAGCAATTTATTTGTCTAAAAAATTAACTTACTTGAGATTTAAAGATTGCCTCGATTATTTAAAATACATAATTGTAATAGAATTAGTATTAGATGGTTCAGCAGAAAATATTTTGAATAAAAATGAGATAAAACCTGACATAACCTAACCTAGTTATGGTTAAATAACTTACAGTTAAATTAATTATCGATGTTTAGAATTACTTTAAATAATTTGCTTTAAATACATGTTTTTGTCAATATTATATTGTAATACTGAACATTGTGCAATGTCATAAGTGTTATTTACTCATCAATCATGATTATTCACTATTAATAAAATTAGTGTAGTGTAGTAGCAAGGGATTTATTTTTCTTCTTATGATCTAAATTCTTTGCACTTGGAAGGAAATAAACTGTCTGTTGAAATCAAACTCGAATTTATTACTATTAAGAAGGAAAAAGAAAATTTGTTTGGAGATATGAACATAATTTAAAAGAATATAGTATTGGCTGCAAAAATTTAAGTTATAAATTTATGAATGTAGGAGCCTGCAAGGTACGTTAACATATGATCTGACGGCAAGAAACAGAACAAACGGATAATTTTAAGGGAACGGGCTTTGTGCCTCATAAAACGAGGCCCAGTTGACAGGCAAAGACGGCTGCAAAAGAAAAAGTTCTTTCTTTCTGTAATTTAGAATGTATATAAAATAAACGGTTCCTTTTAATAAGAACGAATGATTGTAATGATTGTATATAAAAGGTAATTGAGGCAAATTCATCGAAGATTATAGGTTTTTGCATATTTATGTCCATTAATGCCTTTATGTTCAATACTTTTCATAATATTCAATTTGTCCATTATATAATTTATAACTAAAAAGAAAAATATGCTAAAAATGTAGTTTTATCAGTTATTTTAACTGTGCAACTGGGAAATTAAGAATTGTTTCCATGGAATATAAAAAATACAAAATCCCAACATTTAATATTTGAACACACATAATAAACCTACGGCGGAGAGCGAGGAAAATTAAGACGCGAGGAAAATTAAACGTAAAATGCAAAAAAATAAACGTAAAATGCTGAATGGGATTATAACCTCTTTTGTATAAAATGTTAGCCCGATCGGTTAGGTAATGTTTGCATTTACCAGGAACAACAGACAGGCTTTACTACTTTTAACAGTATTATTAGATGTTGTGCTTATTTTTTTCTGTTAACTGTACAGTAAACGGCAATTATTATAACAACCAAATAAAAGCTACCAAAGTTTTAGAAAATACGAAATATATGCATAATATGAAGATATATGCATATTATATGAAATATGAAATATATGCATATTATGCATATTATTATAGGTTTACGTACCTTCAGTCAAAGTTTCATAATGTAAACATTTCCTACATTTGTTTCAAAGCATTAAAGCTTCATCATCAGGGATTTAAAAATGTCTATAAGTATATCACACATAATTGTCTAACATTTAAATAAATAAAAATAAAAACACATTACACTTAGCACATATGATTGAGCTGGCCAGCAATAGACACCGACTGGGTTCCCAAAATGGTTTGGACCAATATAATAGGTCATGGTTTAGAATAAAACAACATCACTTGTTTTGCGTGAAAAAAGCAGACGTTATTAAATCCTAATGCTTTTTAATTGGCAGATATTTTATGTTATTTCTCAATTTCTCATAAACTTGAAGCAATTTCGCTATTTTTCTTGCCACAGTAGACCCCCTCACAGCTGGCCACCATGGGACCAAGGCTTGGCCGGATGACGACTTGAACGGATAATCCATCGTACTATTTAATAATACGTAACTAATGAAAAGTCCTATGTAAAGTTTTATCTGTGTTTTGGATTATTTAAAAATAGGCCTACTGAAGATAGTTAATCCCACATAACACGTCACTTGAACACTGATTGATCTAGTTTTACGTATGTTATTGGTTTTATTTTAAACTAATTCATTTCCCTATTCAGTAGTATTCGCTACCGCCATAGATTTCATCGGTGTTTGTATGCATACCACTCAAACGGTCTTGAAGAAAAAAACAAAACCGCACTGGATACATATATTAAACAATAGTTTAAAGGTTACTAGCTCAACTGAGTAAAGTAAAAATCGGCTCAAGTTCTCTATTGCCGAATCAGAACGAATCCGAGTTGCCCAAACGTTCGGCGATCGATTTAAACCATGAGGCCTTATGAGAGTGATGTAGCCGAACGCACCAGTACACGCTCGCATTTACGTGGATTTGTCCTTGTTGTTGGTAGTAAACTAAAGCCAAACAAGGAGGGAGACAATATAACGTAAATAAACAGAGATACACCGGAGGGTATCAGAGAGATAACGCGTTTGTAAACCGTGGGAAATACGTTTTAATATTGGATTCTGAGAAACGGCCTGATAAACCGAGGACCGGTAAAACCTAGGCCGGATATGAAGGGCTCTACTGTATCACAGAATGCAGACCTTTAATTTGAGCCCCCTTTCATCTTTCCACAACTTGCCAGACGCCCACATTTTCGACGCCAAAAACCCCATAAAAATTAAGTATATGATAATATACCCACAATTCGTCAATAGTTATTTGTGCAACTAGTGAGCAAAGTGAGCAATTGCCTCACTCGAGAGAAATCGTTACTCACGAGCCGTAGGCGAGTGAGGAATGGTTTGTCGAGTGAGGCGATTGCACTTTGTACTCGAGTTGCACATTATATTTTTCCTACTACAGTTACCATAAAACAAATAAATTGGTAAAGAAACGTAACATACTTTTACACAGAAGTGAACTTTTAATATGACATTTAATGCGAAAGTAGCATTAATAAATCAGAAACAAAATTATAAAACAAAAAATAATCTCCTTAAAAATGAGCTAAAATTACTAAATTATTACTAAAATCGTCATTAACGTCCATTTTGCGACAGCAAAACCACCTTCAATGTTTACAAATGGCAAATCAATGAAATGGTGGCTTCTGCCGTGACCGGAAGTGTTGTGACAAATACAACAGTACAACAGCTGACCAGCTGATTTACAACCAGTGCTGCCAACGTATTTCGCGCGCATACGACCTTGTCTGCATGATATGCGCTCACTATTTCGTGCCTTCACGATGCAAATCTGGAGTGAGACAAAGTAATTAGAGTGAGACAATGTTAACATTGTCTCACTGATGGGCGAATTAGCCACTTTGCTTTCTCAAATCAGTGAGAGAACATGTACAATGTTAGGTAACTGTAGGAAAAATACATTTTATTTTCAAGAGTTTGCCCTCATATGTTTTTAACTACCAGAACACGAGAAAAGATAATTCTTTGCTTTCTGGGAGGAAAACATTTATGACACCTGGCCTCCTCCCAGTTAAGATAACACTGAAAATGTCATCACAAAACTGATATTGGCTTCTACCCAAACTTTTTAAAGAATGGCTCTAATTACTTCACCATAAAACGTTTTTAATTTTCCTCTATTTTGAGCTCTGAATGGGTATATCGAATATAAAAAATATAAATGCCAATTATATATACATAATGAATACATTAGTAAGGTAATGCAATGTAATTAGTACATCAGTGCATTTAATTAATTGTTACAAAAATTGAATCTGACATGGTTTTTTGTACAAAGTAATTATTTCCCAAAAATAACCCGTTGTAAATTTTCATTAATTTTTCAAGCAAGAAGCAAGAATAAAAAAGTTTAATAAATATTTTCAATGGCCTTGAGCAGGGCCATGGGCCATGGGCTCGAGGGGGATGGGAGGTGCGGCTTGGGGTTAGTACTCACATTACATTTGTATCGTTTTAGTTTATATAGTCTATTAATTCCGTCTAAATTATTTTTATTGATTTTTTTTGTTATTATAAATTATATTATCATTATTATGAATTCCTTTTGGAGAAAATGTACTAACATCAGGTATTTTTGTTAATTTCCCTCAAAACATACTCTTAAGGAGATTATTATTCTCTCGTGCATCGTCCATTTTTGCCATTAGGAACCGAATTAAAAAAATGTTTACCTAACACACCGCTAAGTAAATATAATTAAAGCTACATAAAAACAGACAGTACGTAAACTATTTGGCACTGAGGAAAGATTATGTATAGATTTTGAACTACTTTATAATAAGCCTAAAGTTTTCCGTTGATGAGTAATGTCTAATATTATTAATCGTACACAATTTACAGGATTAAGTTGAACCCAAGCATATAAGAGAAATTAATCTAATCCTGTGAGCAATAACTTGGTTGTATAGAAATTAAACAGTCTGTGAAAGAACAACTGTTTTAAACAAAATTAATTATTGGTTAAAGGAATCGAGACCAATATAGTTTACTTTGTGATGAATCGTTTTGAATTCCTTGCTTCTCTACTGTGGTAGGAACATTTCGAAAACATTTTACTTTTACTTTTGAGCAAAAAGATTCCTTATACAAGTTCCTGAATATAAAGCTACTAAACAGAATAAGTTATTGCAGCTTGTATATATGAATCCGGTGAATGTTGTACATTGATCGGTATTAGTTATGTTGCAGGGAAGAAATACAAAAATAAATCAGTGTCACTTATGTTTGTAAGAATGCATCTCCTGCTCTTCACCGTATGAACATACAACAATGAAGGAATATAAAACGATTTAAAAAAATTATCTTCTTTTTAATTAATTTCTTTTAATCCTTTTGAAAAGCTAAATTATAAACTCGCCCTTATATAAATTATCAAACATATGTTTCTAGAACTTTTGATTCACATTTAGAATTTTTAATACTCACTGTTGTACCCATTAACATGGAAAACGTTTATAATTTAATTTGACAACGGAATATAATTTTGAACGAACTGGTGTTAGTTCATAATGGTGTATTTATATTATAATGTAAAATCACAGTAAAACGTAGGGAATAATAACTTTGTTTAATCCCAAACTTAATTGTAACAGACAACGATCAAACTTCTAGGATACTCTAAGTAGTAGTACAGTATATTAGTATCCACTTCACCTTGGCGTCAAGCCAAGTATTACCACTTCAAAGGTCCTCACGTAAACCTTAAGTATTCATCAATCCGTATGTGGGTGTTGTTAAGCCATCGTGGAGGTTGCCACTGTAGACACAAAGGTATCGGAATTGGTAATGGAGCTTGGTAGTTGTGTGTGACAAGCTTGTAAGGCGTGGTAGCCTCAGAGACCACAATATGGTTTACAACAGAATTCTTACTGCCATAATGGTCAAGTCAACAAAGGGTTAATCTCCGGATCATTCATTCTTAGTAATAAAAAAACTTGATTTTGGGGAAATTTGCCATAACGGATAAGCGAAAACTAGTTTCACGACTTTCTGGTATCCGGAATCTGATCTTCAAGGGGAAAGAAGCTAGTACATAACGTAGTAAGTAGTGACACTCGACCAGGAGAATCGGACCAAAGCAGATAACTGTAAAAGTATGAAAAATAATGAATTATCAAAAAATAAAGAAATCAAAAACTCAATTGCTTTTACAGTTCTATATCTAGCTATGTTTTCACCAGTTTTTTCTTGTCCTGGGCAAGTATCTTGTTATAATGTTGGTCATTTCTACCTGAAAACGAAATCAGATCCCGAAATGTCGTAAAACTACGCAGTAATATCAAATATTTGCAAGAAAATGGAGATGTAAAAATAAATTCTCAATCACCAACAATAATTTTCAAACTAAGAAATCAACTTGTTTTAGCGAATTTCCCCTATAGGGAAGAAGCTGTTACCGTGGTACTCATGGTAAGACATAAGCCCGAGACCATGATAACTTTTTGTTTTGGGGCCCCCAGAAGCAAAAAACACTATTCGTTTATTTTCATAAATATACTGTGTGTTCCAAAAGTCCCGGACCGGTTTAATATCTTTTAAAGTAAGCCAGATATCAAAACAATATTTCGCAAACCTTTTAGTACTAAAAAAAACTACTATTTGATGTATGTGTCATTTCTGCCCCCGCCCCCAAAATGGGATTTTGGGGGGGGCCTAAAATTTTAAATATAAATCCCTATCGTGCGACTGCTTATTTTAAAGGGCTTGTTAAAAGAAACACAATGCCGCAAACCGGAGGTCGATATCATGCTCCAGTCCAAAATGGCGGCCATTCAAAGATTTAAAAATGCCGTCCGTCAATTAAAATTGAGTATTTTCTGTGTTCGGCAATTCACATTTAAATCGAATAAGAATCACCAGAACTCATTTTAACTACTTAAAAGATACAAAAATAATAATTTCTTGTTGTCATCATCAAGGTTCAACCCTCCAAAATGGTTTGGGGGGGGTGTGGGGGTTTGTCCAACCAACTCCAATATCAACTCACATCATATGACCATTCATTTTAATTTGCTGAGTAAAAAATAAGCCAAAGCTTGTTTTAATGAAATTTCAAAAAAGTTACCTAATACTTGTAAATTTTGTAGGGTTTTCGCACCCCCCAAAACCATTTTGGAGGGTTGAGCATTGATGATGACAAGAAATTATTATTTTTGTATCTTTTAAGTAGTTAAAATGTGTTCTGGTGATTCTTATTCGATTTAAATGTGAATTGCCGAACACAGAAAATATTCGATTTAGTAAAAAAAGTTACTAATAAATATCCTCCTTGATGCGACCTTTGGCTCAGCGGCAAAGGTCGATACTTGCGGAGGGTCGTCTGGGCGTTATCTTTTAGGAAAACCCCCATACATGAAGTACCAAATATTCGCCACAAAAATAACAATTTTTTTTAATTTTATTAAAACAAGCTTCGGCTGATTTTTTTACTCATTCTGCATATTAAAACGAGTGGCCAGTTCTTATTCGATTTAAATGTGAATTGCTGAACACAAAAAATACTAAATTTTAGTTGACGCATGGCATTTTTAAATTTTTGAATGGCCGCCATTTTGGACTGGAGCATGATATCGACCTCCAGTTTGCGGCATTGTGTTTCTTTTAACAAGCCCTTTAAAATAAGCAGTCGCACGATGGGGGTTTACATTTAAAATTTTGGGGCTAACCCCCCAAAATCCCATTTTGGGGGCAGGGGCAGAAATGACACATACATAAAAAAGTAGTTTTTTTAGTACTAAAAGGTATGCAAAGTATTGTTTTGATATCTGGCTTACTTTAAAAGATATTGAACCGGTCCGGGACTTTTGGGACACACAGTATATAGATAACAGATATTTAGATATGTGTCTTTAAACATGATAACTCGCGTAAAAATGGTCTGGTCTTAATGAAATTTGGCATGGATTTGTAAAGTAGTAATTATTCGGACGAGTTTGTAAACCAGCCCGAATGGACTACCGGAAGGGGGAGTATTTGGGGTAAACCCCCCAAAAATGGGTTTTTTGAGTTTTTTAACATAAAAAATAAAAATAATCCAATTTTTGTTGGCACCATTAAATTTAGCTAAAAAAATTTAGTATATTGAGTAATTACTGCTCTATGTCCATTACTTACCGATATATTGAAAGTGGTAAACATAGTACGTTGTTCCAATGTTAAACTTATAGGAAATAAGTAAAATTCTTTATCTCGCTTATTTCTCAACATATCTTGATAAAACTTGGTAAATGACTTCTTCTAGTTCAGATCTACTAAATATTGAGCTAAAACCACCCAGGTTTAATATACCCGTAGCAGCAAATCTGCATACTCATTCCCTATGCTATTCTTAATAGCTTACAAAAACATGTTAAATCTCACTATGTTGGATTGAAATGTGTTGTTTTGTCCTTGAAATTCGATGAGTATGCAGGTCTGCTGCAAAGGGAGTATTTTTTGTCACTAAGGAAGATCAAATCAGTCTCTTTAACTTTTAGTCTAGCTTATCTGAAGCATTCTTAAGTAGCTCTGTTTTTATTTATTTTTATTTTAGGACTGTTAAACTACTATTTTTTTCTCGTAAGATCAAAATTAATAGACATAAAGTACTACATTCCAAACAAAAGTTAAAGTCAAGTCAAAATTAACCACATTGTTACAAGTCAAAGATAGTAATTTTTGTTTACAACGGGGATAAAGTAGTGAAATCGGACCCTCTTTTATTATTATATAGTGCATTTCGTTACTAGTCCGGAAAGTGGCTGTTATTGGTACGATATAGTGTTTCAATTACGAGGTATAGCCGAGTAATTGAATTCTATCGAGCACCGGTATAGCACTTTCGGACGAGTTACGAACGGTACTTTTCATCATAACACCTTTTATTTAATATTTTAAAACTTTTTAGCTCGTTAAAAGATTCTGAGGTTATATTAGTGTTATCAATGGTTACATTTCCGTTGTTTACCAACATACGATAATTAATTTGTTCTTTTTTAATATAGATTCAGGTATATTTGAATCAACCATGTTTATATTTATACAGGGTGTTTCAGAACTCCCTACCAATATTTTAGGGCATTGTTCGTGGGTAAGAAACATATAGAAATTTATCTTTCTAAGAAAATCCGCATTTCCCTGTGATTATGAGTGACATTATTAGGTCTTACCGCTGATCTTTAGATCATCTAGATCAAGGAATGTTTACAATCATACAGGGTGTTTCAGAACTCCCTACCAATATTTTAGGACATTGTTCGTGGGTAAGAAACATATCTAAATATCATATTTAAATCGTCCGGAAGTCCATACTTACTCACACAGCCGCCATTTTGTTTTTTTTTCACTTAATAATTTATTTCTAAAAAACGGTTAGACATACGAAATTGATACTTTGCACAAACATTTATGATAACTAGACAAAACTACAAAAAAATTATGAAAATTTTTCAAATTCATCAAACAAAATGGCGGCCATTTAAAATTTTGTTTCCTAAATAACTAAAAAACCGTCGATTTTACAAAAATTTTAGAAGAATAACTTATTTTAGTTAATTCAATTACAAATCCATTGACACCTTAACTTTTAAGATTGGATGAATATTAACTGAGATATGGCAGTTTTAGTGATACATGACCGCTGAAGGCTAGTTGCAGTGCATGCCAAGGCATGCGGCTAAAGTCTGCTACAACAATGCAACAGTCTCCTTCCGCTTTGCATGTTATTTGTAAGCGATTTCAGATTATTTCAAACAATAATAAAATAAAGAAGAATGTAGGCTTCCACGGTCGTTTTCACACGATGTTAAATTCCTGACTTCTCGGTAGGACCGCGTAATACTGTCGAAGATTTCCGCCGACGTTTCGGAGACATTGCAGTACTCCATCTTCAGGACGATAACGTAGTCGCGCACAACACAAACTACTTTATTACTGATGGAGCAGTCCGCGGCCTCAGGTTATATAGGCCCGCCTCGGCGATGTTCACTCTATTTCTAAAGTATTCGAGGCGCGACTGGGATGCCGGAGATGTCAATGGGCGCGAGGGGGTGGAAGCGTCTGGCCTTTCCGCGAATTGTTCGCTGTCGGCCTCCGTTGTATTTTGGGCCGGAGATTGGATGAATATTAACTGAGATATGGCAGTTTTAGTGATACATGACCGCTGAAGGCTAGTTGCAGTGCTGCTACAACAATGCAACAGTCTCCTTCCGCTTTGCATGTTATTTGTAAGCGATTTCAGATTATTTCAAACAATAATAAAATATTACATAACCCCAAAAGTATCCTTTTTTCAAATGGATGGCTAAAAATTTCACTCCTTTTTACTGCCTTTAAAGTTCACACAAAACACCCAAACTTTTTATATCAGCTGTGATAAAAGTCAACGTACTTGTTTACAAACTAATCAGCCGATTTTATTGTTGCCTGAAAATTTTATTATTTATTCAATGTAGTTGATTCTTCTAACTTTTTACACTCACTTTTATTAGCTGTTTAAATTAATTGTTCTCTCGTTTTATTAATTAATTATTTAAGAAAATATTTTGTTATTGTCTGTTTGGTAAGTGGATATGAGCTAGAAACAAAACTACTTAAAGAAGACCCAATGGCTGACTACACTAATGAAGAGTACTGCGACATGCATTTTATGTATGGAGCTGCATTAGGAAATTCATCTCAGGCAAGAAGATTGTATGCTGAACGATTTCCACATACACGATTGCCATGTGTAAAGACTTTTACTGCAGTCCACAATCGGCTGCGGGAAAATGGAACTTTTCAGATTAGTAGATCAGACACCACGGTTCTCGGTAACCACGTCATTGGTCCATACATTCTGCCAAACCGACTTAATTCTCCCACTTACCTGGTCTTTCTGAGAGACATTCTTCCGGACCTGATGGAGGAAATTCCGCTGCAAGAAAGAATGGAAATTTGGTTCCAACACGACGGCGCTCCTGCTCATTTTGGGAATAATGTACGGGAGTACTTGGATGTGACATTTGGTGAGTGTTGGATCGGGCGAGGGGGTCCGACACCATTGCCACCTAGATCTCCAGACTTGACGCCACTGGACTTTTACTTTTGGGGGCGTATGAAAGAACTTGTTTACGATACTCCAGTGGAAAATGAAATTGACTTGGTGGGTAGAATTGTGGAGGCTGGGGCCGTCATTCAAGAAGAAAATGCAAACATTTTCCAGTCAGTGGATGCCCGTTTCAGGGCCTGTAACCGTGTAGGTGGACGGCATTTCGAGCAACTTATTTGAAGTTTGGCTATGTTTTCCAGCCTCTTTTAAATGTATCAATTTTCTTTTGTATTTTTACATTCAGAATGTATTGAAGTTTTTGTAATTTATGTAAATAAAAAGCATATTGTTAACAAATGTTTACCTAAGTTTTCTCTACTTAAGTAAAATAAATTACAGTTATTGTAAACTTATGCCAAGACCAAGAGGGTTATGTAATATTTTATTATTGTTTGAAATAATCTGAAATCGCTTACAAATAACATGCAAAGCGGTAGGAGACTGTTGCATTGTTGTAGCAGACTTTAGCCGCATGCCTTGGCATGCACTGCAACTAGCCTTCAGCGGTCATGTATCACTAAAACTGCCATATCTCATTTAATATTCATCCAATCTTAAAAGTTAAGGTGTCAATGGATTTGTAATTGAATTAACTAAAATAAGTTATTCTTCTAAAACTTTTGTAAAATCGACGGTTTTTTAGTTATTTAGGAAACAAAATTTTAAATTGCCGCCATTTTGTTTGATGAATTTGACAAATTTTCATAATTTTTTGTAGTTTTGTCTAGTTATCATAAATGTTTGTGCAAAGTATCAATTTCGTATGTCTAACCGTTTTTTAGAAATAAATTATTAAGTGAAAAAAAACAAAATGGCGGCTGTGTGAGTAAGTATGGACTTCCGGACGATTTAAATATGATATTTAGATATGTTTCTTACCCACGAACAATGTCCTAAAATATTGGTAGGGAGTTCTGAAACACCCTGTATGATTGTAAACATTCCTTGATCTAGATGATCTAAAGATCAGCGGTAAGACCTAATAATGTCACTCATAATCAAAGGGAAATGCGGATTTTCTTAGAAAGATAAATTTCTATATTTAAATTTTCAACACTGTAGCAAAGTAAAAATTAATGTAATTTTTAAATGAGAACTACATATTTAGCGGTGAATTTTAATATTTTGATTTGTAATTTGACTACTTCGATTTCATTGACAGAATTAATGTCATCAAAATGTATTGCTTATTGAAGTTACAGTCAGTTAAAATCTTTGGAGTTATATCAATATGAAATTAAAATTTTAAATGTGCTAGAATGTAATTAAAATTTACTCTGTAACTTTTATTTTTAATTTTGACTTGGGAACTTAATAAACGACGAAGGGTAAATGAAACCAAATTTATGCACGTCACTTACTAGGTTGTGCCCCAGATTTTGGTGCGGAACAAAATGACTTCCTTTATTTTGCTAAAAGTGGGTTACTGTACCAGGAAATAGTAGTAGAAAGTACCGTAAACAAGTCAATTGGCTACTCTCACTACTAGTGGCTAATTCCTTTTTTGGCTATTAATGAAAAGGTTTAAGACAAATATTTCATCTGCTGCCTCTAAGCTCATTTATCAAGCATTAAAGCCGTAACTTCAGTATAATTTTTTAATACTTGATTTACAACAACCTTATGTAGCCTTTGTAAAATAGAATACGAGTAAAATGTGTGAAACAAGGAAATAATAATTTCTAGGCAAAGCAAGAACTGAAACTTAACGTACATACTAATATCTATAGAATTAATATTGCGTAGCATAATTTTTACTTCAATCCTGGTACTAAATTTATTTTGAATGGGTCTGGTCTGCAATTTATAATCACTATAATCTGAGGAAAGGTAATTATTTTTTAGGAGAAAAATGTTTGTCAGGCTCTCTTTACCAACCAATAAACTGCTTTTACTGTTTGTACTTCATAATCAGACTCAAAGGTTCTGAGTTTGTTGCTTTATGAAAATAATTTATTAATTTAATTTAAATAATTTATGCCAAATATATTTTAGGTTTTAGGTGGAAAATACCTTTCTATATTGTTTAAGGAAATAATGATTAAGTGGTCTATTAAACAATTGTTGTAAAATAATAGTTCCTTCCCTAAAGATATAGGAAATGTTAATTAATTAAAATATTACAATAAAACATATTTATGAAAAAATACACTATTTTAGTATGACTTAACTATCGTAAAAGTTTAGTTCATAGAATGATCTATACTATTATAAAGAAGAGGTGGTTTCTGTATGCATGTATGAATGTATTGGGCAAGTGAACTCGAAAAATACTGAACCGACTGGATAGAAATTTCACACAGAGGTAGATCTTGAACCTGGGAAACATATAGGCCTATTCACTTCCCTAAAATCCCCTCGGGCTACGCCCCGTGCACGTCCTTAGCTTCAATGTTTACATTTGATAACGATGCAAACATTCAAATACCAAAATACAAACAGCTGGGAATATACTACAATTTGACAGTTCAAAGACCAGAAGTAAGATTAGCTGTAATTTTTATCTTGAGCGAAGCCACGGGCAACTGCTAGTTATACATAAATAAATCCATACCAGTTGTCCCATAATATTCCCCCCCTAACTTGTTTCTATATTAAAAAAATTCCACACCGTTTACAAAAAATTGTTGGTTAATTAATACTTTATTCTTAGTGGTTACTTCACTCATATTTGGCCGCCATTTTGGATCCGCTACATTCGATCCAAAATAATTGTTTCAAGTGTTAAGGTGGTGCTGTGACACATCACTACATCATTTCAAAATAGATTTTCTTACTTGTTACAATGCCGTAATCAATTTTGAAATATCGTAAATTGGTTCTCAAGATTTGAGAACCTATTATTTCAATTACAACCAATTTTAAACATGACCGTAATCAAAGAACAGTGCTGGATAGCGATGATTAACCAATACCAGTCATTGTTGAGTTTAGTTATTATTATTTCATTTACACCAATCTAAATTTTTCAATAATATACGAGTTTTTCTAAATCTAAGTACTATAATTAAAATTGGGTTTCGCCATTGAAGTCTGCATAAAAGTTATTTGTAAAGATGGGTCACAATACCATATCCTTATTTGAAATAACTACCTTTTTTCAAAATGGCGGGTCTAATATGGCGGCCGAAATATTTATATTAGTGAATACTGTATGAAGTGTAAATGACTCAACAATGACTGGTGCTGGTTAATCGCCTTTACTATTATTATTTTTAATTATTTTTTTGTTATTTGTAATGTTCAAATTGATTGAAAATAATAAATAAAAAGTTCTTTGTTTCAAATTCACAGAACTTTATGAATTGAATTTGATTTTAGCGGACAGTTGCCATCAATGATCAATAGAAACTAGTTTCACGAGGTTTCGGGATTTGGAAACCTTTCTAATCCCTTGTTCAGGTGGGAAAGAACCTAGGATATAACAAAAATTGCCGAGTTTTACCAATCTTGTTATGTTCTGAGTAAGTCGAAAATCAAAAACATTAATAAAAAGCTCTCATATATTAAGAACTATTATTAAACTTCGATTTGCGGAATTGTAATCGGTGAAAACATTAAATAATGGGCGACAATTAATTGACAAAACCACTTTATCTACGACCATTGCAACACCAATTATGGTATTACAATAAACATTATAATGATATACCTTAAAACACCAAAAACCAAGCAGTACTCTAATGACGACTTTAGAGTACTGGAGTCACTTTAGAGTACTGGTTCTAGACCAAAGAGAGCTCGGCATTTTACGGAAGTAATGTCACAACAACAATTACGCAATTCGCATATCAGCTGATTGTTGCATTACGATTCATGTTTGAGTTTACTTATCCCATCAGCTGATTGTTCCACAACGATTCATGGTTCAGTCTGCTTATTTGCCTAACCTCAAATTTTAGTTGACCTATTCCATCATTAGTAAAAGTCATGAGTTTTGTTTAACTGCGGGGGAAATTTTGTCGTATATTGTTGGTCGTAGATAAAATAGTGTATGCAACGATTGTATTATGCCTTTAAGCCACTCGTGAGATATTTATTACATCTCACTCGTGGCTTAAAGGCATTCATTATACAATCGTTGCATAAACTACTATTAAACTCTTGAAAAATTATTTCGGATCCAATATGGCGGCTGAAATTGAGTACCTAATCAAAATCAAGTATTAATTACTCAACAATATTTAGAGGTATTGTGGGACTGATATTTGAAGTAAAATAGAAAAAGGTAAGGGGGGGAACTATCATGGGGACACCCTGTAAAACATAAGGATGAGGTTTGTTTGACTCTTTTATGTCCCGGGTAAACGCAAAAACTAGCGAGCTGATTGAGCTTACATATCGCAAAAAAATTGATAAATGAACCCAGTCAACTCATAAGCCTGTCCACGTTCGTAAAACCCCTCAGATTCCATCCCGTGTACTTTTCATGTATAGTTTTGTACCGATATTCAGGATTTTCGTAATTTTTATTTGGTTTTCACTGGCACTATTGCTCATTTTTTATTAAGTATCTGACCGTGCGAAGCACGAGTACGTCATGTATAAGATACTGTGAGATTATGGATTAGCAGATAATCAATAATTACATTTTTTAGAAATAACAAGTTCCCAATCAATTTGTCAATCTCCGATCTAATTAAGAATCAAGAATCAAGAATACTTTATTGTCATAAACTTGGTCATAACAAGCATGGAAAAACGTCATACAAATGTACAGAAGTGATAAAAAATTCAATGTATGTATATGATTCTTACATATAACATGAAAACAAATCTCTCCTAATTATCAGTGAGGTAATACTGAATACTCTAGTACTCCTTGGAAACCAAAAAAGACCGTAACTTTCTTTTAAACCTGGCCTCAATTGATTCGGCTTTAATGGAATTCGGGGGAGAATTAAAAAGTTTGACTACATTGAAGAAAGTCTGTTTTTCAAAAAATGTGGTTTTATGTTGTGGAATGGTTAAAGCCAAGGAATGTCTAAGGTCGTAACAACTATTATTTCGAAGTTGGAAGGAATGCTTGTTTTTAAAGAAAAAAGAAAGACATTCATACAAGCAACTAAATGTAAGCAGGTTATTAGTGGAAAAAAACACCTCTACATGAATCATTTCTCCGAAGTCCAAAAATCAACCTAACCGCTTCCTTCTGTAAAACGAATAGGGACTTTGTCCTCGATGACTCGGCTCCCCAAATTGCAATACCATAACTAAGGTGAGGGTAAAGGCAACCATAATAGGCCCTAGGTAAGGAACAGATATAAATTTAAATAGCTGACCCGACAGAAGTTGTCTTATCTTATCTTTTAAAATTTAATAGATAAGGCAGGACAACGTATTTCATTCGGACTGAACTTGTACTAAAAATAATTAATTATAAAAAATTAAATTATTACGTTCGTTCATACTTTTTTTATGCAATGTTGTTAGTTCCTGTTTGATATAGTCTACACCGGCAATGTGTTCAGCAATTAACTTCAGTTGAAATATATTTAATGAACAATAGAACCATCAATTTCATCGTTGTCGAAAGCGTCTTAAGTATATTTTTTGTTTATCTTATGTATTCGTCAAAATGTATCAATATCTTCACTATCAATGTATCAATATCAAACTATTCGATGATATCAAGCTAAGGTTTAATACCATATTTTTTATTTAAAAAAATTACAAACATGTCATCCACTAATTGTAAAACATAAAGTTATTAAAACCTTTGTACTGATCCTGTTCATAACAATTTGTAAAAAAAGATTGTTTAACAAGTAGTGTAAAACAGCTGTTATGTTTTAGCACGAAACTTTAATTGAATCTCTAAAAGTTCAAGCAATTGATAAACCCTATTAGTAATAACTGCGTCAATATTTCAAGAAGAGTTTTGAGATTGGACGAATTTTCAATTAAGAGTTAAACCTTTTTAATTTCGCTTATTAGATAAAATAATTCATTCCTTGTTAATTTGTACTCTTTAAGTTCTTTAATCAAGAACTTCTTCACAGTAAGTGGTATTAATTCTCATTAGGACAGTTGTGCAGGATATAAATAACATTTAAGTTGAACTCTGTATCTTTTAATCTTTACTAGTCAATAAGATTGCATCGTTTTGTTTTAACTCCTCGACTGAACTGGAGACTTTTTTCCATTGATAACTTATTTTTAGTAATAATTATTATTTTTTTGTTTTATTTTAAAAATTTTCATTGTACTCAATAATATAATAGGCCTAAACCATGAAAATTCAACAAATAAAAGGAATAATAACAAGGGCAGTAATTTGATCAAACAAATTTACCTCCGTTCATTGAAGAAACAACGTTAATGTATTGAAGTGGATAAACCTTTGAAACTAAGGTTTGACACGTGGCTACTTTGGTCTTGTGAACACAAATCCCTTGATTACCACCAAACAAGTATCGACAGTAGTCTGTCCTTGACAGTTTAGGCCCCATATATCTTGACCTTGTATCGCATGCCCTTAGAATAACAAGGTAGTCGGCAACAACAGCTGTTACAAATCTGTCTCACTACAGCCACATATCGGCATTTTTATAAACAAAAATGTGTACTCAATTACATTAATTCATACGTGCTGCTCAGCAGCTTGTGAGCTTTTTGCTAATGATTCACATCTTCTGATGATAAAAAGTATAGCTGTTCTTTGAAATTGTTATTGCAATTTTAAATCATGTGAAGAAATTGCGAACTGTTGGAGCCAGGGGTTTTCTTTTAAGTTTGATTTTGCAAAACGAACTGTTTCAACGAACCTAAATTATTAAAATCTGTTCAGAATCGTTAGAGTAATTTAAAAAACCTATCGAATTAAATAAATACAATTATATTCTTCTATTGGAGTGTAGCCTGCAAACACTTTTAAGACGTTTTTTTATAAAAGTGCTAGAATTTGTGGTTAACCTTTAAAATTATTTCAAGTCATGTTCATATGATTAACTGTAAACAAAGTTAATTGAGTTTGGTCTAGTGTCGACGGATGGCGCCACTCTACGGAACGTTACAGCCTTCTTTCAATTCTAAGACGTATTGGAAAATTTATGTAAAAATATCTTTATAATAACACCTTAAACATTAAAATCCATCCAGCCTTTTATCGAGGTATGACCATAAAAAACCCCTAGCGTACATCTGTACGCAGTATCTATCGAGATAGAACTATTCATTGGTTTTCGTTAAATTATAACGAAGTAAAGGAATATTTGAAGGGGTTCCTGTCTAAAATCCCTCGTGCGTAAAATGTTAACAAAATACACACGATTAACAGTTTATTAACTGTTTACCAGCCAATTCAGTTAGAAGTTACAGTTGTGAAATGTATTTCCCCATTATTATCACGAGATTAAAGAAAGAAAATACTTATGAATATAGATTACAATACGTTTTTTCAGGCTTAAAAGTGCAGCAGGAGACTGCAGATAACGTGAATGTGACAAAACAGTTGCTACGTGACTAACATTACAGATCTTTTGATCAGAAGGTCACGTAGAAATGTCTTCTGTGCTGCAAACACATTATACAACATATTGAAAATATAGGTATTACGTATTACCTTGTACTATAGAGATACGAAATATTATTTCCTGGAGATATGTAACATCCACGGTTCGTGGATTCAAAATATACGCCCTTATTATCAAAACCTTGACCCTGACGCATCGTGGCACTTATAAGTAAGTCGAATATAAATGAATGCGACATTTAAAAATAGAATTTTAGTGACAATGGTCTGCTGACAATTCATTTACCAGGTTCCTGATTTATAACTCAACAGAACAAAGTCAAAGTTGTCTAGAAAAAAAGACTTTCTCTGGATATATGTAAATGACCTTCGAACTTGTAAGTGCCCTACTTGAGCTTTTTAAAAGCTTTTTAATCTAAATGGCTTTAGAGCAGCTTGTATACTGTAAAACGCAATAAATTATATGTTCCAGTATAATTTGTTGATTTTAAAATATAGCTTAACTTAGGAATTAACACGCGATTGGAAATAGCTAATAGTAAAAGTCAACACAAAAATTTGCACACTGATATGAATATTTTTGTGACTTTATAAACTTATTAAATCGGTTTAGTAATATATATATATAATATATATAATATATATAATATATATAATAATCGGTATGATATTAAATCGGTCACTAATCTAATTTACTGTATAAGCTGCTATTTGATAAACTAATACCTTGAACAGTTACATTCAACAGATATGTAGTATGTCAATTACCCGAAAATTTATATATTTATATAAATTTTTATAAATTTATATAAGTCTTCATACTAGTTTAATTATCTAAAACTTAATAAAACAAGGGTTACGCCACAAGACTTATTTTAACAACTGGTGTTATTTTTTACGAGAGTCGTATATTTAAGTGTTTTAGTTTTCGTGAGATTCATATAATTAAATACCTGATGCTTCTAAAGTCCTAGAAAAATAAACGTCTCGATTTTAAAGTTCTCCGGAAAGAAAATCTCTTACCAATAAGCAATCAAAATAATTTAATTAATTATACAATGTGGTATGTATGGCAGCCGACAGCTGTGAAGTCAATCTCATCATACAATTCAAGAAAAAAACTTTCACTAGAAATGTCGCATGAAATTGCTGAATTTATTTAGGCCTTTTATCACTCGATCAGGACGACCAATTATTTTGAATAAATTTGCAGTAGGTACGAAACAAATGCAGTTATATACATTTTGTCATATTACATAAAAGCCACTTCATAATCGTGGATTGAGCACTAAATGTAGGCCTACATTTGACTAATGATTTGAGTAATAAAACATCGAAAAGTCTTTAATCATATTTCTAAGTTTTTTCAAAATTCAGGCGACTACTATAGTCTGGTTGCGAGCAACAACGAAAGAAAGTATCACTAACCGCTTCAGAAATAATTAATTAAATAATCGTGTTAAATTATACGAGTGGTAACGTGTATATACAAGCCGCCTCTACGAGAAGTAAACTATTTTTACATCCCTGAATTTTAAGAAAACTGAAAATAGTGGAGGGAGATTGTATCTATATAAAAAGTTCAAATAACCCGTAACTTTTTAGGAACCCACCCATCAACCATATATTTGAATGAAAGGTCTCGGTAATAAATTCCCAGGGAAAATAAAAGTTTTTTGATGAAACTTTCCCTAAGGGCTCAAATATACGTCAAAGAACTGAGCATCTGTTGCATTTGATTTGTTTATAAATATTTGTTTTTCTTTCCTACCGAAGCGGGGCACCATAACCTAATGTAATAAACAATCCCATGTATTTTGTGGCGAACAACTTAAAAATCGAGAGTGATTCGAAGAAAACCCATTACGACATAGTAATGTGGATTGAGTTTCTTCAATTACAAGGCTAACTGCAGTGCTTGTAATTAACTCCAGTCTGATGCTTGCAGGAATTACCTTCCACGGACATTTACGAGTACATGGCTTGTGCAGTTACATACCAAGAGATGTAGTTCAAAAATATAATAGTCCTAGAATCCCAAAAAAGGTATAAAATTACCTCTTCTATTCCCAAAAGATTCTTGTATTAGTTCCAAACAACCACTGGTTTCGAACATCATGGGTTCATTTTCAAATTGTTAACAATCTAGAACATTCCTCTATAGAGTAGATAAAGTTGAAGAGACGTCATCACACTCACATGCACGAAATCGTTATAACTTACATTTACACAAAAAAAAGGCAAAAACATGTTACCAAAACTGACCATTATTTAACCGAACGCACATGTGTCGTCAAAGGAAGACGAATCATGACTCATTAAATAATGATCTCATTGAGTCATGATTCATCTTCTATCAATGACACATGTGCGACTCCATTACATACTGACAACTGTTCGTAATTTATGTTTCTACCGTTGTGACCGTAAGTTTAAATGTTTAATGATTTCGTGCTTGTAATTGATAAGGTCTCGTCCATCTATTGAAGAAAATGTTTTGTGAGCTTGATGCAAACTTGAAAATAGTCCCATGTGGTCTTAAACAAGTGGTCGTTCAAACCAAGTGAAGAATCATTCCAGTATACCACGCAATTTTATACCTCTCTTCAGAAAATTAATGTGTAAGGAATAAGAGAGTCAAACTTTCACGGATATATTTTTTTAAAAGGTGTCAGCATAAAATATCGTCACGCAATATTCCATAATATCTAAGATAACATATTTTAAGATAACTCTTGTCGTAAAACAAATCGGAAACGCCAACAGCAGGATTTGACTCGTAATGAAAGTCCAAGTTGAATCTGTCAAGTCCATATCTGTCATTGAAAGCTTGCTTATTTTAGAAGATAACCTTAATACCCAAGAACACCAATTGACATCGGTGAAAGTTCCAACTAATACAGCCGAGATGAATTGTTTTTCGAATGTGAGAGTTTTATCTAATTGTAGTAAAAATACTCTACCATATGACTCTGCTCGTGGAATATCTTTAAATTCACTTTAGTGGAGGTCCACTTTAAATACTAATCTTTAATATTACCTTTAAAAATACCTTTTAAATTCCTTTAAAAGACATTTAATAACTTAACTTTTAATACCTTACCTTACCCTTTAAGTTTTTATTTTTGGTACCTTTAAATACCTTTTTGGTATTTATCTTTAATATTATCTTCAGTCTTTTATACATCCTTAATATTATTTTGAGGCTGGCTTGAAGTTTTAAAAAATCGTTATCAGAGAGTCTTAAAAGCTTTATAATCAGTTCATAAAGGAATGAAAAAAACAAAATTTACAATTTTACATTTTTTGGATTATTCTTTTAATTTTAGCCCTAAAATTTACTTTTCAATTTGTTGTCAAGTAGCTGACATTAGTGATTTTATAGCCGTCAGCGGTCCCCTCATTATGGCGTACAACTTGTTTAAGAAAATTAATTAGTATAATGTGCATAATTGTACCTACATCATCGGTTAGTAAGTGGTTTATTCTAAGTAGCACATAAAGATATACATAGTTTACGTTTGTTTCATATTTAAGTAGACTCAGGGTATTACAAACATTTTAAGTATAGGACTAGTTTTCTTACGACTCATCTACTCCAGTTTACCTTTTGTTTCAAACAAATACCATAAATAATTAGCTAACAACTAAATTTATATGGCATATTTGGACTCCATCCGTTCGTTCCGTACCCGCATGAGCAGTAATTATATTGAAATTCCAGGCAGATGTTTTAGTAGAATCGGATAACCTGATTGGCTACAAGAGTAACCCAAGTACAACCTGCGGCTGTCACTAATAGAGGGTAATCACTTGCTGGAATTGATTGAAGGGTAAAGAGGTCAAGTTGGTTAGTAATTAGCAAGAGGAGTTCAAGGGAAGAGGCTTAGGTTTGTGTGTAATAATGTAAGCTTGCGTGCAACTTTGTAAAGAACATTCTAGGATAGATTGGATTTCAATAAAGGAAAAGCGTACTGATTTATAAATGATATATTCAATCAAATCTATTTATTGACTATTTGTTGTTTCAAACATAAAAAATGTGTTATGTTCTCTTGTAAAAAAATCGTGCGAAGAAAATATGACATTAACAACGGTCTTGAATAGCTCAACATCGTTTTAAGTTTTAGGAAAAATAGATGAAAAGTGTGATGATTAAATTTTATAACTATGTCTATGATATTTTTCTCTATGAAACCTCTCGTAATTGTAAATATTGCCACAGACAAAAAAGTTATATTAAACTTATATTATAGTCTTTTCCATCTACACAATAAAAGCTTCTTAAATTTTAATATGATATAAAGTTAAAGAAATAATTTAAAGGGAACATGGGTTTTACAATATTTTGCCATGCACAGTGCAGAAAGGAGATGACGATCCTGTTTTAGCTCAGCAGTTTTCCCTTTTTCACAATGGAACCCCACATTGTTCACATCTGTGCAAAATTTTCCTCAACTTTTGCTATAGCAACGAATGATATTGACCCAAAGTTTTTTTCACCAAGTAGAAAGAAGTAAAAAAATCATCCTTTACTTAGTGAAATGTTAGCTATTTGATATTCGTTGTAGATATTTTACAATGTATATAAAAATCTGTTATTTCTGATGTAGTTACATGGTGTTGTAAGCTCTATAAATTTAATTTCATCCCACCGTAATAATAATATGATAATAAGATAAAACATTTAACAGGTTTTGAAAAGTAGTTATTTTAACGTCCTTTACGACGTTTAAAAGTGGTTTGATTAAGTTGGCTGAAGCGATTTCAGTCGAAATAGTTTATGGCTTGTGGAAGTTATTAGGCAGATCAAGGCTTTGATAATTAATCAGTGATTATTTAGATCGGTACTAGTCTAATCAGCCTGGTTACAAGTAATGCAGTGTTTGGAGTCTGTCCAATCGTGTTATCGTTCTAAGTCCTTAGAATACATAGATTTGATCATTTCATGGAGTGAAAAAATCATATTTAAATTCAGTCCGTTATTTTTTAAATAAACTAAAAACTAAATTTTTTTTAACTAAAACGTTTTCTATCTTTTTCATCCAAACCGGACATTGTTTTTCAAAAACCTAAATTAAAAGTATGATAATGAAAAGAATTTTGAAATATTCGATAATAGCACAATGTTATAATTGTTTACCCGTTTGTATTGAATTTAGTAAGTTTCAACATCTCTAGAATACGGGAACCAATTCAGAGCTACGTATCATGCGTTTTTATCATAGTTGCATTTATTTACCTGGTTCTTTTTGGCAATATAAACATAGCAGTTACATGTTGGAATACTTTTACTTCAAGCTTTAACGTAAATATTTGAATGGACATTACATATTGAAAGTTTTACACAATAAATGTAAAATATTAGTTTGAAGAGTAAGGGGTGAGAAGTGAGATAACAATTTTATTATATGTCACGCCTATGAATAATATTTTGCTTGTTGAATGTCATGAATGAAACCACATTTCAAGAAACATTTAGAAAAAAGGTAGTGAGGTCTAAGAAGAAGCTTGGGTATTTACAAACAAACCCAGATGAACTTGGATTTTTACAGGAGGGGAAATAATTATTTACATATGATCGATTGATTCAACAACGAATTTCTTGTGTCAGTCATGTGTTACATGCTAAACAAAAACATGTCACTTGTTTATTGTTTGTTATTCAAAGAGCAAAACATTGTTTCTCATATCAACCCACATTTTGTTTTGGTTTAGTATTTTTTATCTACCAGACTAGTAGCGTAATCACAAGGCTTTGTTTTCTTCCACGCCATCAATGATTTCTTCCCCTCCTCTGTTGAAACTTCAAACTCAAGCTTCTTCTCAGACCTCACTACCTCTACCTTTGTTTTAGTATTACCTGTACATTAATTTTAGGCGTTTAATATTTAGAGATATCCTTGAGTGTCAATTTTTTTGTAGAAGTGAAATATTATAAATATAAATAAGTAATAAATGATTCGATTATGAAAAAAAACATCACGGAAGTTCACAAATGACAACAATTTTGAATACGTAGAAATACATCATAGGGCTCGTCTTAAATCTTCTTTTAGAGATCATAATGTGATACATAAACCGTAGGGGAAGGGTAGGAGGGTACTACGAAAATAGTTGTAATAACCTTGAAATTAAAGCATTGGTTATCACTGCAACATAATAATATACAACTTAAACTATCACTCTAAAAGAAAGCTAGTAGTGTGATAAATTAATGTCGTTAGTATAATAAATTAACTGATTTACAGAAATATGCGAAATTTGCTATTATAAAATACTTCGATTGAATGGGTTACTATAGTTAAAGTAACAACATAAAAATGTGTTTTTTTCTCTATAACTTGTTTATCAAATCAGTAATTTAAGATATGATTTTCTAATAGTAGTATGATAAAATTTTTCCCTCTTTGAATGAACTACATCAACAAAGTATGACAATCAAACAATATATTTTTTACTTACTGAATTGCAGTAAAATGCAGCCTACGGTGTCAAATCAATTTTTTCGTGGTACCGGCTTCAAGTCAATGACGACTCATCTTCAGCCACTAAAACTTGGTATTTTCACACTTCTGTGGTCGTCAAAATTTCAAACTTAAAGTACATTTTACACTGAACAGTCAGAAACAACACATACATTAAAATTAACATAAAAAACATCGATACGAAAAACGTGTGCACACCTCTCGCGCGATCCGCACCCATTGAAATTTGTAGATCTACTCACAAATTTCACAAATTTACAAGGTGTCTAGGCTTAAAAAGAAAAATATATTTTTAATTAATTGATGATTTTAATTACTGTAATGAAAAATACTGCAATGGCAACATTTACTCAACGGCTAGTCAAGAATTAAAATACTTGGAAGAAAAAACTTGAACGCACTAAAACGAAAAGCGAAAATATTTACTATCGTAAAATCTAGCTCAGTGAACGGATTTCATACGAACATTCCTCTCCACAAATGTGGCTTATAAACACATTAATCTTGCAGGGGTATAAACATTTGTTCTCATTGAACAATGTGCCCAAGGCTGACTTCTCATAAATTTGTCCCTTATAATGTATTCTTCCTCGTTATTTTAAAACGAGTTAGTTTCATACCATGATCTACCATCTATGAAAATATTGAAATAATCAATTGAATTTTCATGCCGTGTTTAATCCCCATAAAATACTTTCTTCTTTTAATCTCCCTTTTTTCTTTATCAAACAACTTTGCCAGAACTGGAATACTCAGATTTGGATTCACAAAGTGACAAATATTTGTTTTGCCACGCTTTGATAAAGTAAACAAAGGGAATACCCCCATTTATATGATTTGAACTAAGTCTTTGTGTTTCACTGAGGTACACCAGACAGCATAACTCACTGCCTCCACTTTTTTCTTTATTTTCAAGTCTGGATTCATTATATTATTCGTTTTACTCAGAATTTAATGATTAATTTCCTTTCACAGATGGATTCATGCTTTTCTAATTTGTAACTAAGCTCCAATATTTATTAAAAATTTATCTGTATAGGTTTCCATTACAAGTGTAATTAATATAAAATTATTTAATATTAAAAATTCAATTTTGCAAAAATGCCTTATAAAGGAGATAAAAACAAGTTTGTTAAAAACCACCCATCAAACTATTTTGAAACTTTAACGGGAACGGGCCATTCGAGTTAAAAGTGATTTTCCTTTGTTGTGTAATATTGTGTCTTATGAGTAAAGATAATTTTATAGAAATTATTTATTTAAAAAGTTTATGTACCTTTATCCGCTTGTGGTTCATTCCACACCGCAGTGCGAAAATTGGATCTGTACTTATAAAGTATCAATGATTAACTTGATTTCTGGATTAAATAACATAGTATGATAATAGCCAAGCCTTTCGTGAACAAATTTAAATCCATACGAGACTAGATTAGTTGACGTTTTAGTTCTTGGAAGCCTCGAATTGTTTTCAAAAGAAGCTAAGTAATCTATATTCCCTGTGTTAACCTTCGATGATGTAAGGAAGTTTATTTACATTAAGTGTCATATTTACAGATAAGACATGATCTCTTTCAAAGCATACAAACTAACATAATTAATTAGTTATTTGCTTCTTTTGTTAAGTTTTTATTTAAACTTTAACCTACCGTTCGCGATATAAACTTAAATATTACAGCAGTGGTTTAAATAAGTGTCCTATAATTTGTTCTTTAATCCTAAATAGACACCTTTTTGGTAAGAATTACGAACTAATTGAATCCCTATGCAATAATTTGTAAAAAGATACATTATACAATTTTGTGTGGGTTATTTAAACCCTTAATCAACTAGCGTAATTAGTAATAATTACTATTAAACTAAATTATTCATTAAGTTAATTATTATTTTAAAACTTCGAAAGGGACCTAAAGATAAGGAATAAATTACAATTTTCATACATTTCGTCTAACAATGATGTAGTTCACTTTTAGCGAATTTCCCCCGTAGAGCAGAAGTTATTACCGTAGGTCTCATGGTCGGCATGGCGCGGTTGGCACCTACGGCCAAAACCGCGATAACTGTTTGTTTTAAAGCCCACAAATGCCAAAATCATGTTTAAAATATTTTTTTATAATTTTTTTCAGCATGGTGAACCTTCCGCAAAGTAAAAACAATTATTCACCACTTTGAATATAGAGGGCTCAATAAAATATTATCATTTTGGGTTTCCACCCATAAATAGCATGGTATAAGTACTTAATGTATTGTTACTACAATTTAGAAAGGGGGGAAGCCACGGGTGTATAAAACCTATATACACCTATATGTATACCTATATGTAAAAAATACCTATGAAATACCTATATGTACCTGTGAAATACCTATGTATATAGGTGCCACTTCTGGTTATAAACAATATTGTGGTATAGTATTAATTCATTAGAAAATTACTTGTATGCAGTGACTAAAGTAAAAATAAAAAGACAGTTATTAAAGTTAAAATCTCAAAGGAAATCATAACTGAAGATTGCACCGCAGTTCCAAAAGCTTGAACAAAGACAGAGCAAATTCCTTTGAAAGAATGTTCTTAAGGCTGCCGTAAGCTCTTCATTGGAACTTAAGGTATACAAATTATTATGGTATAATTTCTTGAAGATAAATGTGTCTTCAACTACTTTAATTTAAAAACACGAATCTGCTTTCTAATCTATATTTATTTTTAGTAATTATTGCTCGATTATTGCTATTTTATCAGTAAAAGTACAAGTAAAGTAAATATTGTATATAGTATAAGTAAATATTGAAAGCTTAAATGACGCTAGAAACCCTTCAAAAATTATTATAATGGCCCAAGTTATTCTTAGGCCTGTAACTTAATCATTACCAATCATAAGAGATTGGTGTTTTAACAGTAGTACAAGGACAGTGAGTGATGTATTGTTATTACTGTACTTTATAATAGTACCAAGAGTTTAGAGTCTTTTTTCAAAACAGATAACAGTTTTCTTTATAGGATGAATGAATATAGACTACTATTATACAGTACACTAATTATTACAGACATAGAAATCTTTTTTCCCTCCATTTTCTATTTACCTTAGAGAATGAAGGAAGTTTTTATGAAGAATTTAAATGTAAGCTATGAGAGCTGCAGAGGTAAAAAAAAAGGCTGAAAATGTTGATGTTACAGATAAGTACGTTTGATATACAGAGTTTTTTTGCGAAATTGGTGATTCGTCACAGTTTTAAACCCATCATAAAAATAAAACATTTATTTATACTATTTTTCTCCTCTATTTGAAATGCTTGGGCTTAGGAAATATGTTAATTCCAAGGCCTGTGGATACCATACAATTATCAACGATATGACAACCTTTGGTCAAATTCCGTTATCTGTCCACAACTGAAAAAAAACTTGTACCATGGGCTTTATAAATGTTATGCCCATGTTTTTTGGCTACTGAATAGTTTGCTAAGCATATCGGAATAATTTTTGGATTGGTATTGTTACCGCTCTTATACCTTATGTGTCGAACATGCAGATAAAGGTAACGCCAACAACGCACCGCCGTGCCGTGCCGGCCGCAGGGGGGGTTGGGTTAGGTTACTTTAGGTTAATGTATTCTATAAAATAAAATATTGTATTAAAAATTACATTAAGTTGATCCTAACCTAAACTTACCTAGCCTCTTGTGTTGCCGCTACGACAGGAAGCTGCAGCACGAAGTAACGGCTCATATATCATTCGGGTGTGAAATCAGGCCGCATGGATAACATTTGTTTCTATAATTTGTATTTTACATCTTTTATTACCTCTACACATCCTTTTTATTTGTTATATTAATCTGCCAAGTGAACATTTAGTTGTGGGCCGGTAACGGAATTTGACAAACTTCCTAATTCCCTTAATTTCCGAAAAAATCCCTAATTTACAAAACCTCTCCTCTGATGAATAGTAGCAAAAATTGAACTATCCGCCTGCATAATATGATTGGTTAAACCGCTTTACACAGCTGAATGCTCCCTGCATTTTCCTACCATATTCCTTATTCAAACATTAACACTTAATATTATATGTTTATTTCCATGTTCTAAAAAATCTTCATTACTTGTGGCGTTATTAAAAAGTTATCCCATATAAACATGGGACAAATCAATTCCTCCCTAATATAAAACTTCCTACCTCCACCACCTGCAAGATAACCTGATATTCAATTTATCAAGAAAAACTTTGTCAAGCTAAATAATAATGATTTATTACATGAAAAACTTAAATTAGTTTGCGAGGTAAACGGCTCACATCCCCACCCTTGGGAAGGTGAAGTTTTTATTATTTATCACTCTCTGAAAAAATCGTCACTTTGTAGATACGATATATTATAGTATAGCCGACGGTTTATTTACGAGATAACTTTGTAGATATGTCACATGTGATGTTCTCAAAGGATGGATGAAATTTGCAAAGTTTCAGAGAAAAGGATTCAAGTTGTATTCAAACCAGGTGCGAATCAAAGCTTAATCCCAAGCAATGGTTTATTCATGTGTGAAATGAGCCACTACTCGAGTACGAGACTTAGAAAACAAGCCTTTCTCGAAAGCTGTTATTGATTGCTTTATTTTACTGAATATTTGGGTTATAGTCGATAATATATTTATTTTAGTAACAGACATTAGAAATCAATTGTTGGTCTTCATTCAACTATAGACGTTTAATATTCGCAAAAGGTACCCGACACAAACTAGTGCCTAAGTCAACAAAATATACGTACTAGCACTGGCGAGAATTGATAAAAAAGTCAAAATCACGAGACTGCTCAAAGAAAAGATTCATAACATTGAAAGAACAATAAGTCAAAATAATTTAAAGGAAATAAAAATTAATATACGAAGAAATCAAAGGTGTGCTCTAAAAAAACTTTACAAAACTTTAACAAATTTAAAAAGAAGGTTGTGCTTGAAATACTTTACTTTCTTTGTATTTTACAAGTTCATTTCATATTGAACATGCTTAATGACTTAATAACTTTAAAGCTAATATAAAAATATTTTTTTCTGAAAAAGAATTTACAAAGTCGAAAATCTATATCTTAAATTAAAATTTAAAAAGAAGGTTGTGCTTGAAATACTTTACTTTCTTTGTATTTTACAAGTTCATTTCATATTGAACATGCTTAATGACTTGGTAACTTTAAAACTAATATAAAACTATTTTTTCTGAAAAAGAATTTACATTGTCGAAAATCTATATCTTAAATTTGGGGCTACCAGACATAACCTCAAACCAACACACACACACATCTCACACACTTCTCTTCATTTCTCCTTTTCTTCGCTTCCGTTCTCTCAATGTTGATGAGAAAAGTTTTACGCTTAACCCCTCCCTCCCCGATTTAATCTTTCCTAGGCTGCAATTATAATTGTCACAATACATAAAAACCATTTTCCTTCATTATTCAATTATGCTTGAATAAAACCTGCAGTAATTATAGGATTTCAGAGAATTCTTTCTGCAGTTTTAGTTTTACGGGGAATATTGTTTGTGATACTTGTATCCCGCTTATATATAATTCCATAAAACAAATTAAAATATAGGCTTTGAAATTGTTTTTGAAAATAAATTTAAATAAATTGGTACTTTCATAGATATAAATTTCCTGATTGTTCTACTGCGCATTAATGACTTCAAAATATTAAAAAGTAAACCCGTAATTCTAAACGTGTACCCTACACATAATTAAATCAAAAGCTGTAAGCATGACATGATCTATACAATTCGAATCAGTAATAGCAATGATGTTTACTCCACAAAATGATCATGTTGACTCTGACTTGGCTTGATTGTCATTGCCGATACAGCGCGTGTCAAAACAATAGGCATGTTGACATTATTCTGATTGGGCTTTTCATTGAGGAGCTAAACAGTTAATGATAAAGAATTAAAGACCTATTATGTCTAGGTTATTGGTTTTATATTAAAATAAAATCTTTATTTTTATTTAGCTAGGCAACAATAGTTTAACTAGTTTTAAGAGTTTGATTAGTTTTATCCTGGAAATATAAAAGTTCATATTTTGGAGGATAATGCCAAATTAGAATAGACAGGCGTCTATTCTATATATTGGGAAATATTGGGGGGAATATGGGAAAATATTGGTGCTATCCAATATTTTGTTTATGTATATCACAAGAATCGGATGTGAATGTGTGTACCAAATGTATATAAATATGTTTGACGATTGTCCATGTTTTGTAAAAGCTTAAGATAATAAATATTCTTGATCCTTGATAAGCGCTAATTTTATTTTTATACAACGTTCTACATAAAACGTCTTCTTAGTGGGTAGGTAGTGTAGAACTAGGTCTCACTACAGTTAGATGCAGTCAAAGGAAGACTGGATATGAGGTGGTGATAGACAATGACTGGTTCAATGAGATATTAAGGGTGTGACGAGATTGCGGCCGTGGTTGCTGACGCGGTTAGGCCTGTGACTCAGCCTCTGGCGTAGCTCCTTCTTCAGGTTTTATAAGACTACATACTTAATGACTGTTTAAACTTTTTATCTCCCATAAAATGTACTCCTACACATTTTTCTTTTTTAATCAAACAACAAAATTAAATGTGTTTTATGTCCTTTCTTTGTCTTGATTAAAATTTTATTTTCATTTTATTTACTTTTTGGTTTGTTTCATGTTATTGTTAAGAGTTCGCTGGATTAAACATGTTGGCGTTTATCTTAAATACTTTTAGTTTTTTGCCATACAGTGACGAAATAGTATAATATGCAACTAATATGGGAAGTAGGTGTTTGCGTGCGAGCATGATAGTTCACGCGCGACGGAGTGATAGTTCTTGCGGAGCGCGGGAATGTCATGCGAGCAACGTAAACATCTTCCCGGTTGAGTTGCGTACGATAGTTTTCGCGGCACTACCAGCAACAAATATACAGGGTAAGTAAAAAACAACACTTCTATGAAAGTTAAAAGATTTAAAAAATATTAAATAAACTGTGGAGAGAAAATACGTACAAAACTATATTTATCTGTGCGGGGGAGATAAAAAAGCGTTATCGACCCAGTAAGCCTTTCTAGGAATACGTCTTATCGTCACACAGACGGCAACAATTAATTGATTAAATAATACTGCTCTTTATTAACGTATAGCTATTACCTGTACGTAGTCGCAACCTGGGAAACCAGTTACAATTGAGATATGGTCGTCATAGTTAAAATGTGTATGTTGTGTTTATGTATAATGTATGTAAATTGTGTGATATACTATTTTTTTTCTTGAGTTGGTAACATTGAGCATTTACCGCACGCAAACTCTTACCGAACGCAAACTCTTACAGACTCCAGCTGATTTGTTACCTCACTACAGCTGATATTTGCCGTACTCTTTTGTAAACGGCGACTTCCCACAGTAAAACGGAAGCAGAAATCGGCCACTTACTAGTGTAGTGTTGCGAAAATAAATTTGTATGGTCAGAATATTTACTATTGTAGGTCAGGTATAAAACTGTTTTTAACGCAATGAAATCGTAAAAACAATAAAACTAACGAAATTGTAAAAAGTTATGGGTTGAGAGGCGAAGTAAAGTGTAAACCTGTAAGACACCTAGAAATATTCAAACCAATTTTGAATGAAGGATTGACTGCCAACCGCCACATTTGCAGTAGACTGCCTCACTTGTAGTTGTATTCCGTAATTGGTTTGAAACAATAATACAAAATTTTTAACCGTTTCTATGGGGATTTCTTATCCTTTCATTCTTTCTGTTTTGTTCGCATAGGCCTACAGAATCACGGCTTTCTAAACTTAAATTACTTCTCGATTAGCATGATACGTGTTGTTCTACGCGTATATTGTGGATATAAATAAAACATATTTTAAAAACCTAAAATATGTTTACACGTATACTGAGGTCACATACAAGACGATAAATTATACATAAAAGATGAAACATGGAGATCGATTTCGATTGGTCACACCAATCATCATCAGGCAAAATGAGAAAATGGCAGGATCAAGATGGCCGGAAGTTCATTAATTTCTCTCCATTTGAAATTGTCGGTCGTAAAACAAATATAACAAAAACAAATTATGGCTGCAAATTTAAAGAAAAACACAAACTAAAATAAACCATATAACATAAAACTTCCATTATATGATAAATTCGCTGCACAAGCAGTTTAAGGCAAACGTAGGTGTTGGAATGCATGATATCTCCTGGGGGGGGGGGGGGGTTGTAGATGAGAAATTCCCCTCAAGCTGTATTCGTTGCTCACTCCCAAACGTGTCGTTGAACCTAGGCTACCTGTAGGGAAATATGTAATACAAGTATATCGGTTTTTTTATCATATACTTCATGGTTTTAAAAATGATTAAACTAACATGTGAACTCATAAATAAAAAAATATATATTTTACGAAACTGAAACGTAATTCATCATTTAGCTTAACGATAAATATTACATACTTTATTAAAAAAAACAATCTACTTTTGTCATATAACTAACATACCTTAAATATAACATTTAGTTAACATACTTAGGTATGTTTAACTAACACACCTTACGTTCTTTAAAAGACATTTTTAGGCGGGGTATTTTTCTTATCTTTGAATCTATTGGGCACTACCCACTTTCAGGCAAATGGCGTTATTCAATTTTTGCGAAGACTGAAGATGTCTGTCTCAAGTCCACTTGTCACATTTAAAAGACGAAAACAACAAATACACAAACACAAATACGCCACACACGAATACCCGACGTTTCGGAGAACCGGGGAAAACGTTTTCCGTTATCGAGGGTCCTTGAGAAAACTAAAATTATTTACATTTGATTTTTTGCGTTAATTCGAGCCGACCGCCTAACCGTGACTGATTGCGTATCACTTCCGGAGGTAGGGGGAGGGGGATCAGCTGACCTGTCTTGCTGCGTTACCGATAACAGCTGTTTTTTGGCATTGTCTTTACGGGGCTGCATTTCTTTCCTCACCAAAGCCAAATAGGTCGAACTGCCTTCCACTGATGGTCGGGAAATAGGGTTTTGTTCTACAGCCATGAACAGGGATTCCGCCAAATTACGTTTCCGCCACTCCGGTTCTTTATAGAGTACTGTGCTTTGGTCCCATTGCATAGTATGCCCCGTCTTATACACATGTTCGCTAATTTTTGAGCCGTATAGTTTTTTATTTTTAACTTTGTCATATGCTCTGCAATACGAACATTGACCGGTCTCGAGGTCTGTCCAATGTAATTCTGGTCACACGAACAGGGGATCTTATAAACAACGTTTTTGTTTTGTTGGTTTACATCAGTTGGCTTTATCTTAGATACAACACCCCTTATCGTTGTATTACCTGAATACCGTTCTTATATTGCGTTTCGAGTTAATACGCCTGACATTTTCAGATAAATTCTTAATATACGGTATACACACAGTAGTGATAGGTTATATCATGAATTTGTTCTGTTTGTTATAGGTTAGGTTTGAAGAATTGAGAAACGTATTGGTTTATTCAAGGACTAAGTTATGATTGACAGTATGTTTTTTTCTGAGTAGTATGATGAAAAATATTGTACGTTACTAGGCCGGGAAGTTTATAGAACTTCCCGGCCTAGTAAAGTAATATACTATGTTCTAAAGCTTCCCTATTGGTAGAGAAATTGGCTCAAAGCTGTAAAAAATTAATGTAACAATAAAATTCCTAAACATATTTATAGTAAAAAAATAATATTAAAAAAATTATGACAAGCAAAGTTTTATTTCGTTAGTATAAGGAAGTTATTAAAAAATAAAAATTATTATAATTGCGAAGAGGGAAGAGGACCATTGATACCCAGACGGAGTGGAATATAAAGGAAAAGCTCATTGATAAAAACATAATTGCCTTGAGTGAAGTTTGATAATTTCTTAGGCAGAGGACCTCCCTACATATTCTGACATCCTAAATTTATATTATACTTTCTAAACTGAAAACTAAATTGAATGACCTGTAATCCAAAGTTTTAACCTATTATCCAAAGTTTTGGGAAGGCATCGTTGTTATCCTCACTTGTTCTGCTAGAGAGGTGGTTGAAGTGGTTCGTGGTCGTGATATCCCACCAACCTGTCGACAAGCTAGTTCACCAAATTACTAGTATGAAGGAAAGTATTAACTATTAATTTCAGATACATTTTCACAGAACTTTTATAAACGTTTGAGTCTTAAGCGTTTGTTTTCGAAAGCGTGGAAATGCTGTTTATTATGAGTTTATTCTAAACTAGCTGAAAACCCCGGCTTTGCCCGGGAGATTTTTTTCTTGTTTCTTTGGACTACATTCTGTTAGTAACCGTAGTAGCTATTTCAAATGGTAACCATAGTAATTATTCAAATAATTTCCAAAATCCTTGACATGGATCCCTTTTGGACGATCCTGTGCTGAAGTCCTTGCAGATATCAAGACCAAACCACCATAGTGCTCATCATGAGATTCGAAGCTTTAATTTGACACCAAGATCAAGTGTCCACAACATGTAGTTTTGCTGTAGCACGAAATATACCAACACACATCTCTCTTTTTAAATACAGAATATTGATTAATAATAAATTTCCTTTAATATTAGTTTAACTCATTGAAACGCTAACACCAATGTAAACAATTCAAAAATCTTGTCTTGTCTACAGGACCAGTTAGGATACCTTTTTAGAAGATTTGATCGACCAGTTTTATAAATTTATATAATTGTTAAATTTTTACCAAGAAAATGCATTATTTTGAACCCAGAGGTAAGCTAGTAAATAGAACAGTAACAGTGAAGTTGGCATGCTACATTTCAAATATATAAATGTTTTACAAATGAAAAATTACTAGAATTTAGCTACGTAGTAAGAAATATTTGACAATATGTGGTTTAAAGTTTAATTCAAGTATGATTTACTTTAACTGTTGGTAAATAAATATGTCTGTATTTATCTAACTTAAATATTATTTATATTTATTATAATTACATTAATTATATTTATTACAATTATATTTATTTTATTTATTTTAATTATATTTATTTTAAATATAATTGGTCTGTATTTAAATTTATCTTGAAAGTCTAATATAATTTTTGATGAGCTAATTTATTAACGGTTAAAATAAATGATTTTGTGTTAGCTATTACTTTTCCAGAATTAACGAACTGTTTTGTGATCTTCTATGAATTCTTAACAAAGTTTTCACGTACATATCTATAATTTTCGAAGAATACAACTTTTTTAATGCTCTACAAGGTATATTCCAATTGTATTGAAACGTAATTTACCGTAATTACTCCTGATGAAAAATTAGAGAAATTAAAATAATTCTATATTACTGTATTTTACATATAGTAAATCAATGATTTTTAAATATTTATTTTTCATAATTAGACATGCTTCTCTTTTAGTTAAATTAGGTTATTTATGCTTCTCTTTTTCTCCTGAAAACATGATATTATAATTTTAACAATAGGAATATTATAAACAAATCACTATTTATACTTAAATTATCTAATATAGCCTGACTAATAATTAAAAAATATAATATTTGTCAAAAATATTAATAACATTTACAAACTGAAGATATTTTACTACTAAGTTATTTGGCAAGATCATCAAATTTCATAACTTTTTTGCTTTTAACTTTCAATTCTTAATTTTAAGATACTAACTTTAAACCAGCATTAATAAAGTGCTCAAGTAAATAGACGAAAATAGAAATTTAATCTGAACATAAAATTATTTTTAAGATCCTGTAGAACTTTAAACGATAGTTTCTGTGAAGATAAAATTAATTTTCATTAACTAATAACAGTCTTAAGCGATTGTTTCCGAAAGTGTGGAAACGCTGTTTATCATCAGTTTATTTAAAATTAATAGTAACTTTCCTCCAAATGTTTGTTTTATTCCTTGAATCGTTAAAGCCAATGTAAACAATTCAAAATCTCTTCTTGTCTACAGGAGCACCTCATCTACTTTGTGAGAAGATTAGATCCTCCACTTGACACTACGGCATATACATTATATTCTCACTTAAGAAAAAGAAACTTAAATTATATTGTTTGAAATACAATAGGATAACAACCTTTAGTATTGCTCAGTAATAAACAAAAACTAATTCTAAAGCTTTATTATTTCATGCAACATGTAACGTTTATTGAATTGTACACACCTACTTTAAATTTTCCTCGCTCAATAAACTGTAGTTATATAAAATAATTCGTAACCTTCATAACCTCATTTAAACTCAAACATATTCACCTTAGTTAATATTTACTGTAGACCGATTGAAAATAGGTTATTAGGGAGTTAATCAAACTTTCACATACAACTTACAGATGGCTGACCGAACTTTAGAGTTTGAGTTGTAATAGAAGGAGATTAAGTTTGCTTAACTCTTTTGACAAGGTACTTTGCTTTGCCACAAGAGTTCCGTAACGTTCAAGTTCGATTTATCTGTGAGTGCTATCTATCATAGCTTAAACGTTTTGTTTACTCTACTTGAAAAATGTAAATAATTCATGGCTAAAGCTTCATATAGATTTTAATTTGAAAACTTCCACGTTCACTCGTCAAACCTCATTCCCATAAAATATACAGCATCATGTTTATTAATTAATAAAAAGGTTGTTTAGAATGTATTGTGGAATTAATTAATTTATTGTAAAAGTTTTCGTACATTTAAACTAAAAACAAAAACTAGTAATAACTTGTACCAAGTACCAGTTAGCAATATGGTAGACAAGAATTGGTAAAAAATGGATGAAATCCATTCCTATAACATGATATTATTGATGAATAAATCATTGGGGAAAAGAAAAAAACACAAAACAAAGAAAAATAAGAAACCCAAGCTCAGTGTTTTTCAAGTACAGAATGTGTGATTAATTTATAACATAAGGGGTTACTTTTTCCTCAATATATCGCAGTGTTATAGGTGTTTATGTATCGGTTTGATCGTATGTAAAGCTAGGTTCGCATCTAAATGTGTAAATCTAATTATTTTGTAAACTTTCTGACTTACGAGTTTCACAATGAGGTTAACAGAATGGAATTAGAATAATGTAAAGTCGAATAGAAAAATTCCTTTCCGTAAATCAATCACATAACTCCATCGAAGCCTTTCAACAAAATATATTGTGTTACTTCAAGTATAATATGACAGGCTTAAGAACAATGGTAACACAGCAGATGGTGGATTCCCAAGACCTGCTCGACAGATAACGGGACATTGTATCCGATGTCTATGTTGGTTTTTTGTTCATATTGGCTTAATGCAAATCTTTACAGGAGTGTTAATAAGGATTAAAAAAACTAATTTTTACTTGTAAATTAAAAAAATTTTAGAATAATAAATTCTTAAGATTTATGATATTTCTGGAGTTGTATTTATTGTTGACTGCAATATTTCTTTATAAACAATGAATGAATCCATTTACATACAATAAAGAATGACATATTGTGTTTTTCCTGTGGATGGTACCTTACCCACCCTAATCCAGCACTCTAAAACTACTTTTATTATTAAAATATACTGTTCAAATAGCTTAAAAAGTTTCTGTGAACTCAAAGAAACTTCAATATTAGTTGATCGACATAAAAATATTTCCATGAAACACGTTTTACGAAGAAAATGCATAATCTCGAAAACAGAGTTCAGCTAGTTAAATAGAACAATAACAGTTAATTTGGAATGCTACATTTCAAATGTATAACCATTTACATGCCAGGAAAAGCAAAAAAGGAAACACATTTTAAAATCAATAATACTGTTGCTAATGATACCTGTTTTTGGTAAACTCCGTATAGAATAAATGCAACATAACTTGGACTAGAAGTATAAAACTCAATTTTTATCAAGATCTAGTACCTAAAATATGTAAAGCAGAAAGAAATGTTAAATAAATTACATTATATTGCTTGAAATGGCGACCTACACAGGTAGGTATTTGAAAGCCAAGTATGAATGACAGATGACTGAAATGTGATTGTGGCACGATTTTGTAGTCTTGTTACTGACCAAATCCGACATGTTCCTTTAACAGGACTGTTAATTAATAGCTCAACAGCCAATGGCAACTAAGGGACCTACATTTTAACGTGGGATCCGAACCACAACTTCCCCGGTTAACAATTTTCGAACTAGTCCAATTATGAGGACGGTCCTATGAACGTAGTATTCAATAGTACGGACGTTAATGCCCACTAATACAAGATGAAATACCCCCGTTGCAGCAGACCTGCATACTCAGCGAATTTCAAATGCAAAACAACATATTTCAATCCAACATAGCGAAATTTGACATGTTTTGGTAAGCTCCATAAGAATAACATGGGGAATGAGTATGCAGGTTTGCTGCTACAGGTATATACTTATTTCCCATAAGGTTAACATTGGGACAACGTACTGTGTTTACCACTTTCAATATCTCGGTAACCAATGGACATAGAGGGGTGATTCAAGATACTAAATTGTTTGTTTTTTGAGCTGAATTCAATGGTGCCAATAAAAGTTCGATAAATTTTATTTTTCTATGTAAAACACTCATAAAACCCATTTTTGGGGGGGTTTATCCCCCTTTACCCCCCTCCCAGTAGTCTGATCGGGCTGGTTTACGAACTCGTCCGAGGGATTACCACTTTACATGTCTGTACCAAATTTCATTAAGATCGGACCATATTTACGGCCGCTATCGTGCTGACAGACACACACACACACACACACACACACACACACACACACTATATATATATATATATATATAGATAGATAGATATATAGATATATATATATAAATTCGAACGAATGGTGTTTTTTGCTTCTGGTGGCCCCAAAACGAAAAGTTATCATGGTCTTGGGCTTAGGTCTTACCATGAGACCTACGGTAATAGCTTCTTCCCAATAGGGGAAATTCGCTAAAAGCTTAATAGTGCCCAATCGGGTAAATTAAGTAAAACTTTTAAGCAAGGTTTATTTAAACGATTTATGTAAGTGAAATTACCAAGGCTATGTCTTAGGTATACACCGACATTACAGCTCTTCAATCTTGTCGAGAGCCGCGCACAAGTGACATAATTTCGTCGTATCTGAGACGTTCATTGAATATGTCCCCTAATATTTCTCTGTCATCCTCAAGTTACATACACTCTCACTTGAGAATGACTCACGAAAGAGCTTGTTAATGGCGTAATTTTTGATGACATTTAATCTATGTATCACTTTGTGATTCAATTACTAGTAGGCTACCTGTGCTCTTCATCGATCACTATTCCTCGAGACCGTGGCAAAATTATTCAGTTAATTGTATTAAAAATAGGTTTCATTCTCTAGAACTGCATTTATTTTGTTAAGGGACTTTGTGTCACTGTATCACAATAGTAATTACTAGAGGCTTGAAGGGGCTAACAGCCCCTATGCATAATCCCTCTTTACTACAGTACAAAATACCTTCTTAGAAAATAGGCTTTTGGATCCAAAAAATTATGATTATATCTAGCATTCGGTTTTAAGTAAACAAATAGACTTTTTTCATCCCAATGGTTTTAAATGACAGCTATTTTACGTTATTTCTCATTTTGTAGTAAGCTTAAACCTATTTCGGTATTCTCCCCGAGTCCCTGGGATGGAGATCTTCAATTTCAGCCCCCTCCCATCATTCTGCGACCTTCCAAACGCCCACAATTTTGGCGCAAAAATTTCCCTTACGTAATTATAGATACAGATAATTTGGTATTAAATCTGTATCGTTATAATATAAACTAAACAAACGTACTTAACTTTTTATAATTATTTTAAATTATGAAAAAATTCAAACCCTTAATTATTATAAAATCAGAAAATCTTAAATTTAAAATATTTTTTGTTATAGTACATTGAACTTGCATAGTTAGCTGCATTTTGAAAAAAAATCCCACACGTCAACATCTACCATATGGCTTTGAATCAAAGCATTAGCACCACATGTTTAATGTAAACAAAGCAGACGTTTTTCTATCCCAATGCATTTTAAATGGAAAATATTTTTCGTTATTTCTCATTTTCTGGTATATTTGGACATAATCTGCTATTTTTCCCGACCCCCTGGGAGCGAGACCTTTCATTTGAGCCATCTCCCATCATCCTGCGAGCTGTCAAACTCTCACAATTTTGATTTAAAAAAATCGCTTACAGAATTAGTTATATATAGACTAGATCTACCCTGTAAATCTCAAGGCAGATGAGAAGAATCAAATTAAATAAATTAAGCCAACAACGGTTCTTGTTCCTTCGTTTGAATTGAGTAACGCACGTCTTCAGTTCATTGCTTTAGCATTGTTGTCGAGTAGCGTTAATCCTACTGTCGGGACCAGTTTCGTGTTAAGCCTAATCACAGCATGCAAACTACATTAAGCCGTTATCTGCTTTCGGAGCAGCGCACAGTGTGAATTCTCCAGTTGTTGGTGTTGTCATTTGTTTGTAATTACCGTTTGAATACAATTCAGGTCGAATTTACTGAACAATGTTGTTCAGTTTATTGGTAAAATTATTGCTTAAAATAAAGCTGGGTTTTGTCAAGTTTTATATTTTTATATGTAGCCGTTGCGTATAAAATGTATAATGAGCTTTATTGCAGAAAAAATGATAAAGTCAACGATTAACTTTGAGGTAGGGTCAAATGTGGCTTTTAAGAGATTATTTATAAAAATACTTGGAAATATTGGTAGGTCCATTTACCGAGCAGTAATGGTGCACGGCGAAAATCTAGCAGAAAGTATATCTGCTCAGATACGTAGCATTTATTTGAGGAGAATATTTTTTTCGAAATGATCATATCCAATTTATGATTCCTATTTTGTTATTTCATGACATATAAATACATATGTGTTAAGAACGTTTGTTGTATTTTGTGAACTTCAATTTTTGATACCATTGAAAAGAAGGCTGTAAGTATTGCCAGTATCGAATTCTCGGATTATTTTGTTATTATAACAAACATTTTTATGTAATCTGATTTACTATTATTGATAATAGGTGTGTCTTCTAATTTTCGCTTTCTATTGTATTTATTCTTTTAATAAAGGATAAAAGACGTCCATCCCTAGGAGTATTGTTAATTTTATTTAGTTAGAGAATACTGTAGATTGTTAGAACAATGTATGGTAACTTATACTGTGTGTCCCAAAAGTCCCGGACCGGTTTAATATCTTTTAAAGTAAGCCAGATATAAAAACAATATTTCGCATACCTTTTAGGGCTAAAAAAAACTACTTTCTGATGTATGTGTCATTTCTACCACTGCCCCAAAATTGGATTTTGGGGAGGTAGCCCCAAAATTTTAAATGTAAACCCCCATCGTGCGACTGCTTATTTTAAAGGGCTTGTTAAAAGAAACACAATGCCGCAAACCGGAGGTCGATACAAAAAAAATCCAGTACAAAATGGCGGCCATTCAAAAATTTAAAAATGCCGTGCGTCAATTAAAATTGAGTATTTTCTGTGTTCAGCAATTCACATTTAAATCGAATAAGAACCACCAGAACACATATTAACTACTTAAAGGTACAAAAATAATAATTTCTTGTTGTCATTATCAAGGTTCAACCCTCAAAAATGGTTCTGGGGGTGGGGGTTTGTCCAACCAATTCCAATATCAACTCACATCGTGTGACCACTCGTTTTAATATGCTGAATGAGTAAAAAAATAAGCCAAAGCTTGTTTTAGTAAAATTTCAAAAAATTAGTTATTTTTGTGGCGAATATTTGATACTTCATGTATGGGGGGTTTTCCTAAAAGATAACGCATAGACGACCCTCCGCAAGTATCGACCTTTGCCGTTGAGCCAAAGTTCGCATCAAGGCGGATATTTATTAGTAACTTTTTTTACTAAATTGAGTATTTTCCGTGTTCGCCAATTCACATTTAAATCGAATAAGAATCACCATAACACATTTTAACTACTTAAAAGATACAAAAATTATAATTTCTTGTTGTCAATATCAAGGCTCAACCCTCCAAATGGTTTTGGGGGGTGGGGAAACCCTACAAAATTTATAAGTATTAGGTCACTTTTGAAGTTTCGTTAAAACTAGCTTTGGCTTATTTTTTACTCAGAAAAATAAAATGAGCGGTCAAACAATGTGAGTTGATATTGGAGTTGGTTGGACAAATCCCCAGCCTCCCCCAGAACCATTTTGGAGGGTTGAGCCTTGATGATGACAACTAGAAATTATTATTTTTGTATCTTTTAAGTAGTTACAATGTGTTCTGGTGGTTCTTATTCAATTTAAATGTGAATTGCCGATCACAGAAAATACTCAATTTTAATTGACGCACGGCATTTTTAAATTTTTGAATGGCCGCCATTTTGTACTGGATTTTTTTTTGTATCGACCTCCGGTTTGTGGCATTGTGTTTCTTTTAACAAGCCCTTTAAAATAAGCAGTCGCACGATGGGGCTTTACATTTAAAATTTTGGGGCTACCCCCCCCAAAATCCAATTTTGGGGGCAGGGGAAAAATGACACATACATCAAAAAGTAGTTTTTTTAGTACTAAAAGGTATGCGAAATATTGTTTTTATATCTGGCTTACTTTAAAAGATATTAAACCGGTCCGGGACTTTTGGGACACACCGTACATAGTTCCTGGTATGGAATGAGATTAATTAAAGCTTTGCTGCTTTTGATACCTTTAAAAGCATAGAAATTGCTGTTGATTGCAAACTGTACTTGTTTCCTTGAGACCACGACCCAGTGTACTCACGTATAAGTTTGCTGTCTCACAAAAAGTAGGCTGTTAGAAGCTTCCCACAACTAAACAATAATTTTGATTTAACATGATCTCTGTCGGCCAGAAGCCTAAATCCAAGATGGTCAAATCTGTGTGGACACTTTTAAGCATCGTATGAAGCTCTTTACATAGCTCTTTGATAGGTTTATTTATTCAGAGACTCATATCAGTTTTATATTTAAGATAGTTTTAAGTTGGTAGGTCTAGAAGTAATATGATGAGCGGAAGACAACGCAGTTGCTATATAGCGCCAAAATCTGTTCACTAATTTTGGAAACTATTTCAAATTTAGTCCAACTATTTACTATTTAGGCCAACTATTTCACAAATAAGATAACGTATAAAGGTTACTATTGAATACTTATACATTTTTTTATATATTTTTTGTGATAATTACTATTGTTAGACAAGGAGGAAGCAAGATTATAGGTAGCAAGTCATTCTAGATTGCCAGACCTACCATTGTAATAACCTTACAATAAATATTTATATATACCTTTGTTAACCTCTAAAATCACCAAAACAACAAAACTAAAATATTTCTATCACGTTTTTTGGTTTAATAATTTACAGCCTTATATTTAATGATTGATAACCAAAACCTCCTGATTGCATGTAGAACTTCCTTTAACTAAGAGAACTATTTCAATATCCTGCAGGTAAAAAGAGATAAGAATTGGAAAAATATAAAATGCCTTAGGGATCTGGTAACTTGGTCAGAAAACGAAGGTTAACTTTGTTGCTCTCTTGTGTGTCGTATCAATAGCCATACGTTCCTAGTGAGTGGAGACTAAGTCATACATATTTCGATTGCTGTTCGCTTTCGTAAGACGTTTCCACCAACCCAGTTAGTATATCAGATATTATATATCTTTTTGCCATTCAATAAATTATGGCAGATGTAAAATTCTACAGATAAAAAGATTGTTCAATTCATGAGTAGAAAGTCTCTAATTTGCTGTGAGCTAATTGTTATCTCGAAAAACAATTAGTATTTTTTTAACTACAAGTTCTGTAAAAAACTTCTAATTAAAGTTTAGTCATTCTTCCTTATAAGTGCAATATTTTCCATTTTTATAAAATACGGTTAAAAAGTGAATGAATGAATGAATGAATGAAAAACATTGTTTATTCCATAAAGAACTTAAGCTACTTCACAGTACAAATTAAATGAAATGTTACTTATTAACTAAAAATATTATTATGCAGGCAGCTTTAACTGAAAACATTTCATTATGTAGCCTTTATTTATCTATTGATGGCCTAAAAGGAACCAGCAGACATAGGCAGGAGCTGCCTGTGCGTCTGCTGTTGAGTTGCGTTAAGAAAAAGTTAAGACCGTAATTAATTTATTATGGAAAAAGTAGTTGAATGAACAAAATTTATTCAAGGAGGAAAAATTGTAACTTAAAATTAAGAGTTAAGAGTATTTACTTAAGTAAATATTATACCGTATTAAATTGTTATAGACTGTGAAATAGTGGTTTCAAGTTGTGCAGGCTTACAGAAATGCCTCGGCGATACTCTGACTGCCTGAACGCATACCAACATAAAATGTCAACAAATTCACATATAACCTCTCTTTTTCAGTGCTCTAGCAACTTTAATTATATTTCTATTAATTTATTACTTCCTTTTTATACATATAGGGCGTCCGGAAATTATAGTAAACTATTAATAGTATATGATAGTAGAAATAAAAATAAGAAAAAAAGTTCATATAAACATAGGTCCTAAAGTGCTTCGTTTTCCCTCTCTCTGTCTGTTTGTAATTTTTACATATTTAATCATATCTCACGAGCCTCTTAACGTATAAACTTAAAACTTAGTATGTGGAAGTACTAATATCTAAAGTTTCAAGTTAAATACCTAATAAACCGTAAATTTTAGAAACTTTTACAAAAGACAAAAAAGCTGCAAAATTTAATCCAATTAACGCTGGTAATAAGAATATAATGATCGGACAACTATTAATGGAGATATTTTGAATTATCTGGATAAAAAATGCAAATTTCAGGCAGTGTGTTCTAAAAAACCATGATTTTATTCAGGCAAGTTAAAATTTCTCCGTTATTAGTAGTCCGATCATCATAGTTATCTTAATATCAGCGTTAATTGGATAAAACTTTGCAACTTTTTTGTCTTTTGTACAAGTTTTCAAAAATTTACGTTTTTTACAATATTTAGCCTTGAAAAAAACAGTCGCCATTTCGAAATGTTACAAAGTAGAAATTTGATGCTTCTTACAAAATTAGTTCTTATAATAGTGGTCATCCAAATGCAAAGTTTGAAGTTTATACGTTAATAGGTTCGTGAGATAAAACTAAATATGTAAAAATCACAAACAGACACACAGACGGAAAACGAAGCACTTTAGGACCTATGTTTATATGATCTTTTTTTGTTATTTTTACCTCTGCTATCACATACTAAAATATTTTACCATAATTTCTAGACTCCCTGTATAAATGGTTCTGATTAATGTTAATAGTTTTTTTTTTCAACTGCAAAATATACCTTATACATTTCAAACAATAATTTTTAACACAACCAGAAAGGCTGGTTCCGCTGTTGTATGCAAATACAATTGAAAGACATATTCCTTCCCAAGCAGATACTCTGTAGCTGACAGCCCTCTTATGGTGGACTTTATCTTAGAACGATTTGTCTCCTGACGTTTCCTGCCTCTTTATTTACGATTGTAAGTTCTCTAAGGTATTCAATCAATAAAACATTTATAGGCCACTTTTATTTACTCTTTGTAATTAATTTGATTTTAATCAGTATACTATTATAACTTTGATCGGCATTTGTTAAATATTAATATCATTTTGATATAAAAAATAAAGGTAAAATGGAAAACATCAACAATAACGTACTTTAAATAGTAATTTTCTTGTTTTGACCTGCTCTCTGCCTTGAATTAAGGAAAACAATATAATACTGTGTATACCCTCCAAAATATCATTGATCGAATACATTCCCAGTGTTTGCAAGTCTGAGAAAAACTTAAATAGTTTTTGGAATCGTATCAGGTGGAATGTTGTCAGGCGTTTATATAGGACCAATATATTCATTTAGTGAATAGGAAGACTTACGATTTTGGAAGTACAACCCAATAAGTGCAAATTGTTCATTGTATCCTTAGATCATACAAATGGATGCTTTGAATAAATTAATTTAATCAAGTAATCATATTTCACTAATTTGATAAAAAAACATAAACAAGTTCCCCAACTGTTTTGAAAACCGATATATACTAAACTTAGTATACTGTTTTTATGCCTTTCATTGTAAAGTCTCACTGAACATGTATTCTTTTACATAAAAACAGCACCTGGGCAAAAATAAATCTCATCGAATAATGAGTTATTCAAACGATTTCCACTGATGCACTACTTTTTCGTTTGAACGCGACCGTTCGACCGTCTATGCACAAGTGCAGATTTAACAGCCCTGTCCCTGCTAGCCAGCAGTATGCAAAACAGTAAATTCCGTTGTGGATGTTGTTGACATTTAAAGCTAGCGATATAAAATTCGGCGTATGTAGTCATGGTTTTATTATGAAAAACATCTTTACTAGATTGAACGTACAGTTATAAAATATGGCCATATGAAGGAAAACTCTGACCACAAATGTAATGTTTTTTATCCACGGAGATAAAATGATTTGCTTCGGAGAACATCTATTCAAACTCGAACGGTATGTTTTAGTTGTTTTTTGGCGCTTAAAACGTGCCCCCATCCCCTCTATATGCAGTACCAAAGTTTAAGGGTAAGATAAAATGTTTAAATTTAAACCTCAGAGAACGATCCATTAATTACAGCGGAATCAACCAATGAAGAGGAATGGCAAAAATTAAATGTATATGCGTTGATGCTTTGGAATTTTATGGCTCAGCAAACAAAATTATGTTTGCCATTTTAATGATGTATAACTTTATATGGCGTTATATTTGGAAATTTTCACTTACCCCTCAACCACCTCCTTTTGGAGGGAGGGGACATAATTGTAATAACGTGTAAACCTTCCTTCGTTGACAATGTTGACGTTTCCCAAAGGTACAGTTCGCGCATTATATCTCCGGCTATGGCAGTCAACTGGTTGCAAGTCGCGGTGGAAGAAGGGGTACTTTTCTGAAAAAAAATCTACACCCCATTTTCCAAACGTTATGTTTACTAGAAATGTCATATGTCATATGATAGAGTTAGTAGCATAGTGGCCATAGCCGGAGATATAGTGGGCGAACTGTAATGTCTTTAAATACGTAAATGTATACAATACTTGGGGGTTAGACCTCACAAGGTATGTACTTGAATTAAACACACTTATAAATGTGACATTTTAATAAAAATAAATAACGATTGCTGATTGTTGTGATCAACAATCTTAATGTTTTATTAGTAAATTTTTAATTTAAAATGAGATTTTCTGACGTTTGCAACGCTATAATACCTTAAAACTCGATTATTATTGTCCAGTTATAATCAATTCATTACGTTTCTTAAATTTGTATTACATCGGTTAACCAATTAATACTGAGATTTTTTGAAGTAATTCATTTAGCTCAGCGTTACAGAAGAGCAAAAACGATTCTTTCAATTTTTAATTGTTTAGTTACATGATGTTATAAAACGCACCTGAAAACGAAAGGATGCTGTTATTGCGCTATAAATCTTTGAAATGCCAGACTCTGTGTTACACGGTACAACAGGTTGGAATGCTTGCCATGTTATCTCTGTCTCCGTTGTGGGTATATATATAATCTGTTTCAAAGAAATATTGCGCAAAGGTAATTTGCTACATTTATTTATCTATAAGACCTTAAGTTTTTCCAATTTATCTGCAGGGAAAATTCTTTGAAACATGAGACATGAAATAATAAAATTACGAATTCATGTTCTTCAACATAAAACATTACGAAGAACATGGTATCATATTGGAAATTAACTAGACACTGTAATTTATTGTTGAGGCCAGTGAATACTAAACTTATCTTTATACCACAAGGTCTTAGCTTAGTCTTATCAATTGCGCTATTACTAAAGCGGTCTTATCAGTCCTGCTCCACGTGGTGACTAAATATCGTAAGTCTACTTAAACATGTTTAAAAAGATGAAACTATACAATATTTAATGATGACAGAAACTTAAGATTTTTATTTTAACGACTCATAATTTATTGAGATTTTTGGTTTTTGTGGACATTTGCCATGGCTCATTTGTAAAAACACGTTCCACAACCTAAAATATAACAAGATTAGTAACCCACAGCCAGTCAAACATTGACATAAACATAGCTAAAACAGCTATCTAATCTGAACTAATCTGTGGACCAAACTTATTATACTCTAGGGTCTTTTTCCCCTGAAGACGGGATCAAATTCCAGATCTTGAAACTTAGTGAAACTTTTTCCAATGAGTGTTGAAAGTTTTTCTAATGAGTGATGGCAAATGTCCGCAAAAACAAAAAGTCATAACATAAAATCACCACCACCAAAATTTAATTTCAAACAAAGAACATAATTTTGTTGTATGTGACTAATGTGACATGTCTAATTCAAGTGATTTTCTTTACCTCTCTTGTATGTATTTAGTGTCAGAATAAATGTATTTGTGATCGGATAAATATCTCTAAACAGCAACCATATAAATTTTGATGCAATTCCTGCCACCTTAAAGCCAAACATACAAATTACATTTTAGAGTGTATTATACAAATGACATGGCAGATAAAATACATGAGATATATAAGATTGAGTGCAAATTTGTATTATGATTTTGGTGTTTAAAGAATCAAAATACTATATAATTGGATCAAATTTAGTTTAGGTAGAAATTTTCAAAATATTTTTGATTTTAAACACGATGGCTTGTTGAGACAAAAATTTGCTGATTGAGTAGTATTTTAACTGCGCATTATTAATGGTAATAAATTGTTCGGAGTTCTGACAGGCTATAACTGTACTCACAAAGCTAAATGGATTATGCGTAAAAACAATAGCAGTCTAATAAATGAGTTATGGATTGCAAACTATTAATTCTAGCATTTAAATATTTTGATAATGCCGTCTGTTTTGAGAATAATTTAGAACGACATTCCTTATAAATAAATTTTATTCAACAGAAGCATCATTAAATGACATTACATTACATTGAATGTAAAAAAATAAATAAATTATTTGGTTTATGATATTTGATTGTTTTTGGGTCACTTAGAGCATAGTGTTAAATCGATTGATGATAACATACTGACCACATTTGTCAACCTAATTCACAAATGGTTTATTTGTCTGATAGAAATCTATATTAATAGAGATGTTGTAGAACTTACGGCTCTAGCTGGTTTACTCTAATTTACAAGTTTTTATTGTGTATATCGTTAGTAATACAGCTTAGAGTGTTTATTGATTTTAGTGTGCAATGTCAGTTAAGATAAAAAAGAGCAAGGGATGGAACTAAAAATATTTCGAACTGTATATATTACTTATCTGAACACTCTAAACGGATCAGTAACCACTTAGCGTAGGGTAATAATTTGAAATTGAAAACAAAAGCAAAAAGAGGGTTGTTATTTGTTGTCAGGAAAGGAAATTAGGGTTTTCTTTTTAGGAAGAGGAAATTTAATGACACTGCTCCAACTATTTGTAAGTCCTAATTTTAATTCGTTATCACTGAATATCCCTTAATAAAACCTTTTACCGCCTAGAGGGAAATTTGTGTTAATCACACAACGTACAGAGCGAGAGTTAATATGTTACGTAGGAGGATCTCTTTATGCGTGAACCCAAGGGAACAGTGTGGAACTCCTTTTCAGATGATGGTCGAGGTATACGCACTAAACCTTGAACGGACACGCGGGGCAAACCAGACCGGAACCCCTACCTGAAAACTTCACCACGGGTCAAGTCACTGGTTCGCCATACGTAGAGGTCACCAGCATCCATCGCCTCGCTTCCGCCGAAGAACGGATTGCACGAAGAGCGCAACTGCTCTCCAGAATTCTTCGTTATGAAGTTAGGCCCCACAACGGCGACCGGGGACAGATCATTGACTGCAGAAACAAGCCTTCTCCTGTCTTCAGTTTAACGCCTGAACCGGGAAAAGGTGTGACAGGCTTCACAGGCCACCTCCTCCGAGCAGTACATACTCTAAGGTGACCTCACCTTTCCCATGCGGAAAAGGTAATCTCTAACGGGGTATTATTATATTTCAGAGGCGAGTTTAACATGGATTATTTTACTTCTTATGACAACGAATATTGTGAGGCAATTTCCTATCATTACACGGTTTGAGTAATAAATGTAAATGGATTATACAATATGGAGTGTGTACAAATTCGTGTAAAATAATTGTATTAAAAAGTTTATAAGCGAATAACTTTTTCCTCTGGTTCTCAATGTTGAATATGTTAATGTAAATGTTAATAGAGAAACTTAGAGTTTATCAAACGAAGTAATGAAATCTTTCAGGAATAAAACCTACCCCTTAACAAGACACGATTCAAGCTGGCTGATTAGTGTGTTAAGCTTTGACTTCCTCCGGTGATGAAAGTTTGAGATATCTTACCTTTTACCTGTTGCATAAACTGTGGCCCTGTAGTATTGTGAAGATATTAAAGATTAAGCCTGTTAGTGAACCATATAAAAAACTGTAAAAAAATAAAATAAGGTTAAACATTGTATATACTCGTCATTGTTTTCAAAATAATTTATGAACTGTAATTTTTTAACTTGTTTCTGAGATACTTCCACTGAAAAACATGAACTGAACTGTCCGAATGCTTGATTGTAGCGTATGATGACGTATTCGGACATCACCAATGAATTAGTTAAGGAAGATATACAATTATTGCGAATCATACAGGCCAAAATTAATATCAACTGTTGTGCCTTTAAGTACTTTTATATTAGATTCTGGATTATGGCTTAAAAACTATAAATACAATTAAAAATGTTTTCCAAAATCACAACTATAAAGAAACCAGTAATTTCATAAGGATATTAAGGGGTTTAAGGGATAGCAACCTTCGTTGTTAATTATATAGTGGATAAAAAAACCAAACATGATTTTATAATCATTCTACACAGAAAACTCATCCGAGGCCCTCATATTCACCTAAAGTTTTGAATAAAAACTTTAAAGGCAATTGTATTTTTTGGTCAAATAATTAGCAAGACTAGTATTTATTTGAAAACATAATTTATTTAAAATAGATTTCTTATTCGTTAAGATCGGAGATAGAAGGCGGATATCATCTCCTAACTTCAGTACACAAAACTTAACTTAGCAAGTTCCGGAAACGCTCAGTTGTAACAAACTCAAGAATTTATTTTGGAGCTCTTTCCTTTTACTTTACAAACATATTCTTTTCTTATTTCATTCTCCGTGTAATGAACTTAGTTATAATAAAGTTAACCACTCGAAATAATAAACATCTACGTTTTGTGCTTTATTATTTTTGTAATTCGTATGTTTCACATAAATTAAAATTTATTTGACTCAGTTTTTATCAGTGTCCAATAAGTTAGGGTATATCTTAAAAATAAAGTGTCATATACTCACTCGCTTATAATATAGAGTGTTTTTTTAACTCAACCCACTTATAAGATTGAATAATGCACATATAAATGTGAAATGAGTATTATTTTGTTAATCTTTTCATTTTATATAACCCATTATTTAAGTTTGATCACATTTAGTTTACATTATGTGATCAAACAATCCGCCATTGGCATTTGTATAAAGTTGTGCTCTCTCCATCAAATTCCCGAACACGTGTTGTAAGGTACCTCTTTGAATCTTTTGCATTAAATTTGTTATGCATGTTTTGAGGTGCTAAATATCCTGTGAATTGTTTTCGCAGGCCTTACTTTTTATGTATCCCCAAAGAAAGTAATATAATGGCGTCCAATCCGGGAATCTTGGGGGGTAATAATCCTTCACTGATAAAACATAGTTTTGGGTTGCGTAAAAAACACACTATATATGTGTGACTCTATAAGGCGTATAGGTCATATTAAGTATATATGTAACACTAACTTATAGGCAAAACCATTGCCTTTAATTGTTTGAATTTCTCTGTTACGATTTTGAATATTATTTATAAGATTTAGTAGAATACTTAATCACATAGTCATTGTGATGGTCTTTTGCACTATTGTACTACTGCTCTTCAGTCTTCCCTTTATGTTTTGAAAATCAAATCTCTCATGGTAATACGAGGTACAGTCAAAAAGTTCCCGGAATGAATTTTTGTAGACATATAGCGCGATCGCCAGCGGTAAATTTGTCTTGCAGTAGTTGGCACGACTCTTTGGGAGGGCATATCGGTAGTGGTGGCATAGCTGACTTGCCGTAGTGCAGCATTGGAAAGGGCTTTTCGTGTACCTGCAAGTCGACGTTGTCGGATTTTTGAATAATGGCATTTCACGAACAGCGCACTGGATGATGCTGATTAAGAAAATATTGGGGGATTTCTTCATCGCCTCTTCTCCATAAGCTTGAATTAACAACTCAAGAGTCTCACTGAGTGATTTTTAAAGTAAAACAAGAACAATGTTCGTGTGCTGTTCATGAAATGCCATTTTTTTTAATCCGACAATGTAGACTTGCAGTTACACGAAAAGCCCTTTCCAATACTGCACTACGGCAAGTCAGCTATGCCACCACTACCGACATGCCCTCTCAAGGAGTCGTACCAACTACTGCAAGACAAATTTACCGCTGGCGATCGCGCTATATGTCTACAAAAATTCATCCCGGGAACTTTTTGACTATACCTCGTAAATTTAGCGCCATTGCAATTTTATGAACCTTAGCTAAACATGTAATGTAACTGTTATGTTTGTGCTTATTCTCAGAACATAAGAATGGAATGACTATGATTTAATGTGCACCGATATTCTTTATAAAAGATTATGTCATAGTTTGTTACTGGAATGTATGGTACCCTGATCCCATACATGGGAGCATGTGTGTATTTGTTGTGCATGTGTGTATTTGGAATATACAATTGTCATTAATCCTGAGCTAACAAAAATGTTAGAAAGACCTTTAAATATTATGCCTGCAACATTATTACATACAGTGTGGTTGAAAAGTTTGAGGTTTAAATGATCCAGGTAAAGTATTCAAAATTAATATATCAACATTATACATCAAATATACTTTTAAATTTGCTAAAATTTGTTAATTCAATGAGGGAACGGGCCACAAGGAGTCAGAAGAAATGATGAAATAGCGGCATTGATTAAATTTGGTATCATAGGTCTTCAGTGCAAAACACTGCTGCAAACCAGAGGGTTAACATTTTACAAAATAGTGAAAAACTGAAATGGCATTTCAAAGTTTTCAAACCATACATTAGTAGAGTGAGTTTCAAGTACCTCATAATAGATTTTATTTAAAATCAATCCCAGTCCACTTTTGAAAAACGAGCAGTTTTTCAAATACTCCACGTAATAATTTATTTAAAATACTTAGGAAATAAATTGTGATTGAAATATTTATCCGTTAGAAAACAATGAAATAAAATAAACGAGACTTGTAATTACAAGCAGCGAATCTCAAGAAAATCATTATATTTTTGATGATACATTAATAGTTATTGTCCAGTAAACATAACTTTCACCGTTTATTTACCGGGTGAACTTTTATTACATTCTTGAAATATTTATATTATTTTTATAAATACGATCTTTATATAAATACTTCAAGACAATTCAAGCCATACCTTAATTTATCATTTATAAACGCTGTGAGTTATAGTTACACTTAACAAACTTAACAATCACTTGATTATATACAGCAAATATTGAAGAGAACAAAAAGATAAAAGAAAACATTTCTCTCTAGTTTGTTGGAAATGAAAGTTTTGGGTCTTCATAGTTCGGATTTATGTTTTGAAACCAAGAAAATCAAACCATTTGTAAATCAATTTTTTTCGTATGGTTTATAAAAAATAAAGGTTTCAAACAACTATTTCGACTCCTGCAACATTGTAAACCAAAAACAGCCAATTCTTAAATATATCAGACGTTGAAAGGTATTAAAAGTATATTAATATGTTTTACCCATTAAAACTATAGGAATCAACTTGATTATATTTAATGAAGATTCAACAATTCAAAACATATTATATACTTCAATGTTATTACATAAAGAAACATGACCAACCCTGATTCCAAAATCAATTACATACTTACTTGTAAAAACATTTTAAGATGAGTAACAATGTGTACAGTATTCATTCGTAGAGCGAAGGCCTTAGATGTAATATTTGAACAGCCTTTGAACAGCCAATTCCTGTAAGTTTAAAATGGTTCAGTAATAAGAAATGATTACCATTTTTAATTTATAGAATATTCCGAAACCCAAGAGACGAAAGTTCCCACAGAAGATGACAGAGTCCCGCCGCGCCGTCTTGAGTTTTAGTCCCATAAGAACAATCCTAAAAACCGGAAACATGCATGTCTTTGGACACAAATTACTCAATTACTTTAAGTTGTCGAGTATGATGTATGAGGGGAATATGATTCTATTCTAATTATAATTCTATTCTAATTCTATTCTATTCTAATTCTAATTCTAACTCTAATTCTATTCTATTCTAATGAGTATGATTCTTAAAATGTGTTTTTCTCAATAATATTTTGCAGAGAGAAGTAAAGATAAAAATTGAAATGTCATATAATTGAAGCAAAAATGTACATGTAAAATGGTTAATTTTTTACACGTATATTGTTAATTATTTAAAAACTGTTAAATATTTCGAAATTTTGATCCCAAAATCATTAGATATTTCTATTACATCTAATTTAACACAAATTGTTTAAATTCTGTACAAAAAGTAAAGGTGTAGCAACTGTTTGAAATTAACATTGTTCTTATAGGGCAAACCTCTGAAAGGCAGCAGGTACTGCTGACTCTTAAGGTGTCTCAAGTTTAATGCTTTCATTACTCAAGAGGGATCAGGGCTAACTCTAATTTGCCAACTTCAGAAACGTGTCTTATTAAGAGGCTCGATTTGTCATTTAAAATTACAATCACTCAAGTTTCATCTGTGAAACTATAATTCCTTATAAATCTCAAGTTTAAGAAAAACTCGCCTTCTTTAGCTTTTCCTCTGCCTGATTTATAATATGTACTATTTATTATCATATAGACCAGTTAATGCATTGAAAGTTTTTTTTTTTTTAAAGAGATTGATATTAATACACCTTGTATTTAGTTAGAAATTCATTAATCTGTTCATGATGTAAAATTAGTTAAAGTAATATTTTGCCTATTTGTTGAAGACCGTAGATATAAACCTAAAGGGCGTTTTTTTAGTTGTGTGGTTTTTATGTTGGCAGCATTACTAAACACGACAAACAAATTAAAATCAAAAAGCTGATTTTTGTTTATTGTCTTTTGTCATTTCAATATTTGCATTGTCTAGTGCTTATTCTGTTTTCATAATAACCATGAATAGACTTACAAAAGAGGAACGTTTGAGAATTGTGCAAATTTATTTAAAAAAAAACATAGTTTAGTTCGGGCAACTTACCGTACACTTCGTCCGATTTTCGGACCTCGTAATCGACCGTCAGAGTCAGGTATTCGAGCTTTGATGAATCTGTTCCTCACTGCCCACACTCCGGTTGTCAATAAGCATCCACAGAGACACCGCACAGTAAGGACCGAAGATGCTGTTGGTGCTGTTGCGTGTAGTGTTGAAGAGGATCCAAATCTGTCGATTCGTCACGGTCTCTACGGTCGTATGATATCACGCCAATAGACTACTTTCTGTGGGGATATGTCAAGTCTCAAGTCTACGCTGTCAAGACCCAGACTTTAAAAGACTTGGAAGCCAACATTCGTCGAGTTGTTGACGGAATACGCCCCAGATGCTGGAAAGGGTATTTAAAAATTGGACTGCTATATTGGCCTTTCTACAAGAACGCGATGGAGACCATATGCCAGAAATCATTTTTAAACACTAATGTCATAACACTGTGGTTAAAATAAATGCATTTTTATATAAATACACGTTATTTTTCATTGTTTTATTTCGTTTTTAAAATCGCACCACTAAAAAAAACACCCTTTAAAATAACATTTTTAGAAGGCCATTTAAATAATATTGATTTTAAATTATACATTGAATATACTAAATACTTAATTCTATTAACTATCTATATTTTATATATATAACTTAAAAATGTCATAAAGTTTTAAGATTATGTCATACATTAATCGTTTATTCGAAACTGAACTGTTAAATTACCATATGTCTATAAAAACAATTTTAAAATAAAACAACACTTTCGGTTTTCATGACAAAGTCTTAGGTAGAAAAAAACTTCAAATTACGGATAATGTATAAGAAATGAGTATCCGATTAAACCGCAATTAAAATAATAATTTACATTAGGGCGATTCTCAAATAGGCTTACCAGAGGCTTTTAATCCAAATTTTGTTCTGTCATAATGGAAAGGATTGGAAAGAAACAAAAATGTTGCTCTCCTTTCCTGGTAGACTTATAATTTTTTAGATTTTTGGTAAATCTGATGTTTATTTTCTGTTCTTATTATCTGAATTACCTACTTAATAAATCATACAATACTTAGAATAAAAATTCAAATATATATATATATATATATATATATATATATATATATATATATATATGAATTTTGTGCAGCCAAATAAATGGCACCAATAATGATGGTAAGTAATTTTGCGAATGATTGTTGTTTGATGTAAAATCCCTTACGGCCATTTTACTAAGAAATGCTTTTTTCTAACCTTAAGTCAGGGAAAAGAAATCGAGTTAAACTGAAAGAGTTAAAACACAGGAAAAAGTTAGTAAAAGGATGCAATTTACTAAATTACCTCTATTTATAAAACGTCTAAGCGGGAAAGAGGGTGATCAAAGTTTAATGCACCATCTGACATACTGGGAAAGTTCAGGTGATGGCCAAACCGCAGGAAGTTGCTAATTTAACACTTTTGGAGTAACATGCAACGACTTTTCACTGAGAACTGGAAAACCTTTGTGGCTACATAAAAGCCTTTCTTATACTGGCCAATTTTGCCAATTAAAATTAACTAAAAAAGACAATCGTTGTTAAACAATCCCTATTCCCTATTCCTATTCTATTGATTTGTTCTTTATAATCTTATAGCAATATTATGTATTTCTTTTTATTATCATGGAACTGTATTGAGTTTCATGAATAACTTTATTAAGGGGTAGAAAAAAACTATAAACCTTGTGATATGACAGGTCACAAAATGTAATCACTTTCCTGGACTTGCCAAAACATAATTCATTATCCTAGCAAGCCTCTTGGAGATGAGGAAAGGGAGAGCTTTAGTAAAATCAGAGTCAGCATTGTCGTAATAACTTAAAAAATACACGTATCTTTTATCTATATCATAAAAAATCAAGGCGGGCGAAGAATACGAGTATTAATGTCTTATATATATTGTATTTTAGATGTTTAAATGTATCGTTAGGAATACACTATTTTATCCAAATTCTACTACTTGCTTAGCTTCATATAAGGTTTTAATATTTTAGTTAATATGTAAGAACTGTAAACTAAGACCCAGATGATTTGTCTTCTTAGTGGAGTCCTCATACTTATAGTTACATTAATAATGCTAGAATTACATGTAGTTCTTAAAAAATATTAATGACAAAGCTACAAGTTACTTTAGTTTTGAAAACTTTTCGACGAAAATCTTTTGAGGCTAACGGAATCTTATTTGCAAATTGAAACTAAATTTGCAACTTAGCAGGAAACGTTTCAAGGTCATAAAAAGTAGTAGTATTGACTTAGAAACTATTTAATTTTTGAGAAGTTGAAATCCTGGTTTTATATTTGTTTGGAAATTCTGATACTGTACACAAAAACTATGAAGATAAAAATCACTTTTTTGAAACATTGTTAGACTCTGGTAAAAAGATTTTTATATTTTTAAATTGATTAAATCTTTTAAAATATATAGTTAACAATAAGTCACAACGACAGGTTTATCTAATGTTGAACTTAATTTAGAACAGTAAAACACAACTGATAAATGTGCAGTGGTAGCAGATTAAGGTTTACGGCTTAAGAAGTAGGTTAGTGTCTCCTTCTGTTTTTCCGGGTGTATGGCAGTATTCCTTAAAAATATAAATAGGTTATCCTGGTATGCTATTATGTCAGCTTTAAGCATACAATAGCTGTATCTGTAACTCAGAAGAATTATATATTTATCCATCTTTTATTTTAATTTTAAAATAAAACATTTTATGAATTTCCAAGTAATAGTAAAAATAACTTTTTGATAATACATATACATAAAATCGCTCAGTGGGTGATTATGTAAATGTTATTTCAAAGCTGAATAAAATGATATTCAATACGTTAAAGTGAATAATTCTGAATAGGTCCTACACAATATGATTGCACTGAAGAAATTAATAAAAATTTATATATATATATATCTTGTCTTTCAATAGCAAATCTAAAAAATAACATAAAATATATAAAATTGTAAAACTATCAATTATACATAAACTGAGCAAGGAAGTTGAGAAAAAGCTTGACTGATGTATATAGCTATTGTATATAGCTTGTTTACTCAAGTTTTAAATGCTTACCTGAAAAACGAATATTTTATTGATTTGTTTAAATTAATCCCTAAAAACAATGTATTTAATTAAATCCTGCAAATGACGTGCTCAGCATCTAGTGCTATTATGACACTAGACCTTAGTACTATTTGAGGTGAGAGTTGTTAAGATTTCATGATGAATAACAGAGTTGTCCGTTCACGGATGGAACGGTACAAATTATTCTAATGTCTAATAAGGTTTCATGTTTTTTGTTTAAAGAAGGCCTATATTTGTCTTAACTGCTTATTTAGGTTTTTTAATCTAGAAGCATAATTTCAAAGCTCGAAGCATAGTAAAACTTTATCCACAATAATATATTCAACAAAATGTTGTTGATTTTTATTGACAAATAGAGCAGCAGCAGCTGATTCCTACCTGATGGGGATCAGCTGCTGCTCTCTGGTGGGTTTCTTGTGTACAATTCAGTAAAAGACAATAGGAGAACGTTTCCTCAGGATTTTTCGCGTGTGAATTTTGTAGTTTCTACTAGTAATAATCACGAAACTTTAATAAAAGTAATCGAAGAATCGTTAACCATACAGTATTTGATATACCTTTGACAGAAAATATATTTGAGATATTTAATCGCTGGTTTCGTTTGTGTTTGAAGTCATTATTTATTTGTAATCCATGGTTTAATAAACGCAATTTTTGGCCAATGTTATTTTATGGCTTTGGATTTGGTTTGTTTCTGTTTGTGAGTTCATCCAATTACGCGATAAAAGAGCCTACTCCAAGTGTACATTTTAGAAGGTAAAGTACTCATTAATTGTTCCTTCCTTATTTCCTTTCAGAGACGATCGAGATTGTATCGATTACGGAGTTCAGGTACCTGCTGGTCCTAAACAGGACGTCTTACAAGAACTGATAAAATAAACCTAACGATGTCCAAGTTGGAAAAAGGTGTTAAAAGCCAGCTGGTTCAACCAGCTAGGCTCGACTAAACCGCATCGATGTAAATAAATACAACTGGATAGTGTGCTCCCCGTAAGGCTCGTGTAGTGATTTCCGAGCCAACACAGCTGTGCGTTGGGGTTGCAGCCGAGCCGAATTGAAGGGGCCTTGGGTGGAAAAGTGCGAAACTGTATTGTTAACTGTATTGAAACCGCACGGATTTGGGAACAGTTTTACGGGAAAGCTTGCTGTAATAGATGTATTGCTATAATTATTAAGTAATTACAATTACTATTTAACTAGACGGTCAGTACGAGTTGGCCGGCGAAAGATGCGTTTACCCAACGCCCCTGCAAAATCTCAAACGCAACCACTGCCGGCGCCGGCGGCTCGCGTTGCGGGGCCTGAGTTACCAATCCAGTGTACATATTTACATCAATGCTAAACCCTCGAGATGGACTCGGCTATCATAGGCTTCGAACCCACACAGAAACGGCTCGAGGCCTTAGTCCAACACAACTTGAAGCACCAAAATTGGAGCGGACAACATACTGTTCAATATCAATTACTGTACAATACTAGTTAACATCAAGGGTGCCGTTATGGTCAGATAAGGTCAGCAGCAAAGACCTGCAGTAAGCTACAACCATGTTGCTCGATATATAACAATACTCATTAGATACTGACAGAAATAGGATCTTCGTAGTATTATTCTCTTCGCATTGTATATGATATAAGATTGCAAGGTTATAAGATGTAAAATCTTACTGTATAAGAATAATAGAACATTTTGAGCTTTCCACTGAAAATTTCATCTACAAAAATATATATATTATGAACTGAAATACGCCTTAAATTATGCTAGACGAGGTATTGAATTATTTAGTCCTGACTTTAGGGGCAAGGACCCTGCGATTAATTCAATTAGGAGTCTGCTAATATATTCATTTTATGAAGTTGAATGTTGTCCATACCTCAGACAACGTTTTCATTAGAAAATACCTCTTGATGATTGACACACGCTTTGTAGTTTAGTTAGTTTGTGAAAATTATATTCGAAAGAAATTAACTCTTTATAGTTCAAACATTAAATACTAAAAAGAATTATTTTACTTCAATAAAAAGCAGTGAGATGTATGGGTTTTAAACTGCCAGTAAACCATATTGATGATGTTACAAGATCTTTCTTACATAAGTGGGCCCTCAATACGTTTTTCTTGAACGTCGTGAGCCAATATATTTCAAAAGCAGAAATATAGTTATTGCCAAGTGATGCCTGGTTTTAGTAAACACCATAAATAAAAAACTTTAAAGCACACTGGCTGAACATTATTTGGGCCAATAACGCCAGATCTGTGGGAACATGTTTGATAAATTTACACAAACAGCTATGTTAGAAGTAATATTTTACATAATACTTTATGAACTTAGCTAAAGGCAGAGTAAAAACGTTGTATATTAGACTGAAGTAAAAGAAAATAATTGCCTGTTTAGAAGAATTGTAATTTTATGTCAACCGTTCATAAGAATGGAAACCAATTTCAAACTAAATGGTAAAGTTACACACCACTAATTGAGTGAGGAATTAATTGAAATGTCACCCCTCTTTCGGTATTCAGTTAGGAAAATCAAAATAAAATTAGTTTATTTTAAACTTTTTTACTTATTTACTTTGACCGAATCGTAACATGAACTGATTAAACAACCAGTTGATCAGTTGGTAAGTCCTAATTTCGTAACTATGTATTTTAACATACTGCACGATAAATTTTTATCATACTGCACGATAAATTTTTATCATACTGCACGATTAGATCATCTAACTCTACAATAAGATAGTTTCTAAAATATTATCATGAAATAGAAGTCTGAAAAATACGAGTATCATTGATTTTACTTCGCGAACATTTTAAACATTGACGTGGTTTCATTGGTTTTTAAATTATGAAAGCGTTGGTTAGTTTATTTAGAGAATTAAAGATAAATAATATTGGAAGTGATGACGATGTTTAACCTGCCTTATGGTATAAATCTTTCAATTAATTTGCTTGGGTAATAAAATTCTGCTCATCACAAGGAAAGAAAGTTTGTTACTGGGGTTTAATAATTTTTCACAAACAAGATTAATAACCAAAAAAATACTTTTACTACCTACCTAAATGAAAACTAACAAACATAAGACCAAGGAAATGATAAGAATAATATGTAAAAAAATATGTTTATAGACTTTTGAGTAAATACGTAAAACTTAACAGTGAGATAAACAATTTATGTAAGTTATATTACCATGGCTATACCTACATCTTAGGTTTACACCGACATAACAGCTCTTCAATCTTGTTGAGAGGCCGCGCCCACGTGACATGTTTGCTTCGCCTCTGAGACGTTCACTGAATATGTCCCCTAATGTATCTCTGTCATCCTCAAGTTACTGTCTCCTTTGAGTATGACTCACGTGAAGATTTTGTTAATGGTGTCATTTTGAGTTATCGCAATTTAACGTATTTAATGTAATTACTGATATGTTTCGAGTAGGAGTCTTCATTTGTAAATACCTCCTTATTAATTTCTATTTAATGTGAAGAATATCTAAATAATAAATCAATTTTCTCAACCTATCTATAACTTGTGTTATATATTTTGTTCTCTAGGACATCATCAGGTAAAAGAAAGCAACTGCATACATTTCGAAAAAGGTTGTTTTGCTCTACCCACCGTGGCAGTTTCTAGAAATAACCTTGTTTATCTCAGGTAGTTAAGAATATTTACTTAAATTAATCAGATGTGTTACATTTTACGGTTAACAAACAGATGAAATGTGTTAAATTTGATTAAGTGTCTGAACAATTAAGACTTGTCTAGCTATGAAATAATTAGTCCACAAGCGATTAGTCTTCCTTTGTTGGAATTAAATAACACACGTTTTTAGCTCAAGTGAATGCACCATTCAAATATTTAGATTTATTGTGAAGTAGCTGTAATCCTACTGTCGGGACTAGTTTCGTGTTAAGCCTAATCACAGCATGCAAACAGCATTAAGCCGTTATCCGCTTCCAGAGTAGTGTACAGTGTGAATCCTACAGTTGTTGGTGTTGTCATTTGTTTGAAATTACCATAAGTAATTAAATAATCTGCTGGACGAATTTATTGAACCATGTTGTAGTTTGTTGATACGATTATTGTTTTTAAAGAAAACTGGGTCCTATGAAATAACTTTTAATTTTTATATGTAACCGCTAACGTATTTTATGATTTCATCACAAACGTCCATTGAACTTTGATGCAGAAAAATGACAAGTATCACTATTAACTTAAAGAAAGGGTAAAAATATGGATTTTTATGAGATAGTCAGGTATACGAATTCAATTCAACTTCCCGATGAGCTAGAAACTAGAAATTTGGCACAAATATTCCTCAAATGGTCAAACTCCAGGGAAAAGTCTCAAAACGAAACATTTCCACCCCAAACCCCTTCAAATGGTGAAAAAGGGGAGGAAATCGTAATAACGAAAAAGTACTTTTGTTTTTTGGCCATAGCGGCTAAACTAAAAAATAATAATTTTTTGGTATTTTTTGCTGGTGCCAAAAGTTTTTTGGTCCTATCGAAAAACAGACTACACCACGTGCTACGGATTTTTTGCGATCTAAAATTTTTGTCCTATTACTTTTTGCCCTATCTCGCCTCCTTCACGCTTAGAAAGCCCTAGAGTTCTTATTTTCGAAGGTTTTCCCCGGTATTTCACATCCAGTAGATTTAATATTATACGTAGAGGGCTGAAATTTGGCATACATAAACTCTACAGCATACCCCAGCATCTACAGCATATATGTTACAAATCAGGAATAACATATTGGTTTGTGATAATAAAATGCATATAAAGCTAAAAAAATTCTTCAAAATTTGCCAAATGTCAGCGCTTTTCACATTGGAGGTTCGATATATAGGAACAATTATGAAAATTACCATTTTTTATTTTAACCACCTCAAAAAATTACAAAAATCGTTAAAAAGCAACGTTACAAATCAACTATAATATAACTTTGTTTCTTTTCTAAATTTTCTGAATAAAGTTTGTTATGAGGCTCAATCTAGTTGAAATTCATTGAATAAAGGCCTAAAATTCCCAATTCGTACCATTTCTGTGACATAAAACATGCATACTCATTTCTCTAGTTATTGTTGTGGAAGAAACAGTAATATTTTGATTTCTAAGTTTAATTGGATTTAATTTAATTATTAAAGTGGCACTCTTTTGAATCTTACTAATTCAAAATGGGGGACAGGAAATATCCAACACTACCTCATCAGACCATCGGATAATGCTTTCATGCGCTTATTGTATTTGATATAATAATGATACTTCTTGGTTCTCGCTGTTTTCACTTCATACCGTTATAGCAGTATGTAACGAAATAAGATAGGTAATATAATTGTTTTAATCTACGTTATCATGGAAATGTAGTACCTTTATGTCCACATGAAGTTTCGCCATTTTTGCTGTGTGGAATTTTATTGTTAAAAAACCCGTCGAAACTAAATATTTGTATTTCTTGAACCATTTTAAAAATGCCTTTAATTTTTTCCTCCATTCCGTGTATTGCAGCGTTAGTAACAACTATTACGTATGTTATCGGTGAAAGAGCAACAAACTTTCCCTATTAATTTAATTAAGGGTGGTCCAATAACAATTTTCCTACCTGGGTAGTTTTTACTAATTAGTGGTGGCAAATGTTTGGAAAAAATCTGAAAATGGCATTCATTAAATAAGGAATAGTCCGTAGCGAAATTCACGTCTCTAACCAAACAAATTGCTGAGCTATAATAAAATTAGGCTACACTAGTGGTAATATCGGAAAACGAAGATCAGTATACAGTACTGTATTTAAAATTATGTTTTCTATAATTTCAGTTTTATGTTCGGATATTTTGCCCTGTATCCCTAAAATGACTCCTAAAATAAATTTTAAAGTTTTCCTCTCTTTTTTGTTTTCTTTATTTGTTAATTCATTTTTTTATTGAGATACAAAGTTTTTGACATGGAGAGAGTAAGTTTTCCGTTCAGGTTTCTCAAAGGCATCCTCCATTTTTATTCTGTTTCAACCCCTAAAAGAGTCCAAAAGTTGAACTTACATTGAATTTGAATTTTCCTCGTGGTTTTTTGCTAATTGATTCTTCAAAAAATAAACCCTTGTTTTTACTTGGGATTTGTCAGTGTCAGTTTAACCGAAGTCATTGGCTATCCGGTGTCAGTTTAACCGAAGCCGCTTTCAACCCCCACATACAACCAATAAATGAAGAAAATTAAGCTGTTTCAACAGTTTGGTATGGTTATTTATGAACAAGTACTTTTGTCTAGCCCCCTGCCCCCCAACACTCTCCTCCAAATAAATGACCCCCTACAACCAACAACCTCCACCACCAATTATCACCCCGAACACCAAAATACCTTTTGCCAGGAATTTGTACATAATTTAACTAACATTCTCTTTTGACTTTTATATATCCAACCCCCCCCCCCAAGGGATTTTGACCCAACAGGTTCATCAGAGGTCATTCGCCAATGTTGCCCCGTTTCAACCCCAAAAGCCTTTAAAATTGAACTCGCATAAAATCTTCAAGTTTTTTCTTGGTTGTATAATTTTTTAATTTATTATTTGACTGAGAGCCTCAATTTTTTAGACCCGGAGTCATTTGTAATTTCTGAATCAAAGGGATTAAGGGGGGGGATTAAGGGGTTGAAAGCAACCCCTTAATCCCACCAATGCATGAAGTAAATTAAGGATTATTCAAATGTTTGAGAATGATATTGAAAAAACAATCAATTTTTACCCAACCCCCGGCCCTGGCGTTATCAGAGGTTAATCAGAGGTTAATAAGAGGTTTATTAGGAGCTACTCGCCAACTTTACACCGTGTTAACTCCCTGAAAAAACTCTAAATTTGAACTTGCAATGAGTTTTCAATAATTGTAGTCATGTTTTTTATCTCGGAAAGACATCTCGAGCTGGGAATTTCAACCTAAACAACTAATTTAATTTGGTCTTGTGTCTTTTCAATATTAAAGCCCCATCTGCTGGAAACATGTCGGGTGGCACTACAGGACATAGCATGTCTTCGCTTCTATTGGATCTCGGAGATGGCACTGGCTTGTAGAATATCACCAACGGTTCCAAGCGAGCAGAACTTATAAGAGCGGCACAACTCATTCATTTTGATGAGGCACATCGCTTCGTTAAAGAGATTCTTGACCGACCTATTCGAGACCTTATGAATTCACCTATGTCATTCGAAAATTAAAATCTTCCTTTGCTCCGCTCCGGGGATTTTCTTCAGATTGCGCCTGTTAATACGCGCACACCATCAGACGTCGCTTTTGATTCACTTCTAGCATCTTCACATCTAGCGTCATCTATGGGGGTGCTTGGGTGCTTCAAAGTGTTTTCTCTGACGACTCAGTATCGGACTAGAGGTTCAATCACCTACTCAGAATTCCTTCTTGGTGTAGGAAATGGAGCAATTCCTTCGGCTCCTCTTGAGGAGGAACAGGATAGTCAAAATCTAATTCCACTCTTTGGATTTAGGCATGTGACGTCTTTGACCGATTTATTTATTTCCGTCTTTCCAGCTAATGACCTTATGGATTCCGATTTGTGTTCCCGGCGTGCAATTAATTCTCCCAACGCTAATTGTGAACGTCAAGGAAAACAACGACCACATCTTGAATTCTTTGGACGGTCACCTTTATGAGTTGAGAAGTGCCGACTCTTTGGAAAAAAACGACGATGGGCTGGTAGTTGATGTTCAACTCCTGAATTTAGCCAGTGGAAATGGTGTTCCTGATCATATCCTGCAATTGAAAGTCGGTTCCGTGTGCCTCGTTATGAGGAATCTCAACATCGCTGAAGGACTAGTAAACAGCACTACAGTCATAGTGACTGTAATCACCAACCGCTTGGTTGGATAAACGCAACAAATATGTATTCCCAGAATAAATTTTACGTTTGCGTTTGTCGAGGATTCGCAGTTTCGGGTCCGTCGACGTCAGTTCCCACTGATGTTGGCCAGTTGTATGACCGGACGCAAGAGCCAAGGTCAAACGATAGAATGAGTAGGTGTTTATCTACGCACGGATTGCTTCACATATGGTCAGCTCTCCGTTTTGCAGAGTAGAGTTAGGCACCCAGACCACATCGTTGTTCTCGTCCGCCCAGAGAGGGTTCATGATGGAGTTCCATATTATGGGAAGAACAAAGTCTTTAACGACCTCCTTCTTCAATACCGATAATGTCTCCCACAGTAGGCTAAAGGACCAATAAATTACCTTAACACTGGCAACTAACGCCCTATAGGGGTTAATCAATATTAAGTATTGTTCAAATGCGGGGGACACAATATTCATGATTGGCTGACATATAAATAAGCTGTGACAAAAACCTTTTTCTTATGCTTAGAGTAAAGTACTATTTAAAGGCAGCTGTAAGTATTGTCAGTATCAAATGCTTGGGCTATTTCGCTACAACAAATATTACCATGTGATTCATCAATATTAAACTTACTGATATTTACATTACTGAATGATAATGTCCTCTAATTGACATTTTATTCAGTGTTTAGTCCTTTAACAACGGATATAAGACGGCTGTCTCCAAGAGTATTGTAACTTTAATATAGTGTGAAAATGCTGTCGGTTTTTAGAACAAGTGACGTTAACGAATAGTTCCTAGAGTAAATGAGACAAATAATGGTTGCTTTTTATACCTCACAAACATTAGAGATTGCTGGTAATATACAATCTACAATTGTCGATTTAAGACCAAAACCTAGTGCAGTCAATAATAAGTGTTACTTTTTCACAATTAAAACGTAGTTTTTTTTAACTAGGCTAAAAATGAAGGTTGTCTCCCATGGTAAAACAATAATTCGATTACCGTTGACGGCCTATGTCGGTTATATTATTATGAGTGATGATTTGTGACCACACATGTAACTTATGCTTTGGAACATGTTGCATGACAGAGCCAACCTTAGCCAAAGGTGTTTAAGAGCTTAAAAAAATTTTGGCTAAGGTAAGAAATATGTTGCTTAATCGGTTTATTTACTGAGGAATTCATAGCGATGTTACATTTAAGATTAGTTTTAAGAAGCAAATCTAAAAATAATTTGATTCCCTATATTTAGGTTATTTTAAAAGGAAAAACAACAAAGTGCCTCTATACGGCCAAAAGCTGTTGGAATTTAACATATAAGATAATGCATGGCTTTTTACTAATAATTAGCTATATTTTACTTATTTATTTAGTGTGAAGATCTACCATTATAATATGGTTTTTTATACTGCACCCATTGTTAACCTCTTTATCAGGGAAAACCATTCAGAATGCCATAAAAGGCCTACACAGTAGTTAATAAGAGTAATTTAAGATTAGAATACACCAAAACCTCCTGATCGTAAAGAAACTATTTCAATATTCTGCAGGCAAGAAGAGATAAAAATTGGAAAAACATTAAATGCCTCAGGGATCCGGTAACTTGAACAGAAAACGAAGGTTAACTTAGTTGCTCTCTTGTGTGAAATATCAGTACCCATCCATTCCTAGCGAGTAAAGACTGGTCATTCATATTCCAATTTCAGTTAATTTTTTGTTGATTAACATAGTTAAGACAATCATGTACTTTTTTGGTGCTATGATTCTCAATGAATTTCTTACTTAAAATTATACTAGGTGCTTTTTGTTTGCAAAAAGAAAATTCATTATTTCAATATTGTTTTTTTCTATTAATTTTTTTTATTACAACTGTTTGAATCTGAATGTTTGGGTTGGAAGTACTTGCGACTAGATCTTTATTACACAATGTAAGATATTAACTTAACGTTTAAAAATATTCGTACGACTGTCAATTAGCTTTAAGTAAAAACTTAATTTGGAATAATAAGTAATCCTGGGCATAGTATTATCAAAGCTTGTCTATATTAACTACTCTTTTTTGCAACAAACTTAATCCCATCAGTTTGATTTAATACCGAATAGATTTTTGCAGATTCTAAAGGGAATATGAATTTAAAACCAAGCAGTAAAATAAAAAGACAACTAGAATTATTACGTTTGAGACTAAATATCTTAAGTTCACCAATAGTTTAGTTTTTATAGTTCTCAGGAAATGAGTTGACCAATCAATACAATTAGCGTTTTAATTAATTCTTTTAAACTTTAAAGCATCGAGTGCTGGCTGTAACACTTTTGGGGTGGTTGAATGTTGTGAGTTTTTATATAGATTAAAAGTTCAAAAATGTAAAGTGAAGGAACTGTCATTAGTCCCAGCTGAACAAAAGCATCTTTACAGCTGGCTTTGGGGGGAAGGCCCAACAGTGTTCTGACGGCTTTTTTTGAGATCTTAATACTAAATCTAAATTCCCTTTTTTGCCCCCCCCCCCATAAAATTATTGAATACCTAATGGTCTGCTCAAACAGAACAAAGTAGACTAATTTTGACAGTGAGATGTTGCCTAATGATACTATTCTACGAAGAATGAAAAGATTTTTAGAAAGGGACCTTTCCAGACTTAGAATTTGCTTATCCCATTTAAAGTTCTCGTCCAGTTCTACTCCCAGTAATTTTGCACTTTTTTGTTGAGTCAAGTTGTTACCTTTAATTTGTAAAACAGGTGCTGTAAAATTTTTTGATTTCATTTTTGGCACGTTTGAAAACACATATAGCCAGTTTTTTCAGAGTTCAGCACTAGGCCCCTCTCCTCAAAAAACCTACTCATGTCATTTATTTTTTGATTAGACTCTGCTTCCAGTCCTCCTACCTCCCTCCCACCGATGACAACCGTAGTGTCATCGGCGAAAAGGAACAGGTTATCGGATGGAACAAAGTCTGTAATGTTGTTCATGTACACTAAAAACAGCAGAGGCCCTAATACCGAGCCCTGCGGTACTCCACTTTGAATTTTTCTTTTTGAAGATTGAACAGTTTTTATTTTGAAGTCTGTTTCATTTTTGATTTCTGTGATTTGAAGCCTGAACCATTTGAACGGAGTGTTACAAATTCCAAGAGCTGATATTTTTTCCAGAAGAATGATCGTATCGACACAGTCGAAGGCTTTGGACAGGTCAGCGAAACAGCCGACAACTGTACCCCCGCCCTCGACTATGTCGATACAATCATTCACAAAATCAATGAGAGCTAGTTTGGTTGAATGATTTCTCCTAAAACCATATTGCTTTTCACAGAGTAGATTGTTGCTCTTGAGAAAATCGACGACCTGCTCGAAAACAACTTTTTCAATGATTTTTGAGATCGCCGGAAGTAATGATACTGGTCGATAATTATTCACCCTTATTTTAGAACTATTTGTCTCCTACCTGTTTACTTAAGATTTTATGTTCAATGATGTCTCTTTAATTGATTTATAGGCCATGTTTATTATGCCTCTTTATGACATGCATTCAATGTACAACTATAACTTTGATCGGCATACGAAAAATATTATTACTATACCATCGTAAAATTTTAGCTTATTTGGGAAAAATCAACAATAACGTATTTGGAATAATAATGTAATTTTAAGACAATTTTCCGAATTAAATTTAGGATAAACTAAAACACTGCTTCTAATACCGGTATAATATATTACTACTGATCGGGTAAATTACAACAACATGTTAGTGGGTTTGAGGAAAACTTGAATACTTTGGGTGATCTTATGAGGATCTTATATACTTGGAGCAAGCTCTTGCCAATGCTCTCAGGTATATAGAATCAATAGGTTCCATTTGGGTATCCAAAAACTAAAACTATCAATACCTAAAAACTATTATTACTAAAAACTATTGATACTTTGAAGGTCTTGTTATGTTAGCAGGCTCTAAAGCTATTGCTACTTTGAAAGGTAACAAGCCAACTTTTAATGTTTACAAGTCAATAAATTCATATTGTTCATTGTATCCTTAGCTCAGACAAATAGATGCTTTGAGTCATAAGATAAACTGTTAAATATAATGAAGTTTATTCCAATTATTCTTTAAAAATAAAAAATAAACAAATTTGTTCCCTAACTATTTAGAGAACTTTGATATCTACATAACTTTGTTTATCGTTTTTATGCCTTGCATCAAAAAGTCTTTTAGAACATATATTCTATTATATCTAGAAAAACCTGGACAGCAACTGAATTTCATAGAATTGATACTAGCCAATAAAGAATATAGATGTATAAATATTCCGATAAATGTATTTATTACTATATTATTTTTTATTTATCTGATACATTTTAATTGTTTTTTCGAGTGTAAAAAATACCTTGCAGATATAAAATAACACTTTTGAACACAATCCAGTTACCTGCTGTACCGTGTTTCAGCGAGGCTGGCACTTTAAAGATTTATAGCGAAATTACATAATCCTTTCGTTTTTAGGTGGGTTTATACCATCTAGCTATTTACATAATTATTGTATGCATTGCAACATGTATAATATTTACACTTTTGTGAGCCGGTTTTTAGTCAGTGCACAAATGCACCAACAGCACAGTCCCTACCAGCCAGTACTCTGCGAAACGGCTAATTCTATTAAAGTGAATGTTGTTGACATTTTAAGCTAGCAACATCAAATCCGGTGTATTTAGTCACTGCGTCATTGTAAATAAAACAAAAATCTGTCCTAGATTGAACGTGCAGTAATAAACTATTCCAATGTAGAACAATCCTGATGCCCAATGTAACTTTTTTTTATCTACGGAGATAAATAACATTATTTAATCTGAAGAACGTCTATGTAACCACGAACGGAATCTTTGAGTAGTTGTTTGTAGACGTTAAAAAATCGCCCATTCTCGCCAAAATTGGTGTACCTTATTTTCGGGGTAAGTTAAAATATTTAAATATAACCTGTTATCAGACGTTAGACAATTTTAAAGGAACTAACCAAATAAGAGAGTATGGTATGGAAATATTTTATTAAAAGCATAAATCATTGGTGATTGTTGAATTCAACGATTTTGGTATTTTATTCCAAAATTATAATTTTCAATTTAGTTTTGTTTAGAGTTTGTACTGTTATAATTTGGTTTATACATAATTAATTTTTATTTTATTTTATAAAAAGAAATTATTTAGCCAAGCGATTAATTTATAAGAGTAAAAACCGACTCAAAAAATTTTAAATAGTACTGTTACATGATGTTATAAAACTCACCTAAATCGAAAGGATGTTTTAATTGCGCTATAAATATTTAAAGTGCCAGACTCGCTGTTGCTCGGTACAACAGGTTGGAATGCTTGCCAAGCTGCCTCTGTCTCCGGCGATGGTGTACATATCATGTGTTCCAAAGAAATATTACCCAAGGATAATTCGGTACAGTAATATTTAAGTTTTTACCATTTATTTTCAGTGATAATTCATTGGAACGTGAAATATGGAACTAGAAATTTATTATTTTAAAAATAAAGCGTTTTAAAGAACATAGTCTTGTAAATTAATTGTCTACTCTAAATTACTTGTTGTGGCTAGTCAATAAAAAAATTATCTTTATGTCACAAGGTCGAGTTTAGTCTTATCAATCTTGCTGTTCCCTACTCCCGTGGCGATTGCAAATTGTAAGTCTAAAACATGTTTAACTAAGAAAAATTCAATTTTATAAAAATAATTGCAAATTAATTTTGTATGAAAACAAACCATAAATGAATTTTTAATGTGATTTTGATTAATGTGACATGCTCGATTTGAGTGATTTAATTTACCCCGATTGTATGAATTTGGTGTTAGAAAAATATATTTGTGGTCAAATAAATATTCTTAACAACAACTAAAGACCGGTTTTCTTGACGGGACCACTTTTTGAGATTCTGCGCGAGAGAGATAGACAATGTTGTGAGGGGAGAGGTTAACCAATCACAGTCCTTTGTGGTTATTGCATAAGTGTTATTCATTATAAACGTTATTGGAGTAATTAAATACGTTATACTACATTACGTTCAGTATAAACAAATTAAATGTATACATTTTTTTGGATTATGATATTTTATTTATTTTCTAGTCTCTTAAAACTGACCATTAATAGTTAGTTTCATACGGACCCGCCTGGTTAACCAATCTCACAAATGGTGAAAAAATAAGCTTTAATCGTGTGGAAAAATTAATATGCTTCATAGAAACGTTATAGAACATACATCTCTAGCTGAACAAAACGATGGACCTACTTTAATTTATAGCTTTATAGTAAATGTGTCGTGAGCAGTAAAACCTTGTGTAATTATTGCTTTTAGCGTGCTATTACAATACGATCAAAGGCCAAGGGACGGAAATAAAAATGTTTCTGTACTTTATATATTTAGCTAAGCAGTCTGAATAAATCAATAACCAATTACTTAGAACAATCTTTTTATCCAATTAAGGGAGACTGTTTTCTCAGGAAATGGATTTCGTTTTTTCTCTTTTGGTGGTAGAAAATAAAGTGACTAATTTTCACTCTAGCTTTTGTCCTAATTTCATTTTGCTATCAACCCCAAAATTAAACCTCTAACCCGACTGAAGGAAAATCTGCGTTAACCTACATGCAGAGCGAAGATTTATTATATTACAGACATGAATAAAAATGGGTATTATTTTATTAGAAATGAAAATTAACATTACAAGAGTATTTAATCTAACATTGAGCAATAAGCTTAAAATAATTACATAAGATGACTGCATACGAATTCACGTGAATTGCTTGAGTTTAAATGTTTATAAATGGCTTTTTCCTTTAGTACTCAATAATGAATGTGTTAGCGTAAATATTAATAGGGAAACTTAGAGCTTATCAAGCGAAGTAATGAAAACTTGATATAAAATAAACTCTTAATAAGACACGACTAAAGCCAGCTAATTAGGGCGTTCAAGCTTTGATTCTCTTCAATGATGAAAGCTGAAGTTTGAGATATCTTACCTTTTGCCTGTTGCATAAGCATTTGGCCCTTTGGAATTCTGATGATACTAAAGAGAGGCTTGTAAGGAAGAGTACTGATGCATATAGAAAACACTATAACAATACAATATCAGAATTTAATTATACAGAGTGAGTCTCTACTGTCTACATTAATTTTAACAGTTGATTCTACTTATTAAATGGAACACAAAAATGTATGTAACCCCATATCTGACTTTAACCGTTTAGCTGTAATGGCGTATTTTGTGATTTTTTTAAAATTACACGACTTTGTACTATTAGTTCGACAGTAAAAACCAAACTAATGTATGTATGACATTGAAATTAATACCATTTGAAAGAGAATTAAATTTCCTTCAAATTAAACATAGTACCCAAGTAATAACTCCTTATAAAAGGTTTATGAAATAACATCAAAGTTAAAAATTGTTGTTTTCAGAATTTTTCCTTTAAATTTCAAGGCTCAATTAAACCAATTAAATTTGCCGTTTTCTTATGCCCAATTACATAAAAAAACTTCCTTATTGATTTATGTTTAAAATTATGTAAAAGTATTAAGGGGTCATAAGAAGAAAATTTGAGAATTTCATAAAAATGTTGTTAAGGTACATTATCAGGATTGACATCATCATTCGATATTGGCTCTAAACACCAAATTTATTACTGTATTTGTCTCCTATTTCTTTACCAGCTGAAACTGTTGACCAAATCAGCTGACTGGGAATTACAATAGACAATAGTATTAATCAGCTGATTTTTCATTGCTTTATTGTGAAACTGTTTATTCATGTTCTTTTCAATTGTGCATTCCAAGTAAAACGCAACTGAAGTAATTACTGATAAATGTCATTGTTGTTTCGAGTTGTCATGTCGTTTACCAATGAAGAATAGGTTGACATTATGTGGTTTACGGGCTCTGTGACTACAATGCAGTGAAAAGCCGTCGCAATTACCGTCGCCGCTTTCCAAATAGAAGGCTTCTGAATGAACTTACCTTTGTTAACGTGAATCGCTGTTCCTGGTACATAAATCTTCCAGTCATGTTAGGTTTAAATTAAACGTCTGGATCGGACTCATTGAAAGTTGGCTCATAAAACCTGATATCGACATTCGAACAGCCTTAAATGGCGTTAAGTACCTGGACTTTCTTGCTGAAACATTACTATCGCTCCTTGAAGACCCGGATTTTCGTCAGCGCATTATCTTCCAAGGAGACGAAGTACTCTCACACTTTATCGTTGAGGTCCGTCAGCACATCAGTGATACTTTTGACATGTGGATCGGAAGATGAGGAAGAATCGCCTGGTCTCCGTGGTCTCCAGACCTCATTGCCCCTTGACTACTAAGTTTGGGGGCACCTCGTTACAGGTTTTTCGCAAACCAGTTCGAAACGTAGAAGAGTTAAGGAACAGGATTTTGAAAGCTTGTGAACTTCTACTTAATGAACTGAACTTGAAGGCGACTGTGAGGGAATTCAGGAAGAGATTTCGCATGTGTATCAGGGTAAACAGTGGACACTTTGAAAATCTCCTAAAATGATGAAACCGGTTGACAGATGAGATACCAAGTATATGTAAAACATGTGATAAATAAAGTGTTTATTTTTCATATAACATCTGCTGATCACAATTAATTATTGGAATCCCCAATCAGCTAATTTAGTTAAAAGATTCAGCTTTTAAAGAAAATACAGATTCACAGTAATTTATTTGATGTTTAGAACCAATTCTACGAATCATAATGATGTACATTAACAACATTCTTATGAAAAAACCTGCATTTTACACTTTTACGACCCCTGCGTTCATTCAAAAGCCTTCTATTTGGATAGCCGCTAGTAATCCTGAGGGCTTCCCGCTGCATTATAGTCACAGAACCCGTAAACCACAATAATGTCCACCTATTCTTCATTGGTAAACGACAAGACAACTCGAAACAAAAAAGATATCTATCATTAATGACATCAGTTGCGTTTTACTTGGAGTGCACAATTGAAAAGAACCTGAATAAATAGTTTCACATTAAAGCAATGAAAAATCAGCTGATTTTTACTATTGTCTATTGTAATTCCCAGTCAACTGATTTAGTCAACAGTTTCAGCTGGTAAAGAAATAGGAGACAAATACAGTAATAAATTTGGTGTTTAGAGCCAATATCGAATGATGATGTCAATCCTAATAATGTACCTTAACAACATTTTTATAAAAATTCTCAAATTTTTCTTCTTATGACCCCTTAATATTTATACATAATTTTAAACATAAATAAATAAGAAAGCTTTTTATGTAATTGGACATAAGAAAACGGCAAATTTAACTGGTTTAATTGAGCCTTTAAGTTTAAAGGAAAAATTCTGAAAACAACAATTTTTAAATTTGATGTTATTTTATAAACGTTTAATAAGGAGTTATTACTTGGGTACTATGTTTATTTTGAAGGAAATTTAATTCTCTTTCAAATGGTATTAATTTCAATGTTATACATACATTAGTTTGGTTTTTACTGTCAAACTAATAGTACAAAGTCGTGTAATTTTAAAAAATCACAAAATACGCCATTACAGCTAAACGGTTAAAGTCAGATATGGGGTTGTATACATTTTTGTGTTCCATTTATTAAGTAGAATCAACTGTCAAAATTAATGTAGTCAGTAGAGACTCACCCTGTATATACTTGTCGTTAGTTTCAAATATATATATATATATATATATATATATATATTTTATTATTCTTGAACTTGTTTTTAAAAATATTTCCACTAGAAAACGTAAGATTTACAGTCGAATACTTATATAGGATTTGACATAGAAGTATAACTGATAAGGTGACTATAAGGTATAAGGTGATAAGTATGACTGATAAGGTATGATATAAGGTGACTGATTCGGACATCACTAATGAATTAGTCAAGAACGATATACGATTATTGCGAGCTACACAAGCAAAAATTAACATTAATCATTGAACCATTACATATAGTTCAGGCAATGAATGCTCAAAAAGAGGTATAGAGGGAATTGCATGGATCACAATTTTTGACTTTGTAACTTTGTTTGGACTAGTTAGGAGTAAAACATATGAAAAGTCCCCGCCCTTAGCCCTTGAGCCGGCTGGGCTGGAAGGGCCTAAAGGTACAATTTTTGGTTTTTCCTAAATATCTTGAAAACTATCAACTTTTAGTATTCCCTATGAAATTTAAAAATTAAAGAAAATTAAATTTCCTGTAAGAAAAATATATAATATCCCTACTTTGGTCCAACCGCTTACAAGGTAAGCACTAATTTTATCAGTATTAAAAAAATATCCCTTCCATAAGAAATACATGTAAATTTGTGGGTTACTTAGATGCCCAATTGGGCAACGCTTTTTTCGACTAAAGAAAAATGAACAGCATTCAGGAAATATTGACAAAAGTTCCAGTAATTTGACACCTCAATCATAAAAATTGGTCCAAAATTAAGGCGTTGGCGAGCTCACAAAATACGTTATTTTTCAAGGAATTGTAACAAATTGTAATAATTCCTTATTACAATTAACCCAACCTATTAAATAGAGCTATATAGTCAAACAACCGAAAAAACTAGGAACATTCTGACCCAGGGAAAAGAACCCTTTTACAGTACGCCACAGAAAACAACACTAACTCGCTTATATGTAAAATATATGAATCTCTATAAGGTTTATGGGCCATATTACGTGGGTTGTAGTTTAATATCTATATTTTTTTACAATTGGAAGCTGTGTCTTTGGTTATGTTGTTCAAACGATAAACATATTTTTTAATCTTTCCATAATCACAACTATAAGTAACTAGTCATTATTATACAGAGACGAAGGGTTTTAAGAGATAGAAGTTAGTTCATATACAATAAAATCCGTTAAAAATATTATTCGGAGATGGAAAAGGCGGTTATCGTCTCTTAGCTTCAAAACACAAAACTTATCAAGTTCCGGAAACTTTTAGTTGTAACAAACTTAAACTTTGTTTTGGAGCTTTCTCCTTTTATTTTACAAACATATTCTTTTCTTTTTTCATTTTATAAGTAGTAGTACTCAGAATGAAGTAAACAGCACGAGAAATAAACATTCTTGTTTTTTGCTTCGTTTTGTTTCATTCCGTCTATTTTTATTAATCTTTTCACATAAATTACAAAAATATTAGATAAAATAAAAAAAAATCAAAATAGATACGTTTTTCAAATAAACTTCATAAACTAACTCGCTTATATGTAAAATATATGAATCTCTATAAGGTTTATGGGCCATATTACGTGCACTGGTAAAACTAACCTAGTTTATTAAACCTGATTTAAATGAAAATTATAATTACAAGTCAAGATAAAATTAAGTATAATTTCTGATTTTGCCATAAATATAATTTCTGAAACATCGTTACGTACAGTGTGATTAAAAATTGTCTGATAATAATATTAAACACATCAGGTAAAAATATAAAAATTAGTACATCGAAATTGCACATAAAAAATTACTTTTTAACTAGCTATAAATTGTTTATTCTATCAAAGAAACGGCCCTCTGAGGATTCAGAAGAAATTTACAAATATCAGCAAAGATTGGATTTGGTATCATATGTCTTTATAACATACACTGCTACAAACCAGACTTTAGAAGTTTTAACTTTTACAAAATGGTGATATTTTAAAGATTTTCTTTCAATACACTGGTAGGGTAAAGTTCAAATGTTTCATACCAGATTTCTTTCCTCATTTACTCAAATAACCTTCCCAGCTAACTTTAAAAACCGTGCAAGTTTTCAAATATTCCATTTACTAATGTATTACATCTACTTTGGATGGTAATTGTAATTGAAATATCTATCAGTTAGAAATTAAAAATAAATTAATGATACTTGTAATTAGGCAGCGAAATTCGAGCAAATAATTAGTGTTGCTTTTTGAAGATATATAAATAATTTTAACTTTGACTTTTAAGTACCGGGTAAGTTTTCGAAATATCTACACTTCGATTTTTAATTATTTCTCTGAGACAATTCTAGTCATAAGTTAGTTTATATTACTAGAGGGCTCATGCGCAAACTGTGCATTTTAATATTGCGTTTGTTTGTGAGAAATATAACCTACAATCCGAGAAAGAAAATAATTACCTACTTTAAATTCATAGTTATTAAAAAGTTAAGCTTTTCACATGGAATTTAAAAGTTAATTTTTTAAGAAGCTTAGCTAAGAAAACGAACACACTCATTGTCCATCGTCCCAAGACTATGTATTTGAATTTGATTGTCTTCTGGAAATAACTTTGCACAACAGTAGGATACCACAAGTGTTTTTCACATATAATAACATAATCTTTAAGTCACTGGAAGTATATAGGTGGTGCAATGTCACTCTGCTGATTATTCTTTGTCTCTTAGCAGTTTTCTGTTCTTGCCTAAGGTTAGGGCCTACGCATGTTTTCGCTGACCTCACTAAATCTCGTCTACTCTATTTTCTCTATGGTTTCTTCTTTTTTCTGTTTCAGGAATCATAAATCGTCTTTCGGGCCTAACGAATAATGCATTAATTTCCTTTTACAGTTATAAATTTACTTCGGAAGCTGAACAAAAACCTTAAACATTCAAGAAAAACATCGTCACATGGAACTAAAAACATTATGAATGTTTGTTTAAAATTTTGTAGATGAATAAAATCAATAATTTAGAATATTTTTAACATTAAGATATACTCATCAAAGAGTTATTTACCTACCTAATCAATAAAAGTATCCTATGTAAAAATGGCTATTTGTGTTTCATCTCTTATTTACAGTTTCAGACTAACTATTTGTGTTTACAATGTCACTGGTTGACAATTCGTCTGAAGGTAAACAGCAGTTAAAGTACAATTCACATTTAGCAAGTTGGTCAGCACTGGACCGTTGAAAGTCCCCTCTAGAAATAAATCAAAGGCTTGGGGGTAGTAGCCTTAAAATAAATGCCCTTTTTAATTACCAGTCGTCAGTGCACTAGATAAGCTTTAAAAGGACACCTCAATTGTAAATAACGGTTAAGTAAGACGGGTGAAATAGAGTTGTAACAGAGAAAACCCTTATTGTATTAAGTATACAGAAGATTAACACATTAAACATTACACTTAATAAAGTTAAAATATATTGAATATTTGATTAATAAACAATGTCTTTAAAGAACAAACAACTAAAGTAAAACATTTCCTTCTAGTTTGTTGCGACTGAAAGTTTTGGGTCTTCACAATTTGGTTTTATATTTTAAAACCAAGAATTGTCAGAAATTCTTACAAAAATATTACAATACTAGAATATTACAAAAATATACATACAATATATATATTTATTACATATATATATATATATATATATATATATATATTAGAATATTACAAAAATTCAAAAAGGAAAAACAAAAAACAATCTTAAACAACTGTTTTTATTCATGCAACATTATAAAGCAAAGACAGTCAACACTTTATTATATTGGATATGTTGAAAAGTATTAAAAGTGCAATGTGATCTTTTTCTCATTTTAAATCATTGGGTAAAATTGATATTTTATGAGAATTCATTATTACAAAATATATTAAATACTATAATGCTACTATATAAAAAAATATGATCAAGCCTTAATCTAAAATTACTTTTCCTTATCTATTTCCAAAGAAACGTTTTGTAATGAGTAAATATTTTTAGTATTCCCTCCATGGAACAAAGACTTAAATAACTATCCCCTATGGTTTTTAATTAAAATAAAGGCCTACTACTTATATTTTACAAAATATTCTGAAATTCAAAAGGCAAAAGTTCCTAAAGGAGTACGACGGTATATAAGATGTCTCAAGCTTAACGCTAGCATTACTCAAGAGGGATCAGGGCTAACACTACTAATTACCCAACTTCAGAAACGTTTTGTATTAAGAAGTGCGATTCGTCATTGAAAACTACAATTGCCCAAGTTTTGTTTGTGAAACTATAATTCCTTATAAATCTTAAGCATGATAAGAAAAATTCACCTTCTTTTACCTCCTCCTTTGCCGGAATTTGAAGTCTACATCAATTTATATCCAAAAGTATGTTTGAATTGTTTTGTATTCCCAACAATCTAGTTATATTTGCTTAAACATAACCGATAACGATTAAAAAGAACGGGCAAGTGAATAAAGCAATGATATCAGTTTGTGTAACAAAAAAATAAATGTCAATAAAAGATAAAGCGTACTAATAAAAGATAGTAAACAATTTAAGGAATTCACCGTTGTTTTGATGTAACTTATTTTATATCATTTTGTATTTGGAATTATTTAGTTTTGACCACTCTGCCAGAGAAAATAGATTGAGTAAACCTGATAGAGTAAAGCAAAGGAAAAAATTAACAAAAGGATGTAATTTACAAAATTTCCTGATTTTTTAAAATGTGTGTAAATAGCACAATGGGCGATCAACGTTTACTGGACCATCTAAATTAATACTAGGAAAGCACAAGTGACGGACAAACCACAGAAAGTTGTTCGCTTAGCTCTTTTGGAGAAAACGTTCAACGACTTTTCACCGAGTAGTGAAAACCCTTTGTGTCTACATACACGTATATTTCGCAACTAGGGCAGAAAACGAGGTTTTGCGGGCTCGAGGTCGTGTTTCCAATTCGAAACTAAATCGCGAACATGAAACGATTAACAGCTGCAAAACCCTTTCGCCCGAGATTCGAACACTATTTTCCATTATACTACGCAATGAAATAAACGCTATATAACATTTAAAATCTGATTATTTATTTGACTTGCTCAAAAATGAAACTTTGAAATTATGAGTGATAAATTCTTTTCATGGCTGATAGGCAAAGGCAGCAATGAAAATAATATGAATGCCACTAGCCTGTCTTTGGAATCTATTGAATTCCGTACAGTTATGTGATTTTTTCACGTTGGGCTCTGACGAAAAAGAACTGTTTTCGGTCTCCTATTATATGTAAATCAGGTAATTTCGTCGTAGTGTGGTGAAAAAGCCTTTTTGAGACTGGCCAGTTTTGCAGAATAAAATTAACCATTAAAGTTAAACAATCACTATTCTCTATCTTACTATTCTCTATTCTATTGCTTTTTTATGTATACATTTTAAAGCAATTTATTTAATTTTTTACTGTCGTGGTACTACATTGCGTGGAATCAATGGGTTTTAAGGGGTAGAAAAACCAAGTGAAAACACTAAGCCTCGTGCAACAAGAAATCACAAACAAAATTCCTTTCCTTGATTGACCCAGACACAATTACATTTCCTGGTAATCCAATAGACACTTAAGGTAAAATAAGAGTCAGTATTGTTGTAATAACTTTAAAATATGCATTAAGAAAAGTATATTTATATTTTTAGCTTTACCATTCAAAGTCATGGTGGGTGGATAATCAAAAATAATGTATTAAATGCTGAATGTTTTGATTTTCTGGTACACGATTATATCTGAAGATCTATTACACACTTTAGATAAGGTTTTCATATTTTGGTCAATGTTCAAGTCCTTAAAAACTAAGCCCAAGACGATTTCCCGTCATAATAAATTTATTATGTATTCAAGGTTACAGTATTTTTCTATCATTGGTTTATTCGGTACATACTGCATGTTTTGGTAGCACGTTGGAAGTACGTTTTCTTTCCTTTTATACATATTTCTATTTACATTTGGTACATATTTAAAGGTTTATTTATCTGTTGTTTAATTTTGTAATAGTGTTGTGCTTTGGTGTTCAATGGAACTTTGCGTTGGACATTCTCAAAGACTGTGTCCCTGCTGTCAAGCATTGCTTCGCAGGGAACTTTTTCATTCCTCAACATTGTACTTTTTATTTAATTGATTATTGTGATAAATAGACGAATTTTATTTGATTTTGATTTGAGTAGACAAGTAGAAATTTTATGTAATTAATTTTATATCTTAATTGGCAAAGCTACAAGCATCTCTAAATTAGAAATATTTTTTACGAAATGTATTTAGCCTTTTGAAACTGTACAAACAGTGGCAAAATGTTTAGTAAACAGTGTAAAGGTTACTTTGCAATGGTGAAGGCCCTAGGCCGGTCATATTTAAAAGATGTAGATTTGTCGAAAAAGTTACGCTTTATTGACTTTGAAGTTTGCATTTATAGTTTATCTTTTGACAAGCTGAAAACCCGGTCGTACTCTACAACAGTTATGACTACTACTGAACATTAATGTCGTACTGAACCACTGTTATTAAACATATGAAATACGGTTTGGTGTGGTACAAAGAGTTTTATATTAATAAATGGATTAAAAGCGTTTAAATATATATCATAAATATAATTTCTCAACTGCTGTAGTAATACTAGCCCCTAGAATTATACTTTCCTGTGCATGTTTGGTAAAACATTAAAGCTAATAGCCTATAGAGGTGCCCTTTACGAGTTTGAAAATGATCCCATTAAAATGCTTTTGTTCAGGAGGCTTCTGGAATTTTATAGAGGGTTCTTCTGCCTGTTCTCAAAGTTTTGAACTATTTTAATAATTATAAAACAGATGATCATGATTTAAAATAGCTTTCAAGTTTTACCACGGAATGTAGGGCTTCCCATTTTTTTTGTTTCACAGATTCGACCATTTTTTATTAAAAAGTCTGTATTTTTAAATAATACAAAATGTTAAGTTGATTATTGTTAAAGACGCCAGGGTAAAGAAGAATTACACATTAATATAGATTGTGTCAATGTATTAGGATTTCGGACCATGTTTACGTGTTTAAAATTGCCTGCCTATATTTCCTTGATTTTGAATAAACCAATAAGATGCATTATGTATTTATTTTGGAATTTATGGGTATCTCATATAAAACGTTCTTAAGATTTTGGCCAGTTTATATTAATTTTATGAAGAAGAATTAAAGGTTTAGCTCGATTTACTTGGTTGTATGTTCAGATACTTTCGTGTTGAGCAAAAACTAACATAATCGTTAGTTTTATAATCATAAAACAGATGATCATGATTTAAAATCGTTTTAAAGTTTTACCACGGAGCTATATGTAGAGCTTTCCATTTTTTTTGTTTCACAGATTCGACCATTTTTTATTAAAAACTCTGTATTTTTAAATAATACAAAATGTTAAGTTGATTATTGTTAAAGACGCCAGAGTTTAAAAAGAAATACACATAAATATAGATTGTGTCGTTGTATTAGGATTTCGGACCATGTTTACGTGTTTAAAATTGCCTGCCTATATTTCCTTGATTTTGAATGAACCAATAAGGTGCATTATGTATTTATTTTGGATTTTCTGGGTATCTCATATAAAAAGTTCTCAAGATTTTGGCCAGTTGATATTAATTTTATGAAGAAGAATTAAAGGTTTAGCTCGATTTACTTGGTTGTATGTTCAGATACCTTCGTGTTGAGCAAAAACTAACATAATCGTGGCTGTATTGTCGAAGCTGCAAAGAGTAGAACATGTACAGGGTTAAAAAAAATTTAAACTTAAAACTTAAAATTCTGTGAGATTTTTCTTATATGTATTATTTGTGTAAGAATTTATATGTATGCTATTGTATAAGTAGTATATAATGACCGGTAATCCCGCGGCAGCGTTGCGGCAGCGTTTCTGGGATGCACCCTATTTTTGGTATTAATCGTTATATCTGTCTGGAAATTGAGTTAATATGTGTAAAAAAATTAAAAATTCAATTTGTAAATTAATTTGTATACTATTTTTAATTATTTTAATAATTTTTTAGTCCGGCAAGCCGAACTAAAAAAAATGATTAAAATAATAAAAAATAGACTAAAAATTAATTTACAAATTGAATTTTTAATTGTTTTACACATAAGTGTGTTTTTAGTACACGTTTTGTTATGAATTGTGAGTTAAAAAATGTATTCTGTGTAAAAAAAATAATATAGTAGGGTGAAAATGTATGTTTTGTGGGTGCACCCGAGCAGGGAGCAGCCGCATCCGAGCAGGGAGCAGCCGCATCCGAGCAGGGAGCAGCCGCACCCGAGCAGGGAGCAGATCTTAAAAAAATAATAAAATAAAATAAAGGTATTTTAAGAGATTTTTAATTTATTTAAGACCATTGGAAGATGTAGTTGTATGAAGGGGAGTAATTGTACCATAAACAGTCTTTATAGTATTCAAAAAGATTTTTTTACAATATTAATTTTATTTTATTCAATCACAAGTTTCTTCCTACGCTCGAGTGGTGGTAAATCATTATAGGTATTAAAGGCTTATACGGTGGATGCTGTCTCGGTCAGTCCTAATCTACTTGGTGTTCGGTGTATCCAACAACCCCTAAATTAGTATCAGTAAATGAGTAAATCTGTTGGTTAATTTAAATTTTAAGAAGAAATCCATCAACATAGGTGTGATTGAGTAGATCCTAGGAATTTCATTTTGATGTGCGATGAGGGTTAAAATTGCCATAACAGCTTAAAATTTAATCTAAAATAAAATTTCACCTCACTGCACCTTATACTTTGGGTGCTGCAAGGTTAGCGCAGTGAAACTGTGATTTTTTGCTTAGAAAGAATGTTTGTAACAGTATAGAATTTGGGCTAATCCTGCGGTCCCGTTACGGTTGTCTTTTGGAATCAACTGCGTTTTTTTTTTGTATTAATTGATATCTCTGTTCATGGATGAAGTTAATGTGTGCAAAGAAAACTGCTAATCCCGCGGTCCCGTTACGGTCGTCTTTTGGAATCAACTGCGTTTTTTTTGTATTAATTGATATTTCTGTTCATGGATGAAGTTAATGTGTGCAAAGAAAACTGTTAATTAAAATTTTGAATTTACTTGTACTATATTTTTGATTAGGTCTATGTTAATAATGTTTTAGTTCGTAGTAGGGTGAAGATGTATGTTTTATAAGCGACCGGAGCACAAGAGCACAACTCTGGAGCACAACGGAGCACAAAAGAGCATTCTTAAATTATAAAGAAACTTGAAAATATATATAAGAAAAGTGTCTTAAGAGATTTTGAGAAAGTAGTAGAATTGTTTAATCTCAAATGAAATTCTAAATTTCACCTCACAGCACAAATTACGGGTGTTGAGTAGGGTATGTGTGTACTTCTTGGGTGTGTGATGAGGACCAGGAGGATTATGAAATAAACCCTCAAAACATCAAAAGAACTATAAAGTTTCTTAATAGATTGTGTTGCTTCTAGATTCTTGCAAGAGTATTTACATGTCTCTGCAAGCTACAATGTTCTAAAAAGAAATAATCCTTTTACAATACTATTGTGATTTTTTTTAATCGTAAGTTTCTGCCTGTGCTAGGATGGTGACAGGAAAGGAAATGACGGTTACACTACCGATAGCTTTTTTTGTGAGGAGCCTTGAGGTGAAATGTGAATACATTTTTGCCTATTTTGGTAAATCTAATAAATTTAGTTCTGTCAAGCTAAAAATTATGAAAATGTCAAATTAGCATATAATTTATTCAAAATTGGAATTCTGAACTCACACCTAACTACACCTGACATCAATGCTATTGCAGTGTCAGTGGGGCCGGAATTGTATCCTCGTCTATTGAGGGGACAAATGTATCCGTACATATAAAACATTTGATTTGTATACATTTTTTAATTTTATTTTGATAACACAGAAATTGTTTTCAATCAACCATATATTCAATTCTCATAAAATAGCTTATTTCACACATATTATTTAACGGTTTCAATTTAAGACCCAACTTATATTGGACCATTCCTTGCACACAAAAGCGGCTTCAACCTCAAAACGTATTTTTTATCTTAAATTGTGTTTTTTCAAACAATGTTTATCCCTTGTTGATTGTCTTATTCTTCACAAAATGTCTTATTTTTCAAAATAGCATTTGCCCTACAAAAACGCGTTATCCCTCACGAAACATCCTCCTCCTAAACAAACCTCATATTCCTAATAAAACCAGCTATTCCCCACCAAACGATGTACTCCTTATAAAATATCATCTCATTTTCTACAAAAAATCTTACAACTCACCAAATAGCTTGTTTATCACAAACGACTTATTCATTGTGAGTGCTTTATTTCTTTCAGCTCACCTCAAAGTCCTAACTTTTAATTGATTTTGTCCGGCTCCACCGATCTACAACGGATAAAAATTGTCAAATCAGCATACAATTTAATATATTATTATATTTAAAATTTCAGCTCATAGCACCTCATACCATGGCTGAAACAAGGTTCTTCAATTAAATTTCAAAATTTTACCTTACTGCACTTTATCTCATGTCTGTTGTTAGGTTTTCTTTCAAGCTCTGAACCTATTTCATGAGGACTTAAAAAAAAACCAGTGCAAGTGTTACAATAGAATTATCTTGTTAGGTAAATACTTTTTGTGAAGCTATAAATTTTGTCATCGAAATTTCAGAGTTCAAGAACATATTTTCCAAATAAGCAGCAGAAAATATGTGAACTGTGTTTACAAATTTAGACTAACTGAAACTGAAACAAACTCTTAAATCACAAACTCAGGTCTATCTTACAACTAAGAGTTTTGAACCCATACCTTATGCAGCCTACCTAAACAAACTGCACAAACTGAAAACTCAAACTTTTAAATTTGATATTACACTAACTCAACTGACTTGAACTCAGTCACTCGGTAAATTTAGCAAATCTAAACTTATAAACTGAAACATTAAAACTTCAAGTTCTAAACTGAAATCAAAAAACTTAATAGTCATTATTTCACTTATAGATCATTAACTCTAAATTAATAAAAAACATCTTATGCTCAAACATTTTATTTAGAACGAACAAACCTAGTAAAAAAAACACATATTGACTCAAACTCATTTTACAGACTCTAACTAAGATTTAAAAGCTAAATATACGTCATAAACTTAAAATCATACTTACAGTATAATACTGAACTGAAGTCATTAATTTAAACTGACAAATGAAACTCATAAACTTTTAAGATTAAACTCAAACTCATTAAAGTGCAATTACAAGTTTAAACTCTAAAAATGTAGGTAATCACTCGGTAATATCATTTAAAACTACATCCTCATCTCTATGTCGTCAACTTAAACTAAAAAATTCACATTATCAATCTCAAACCAAGAAACCAATACTTAAGTTTTAATATTCAAAATATCAGAAATGTTTGAAAAATAACTGTCCTGAAAACTGTGAAATTTAATATAAAGCTTTGTTTAAAAAAAATTGTTAAGTGATTATAACAAACCTAGAAAACATGTCCAAGAAAACAATATAAAATTGATGTTCAGAGTGAGTGAAATATATCAACAAAATCTAAAAAATGTGCATATTTTTCAAGAGCATTTATTCAACAATTGAACAAGTATTAACGTAACTAGTAGTGTTGAACTATAAAATGCTTGAAGCATAATGTTTGCTAAGTATCATAATTTTTCATGTCTCGAAGGTTTGCTAAAAAGAAACAATCAAGATTGAATGAATTAATGAAATATTATTCTATATTTAAAAATCGAATAATGCGTCATGCTATGTTTTTTACCGATTAAAAAGCTTTGAAAAAACAATTTAAAGTAAATAAAATATCAAACTTCAGAAACATTATTAATTGAAGATAACTGTAGTTGAAAATTTTCACTTGGGTTAACATTAGTTTAAAAAGTTTCATGTTAGTAAATCAGTTACAGAGGGTAAAATCAATTACTTCGAGATATGATGATTGAGGAGTCATGACTTGAAGAGACAAAATCCTTATCCAACCTTCAGCTTGTAATGATTAATATAAAAATTAATAAGTTTTATTGGTCAAACTTAGAATTATTATTTTCAATCATAATCACCATTACAAAATTTATCAGTGTGCTATTGATTGTGTAAAAGCTATAACCACACCTAATAACCTGATTTTCCATACCCAACACGTGAAGAAGGCCTCAAAATGTCATTGAGGTACCACATTTCGTAAGTCTTCACTATTTCAATATGTTAGTGAAAACCTATTTGATGTATTGCTTTTTGAGATTGGAATATTAAATATTGTTTACTATCATAATATTGTTTTGATTGCAAATTGTTAAATTCAATTCACCAACCAAGTTTACAAATTTAAGATGTCACCAAGAACTCAGCAGAGTGGCTGTAAACAAGTATACTTAAAAATAATGATATTCAACAAGTAGCTACGAACATATTACCTTATTTAATGTTTTTACCAAATTTAGAATTTTTCCCAGCATCATATTACTGAGAGTGGCTAAATTAATACAACTATTTTTATAAAGTTTTAGACGATCGATCACCAAATCATCTTGGATCAGTCAATTATCGCGAATAATATATTATACTTAAAGCTTTATCATTTAGTTTTAAATGTAAGCTGCCAAATTAGTTCGTAAAATTAAGAAATCCTGAGTAGGACTTCATCAGAGTGTTGTAAATAAGGTTTACTGATTTATTGGTTTATTGATAAGCAAATGAATAACTGATTGATTGGTTGAAACAATATTCAACCAAGAGTTATTTCCCGAACTGAACTCTTAACAAAACCAAGATACCAATTTACTAAAGTACTACCCAGCTTAAATAAAAAATTACAACCAGACGTTCGAAACATTCAATTTTTGACAAATTCAAAACATTACAATCGTATTGTTTGTTTGGAGATCTGAATCTTTACCAAATTATAATTCAGAGCGAATGAAAGATGTTAGTCAAACTCAAACAATTTTCATCCATCAATGATAAACCATGCAGAGTTAGCAGCTTACACTCACATAAAACTATTAGTTATCCATCTAATGAAGGTTAGTTAATCTGTTATGAAAATATTGCAAAGAGAGTAAATAAATAATAAGTTGGCTGCTTATAGAAAACTAATATTTATTTTAATTTTTATATTATGGTTATGATTTAAAAAATTACTAAAAGATTCTAGGTAAAAGTAGTATTCTTTTTATGATTCTAAATAAATCGTCAATGAAACCTCTTTATATTTTCTATGTTTTCCCAAGAAAAGTGGTTGTTTTCGCAATCAGTATGCGTTGAAAATAGGCAATTCTTGTGTTTATTTGACTTTGTTCACTTATTTTTACTTTGCGCGCTCCAGCGTTTAAATTTAAGAAAACAAAATTGTAAAAAACAGCGTGCATTTGATAACCAGGTTACGTTGTTTGAGCATGAAATTACGTTTCCTAATCTAAATGTAAAAAATTGCCAAACGATGTATTAAGCAGATCTCTCAACATTTTTTGGACCTTTTTCCAAGTTGATTTATACTTCTACTGATATGTATATCTGTCATTTATTTGCTTTAACTATCAAAACGAAAAGTACATTTTAATGAATGAAAACTCTGTTATCGAGAATGAACTGCCCACCTTGGTCCATATTAGACAAAAAAAACTGTATTCAAACAAGAAGTCTAGAAATCTGTTGACAGACATTGGCCTTTTTTGCTCCGTTAACCAATTGAAATGTTTTATACAATCCAAGGCCGGTTGTAAAAATATGGGATGGTTCAAAGAATCCAAAAAAGGTAAATTAAACACGAATATATTTTAGTTGTCTTATTTATTCAACTGAATGGCCATATTGTAAAATACCCTTTAAACTAGTAAAATGTACACTTTTAGGGAAAGTATTTTTGTGAGAATTTTTATCTTACATTTGACAATATACGTTTCAAAAGAAAAAAAATTACCATAAATTTACAAAGATTATAACACTAATCTTCCCCAAAGCAAGCATAAACACTACATAGTTTAAATCTAGATAAAAATACGGGAATACAATACAAACAGATATTGAAACACAGCAAATGGGATTTTATATCAATAGAACTTAGTCCATCGAGTTCTAAGTTGTGTAAGAAGACTGTAATTGCCTCTTTTATTTCCTGATCTCCTGAAGTTAAATCCAAACCTGCGTTCCGAAGGTGATCCATCACGAACAGACTTATTGTATCAAAATGTGTCTTCGCTTTCTCTGTATACTCCGAAGCCTCCTCGATGGATTTTGAAACACATCGGTGCGACATCATGAGAGTGTCCCAGCTTGATCTCTGGATTGCGACGGCGTCAGGAAGATGGACTCCTCGTTGACTGGAATCAGGTTTACAAATTACTAGAGTTTGCTTTCCGTCGATGATCAGTAATGACAATATCATAGACCCCAAATCTATTTGCTTAGGAGTAATATTAGTTACATCTTCAAAGTAGTCAGTGATTTTCTCAGAATTCTTCATTAATCTTTCCCATTCGGTTTGAGTAAGAGGTACACCAAAGCGACTGGACCCATTTCTCTGTACAATTTGAATTTCTGTTGAAAAATTTTGGTCAGAACCATTCAAACCAACTACGATTTCTCCGGAGAAGATTGCATCCAACGGATAAGACCTGTTCATTAACAATTTTTCCAATTGACGATGTGGTCGTTGTAATAATTTATCATGATCCAGTGTTGTCGAAGTAGATATTTGATAAGATTCGTGTTGGGTGGATTTCTCAGTAGCACCTTTATTCTTCAAGTATGGAGTAAATCGCTTAAAGGAAGATGTCATCGTAAATAGTATCCGTTCTTATGCGTTCGAGCTTTACCAGAGTACTGATAACTTTATTACACTTTGAATATGACCTCTACCATTCAAGAGTTTAGTTATGGTGGGGGAAATCTAAACAATTGCGTCACTGACGGATATAAAATGCCTAGACGAATTTCCAGGTTACCGTTGTAACAAAACTTGTATTAAGGAACTATTTTATGTGTTGATAAAAATAAAAATTTAATTTATAAATTTATTTGTAGTTTTTTTATTATTTTAATAAATTTTAGTTCAGCTTTCCACTCCAAAAATTTATTAGAATAATAAAAAATAGTGTACAAATAAATTTACAAATTGAAATTTTATTTTTATCAACACATAAAATAGTTCCTTAATACAAGTTTTGTTACAACGGTGACCTGGAAATTCGTCTAGGCATTTTATATCCGTCAGTGACGCAATTGTTTAGATTTCCCCCACCATAACTAAACTCTTGAATGGTAGAGGTCATATTCAAAGTGTAATAAAGTTATCAGTACTCTGGTAAAGCTCGAACGCATAAGAACGGATACTATTTACGATGACATCTTCCTTTAAGCGATTTACTCCATACTTGAAGAATAAAGGTGCTACTGAGAAATCCACCCAACACGAATCTTATCAAATATCTACTTCGACAACACTGGATCATGATAAATTATTACAACGACCACATCGTCAATTGGAAAAATTGTTAATGAACAGGTCTTATCCGTTGGATGCAATCTTCTCCGGAGAAATCGTAGTTGGTTTAAATGGTTCTGACCAGAATTTTTCAACAGAAATTCAAATTGTACAGAGAAATGGGTCCAGTCGCTTTGGTGTACCTCTTACTCAAACCGAATGGGAAAGATTAATGAAGAATTCTGAGAAAATCACTGACTACTTTGAAGATGTAACTAATATTACTCCTAAGCAAATAGATTTGGGGTCTATGATATTGTCATTACTGATCATCGACGGAAAGCAAACTCTAGTAATTTGTAAACCTGATTCCAGTCAACGAGGAGTCCATCTTCCTGACGCCGTCGCAATCCAGAGATCAAGCTGGGACACTCTCATGATGTCGCACCGATGTGTTTCAAAATCCATCGAGGAGGCTTCGGAGTATACAGAGAAAGCGAAGACACATTTTGATACAATAAGTCTGTTCGTGATGGATCACCTTCGGAACGCAGGTTTGGATTTAACTTCAGGAGATCAGGAAATAAAAGAGGCAATTACAGTCTTCTTACACAACTTAGAACTCGATGGACTAAGTTCTATTGATATAAAATCCCATTTGCTGTGTTTCAATATCTGTTTGTATTGTATTCCCGTATTTTTATCTAGATTTAAACTATGTAGTGTTTATGCTTGCTTTGGGGAAGATTAGTGTTATAATCTTTGTAAATTTATGGTTATTTTTCTTCCTTTGAAACGTATATTGTCAAATGTAAGATAAAAATTCTCACAAAAATACTTTCCCTAAAAGTGTACATTTTACTAGTTTAAAGGGTATTTTACAATATGGCCATTCAGTTGAATAAATAAGACAACTAAAATATATTCGTGTTTAATTTACCTTTTTTGGATTCTTTGAACCATCCCATATTTTTACAACCGGCCTTGGATTGTATAAAACATTTCAATTGGTTAACGGAGCAAAAAAGGCCAATGTCTGTCAACAGATTTCTAGACTTCTTGTTTGAATACAGTTTTTTTGTCTAATATGGACCAAGGTGGGCAGTTCATTCTCGATAACAGAGTTTTCATTCATTAAAATGTACTTTTCATTTTGATAGTTAAAGCAAATAAATGACAGATATCCATATCAGTAGAAGTATAAATCAACTTGGAAAAAGGTCCAAAAAATGTTGAGAGATCTGCTTAATACATCGTTTGGCAATTTTTTACATTTAGATTAGGAAACGTAATTTCATGCTCAAACAACGTAACCTGGTTATCAAATGCACGCTGTTTTTTACAATTTTGTTTTCTTAAATTTAAACGCTGGAGCGCGCAAAGTAAAAATAAGTGAACAAAGTCAAATAAACACAAGAATTGCCTATTTTCAACGCATACTGATTGCGAAAACAACCACTTTTCTTGGGAAAACATAGAAAATATAAAGAGGTTTCATTGACGATTTATTTAGAATCATAAAAAGAATACTACTTTTACCTAGAATCTTTTAGTAATTTTTTAAATCATAACCATAATATAAAAATTAAAATAAATATTAGTTTTCTATAAGCAGCCAACTTATTATTTATTTACTCTCTTTGCAATATTTTCATAACAGATTAACTAACCTTCATTAGATGGATAACTAATAGTTTTATGTGAGTGTAAGCTGCTAACTCTGCATGGTTTATCATTGATGGATGAAAATTGTTTGAGTTTGACTAACATCTTTCATTCGCTCTGAATTATAATTTGGTAAAGATTCAGATCTCCAAACAAACAATACGATTGTAATGTTTTGAATTTGTCAAAAATTGAATGTTTCGAACGTCTGGTTGTAATTTTTTATTTAAGCTGGGTAGTACTTTAGTAAATTGGTATCTTGGTTTTGTTAAGAGTTCAGTTCGGGAAATAACTCTTGGTTGAATATTGTTTCAACCAATCAATCAGTTATTCATTTGCTTATCAATAAACCAATAAATCAGTAAACCTTATTTACAACACTCTGATGAAGTCCTACTCAGGATTTCTTAATTTTACGAACTAATTTGGCAGCTTACATTTAAAACTAAATGATAAAGCTTTAAGTATAATATATTATTCGCGATAATTGACTGATCCAAGATGATTTGGTGATCGATCGTCTAAAACTTTATAAAAATAGTTGTATTAATTTAGCCACTCTCAGTAATATGATGCTGGGAAAAATTCTAAATTTGGTAAAAACATTAAATAAGGTAATATGTTCGTAGCTACTTGTTGAATATCATTATTTTTAAGTATACTTGTTTACAGCCACTCTGCTGAGTTCTTGGTGACATCTTAAATTTGTAAACTTGGTTGGTGAATTGAATTTAACAATTTGCAATCAAAACAATATTATGATAGTAAACAATATTTAATATTCCAATCTCAAAAAGCAATACATCAAATAGGTTTTCACTAACATATTGAAATAGTGAAGACTTACGAAATGTGGTACCTCAATGACATTTTGAGGCCTTCTTCACGTGTTGGGTATGGAAAATCAGGTTATTAGGTGTGGTTATAGCTTTTACACAATCAATAGCACACTGATAAATTTTGTAATGGTGATTATGATTGAAAATAATAATTCTAAGTTTGACCAATAAAACTTATTAATTTTTATATTAATCATTACAAGCTGAAGGTTGGATAAGGATTTTGTCTCTTCAAGTCATGACTCCTCAATCATCATATCTCGAAGTAATTGATTTTACCCTCTGTAACTGATTTACTAACATGAAACTTTTTAAACTAATGTTAACCCAAGTGAAAATTTTCAACTACAGTTATCTTCAATTAATAATGTTTCTGAAGTTTGATATTTTATTTACTTTAAATTGTTTTTTCAAAGCTTTTTAATCGGTAAAAAACATAGCATGACGCATTATTCGATTTTTAAATATAGAATAATATTTCATTAATTCATTCAATCTTGATTGTTTCTTTTTAGCAAACCTTCGAGACATGAAAAATTATGATACTTAGCAAACATTATGCTTCAAGCATTTTATAGTTCAACACTACTAGTTACGTTAATACTTGTTCAATTGTTGAATAAATGCTCTTGAAAAATATGCACATTTTTTAGATTTTGTTGATATATTTCACTCACTCTGAACATCAATTTTATATTGTTTTCTTGGACATGTTTTCTAGGTTTGTTATAATCACTTAACAATTTTTTTTAAACAAAGCTTTATATTAAATTTCACAGTTTTCAGGACAGTTATTTTTCAAACATTTCTGATATTTTGAATATTAAAACTTAAGTATTGGTTTCTTGGTTTGAGATTGATAATGTGAATTTTTTAGTTTAAGTTGACGACATAGAGATGAGGATGTAGTTTTAAATGATATTACCGAGTGATTACCTACATTTTTAGAGTTTAAACTTGTAATTGCACTTTAATGAGTTTGAGTTTAATCTTAAAAGTTTATGAGTTTCATTTGTCAGTTTAAATTAATGACTTCAGTTCAGTATTATACTGTAAGTATGATTTTAAGTTTATGACGTATATTTAGCTTTTAAATCTTAGTTAGAGTCTGTAAAATGAGTTTGAGTCAATATGTGTTTTTTTTACTAGGTTTGTTCGTTCTAAATAAAATGTTTGAGCATAAGATGTTTTTTATTAATTTAGAGTTAATGATCTATAAGTGAAATAATGACTATTAAGTTTTTTGATTTCAGTTTAGAACTTGAAGTTTTAATGTTTCAGTTTATAAGTTTAGATTTGCTAAATTTACCGAGTGACTGAGTTCAAGTCAGTTGAGTTAGTGTAATATCAAATTTAAAAGTTTGAGTTTTCAGTTTGTGCAGTTTGTTTAGGTAGGCTGCATAAGGTATGGGTTCAAAACTCTTAGTTGTAAGATAGACCTGAGTTTGTGATTTAAGAGTTTGTTTCAGTTTCAGTTAGTCTAAATTTGTAAACACAGTTCACATATTTTCTGCTGCTTATTTGGAAAATATGTTCTTGAACTCTGAAATTTCGATGACAAAATTTATAGCTTCACAAAAAGTATTTACCTAACAAGATAATTCTATTGTAACACTTGCACTGGTTTTTTTTTAAGTCCTCATGAAATAGGTTCAGAGCTTGAAAGAAAACCTAACAACAGACATGAGATAAAGTGCAGTAAGGTAAAATTTTGAAATTTAATTGAAGAACCTTGTTTCAGCCATGGTATGAGGTGCTATGAGCTGAAATTTTAAATATAATAATATATTAAATTGTATGCTGATTTGACAATTTTTATCCGTTGTAGATCGGTGGAGCCGGACAAAATCAATTAAAAGTTAGGACTTTGAGGTGAGCTGAAAGAAATAAAGCACTCACAATGAATAAGTCGTTTGTGATAAACAAGCTATTTGGTGAGTTGTAAGATTTTTTGTAGAAAATGAGATGATATTTTATAAGGAGTACATCGTTTGGTGGGGAATAGCTGGTTTTATTAGGAATATGAGGTTTGTTTAGGAGGAGGATGTTTCGTGAGGGATAACGCGTTTTTGTAGGGCAAATGCTATTTTGAAAAATAAGACATTTTGTGAAGAATAAGACAATCAACAAGGGATAAACATTGTTTGAAAAAACACAATTTAAGATAAAAAATACGTTTTGAGGTTGAAGCCGCTTTTGTGTGCAAGGAATGGTCCAATATAAGTTGGGTCTTAAATTGAAACCGTTAAATAATATGTGTGAAATAAGCTATTTTATGAGAATTGAATATATGGTTGATTGAAAACAATTTCTGTGTTATCAAAATAAAATTAAAAAATGTATACAAATCAAATGTTTTATATGTACGGATACATTTGTCCCCTCAATAGACGAGGATACAATTCCGGCCCCACTGACACTGCAATAGCATTGATGTCAGGTGTAGTTAGGTGTGAGTTCAGAATTCCAATTTTGAATAAATTATATGCTAATTTGACATTTTCATAATTTTTAGCTTGACAGAACTAAATTTATTAGATTTACCAAAATAGGCAAAAATGTATTCACATTTCACCTCAAGGCTCCTCACAAAAAAAGCTATCGGTAGTGTAACCGTCATTTCCTTTCCTGTCACCATCCTAGCACAGGCAGAAACTTACGATTAAAAAAAATCACAATAGTATTGTAAAAGGATTATTTCTTTTTAGAACATTGTAGCTTGCAGAGACATGTAAATACTCTTGCAAGAATCTAGAAGCAACACAATCTATTAAGAAACTTTATAGTTCTTTTGATGTTTTGAGGGTTTATTTCATAATCCTCCTGGTCCTCATCACACACCCAAGAAGTACACACATACCCTACTCAACACCCGTAATTTGTGCTGTGAGGTGAAATTTAGAATTTCATTTGAGATTAAACAATTCTACTACTTTCTCAAAATCTCTTAAGACACTTTTCTTATATATATTTTCAAGTTTCTTTATAATTTAAGAATGCTCTTTTGTGCTCCGTTGTGCTCCAGAGTTGTGCTCTTGTGCTCCGGTCGCTTATAAAACATACATCTTCACCCTACTACGAACTAAAACATTATTAACATAGACCTAATCAAAAATATAGTACAAGTAAATTCAAAATTTTAATTAACAGTTTTCTTTGCACACATTAACTTCATCCATGAACAGAAATATCAATTAATACAAAAAAACGCAGTTGATTCCAAAAGACGACCGTAACGGGACCGCGGGATTAGCAGTTTTCTTTGCACACATTAACTTCATCCATGAACAGAGATATCAATTAATACAAAAAAAAAACGCAGTTGATTCCAAAAGACAACCGTAACGGGACCGCAGGATTAGCCCAAATTCTATACTGTTACAAACATTCTTTCTAAGCAAAAAATCACAGTTTCACTGCGCTAACCTTGCAGCACCCAAAGTATAAGGTGCAGTGAGGTGAAATTTTATTTTAGATTAAATTTTAAGCTGTTATGGCAATTTTAACCCTCATCGCACATCAAAATGAAATTCCTAGGATCTACTCAATCACACCTATGTTGATGGATTTCTTCTTAAAATTTAAATTAACCAACAGATTTACTCATTTACTGATACTAATTTAGGGGTTGTTGGATACACCGAACACCAAGTAGATTAGGACTGACCGAGACAGCATCCACCGTATAAGCCTTTAATACCTATAATGATTTACCACCACTCGAGCGTAGGAAGAAACTTGTGATTGAATAAAATAAAATTAATATTGTAAAAAAATCTTTTTGAATACTATAAAGACTGTTTATGGTACAATTACTCCCCTTCATACAACTACATCTTCCAATGGTCTTAAATAAATTAAAAATCTCTTAAAATACCTTTATTTTATTTTATTATTTTTTTAAGATCTGCTCCCTGCTCGGGTGCGGCTGCTCCCTGCTCGGATGCGGCTGCTCCCTGCTCGGATGCGGCTGCTCCCTGCTCGGGTGCACCCACAAAACATACATTTTCACCCTACTATATTATTTTTTTTACACAGAATACATTTTTTAACTCACAATTCATAACAAAACGTGTACTAAAAACACACTTATGTGTAAAACAATTAAAAATTCAATTTGTAAATTAATTTTTAGTCTATTTTTTATTATTTTAATCATTTTTTTTAGTTCGGCTTGCCGGACTAAACAATTATTAAAATAATTAAAAATAGTATACAAATTAATTTACAAATTGAATTTTTAATTTTTTTACACATATTAACTCAATTTCCAGACAGATATAACGATTAATACCAAAAATAGGGTGCATCCCAGAAACGCTGCCGCAACGCTGCCGCGGGATTACCGGTCATTATATACTACTTGTATATATATGTATATGCAAAAAGTTATAAGTATATATTTATCATATGTATAAGTGAGATTCGATATGTATCGAAGTTTCAAGATAAAGTGTCAGTCAATGTTATCTTATCCTTTTCGTACTTCCAAATAAGAAGTGGAACCACTGGTAATTTTTTTCCACAATAAATGTGGTATAAAATATAAAAAAATCACTTAGTATACGCACTTTCTAATATATATATATATTTTTTTTTCTAATTTAGAACAGTCAGACACAACTGATAAATATACGGTACTAGATTAAGGTTTAAATTAAGGTTTACGGCTTAAGAAGTGGGTTAGTGGCATTTTCCGGATGTACGTTTGACTTTATAAATAAATATAATTAAAAACTCTACATAAATTATATTGGTATAAAATTACATCAGTTTTAACTTAAAGTAGTAATAATTCCTTTAAAAGCATATATTTATTTTGATTGTATTTTAATTGTAAAATAAAATAATTTGTGCATTACCAATTAAGAGCGTAAAGTAAGTTCTTAATAATAGGCAAATATTAAAGTATAGGCTACGTAATTACGGTTTGAAAACTAATAATACCAAATAGTGTTACAAAATATAATGATACCAATGTATGTAGTACACAATTTCCAAATCAGTATATAAGAGCAAGTATAATAATATGCCAGTCATTCTACAAAAAATAGGAAACCTTAAACAAATTGCAAGAAGGCATTTTTTGATGGAATTCTATTAAGAACAATTTATATTTTAACTATTATTTTATTATTATTATTTTTTAATTATTATTTTACTATTTTATGTCCAAAGCTCTCCAAAATCCGACCCCGGTAACCCCACTAAAATCATATTTTAAAATGGCGGCTTTTAACACCATACAGAAATTTTTGAAAAAAAGGCAATAAACTGCATTTTTTATAAATTTTCTGTCGAGATATTGATTTTAAACCGTCACCAATTATTTGTTGGGTGATTGGTTCTTAATTTTGACAGGGTACTCATTGTTGGCCGCCATCTTGGATCCACCATTTTGAATATAAATTATTTTTTCTAATGTAAAGATGGTGTTGTGTAACATCATTATAGACTACACTTTCACCCTGAATGCAATGCTGAAATCCGTTAAAATATCTGGATTTGTTAAAAAGACATTCTCGAATAAAAATTCAGCACTATATTTGTCTTATGGACATTCCGTATTTGAATATTATTGTGGATTATTAAACCACAATAATAAATAATAATGTCTTATTTTCTTATCTCCACTTCTAAATAAAACATACTGCATGTTGTGGTTTAAAGGTACTCAGTGATTTAACGGCTTTTATGTTAATTATTGATTATTAAAATCGATCGTGTTCCTCGAGCTATAAGGCCAAAAGCAACATAAAAATGTATTTATTCAAAATTAGATTTTTGTTAAATATTTATATCGCAGGATCTAAATGGGTCACGAAGTTCATTCCGGTCCCAAATTACTCACTAAATTGTAGGCTTTTGTATGGGATATCGCTCATTAAAAGCGAACTTACTTAATTTGAATCATGAATCTTCATTTACCATGAAATATGTTCACTTTCGTAATCTGTGTATGAATAATGAGTCATACATAGAATTCCAATGGAGACTCTAAACTGTTATAGCTCTTAATTAACTCAATATATATATTGGCTTTCATTTTAAGCTCTTAATCATTTAAATCAGGTGAGTTTGAGGTGAGGTTTTAATAAAATTCCTTTTTTAAAAATTTCGTTATTATTTAAGGACTGATATCCCCAGCCCCAAAACTTTGGCCTGAAGGTCGGAATGGTTTTAAGGCACCTGGTGAACTCAGATTTCATTTGAGCAATTGATAATTAAAATCGGAGAAAATTAGGATAAAGTATAAATCTTTAACTGAAAACAAATTTTGTAAAAATTAATTTTCATGTTGCTTTTAGACTTATAGCTCATCCAGCACTTAACTGATTTTAGTGATCAATAGCTCACATAAAAGCTGTTACACTACTTTTTTATGAACAAAACATGCAGTATATTTTATTTAAAATCGGAGATGATAAATAATCCAAAGCAAAGTACGGAATTTCCATCATAAATGTATAGGAGTGATATTTTCTTTAAACACAGCTTTTTAATGGAATCAATTTCCGTTTAAAAAAAACGGATTTCAGTATTGAGTTTAGGGTAAACATCTATATAGTCAATAATGATGTGTCACAACACCATCTTTACATGTAAAAATAAATTATTTATATCCGATATGGCGGATCCAAGATGGCGGCTAAAAATCAGTACCTTGCCAAAATCAAAAACATAATCACCCAACAATAATTGGTAGTTGTATAAAGTGAATATCCTTAAAAGAATATTGATAAAACGTGCATTTAAGTCACTATTTTCAGAAATTGTTGTATAGTGGAAAAAACTGCCATTTTTAAATGTGATTTTAGTGGGGCTCCCGAGGACCGTTTTTGGTTCTCTTTGGATATGTTAAAATACACATTTTCCTTAGTAGAATTCAATCAAAAATGTCTTGTATTTTTTAAGGTCATAGAGTAAATTGACTGGACTATAATGCCAACTGAAATAAATTGGAAATAATTCAATTATACAGAAAATGAGTAAGGATGTTGAGGAAAGCCTTTACAACTACTTAACATATTTTTTAGATGTTCTACCTTAAAAAATTAATTTTAGTCAGTTTGGATTGAAAGTCCTAATGACTATGTTTTTCTGCATGTGCGTGTGGGAATAAGATTTAATTTCATGTTTTGCCGATCAATATGCATACATAACAGATGAATAACAATAATTTCTGAGTTTCTGTGATCTCCTTAAAATGCATACCAGAGTTGTTTGTTTAAAGACGAAAGAGTAAAAGTTATTAAACGGTCTAAACACTTTTATTAGTTATTCAGACACATTAAAATTAGAATAGGATTGAATTCCTCTTGAATATTGAGTGATTTATTATTTTTAAATACTATAACATATTTTAAAAACATTATAAATATATAATGAACAAATCCATGTAGTACAATAACTACTTAGTTTCGAGGTACTAATTAGTTGAAATAAACAAATAGGTTGAATCATTTATTTGAATAAAAAAATGTTTAATAAACAAACACTACTTCTGAGACATATGATTTATCTTGCATGTACAGTATATTCTATAAAACTTTTATTTTAATAAAATTTAAAGTTGTTCTTCCTCAGTGGCCTTAGAAACTTTCTTAATAACGTAAATCGGACGCCTGGAGAAGACGTATTTACATTTGGCAATGCTCCAATCACAGACAAGTTAAAGCTGCCTATAAACTCATGATTATCACCTATGAATTTACTTTATGGTACTCATGTTCAGAAAGATTTTTTGTAGAGTAAGAGTTATTCAATTATACTTCAATAGTTTAACAGAACAAAACAATATCAGTTAATTTCAAAGCACTAAGGAAACAATGTAGGAGGACAATGTTTTTGTATCTGAAAACTTTTAGTTTAGGTGAACCCCGATTACCTTGACGCCACCGACCTCTCTAATGACATATCAGCTGGAAATAGCTGTCAACGATTCGGAGGCAGTGATTACATTCGGGCTCGAGACCACCGTGGAAGTATCCACACTATAAAACTCTATTCTAAATTTAAGTAAAAAATTACTCTGAAACATTTTATACTGTAGTTAAACTGCTATGTTCTAAGATGAATAAAGTCAAAACTAGAATTAAGAATATATTTAATTTGAAACAATCCTAAGTTGTATTTAGATCTTCTATACTTAATACCATAACGCATATTATTAAATTAAGAATAAAAATATTAGAAACAAGTTTTAACTGGATTTAAATGGTCCTAGACTAAAATCTTAATTTATGTTTCGAAAAACAATATTACATATTCTAAAATTCAATATACGAGAGATAAGCTTACACTAAACTATTCGTAATTCTAGAGTTTAATCATTGGAGGGGTTGGCGTAAATGTACAAAACTTATTGAATTTACTCTTCTCTATACTTGGAACAAATTCAACATGGATTTGAATTTAGAACTAGGGAAGTGTGAGAAGAATAAGTCCTTGTGAATAACTCGGTAGTTCAGTATCGCGTGGCCGGCCGGTATCATGTTCAAATGATTAACTGGACGCAATCCATGTATTTTCGTAAAAAGTATTTTAAATTATTAAATGTGTGACTGTTTGTGTTCTACTATGTCAAAACGTGTGAACACGATGACGATATTCACATCACTGAAGTAAATGGAGCCTGGCGTTTCTTTATTGTGAATGATTTGTAGCTACGGATTGTAGGGTATGAATCTGTAATTTTACTTACGTCTTCAATCCTTCAACCGTGTTAGTAGACGCGTTTTAAGGATTGAAGACGTATCATATTTAGTTCTCTGATCATATTGTTGATTTTAGATTAACTTGTACTGATGTGAAATAAAGCAATATGTATGAAAGCATACAATGAGTAAAGCCGCCAAATAAAAATTTGTTTATTTATGCAGGCTTCAATGTTGTTTTTAGTCAAGTTAACAGTCACATCTATATTATTCAGCCATCTTAAAAAACAAACTATTGGTCACATTTGTAAAATATATTTTCCGTGTAAATAAAATATTTAAATAAATAAAATAACAGTTATGAATTTAAGTATACAATCTATTAAAGCCAAATATATAAGTATTTATTTATAGAATCTTTATTCCTGATTTTAGAATAAATTATTCTTGCGACAAATATGACAATAATTAATCAAGAATATAATGAGCTCTAGCCAAGAATATATCTTTTATTTGTAGAAAATTTATTCTTGATTTTAGAATAAATTATTCTTATGACAAGAATAACAATAATGGATTCGAGAACAATCAGTTAAGTTTCTCTTTATTTCATTCTTGTGTTAAAAATAATTAATGTTTGTACTAATAATATTCCTATATTTAATTTAAATAAAGATAAAAAGTAGAAAATATTCTTATTTTAATACAGTTAGTATTGTCTATATGTCAAGAACAAAACTTACTTAACTTTAATATTTTTCACTTAGATTAAGAATACAGTTTTTAGAGTGCATGACATGATTCCACCATACTTGAGACCTCCGTCCCACACCACCTAAAGCTCCAAAATTGGAGCAGGCTATGTACTGTCTGTTCAATATGAATGGTACCGACCTGGTCACGTAAGGCAATGGAGCGATGCACTATTTATCTGTAGAAAACTAGTTTCAATGGTCAGTTGCACCCGCGATGGGAATTACGCGTACTGGATACTTAGCATTATTCTTAGTATTTCTGATTTATGAAACACTACTTAACATCATCTTTATTGTATATGAATGATAGAACCTTTTCAACTTTGAACAACCTTCGACCTTGACCTTCAACCTTCAACCTTTGAGCAACCTTTTGACTTGTCTTTACAAAAATAGATATTAAGAACATCAATACGCCTTAAACAATAATAGACAAGGAATTACCTAAGTTGTTTCGTCCTGATTGTAGTGGTGACTTCAAAGGACCTCTGTAATTAGTTCAATTAGGAGTCTGCTATTACATTCCTCTTACCAAGTTGAAGGTCGTCTATACCTCGGACGATGTTTTTATGAGAAAATGTGTCTTGATGAGTAAAGAAACAATGCGTCACATTGAGCTACTTTGGTTAGTTTGAGAAAATAGATTGTTGAATTAATTAAAAGGTTATATTGTTGTGTTGTTATTTTCTAAAAATAACAGCATCAACTTGATCAGGAATGAAAGTTTATTTTAAAATAAGAAATCCATAATTTTCTTTAAACGCCACTACGTTATACATATCAAAATGAAAATTATAATGGTTTCAATTCATAAAGTTCTGTTTATTTGAAAAGTGGGAAAAAGACTACAGACATTGTGATCGTGGCCAGACGGTACGTGACTCACATGGCAGATCACGTGATCGGCAAACACTCGACTGGTAAACGGTCCAGTATGACCAAACATTCTATTATCTTTTTTGACCGTGCAAACATTAGGTTTAAATTAGTGACTTCCCGATCGTGTTAAACAATCTTTCGTAACATAAAAATTATTAAAAATGTTTAGAGAGAATTGCTACTACTTAAATAATAATAATTGATCAGCTTTCATACTTAGCCAAAAGTTAAACAAATATCTTGAGTTGTAAGCATATAAAAATACGTTTTTGATCCAAACAAGCTGAAGTGACTCCGCCATATGATTTCTACTTTTTGAAATATTTACTAAATATTTTATGGGTATTAAAATCTGTCCACTAATAAGAAATGGGCTGGAGAAAAAAATAAGCCAGAAACAATTCACTCAAAAGTAAAATTAACCTAACACAATAAAAAACATAAAATACTAAACTGTATCAATATATGAAATACATTTAAATTCAAGCATTTCCTAAAAAAACTGACGAAACTGGTAAAGGAGCTTTGTCGAAGCAGTGCAAACATTTTTAATCAAGACTATTTGTAGGTAATATTTAGCAGATTAAAAAAATGGACTTATTAATTGTTTGTAATTAAAAACGTTTCTAAATAATGTGAGCATAGCAAAGCTTTTATTACCTAGTACCTTACGCGATTGATTGTTGGGTGTATTTATTTTGTGTGTGGCATTTTTAAAATATAGTTGTGTTAATAAATATTTCACTTAAAACTTTTAACTGTGCACAAAATATTTTTTAACAAAATTTTGAACTTAATTTTGAACTTTTAAACGAAGCAAAAAGGGTACACTAAATATCAAACTGTACAAGTAATATTGCCTTTCATATATTACCTATACCTAAAGCTAATATTGCCTATTAGTTTGGATTGGAATGCCACGTTTTTATCCAGATCTAGGGTAACATTTATTAACTAAAATAATTAATGTTTTAAGCAGTGTATAAGGTGTTCAAACGCTTATACAAAAGTTTCATTAATTTAAAAGTGTTTTGTTTATAAACGTTTATGTTTGGGCTACAAAACAAAATTTTACTTCAACAGCTCAACGCTTTTTCTGAATTAGATGAAAGATTCGATGACACTGGTCAAAATGTCAATAGCATCTACGTCAACAGGATTAGCTGTTTTAAAGGGTGGCTAAAGTGACTGTGTTTTGCATTGGGCTTCGCTGAATTAACTGTTGATAGGTCGTATTTGAAGCTTAAAATACAACAGTAATTCTTTCAATTCTTTGTCTTTCCTTAACTAGAAAAAACCTTTATGTATTATATTTCTCTATTGAAATGAGAAAAAAGAAGTAAAAATTATACATTGTTTAAGCTTGACAGCACTTGTGTACCGTCGTCTAAAAGGTAATAATTTAGAAACTCAAAAGGCATGTTTTTTTTGAGAGATTAAAAATCGGCTATATATTATGTCTTTGTTTTATTGAAAAGTAAGCTGCCATAATAAGGGTAACCCACATAATCCTAGATAAATTAATTCAGCTACCTTAGCGATAGTGGAACATTAGTATTTATCATTATCGCGATCAATTATTGCTTTTTGATATTATAAATTTGTAATATTATTGGGTTTAATTATTACTTTCGCTTCCATATGGATTATTGGATTATTATTTAATGTCACCTCTCTACAACAGGTATCGTGATTGAGGCTAGTAACTAAAAAGGCCATGGAAAATACAAAAAGAGTTTTATTTATGAATTTGTATCCTGCACATAACTAACAATCTATATAAAATTCTTTAAAATCTGACCAAAACGAAAGAAAAAAATTGCATGGTTTAAATTACATTCGTGCAGCCGGTAAGTAATTGATTTTCTTGATAGGCCAGTTGATCTCGTGAGCCTCGATCTTATCTCCTGCAGTAGATTCACCTTCAAAACAATTACCCATCAACGTTTGATAATCATAATCAATGGGCCTAATAGATTCGGTGATGTAGATCACTTAATGATCTTATTGTGTAGCTTTAATGTTCTTTCTCTTAACCTTCGATTGCAAGCGAGGAAATAAATAAAGCCATCAGGTTCATTAGAACTTTATATTTTATTCTTCAACACAAACAATACAGATTTGCAATGGTCGAATTAAGAAGTAGTCTACAGTGGCTACCAACATAATGCAGCAATTGAAATCAAACAAGAAGAAAATTATCTCCCAAGCAAAGTCTGGGTTATCAGGTGTTATTATTATCAGTTATTATGGTAATAACTTATCATGGGAAATAATACTTACACCTTACTTAATCTCCCCGAGTATTTTATAGAAGATAAATCTTTTGATGACAAAACCTAGCCTTTAAATAAATTTTCTATATTGTAAAGTAACTCTATTTATCTAACTGACTTTTAGGGAACCTCAGACAATCATAACATATAATAATAAACATTCAATAGGCAATTAAAACTGGTTAACATTATTACCTTGACCCTGATTGGAATAATAACTTTTAGTGCTCTATATTGACGGCTTTTAATATCTATATTTTACCAACCCTTGACGTAAATATGTAAAAGTGTCCACGTGTGTGACCTGCAAGGCTTAGGCTTAAGGCTGCGAAAGAACAAGACTTAGGCCTCCAAAGTAAATTAGGTCTGTTTTCTCTGGAAGCTTTTGACAACACTTTCAGTGAGGCAAAAAAGAATACTCGATTACATTAGGAAAACAGATAGTGTAGCGTAAGCAGTTTATTGATTTTCTATATAATTCGAAAAAATACTGTATAATTAATAATTTTAGACGATTAAAATATTAAAATTGCTGGGAAAAAATAAAACTACATCCTCCAAAATACTCGATGGGTACGAGTATTTTATTTCATCAAACCATCAAATAACAACTGTTGATCTAAAATAAAAAGTAGGAAAATGACTAAAATAAATAACAAAACAAAATTTTCCCCATAATCACAAACACATAATTTTCGACTCTCACATGGAAGTTGGAAACTAAAGAAAATAAACTTCAAGAAAATAGTTCAAGTAACATTGACTGTTTATTGCTTTACTACGTAATTCGAAAAACGATATGTACTACCGTAAATTTTATGACGACTAAAAATATTAACATTGCTGAGAGCTGTTTCTTTGAAATAGTACTAAACTTAGCAAACAAATTCGATATACTTATTTCACTCTTAAATTCGTTTACTCTTCCTATAAGAAGAGTATACTTGGAGGTTGTATCAACAGGTACTTAACTCAAAAAGTACCAAAGAAGGTTATTTCATTAAATCCAATTTCAGTTTGGCTCAAAGCGTAATAGTATGATTATATTTACACTTTAATTAATACATGACAAGATAGCAATCTGTGAAAATGACTTCGTGTCTGAAGTGCACAACACTGTCATTCACAAGTATTCCAAGAAACGTCACCAAGGAACAACCATTTCTTTTACCTTTGTTATGCCTCTTTATTTGTATGTTCTGACAGTAAAATGCAATAATAAAATTGCCTTTTCTAAGCATTTCTTTTTCCAATACTAAAAATCCTTTTGAAATCTCTCTGGGTTTGTTTTGTCACATATACTTACAGAACTGGCGTTAATAATTTTAAAACAATACGAAAACGTATGACTCAGACCATGGAGTTTATTTGATCGGATAAAACTGGTCATGTCACTGACGTTTATTGTGTGTCAATATTTCACAATAATAGACCAGATATATTAGCATTTAACAGTTACAATATATTTAACAGCCTTTGACCTTTAGGGATAAGTAAAAAAAAATCGAGAAATCTTTTTGGATTGCGTTCTCGCACACAAGGGTATTGTCATGATTTTCGTGGGTTGCAACATCGCGCGAAACCATATCCTGACGTTATTTTTCAACGAAAGACAATAAGCTACGTATCAAAATGAAAATAAATGAAATTCTCACAATACACAATTTTTATGTTTCCGATATCATAAAAAATACAAGAGTACTCAGCGTTCGAGTTCAAATAGTAGGTTATAGCTTCTTGATATTAACTCGGAATCCAAAAATAAAATTGAAAATATACTTTACAAACCTACTGTTGAATTTGTTTATCTTCAAGGTGCAATAACATCATTTTCTCTAAATTACCATATATTGCTTGAATTTGCGGCCGCGTGAACGTTTACACGCACTAGTCGCCGTGCCCACGGTGGAATATTTACTACATTCCTCACTGTTTGGACTCATATATGAATGAGCGACGGCGTTATATCAGCCTCTCAAAGCTATATTTTGGACTTTAAAAGTGGGAAAGAGCACTTTATATGCTAGTTAAGGCTATAATCGTATAAAAACTGGTTATTTACTACGTCGCACTACCTTTTCCAAATATCATCACGGATTAATGTTGGTACGTATCTCTCCCGCGAGAGCGACACCGAATTGAATTTAGCCCCCTCTAAAATTGTATTAGATTTACGTATACGATTTACTAATTAGTTTTGTATGTTTTATTTAAATATTGCAATTAATTTAAATACTCCTATAATTAAGGTATAGTACAGTACACTCCCGATTATCCCGGTTGTCGGGACCGAGGCTGCTAGTATTCGTATCATAAAATAATAGGCCCTACTTCGATTGTTTATTTAAATTTAAACTTTAATAAATAACTAATAAACTAACAAATCACAGATTATTTATTTTTGCTTTACCAAAAATCAACGACAATCACGTTATTATTATGTTTCGACCAAACGTAAAAATAATAAATTCTTTAGCTTAGAACGACCTCGGATACAGATACAGATACATCCCGCGTCGTCCCGTAGACCGCTATAAGACGGCATGAGACCAGTCCATGAATACTCCATCCCAACCTTGTGAATAATAATCCGGGGATAATCCGGAGTCTCGGATAACCGGGGCTCCGATAATCGGGAGTGCACTGTATTTGGGCTTATATAAATTATCAACGTATATTTCAACATTCGCTTCACTAATTGTCATCTTTTAAAAAAATGCATAAGAACACAATACTACAAGACACTTATGAATCTCTAAATAAAACACCACTTCAAAATCCGAACTGTACCCTGTCTTTTAAAGTTTGCAACTAGCCGATTGAGCATATTAGCGAGATTTCAAGAATGCCGTCCACCATAGTATATCCGATGTTGACGGAATTAGTGTCTGGCCAAAATCAGCTTGCGTCTCAATGGTAGAAGGTAGAAAATAAACTTTTACCAAGAAACTGCTATATACCTCTCCAAAAAAACATAAACAAGAAGCTATTGTATGATATATAATAATTTAATTATAATTAACCTTTGGTGGCCTCTACAGTGGTAATACTTGTTAAGTGTTCTCAGACGCAGAGAAGACTTTATAAAATACTTCACAGATGGAAAGTACAGCACACAGCAATTGACGTGGTATTCTTGATAGTAAAACTTTTATATTTATATTTATATTTATTATAATGGACACTTTATGTTTGTACCGTAACTAACACACAGCATCAATTAATCATGTGTAACTGGAGATTATTGAACTCTCTGATACAAAAGAAGAGATAATTCTTTATTACGACAGATATGCGGAATCGCTCTGAAGATATTCCCCAGGATTTTTTCTTTTAGCTTTGTTCCGGGACAATGAAAAACACAATTCACCAAGCTTCCCTTTCATTCCTTTTCTTTCAGAGTTTTAATTACTTTTTATTGATCTACTTCATAATAAAATTCAAATGTTGCATTAGTTTTGATTTTAATAACATTTTACAAGATTTATCACGTTTGAAACGAAAGAGCAATGAAAAAAGCAATGTTTAAGCATAAGAATCACGCTCATAAACAAAAGAAGTATTACTGTTTGATCTTTCCCCGAGCATAGATCGGTCAAATAGGTACTTACTTTGTGTGCTTACAAATCCTTACTGAAAAATAGACCAATTCACATTTGAATACATACACATTACTTATCCATATACATTAGAACGATGTTTTTTTTTTATTTACTCACGCAAAAATAATGTAATAAGATGATATTATTATTTGTGATGTCGCTTATGAGTCGAAATTTCTCTACTTCATAAACAGTATTTTCTTTTTAACTGCTTATTTAGAGCCAAAAAGTATACTGGTAAGGCCAGTTTCACGATGTCCGATATTTGTCGGTCCGACAAAAAGTCGGATGTCGGAATAACCATCCGACACGAAACTGACCTCTCCTTAAAACTATCCGTCAATAGGTCGGAACATCGGGACGGATTTTTAATTGACTTGATCAGTCGTACGTGTTCCTTCATGAAATCCAGAACGGACTGCGTAACGATTATAGCATTGTGGCTGTTGAATCACCGACAATATTAAACAAAAAGTAATGTTGAATAAAATAAAAAAATAAAGTAAAAGATTTGTTGTATTTATTTAGCTTATTGTGTTTTTTTTGCAATAAAGCTATGTAGGATAAAATCACATCTTATCTATTCATTGCACCTTAAATTAATAACTTAACGTAGGCAGTTTTACCTTTATCACTTAGCTTATCAGATTCTTTGTTTAAAGAGATAAGAACTTTCTCCAAAACCTCTTTTGTTAATACTCTATCTTTATAAATTTCAATATGTTTATGCCACAAAAAGGGGCTACATTTAATCAATGTGATTAAAAAGTCATTGTCAATTTTTGCCATAGTTTTATTTTTGTGCTTAATTATTTTGCGATTATAGTTTGTAAGACCAACAAAACAACCTTTACAAACTATAAAAAATATAAACAACGCAAAGATATAAAACAATTAATAATAATTAAACAGATGATCTGAAACACATCAACACATGTGCAAGATGACAACTATAGCGCCCGGAAGTACATCTGTCGGACAGTGTCGAAGCGGACATTTAATTTGATCATATGTTCCTCTGCTACCAAACGTGTCGGATGAATTCAATCTGGCGTCGGACAAACCATTGGTACCATTCGACTGCCGCCGGGCGACGGACCGACAAAAAAAAAAAAACGGACCGACAAAAAATTGGTGTTGCCTAATGTAATAGGCTCAATACATTTCTCTGCTTCATCAAAACTTCTCCGACATCCGACTTTTTGTCGGACCGACAAAAATCGGGTAGTGTGAAACTGGCCTGTGTTAGCCTTCAGAAACCTGTTCAAGTTAATTTCCTATTATAAATCAAGTTAAATGGAATCTACTTAATGTAACATAACCCTAATTTCCCTACTATGCCCCCTTCTTATAAACTTATACTTTCCTCAATATCCCCTTTGCTTATGGCGAAGAGGAAAAAATAAAATACTGTAAACTCACAACCAACTGTAATATAAAATTTGATTCCAATGCAGTTTCACTATAGAGTTGGGAATAAATCACGCAACAATCACATACTGCTTCATCCTGACATCACCATATATGACCTCTGAAAATATTCAAAACTAACTCAACATTTTTATATTTCATGACACTATTTTCATTACTAAGGAACAAAAAAATTGTAGGAAAATCACGTTACATCATTTATACATTACGTTATCTCGTTTTTTTGTTTGTTGTTGAGGTGGCGGTTCTAAAATCGAAAGAGGCGTATACATCATTACTAAAAAGGGTTCCTATTTGAGGATGTTTTTTTAAAAATCAAAATCAGGAAGCCCATAATATAAGAAAGCAAAATAGTATTATACCTGAAGTATATATGTAAAATAATCACAGTACGTTCTTAAAAAATATTTTGGCACGAAAAATAATAATTCTCCTCAGAAATCAATGAATTTTAAAATAATTAAATTTAAAATAATGAATTTCAGAGCTTGGATGTTCGAAAATGAATGTAAATACTCCCTTGGAAACGCTCTTGAATTTCAGATAAAATGCTGTTGATCCTTAAACCATAGAGGTCATTGTGAACTCCTATTAAATTTTTGCATGCTATCCAATTAAAAAATCGCCATAATTAACCGTTTTATGAAACAATACAGCTTTCAATTGGGTGACAAAGAAACCCAAATCGTTCGTTTTTTCTATTTGAAAAATAAATAACGATTCTCCCTTTTGGTTAAACCATCCAATTAAGTCATTTAACTGGCAATTATAATTGCCTTTTAATATCATTTAACAGTCACCATTGTGTAAAAGCTAAAGATCATTTTTAAATAAACAAAAATGTATCCATTGACATTTCATTTACATTGACTTTGTTTATGGTGGTTACAGTTGTTGTTACTAGCTCTTGTCTATTGGTATTTTATTTTACAAACATTACTTACATAACAATAAAGCGGATGCCAACACTGTTATAAATAATTGAAAAAATAGGAGTTTTTTTCATCATACTGTCCCGAAAACAGCCGTTTTTAGTTCTCTAAATAGTACGCATAATGATCGTTTTTGGATCTCTTCGAATAGGAGTACTGAAAAAACATAGGCTATGGTAAATTTTGCCGTACTCTAATGTCAAAATTTGTTTAGGTTACGTTTGAAAGGTTGAACGATTTCTTATCTTGTGTTTGTAAACAACTAACAGATATGTAAATGACGATGAATATTTTGGATAACCTCAAACCTCAAATGTAGTATAATTTTTTAACGATTAAATGGTTATTTATAAATAATAATGAAAATAGTTGTTCATCACACGCAAAAGTGTCTCCTTGGCACTCGATCGCATTTCCATGCTCGGCTGCGCCTCGCCTGTAAATTATGATCTCGTACCAAAAAGTGCCACTTTCGCTCCTAGTAATGAAAACTACTATTGCATGCAATGTTGATAAAACACCTGAAAAAAGTGTTGATAAAATGTTGCTTTTAACTTCTAATAAAATTAAATGTTCCAGAGCAAAACCAATTCATTGATGAAGCTTCCAAGCCTAACGTAGTCTCTAACCACGCATGCAATTTTCATTATCCTCGCATAGCTTCATCGCTGCTTGAATTCATCAGTTCAGGATAAACTTTACATGTAATTAATAAACTAACACGTTAACAGTGTAAGTAAAAATGGAAGAATAAACGTTTATCACTAGAACTAAGAAAGTCATCTTTAAACGATATTAAGAAATATACTCATTAAAAATGTATCCTAAATTAATTGAATTATACCTAGTTCACTATTAATATTACTGTCTTTGTGACAAAATTCAAGCATTAACTCATGCTATGAATTATAATCCAATGATATAATAAACACTAGAAAAGTTAAGGCTGAAAATTAAAGGGCCACTTTAAAACAATCAAATCTTATTTTTATCATACGTTTACTTTAACAAAAACATAGTCGTATTTTACAAACAAAAGCAGTCACTTCTTTTATAATTTCCTTAAGCCTTTACTCTTAAAAGGGCATGAATAATCAACTACATGTGTGTGATGTATTACTTTTATTTAAAACATCATGGTCAGTATGGATACATTTTTTCACAAATTCGTAATTTATCTTATGCATATTGGGAGAAAAATTGAATAACAGTATAAATGCAGATAATTCAAGAATTTAAAATTACAGGAAATCCATGACAGGACAGGGAGATACGAATTGATAAAAATTCGGATATATCACTGTTAATCACTAAGGAGGTTAAGTCTTTTGTTTAGCTGATGCCGCTTAATAAGTAAGGCTTGTTGTTTGGGTGATTTCGCTGAGATGATATAATAATTATATATAATTATGATAATTAATTATAATAATTATACAACTTCAGTAAGAAGCTAAGTAAACATCTACCTCCGTCTGCCTGAGCGATTGTGTTTCATCGCTACACCTCACCACCTCGACGGATCTAGGCGGTATATGTTTTGACTTGGGTAAATCATATAGTCTCCGAGATTTTTGTGTTAATGGCTTCGTAATATTATTAAAAAACAAAATTTCACCATGCGTACAAATACAAACCTGTGCAAAACTTTTTATCGAGGAAAATATTAAAAATTTAACAAAAATATCCACGTTTTTTGCCTGTTTTTTGAGGATATCTCCAAAATTATTCACTTTAGACGAAAATAAATGACACCAAACGGATTTTAATAAAATTCTACATTGAAAAAAGTTATTTTAAACTTAGTTTTTCCAACAAAAAGTGCATTTTTCAATCGAAAAATGTAAAAAATGGTAAAAAATAATCTAACAATTTACGTTTTTCGCGATTTTGTTGGGACACGACGACTCAACCAATGACCTTCAAACTTTTCACAGTAAATATTTGTATTAAAAAAAATAATTACACCAAGTTTCATAAAAATCAGCCTAATATCTTCAGCACAATAGTCATCTAATAATCGTACTGCCAAAATATTACACAATTTTCATATCCATCTAAACCGCAAAGAACGATCCGCAGATACATGAAATTTGGACCAAATATAAGGGAAAAGTAGATCTTTCAAATAAATCTTAACATATTAAAATCGGCTCACTAGGTGAGCCTAGGCAGGTGTTTAAATGTAGTGTTATTTTTGGCAGTTTCTAGCAATTTCATTAATTTGCATAATATTTTATTAAAGTATATTTTTTAACCTCAAAAACATTTATTTCAGGCCTGAGTGGCCTTAACATAGAGTCTGACCTTCATTTGTCAAAGCTCGGCCCCAAAACGCAAGGGGCGCCTTTTCTTAGCAGTGCTCGTACAACGCGATCGAACTGACATTCGCATGCATGAAGCTCGGCCCCCAATTACATAAATCCCTAATGCCTATCTTCCCTTCGCCAAGCTCGGTCCTCCAAATTAAACATGTTGCCCTTATTAAATAATACTCAGCCCCTATCATAGGACTTTTTTTATACGAAGATAAATTACCAAGTGAAAAGGTCCACTTCAGTTTGCTGTGGCCTTCTCTCATAACCGGAAGGTCCTTCTTGTCCACTTTTTTATGTCTGTATGCGGAAGTCGCTCTTTATAAGATGAAAAGTGTTGTTTGTAAATAACAGAAATGTAAACATTGTAAATTGCGTTCTAACGTCAAAGATCTTTTAAGAGAAGAATTTTAACGACTAAAAACTTATTTTCACAGTATGATAAAGTCGCTCCTTGTAATTAAAACTGCTATTTTGAGCTCTACGTAGAAAACTATAAGAATTATAATTATTTATTTAGTAAAATACGCACTATTGAAAACAAAAGTCTTCAGTGACTAAAATATCTCCCTACATAGTCTGTAGCAAGTATTCAGGGAAATAGAAATAGTCCTCATCTTAATCAAACCATTTACACTCGTGTAAAAAATGGTTCACTTTGACATTTTTCAATCTTCACTGAAAAAAAGGAATAAAAGGTATAAAATACATATTAGGAAGAAAGTTTTTCTTACCAGCAAACATGACCTTTTTTTACTTACATGCATAGTCTCACCATCTTAATATGATGATCACCGTCCCACATACCATGCATTTGCGTACAGGACACACACAATATCAGACACGCATGCTTAGAATGTACTATTACATCAGTGGTAACCCTTTCACAATAAATCGAATAATCTTTTTTCTATAGTAAAATAACATTTTTTGTTCAAATACTTTCTTTAAATTACATTACATGTTACGGAATTCTGAACGTCTAATCCTTAAAATCCAGTGGGAGTCTGTTCGTGTTGGCTTAAGTAAAACCATTAAGGCTATAGAAACTAGCTTTAGCTAAAAAATACTTCCTTATAAAAAACTTCCTCTATGTGCATGAACAAACAAAATAACTAATTTTTTGTTACAGAAAATAATTAAAACGCTAAGGGGCGGTTTGGGAGCTCGGGCCCAGCTAGTACGCGCCTAGCTTTAGGCGCGCCTAACTTTAGTCCACGTAGCAAAAGTCGGGCTTGGGAGCTCGCGACCAAGTTGAAATGGTTCGGTATCATCTTTAGTCGGTACTAAGTGGCAGTGTGGCTAGATGGACAGGGAATCGCGGGGAATTTTGTTTTTGGGGCTCGCGGCGGCAACTGCGAAACACCTAACACCTGATCGACGACGACAACAAAAGCGCTCTATGTTGTGCGTGGTGAGGGGAGTTTACAGCTCTCGTTATCAGTTTTCTGTGAAGTGTTGGGGTAGGTGGATGACACAGTTGTAGTTTTAAATTTGTAGTTTTAATTTTTTATTTTTATGGTTTTTTCAGTTAAATAATTGTGCCTATTAAAAAGTGTTGTTACTTTTTCATTTGTTTTTCAAATTGTTAGTGTAACTTAATGAGCATGAAAATGAGTTACAAAAATAATTTTAATACACTTTTAAAACATTTCAACAAGAATGTTTTAAAACAATTTTAGCAAGACTAAAACAAATTTGAACTGTTTTAATACAAGTTATTTGACTTAAACTTTACAAGTTTTGATATCAGTTTTAACACTTTTAAAATTGTTTTGAAATAATTTTAATATGTGTTTTACAAAACTACATTAATACGAGTTTCAATATAAGTTTGAAACATTTTAAAAATTGTTCTGATATAAGTTATTTAACTATCGACATTGATACAAGATCGTAATGATTTTAAAATTGTTTTAATACAAGTTCCTAACAATTTTAAAATTATTTCAAAAACGTTTTTAACTCGTATTGATATGAAACCGTTGCCAAGTTTCGATGTATTAATAACAGTTCTAATACGAGCATGAACTTATTTGTAGCTAATTTTTTGCTCATTGGGACTGGAGTAAGAGCGAGAGAACATGGCTGATAAAGAGAAGAAGCGAACACCAAATTGAATGGATTGTAATTTTGATGACGAGCTGGTTGTATCCGAGGTGGATATATCCTAACATAGTCCAAATAGTCAAGGTACTCCATGCTGATGTTACCGGCACAAACTCACCCTACACTCCGCACAGTGACGACGCACCTGGCTTTCAGAGTAGTATAAAACGGAACTCAACTGATAACGACTGCTCAGCGCTTCTGCGCAGTTTCGTTGGAATGCTTTTTGCCTCAATATCTTCTCTCTTTTGCGTAAGGGGGGAGCGGGTGTACTTTTCTAATAACGTCAGACTTTAAAGTAGAATTGAATCATAAGTTACAGGGTGTTTTTTTTTCAAACGCAACCCAAAACTTTATTTTATCAATGACGGATAATTCCCCCCCCCCCCAAGATTCCCGGGTTTGTCCCCACTATATAATTTTCTTTGGTGATACATAATTGTATAAAATAAGGATTAATAAAACATTACTGATTTCATATTTATATGTGCAATATTCAATCTTAAAAATGGGTTGCGTTTAAAAAAAAACATCCTGTAACTTATTATTTGCTTAGCTTTAACGATGTTAAAAGCCGTGATATTTTGTAACCCTGATAAGTATCGTAAAAAATGTTTACAATCCAAAATATGCTTTGTTGAATAGTAATTTATAATTGGAATGTTGTGAATTTTTTTGTGTGTATTTGCTATTTTTGTCGTAGCTAAATCATACACCATATTTAGTTACAAAATTGTATTTATTTATTTATCAACGGAAAATAAATTACTATACCCAAATTTTTATGGCCAATTTCTTTGATATTACCGTTGTTAAGTCAAAATCTTTACTAAAGCAAAGTAATCTACGCGATCTCTAGTATAATGTGAACATCAGGAACCAAAAATTATTTTTTTTTAAATATTACTTAAGGGTAATGGAATTGTTCGGAATTTCATGACGAATCCAAATATAACAATCGTTTGGTTAAAGTGAAATTAATAAACAAGATAATTAGATAAAACCGACATGATGTTTACTTAGACCTGCCCCCTAGCAGGTCTAACTTTTGAGCCTAAAATCGACAGTTATGATGACAAAAAAATATTTATTAGGCCCGAACTTGGACTCCCAAACCCAACTAGATTATCTCTTAGGCGTGAGCCCAAGTCTACTTGACTCCCAAACCCAAAAAAGTTAGGCGCGAGATTATCCCTGCGCCAGTTAGGCTCGAGACCAACTAATACCGAGCTCCCAAACCGATTTTTTGGACGCCAGCCTAAATACTGGATATAACCGGTTCTTAGGCTCGGACTAGCGCTAATACCGAGCTCCCAAACCGCCCCTAAGAGTCCAGTATATTGTTCTCACCTATTATAATCTAAGGTATATGGACAGTAGATTTTAGACTTCAGAAGAAGGAGACAAAAATATGTGTAGCACGTTTCTCTATTGTAAAAAGGTAGTTAAGAATAAACGTTTCGAGAAGAACGTTTCGATAAAGAAGGAACTACCGAGCCTAAATTCCTTGAAAGAATTTTATAAAATTTGAACCAATTTCACGGGAAAACAGTTAAATTTAAGGGGGTAAATTTAAGGAATCGAGCTTGAGGAATAAAAGAACAAGGGTACAATTACAGCTTTTTGCAGATTGAGAATCAAGCTAGGGATAAATGAGAATGTGTACTAATTGCCCATGAGGGACCGTGCACTGCTCACTATCAGCAAAACTTTCAGTTCAAGGACCGAGCTTGACGAAGGGAAGGTAGGGATAAGGGATTTATGTAATTGGGGACCGAGCTTCATGCATGCGAATGTCGGTTCGGTCGCGTTGTACGAGGACTGCTAATAAAAGGCACCCCTTGCGGTTTTGGGGGCCGAACTTTGACAAATGAAGGTCAGTCTCGATGGTAAGGCCACTCAGGCCTAAAATAAATTATTCTGAGTCTTAAAAATATACTTTAATAGATAACAAGGCAAATTAATGAAATTGCTAGAAATTGCCAAAATAATACTACATTTAAACACCTGCCTAGGCTCTCTTAGTGAACCGATTTTAATATTTTAAGATTTATCTGAAAGATCTACTTTTCCTTTATATTTGGTCCAATTTTCATGTATCTGCGGATCGTACTTTGCGGTTTAGATGGATTTGAAAATTGTTTAATATTTTGGCAGTACGATTATTAGATGACTATTGTGCTGAAGATATTAGGCTGATTTTTATGAAACTTGGTGTAATTATTTTTTATAATACAAATATTTACTATGAAAAGTTTGAAGGTTATTGGTTGAGTCGTCGTGTCCCAACAAAATCGCAAAAAACGTAAATTTTTAGATTATTTTGTACTATTTTTCTACATTTTTCGATTAAAAAATGCACTTTTTGTAGAAAAAACTAAATTAAAAAAACTTTTTTCAATGTAGACTTTTATAACAAAACGTTTGGTGTCATTTATTTTTGTCTAAAGTGAATAGTTTTGGAGATATCCTCAAAAAACAAACGAAAAACGTGGATATTTTTGTTTAATTTTTAACATTTCCCTTGATAAAAAATTTTCACAGGTTTATATTTGTACGCATAGTGAAATTTTCTTTTTTATGATATTCCAAAGCCATTAACACAAAAATCTCGGAGACTGTACGATTTACCCGACCATGTGCTTTTTTAACAGATACCGCCTGGACTAATCACCCAAATACAAGCCTCATCACCTCAACGGCATCACCCAAATACAAGCCTCATCACCTCAACGGCATAATCCAAGCACAATGCTTAACCTCCTCAGTGGCAAAACCCAAACAAGCAGCTTAACCTGCTCAATTAAATAAATCCATAAAATAAAAACTCTTTGCGCCTATACCTTTTACCCTTTTCTTGAATTCCTCCGAAGTCTGGAAAAGAAAATTAAAACGACATTATCTAACGCTTTAAAGACTCAAAATCACTTTGAAGTTTAAGGGAAAAGAATGGACCTTTAATGTCTTCAGTTAAACTTTAATATTCTTAGCTTATTATTAAGATGTAGTTAATTGTTTTATAGTGTAATTAGCACTTTTCAACCTATTTTATAGAGATTTAATAATGCAATCTCTTATATCGTTAAAGGTTTTGGTTTTAAAATAACCGTAGTTATAAGTTTTAATAGGATTAAATTAGAAAAAAAAAATAAAAGTATTGTTTTAGAGGGAAGGCAGAATTGAGTCATATAAAACTAGCTTATTCATATATTGCTTGCTTCCTCTTTGCCAGCCTATTCCCACCAACGTGTCAAACACAGCTGAAAAGGGAAAGACAGAAATTTGAGGTTATGTCACTTTACCTACCATGCAGAAACTGAAATGATAAAAGTTGGCCCAGTTGAAACGAAACATTTCAATATAAAATTCAATATTCTCTAAATTATTTATATTTTTTAAATCCTAACTTGCTTTTATTTTAAACTAACCATGTGTTTGTGTCGATGAGTATCTAATTTTCCCATAGCTTACTACTACTAACAATAAGTAATATACTAACCAACTAACATGGGCTACAAGTAAGTATTATTCAAGTGTTGTTTTAATAATGATATTATATATCATATTATGTCTCATTTATTAGGTATTGTTTTTGAAGTAGGCCTTTAATTTAACTTAATTTGATCTTGTCAAAGATTTCAGCTCAGAAGGCTGAAAGCATTTAATATTACTGAGATTCTGTGTTCTGCTAATAACTTTCCATAATTATTATAATGTCTTTGAACTCTGAACTACCTCTGCCTCAAATTGCATGCAACTTTGAAAAGTTCCTAGCACGTATCCTACTAGGAAAGATACATAATGAAAGAGTCAAATTGAATATTTTAACACAGTGGTTTCGCCAAAACCTCATCGCAACCTTTAACAACATACGCTGGAATTTCGTCAGGACCGGAAGACCTTTTTGATATAATTTCTTTTAATGCATTAATAACATAAGGCCGTCTAAATTGAGAAAACTAGACATTCTCTGAAGATGATATGTTATCATTTAATTGATCATTTGAGGAACATTGATCACACAAAGAATTCCCTTGAACTGAGGATGACCTAGCGCCGAAACGCGTCTAGCAACACGTTTCAAGGATTGAAGACGTAAGTAAAATTATAATTTTATGATAACTCTTAAGCCTTTACTCTTAAGGGGCACGTATATCAACTAGGGGTTTGTGTTGTATTTGTTTTTATTCAAAATATCATGGAAAGAATGTAATAATGTTTTCACAAATTGGTAGTTTAAATTGAATATATTGCAACAAAATTGAACAACAATTGAACAACAATTGATTACAGTATCTAAACAGATAATTCGAGACTGAAAATTAGAGGAATTCTAAGGACGAGTCCATGGAGATATGAATTAATACAATTTTGGTCATGTCACCGTTGTTGGAGGTCATTGAGCAGGTTAAGCCTTTTGTTTAGCTGATGCCGCTTAAGAGGTAAGGCTTGTTGTTTTGGTGATTTCGCTCAGGGGATGTCACTAGTTATACATAATTAATTATAAATACAACGAGTAGCTTAGTAAGCATGTATCTTCATCTGCCTTAATGATAGTGTTCCGTCGATACGCCTAACCCCCCTCAGCAGCATTATAAAAATCAACAAGCCTCACCGCCTCAATGGCATCACCCAAGCAATATGCTTAACTTCCTCAGAGGCATAACCCAAAGAAGCAGCTTAACCTCCTAATAATTTTAATAAGAAGAACCTTGGGCCTAACTCTCCAGCCTGTTCTTCCTTGAACTCCTTCTCAGTCTGGAAAAGGAAATACAAATGACATTAGTTACCGCTTTAAAGGCTCAAAATCACTTTGCTGCTTATGAAAAAAGAATGGAACTTTGATTTCTTTAAAATAAGAGCTTATTATTAAGAGGTAGTTAATTTTCCTTGTTATAGTAACGTTAGCACTTTTCATTCTTTTTTGTATGAAATTGATTATGCAATCTTTACCATCATTAGGAGGGTGTGTTTTAAAAATAACCATAGTTACAAGTTTGATTAGGACCTACAAATTGGAAAACGCATAAAAGTAATGTTTTATAGGGAATATTGATAGGTAACCAAATCTACGCATTATTGTGTCTGAAATCATATAAGCATTATATTATTTTTGGACTTAATGGTCATCCTACTGGGGCTTACTGAACGTTTTTCACTTAGGTTGTCATCTTATATGACAATCAAAATTCTAAGATAAATACATGAATGAATGAAATGCATAAATAAATGTAAAGTAAATGAGTGCTGAACACCACTAAAAAATTGTTTGCAAGCTCACCAAGTCAGTGAATTGGTTGACACCCTCGGTGAAGGTGGTTTTGCCTTCTTCGTATTCTTTGTTGTGTTCCCGAATTTGTTTTAAGTTTTCCATAAAGACCGACTTCCTGAATTCTTCTTCTTTATCATTTTTGTAGTGTTTATTGAATTTAACCTGTAATTTAAACATTGAATAAAATGAAAGCGTTATTTGTAATTGTTTAAACTGTTTTTGTTGAATAGAATATCAGCCAAAATATTTTTTTTCTAGAATCTTTAATGTTTTGGTTATTGGAAAAACCCTTATAGTTCGATAATAATTTGCTAGATTTGGATGTTATGTTTTATAAAGAGGAATAATTCTTTGCACTCTTCGTGGTTTGAAGAGAAAAATCACTTAGTATTTTTATATTCATCAGATGGGGAAGAGGCTGTAAATTGATTAAAATGTTCTCTTATTAGCAAAGAATATAAGCCGTCACAAACATTCTCTCTCATGTAAATTTTCATTTAGATTTGTATTCCAACAGTAAAGCATGGATATGAAAAAGAATAAGTAAAATTATACGTAACTTATATTTTTTACTCTCATGCCAGTGTTTAGCTGTGAAAAGTGATCTAAAATGTTTATCAATCCACTACTTTATGTTAGCTTTAATATTAAATAAATAAATCAACAAAAAATTACTTACATTGCAATAAGAAAACTTTAATGTATAAATTTAACGTATTACCGTCCTTAGCTGGTATTGCTGAGGCTTCCGTTCTTCCTATGTCTAATGGTCGTATGTGATATGACATTTAGAACAAATACCATATCATTAAACAATGTAGCAATACCTTAATATCTTCCAATTCAGCTTCATCCTCCGCGGGGTAGGCCTTGTTTTCGGAAAGAGCCATAGTGAATAGAACACAAAACAGCAACAACTTCATGTCGGGCTGAAACACAAACAAACTTACTACATAACAAGATTGAGACTGAGGTGGGAGAGAGCCTAGTTGCTAGAGCACACTGTAGCAACAATGTTATGTCCGACTGAAACACATACACATGTGCAACATAGGATACCGGGGTGGGAGAGAGCCACGGTTGCTACAGCACCTATTAGCGACAACTTCATGTCAGACGGAAATACGAATAAAAGTGGAAGAAAAAATGAAATAATAAAACTTTAACTAATTATGCTGAGAAACAAACTGTGAGCCGAGCTGTAACTTACGATACCACAAAGAAAAGAAGAGAGCATCCGGTGGGACGTGACGGACGCTGCCGTGCAAAAAAGGAACCTCACTAATCCCCAATACAAATTTAAAAAATCGCTATCTGGAGACTTCACTTTCACAATTGTTGTTTCCTTAAACATGTTATGTTTAATTTATTTTCTCAAGGCGTTGAGTTGTCGAATACTGCTTTGATTATTTACAAACAAACAACTGTACAAACAAAATTTTAAATGCATTAATTTGTTCTTAGGATCTTAAACCATCTACTCCATTAGTTAAACTTTCATAAAAGTATTTTACTATAGAGTTTGTTTGAATATACATACCTTAATGTATGATGAGATGCTTGCGAAGATTTACTTAGACATTTGCCTGAACTCTGCTTTTATATACTATCTTGAAACATTAAATAAATAAAAAAATTTCTAGTAAGATCAATATAAGAAACTACAAATCGTTATTATATTAAATATTTAATAACTGATTAGAATAATTTTAACTAGTTTAAATTTTAATTTGGAAAGCAATTAAAGAGCAATTACAATTACGGTTTGTATGTACCATGACACATGCACATTATTTAGAGACAGGACGATCAGATTATCTATGTAATGACTAAAAACACAATTGGTAATAATATTGGGCTATTTGGTACCATTTGAGCGGAAAACCCTGCACGTTTAGTATACGAAGGAAAAAAGTCCTTTTTAAAAAAAGTTCCTTTTTTGATTTAGGAAAAAGTATCACTTCTCAGAATTCTAATTTACCTGATCTGAACATTAGATTCTATAAAATGTTTTTTTAGTAGAATTTAAATTTTTTTCTTTACTTGCCTTAAAAACGTTCTTAATAACGTGTATCAGACGCCTAGAGGAGATGTATTTACGTTTGGCAAAGCTGCTAACGGGCAAGTCAAAACTGCTTTTAAAACTCACGATTATCACATATAAATTAACTTTATGGTACTTATGTAAAAAAATGAGTAAAATGAGTAATACTTATTCAATAATAATTCAATAGTTTAACAGATCAATAAAGTTTCATGTACATTAAATGTATCAAGGAATGAGTGGTAAGTGAAACTGTTCTTGTTCTTATATCAAATCAAATCAAATCAAATATGTTTATTCCAAGATTTAAAAAGATACAACATTACAATACTTATATATTACAGGAATTAATTCCCCGAATAGATTTTGAGTCCGTGCTCGGGGAATGAGTTCGTATCAGCGCACATCGTATTGCAATATTGCCCAGCTAACACACACAAAAAATCTTCTAATACAAAGTAACAACTGAAACTAATTACAAAAAATTATCCAGAAAAATATATTTTTATTAAAAGGAGCTACGTACAAAAATGATACATCAAATTTTTAACAATGGAAAAAGGTGATAACCCATTTTAACTGTTAAATGTAGATAATCATGAGTATGGAGATTGAATCAGTGTCTCTGCCGCCGCCCGCCCGATGCGAGTCAGCCACACGGCCACCCTTCGTTTGAACACGGCGACACTGCCTCCCTCAGCGGCTACAATATCAGGTGGAAGATTGCGGTACAAGACATGGGCTACGTAAAAAGGATTGGTATTTACAGAGCTTAGGACGGCTTTTGGAAAACGGTATCCAAAGTTCAATCTATGTCTTGTTGAATAACAGTGCTCGATGTTGGAAAAAATTAACTCTTTATTATTTTTTATGAAAATAAGTAATGATTTTATAAATAACTGCCTAATATTGAAAACGGGAAATTCGGAAAAGAGTTGGTCTGTTGAGTACCGGATGGGTTTTTTGAGAATTGCTTTTATAAGAGATCTTTGCGCTACAGACAACGGGTTTGAAACAGCCGACGAGACGCCGCCCCACGCCAAGATACCATACTGCATCACCGACTGCACGTAGGCGAAATAAACAGTCCTGCAGTGATCCACCGTCAGCACCCGGCCCAACTGGGCAAAGGCATAGACAAGTCTTCTAAGCCTCTGCTTGACGTACCAAACGTGTGGAGCCCAGCTCAGTTTTTGGTCGAAAATAATTCCTAAATATTTATATTGTGTCACTCGCTCAATAACATCACACCCACAAGCGTGCGACAGCGGATCACCACAGGAATGCAGACATAAACGTCTCCGACCAGGGTCGCTCTCGCTTTTGAAAAATATAGGCAGACATTTTGTTTTTGAAACATTTAAAGTCAATGTATTATGATCAAACCAGTTTTTCATTTTGATTAGGTCCCAAGACGCCTGGTCAAAAACATCATCCCACGTGCAGCCGGTGGACACCAAGGCCGTGTCATCTGCGAAGAGGAACAACTTACCCCTAACACTTAGTTTAGCTATATTATTTATGTATATAAGGAATAACAACGGACCTAAATTACTACCTTGGACCACCCCGTAATCAATAGCTTTTGGGTCACTTTCAACCCCATTAATTGATACAACTTGCAAACGGTGGTCCAGGTAAGTACGGAACCAGTTTAGCGAGTGCTCATCTACACCAATCAATCTTAGTTTAAAAATCAATTTTTGCCGGTCAATTGAGTCAAAGGCTTTTGCTAGATCTAAGAAGGTTACTAAGACACGGTTTTTTGAGCCAATCTGATCAGAGATGTGTTTGGTTATTTCAAATAAAGCATGGGTTGTGGACTTGTTTGCTCTAAAACCGAACTGCATGTCTGATATAATATTTTCTTGTTCGAGGTAAGAAGCCAGTTGTTGTTTCACGCATTTTTCAAGAATTTTTGATACTGCGCTGAGTAATGATGTTGGTCTGAAATTGGTAATATTGTCTTTTTGGCCGGTTTTGTAAATTGGGATTACCTTGGCAATTTTTAAGGAAGTTGGGAATGTGGATGTACAAATACTTAAATTAATTACATATAAAAGTGGATCAGCAATAAGATCAATGTTGTCTTTAATTAACTTGGATGGGACGCCATCATACCCAACTGCTGAAATACCCCTAATGCTTGTGACCACTTGTAAGAGTTCCTCCCGAGTGACAGGCCTCAGCGAGAACACAATCCTCACGGCATGGTCGGCGTCATCGACCTCGGCCGGCCCACTTACCTGCAGCGCGCTGGCTAAGTTTGACCCTACAGACGCAAAAAAAATATTAAAGTTGTTACTTAAGTTTTTTATTTGGTCGGGTGAGACAGCATCGCCGCGCTCGCAGAAGGCTTCAACAGGAAATTTCCCCTTAGCGCTAGGACGCCCAGAAACCTCATTCACAATATTCCAAAACTTTTTTGTATCACCTTGTGCTTCGTCAATTTTATTTTTGTAAAAAATATATTTTGCTTTTTTTATCGTTGACTTGAGTAGATTTCGATACTTAATGTATCTTGCACGCAATTTTGTGTTGAATGGTTGGTTTTTCACCTGCCTACTCAATTTATTGCGATGACGAATGGAATTTAATAAACCAAAAGTTATCCAAGGTTTTAATTTAGTCTGCTTTGACGATTTTTTTAACAGAGCTGAGTTCTTTATCAGAATTGAATTGAGCGTCTGGTTCAGGGTTTCTGTGGCCGTGTCAACATTAACTGAGTTTAAAACGTTTGACCAATTTTGTGTGCTCAGATCATTTCGAATATTGGGCCAGTCAACCTTTGTAAACGACCAATTTTTATCCCAGGTATTTTTTAACGAATGACTTTGAATCTCCAAGAAGGTGGAATAGTGATCAGTTATCGATGAGTGAAAAACGGCAGAAATTGCTGAAAAAATTGCAGTAATTTTATAAAAAAGTGGTCAATGCAAGTGCAACTCGACGGACGCGTTATTTTATCAATGCAAGATACGAAACCTAAATCATATAACATATCCAGATAACGTTCCTCAACAGAATTTAATTGCGGTTTTAATATGTCACAGTTCATATCCCCACCTATTATTGTTAGTTGAGCAACAAGTTCAGGGCTACCTAAACAATACTCTAGGCCGTCTATAAACAATGGTAAGGAGGAAGATGGACTACGATAAATGCCGAGCAAATTACACGCGATACCAGCCCATTTGAAGCTCAAGGACAGGCCGGTGGCGACCCCACCGATCAACAGTTGGCAACAGGACACTGATAAAGAGCTGTCTATGTAGATAACTAAACCATCATACTGGTTGAGATTGTTAAAACTCCTGAACATGCTGTAGCCTTCAAGACACATTAAATCACTTTCATCATTATTTAACCATGCTTCAGTCAAAATAATGCAATGAAATTTCACCTTTAACCCTTGTAAAAAAACTAAAAATTCGTCTATATTTTTATTGTAGCTCCTAATATTTTGGTGCAAAATTCTAAAGTTTCCGTGAAAGTCCCTAGTTGCATTCTCCTCAAAAAAGTTATTATTCACATCTTCAATTTCTGTACAAACAACCAAAGGATCCTCATAACAATATTTACCCATCAGAAAATAATAATCTCATTAATTCCCTCTGTCATCCAGCATGCCAAATAATATACAAAAATAAAAGTTTATTTGTGGCAAAATATAATTACTTCTAAATAGTTACAAATGAGATAAGATTATATTTAGATTAAGTTATCCCTTAGAGAAACGAGAAAAATAACAAAAATATTCAAATCGTCAATTAATGTGATTTTATGACCGCCTAAACCAGCTATTGAAACTTTAACATGTATGAGAATGGCCAGACAATAATTTTTATTTCGATCACAAAACATTTTAATTTCTGAGTTTTTTAAAAAAGCCAGAAATTAAATAACACCATACCAAAAACTCAATATCATTTAGAAATAGAAACGAAGCATTTCGTTTATAGGAAGACATAAAGCAACTTTTTTATTAAGTAAAAGTCAAGTTCTTTATAAATAATCATTCAAAAAAGATAGTTTTGTTTAAACTCATTACATTTAAAAAGGAAAAAAGCTATATATCAGACAGAGCATTAAATAAAGTTAACTATGAACCTAATAATAAGAAGAAACAAGTCACTTGTTTTTGTATTTGAGCCCGTTTTTTTTATAAATTTCAAATCTGGTGAATAAAGTGTACTTTACAAAACTGAGTAAAATGAACATTAAATAATTCTTATTAAATAATTCCTAGTAAAATTTAATGACTTATATGATCTTGCAAACGTTAAAAAGGTTATTAATTATTTCAAAGTATGTTTTTAAATTAACTGAACTGTTGATAGTAACTTTAAAGAGAACTTATGACAAGCAAATTAATATCCTGTTATAAAAATCCATAATAACTCTATTTCATTAGAAAAAACCGTTACACTATTTGGTCGTTATTATACCTAAGCATATCTGTTAACTTTGTTTATAGTGAGCTGAGATTACCTTGACGGCATTGACATCTCAGCTGAAAATGGCTGTGTACGATTAGGTGGCAGTGACTACAGAAATAACGGAGGACGGAGGTCACCAATATTCTCACAATTCGGTCATCTTCAACTTGGAACCTGCGCAATGCGGCTTGAAACGTACTTCGGCATGATATACTTCCACCATTCTTGAGACGTTTGTACAGCACTACATAAAGCTCCAAAATTGGAGGTTATTATATACTGTTCATTATGAAGGGTACCGACCTGGTCGGGTATGGCCCTGGAGCAAAGCACAATTTATATGCAGTGAACTAGTTTCAACGGTCAGTTGCAACCGCGTTGGCAACTACGCTCACTGGATACTCATATTACTATTCTTAGTATTTTTGATCTATTATTACACTACGTAATATCTCCTCAGTACTATTCTTATGATATTGTATTTGATATAAGATTGCAGGACTCTATAAGAATGGTAGAATATTTTTAACTTTAACTGTAAATTGTCTTAGAAAAAGAAATATAACAAAATTTGATATTAAGAACATAAATACACCTTGAATAATAATAGATAATTTGTCACTTAGATTGTTTAGTCCTAATTGTTGGTGTGAGTGCAGTTCCTCAGTCATTATTTCTATTAGGATTCTGCTATTAAATTTCCTCTTTAGAGGTTGAACGTCGCCCATAACTTGGACGACGTTTTTATTAGAAAATGTCTCTTGATGAGTAAAATAGTTATCGCCTTGAGCTACTTTGGTTACTTCGTGAAAATAATTGTTGAATGAAATAATTTTATTTAAGTGATTTAGAAATGATACATAGTTTTCAAACTAACATGTTAGTTAAGATTTTATTTAAACGTGTCGAACACAAAAAGTACGTGGTTGTTTACCACGTTGTTACGTAAAAAACGTGTCGAAAACAAAAAATTGTTATTTTATGAAAATAACAGTATTAATTTAATCAGGATTGAAAGTTTAATTTAAAACAAGAAATGTATAATTTGCCTTAAACACCACTAGGTTATCCATAACATAAGAAAGTTATGATTTTTTCAATCTATCAAACAATTCTGTTTATTTAAAAAGTGGGAAAAAAACTACAGACAATGTGAACGTCGCCAGACGGTACGTGACTCTCATGGAAGATCACGTGATCAGCAAACACTCGACTGCTAAACGATCCAGTGTGACCAAACATTCCATTATCTTTTTCAACCGTGAACATATTGAGCAATTAAGTTTAAATTAATGCCTTCACGTTCGTGTTAAACAATCGATCGTAACATCAAACTGTTACAAATGTTTAAGAGGTAGCTACTATTATAATAATAATTGTAATTCAATTCATTTTATTCCTCGCAAGCACAATTTATTATACACTGGAGTGCCAAATGTTTACCTCTCTAGCTATATAGCTATCCTTAACAACTTATTATGTTAAATATAAAGCATGCTCAAGTGAGTCATTTGATAGTTATTTTATTTTATCTTTAGTACGCAACATAATAAATACAACATGGTAAATGCAAAGTATTAAAAATGTTTGGAAATTAAGTACAGGTCTATGAGTTTTTAATAACAATGAAAATATTTGAAATAATTCATCAAAATATTCGTAGTTTAAGGAAAAACTTTGACGCTTTTTTGGTAGATTTAACAGCTAGAAAAATGATTTTCCTGAAATTATACTATTAAGTGAAACATGGATCAGTAGTGCAGGATTTTGCTTATATAAATTGCCAAATTATAGAAGTTTATTTAAATGTAATGATTTATACAGAGCAGGAGGCGTGGCTGTATTTATCAAAATGCTCAATAGAAATTATACAACATAATCCTATTTTATTTAACTCGGCTGATATAATGCACGTAACGTTCAAATATAAATGTATGATTTATTTTTAATTTACAGATTTCATTCGTTTTCGAAGGAATGCTTTATCTATGAATTAAAAAATTATTTTAGAAACCAATTAAGTTTAAAATAAATAAAAATGTATTTATAATCGGTGATATAAATATAAACTTAATTGAAGATTCTGTATTAAATGATGAGTACAAAATTCTTAAGACAAGAATGGTTTCGAATGTTTCATTAACGAACCAAATAGGATTACGTCAGAAACAAAAACTTGTATTGATCATGTCTTTATAAGAGTTGCCAGTAAGAGTAGTATTACAATTGAAACAAAAGTAGAACATTTAGAGATAACCGACCACAGTTTGGTGCGTGTATCAGTTGTAGGTAGTGGTCAAGCAAGGTCGCGTGGCGCCGGCGACAGAGTCCCGAGCTACCCACCGGCTTATCGCGTTGATTACAAAACTCTCAATTGCCTTCTCGATCATGCCGACTGGTCCCATGTTTACCGACAACAAAATGCTTCACTGGCCTACGGTTATTTCCTTGAGTCTTTTATAAATATGATATCGAAAAGTAAGGTTGAAGTAGGTAAAAGAACTGTTTTTAACAGGATAAAACCCTGGATCAATGACTTTATTTGTATGAAAATTAGAATTAGAAATAGAATTTTTAAAAATGTAAAAAACATTCAAATAACGAAAAATTATTGAACTACTATAAAAAGTATAGAAATAAATTAAATCAAGAAATTAAAGTTTTAAAAATGAGTAGGCCTATTATAAAAAGGTGTTTAATGACTGTCATGGCAATTCAAAAGCAATTTGGGGTGTTATAAATAATCTCGCAGGTCAAGAATGCAGGAGGGGTAATGATAACATATTTTGTCTATATGTGATTATGATATAAACTAGTGGCTTGAAGGGGCTAAAAGCCCCTAATGAGTGCAAATTCAAGCAATCCTTATTTGCAAGTACAATTTATAAGTACAAAATACCTTCATAGCAAAATGATTTTATCTTATATTGATAAAATCTAGCCTACCATATGGGTTTCAATCAAGTATCAGCATCACATGTTTTATGTAAACAAAGCAGAAGTTTTTAGATCCCAATGCTTTGTAAATGGAAGATATTTTACGTTATTTCTCGTTTTCTGGTTAATTTCAAGAAATTTCATTATTTTTCCCGCCATCACGGGATAGAGACCTTTAATTTGAGCCCTCTCCCATCTTACTACGACGTGCCAGACGCCCAAAATTTTGAAGCAAAGAATCACCTTACGAAATTAAATATATGATGATCCTGAGATTGCTTGTAACGAGTTTAATGACTGCTTTCTATCTGTTGTAGATAAAATAAACATAAATACAAGTAAGCCTGACAACTTTAAGTCACTTGAAATGACAATATACAATTAAGCCTGACAACTTTAAGTCACTTTTCCATGTCTTTACATTTACGAGACTTTATCTTTTTTAACTAAATCAATCGACCATTTAAAAATTATTCGTAACCATCAGTATAATTTAAGAATCTCTAATAATCCTCAAGTCCCAGCCCATCACACATCTTTCTTCCAAAAAAATCTCTGTTTCAATGCAATAATCTGTTTAACAAACTTCCTATGCACCTCAGAGCAGTGCCAAACCATTTAAAATTTAGAAAGAGGCTTAAGTTATTCCTCCTTGATAAATGATTTTACAGCGTCCGTGAATTCCTGACTGACGGATAATTAAAAACCTGGAGTTTTATTTTTATATCATTATTAAGAATTTATGTTATTTTAGTTATTTTATTGACAGTATGTTATTCCTTGTAAGAAACTTTCCTATCTGACATGACCAATGCATGTAATCTTGTTACTTTGGTTGAATAAATGAGTTATTGGGTTATTGAGTTAATATTGATTTAATGTCTCTTAAATGGTGGTTCACTCAAAATCACATGGTCTTGAGTACAGAAAAAACCAAGTAAGTTAACTTTTTATTAAAAAAAGACTTTTAAAAACAATGAACCAACTATTTATAAATGTATTAAATGCCTCTGCCAAAAAACTATTTACGGGGAGTTTTGTGCTATAGTAGGAGAGGCTGTTGAAATTAAATATCTTTGACTGATTTTAGATAGTGAATTAAACTGGTAAAAACATATTTTGAGTCACAAGAAAAGCTAATAACGTGTTAAGAAATTTTTTATTTATTTAGGGATATATGTAATGGGGAAATATTGAAAAGGCTTTACTTTTCTTTAGTTCAAAGTCGGTTAGAATACGGTTTGACTTGCTCGAGCGGAACGTACAATACAAATACAAATTCTATTTTGTTTGCAACAAAAGAACTTTGTTAGATTAATACTAAAAAAAGGAAAGACTGAACCTTCAAAACCTTTGTTTTTCAATTTAAAAATTTTCCCTCTCAAGTATTTGCATGTCTACAAAGTTTTGAAATATTTTTACAGTCAAAGGGGCAGATTGGAATTTAATGAATCCTCTTACCGATCAAAATTAAGAACAGCTAAAGTTTTTTGGACCAAAACCAGAATGCACTTTCCTTACTAAAAGTTTCATTTTTATGGCACCAAAAATGTTCAATTTGATACCAAATTATATAAGAAATGCTTTCAATTTGAAGATTTTTTTTCAAAAAAAGTTGCAGAAATGGCTATTTTTACAAACAAACATCACTTTTCTTACTGATATACGGGATTAATATTTTTTAATATAGATATACTGACACAACTACATCTTTTTATTTAGTGTACAGCAAAAATTATTTATTTATTTGTTTATTCTTGTGTCTATTTCTTTCCAAAGAGCAGGAAAAGAAATTGTTATTTATTTATTTTTTTTGTAGTTATCGTCTAAGAGCTGTTTGAGTTGTAAATTAGTTCACGTACAACATGGAGCCTCCAATCAGGCTAGGCCTTGAAGGTCCTAAAATTTCCGAAAAAATTTTTTGTTATTATTTGATTGAGTTTCAAGGTATGAAAGCCCTTAGTTATTAAAAAAATATAGATTTTTTATTTGTAATGTTGAAGTTTCTTATCAAGAATGTTTTTATTTTAAATTAATGTTAAATGTTGTAAAAAATTGTAAAATATTGTGTATAGAAGGCCATACCTTGGTAAATCAATTTTCTTTATCTCCTAACATATATTATGCAAACCATGCATTTGTAAAAATTGGGAAAGAAAACATCTTATTTCTTATTCCTATTTCTTATTTCTATTTGGGAAGCCAATACAAATAAATTGCTCATGATTGATGTATCAAACATACTAACGAGAATATATTTCATGTTCTAAATATTTTAAATAAATTAACAGTAATATAAAGATATATCAATTATTGAAATTGGGAAATTTTTACCGTCCTACTTCCAATACATTAATCATGCAAATGATTAATAGTCGAATAAGTATATACTTTCAGAATTCAGTCATATAACACAAGCATATTAATATATTGCTTGCTTCCTCTTGCCAGCCTATCCTCACCAACGTGTCAAATACAGCTTAAAAGGGAAATACACAAATCTGAGGTTATGTCTCTTTTCTTACCATGCAGAAACCGATATGATAAAAGTTGGCCCAGTTAAAACAAAACCTTTCAATATGAAATTCAATATTCTCAAAATTATTTACGAATTTTTTATTGTGCTTATTTTAATTATCGTCCCCAGTGTGCCTCCATTTTGAATGTCGATTCTTTCATTTATATCAGTTCCTCCGTTTTTCACCAGGGCTCAAATCTAGGACCATTCCTTTTTTAATTTTTAATATTGATCAATGATATATCTAGCTGCATTGATGACTGTAAATGCCTTTTTCTTTGCTGATTATAAAAAAATATTTCCACCAATAAAGAGAATTTTGGACGCACAAATATTGCAAATTTCAATAAACCATTCATGCAAATTAAAATGGGAGAATGTTCTACATCTAGGCAAATAAAATAAACTAAATGATCTGGTATTACGACTTGGCATAAATAGAAATATTTTCCAACAAAAGCTCACTTTCTACAGAACGTATTTCATTGGAATCACCCGAATGAAAACAATTAATATAGCGAAAGACAGTGTGTATTTTTTCACAACTCTTTTAATTTCAGTTAACATATTCATAGTTTATTGGCAGAATCGCATAAGCTTTTAGAGTTCATTAGAACTGGTCTTTACAAAATACAGGTACCGTTTTAAAATTTTACCAAACTTTAAATGGGAGTAAATTAGAATACTGTTCTGTTGTGTGGGACTCAGTACACATGACTGAAGGTGATAAATTGGACGTATTTAAAAATAAATTTCTATAATACCTGCCGAACAACAGACATAAATTTTCAATTTCTAAATTAAATTTCCAAACAAGAGAGAGTTTAGTTAAGGGAAGTAAGCCTACATATTGTAAAGACTGTCAAACGTTGTATTTTCACCAAAACATAGAACTCCTAGGTATTTTTCTGGATTCAGACATGAAATTCAACACTCACATTACTGAAACAACTAATTCTTTTAAGCTAATTTGTACAAAAGTTATAGGTTACGTATTTTCCCAGTATCCTCAAAATAATAAGTTATTTTTCAATGGTGAATAGTCAGATTTGTTATGGAGTTTCAGTTTACTATCTGTTGCCTGATTACGTTAAATCTCGGTTAAAAAGTGTATGGGATAGGATCATTAACATTTTATTTAGCAACATCCCACAAAATCTTTTGGGGATTTTATCGTTCGAATCACTTGCCAAATATATTGATTTGAATAGGCATTATAGTACAGTGCAATTAGCTCAAAAACAGGCCTTAGGTCAACATTCAAAAATATAAGAAATTTAACTGGAATATGTGCAGGCCACCTCCCTTGCTTTGGAAACAAAAGTCCCAAAAAATTCCTTGGCGGGTTTTCCGCCATCTTGAAAAAAAACCTCCGTCATATTAGATTTTTGTAAGCTTCTAGTAAAACTACATTAACGACAAAACCAAATGACCCAGCGTATTGAAATTGATTTCATCTTGTTCAAAAATAACTTTTCTACAATAAAAGTATAGTTTTTATGGTAATTTATTAGTATAAGGCATAGTTTAGACGCGATAAAGTGGAAAAAAGATATAGTTTTTTTCCGAAAAATCAAGTTCACTCTTATAAACTTGCTCCATTTTCAAATGTATAACACTTATAAATACTCAACTTCACCGATTAAAACTATTGCAATAAAATTCTGAACAAAATTTACTACTGTTCAGTATTAAATTGGTTCTCTAAAGCAACTCCAGAGACAAAAGAAAAATGAAGTTTAAACGCAAGCAGCCGGTGTTGCGTCGGTTATTGGATTTGTGTAAGCTTCTAGTAAAACTACAATAAAGCCAAAACTAAATGACCCAGAGTATTGAATTTAATTTCATCCTGTTCAAAAATACATTTCCTACATTTCCGTGCCGGCGGCCGTGCCTGTTGACACTGGTATCCAGTTAAACCACGTGGACAATTTTGTATAATAGTGTTTTTTATGTTTAAATGTAAATGTGTAAATGTACAGTAGTGTTTTTTAAAGTACAAACTGACGTGGCCCACAGCCGAAATTATCAAGATGGTTAACCTTATGTAAAGGATTTTATTCAAGGTGCTGAAGATGGCCGAGTGCCGAAACATGTTCACCAGTAAAAAGTAAAAAATATCAAGAGATTGCAACGACGTAAGTAAATAAAATAATTTTGTAATGTTCTGACATTGTTTCAAGCAAATAAACGATCAGCTGACATTCGGCCCTAGGGCCCCAAACGTTTTCGGTCCTGTGGCGGCAAACAGTGTGTTTCGGTCCGCGTTTGACATTTGTAAAACAGGTTATTTCTTCGTAGTGTGGTGAAAAATGGTTATCGAGCAGTAGTACGTTTTGTTGAGAATATAATTGCGAATTGCGATTTATAAACAGTAAAGGTTATTTAGCTTTAATTTTTAGTGGTTTAAATTAGAGGGAAATTTACGACAGGGTACTTGATTTGTCCTATCAAGTAATATGTTTGTCACTAAAAAAACATGTATACCAAGCCTTATACCATCAGATGACCATAAAAAACTTAATTTTTCTCGTGTTAAATTTATTTCGTTATAAATTTAAATCGTAGTGAATACTCTCGGTCTACCCCTTCTCCTTAATTGCAGATTTACTAGGAATTTACAAGAGTCCAATATGGCAGAGGTGTTTTTTGATTGGCGGAAACCCCGTCATGGGATTTATTTTAAGACATGGAAAGTGTCCTGCGCAAGTCCCAAAAATTTTTTCACTGTTATTTTGAAGGGTAAGATACGTTTAGCCTGAGAGCTATCATTACTGTACAATAAATGAAGAATTAACTTTTTATCACCTCCGATAAATGTTCAATTTCTTTATCATATCAGCTACACCTAACGGCAACTGTTATATTATATGAATTCTGTAGAGAATTTCTTTCACAACTTTAATTGAAATTATATCTTCGTCTAGTAAATGTAAGAAAAATGTTATCGTAATTAATTTTAAAAAGTGACAAAAAATTAAAAAAAATATTTTAATGTAATATACAGCATTATGATCCTGGAATAACGTGTAAATTATTAAATTAAAAAATACAAAATTTATTTTCGAATAAAGTGGCACCATTCCCAGGTCTGTAAGTTAAAGAGTACGTTTAGAATTGTCCAAAATATAAATGAACTATATGAATTCAAAATGGATGTCTCTTTCTCAAAATGGCGGAAAACCCGTCACAAGATTTTTTGGGTCTTTTGGTTTTGAAGCTTAAGAAGTGTCCCCTACATGTTCCTAACATTTTTCAATGCTATTTTGAAGGGTAAGGCTAGGTTAGCCTTGGAGCTAATATTGCTGTACAATGAATGAAAAATGCACTTTCGTTCTCTTACAATCAATGTTAAATTTCTTCATGACTGTTTCACCTAACAACAATTGTTATATATAAATTTTATAGAGAATTTTTCTTGCTACAGTATTAATTCAAATAATATTTTCCTACAGTAAATTTAGAAAAAAAGTATCGTGATTTATTTTAAAATGCGACAAAAAAAATCTATAAAAACTGATTTCGATGTGATATTTCTAAAAGTATTAATATCGCGCAATAAATTGTACTTAATTGTATTAAAAATGTACATAAATTTATTTAGAATAAAATAACACCATTCCTACGTCTGTAAGTTGAAAAATACATTTAGCATTGTCCAAAATATAATTGTACTACACAAATTCAAAATGGTAGACTTTTTCTCAAAATGGCGGAAAACCCGTCACGGGATTTTTTGGGACTTTTGGTTTTGAGCTTGAGGAGTGTCCCCTACATGTTCCAAGTGGTTTTCTCCTGTGTTTTGAAAGTTGACGAAAAAGTCTAATTGCACTGTACTATTAAGGTCATCGCACACGCACACTACAGCCAGACGCGCCGCGCCGCGCCGAATTGAACTTACTTACTTTGATGAAAAATTTCGAATTGTATATGATTTTGCATACAATTTGAGGCCGAGGTAGTTCAGAGTCTAAAGACATTATAATAATTATGAAAAGTTAATAGTAAAACACAGAATCCCACCAATATTAAATGTTTTGCTTTCTAAGCTGAACTGTTTGTCAAGTTCAAATGAGGTTAAAGTTAAATTAAAGGCCTATTTCATAAACAATACCTAATAAATGAGACATAGTATGATATATAATAGCAATATTTAAACAACACTTGAATAATACTTGTAGCCCATGTTAGTTGGTTAGTATCTGAATTATTGTTAGTAGTAGTAAGCTATATGGGAAAATTAGATACTCATCGACACAAACACATGGTTAGTTTAATAAAAGTAAGAGAGGATTTTAAAAAAGTAAATAACTTATTACTTAAAATTGGTAATTTAAATTGAATATATTGGGAATAATAGATATTCAGTATAATTTTTCAGATGATTCGAGACTGAAAATTAGAAGAGTTTTAAGGACCTCCTAAACCTCCTAAAAATTGTTTTAATAAGAAAAACCATGGGCGTAACTCTCCATCTTGTTCTTCCTTGAACTCCTTCTCAGTCTGTAAAAGGAAATACAAATGTCATTAGTTACCGCTTTAAAGACTCAAAATCACTTTGCTGCTACTTTGATTTCTCTAAAATGAGAGCTTATTATTATGAGGTAGTTAATTATTTTTTTATAGTAACATTAGCACTATTCAACCTTTATTGTATGAAATTAACTATAGTCTACGACAAGATATCGCCGGACCACTGTGGGGGGGTGGGTCTGTTAAGCCGTCTATTGTCCACCCCCGGCGACTCGACCCTCGTTAGTGCCGCTCGGCCGCACTCAGTGGGGAACCCAATACCATGAATCAATTTTTAAATGAATAAAAATATTAGAAAATAATTGTTTTATTGAGATTCACCTTGAAATTCCAATAAATTTGATCTAAAATTTGACGTAAATCGGCCAGTTTTGACCCATTATTTAATTACCAATGTACTTTACGCAGATATTGGATTATGATTATTTATTTGTCTTCACTAGTAATAATTATCATCATATAAGTGGTAATAGGAAATTATTAAACCATGGTTTATCCGGTTTTTGAAATTTTATTGAGACTTAATTGCACATTCTTCCCAAAGATGGTATAATACAAACATACAAATGAATTGCACATATATTGATAACTGACATTAAATAACTGATTTATAATACCTATCATTAATATTTACAGTAAATATACATATTTACAGTTTCAGGCATTACAGGTATAAAATATCTTCAAAACCATTAATATCCTGTAATGCTAATTATCATAAAAAATTAACATTAAAAAACTCAACAAAAAAAGATCGATTAATTGCAGTTTTATCACAAGACAATTTGTTTAACAATAATGTTATAACGATGGTATGCTTTAGAATATTAAGAAAATCAAACACAATAGAGAAAATTATTAAAAAAGAAAATCGAAAAGAGAAATGGACAACAGACTGGAATGGAAAAAACTGGATTGAGTAAACACAGAGTTAACACAATATTTCTAAAAAAATTGCTTGATTTCAAGCAACAAGTATACTAGTACAATTTAAAATAAAAGTTAATTTTAGATAGGAGAATTTTTAGAGAGAATATTGATAGGTAACCAAATCTACGCATTATTGTGTCTAAAATCATATAGACATTATATTATTTTTTGACTTAATGGACATCCTACTTGGGCTGACTGAATCTTTTTCACTTAGGTTGTAAGCTTATATGACAAACAAAATTCTAAGATAAATAACAGAAATGAATGAAATGAATAAAAGGAAAATAAATGAGTGCTAAACACCACTTAACAATTGTTTGTAAGCTCACCAGGTCTGTGAACTGGTTGACACCCTCGGTGAAGGTGGTTTTGCCTTCTTCGTTTTTTTTGTTGTGTTCCCGAATTTTTTTTAGGTTTTCCATAAAGACCGACTTCCTGTATTCTTCTTCTTTATCATCCTTGTAGTCTTTATTGAATTTAACCTGTAATTTAAACATTGAATAAAATGAAAGCGTTATTTGTAATTGTTTAAACTGTTTATGTTAAATAGACTATCAGCTGAAATATTTCTTTTCTAGAATCTTTAATGTTTTTGTTCTTGGAAAAACCCTTATAGTTCGATAACAGTTAGCTAGATTTGGATTTTCTGTTTTGAAAAGAGGAATAATTTCTTGCTCTCTTCGAGATTTGGACAGAAAAACCACTTAGTATTCATCAGATGGGGAAGAGGCTATAGATTGATTAAAGCATTCTTTTATTAGCAAAGAATATAAGCCGTCACAAACATTTAGATATGTACAACCTTTACTCTTATTTAAGTTTTCATTTAGATTTGTATTCCAACTGTAAACACACGGATATGAAATGAATTAAAATTATATGAACTTATATTTATTAGTCTTGCACCAGTATTTAGTTAAAAAAAGTGATCTAGAATTGTTTTCAATCCATTACTTTTATGTTAGCTTCAAAATGAAATAAATTACTAACATAGCAATAAAAAAACTATAATGTATAAATTTAACGTATTATCGTCCCTAGCTGGTATTGCTGAGGCTTTCATTCTTCCAAAGTCTAATGATCGAATGTGATATGACATTTAAAACAAATACCATACCATTAAACAATGTAGCAATACCTTAAAATCTTCCCATTCAGCTTCATCCTCCGGGGGGTAGGCCTTGTTTTCGGAAAGAGCCATTGTGAATAGAACACAAAACAGCAACAACTTCATGTCGGGCTAAAACACAGACAAACTTACTACATAACAAGATTGAGACTGAGGTGGGAGAGAGCCTAGTTGCTAGAGCACACTGTAGCAACAATGTTATGTCCGACTGAAACACATGTACATGTCCAACATAGGAGACCATATCGGACAATATGTCGTCATGTCGGACATGTCCGACTTCATATCGGACTGAAACATAAACACATGCAAAACGAGGGAGAGGGCCATAGTGGCCAAAGCATAATGCAGCAACATATTCATGACGGACTGAAACACATGCACACGTGCAACATAGGAGACAGAGGTGGGCGAGAGCCAAAGTTGTTATAGCACACTGTAGCAACAACTTCATGTCTGACTGAAATACGAATAAATGTACAACATTCTAGCGAAAGAAAAAATGAAATAATAAAACTTTAACTAACTATGCTGAGAAAGAAACTGCGAGCCGAGCTGTAACTTACGATACCACAAAGAAAAGAAGAGAGCATCCGGTGGGACGTGACGGACACTGCCGTGCAAAAAAGGAACCTCACTAATATCCTAAATACAATATCAAAAATCCCTATCTGAAGACTTCACTTTCACAATTGTTGTTTCCTTCACTTGTTATGTTTAAATTATTTTCTCGAGGCGTTGAGTTGTCGAATACTGCTTTGATTATTAACAAACAAACAACCGTACAAACAAAATTTTAAATGCATTTGTTCTTAGGATTTTAAACCATCCATTCCATTAGTTAAACTTTAAAAAAAGTATTTTACAATAGAGTTTGTTTGAATATACATACCTTAATGTATGATGAGATGCTTCCGAAGATTTACGTAGACATTCGTCTGAACTCTGCTGTTTATATACCATCTTGAATCATTAAATAAATAAAAAATTCTAGTAAGAACAATATAAGAAATTAACATTTGTTAATATACTAAATATTTTATAATTGTGTTGACTAAGTTTTACTAGTTTAAGCTGTACTTTCGAAAGTAATTAAAGATCAATTACAGTTACGGTTTGTTTGTATCGTGACCTATGCACATTATTTAGAGACAGAACAATCAGATTATCTATGTAATGACTAAGAACACAATTGGTAATAATATTGAGCCATTTGGTACCACATGAGCGGAAAACTTCGTAGGTTTAATTTAATATACAAACACAATAGATATCGGGCTTAAGAAAAGGAAGTTTCACGATGCTACTTGATAGTTAAAACAAGTAGATTGAGTTAATTAGGCGAATAAAAATAATGCTTTTACTTAGTTTAATAAACAAACACCACTTATATTACATCTGATTTAAAACAATACTTTTATTTTGATTTACTAAAAAATGCCACTTCTTAGACATCTGATTTACCTGATCTGTACATTAAATTCTATTAAATGGTTACTTTAATATAATTTATAATTTGTTATTCTTTAGTGGCCTTAAAAACTTTCGGGTTGCGGCATTGAATTCGGCGTAAAAAGCTAGTTTGAAATGATGGGTCACAATACCATCTTATTATTTGAAATAACTTACCTCATTTCAAAATGGCGGATCCAAGATGGCGGCCAAAAGATTTACATTGGTGAAAGTTAAGTGGAAATAACTCAATAATGATTGATGGTGGTTATTCATCACCATCTAGCATTATTGTGTGGTTACGGGCCTATTTTATCAATTTGTAATGTTTAAATTGGTTGAAAATAAATAAATTAAAAGTACTCATATCTTGGGAAAAAATCTATGTATTAAAAAACGAATTGCGGCATTGTAATCAGTGAAAAAATCTAGCTTGAAATGATGGGTCACAAAACCACTTTTACATTTGAAAAAAATGTTTTGGATCCAATATGGCGGATCCAAAATGGTGGCCGAAAATGAGTACCCACTCAAAACGAGGTACTTACCACCGAATAATGTTTGGGCGGGGTCTGGGATAGTTATTTTTAGAAGTGTAAAAAACGTAAGGGGGGGGACAATTAAAACTCACACTGTATATTAGACACTACTTCTTCTCAGTATTGTTCTTATCATATTGTATATTATATAAGATTGCAAGATTGTATAAGAATGGTAGAACATTTTTAACTTTTAACATAACATAACATAGCTACGCCTTGAATAATAATAGACAAGGTGATACATACGTTTTTCTGTCCTGATCGTAGGTGTGAGTACAAATTGCCTCGGTAATTAGTTCAATTAGCATTCTGCTATTACATTCCTCTTAAGAGGTTGAACGTCGCCAATACTTTGGGCGACTTTTTTATTAGAAAATGTCTCTTTGTGTCGCCTTGAGCTACTTTTTTGACTTCGCGAAAATAATTGTTGAATGAAAAATTGGTTTTAATGTGATCTAGAAACGATGCATAGTTTTAAACATATTTTTTATGTTCAACACAGTAGTTAAAATTTTAATTAAATGTGTCGAACACAAAAAAGATTACATAGTTTTATTATTATTTTCAAAAAAATAAAAGTATTAATTTAATTAGTAATTAAAGTTTACTTTAACACAAGACATACGTAATTTGCCTTAAAAATCAGTAGGTTATGAATAATAAAATACAAATTATGATGATATCAATCTATAAATACTGTTCTGATTATTTAAAAAGAGGAAAACAGACTGCAATGTGAAAGTGGCCAGACGGTACGTGTTTCTTATAGAAGATAACGTGGTCGGCAAACACTCGACTGCTAAACTGTCCAGTGTGACCAAACATTCCCTTATCTTTTTTGACCGTGGACATGTTGAGCAGTCAGGTTTAAATTATTAATGACTTCAAGTTCGTGTTAAAATATCGATCGTAACATTAAACCATTAAAAACGTTTAAGAAAGAGCTTTTATGGTAATAATAATTTTGATAATTTATCAGCTCTCATACCTACGGCCTTATTCTATTATTGATCTTTAGGGATAAGGCTAATCCACCATAGTATTCCACATTCAAATTTTAGGGGGTAACTAATTAATGTAAAGTTTAGTGTTCAACTTTATTGTTACTGTGTCCTTCCACTAGCTAGGATTTATGTCCAAAGTGAAGCTTGTGGTATCTAAACTGTATTATAGCTTACTATGTAAGTCATAGGGCATTTAAATAAACTTCTCTGAAAAATTATGAGTTTTTTATCTTTGAAGAGGCATTAAATAAATACTTGGCCAAGGACTGAGATAGCACGGTTATTGATCCCTCCAATCTTAAATATATTTACAAATAAACTCAATTTAAGGTTAAGATGAAATGCTGAAACATTGTGGAAGCAGACTAATGTATATGCACTAGAGGATAATCTCCCTTGACCTGTGATGTCTGGAAACTCAAACAAGTGAATTCCCCTACCTTAATCCTCCAGGGCACCGAACACGTTTCTATGCACATTTAGTATCAAGAGGCACCGGTTTTTATTTTTCCTGATCTCAGCCATTTCAAAGATTTTTCCTAATTTCTTTCTGAGTTATTTAGGAACATAATTTGAAGGGTAATACGAATCTATAAATATAAAAGAATAAAGGTGTCGTTGGTTCAGAAGTTTCTGTCCAACTATATAAGAAATTGGGCAATATTGGTTATTTAAGTGTTTTTAAAGCCCCTGATGAGTAGATGTACTTCTCGAAGGTCTCAGGTCCTTTCTTCGAACAAGAAACCCGTGTAGGAAGCTCTCAAAGTGCAGTTGAGGATTTATAACCTTGTTTTGATGCAGAATAGTGGTTGTTGAAATGATAATATGGAATTGTCGATAGAAAAGAATATATAATTACTATTTCTTCTTCATCATAAAACTTATTGAAGGAAAAAGTTGACGAAGCTTTATCTACTAAGTTCACATAAATAATTACTCTTAATTATTTTTGTAAACGTTAAATAGTGTGTACTAAACAAGAATGGTTTTCGGTCTTACATAAACTATCGTATTATAAAAGAAATTGCATAACAACATGATAATACATGACACAATTGAATCCAAACACAAAACACTACCTAGACATCCGAACTGTAAAACCCAACCTTTAGTTTGCAACCAGCCGATAGAGCAAGCAAGATTTTAAGAACGCCAGCGACTGTAGTAGGTGAGTAATGACGGAATTAGTGTCCGGTCAAAACCAGCTTACGTTTTGACTGTAGATAATAAAACTTTTACCAAGAAATATTCATATACCTCTGTAAATAAACATAAAGAGGAAGCTAATGTTTGATGTAAAATTAATTTTTTGTTTGCCTCTTGCAATGCTCGTAAAGTTGAAGCGGATGAAGAGAATGGAGATAGATTTGAATATATAAAAAATATGAAATTTTTTACGAGCTGAGTTATCACGAGCTAAAATCACCAACTGAGAGAAAACAAGGGTTGTCGGTGTATGTCAAGTTTGGGACAGGCTCGGAAGTTTTTTAAATCGACACTGGATCCTCGGTAAGTGATTGGTAAATCTAAGTTTATGCAGATTTTTTCAGAGAACCAACCTAAAACAAGCATATATAAATTTAAGAACTTACACCAAGGAACATGTAAGACTTTTGGGTATGGTTAAAGTTAAGGTAACCATTAACAACCAAACTAAATTTGTGAATCTTTATGTTGTTCATGGTGATTTTGAAAGCATGGTTGGCCTTGAATGGTTGTGGAATTTTAAACTTAATTGGCGGGAGATTTTTTCTCATCGCTCTTTGAACCATAGTTGTATATATGTCAGTGAGGTAAAGGGAGAACCAGAGAAGACGGGGAAGGTTAGAAGAACTTTTAAATGATCATAAAAATATTTTTGAATCAGGTATTGGGAAAATAAATGGCATTACAGTAAGGTTATCTTTTAAGGAAGGAACACTTCCAATATATAAACGGGCTCGTCCTGTAGCACTGCCTTTGTTATCAAAGGTTTCTAGTGAGATTAAGAGGTTGGATGATGAAGGCATCATCTCGAAGGTTAATTTTTCAAATTTTGCCACACCAGTTGTTCCAATCTTAAAAAATACGGTTCGTTAAGATTATGTGGGGATTTTAAAACAACTTTAAACAGGGTTTTAAATGTAGATGATTATCCGATTCCAAATATAGAATACTTGTTAACCAAAATGGGGGACAGTAAGTATTATTCAAAAATTGATATCACACAAGCATATAACCAGTTGGAAGTCTATTCTGATGATCGTCATCTTATCACGATAAACACTCATATGGGTCTGTATCAGTACAACCGTTTACCTTTCGGCTTTTAAAATGCCCCAGCGATCTGGCAGAGATCTATAGAGCAAATTTTGAATGGTATTTCGGGAGTGAGTATTTATTATGATGATATAGCCATCGGTTCAAAATCAGTAGGGGAAGATTTAGAAGTTTTGGAAAAGGTTTTTGAGGGTCTAACTTTTTAATGGTCTCTTAGCTCGAGTTCTTATTTGTGAGGGAGATTGGTTTGTTCCCCCTCTACACAACTTTGACAAATTTCAGAAAGTACAACTTTATTTGGCAAAATTACTCCATCTACCAAACCTTGCAACTTCTTCAATCCATTGTTACTAATGTAAACCTAACCGATTGTGCCACAGTTCCCCCATATTTTCAAATGAACTACCAGAAACATTACAAATTTCAAAACGCTTAATTACTAACTTATACAACTTGTTCACCATGCAAGCTACGGCAGCACGGCGAGGTCGATTACTACGTGACCCAGTTTCTTTCTGGACACGGGTACTTCCGAGCCTATCTGCACCGGATGGGCAAAGTCGCCAGCCCGGACTGTCTGTATTGCCCCGGCATCCCAGACACGTCCGAGCACACCTTTTTTCAGTGCGACCGTTGGCACGTCCGCCGAGCCTCGCTTTCATCTGAGATCGGCGTGGTCGTCAGCCCAAACAACATCGTCGGAGCTATGCTCCAGGGAGAGGGCAACTGGAACTGTGTCCAGCACTACGTCCAGGCCATTCTTCGGGCGAAAAAGGTCGACCTCGATCGGCCTTAATCCTCAGCATTTCCCCACGGAGGTTGCCCTAGCGGCGTAATATCAAAGGCCTAGCCCGAAGTAATGTGTGAAACAGTTCCAGGCTAGTGTCCTCGGTGCCGAGGGAGGTGGTTTAGTCGGTAGTTCACGGGACATCGAGCTCGTGGGAGTCCGACACTACTGAGGGGACAACGAGCCCCTCAGTGTGCGTAAACGCATTCCACCTCCTGCCCAAAAAAAAAAAACCATGCAAGCTACAGCAACGTCCTTACTATTCTTAGATATTATTGCTTTTCCACTTACAATGTAACTTTAAGGCCATTAGAATATAGCTTAGAAACTGACAAGAGATTCGTAGATAAACCAGGAACATAAAGAAAACATTGATTTTTAATTTAAATTTCTTTTTCCCCAACTAAAGTGTTACAACGTACTCCTCTGAATTGTTTAGACTCCAGATTCTCCCCATTTTTGGCTACTTTAATTTTAATTGCAGTATGCAACATCTGAATGTTAGTCAGTAAACTCAAGTCATTTACCATATTTTTTGTCGCCCCTGAATGTAAGCACCATTCAACAGACCTTTCAATCTGCTATTCCCCATAAAGGCTGTTTCCTCTTCTTCCGCTCTTTCCTGTTCTGTAGCGGCAATGTTCCCCTTAGAAGGCTTGAACTTCCCTTCCCGCTGTGGAACCTTTTGATTACATTCAGGACGCTTGTGTCCAACGACACCACAATTGTAACATTCAAAGTTAAAATGATTTTGGTTTTGAACTTTAGTTGAACCTTTAGCTTGGTAATAGCAAAGCCGCCTCTAACGAAGGCCGCGGCAATCGAAGTGGCAACGCCGCGCAGCCGCTGGGGCGGTTGACTACTACTCTACGCTTGTCCCGGGCGCCGTAATGCTGACAACCTCGAGGTTTTCAATTTGTTAAAGTGATTAAATACTTAATTAGTTATTTTATTGTGCACATTTCATTTGACTTTCTAAAGATGGAAGCGAGGGAATCAATATTAACGCATTTTATAATTCCTTTAAGCCATTAAGTACAGTGACCAAATAACATTTCATAATAAACAATTTTTGTTAATAAAATCAGTTAAACCAACTATATTATTAAATCTAAGTAGGAATGACAATATTCCCACAATTATTATGAAAGCTCATTTTCTCGTTTCTCACTTTTGTGTCAATTGTTTAATCAAATGTATGCCATTGTAAGGAAAATATTCGGAACAAAGTTCTTAACATTTACTTTACTTTTTTTTTAACATCAGAAGAAATCCTCAATAAGCTTAATTTCCGGAAAAAATTTTTGTCTGTACCATCAAAAAAATCTCATATTCATGCGAAACTAAAATCTGGACAATCCCAACAACATGTTTACACATTGAAAAAAAATCAGAAGGTACTGAAGGACTGTGCCTGTTAATTTCATAAATCATTGGGATTTTAATTTTTCTTAGTAAGTTTAAGCTTTCGTCGAATTTTTTTTTCGGCAATGCTTAAATGCAATATACCCACGAGCATAGATTAAACCTGATTCATCAAACTGGATTTCTCAACATACTCTTTTCTAGGATATCATAAAATTAATGTATCCTCAAGAATAACAAAACTTTGGTTTAAAATTCCCCCTGAAGAATGGCTATCTTTGCCATAATCAATAGAGGATACCATCACTTATAAAACCTAACTTCCCCGTTCCTAGTGGAATGGACCAAGCTCACTTTCTAAGCGTATTTTCTTCTCGGCTTCCATCACTTGTGTAGCTGAAATATTATAATTCCCCCCTGTTTACTGTCGGTATTGACCAAATCTGGATTCTAACTGATCCGTCTGAAATTTAACAGTTAATATATATGAAGGTTTGTTGTGGTTTCCAAACCTAAACTTGATTAATGCCTACAATTTTAATTAATTATAATCTCCCGTAAAACGTAAGTCAAGTACTGTAGTTTCATAGATTGAGTGATTGAGTGCACCGTATGTGCACCGTATGAGTGCAGCTATTTGTTAAGAATTTTCATTCTGGATTTGGTTTATATTTTGTTTTCCAAATTGATAGCCACATAAGGAAAACTTGCAAAAATGCTAACTTTTTATCCACTAAACTTGTGAAAGGGTTTGAAGGTGAATACGTTTAAAAAAATAAGTTAGAGACCGTTTATCATTAATAATTGAGCTTGACATTTAAAATTTGGAACAACACAAGTTTTCGGCATCGCCGTCTGTCATTGTAGTGGTCATAAACTAATTAAAAAACTAATTGTTCGCACAAAAAAGCGTATAAACAAGAGCAAGCTCGCTAATCCCCATGCAAATACAGTGGAGTGGCGGGAAATGCTAGGCACCCAGTGCGGCGTTGCCAGTTCTCCCTCGCCACGGCCTCCGTTAGAGGCGGCTATGGTAATAGCCGTTATTTGATCTACTTTCCTTAATAACAAACACTTCAGATGACTTAAGTTCTTTACTTTAACCCTGAACATTACATTCCCTTTTGGTTTATTCATCTAATAAACGGTTCTTAACAAATCCTACTATTAATTTTTCTTAAGATAAAGTTTCTAAAGCAGTAACTACTACATTATACTCACTTGGCATTGTTAACAGTAGATGACATACCACATCAGTTTCCTCTAGGGTTGCTCCAGTCAACCTTAATTCTCTTATAAGTTTGTCGAACTTCAGGAAATGGGATTCCATGCTTCCAGTAGACGAGTTAAACTTCATTGTTAGAAGTGCCTTCCTCAGTAGCAACTGATTTGCAATTCCCTTCCTTTCAAAAGTATCGTTCAGCGATTTCCATATATGGAATGACGTTTTCGCATCATTGACATATTCAAGATGTGAATCTGTAATTATTTGTATTACTTTGCTCTTAAATTTGTTGTCCTTCTTCGTCAGATCAGCTAGTTCCTTTTCTTTGGATTCTTTTTCTTTTTTCGGATCATTTTCTTCTGATTTTGTCTTGTTGTAGTATGGTTCTTCTATGTACTCTTCTAGACCATGTTCCTTTAGCAGTATTCTCATAAGGAATTTCCAGTTGCTAAAATTCGTCCCATCAAACAAAAGAAGTATTTTTTTTATTTATCCTCTTCAGCAATAATTCGAGTTACTTTCCTATAAATACTTCCAATACCTAAATTTGATTTATACTGGGCACGATAACCTTATGTTTGCAGTGGATTTGAAGCTAAGGGACTTTAGCAGACATATTCAATAATACTGTCATTTGGACAACATAATAATAGTCATTAATTTATTCAAATAAAAGTTTTAAACAATTCAGCAAAGAAAAAATAATTAATTCCTTTTATAGCAATAACAAAATTAGACAGCTGATATTACTTTTACATTAAAATCAGATTACAAAATAAACATTTTATGATAAGTTGTATAAGTTATATGTAATTCAACACTTACACAACACTTATGAATATACTCAACTTATCATTAAAAATGTCTAGATCGGATGCATAACAATTAAGTGATCTTAGTGATAGTTGGATCCATTTAACAAAGGAAAATTAAAATTGACAATGTTATACATCTAGGCAAGTAAAACAAATTAAATGATCTGACATTACGACTTGACATAAAGAGAAATATTTTCCAAGAACAACTCACGTTCTACAGAACTGTTAACAATTTTATATATCAAGGATACCAATGCTAGATTCCTCCTGAAAGATAATTTAGGGACAGAACAAATTTACCTAAGACTTGACGACGGAAAATCAAATGGACATGAATAAGAGAAGTTTTTAAGTACTGGTATCATAAACATTTATTTTGAAATACGTCCAATTTATCACCCTCAGTCATGGGCAATGAGTCGCACACAACAGAACAGTATTCTAATTTACTCCAAATTAAACTTTGGTTCAGTTTTAAAACGGTATCTGTGATTTGAAAAGACAAGGTATTTTCTCCTAAAGGACCCTAAAATCTTGTGAGACTCTGCCAATAAATTATGAAAATGTTTACAGAAACTAAGAGAGTTGTCAAAAACTGGACTCTGTATTTCACTTTGTTAATTGTTTTCAATGGAGTTTTCAAGGCGTTTTCTATAGCCTAGACATTGCACAGCATAACACATTGCACAGTATTTATGCGCATCTATATATACCGGGTGTCTCACCTAAAGTGAACCAATAGCTAACTTTTTTATTATAAATCTGACAAAGAACTTCTTATGGGGGACTTCCCTTTATTTTTAACGCTGCTTTTTTGAGTCACTTCGAAATTTAAAAATACGGCCGCCATTTTCCAATATGGCGGACAACTTTGATTTTTCTTATGGAATACCCTGTATTTTATGGCGTTTTTGGATTTTATATTTGATTTTAGTAACTTTTTATTCCTTTTCATTTTTTTCTGAACCCAATGGTTAAGGAGGTACAAGCAGTTGAAGTTTGATTTTTCCCCATTTAAAATGCATTGGGAAATTGTTGGTAGTCTGTGTATCGAAAAAGGTTGGGTTTATTAATACATGCCAAAGAGTAAAAGTGTCTGAAAATGTGAGTTTAGTTGAGATTTAATCATAAAATAATTTTCAGTTGAGATTCACTCATAGAAATGTATTATTTCGAATATGCTTTTATTGCATAATGAATATGCATGGGATGGCACAGCTAAATGGATACAATGCTTTTTAAATGGGAAAAATCAAACTTTAACTGCTCATATCTCCTGAACCAATGGGTTTATAAAAAAATGTGACTAGAGTAAAAAGTTCCTAAATTTAAGCGTTAAATTAAAAAACGCCACAAAAGACATGGTGTTTCATAAGAAAAATCAAAGTTGTCCGCCATATTGGAAAATGGCGGCCATATTTTAAAATTTCGAAGTCACTCCAAAAAGCAGCTTTAAAAATAAAGGGAAGTCCCCCATAAGAAGTTCTTTGTCAGATTTATAATAAAAAAAATAGCTATTGGTTCACTTTAGGTGAGACACCCGGTATATAAAAGCCAAAACCCATTGACTGACTGACTGACTGACTGAGTGACTGATCACAGTTTCTAAAAACCTATACGGCTTAGAGCCATGAAACTTGGCACAAATATTCCTTACAGGTTCTAGATGCGTACTAAGAAAGGATTTTGCAATATTTTGTCTCTAAAGGCCGAAATATGGTGTATTATAAAATTCAATATGGCGAACACTTTTAGCTTTCAAAGCTTAATTTCTCAAAAACCACAAGTCTTTGGGCGATGAAACTTGGCACAATTATTCTTCATAGGCTTTGGATGCGAGAAAAGAAAAGTTTTAAAAATATTCTTTCTCAGGCGGCTAAAAATTATTATTTGAAAAAATTAAAAATGGCGGCCATTTTAGTTTTCCCTAACTATGGATGGGAGTCCTGTAGAATATTTTCAGGGAACAGTAAAGGTACGAGAACTAACCTACTGAAAGAATAAAATTAAAAAATTTAATTTGAAACTTTTTGGGGAAATAGGTTTTTGGCCAAGATATTTACCCCCTACTGTTTATTGCAGTTTTCGGTTTATTTTCAAAAACGTGCTAAATTCAGATCGATGTCAAGTCGCAAATCCATCCTTAGTGTCTTCTTTGTTTTATATTCCGGGTTATCCTCATTCTCTGTATTGGGAAATTGGAGGGAGTTAATTTATACCATTTGCTAATCATGAGAGAAACATGTTTAGAGGAAGCGTTACACTTTCTCATTTTCATCTAGAGTGGAATTATCAGCTGCATCTTAAGGGTTTAATTGCACGCACATGACCCAAATAAATCAGTCCATTTGTTAATTATTCCTAAAAATTGCACAAGGCATAATATAATTAAATTAAATTGAGCTGTCCTTTCAGCGGGCGAAGCTGCGGGTATATCTGCTAGTCGAGATATAAGTTTTTGGTGAGCACCAAGAATGCAGCAAGAATGTTTGTTAACAGTTCTGTAGGAAGTGAGTTTTTGTTGGAAAATATTCTCTTTATGCCAAGTCTTATCGTCAGATAATTTAAGTTCATTTAGTTTATTTTATTTGCTTAAGTTACAACACTGTCCTATTTTAATTTTCCTTTGTTGAATGTTTATCGAAGTTTGTAGTATTTTGTGCGTCCAAAATTCTCTTTATTGGTGGATATATTTGTTAATCATCAGCAAACAAAATGCATTTACAGTCATAAAAGCAGCTAGGGAGATCAATGATGAAAATAAAAAATAAAAAAAGGAATGGTCCCAGATTTAAGCCCTGGTGAAAACCAGGGAACTGAAATTCACAAAGGCTACCCACTGTATCTTTATCATCTTCTTTTTTTCTAAACCCAGTTTCTGAAACTGAGGTTGGTGAGTTAATTAGGTCTCTGAAACCAAAAATCTCTTCAGGAAACGACCATATTTCTTCCAAACTTCTCAAGTCTTGTTTTTATCCTTTCCTTCGCCCACTCGTGCATTTGATCAACTTTTCTTTTGAGACGGGTCAGTTTCCCGATTTCTTCAAGTATTCTATTGTAAAGCCTTTACACAAAAAAGGAAACCGTGATGAACTCGACAATTTTAGACCCATTTCCATCACATCTACTTTTTCAAAGGTATTTGAAAAAGCGGTCTTAAGCAGATTATGGTCTTTTATCCGCCACAACAACATATTGTTTGAACATCAATTTGGATTCCTTAAGAATAAATCAACTGTAGATGCAATTTCAGCACTCACAAACAGCGTTGTCCAAGCTTTGGATAAGGGAGAGTCTGCAGTAGGTATTTTCTTTGACCTACGGAAAGCTTTTGATACGGTTTCACATGAAAAACTTCTTAATAAGCTTGAACTTATTGGCGTTAGAGGTGTTGCAAAGGATTGGTTTCGATCTTATTTGGTTGGACGTCGGCAATCAGTTGAAATCCCATATAAAGGAAGCAATACTTTCATGAAATGTTCTTCTGATGTTCAGGTGGTTAAGGCTGGCGTTCCGCAAGGATCAATTTTAGTGCCATTGTTATTTATCATCTTTATAAACGACATATCGAGCTCAGTGTCAAGTGCCGACTTGTATTTGTTTGCTGACGATACTTCACTGGTTGTCAGGGATAGATGCAGGGAGGCCTTGGAAGTAAACGCTTTCATCCAATCAAACAATGTTCATCAATGGTTCAGTGACAATAATCTGGATGTTAACACGGATAAAACTAATCTTATTAATTTTAAAATATCCAGTAGGGTAACAGATGAAGTCAGTCTGCTTATAGACGATGCGGTTGTTGACTCTGTTGAAAATGTAAAGTTTTTGGGTATTTCAATAGACAGCAATCTGAAGTATTACTCCCATGTAAATGATGTTACTAGGAAGATGGGCTCAGGCTTGTTTGTACTGCGGAGGCTGTCATCTTTTACTGGCCCTGATGTTTTACTTGCTGCATATTATGCCCTCATTTATCCACATCTGTCCTACGCTGTTCCTGTCTGGGGGTCTGAAAATACGCAAACAAAGCAGATATTTATTCTGCAAAAAAAGGCAATTAGAATCATAGCTCGCCTAAAACCCAGGGAATCTTGCAAATCTTTCTTTATTGCAGCAGGTCTTCTGACGTTTCCATCCATTTATATTTTTAACACTCTTAATTTTCTGAAGCAGAACCCCAAGCATTTTCAAGATCTGTTGCCTCGTTTACAGCATAAAACAAGGAGTAGAAACAAATTCAACATTCCCCACCACAACACCTCATTTTTCAAAAACCAGATGTTTTACAATGCTGTGGTATTTTTTAATGCCCTCCCTGACCACCTCAGGATTGAACCCAACCAAAATAAATTTAAGTTCCAACTTAAAAAATTTCTGGTATCGAAATGTTTTTATAGTATTGGGGATTTCTTGAATGACAATTAGAAGTAGTTTTATTTTTAATATATAACCCATTGTATTCTTATACTTGACTCATGCCAATGCTGTAAAATGTTATATATGGCAATAAAGAATTATTTGATTGATATTTGATTATTTGACTGAAATAAACGGAAGAATTTACATTCGATATGGAGCCACACTGAGGACGGTTATTGACCAATATACCAATAAGGCCACAGTTGCAATATGAGTTTAAACTCCAAAAAATGAACTGAGAAACCTAAGCTGAATAACTTATTTAATAGAAAAGCATGGTTTACTTTATCGAAAACCTTAGCAAAATCAGTGTAAATTACATCCAGCCAACCCCAAACATCAAGTTCAGATGATAAGTTCAGGAAAATTCCAACAGATTTGTGGAAAAGGAATGTTTAGGCAAAATCCATGTTGTTCAGGGCAAATTTATCTTTTAATCGCATTATAAATTTGTTTATATATGAGAGGTTTCATAGACTATAGTGAAGGAATTCAACAAAGATATCGGCCTATAATTCTCTATTTTGTTTTTCATTCCAGCCTAAAAAATTGGAGTAACCTTGGCTTCTTTCCACTTTTTAGGAAAGATACATAATGAAAGAGACAACACAGTGGTTTTGCCAAAACCTCATCGCTACCTTTGCTGGAATAGCGCTAGGACTGGAAGACTTTTTTGTAATAATTTATTTTATTGCATTAATAACATAAGGTGGTCTAAATTAAGAAAACTGCAAATTCTGTGAAGATGAGATGTTATCATTTAATTGATCATTTGAGGAACATTGATCATACACAGAATAAAAGTAACTTTCAAAAGCGTCAGGTAGTGTCTTATTATTGTTTAAATTGAAAATATTGGGAAAAATGGATATACAGGTAATTCGAGACTGAAAATTAGAGGAGGTCGAGGGACGGGTCCATGGAAATAAGAATTTATACAATTTTGGTCATGTCACTGTTGTTGGGGGTCCTTAAGAAGGTTAAGCATTTTGTTTGGCTGATGCTGCTTAAGAGGCAAAGGCTTGTTGTTTTGGCGATTTCGCTTAGGGGCTGTCACTAGCTATACATAATTATAAATAAAATACGAAGATTAGTAAACATGCATCTGCTTCTGCCTTAATGATAGTGTTCCGTCGACACGCCTAACCCACTCAGCAGCATTAAAAAAATCAACAAGCCTTACCTCCTCAATGGCATAGCCCAAGCAATATACTTAACCTCCTCCTAAACCCAATAATTTAAATAAGAGAAGCCTTGGGTGTAGATCTCCAGCCATTCCTTCCTTGAACTCCTTCTCAGTCTGGAAAATACAAAAATGACATTAGTTACCGCTTTAAATACCCAAAATCACTTTGCAGCTTATGAAGAAAAAAGAATGAAACTTTAATTTCTCTAAAATGAGAGCTCTTTATTAAGGGATAGTCAATTATTTTATAGTAACATTAGCACTTTTCAACCTTTATTGTGGGACATTAACTATACAATCTTTACCATCATTAGGGGGTTTGTTTTTAAAATAACCATACTTACAAGTTTGATTCAATTCAATTCAATTCAATTCAAAAATGCCTTATTCATATTTTGTACACTGTACAATGAATGGTGTCAATCTTTGAATAACTATATTCAATACACAAAGTAAAAAAATATAGTGCAATTGACATTGCAAATTACAAAAATATTTTTACAGTCATAGAGTATAAATTAAAATAAACATTTTTTCATCTCTGCTCCAGGAACTCAGAAAAAGAGTAAAGGGACAAGCTTATAATTTTTTTTTTTAATTTGGTCTTAAAACTGTTTATTTCCTGCTCAGACCTAATGGGTAATGGCAACATATTATAATATTTCGAGCCTGTATATTTAGGTTTCCTGCAAAAAATTCAAGTCTATGGGAGTCAGTAGAAATTTTATTTCTGTTTCTAGTGTTACAGCTATGGCTACTAACTGTAAGTCCACTAAACGAGTTTTCACAGAAATAATAGTCTCATATATGTACATCCCATATATGGTCATTATACCAAGATCAGAGAAAAGGTGTTTAACTGATTCGTTCCAGCCTAATTTCAAAATTATTCTAACTGATTGTTTTTGTATTCTTAGAATTAGGTTTAAATTTTGAATTGAGGTTGCCCCATATAATGATAACCCAAATGAAATATTCGAATGAATGCAGCCAAAATAAACTGTTCTCAGAGTTTCCTGTGAACAAATAAGAGAGAGGCGTTTCAATGCATATAAGCCTGAGTTTAATTTAGAAACTAAGAGACCGACGTGACTGTTCCAGGATAAATTGCTATCTATCGTTAATCCTAAAAATTTTAGTTCATGTTCTTCTTTTATTTCTGCATCATTTAAAAGTATGGCTGGTGTTAATTTATTTTTATTTTGTTGTGTTTTGAATTCAATATAACTTGTTTTGGTTGGATTTAGAGGTAAACTGTTACTTAAGAAAAATTCATTCAATACTGCTAGGTTGGAAAAAGAGCATAATTCTATCTCTTCTTTAGAATTACCACTGATTAGAAGGTTGATATCATCTGCATAGGGGCAAAGGTTGTGGTGGTAATTTAGGTCTGGTACATCTTTTAAGTAACACGTAAACAAGAAGGGGCCCAAAATAGATCCTTGCGGGACACCTCTAATTACTTCTTTTAGGGTAGATCTATAAGTCAACAATCTATTTTTGCTGTTTAAATTTAAAATTTCTATATACTGTTTTCTTTTACTTAAATATGTCCTTAACCAATTCAATTCATTTCCCTCAACTCCTAACGATAACAGTTTATTTAATAAGCCCTCATGGGAAACACTGTCAAAGGCCTTTGACAAATCCATGAAAATTCCTACAGCTTTTTTCCCACAGTCAATCGAATCAATTACCGATTCTATAAACTCTGTGGCCGCAGTTACTACTGACCGTCCTTTACGGTAAGCATGTTGGTCAACATCAAATAATTTATTGATAAAATAATGGATTAGGATTTACAAATTAGTAAACGAATAAAAGTATTGTTTTAGAGGGAAAGCTTTAGAGGTAACCAAATCTACGTACAATGTTGTCTAAAATTAAATGAACATTTTATTATTTTTTGACTTAATGGTCTTCCTACTTGGGCTGACTGAATATTTTTCACTTAGGTTGTAAGGTTATATATCAAACATAATTATAAGATAAACAACATGAATGAATAAAATGCATACAATTAAAATAAATTAGTGCTGAACACCACTTAACAATCTTTTGTAAGCTCACCAGGTCAGTGAACTGGTTGACACCCTCGGTGAAGGTGGTTTTGCCTTCTTCGTATTCTTTGTTGTGTTCCCGAATTTGTTTTAGGTTTTCCATAAAGACCGACTTCCTGTGTTCTTCTTCTTTATCATCTTTGTAGTCTTTGTTGAATTTTACCTGTAATTTAAACATCGTATCAAATGAAAGTGTGATTTGTAATTGTTAAAACTGTTTTTGTTGAATAGACTTCCAGCTAAATTTTAATTTTTTCTAAAAAAATCTTATTATATTATTATTATTATTTTATTATTCTTTTGGTATTGGAAAACCTATATAGTTCGATATTAGTATGCTTGATTTAGATTTTGTGTTTTGTAAAGAGGAATAATTCCTTGCACTTTTCAAGTTTGGAGAGAAAAAACACTTAGATTTCATTTAGATTTGTATTCGAAATGTAAACTCATGGATATGGAAAATTACTAAAACAATTTGTAACTTATAATGATACATAATTTATTAACAGAGTACCCTTTTTTTAGTTTAAAAAAAATTTTGTAAAAAATGTTTATAAATTTGTAGCTTATATTTTGCACTCTTATGCCAGAATTTAGCTACAACAAGTGATCTAGAGTTTTTATTAATCATTTACTTTGTGTGAGCTATAATATTTCATAAATACAGTAAAATCAATAACTAACAGAGCAATAAAAAAATTACAATGTATAAATTTAACGTGCTACCGTCCCTAGATGGTATTGCCTTGGCTTCCATTCTTCCAAAGGATAATGCTCGAATGTGGTATGACATTTATAAGAAATACCATAGCATAAACGATGTAGCAGTACCTTAAAATCGTTCCATTCAGCTTCGTCCTCTGGGGGGTAGGCCTTGTTTTCGGAGAGAGCCACAGTGAATAGAACACAAAGCAGCAACAATTTCATGTCGTACTGAAACATATGCAGATGCACAATATAACAAACTGTAATTTTAGAGGAACTGTGGCCAAAACACACATCACCAGCAACTTCGTGTCAGACTAAAACACAAACACATTTACTACGAAATGAGAGTGAGACTAAGGTGGCAGAGAGCCAAGCTGCTAGAGCACAAAGCAACAACTTCATATCGGACTGAAACACATACACATGTAAAACGTGGGAGAGGGTCATAGTGGCCAGAGCACAAAGCAGCAACAACTTTATGTCGGACTGAAACACATGCACTTGTAAAACGTGGGAGAGGGTCATAGTGGCCAGAGGACAAAGCAACAACAACTTCATATCGGACTGAAACACATGCACTTGTAATACGTGGGAGAGGGTCATAGTGGCCAGAGCACAAAGCAGCAACAACTTTATGTCGGACTGAAACACATGCACTTGTAAAACGTGGGAGAGGGTCATAGTGGCCAGAGGACAAAGCAACAACAACTTCATATCGAACTGAAACACATACACTTGTAAAACGTGGGAGAGGGTCATAGTGGCCAGAGCACAAAGCAGCAACAACTTCATATCGGACTGAAACACATACACCTGTAAAACGTGGGAGAGGGTCATAGTGGCCAGAGCACAAAGCAGCAACAACTTCATATCGGACTGAAACACATACACCTGTAAAACGTGGGATAGGGTCATAGTGGCCAGAGGACAAAGCAACAACAACTTCATATCGGACTGAAACACATACACATGTAAAACGTGGGAGAGGGTCATAGTGGCCAGAGGACAAAGCAGCAACAACTTCATATCGGACTGAAACACATACACCTGTAAAACGTGGGAGAGGGTCATAGTGGCCAGAGCACAAAGCAACAACAACTTCATGTCGGTCTGAAACACATACACTTGTAAAACGTGGGAGAGGGTCATAGTGGCCAGAGCACAAAGCAGCAAAAACGTCATATCGGACTGAAACACATGTGAAACCTAAGTTGTCCAACACCCTAGTTAGAGAAAAAAAAAGATATAATAAATCTTGAACTAACTATGCTGAGAAACAAACTGTGAACCGAGCTGTAACTTACGATACCACAAAATAATGGAAAAAGCATCTTGTGGGACGTGACGGACACTGCCGTGAAAAAAAGGAGTCTTGCTCAGAAGCTCCTACTAAAATATATCAAAACTCGCCATCCGGAGACCTCATTTTTACAATGGTTGTTTCCTTAAACATATCTGTGAAAATTATTTTTTCTTGGTGTCGAATTAGGGACTGCTTTGATTATTAACAAGAGAAGATTATAAACTAAATTTTAAATGCAATAGTTCTTAGGATTTTAAACTATCTACTCCATTAGTTTAACTTAAAAAAAGTATTTTAAAATAAAGTTTGTTTGAATGTACATACCTTAATGTATGATGAGATGCTTCCGAAGATTTACGTAGACATTTGCCTGAACTCTGCTGTTTATATACCATCTTGAAATATTAAAAAAATAAAAATTTCTAGGAAGAACATGATCAGTAATTAAAATTCGTTATAATATTAAATATTTAATAATTGTGTTGATTAAGTTTTAACTAGTTTAAATTGTAATATTAAAAGTAATTAAAGAGCAATTACAGTTACGATTTGAATGTACCGTGACCTATGCACATTATTTAGAAGCATTATAATCAGACTATCTATGTAATGACTAAGAACACAATTGGTAATAATATTGAGCCATTTGGTACCATTTGAGCGAAAACCTCCGTAGGTTTAATTTAATATACAAACACAATAGATATCGGGCTTAAGAAAAGTAAGTTTCAAGGTAAAAAAAAAACAAATAAAACAAGTAGGTTGAATTAATTAGTTGAATAAAAACAATACTTTTACTTAGTTTAATAAACTAACATAACTTCTGAGACATCTGATTTACCTGGCCTGTACAGTATATTCTATGCAATTTTTACTTTAATCACTTAATCACTTTAATAAGACAGGTACCTCATTGAAGACGTTACCCTGAATATGAGTGAAGGATGAGTGTGATGATCGTGATGATTGTGGCGCGATCTTGTAGCCTTGTTACTGACTAAGGTTGGCATGTTCGTTAGACAGGATTGTTAATTAATAGCCCAACAACCAATGGCAGCTGGCTCCAGAAACAACCCTTCAAAAAGCTACTGACTTTTCTCGGGATCGATCCGGCTACCTACAAGTTTGTAGGCGGGCACTATAACCAGTACACCAACCAGCCAGTTGATTTAAAATTGATTTAATGGAATTTAAAAGTTGTTCTTCCTTAGTAGCCTTAAAAACTTTCTTATCATGAATCGGACGCCTGTTGGAGACGTATTTACGTTTCATGTAATTAGCAAAGCTCCAATTATAGACGTCAAAGCTGGCTATTAAACTCATGATTATTACCTATGAATTAAAATTATTGTACTTTTGTAAAAAAAAACTTTTTGTAGAGTACGACTTATTCAATAATAATTCAATAGTTTTGACAGATCAATAAAGTTGCATATAATTTAAAAGCATCAAGGAATCAATGGTGAAGGAAACTGTTCTTGTATCTGCTAACTTTTTTCATGGTGAGCCCAGACTACCTTGACGGCATTGATTTTTCATACAACACGTCAGCTGAAAATGGCTGTCTACAATTGGGTGGCAGTGGCTACAGAATTAACGCAGTATGGAAGTCGCCAATATTCTCAAAATTCTGTTATCTTCGACTTGAATACTGCACGATGCGGCTTGAGACGTTGATGGAAGTATCCATGACATACTTCCACCATTCTTAAGACCTCCGTCCAGCACTACAGAAAGCAACAAAATTGGAGTGCATTATATACTGTTCAATATGAAGGGTATTTTCCTGGTTAGGTAATGCCATGGAGCAATAAAGCACTATTTATCTGCATGGTCAGTTGCAACCACGTTGGCAACCACGCGCACTGGATACTTAGTACTATTCTAACATTTTCTCAGTAATATTCTTATCATATTGTATATGATATAAGATTGCAAGATTGTATAAGAATCGTAGAATATTTTTAGCTTTGAACTGTAAATTTTCTTTACAAAAATTGATGTTAAGAACATAACTACGCCTTGAGTAATAATAGACATGGTAAAAGTTGTTTGGTCCTGATCGTAGGTGGGAGTACGAAGTACCTAAGCAATTAGTTCAATCAATAGTCTGATATTACATTCCTCTTAAGAGGTTGAACGTCACCCATACTTGGACAACGTTTTTATTATAAAATATCTCTCGATGAGTAAAAACGTTTTATAGCTTTGAGCTACTTTGTTTACTTCATGAAAATAATTATTAAATGAAATAACAGTTTTCAAACCAACATTGTAAGATTTTATCTAAAGTGTCAAACTAAAAAAAAGTTAAATGGTATCTTCGTAATGTTAAGAAATCCTACCTTCTTCTAATTTGCTCCCTTCTTTCAACTATATATCCCTTTTGCTTATAGCTGTTAGAGAAAAAAATGCTGCAAACTCACTACACAACTGCAATAAAAAGTTGATTTCTGCTCATTTGTACAGGGTTGCGAATCACGAATCATTCATACAATGCCTCATGCTGACATCATCGTGTGACCCCATGCAATATTCAAAACTCACTCAACATTTTTATATTTCATTACAATATTTTCATTACTATGATTGAATTAAAATATAAATAAAATTTAAAATAACGTTTGTTGCAGGATAAACTCATCATTTGATTTATGCATTATGTTATCTCTCATAGTATTACTTTTAGTTGTTGCTAGGCGGTGATTCTAGAAATTTAGGATGTTCATTAGCAATAAAACTCATGCCGCTGTTTTTTTTATCACAGTTTTCAATTCAAATTAGAAAGTTAATATAAGGAAGCATACTTGCATTATGCCTATGATGTGTAAAATAATTTAAGTACATTCTTAGGAATTTTTTGACATTAAAATATAGGAGATCCATTCTGAAATCAATGGTTTTTCAAATAATTGCATTTAAAGTTGCGCATTTCTGAGCTTACAGATTCGAAATTGAATGTAATTACTCCCTTAGAAACGCACTTGAATTTACGATAAAATGCTGTTGTTTTCTAAACAATAGAGGTAATTTTGACCCGTTCCAAAATTTTTACATGCAATCCAATTTATGCGTGTAATGTAAGTGACATTTCACTTACATTACATTTTTTTCATAATTATGATTGTTGTTAACCCTTTCGGTCCCAGCACTTCAAAAATCAAACAAAAAATCTTTCCTTTTGTATTTTGTTTAATTTTTGTCTAGGAAGGCCAAAAATAATTTGTAATAATTTTTATTATTATTTATTTAAAAAATTTTAATGAAATTGTTTTTGGTCAAAAATAAAAAATAAAGATCATATAAGACTTGAAAAATTTGTTTTATTGGCAATAAAAACGTCTAATAACCTTAAAGATATATTTTGGAGCCTATTTGGTACAATATTTCCTATGGTTATCATAAAAAAGGCCTTATCTTTCGACAAGCCCACACTTTGCGCACTAAAAATCAGATTTACCCTAAGCACAAAATATAATAGGAAAAAAGAAAATATTGTTTACCTTCTAAACATATAAGAAAAATAAACAAAAGCTTTGGTACCCCTTTGGTAGATTATTTATATAAAAAACATAAACTGTCCATGAAAATGGACAAATTGACTCGGATGATTTTTTTACCCCAAATTTAGCAATTAATTAAAAATAAAACAAATTTTTTTTTTTAATTTTGCCTTCGACTAGGGCCTAAAATAAATAAAAACAACAATATAATAGAAAAATTATGGTGTAATATTACTTATATACTGTAAATATATTTTACAGTAAAGGAACACCCACTCACTGTTCAGTACAATTTGTCCATGAACTTGGACAATGATTTTTTAGGTTTGATGGGCATCAAGAACCTGTTGAGTCACATCGTCCACGTTCTGGGACACATAAGTTTAAGTATTTGTGGCATCAAAAATAATGAATGTCATGCCATAACTAATGCATATGAAGTTAATTTGATCCTTTTAGATTACTATTGTAAAATTTTTATAACGTTAACTTATGTAGGGTGTTGCCAAATAAGTAATAAAAAAGTGCTTGCAAGCTCTGTTGTACTGATGGTCAGACATGCTCTCACAAACAACATATGATATCAGGATAGCCAACCTAAAATCTGATGAAAAGCGAAAATTCCCTTCTTAAAGAGTCCATGAACCAGAACAAATGGACTGGAACGATGTAAACTGATAGAAAGTATTTTAAATAATTGTTTAAAATGTGTGTACATGATCATGGACGCTGGGACCGAAAGGGTTAAAGAGCAACAGGAAGTTAAATATTAACATGACTGTTGTTGGTATTTTATTTTGAATATTAAACTACTTAAAAATACAGCAGATCTCAACACTGATATCTGTATTAATTAAACACTAAGAGTTGTTTGCATCTAATGTCGATAAAATGTTTTAGTCATATAATTTGCTTACATTTAATTGCCGATCAAATTAATTGTTCCACATATTACCTTGTAAATAATTATAGAGCCAAATCAAGTCATTGATGAAGCTCCCAAGCCTAACCTAATATTAAACCACGCATGTAATTTTCTCGCGTAAATTCTTCACTGCTTGATTTCGGCCTCTTTCTCATATTTAGTTCAGGATCAACTTCACAAAAAAATAATAAACTAAAGCTTTTGGTTTTTAAAGTTTTTTTTTTTAAATTATTTAGTTAATAGAGTTGGTAAATGTATCAGAATAAACGTTTAGCACTAGAATAAAGAAAGTCATCACTAAACGCTATTCTCAAAATACTTTCAGTTTCAAAAAGTCTCCCAAATTGAACTAGGCCTACCACACTATTAATATTACTGTCATTGAGACATAATTTAAATATTAACTAATGCTACAAATGAAAATCTAATGGTATAAATAAACCCTAAGAAAAGTTAAGGCTAAAAATTAAATGGCCACTTAAAAACCATAAAATTATATTTTGATTATGTACTTTAACAAAATCATAGTCGTATATGACCAACGAAGGCAATTACCTCTTTTATAATATCCAAGCGTTGAGATACTGAGGATGACCTAGCGCCGAAACGCGTCTACCAACACGTTCTAAGGATTGAAGACGTAAGTAAAATTATAGTTTCATAATACCTCTTAATACTTTACTCTTAAGGGACATATATATTACTAGGAGTGTGTGTTGTATTTGTTTTTATTCAAAACATTATAGAAAGTATGGAATAATGTTTACACAAATTGGAAATTTAAATTGAATATCTTGGGAAAAGTTGAATCACAGTATCTATACAGATAATACAAGACTGAAAATTAGAGGAATTCCAAGAACGGGTCCATGGAGATATGAATTAGTTTGGCTATATCAATGTTGTTGGGGGTCCTTGAGTAGGTTAAGCCTTTTGTTTAGCTGATGCCGCTTAAGAGGTAAGGCTTGTTGTTTTGGTGATTTCGCTAACGGGATGTCACTAGTTATACATAATTATAAATACAATGAGAAGCTTAGTAAGCATGTATCTGCATCTGTCTTAATGTTAGTGGTCCGTCGATACGCCTCACCCCTCAGCAGCATTACAAAAACCAACAAGCCTCACCGCCTCAATGGCATAACCCAAGCAATATGCTTAACCTCCTCAAAGGCATAACCCAAAGAAGTAGCTTAACCTTCTCAACCAAATAAATCAAAGAAGTTACTCATCAACGCCCTTGGGCGTAACTCTCCAGCCATTTCTTCCTTGAACTCCTCCTCAGTCTGGAAAAGGTAATACAAATGACATTAGTTACCGCTTTAAAGATTCAAAATCACTTTGCAGCTTATCTACAGCTTAACTACACAATATTTACCATCATTAGCGGGTTTGGTTTTAAAATAACAATAGTTTCAAGTTTGAATAGGATTTTCAAATTGGTAAATGAATAAAAGTATCGTTTTAAGGGAAAGCTTGATAGGTTACCAAATCTACGTATAATGGTGTCTGAAATTATACGAACATTACATTATTTCTGGACTATGCAGCTACTACCAGGCATTGCCTGGTCACCCCACTTAGGCTGTCTGAATCTTTTTCACTTAAGTTGTAAGCTTATATCTCGAACAAAATTCTAAGATAAATGACATGATTAATGAAATGATTAAATAGTAAGACTAAATTACTTACATCAACCGTATGTAATAATTAAATGATTACCGTCTGTAACTGAAATGATTAAGTTAATTAAATGAGTGCTGAACACCACTTTGTTTTTAAGCTCACCAGGTCAGAGAACTGGTCGACTCCCTCGAAGTAGGTGGTTTTGCCTTCTTCGTATTCCTTGTTGTGTTTCCGGATTTTATTTAGATTTTCCATAGATACCGACTTCCTGTATTCTTCTTCTTTATCATCTTTGTAGGTTTTGTTCAATTTAACCTGTAATATAAGCATTGTATCTAATGAAAGTGTCATTTGTAATTGTGTAAAAACACATATCTTTCATTTTCTTGACTGTTTATAATTTTAATTTAATTTCTAACATATGATTTATTTTGTCATTTGTTTTTAAAAAAGATAAATAAAAACATTATACAGTCCACTAATATCGAAAAACATGTCTTATTATTTTTTACTCTTAATTTGCATTTTAATTTCATTCACATTAAAAACTAAACAGTAATTATAAGATTGTTGATGTTGAATTGACTATCAGTTAACCTATTATTTTAAAAAAATGCTCTTGAATTATATAAATATTGATGGTAATATCATTGAGCACAATAGTGAAAAGATTGATTTTTATGTTTTAATTATTGGAAAACCTCTAAAGTTCGATATTAGTTTGCTAGATTTGCATTTTCTGCTTTATAAAGAGGAATGATTCCTTGAACTCTTCAAGTTTGGAGAGAAAACCCACTTAGTATTGTTAAATTCATCAGATGTGGAAGAGGCTTTAAATTGTTTACAGCATTATTTTATTAGCCAAGAATTTATAGCCGTCACAAATATTCAGTTATATACAACTATCACTCTCATGTAAGTTATCATTCAGGTTTGTATTCCAACTGCGCACACATAGATTAAAACAATATGTAAATAAAATTTTGTACTCTAATGCCAGTATTTATTAGCTATAAACGTGATCTAGAGTTTTTATCAATCCATTACTTGATGTGGGTGGGCTTCAATATTTAGTAAATAAGGTAAAATCATTTTCTAACTTAGAAATAAATTAAACTGCAATGAATAAATTTAACGTTACCGTCCCTCGCTGGTATTGCTGTGGCTTCCATTCTTCCAAAGTCTAATGTTCGAAAATTATACGACATTTAGAAGAAATATCATATCATAAACGATGTAGCAGTACCTTAAAATCGTTCCATTCAGCTTCGTCCTCTGGGGGGTAGGCCTTGTTTTCGGAGAGAGCCACAGTGAATAGGACACAAAGCAGCATCAACTTCATGTCGGACTGAAAGACTATCATATGCACAATATGACAAACTGTAGTGTGAGAGGCACAGAGGCCAAAACACATATATCATCAACAACTTCATATCAGTCTAATACACAAACACATATAATACATAATGAGACTGAGACTGAGGTTTGAGAGAGACAAGTTACAAGAGCACACTGTAGCAGCAACTTTATGTCGGACTGAAACATATACACAAACATAACGTAGCGACCTGTATCGGGAGAGAGCCACAGTTTCCGAGGCACATTGTAGCAACGACTACATGTCAGACTGAAACATATACAAAACCATAACATAACGACTTGTATCGGGAGAGAACCACAGTTCCCTGTAGTAACAACAGGTTTGTTACTGTAGTAACAACTTTATGTCGGACTGAAGTACGAATAAATGTTCAACACAACAAACTGTAGTCAGTGAAAAAAAGCAAAAATAAAATTGGAAAACATTTAACACGTAAACTTAAACTAACTATTCTGAGAAATAAACTGCGTGACGAGTTACAACTTACGATACCATAAAGTAAGGAATAAAGAGCATCTTATGGGACGTGACGGACATTGTTGTTGAAAAAGAGGAACCTCATTCAGAAGCCCCTAATATAAACATCAAAATTCGCTATCCGAAGACCTTACTTTCACAACTGTGGTTTTCTTAAACATGAGTGTAAAATTCGTTTTCAAGGTGTCGAAGTAAGGACTGCTTTGATTATTAAGAAACAAAAAACTGAATAAACTAAATTTTAAAGGAAACTTTTATTGGGATTTTAAACCATCTACTCCGTTAGTTCAATCTAAAAAAAGTCTTTTGCAATAAAGTTTGTTTCAATATACATACCTTGGTGTATTATGAGACGCTTCCGAAGATTTACTTAGACATTCACCTGAACTCTCGTGTTTATATACCATCTTGAAACATTAAATAAATAAAAAATGTCTAGTTAGAACAATACAAGTAGTTAAAATTTGGTTTATGTATTAAGTATATTATAATTGTGCTTACTAAGTTTTAAAGAGGTTAAAAAGTAATTAATATAATTTCCAAAGTAATTAAAGAGCAACTAACATTACAGTTTGAACAAACCGTGACCCATCCACATAATGTAGGGACAGAATAATCAGACTATATCTATGTAAAGACCAAGAACACAATTGGTAATAATAATGATCCATTTGGTACCACTCGAGCGGAAAACCCCGTACGTTGTAATCAATATATGAACACAATAAATTTAGGGCATAATTAAAAATAAATTTATGTATTAAAAATTATGAATTATCTTTTTGAAATCTAAAATCCATATACATTTTATTATTATAATATTTATAACCCAAATTCTATGAATGCTATTATTTTAAGATGGAAAGGGTATTCGAATAGAACATGCATCCTGTAAACGGCATTGAGCGCGTGGAAACGTAAGCGATGTTAATAACATCCAAGCATTGTCTTAGTAAAACCTAAAACATTCTCAAGGGACTCCCTCATGCAGGTGATGACCAACTCCTAAAACAGTATTATGTGGATAGCTCTTTGACGCACGTATCTATTATCTGCTTATTTGTTGGTGATAACATCGTTATCATTCATGAAGGAACGACATTCATTGATAACGAGCCAGGAAAGCTGGCTGGCATCGGGTCTCTTGGATAACTATACGGAAAGTTTTTTGCACTAAAACAAAGTGCTATAAGCCACACATTCAAGGAACAATGCTGAGGCCTACGTCACATTGGTAGGGTAACTCGGCCGAGTTGAATCGGCAGAGTTGCTATAAGATCAGCTGATTCCTATAGTTTAGAATTGTCAACTCGGCTCGCCCATTTGAAAAAGGCCGGTTCACATTGGTCGAGTTGACAGTCGAGTTTAACTCGCCTATCTAACTCGCCCTCCTACTCGACCAATGTGACGTGGCCCTGATTGCCAGCAGCCTCGCACGGGGATCGTGGCCTGATGATGCCGCTGAAGGACTGTCAGTCAGTCAGTCGAAGAGTACATGGCAACTGTAGTTGGTGGAGTTAGAGTAGTCTCGGGAGTGCGAGTGCGTTGTCGGCGCCGCTTCGGCCCTAGCAGCTGATCGAATCACTCTTTGTTCCCCAAAAATAGGCCTTGAGTTAACTGTAAATGCTTGTTATTTTATATTTAAACTGAACATCTGTTGATGTGCATTGATGAAGTTAGGTTTTGTAACCACGAGTATTATCTGAGCGCACAACTGGCGAATGATATTAAACTATCTTGGTCCATGCGGAAAATCATAAGTCCTTAAGACGTAATAATACATGTAAGATGCTTGACTAGATGTAGATGTTTTAAATTTACGCATTGTTCTCCGGTTTTGTGTGTGTGTGTGTGTGTGTGTGTGTGTGTGTGTGTGTGTGTGTGTGTGTGTGTGTGTGTGTGTGTGTTTACACGCGCGCACCCGCTTGTACGTGTCCGTAGGCACGATAACTCTAGTTAAAAAGTCCTATCTCTTTACTTTCTCCCCCCTAAACATATATCGTGAAAGTATTGTTTGTATTTGTTTTCCGTTAAGCACAGTACACTGTCTAAGTTTTATTCTTATGGAAAATATTCAAAAGCCGATAACTCCGTTGATTGCTAACCGTTTTGGATAAAGTTTATTAAATATTTGTGGGATGGTTGTAAATTTATTTTATTTTATTGTAGGTTTTCTTGCTATAAGGGAGAAAGTATGTGTCGGTTTGCTGATACCATTTCTTTAATATTTGGAACGAGCATACAAAGCGTCTTTGATTACTTAAAGTTCAATAGCCAGCAAGATCGGTTCACTCTAAGAATTTTTCAAAACATTTTTTATTACTTTTATGAAAGTCTGTTTGGTTATAATTGAGTTTAGCTTGAAAAAAAATTGCGTTTTGAATAATCTTTTTACATAAATTATTTACTAAAATATTGGATGTGCTAAATGCAAAAGTAGTACAATGTCTTTCAAATCTCCCTCAAGGGAGACGAATCACCCAGTCTGGGATAAATCCCCAAAATTTCAATTAAATTTTCCAAAAATATTTCTATTAAATTTTTCAAAAAATTATAACTCTTTAAATTATAAAACTAACCATATTAAATGTGGTTTGTTAATGTTATTATTTTATGAGTTGTTATTTTTATGTATTTCAGTTCTTTGATTACATTTTACCTGGTATTTATGCACTATAACAACATGCAATAAAAATTATTAGATTGTCAACGAACTTTGTAACCCATTTACAACCTGCGCTATAATTATATAACAAAATACCCCCGTTGCAGCAGACCTGCATACTCGGCGAATTTCTCATGCTTAAACAAATTTTTTAGTCGGAAGCTCAAATCAAGTAAAATCGACTTAAATACTTAAATAAGCATACAACAATTTTCTCCACAAGGAAAACACAGGAAATGAGTATATACAGGTTTGCTACCATGGAAATGCAGAATTTAGAGATTTTTTGCAATAATTCAGTAGATGTGAACTACATTAAGCGATACATGTACCAAGTTTTATTAGGATATGTTGAGAAATAAGCGAGATATAGGGATTTTCATTATTTCCCTTAAGGTTAACATTCGGACAACGTACTGTGTTAACTACTAGCGATATCTCCGAAACTAATGCATACAGGGTGTCCAGCGAGTACTGTGCCAAACTTTACTAGGTTACTCAGCAGGTCAAAACAAACAAAAAATGTCATATGAACATATGGTCTATCTCGCTTCGTTTTCCGTCCGTCCGCCTGTACGTGATTTTTACGTAACTGATTATAACTAACTTTTGAACGACTTGACATACTGATATGAAACTTGGTAAATGTATGAAGACTAACAGGACCTATCTTTGTATGGAGTATCAAGTTTCTGCCTTTTACCATTTCAAAATGGAGCTGTTTTTCATTTTCAAAGCTAAATATCTTAAAAACGGTAAATTTTAGAAAAATTATACAAAAGACAAAAAGGTTGCGAAATTTAATTAAATTAACGCTGGTATTAAGATTGTGATGATCGGACAGTTAATAATGGAGAAATTTTAATTTTTACAATTTAAATAGGCAAATTTTAGACAGTATGTCCTAAGGAGCCATGTTTTCATGCATAAAAGTTTTAATCTCTCCGTTATTTGTAGTCCGATCATCATTATCTTAATATCAGGGTTAATTGAATTAAATTTCGCAACTTTTTTGTATCTTGTATAATCTTTCTAAAATTTACCGATTTTAAGATATTTAGCGTTGAAAATAAAAAACAGCCGCCATTTTGAAATGCTACAAAGCAGAAACTTGATACTCCATAGAAAGATAGGTCTTGTTAGTCATCATACATTTACCAAGTTTGATATTGGTACGTCAAGTCGTTCAAAAGTTATAGTCAGTTGTGTAAAAATCACGTACAGGCGGACAGACGGAAAACGAAGCGAGATAGACCATATGTTAATATAACATTTTTTGTTTGTTTTGGCCTGCTGAGTAACCTGGTAAAGTTTGGCACAGTACTCGCTGGACACCCTGTATAGAGCAACAATTCAAAATACCTAATTATTAGTTTTTTTAAGCTGAATTCAATGGTTGAAACCAGAGTTTCATATTTATTTTCTATGTAAAAATCCCAAAAACCCATTTTTGGAGGGGTTTACCCCCCTTACCCCCCCTTCCAATGGTCCCATTTCGAACTAGTCGTAATAATTATTGTGTCACCTTTTAATTCTAGACGTCAAAATGTTCAATGGAAATGCACTTGTTTGCATACGTACCATGTTTTTTTCATGGTATATATATATTTAAAAAAAAAATATATATAATTTATTGTTCACTTCTAGGGCTACTATTGTAGTTAAAGAAAGAAAGAAATTCCATATATATATATATTAAAAACCTTTTTAACTCATCACCCTTAGTGTTATTTTTATTTTTAAACCCCAACATGTTTTGGACCTTTAGGCCATTTTAAAGGGTAAAATTAAATTATATTTAACCTCACTATAAACATTTTTTTATGAAAATTGATTGAAATGTAAATAAGTGAAATAGCAGCTGTAAATATTATATGTTTTTTTCCTTTTTTGTCGTTAATGTCTTTGATACAGTATTTATTTTTAACTTTTAATATTTTTTTCAAATATAGGATTGTATTTATTTACTTGCATGGTATTCAGTATGTTTACTGGATCTTTTTTATATTTTTAATATATATAATAATCTTCTTTGGCGTCAAGTTGTGTTTCTACCGTAATCCAAAATTTTTAAATCGGACCCAATATTTTAAAAATTATGTTTGTCTCTCAGCGTATGCTCGGCTACATTACTTTCCATAACTCACAGTGAATCAGCGAAAGAGTCAGTGGCAAATTCGCTTTTCGATAGGGCTAAATCTGTTTGGTTTGAAAAAGAAACTTTGGGTGCGGATCTAAACAAAGTAACCCAAGAGCTGAAGCAAAATGGTTACCTACAGAAAATGATCAGTAAGTGTAAAAAGGATAGGCAAACAAAATCAAATACAGTTTAAATCTTTGAAACCCCGAAAGCTTTCATAATTATATCATACGTCCCAAAACTATCAGAAAAAATAAGAAAGATTGCCTGGAAATAATATCGAATTAAAAATTCCTTCAAATCATCAAACACGTTAAGACAACAGCTTACTGAAGTAAAACCAAAATATTCTGAGCAAGTCTAAAAACATTGAGTCTATAGTATAAAATGTGAATGTGAAGGTGAATACATAGGAGAAGAAACGGCAGTTCGCATTAGGAAACACAAAAGAAACACCAAAAACGGCGGAACAACCATTTCTGAATTAACAAAACACATAAGGGAGATTTTGATTAGGATTTTTGCGGACATTTGCCATCACTGATTAGTAAAAAACAAGTTTTTTACTAATCAGTGATGGCAAATGTCCGCAAAAATCCTAATCAAAATATAAAATCACCATCACCAACAATGAATTTCAAACAAAGAACATAAGGGAGAAATAACATAAATGCAACTTTGAAGAGGCAAAAGTGTTACACCATGAATCTCATTACTGAAAACTACAAACAACACGCTGAGTGTTGGTTAGTCACTCGGGCCGTATCCGCGACTGCTAGAGGCAACCTTTAAAACAGCGCAGTTTATTAACAAGTTGTGGTGTGGCGAAACGTCGGATTTAAGAGCGAACTGTCCGGTCAACGAATGCGTTTTGTGTATGTTTCGTATATGTTAACTGTCTGTGATAAAAACTGACAAGACCAGCAGGCCGCTCTCCAATCAACTTAGAAAGCCCAACAGCAATAATAAAAAAAATTAAATTCCCTCACCAAAAATTTTCCTACTTTACAGTATTGACAAAAAATTTAAAACAAAAGTTTTCCCAGCATATGTTGAATAAGCTGAATAAGTTAACATATAAAAATTAAATTTAAAACCTTTAGAAACTGGGTGATTACGAAGTATTGCAGCGATGGGCACATTTTTAATTGAGTCAGTCAATGTATCAGTATTCCATGAAACACTTTACAAGATAATAATGGATAATTAAAACACTAAACAATCATTTGCAAGGGAAGCAATTTTATTACAATATGTTATCTTATAACTTTTTGCTGTGATAAAATCTGTAAACAAATGATAATGTGGAAGTAAGTAAGTTAGAATTCAAATTAAAGCGTGTAATTTCACTCGATCACACCGTATAAAAACGTATAATTCGTAAAGATAAACAGATGCAGGTAGTTGGTTGTTGGTTCAAATCATTAATCAAGGAAATTTTTCGAAAAAGCTTCTAAAGATTTTAGAAGTTTTATTTTTCGAATAGTTTGTTGGGGCATAAATACGAAATTTTCTTGGTTTCTGTCTAGTCTTCTCCTCCGTTCAGCAAATACTTCAGCTCTTCGCTTGTCTGAAAATTGACAAAAAAATAAATGACATTATTTCGTTCTTAGGGACTCACAATAATTTAAAGTTTAAGGAAGAGAATAATACTTTTCGCACGATTATCGCAGTTGGATGATCAAACTTCTTTAAAGTATCGATAACTTACTCTGAGTTACCTAATTACCTTATAGAACCAATAGTAATTTGTGACCTTTCATGAAGGAAACGCAATACACAATATTTGCTACAATTAACGGTTTCGAGATTTTGAAATTGGAAATATTTTTAAGTTTAATCAAGTTTGACAATCGGTACAGAAATTTTAGTATTTATTCATGGAGAATGTTTGAAAGTTAAGCAAAAACTACGTAGAGTATATACAACAATTTATCCTTCACTGACTGATTATGTTACTTCATTACGGATAGCCTCACTCATGAAGTACCGTATAAAATCACGCTTTCAATACCGCTCAATTATTAGTAAATTGATAAATCACTCATAACTATTGATAAATTAAATTTCAAGTTACTGTCAGTAATCCTTAAGACGATCCTAATTGTTACGAATACAGCTGTATTGTGTCCAAATTTTCTTATTTTTGTGTCTTGGCCAAAATATTTTTCCATTTCGTTTTCGTGTACGTGTACATATTTAAGTGTTTGGGCAATTTTACTTCGGTGGAGACCTTGGAAATGGATATTTGACAACTCCAGCTGACGTTTGACCTGAAGAAGTGTTAATTAAACACTAAACAGCTGTAGTCGTAACACCACAATTAGGAACCTTTGACAGTATCATATAATCAAAAACTTAATTTTGTTATCATATTTCTTATAATTTTCATATTGCATAATTTTTCTCAACCGGGCTATAAGCTCATTTGTCATTTGAAGTCAAAACAATTTTACGGAGAAATAAAATTAATACTAGGCTGCACTTCACTCAACAATTGTTTGTGAGCTCACCCGGTCAGAGAACTGGTTGACACCCTCGGTGAAGGTGGTTTTGCCTTCTTCGTATTCCTTGTTGTGTTCCTGAATTTGTTTTAGGTTCTTCATGAATATCTCCTTCCTGAATTCTTCTTCTTTTGCATCCTTATAATGTCTGTTGAATGCAATCTGGAACACAAACATAGTATTGAATCAAGGTATGTTTTTAAAATGTTATTGTTGTTTATGTTGAATAACCTAAGTGATAAAATTCAATTTCTATCTAGAAATGACTCTAATCGTGTTAATAGTGCTTTTCAAAATGTCTTAATGGTCAAAGAATCAAAATAGGCTGGTCGTTGTTTCCTAGATTTGGATCATGATCCTCTTAGCTTTGTTAAATTTATCATATGAGGTAGGGGGCCTATAAATTGCTTCCAACATCCATCATCGTGAAAAGGAGAGCTACCAGGTGGCGATGGTAGCGGTCCTCTTCGGGGAGTATTTGGGGGTCTCGCGTAAGTCCTCTGCCCGGAGGAGCCTAGAGGAGCCGGTTGGGAACGTAGATCTTTTCTTAGATGGAATTGCTCCAGCTTTCATTCCCTAGAAGTTTACCAATCGAATATGACATGACATTATATTCCATACCATTAAAAAATACAGTACCTTGAAATTTTCCCATTCGGCTTCGTCCTTCAGGGGGTACTGTTTGGATAGAACCACGGTGGCCAGAGAACAAAGCAGCAACCACTTCATGTCGGGTCGAAATGCGTCCTACCAAGAAGAATATTATATAAGCTTTTTTATTCCAGCAGGGATTTTGACCAGCTGTTAATCACTGATTCTAGATTTTTGTAAAAATAAACATACGAAGCTTTATAATTTTTTTATTAATATTACTATTGTAACCTCGGCCCTTCCGTGACTCGCTAGTGTGAGGTGTCCTACACTGTGTTCCTACATAAATACACTGTGGCTCTGCAGACAAATGAGTGTTTGACAGTGTTACCCACAACGCTGTTGAAATGAGTACATGTTTGCTCTAGTAGCGAACAAACAACTGTAAAAATGCTTTTAATCAAATAAATTAAAACATAAAAAATGTAAATAAATTAAAAAAGTAAAATGTTTGAATTTTTGTTTTTAATTTCAACTACCTAAATTACGGTTACATAAAAAATAAACGGGATTCAATAAGGTTTCATTTAAAAGTGCATACCTTACAGTACTTAGGAAAGGTCCCAAAGAATTACTTCACCAGTTACCTGAAGTTTGCTTTTTATATACATTTGATTTAATTAATTAAAATAGTGTGTCGTTTGAGCGATAACGGCAATTAATATTTTGTACCTATAATCTATTTACGATAGTTTTAAATTAAGTTTTAATTAGTTATTCATTTGAAAGAGTTAGAAAGAGTTGATTAGTTATTCTGCTGAAAGAGAAATTAGGAATGTAAGAACCATGACCCATGCTTATTACGAATTAATAAAGCAATCAAGCTTTAAATAAAATACATAATCCAAATTGGCCAATAATTGAAATTGGTGTGTATATATAACTTAAACATAAGTTATGTATACATATTTTGACGTGATTTACACATAAGTTAAATGTGTTTGGATTTAAACTTTTGATAGTGTTATTAATCATCATGTTGGTAATGTTATTAGTAAAATACTTAAAAAACCTAATGGTACAATAAAAACTAACTTTTTCTGGGGAAAAATTAGCCCTACCTTGAAACTTGGTTAATAGGTCATCTTTAGGCTCTAGTTGAAGAATCCGATGAGTCCATAAAAATTCAGGGGGTGGAAGGCCCCTTTTTCGAGGGGGGAAAGGGGAAAAGGCTGTATTCTTTTGTAAATGCAATAACTCCGGTGAAAAAGGTTTGATCCATATAAAATTTTGTGTGGGCTTTTAAAACTGGATATTTTAACACTACATAAAAAAATAAATTCGATCATGTCATCCTAAGGGGTCCAAAGGGGGGATTTAATACCTCAAAAATGGGTTTTTTATTTTTTGGTATCCTAAAATTGAAATTATGAAAATTTTGTTTTGAATTCAGCTCAAAAAATTAAACAATTTAGTATTTTTAATTATTACTCTATGACCATTGGTTACTGAGATATTGAAATTGGTAAACAAAGTACCTTGCCCAACATAACCTCAAATATACAGAAACTTATAAATCTCGCGTATTTTTTATCATTTATCAACGATATTTCGTATTTGGCTTCCAATAGTTGAGTTTTGCTGGATTATTGCTCATTAGTCCCACTTTTCTTCATCCTCTTGTCAGCAAACCTACATGCTCATTTCATATGTTATTTAAATGGGAAAAAATTAAGATATTATTAAATCTTTAAACAACCGTAATTGTTTAACGGATGGTACTTTTTGCATGCGGTTTGCGACATTCTTCTTTGCTTAAAAAGCTCTTTAAAATGATATAAAAAATGATAAAAATTAAAATGATAAAAATTGTTTGTATTCAAAGAAATTGGTATTTATTTGAATCTTTGAACAGCTGCCATTTTGTACTGGGTCAACCTTTTTGAGTGCGGTTTGCGGCGTTGTATTCTACAAAAATAGACCTTTAATTTGATGTGCATATCAACCTATGCTTACATTTAAGATTTTCTCCTGACTCCTGGCGGGCCGTCCCCCTGAGGAGGTAGCGGATCACTGGATATATGTTAAGATAGATTTATATGCCTTATAACTTGATTCCAAGTTTTGTAGGTCTACGTTTATTATTTTTCAAAATATTAAGCCGTACCCAGACTTTTCAATCACCCTGTATTTGTATTCAATGGTACAATGCCATAAGATATTCAATTATTCTGGTTAAAAACCAAAGTCATTTGTAGCATGAATTGACTCACTCCTTGGACAATTAACTGAATTTATTTGAAAACCATTACACAACAACCACGTGCTCTTTTGTGATTTTTTATGTTTTCCAAGGCCGACGTGTTGAAATCAAAGTCAACCTTTTGTTAAGATATTTATCAGGAAACATTACTTAGCATCATATATTTAATTTCGTAAGATGATTCTTTGCGTCAAATTGTGGGCGTCTGGCAAGTCGTAGAAAGATGGGAGAGGGCTCAAATTAAAGATCTCTATTCCGTGATGGCGGCAAAAATAATAAAATTGCTTGAAATTTGCCAGAAAAAGAGAAATTACGTAAAATATCTGCCATTTAAAAAGCATTGGGATCTAAAAACATCTGATTTGTTTGCATAAAACATGTCATACTGTTACTTGACTGAAAACCATGTGGTATAGGCTAGATATCAGTATAAGGTAGATTCAGTTTGCTATGAAGGTATTTTGTACTAAATAAGGATTGTTTGAATTTTCCCTCCTTAGGGGCTTTTAGCCCCTTCAAGCCACTAGTAGGTGTTAAAAGTAGAATAAAAAACATAGCTAAAACTGAATTGCAATTTACCTTAGTCCTTCGAAAGAAATAAATGTCAGTAAAACCAAATTGTGAGATAATTGTAAAGCATCTGTCATACTAGTCCCAGGCTATTTTGTTAAAAATAACCAAAAAAATTAGAAAAAATTTATCCGGACAAATACATAGAAAAATAATAAATTTGTTTAATATATTATGCTTGCCAGGAAAAAAGAATATAAATCTCTCTTATAAATAGTTGCCTTTAGGGTATTCGAATTGAACAAACGAATATCATATTGTTTTATAGATCAATGTTTTCACTCGTACTGATTTTAAGATATAGTTATCAACATGTAAACATGTTAAGACATGTAAACTCTAAGCATGGTCGTAAATTTACAATTTAACTGTTTTTATTCGAAACGAGCAAACAGAATATTTTTCTGACAAATTCTTTACACGTTTTATCAATTGAAATTGATTAATGCACTTCAGCAATCACATGTTCACCATATATGCATGACACATACCACAGCCATGCATGGCACATGCATAGTGTTTGTGTTCATGTTTGTTTGTTAATGCAGCTTTAAAAATGTAATTATTTTTGAATGTGTGTATATCTATTTTTTGCTTCAAGTTTATACTGAAAGAAACTACCTTGATGATGGTTTTTTCATGGTAACGAGTTGATAAGTACTCCTCATGAAAAGCTTAATCAGAATAAAGACGACATGTCTTTTGGGTCTTATTGTTTTGACTCACGCTGTAATTGCAGTGACATTCAAACCAATACTAAAACAATATCAAACTGTAAAGCAAACATGAATGCAATTCCTGGTACGAATCGTATTTACTTTGTTATGATAATGGATTTCGATTTAACATATAGATAATGTGCTACTAAATCGACTATGAATCGATTGATCGTGAAATATTTATTTCAAACATATAACAAATTTCTTACAATATAAAGCCACTCAAAGACGCCAATTTCTAACTTGAAAGAGACAACTACTGTCAGTACCCCTTCTACTTACATCTAAAAAAGTTTTATATGATAAAAATTAGAATGTTTTTCAATCATCTTCACATAGTTATAACACAAGATTTGGAAATAACCAATAACCCATAGACAACTCACGGAAACCAACTTGGAATACATGGGACAAAAGTTTTATAATGACTTACCTAAAGACATCAATAAAATTGAAAATTTCCAAAGGATCGAGCCAAGTCCCAAGAATTATTTAATAGACAAATATTTTTACGACCTGCCAACCTAGTAGTAATAGCACAAGAATCAAACTGTAGTGGAAAAGGCGACTCGCCACATGTTCCACAAGAGTCAATGTGGTTCAAGAGGAGGTAGAGGTAAAGGTTACGGTAAAATAATTATGCCGTATTTATTGTATGTGTGACGTAAAACTATTAGTAATGAAATAATTGTTTGGCAGAGTAAATTATCTAAGAGTAATAATTATTTATACTGAATTATGTTTTGTGTGTTAAATAGTTTCCTCACAATCGATAAGTACCCGCTAAACGAAAACTACAAACATTATTTCTGACATCGTTGCTATTAAAAAAAATGGCTTTAAGCTATCCATGTATTCTTTTATAGAATAATCTATATAATTAATACGCCAACACGAAATTTGCCTTATGAACTCCTCCGTTATTTCTTAACCGATTTTGATCATTGACGGCTCATTGGAAAGAGCGTGTCGCGTAGATTTGCAAACTGGCCTTACATTTTTGAAAAAGTCCCTTGGGCTCTGCTCCATTGGCTTTTAAAGTTCCCATGTTATCCTTATGAAGAACATAATTGTTTACATTTTGATCAGCTGAATAATTTAAATGCTGTTATTTTTTAATTTGTGTAAACATAACCCTCAAGACGGATCGTGTTAGCATGATTGTGTTTTAAATTTGTCGCCATTTGAATTATCACTCTGCTAGAGTAGCGCACGATTCCGTGCGCTCGGATCCACTAGTTATAATTATTATGACGATGATGATCAAATGTTAGGAAAATATAACTTTACATTGGGAGAGGGAAGCGGAGGTAAACATTCAACTTTGCTCATACAAGAGCACAAGTTAAATTGTTTTAATGTTTATATACAAACGTTAGTGGGAGACAAACAATATTCCAAACTTAGCTTGAAAGTTTGAAATCCCTAAGATCAAATACTTTACTTACTTTACTTTGGGAGAAGGAAACATTAGGTAAACTTACAACTTTGTGCGTACACGAGCATATGTTAAATTGTTCACAATATGTACAAACGTGGGAAGGATCCAAACAATATTCCAAACCTAGTTTGATCATTTAAAATCCTTAAGATAAAATGCTTTACTTTGATTTAGGAGAGAAAAACATACGGTAAACTTAAAACTTTGTTCATACACGAGTTGAAGTTAAACTGTTCGGCATGTTTATGTTAAACATCAGATATGTTAATAAAAATATTTCGAACCTATTTTTATATTTTGAAATTCATATTATGAACTGTAACCTACAGTAAGTTGACTATTACTTAAAAATTATCTTAAAATTACCACTACTATAGCAAAGGTACACTTACTATTATTTTTTCATAAGAAATCTCATGTCAGTCTATCGTTTCAAAATCGAATTAAGTTTTGTAAGATTATTGTTTTTAAAATTTAACTTCCAAAGGTGACTTTTGGATTCATTAACCATTTAGTGTATTATCCTTCCTTCCAGTAAGTTTAAAAGTTAATCTAAACGATACTGAAAACAAAATCGTATATTTCGCAACAAGGGCCGAAAATGAGGTTTTGCAGGCTCGAGATCGTTTTTCAAATTCGAGACGAAGTCGCCCTGTTTCCCTTTCGGCCGAGGTGCGAACGCTATTTTTTACCACACTACACAATGAAATATACCCTAAATAATAAAAAAAAACTGATTATTATTTGACTCACTTGAAAACAAAACACAGTTATGAAAATCATATGATCGCAACTATCCTGTCTTGAATGCCGTATAATTATGTAATGTTCTGACGTTGTTTCAAGCAAATAAACGATCAGCTGACTTTCGGCCCTAGGGCCCCAAACGTTTTCGGTCCTGTGGCGGCAAACAGTGTGTTTCGGTCCGCGTTTTACGTTTGTAAAACAGGTGATTTCGTCGTAGTGTGGTAAAAAAGTAATGATTTTATTGGCTTGACTGGCTTTATACTCAATCCTATTGCGTCATTTAGCTAAATTTTGTATTTTTTAACTTTTGCTATCTACAAGGTAATTATCGATGATTATTTTCTTAACGTTTGCCTGATTTGATAATATAGGCTCACATAATAGATTTAATAAAATATTATATACAGTGCTAAAAAAATTATTTTAGGTTCTTGCTCCTAAAGGTGTACCAATAACACCACCAATAAGTCCTGACATCTTCCTTGAACAATCGAAATAAAAATCTTTGAGTGTTAAATATCATGCAGTAAATATCATTCATAAATATCCTTCAAACTTTGTAAACATACGAAATGTGGAGCTAAATATTAAAGATAGATGTAATTAAAACAGCTTGAAAATAAATATCCTTTTATGTAAGTGCATACAAAATTAAAATTACAAAATAACAACCACAAAACAAACTATACAATTAAAAGCAAACATCTGAAAAGAGTATTTACTATAAGAGAGATCGTTTTATTTATTTATTTATGTCAAAACTCTAAACGAGATATTTGTTCAACAAAATACACAAAAATGGGTTCCTTTTTATAGCGAAATGAACCGTTTACTCTCAACAGGTTACCAAAAAAATGATAAAGAATATAGAGGATATTGCTAGATATCTCCTGGAGGCAGGAGATAATCGTATGGTACCTTAGAGTTTGACTGACTTGATTCATAGGTTGGACTTGAAGTAAAAAAAATATTTACTCATTCCTTCCTGCCAAAAAATGAAGAAAACTCGGTTCCAGGCTACTTCCAAACAAAATATTAATATAAAGTTATTTATTATATTTATATTTTCAAGAGTGGTTGCACGCTTCATCTAAGTAAATGTGTTCCACTTAATATCCTGACTGTAATGTTCTAAATAGGATTCGATAATGTTCTTAAACAAGCTAAAATAATTTTACTTTTATTATCTTTCAATCAGTGTAACCATTCAATCCTCTTCCAAAAATGTATCTAATAAAATAAATTAAAATATAACTCAAAGGGGTTTCTAAAGCTAATACCTTAATATCATGGTTCCTTACCAACTTAATTGCAAGACGTGTGGAAATTTTATTGCAATGATTTGTGCATTTAAAAAATTGCATGACAATTTTTTTTACGTCGTAGGAACGCTTTATGCGTGAACCCAAATGAACAGTGTGGGACTCCCTCTCAGATGTTGGTCGAGGTATATCCACTACACCTCTTACGGAGCCGAGGGGAAAACCAGGCCGGAACCCTTATCGGACAATATCAGCACTGGTCCACGTATCTTGCGCCCAGACAGGTCAAGTCACTGTTTCGGGATACTTAGAGGTCACCTAAGCATTCATCGTCTCGCTTCTACCGAATAACGGATTGCACGAAAAGCGCAATCGCTCTCCAGGATTCTTCGTTGCGAAGCATTGCTCCCACAACGACGTCCGGGGACAGATCGCCGACTGCAGAAACAAGCCTCCTCCTGTCTTCAGCGAAACGTCTGCACCGGAAAAAGGTATGATGAGCATCGTCCATCTCCTCCGGGCCGTACCTACACTGAGGTGACCTCACCTTTTCCATGCGGATAAGGTAACACCTGAAGTAGCTGTGACCCGTCAGGAATTGCCTCAAGAAGAAATCAATTTCCCCAAAGGTACGGCTCAACCACGGGCTGATGGCTCGAATGAGGCGAAGTATCCATCGTCCTTCTGACCCGTCGTTCGACCGCTCCTGCCAGGCTCGCCGGGTGTCGAGTCTCGCCTCCTCAGTAGCTTGGTCTCTGCCGAGATCCTGAGCGCAGAGATGTTCTGCCTCTCGAAGGCGAGCAAATCGATGGAATCGCTCCAGCCACCACCATGACAGCCAGTCCAGACACGGTGCGATACGCACAGGCGATCCTGAGCGCCGCCCTGCGTTGAACGGAGAGATTTCACATACGGTGTTTCTTAACTCCCATAACACCCGCCCACCCTTCTGCGCCGTACAGAAGAATGGCGTTGTTAGTGGACATGAGGAGTCGCCTCTTGCTGGCCCTCGGACCTCCGACGTTCAACCCATCAACCTGTTGAGCGACAGAACAGCCCTCGCCGCCTTGTCACAGACAGTCCGGATCTACTCCCACCACGTGAGAAGGCAGTCGAGCACAACTTTACTCCCGGATACTCCGCCGCAGTCTTCGACTGGACTTCGACGTCACCAACAGTCATAGAGATTACTGTGCTGATCCTCCGACATTATTTACTTCAACGTTGAAATGATGTTACATTTTGCGAAAAAGAACTTATAAGCTACTATAAACGTAATATATCAACGCCAGTGTAAAATTAATAACATAAGAAAAGTCTAAAAGAACGCGTAATAAATTTTGCGTCATAAATCTTTAACGAAAAACAAATTTCGAAAAAAGTCGCCTTTAACTTTAAAGCTCACCTAATACTCGTCCGATTGTAATGATCAATACCTTAAATAAAAACATTTAAATTGCTGAGTTTTTGAAAATCAAATCAGACAGCATGTCTTAATTGGAACTGGAGATTAATGATAAATAATAAAAAAAATCTTAAAGTATTAAATGTCCATAAGGAATGCGTAGGGTTGAAATATTTATTGTACATTCTGGATGAGCTGAAGGTCACGCAGTTATGCAAACTAGTAAATAGTTCTTATTACTAACAAAGTATTTCAATGTCTAATAAAAAAAAATTAAGACCTAAAATTTTATATATTTATCAAGTTTCAGTCAAATATCTGGTTCAGCTGGTATATTAACTTTAAAAATGAATTAAATCGTAAAGCACAATTTGATTTATAAATACTACAAGGTAGATATACATATATTTAGAAGGCGATTACATCTAAGTTAATCCCACTCTAACAGTTTGATTTTAAAACTCGTCGATTTAAATCAACTGAATTGGTTGCTGGAGCTTCTTATAAAGTCGTAACCTAAAAACGGTGGCCAAGTCCCCACAAAGAAATAAAAACCCTAAAAAATGAGTTAACTTCAATTTTATATTCTCCTTGCTTAAAAACCAAAATATATGACATCCTTAAAGAATTATTGGAGCGGACAACTATGTTAACATAACTTACATACACTTTTCAATGATCTCATCGTAAATAAACAGTAGTTAATGTGTTCAGCAAATAAGTGGGTTTAAATAAGTGGATTTCACAGGGTATATTATGACGTCAATTGATCTGTACTAATTAGATTTTTTTGTTACACGTCATTTTATGTTCAGTATGAAAAGAAGGCAATATACAGTAGACATAGCATGTTTAAATATTAGGAAGAAATATGCGGGGTGATTCGTAGGTGATTCGTATTTGAGAGGTCGTGCCATCTAAACTTTTGGTTTTATTTTTACTTTCAATCAATATATGTATTTAATGAAATATACTTCCTATTTTACCTCAAGTGAACAGCAAGGCGTTACAAAATATTGACTAATATAGCAATACCAGCTTTAAAAGAGGCATCTCCACTGAAGTTTGGACTGTAACGCTGGCTCATTTCACACATGAATAAACCATTGCTGGGGACTAGAGCTTTGCTTCGCTCCTGGTTTGAATACAACTTGAATCCTCTTCTCTAGAACTTTTCAAATTAAGCATGTCCTCCTGGAATACATAGCATATGGCCTATGCGAAATAAAACGAATTTCGGATGAATAAATTTCAGTATATGGGTTAACAGTTAACGGTTACCGCCTTAGGAGATAAAAACAGTTTTTCCTAACGAATTCAGGATTTTATAATCAGATAAAGTTTATTGCCGCTAGTTTGTTTCTCTAAAACAACGGGAAAAACTGAACTATCGGTTAACAATCAATATTGCGAAAGGTTAGTGGCGACCAAAATATTTTCATTGCAGTCGTTGATTATCACGACTTGGGGTTTTTGTAGTTGATTATCAACGAAACGTGACTACCACTTACAACATCAAAGTTTCGTACCCAAATAAATGTTTGTACATTTACTACCATATTAATGATATATATTTTTAAAATAGGCCTAGTGTCGTATCACGAAAAATAGCGTCGACACTTTTTAATGAAGTGTTTTGCATGCCCTAAATCGTTTTTAAGTCTTGAACTTAAAAGACAACGTCGACCTTTCAAAACTTAATTTTTGGCTCGTGGTGTGAACTTTTATTTTTTTTAACTTTTTTTATTCTATACTACTCTGATTAAAAAAACTTAGTTTGATTTAGTTTGACATGTTTTTCACTTCGCTACGTTACATCGTCTGTACAGACTCACACCCGTGAGACAGCTGTGACGGCTGCATCTGGCAAAACCACACACTAGTAGGCTTAATAGGGTTTCGATGTACCAATATTGAGCTAGTTGGAACCATTACTGAACATGTACTGCTAATTTAATTTAACTGACATATTGCGATAAAAAGGTACATGTCTTTTCATGTTGGTTGTATGTTTAGATATATATTATTTTAAATGTAAGACCTTAAAATATGTTTTACTAACGCTAAATGAATAAGAAATCCTTTATTTGTTCATTAATGAAAGCCAAACTAAAATAACTACAGCTATTTAGTTGTCTTCAGATGATTTTTAGCAATAATTCTGTTAAGAAGGATAATTTTGATTTAATCAATTAATTTATTTGTATTTCTCCTAGATGCAATAGAACACTGATATCATGTTTTTAAGTAAAAATAAAAAAAACGTAAATTTTTTTGTTATAAAGATTCTTTCTAGCCTTGTTAACTTTATTTCTTTTTATGCTTGTAAGGAAGTAATTGTAAACGAAATATTTCTTTTTTAGTTGAATTGAATACTTATTCTCTTTGTATTTACGAATACAAAGAAAAGCTATGAATGGCATCTCATAGCACCTAATAAAGTGTGAAATTCTAGGAGCTGGCGATAATTCTACAGCCTCTACAGTCAGCAAACTTCCCCTGTTAATTTTGCTGTATGATCAACGGAAGCCGTGAACACAGTGTAACATGACATATTATTTGTGATATTCTTCTATTCAAGTGCTAGCCCAGGAATTTTAGGAATAAAAAGTGAAACGATCTAATATTCCTAAACAAAGGGAAACTTCGCGCTGATGATATGTTAACCACTCTTGTTAAAATGTTAAAAGACGCATATAGAAAAAAGATCTTTCGGATCTCTGTATTAATATGCATTTTTGAATTAACACGGAAACTATAAGAGACACTAATAAAATGTAAACCTCGTTTTTGTAGAGGGCAGGATTTCCAATAAAATTAAATGGAAATATATAAGACATTTTGAAAAAAAATGATGGTAAGTTAATTTTTTCTTGCCTTGCAATTTTGTTTCTGTTTCATTTAATTGTGGTTTTTCGTGTCTCACTTTTTCCTGTTTCCTCGTAAACTTCAATGGCATTTCTTTAATTCATTTTACTAACTATTTCAATCTCGTCGTGGCCTTGTATGAAAAACATTTGTTGGAATTGATGGTTGGTAATTCTGTTACAAATACGTAAGAAGATAACCGCCTAAAAATGAATTTGGTTGCACTAATCACAGTAAAAAAGTAAAAAAGTAAAAAAATTTTATATAAATTTAAAGCTCAATTCAAACATGTTTCACACTAGATTGAGATCAATGGCATTTTGTATCATCTAGGCCTTCTCTTAGTCCTTCAACAGTTTAGTCATATAGGTATTAAAATTGTTTATGCCATGATGTTTTGTAGCTTTATAAAAATTCGTTTTATTGGTGGAACATAAATGAGAGAGTCTGGTAGGCACCGTAATATTCTTTTGAAAAAAGACATTTCGCTGAAGTTAAGGTCGGTAGAAAAATTAACTAAACAATCACCCCTCATAAGCAAAATCTTTGTAAAATGCTATTTTTCAATAATTTGCTGATAATTTCCTTGAACAGTCCCGACTACGTACATTTTAAAACTACATACTGAATCACTCCTTTTAGGCGTCAGTGTACGATAGAGTTTTTAAGTAAATCAATGCGGTTTAATCCAATAGGCTTCAATTCGGCCAAAATATTCCGACGAAGCTTTAAAAGCTCCGGAGCTGTTGGGCGTCAAGTATGTAAAAAAATTCAGGTTCTTTCGATATAACCGTCACCCAAAGTTAGAAAAAGTATGATATTTTAGTGCTCTTAGCCTAAAAAAATCTTAGAAAAATATACAAATAACAAATTGTAAAAGCGTCAGTAGATCAAGAAGTTAAGGCAGAAGCAAAAATAGGTTCGAGCCAGTACGCTCGCTTTAAACTTGTCAATTTCTGAATAATAGCTCTGATAGGCTGATGAATTAAAGCATGTTAAAAATGAAAGATTAATACTATACATATTTCAATCGTGGAACACATGAAGGTACATTCTATTCAGAGTTGCGTTAGAGTTCAACTTGAGTAAGATAAATATAACCTAATGTTCGCTTGTATATTTGCGTGCAAACCCTTATCGGCTTTACCCGACTTCGAGCCCGATAAACTCAATAATGATTACATGTAAAAAATATCTATATTTATGGCTACAGTTACAAACCTCGATAAACTGCAGAAACCAAATACCCAACTTGTGTAAAGGTAACATTTGCTTGATATTTTCTTAAACATCCTATCTAGAATAACATTCACATTATCACATTCTGAAACTAGTATTTTTAAGTATTTCCAACCTGCTTTGTTGAAAGTAATATAATATAATTTATGAGAGACCTACTATCCTAAGGAATTTAATTATATAACTTGTATTATTCATTTTTAACTTATCTTAAAAGGTAAAACGGTGAACATAAAATTTTGTTTTGATAATATTTTCTCACTGATCTAGTGAGAAAATCAATCTCTCACTAGAGTCCAGACAACGAAAAGGCATAGAGGGAAATTTTTGAAACTCAATTTTTGACTTTGCAGCTTTGTTTGGACTAGTTAGGAGGTGAACATAACAAAAGTCCCCGTCCGTAGCCCTTGAGCTGGTGGAGGGAGGGGAATCTGAAATTACAATATTTTGGTTTTTCCTAAATATCTTGGAAATTTTCAACTTTTAGTATTCTCTACATACATGCCCTATGGAGCAACGCTTTTTCACCTAAAGGAAAATAAACAACACTCATGAAATACTGACAAAATTCTCAGTAATTTGTTTTGACACCTCAGCCATAAAAATTTACCTAAAATAAAGATATGGGCGAGCTCACAAAAAAGTTGTAGGAACCTCATAGTAATAATTCCTTGAAAAATAACTTTCCATGAGCTCACTAAGACGTTTACTTTGGAAAATGTTTTAGATTTATTTATCAAATTACTGGGATTTTCGTCACTATTTCATGGATGATCTTTCTCCTTTAGATGAAAAAGCGTTGCCCCCATTGGGCTCGTAAATTACTCATAAATTTACATGTATTTATTATAGAGGGAATACTTGTTTAAATATGAATAAAATTAATGTTTTTGTAAGTGTTTGGATCAAAATATACATATCATATACTTTTCTTACGGGAAATTTAATTTTCTTTGATTTTCCAATTTAATAGGGAGTACCTAAAGTTTATATGTTTCAAAATATTTAGGAAAAACCTACAAAAATGGTACCTTAAGACCCCCCTCCCCCCAGCTCAAGAGCTACGGGGACCTCTTATATAGTCCAAAGCTGCAAAAGTCAAAAACTCTGATCCATGCATTTCCCTCTACACATTTTTTTCAGCATTCGTTGCTTGGACTATTAATGGAATTTGATACAAACCTCATTGAAAAATGCAAACTCAATGTAATGAAAGTATTCGATCTCGGTTAAAGTGTTATTTTATGTTGGAGGAAACCATTCTTAAATAAAAGTTTGTTTATTAAGTTTAATAAACAGTTTTTTTTAGATAACTATTTGCGGTTTCATCATATGCAGGTTTTGCCTTAAAGGTCTCAATGTTGGGCTTTGGGAGGCAAAAATGTGTCATATTTTGAGTTTTCAATAATTTGATCCGTCTCATTAATCTCTAAGCTAATGTTATTTTATTAAGTAAACAATAGTTTATTCATTGCACAAACAATTACAAGAATAATTCTTAATTGCAATTGTGTATTCATCTTTACGGAAATCGATAGCAATGAAATATCTACCTTATCTAAAAGCAATTAATTTATTTTCGCAGTTTTAATTAGACTAACTTTGAAGGCTTTCTTGCAAAAGCAATTGGAAGTTTCCTGTAATAAATTCTTTGTATGACTGAAAGATCATTTATAAATAAACACTCTGGGGAAATCTATCTATTGAATCTGGAGTCTCTTTTTATATATTTATTAAAATAGTCTTACACAATCGAGAGCTTGTAGTCAGATGAAGTTGATATTTTTCTTTTTCTTTTATAGTTACGAAATAAAGTTAGTAAACAAGTAATTTTCTTAAAATAAATCACCATTGCCTTCATTAAATGATTATATTGCTAAGTAAAAACTTTATTCAAAACTCAAAGCCATAAATAACAGAAATATCTACGTAAATACCCTCTTTATTTGCTTTTAAATAGAGAATGACTGCAAATATGACGTTTATGTAAGCAACTTTGTAACTTAAGTTTACTCATAACAGAATAAAAACTGCTACAAACATAATTTTCCAAGTAGTTTTCTGCTTGAATGTACTTAAAACTTTGACTATATTTTACTTTTATCGTGAGCGTAAAAGTGCAGTTTTGTACTCACGGCAATATTTAATAGCGTATGAGCTAACATTTGGCAAGTTAACATTACTAACCTGACGGCTTTGATATGGTTGACGTATGTAGCCCTAGTATAGTATCTAAACAAAATTAAGTCGCAATATGGATGACATTTTGCATACAAAAAACTATAGTTCCTACTAAACTCAAATAAAAAACAGAAAAGGTGCTGGATTACGCAGTCTGAACTAATCCGTATTTAGAGACAAAGACTCGATTTGAATAATAATAAATATGGGTTTTGGTCATCTCTTTATTTTTTTAGAAAACAAATTTATTTATTCAACCGGTCACCATGATTGTGTTAATCCTAACTTATTTGAGGCACACATATAGCATACTAGTGTGTTGACGTTGACGGCATAAGATCTGACTGCGAGATTGTTAATTGCGGCGTGCCTCAGGTATCTGTCCTAGAGCCACTACTAACTGTACTAAATGTAAACTAATTGAATTCAAATCTGAAAAAACTGTAAATAGCACAAGTATGCTGACGATCTACAAATCTATGCTCACTTTTAAACTCTTGACATAAATAATTGTGACAATTAAATCAACGAAGACAAAACCAAATCACTTTGTGGACTGAAAAACATGGACTTAAGCTAAAACACGACAAAACAAAACCCATCATCATCTGTCACTCACGTTTACGCAACTCAATTGATTTTCAAACTGTAAGTTCCATAATAGCTAATGGAAACACACTTCCTTACTATGACAAAGTGAAAAATCTTGGACTGACTTTCAACTCAACACTTACATGGGATGATGCAGTAGTAGATATCCGGAGGAAGGTATTTGCATCAACCCACTCACTGAAAAAATTACAAAGTTTTTTGCAACTACACATTAAACTACACCTTGTCAAATCACTCGTGCTACCTCACTTTACATACTGTAACTCTGTGATCAATGACATAATTGTGACTCTTTCTGATATGCTCCAACGGCCTCAGAACTATTGCCTGATATTTGTTTATCATCTGAGACGAGTGGAGCATATTACACCTTATTATATTGAGTCAAATTTGTTGAGACTAAATGATCAGAGAACATAAAAAAATCCTTTCTTTAGCTTTTTCAATTTTAAAACCCAGTTTGCCAAAATATTTTGATATTGATTTCAAATTTCTTTCCCAATTCCAAAATAATTTTCGGAGCTCACGCTCTGCCTCACTTACTTTGCGGATGCCTCAACACAGAACTGTAGTATATGACACAACATTTGTTGTGACTGTCTGCCGCTTGTGGAATGACCTTCCTCTTTCCATTAAATCCCTAGATAGTCATCGTCGGTTTGCGTCGGCGCTGAAATTTTTGCTTTTCGAGCGGATGACTCTGGCTGGTGTATCCTAGGGGGTTGTCTTGGGAGGTGTTACTGGCAGAGAATGAATGTGCTAGAGTGAATGGAAATGTTGTGTTTGTTTTTTCTCAATTTATTAGTAGAGCTCATTATGTTTTCGTTAGTGTTTTATAATATTATTGCTGTATTATGTATCTATATAAAAGCCAAAACCCTTTGACTGCCTGACTGATCACAGTTTCTCAAAAACTATAACGCTTAGAGCAATGAAACTTGGCACAAATATTCTTTACAGGCTCTAGATGCGTACTAAGAAAGCATTTTGCAATATTTTCTCTCAAAAGGCTTGAATGTGGTATATTATGAAATTCAAAATGGCGGCCATTTTTAGCTTTCATAGCTTATTTTCTCATAAACTACAAGACTTTGGGCCATGAGACTTGACACACATGTTCTTTATAGGCACCCGATGCGAATAGAGGAAGGTTTTTTAAATATTCTCTCTCAGATGGCTAAAATAGAGTTTATTACAAAATTCAAGATGGCGGCTATTTAAGTTTTTAAAACTATGGATGGAAGGCCTATACAATATTTTCAGGGGATAGAAAAGGTACGATATCCAATCTACTAAGAGAATAAAATGTACAAATTTATTTCAGCCACCAACTATATTTTTGTCAAATACCACTTAATTTGCGTTGTACGAACCACCCGAAGTACAATATTGTATTCTCTTAAAACGGTTTATCCGTCTAATAAAGAAATAAATAAATAAGACCTTCCTCAAACTAAAATCTTAAAACTCATTATGGACATTACATTTCATTCTGAGTACATGTATATTCACTAGAAACGAGTTTCAACATTAAAGTTTATTAGGTGATGAAGGTTTCAATTACAAAAATATACCATTACAACAATAATTTTGCCTTATCAATAGGTTAGAGACCCGATCATCAATGTGTTTTTGGCCAAGGCACTTAGGCCTACCGTCTACTTTTTCTTACAGTTTTCGGTCTATTTTCAAAAACGTACTAAATTCATATTGATGTTAAGTGGATAAGCCGCCCTTAATGACTTTTTTGTTTTATATCCCTGGTTATGTCTAATTCACTGTATTTACAAAAGGGATAAAGCTAATTCATACAATTTGCTAATGATGAGGGAAAGTATTTCAGGAATCGTTACACCTTCTCACTTCAATCTAGGGTAGAATTACTAGCTGCTCCTTAAGGATGTAATTGTACGCCAATGGCCCATAACCCAAATCAGTCCATTTGATAACTATTCCTAAAAATTGCGCATGGTATATGGCACACGTGGCATGGAGTGAATTATAATTAATAATATTTTCAGCGGGCGAAGCTGCGGGTATATCTGCTAGTTTGTATATAAATTGTTTAGGCAGGTTAAGTGTAAGAAAGGGCCATGCGGCCCTAACTTTGCCTGATAAAATAAAGAATTTTTATATTTTTTCATTAAATATTCTCTACCCTATTGTAAAAAAACGAATTTCGATGATTTATTCACACAAAATTTAGATCATTTTTCTGCAAGTAGCTTAGAACTGAAGAAATTAATCGTTGTAATGTTAAATTTTAAAAAGAAAGCAAGATAAACAATATAATAAACCTTTCAAATACGTTTCTTTCCGGAATCAACCAACACTTAATCAATGGACGCTCAAAACACGAATAAGGGATGTTTGACAAAAAAAAACAATGGTCTAATGATACCTAACGTGCAAAAAGTAAAACCTTAGGCCACATTAGGTTCCTAACATTAAAGACCTCTTAAGAGAGCTAATGTTTATCTTTATTCAATTGCTTGTATTGGAGGTTGTAGGCTAAATAATAGTAATGTATTTATATGGGTCGCTTAAAACACCCTAAATTAAATTTTTACATTACTAATAATTATAATAAATACATTAAGTATTATATTACTTAAATTGTAGACACCAAGACATTTTTACAAAGTTAGAACAAACATCTTCAAAGGAGCTTGCTAAATTTGTTTCAAGTGGAGAACTTTTGTTGTTTAGTTTTGTTTCCAGGTTGTTGCCGTATTTTCAGCAAGCCGTTTGATACAAAATCAGTTTTTGTTACTATATTTATATACTCTATTTGTGCAAATTCATTGTTTCCGTTATCAACCAACATGTAAGAAGTTTTTGACATTGGAATCATTGTTCATATTGTTGATGTTAGAAGACTTATGCTGTATAAGAATTGAAAAAGGAGTTTTTTTGGTCCTACAACTGTTTAAAAAGGGTATCCTACATATCAAACATAAAAAAATCCCTCAAATTACGAGTATTGCCTAGTTTCTTAGCTTTCACAGTTCATTTAAATAATTGAGAAAACAATTACAATGAGACAGCTAAATTTTAATAACAGTAATAATTTTTTGGAAATATATTTAACCATGTGGAGGGAAGGTCAGCTAAAGACGCCCTTTTCAAATTTTTAGGGTCTATTCATAAAAATATAAATAACGTGATATCATTTTCAACATTATTTATTGACACTACGAAAGCGTTAGGCAGAGTGATCGCACGATACTATGATATGTTGTCAAACTAAAGTATGCAGGAATACGAGGAATCCATTAAATTAATTTAACAGCCAAATGAGTTGTTCCAGAGAACTCAATGTACAAAAATTAAGGAGAGAACGATCGAAAGAGTCTCCAAAGGATCACTATTGGGACTAGTGACTGATGCTTATTAGTCATGGAAGAACTAGTTAGCGATCGAAAACCGATTGGTGAAGTACATTAGTTTCTTTAAAAACTAAGCAACCTTTTGGGCGACAATCCTTTCATTCACAACCCAGCATATTATTGCCGGGCTATGTTCACCAAAAAGTATCTTGAGATACTGAAAAATGAAACTGAAAAATTTATGCAAACTACAATTTCATGCCGTTAACGCCTCCGAATCACTGAATAGTAACTAATAATTGTGTAAATACCTTGTTCTTTAAAAGTGATTCTTTGTATTATTATAGGCTACTGCAATTTCAATCTCAGGGAGGTCTTCCTTAGGCGATGAACATCAAATTTAATTCCAGCGGAAGTCGGCAGGAAGCATCAAAACCATCATAATGACACACACCCATGTAACACAAATGGACAGACGCACATAACGAACGGATATTGACGTTTTATAAAAAAAACCGGCATCGGGAAACGCGCACGCCATTTGACCAGCTCTCCGTGCGTGTCGTGCGTGTTTCCCGGTACCGGAATTTTCATAAAAAACCATTTTTTTACTGGAATGAAATTTGATGTCCATCGCATGAGGAGGATCTCTCTGAGATTGAAACTGCAGCAGCCTATAAGGCTACAAAGAATCACTTTGACAGTACAAGGTATTTACACCATTATTAGTTGAATCCACAATACTTTCCTAAAACAAATAATGATAAATATGATAATTTCAATAAAACCCTTTTGAACAACCCATCAAACAGCAGAAATTGAATGTGAAAATGTTCACGCAGCCATAAAAATGTGTACAGTAACAAACAATAAAAAATGTAAATAAGCACAATAATACGCGCTAAATCTATGATCTGCCAGCCTGCAAAGTACTCTGTTATTTGAATAAAACATTTGTAGCCAAGCAAGATTAATGGTTTAAAAGCCTCAAATAGAGAGAGAGGAATGCTTGTGTCAATCTCTTTATCAATACTGGGTGTTATTGATGTAATTATTTATTCGAGCCTTCTTTGTTTTGTGTAAAAATTTACGTTGTTATGAAGGCAAATTTATGTCTAAGAATACAGTTTGAACTTTTAATATAAGTATTATTTTGTATTAATCATACTTTTTCATTCATCATATTTTCTTATACGTTAACATTACATCTTGTATTATCTAGTCACTCTTTTTTAAGAGTAAAATGCAAAAATAACAACCACTACTAAGCAAAAATCAACAATACTGTATTACTATGTTATTATATCTTAAAAAACAAATAACTCTAGAGGAGACCTCATAGCCTTGAGATGGTAACAGTAACACACTTTTAGAACCGAAGTATGGCATATCGATAGACTTTTTAAATGAAGAACTTGTCCTTTAGCTTCTGTGGAACTTAAACATTGAAAATTGTTTGATCGCCCTTGCCAAACTTATAATTTTCGGCTTTACCACAACAACTACGAAAAAAAACATTTGTCATAGCACTGAATTTTAGAATCTAGTCAAGGTAAAAGTATAAATTATTGATGATTAAGTATTAATATTTCAATTCAGCGATCGAACAAAAAATTATAGTCTCAAAGTTTATCCTTTTTAAAGACAGGAACTACTCAGCAAATAATCATCGTGGTAAATTTTTATTGAAGTGTTTTAATCTCTACCTCATTAAGGTGATATTTAATTTCTTTTCCTCTTAGTAAATTTTTGGTTAGAAAGTTAGCTGCTCTTAAGTACTGTTAATTTAAAATTTGTTAACTACACCCAGAGAAAGATAGGGATATTTGCGGTGTTTTCATTTTAGTTTTCTGCTAGTTTTAATCACCCAAAGGCAAACTTTAATTTCTATAATCGAACAGTTGGCTATGAAATGAATAAATAGACTCACAGAATAAAAACACCTATATAGTATAACAAAATAATATCGCGTGATAGGGATATTAAAGGCATACGCAGTAAAAAAAAAACTTTCTAGGATTTGATTCGCAAGTTTAAAGTAAGATATAGCCCAAAACCTTTTTTACTTAGTTTCTCTTTTTTTTAGATATTTATTTAAACTCTATGGATGTAGAAACAAGACAGAATCATCACTCAGATTTAAAGGCTAATAATATTGAAAAGCCTCCCTTAAAAGATAGGATTTTTATCAAATCTCCGCTCAGTTATATTTCTATTTACAATTGAATATCGTCAACAATTCTTATTGTAAAAAAATTAGTTGTTGCAACAAAAGTTATTTAGTTTTACCAGTTTTCCTTAAAAATTTAATTGCTTTAGCATTTACAAATCAGTTCCATTAGTCGAGCATAAGTTTTGCTTTGGTGGGTGGTATTGGTGCGGAAGCAGCTGTTTTTGACGAGGGTTTTCCCGTTTACAAGACCACCCGGGGACTGTGCCATATATTAACTTATTCCAAAAACTATCCCCTCCAAAGCATTATATCAACTAGTAAAGATAAGTGTATCAAAGAAATTTAGAAAGTTATTCCTGTAAGAACTTTTTACTGAGGGTAAATATGTTTCAAATAAGTCGTAGAACTGTGTTTCAGAAGTATACAAATCTGCAATTTTCTGCAAAGCAATAATCTGTGAAATAAAAAGTAATTTTAATATGAAACAAAAAACTTATTTTTTAGTTATAGCTGAAATACTTAAAAAAGACAACCATATTAAGTGATTGACATAAAAACGAGTTTATTGTGCGAGATTTTTAGGTATGCTAGAGTGTATGTAATATTATTTGAATGTCAGTCTGAGGAAAATTCAACGAAAGCAATTTATTAAGATACAAACGTCTCACCAATAGCGGGAGAAACTTACTAATACCTTTGAGTCAGTAAAATAACCTTAGGTAGAAGTGTGAAATGTAAGGGAATATGATCGTTTATCACAGGGGTAATATGTAGGCCTGTTCTAAAGTAAAATGTTTTTCCTACAATCGCGCATAAAGTGTCAGTTTACGCACCGAAACCCAATCGTAAAATAGCTGTTTACTGAGGAGCGAGCGATAATGTCTTTGAAAGTCTTTGGAGCGAGCGTTAAAGTCCTTAACGCCCGCCACGTGATTACTTTAACGCTCGCCAGCTGATTGTATTGTTAGTCGGCGCGCTATAGCGCTCCCATCCGCCTCCGACTGAGCTCGACTTGTTTATAACCTCAAACTGGCGCATTCAGCTACAATGGATGTAATAAGTGATGACGAATTCGAGTTCCTATTATTTATTAGATAAAATATGTATTCAATAAATCGTGTTTTATCTTATAAAAGTCTTGGTTTCGAAGTTCCTAAAAAATTCTTAAAAGAATACAAATTTGCTTGTTTTCAAGTAAATGTCAGCTTTTATGTTTATAAAATTTAATTTATATTACTTTCCTTTTATTCATTGTTTATAACCTTAAAATCATAATGGCGCATTCAGCTACAATGAACGTGAGTAACTGTGATTGTATTTATCGTTTGGGAATTTAAAATTTAGTATATTGTATTTCGAGTGTAAATTGTCTTCCTCACTTTCGCTAAAAATACTTGAGCTACGCGTTACGAGGTAACTGTTTAGCTCAAGCGAGAAAGACCTACTTTATGCTCTTAATACATAAATAACATAAAGAAACATGTCCTGTTGTCCTGTTTTATACATTTTATTTATTGTCTTATGAAATAAAAGGTATCCAACGATACCTATGAATAACCGATCTATAAATAGAATATTGAATAATAATTTAACAGGTCTTTTAGTGATAGCAAATACGGGTATTGAAAAAAACTTAACTACGTATTATTTAAACAAAAAACAAAAAACAGCAAATACTCTTATTTGGCATAGCCAAAAACAATGAAATACTTTTAAATATTACTAAGCCCTGTCTGAAATAAAAAGAATGTATTCAAATCTAAATATAACATATGATGGAATACTATAATAGTATATGTTATCTTTAAATAGAACATGACTTGATTTTAATAAAAAACTAACAGATATATTTTACAAAGATATCTGTATTTACAAATTTTTTATATTTATGCACATTATTTTGGCTCTCCAATATATTATTATTGATTGAAAGCGTCAATTGCAACAAAGAGAGGATAGATTTTCAAAGCAGATGGGCTGAAGGTGACAACCTTTTAACTGGAACTTTTAGTGCACGTCAAATCTTGCTCCAAGAATTCCTTGATTTATTTTACGCATTACGTTTAGGTTGAATAATTATCTACGGATATATATCTTTATCTTGCAGAAAACCAATTATGGAAAGCTCTAGTAAATATTTGAAAAATGATTTTAATCGCGAATTAAAAGCAAATTATTTTAGCTATGATCTTTTACATGTACAGTATTTTATAATCACGGCATTAATGAACCATTAAAATCGTGAATGGTGTCATTATTTGCTATTAGTTTATTCAATAAAAGAATCAACAGCTTTCGGCAATGACTTATTTTAAAGTTGTGAATTGGAACTAGCAGGAACTTTTTAATCCACAAATTTAACAGAAACTGGTAGAAATGTAAACCTTTTAACATATAAAGGACATTATAATTAAAAGATTAAAAGATTAATTAAAAGACATCATTATTTATGCTTTGTTCACACTACGTGCAAGAATGAAATCAATACTTGGTTTGCGAAGTTCCTAAACAAATACTTAAAAGAATACAAATTTACTTGTTTTCATGTAAATGTCAGCTTTTATGTTTATAAACTTTCGCCTGAATGTGAGGAATGCGTTTCATAGTTTGCACATGCAGGGAATGTCCCGCCTGGAGGAGATATTTCATGGCAAAGAGGGCTTTGATGGCACATGACTCTGTAAAATAAAGCCTTGACATAATTTTCTTTATTAAAGAATACCTTCAAAATTTCTGGCGTCAGACAAACTGAAGGGTAAATAAGTCAATTAAAACGTTTACCACTTATGTAAATATTACTATTTACTTAAATAATACCACTTTATTTTTCTTTTATTAAAATGTCATTATTATTCTAAAAATCTTTACATCATACTGCACAGAAACATCTGTTTTCTGTTTCTTACTCTTAGCTGGAAAATTACTCTTTGATATCACGTCACGATAAATTTACCGTCCAATGCACAATAAATTTACCGTGCATTAGGTAACGGAAATAACGGAAGTCAACAATCAAAACCTGATTGTAGTAAACCGACGTTTAATGCATGTTTTTTTGTTACTTCAGAGGAATTTAGTGGCAGGACTGGTGGCAGCAGCAAATGTTTGTTTATTATAGGCAGGTATGAAGAATTGAGAAACGTAATGGGTTATGCAAGGAATACGTCATGATTGAAAGGTACATTTTTTCTGAGTAGTATGATATAAACGTACGTCACACGCCCGGTAACTTTTACCGTACTCGCATGAAAACTATCATGCTCGCACGGTAATACGGTTCTTACCGGGCTAGTAACGTAATATACTATTACATTGCATATCATCATCAAATATAAGTTATTCCTAAACTAACTGCCCAATCAACTGTACACTATTTAGTTTTTATTATTTGCTTTCGAGTCATATAAATTAGTCAAACTTAAAAAAAATATCTCTGCAGTGAGATTTGCCTACATTCGTGTCAAGGGTTTTGGTAGCGTTGTATGAATAAGACCATTAAAATGTTTGTAACTCTTAAAAACTTGTTTAATGTTTAATTTTGCTTAAAGCCAATATAAGGAGTAATTTAAATAGGGTTTGAAACGTATTCAGTAGTATAAAAAATTCAAAACATTGAATAATTATGGCAGAAGTAGATTTGATTGTGAATGGATTCCCTGCAAATGTCAAAGTGATGTTCCCTGGCCGTGATCCTTCAATAACAGTTATCCTGTCAAAACAGAGTTTTACTGATGTTTTAACCCATTTACAGCACATAGCGGATATTTTAGATATATTCGAGGACTGTATGCGTTCTTTTTCACTTTCTAGTGATGCCTTCCGTATTAAGTTATCATATTTAAGACAAAACAAAGCCAAACAATAGTTGAAATATTTGTTAATTTTTTCAATGCAGCCTGTAAATGACTAAAATCATTATGAATTAGTAAAGTCTTATTTTAAAATTAATTTTCTTCAGGGCTTCACAGAAGTTTGGTATGTCAAAATAATTTTTAATATATGTTTAAGTCCTGGCTGTGTAAACTAGTAGTCTTACTAATTATTTAAATAAATATTTAATACTACATCTTAATAAATCTAAATTAATGGAATGGGTGATTGCTGGCTGATTATGTAGCTACAGGTTCTGATGTAGTAGTCTAATGCCTTCAACATCAGGCAAGAATCAAGTGTATTCAACCACAACTCACGATTATCAATCTTTAAATTGATAACAGATATATTAGGGCGATATGTACGACGCGTGTTCTAACACCTGAATAACTATTTTTTCTGAACATTTGAGTTTGTTGAAAATAAAATGTATGAAAAAAATTATTTTATGCTTTGTAAGTCAACAGTCCTGATCCGCAAATACTTTTGTTTAATGACAAGAACATTCTTACGTTTGATTTTTGAATGTATTTTTACCTGCTTCATTGGATTATGGTTAAAAATTAAGTCATTTTGTTATTTCTCATTTAATATATTTATATACGCACTCTGATGGTTCAACAATCAAATATTGGTAAACTACAACAGAGGAATATATAACTGAAGACTTAAAATAGCAAAACACAACCGAAAAATGTGTAGTGGCAACAGTTAAATGTTTACTTTAATAAATAGGTTTTTTATTGTTGTTATTCTAGAGATAAATTTACATTCTAACTAACTGGTGATTCTAATATCACTGACCTAGCTCTTTCCTTGAGATTACGCAATAATAATGATTTTATTTATATTTGATTTTCCCCGATTTGTAATAAAAGTATTGTAATATCTTAATAAAACTTCCTTTAGTGCCTTATTTCATTTGTTAAATCATAGACAAAAGTGTACAAATTAAAATTAATGACCCAAAGTAGGCCTAAACAGTGAAATATTTTTCATAAAAATATGTTAATGTGATTAAAGTTTGTGTTACCTGTGATAAATTTGTAGTAAAAGTAATTATAGAGTTTTATATTAATGGTATTTTTAAATATATTTTTCCTATTGAGAACCATTTCCTGTCGTTTTAAATAATTTACATTTTTGTCACAAATTTTCTTTTCGCAAAAAGTTACTTTAATTTTTGTCAACTATTGGGAGGTAATGTAAGAAATGTTGTTCAGATATTCGAATGAAAATATGCGCTAAGTTCAATATATAAAAAATACTTATTTTATTCTATATTTTTATGATTTTACATATACATTGAGACAAGTAAAGAATATTCCTGTAAAATTATAGCAGCCGAATTCAAAACAACTTTTTCAGTTTGTTACGACTTAAAGTTTCCGAAACTTTCAAAGTTTAGTTTTGTCTTTTGAAGCTAAGAGACCGTAGCCTAACCCTTCCTCCTTCCCCGGATAAAAGAACGTTACTTTTTTTATTAAAAGATGTTTTATCAAAAATATTTGAAATATGGGTAATATTAAAAAACACATTAGTTACTAGGTTCTTTTTGCCTATTAAAAATCTAAAATAATTTTAGTCAAAATTGTAGGATATCTTAGGGACTATATTTTGAATGTTATAAATACTATCATTCTGATTTCACTAAATTTTGTTTCTGTATCCTTCAAAACCAAATGGCAAATTATTTTTAAATGTGTTTGCGATCTGGCTCTTTTATCCTCAAGTCTAAACTGTCCCCGTGGAAAAACGTTGTTCGTAACTAATTTACTGAAGATAAAGTGACAACTGCTACCAAAAATCTACACCCACCACGATATTTTAACATTATTAGTACATTTATAACTGTTATATTTATAACATTATTTTTACATTATAACAGTATTTATAAGTTTAAATGATATTAAAAAAAACTAACCACGAAAATAATTTTTTTTTATTGTCTCATGCAATTGAGAAATTCGACGCATTTCCCTATAAAGTTAACATAATATTTTAGATTGTGTTTAGATTATTCTTCATTGACTAAAGTTGTCCTGAAAACCAGTTAATATCCGACACACCTGCAGGAAACAACATTTCAATTTATTTATTTGATTTTATAACAATAACACACATTATGATTTTACATTATATTCACCTAAGTATTAAATTATGATCAATATTTAATTGCATTTCACTGAAGTAATTCATGCGATTAAAGAACAAAATACTTTCATTTAGGTCGTGATGTTCACTTTGCAGAGGTATTAACAATTTAGATTATTATTATTATGAACTTGGATTTTCTTATGTAGTTTTACTTCAAACACAAAAAAATCCTTTGAAAAAGAACTGTCATCGGTGTAAATGTAATGGTATTAGAACGGGATTACCTCAGCTCAGGACAAAGGTTTAATTTTGGGTTTGAGACAAAATAAAATCAAAACAACGTGGCTTAACCGTGTGTTACTGACAACATTTTTGGACCCTAAGGGAAAAGAGGCCTTAACTTATATTTTTCATAAATTGAGTCATACATTAAAAACCTAACACTCTTCTTCATGCCCGAATTATAAATTTTTTAGTTTGAAACATAAAAAAGTAATTTTATGAAATCACGTTTCAAAGTTTTGCTAATTTATGACTTATATTTTACTCTTACTGCTTGTATTAAAGCTGAATATAAATCTACCATTGAATTTGTGACTTTTTTTTATTTCTGTCTATCGTTGGTTAAATGAGAGGTGATGAAAAAAACTTTTAAAAATCTAAAAAAACTGCAAAATTTCAAAGACAGTGTTTTATTACATAAAAAATAGATAATTAAAATTTTCAACTAAATTACTGTTTTATTAAAATAAATCTTTAAAAAAATATGACATATTAGCTGATTAGGCTTTTACTATTTTATTTTATTTTAGACCTTCTGGTACATGAGTTGGTGGCGAAACTTCCCGTTGACTGTAAGGGGGGGATATAACACAACAAACAAAACGCAAGTTACACAAATATCTGGAGAAAATTTTAAGTGTGCTCCGGAGTGTAAGGGACATGTCGGTTTTCTCCTTAACAAAAAGGTATTTTCTGTATTATATATTTTTTATAGCATGCATTAGTTAAATTCTTAAAACATCTAGCTAATTTTTGCTTGATTTTGTAATTTTGCATATTTAATCGTTTATAATTGTGTAATAGAAAGTAGATTTTGACATATTTGGTTTTTACGATCTTTAAAAACAACGTTGAGAAATATTTTGATTTTGTTCTAAATAACAGGGATTTAAAACTGATGTGAGAGTGCGCACTTGGCTAAGCATTTGATGATTTATCTTTATTTCAATATTATATTGATCTAATGGTTACTGTTAAGTAAATAAAAAATACGTTTAATAAGCATAGAAAATATAATCATGCACAGTTTTGCTCATACAGTTTGGTTTTAGTTGTGCTATAATAGAACTATTCTATATTTTTAACTAGGCGATTGAAACCTTATAATTGCAATTTTTGTAGATTGTATAATAAGGGCTACCTCAACTGCGTTTTATATTAGTCAGGTCTTGATTTAAAGCTGTGAATACAAATAATGAATACAGAGCTGTGAAAGATTGAGGTTTACTGCTTGAGAAGTAGGTTAGCCGTTTGTTGCCAGCTATATTTTTACAGCCAGACTTTTTACTGATTGTATGACGAAGATTCTCATAACAAATCAAGTTAATTTAAATGACTTAGCAATCACATAACTGTTCTTAAACTAGCATGAAAGAAAAAAAATTAATTATTGAAACAATTTCATAAATAATTATATTTTAGAATACCTTATTCTAATTAAGAAGTATATGCAGGTAGTAAACACAGTTCAAAGTTCAATGTTAAAAGATATTTTTGTTCAATTGTAATTAATGATAACAGTTTTATGCACCTATGATATTCTCCATACCACTATCAAGCTAAGCATTGCATTTCAAAACTTCAAATATTTAATGTGCTTACGTGAGAAAACGTTACTTCCACACAAGAAATCAAGTGATTTCAGTTGGAAATTAGAAACTGTGCACCGATTTTTTAAAATGTTTTAATAAGACATAAAAAATTATAGCTCACTATTGTAGAACACCAATCCATTAGAAGATGAGGCGAATTAAGAATGGAAAATCGTTCAAAAGCCCTTTAAATAAACATATCTTGGAGAGAAAAAATATTAAATTGTTGTTTGTTATGAAACAATCCATTTAGTTTACAATCTTAGAAACTGTTATAATATCTAAATGATAATGTTATAAAAAAAAGAGTGCTAAGATTTTTTAAATTGAATTTTATAATACATTTAAGATGTCAAAATAAAACCATTTACAATAATATTTTATAATAAATGGTGATACCGAATAGCTTGTGTACATTAATGATTTTAATTTGCAATTAGTGTTAGATTTTCAACTAAAGTTATGCACAAAAAGCGTGTATGACGACCATATTAGTTATGCACTGGGGAAGAATTCTTTCTGTTTGGTCTCTGGCATAGATTTACTGTCCGAATTTAGTGGGATAACCTTTTTCCAACTTCCCTTGTGAAGTTGAAAAGCCAGTATGATTGCATTGTTCAAACACAACATAATAAATATTATATACTAGTAGTTATACCCGCGGCTTCGTTCGCTGAAAGGATAACAAATAATTGGTTGAAAGACACGCCATTTGTAATTTGTTATCTATACAAACAAATTGTTATCTATACAAGTAAGCTGGGAGAAAATCTTCTGCTGTTCCGTAATGGAATTAACATGCATTCTATATGGAAAAATTGAGTTTTTTGCTTATTACTACTTTTCAAAAGTAATAGACAGTAGGTATAAATTGGAAAGTTGTTCGTCTTTAAAAGACGCTTAAAATGATATGCTATTTGCCTTATGGTGCCATTTGACTTTTTTGATTTACAGGGCTACCAACATTACAAAAAAATAAAATTCTGGTAAAACTTGTTAATTTTGAAAATTATGACATGTAATACATAATTGTAAAGCTGAGTTTACCAGGATTACATATTTTCAATCAGAACTAAAAAATGTTTAGCGGTTTCGAAAATACAGGGTATTCCGTCAATAGGCAAAAAAATCAAGGAACTGGCCGCCATCTTAAGACGATTTGAGATAATTAGGTTCTGTTTTCACCAAAATTTCCTCTAAACAAGACCTTTCTGAAAATGTACAATGTGTCATAGGTTTACATAAGAAAATTTCGAGATTCGAACTCGCGACCTTCATTTCTGGAACACCCTGTGCTCAGATCATGTTGTAAATATTTTAAATGAATTCTTCATATGTGATTTAGCGGGGATAGTTTTATTTGGCGTTTCTAGGTTAAACCGTACTCCCGTAAAACTATGTGCACGGGTGGTCTGCCTCACCCTGTATATAATATAAAGTAACTGTAATCGTTTTGTATAGTTATTTCTTTTGGCATATTAAATTTATTTTTTTGTCTCTTGAAAATACAGACAATCCATCCACAATTTTTAATCATTGCTCTAAAACTAAAAAAACCGCCATTTTGAATTTTTCAATTTACCTTTATTGCAGCTTTTTTTGAGAAAACATTTTGAAAACCTTCATTAGTATGCATCTAGAGCCTATGAAGAATATTTTAGCGAAGTTTCATGGCCCAAAGCCCAGTATTGATTTAGAAAATAAGCTTTGAAAACTAAAAATGGCCGCCATCTTGAATTTTATAATATACCCTATTTTAGCCTTTTGAGAGAATATATTTTATAATCCTTTCTCAGTACGCATCTAGAGCCTATAAAGATTATTTGTGCCAAGTTTCATGGCCCGAAGTCTTGCAGTTTTTAAGAAACTGTAATCAGTGAGTCAGTCATTTAGTCAGTCAGTCAACCGTTTTGGCTTTTATTATATATAGATGTAAAGTAAACGACACATCCTAAAACAATGTTGAGGGCATCAACACGTAAAAGTGTTTTTGTTACCTGGAGAATATTTAACCGATCTCTTGTACATCTAAAAAATGCAAATACCATCTAATTTATTCGCTCAGAAACCTTTCTTAATAACGAGGGTCAATTTCCTGGGGGCGACGCATATACGTTTGGCTAAGCTCCAAATATAGAAAATAAAAGCAGCCATCCTAAAGTCTTATTTAATGATACCTTAGAAAAGTAAAAGAAAATCTACTTTGGGATTGTCTTAATGATTGTTTAAATGACATATTATTTTTCACAAGGATAAAATTATGCTCAAGTAATAATTTTATTACCTTTATATTATTAATTTTCTTGTATAACACAATAAGCTAGCTTGTCTTCAATAAGTTTATAACTTCATATAAGTCTCAATAATGACTTTAATTAATGACAGAAATCATTGATAAATTTAATATTTCCAATTAATTCCAACTATCTGATTCTATGAGGACACTAAAACCACAGCAGAACTTCTTTGGGTATAGTTTGTTCTGGTCCTTAAGAAATACTTTTATAGCTACTTTTTATCATCATACATACATTCATACACACATACACATACATGTATTACGTATTTATGTATGTATGTATGTATGTGTGCATGTAACATTCATAATCGCTGGGCTGATCAATATTCATACTCTATAGATTCTTAGGTTATGAGCGTTGTGTTTGTCAATGCCTTAATCAACTCTAAGTTCTGTGGAGTTCTGTACTTTTATATCCGAGCTAAGTATGAATTCTTTTTTGATTGAACTTGAACGTTTACTTCTGCATGGACGTTCTTGATCTTTGTTTTAAAAGGGCGTGAGACCTTGAGCATATGTTTTTTCCTCTCTACTGCATTGGTTTGTATTGCATAGAGTAATATATTTTTTACTTATAATTTCAGCTTATGCATTGTTGAGGAAAATGGAACCTATGCAGTTTATAGTCTATGTAGTCTTATTGAATTTTCTTTTGTCTGGAAAGACGAATGTGGCCATACAAATGCTACTACTGTCGCGTGATCCATTCGTCACTTGAGTTAAAAGTGATACCTTTGAGTGGTGTAACGAACCTTATTTCTTCTCATAAAGCGAAAAATTTTTCGTTACCCAGCTATTTTAACTATTTAATAAAACCAATATCATTCAGTGTCTACAAACAATTGTTTTAATAAGATTCTATAAAAAATTATGTAAACATCAGCCCTTAACGTGTATATATTTTTGGTTATGTCAGTAGCTTCATAGCCATAATATCAATAGCTATATGCACAGCTTCCTACTGTTCGGGTGAGTAAAATAATAAGTAAAAAAAACCAACCAAAATTGAAAGAGAATTTGTTGCCATTGATAATGTGCAATAGAATAAATAAGTATAATTAGTAAAGATATATCAGCTAACACGTTGAATAAACTCTTATGCAAGCACAAAATCTAATATCCACAAGAGTCAACACATGATAATCTTTACACAAAGTCTTTAAGAACAATGTTAGATTGATTGGAAAGGCTAATTGAAGGGCGAGTTGCCAATCAAGGTCGTAGGTAACGAGGCTGATGTTAGAGGCAATTACATTTGTAAGATAACGACTCCCACATGCGGTTGTGTTGACTTGATTAATCTACTGAGCTTGGTGTAATAATTTAAGATGCCATTTTGAACCTTTAAGAACGATAAAGGGAAGTTTTGTTGCCTTGCCCTTGTTCTTTATAATTGTTTGTCAGCAGTACTGCTTTGGATGTTATATTTCGTATATAATGTTTGAGTACGTGAATGAATTAAAATTAAAATTTATTTTTGTTAAAACTTGAAAGTGAATATGGTTAAATAATTAAATCATCAAAGATGGAGTCGATTGATGGATTCGCGGTTGTGAATCTAAGGACCAGATGAAATATGTCTAACATATTATAATGACTATATTACTTTCCATTCTGTTTGATTGAGTTATTACAGAATATATTTCGAAAATGTTACCATTTTCTCAATAGCAGTGCAAACAAAGATTAGATGAGAGTTCCGTGTTAAGGTAATTTTTTGCCCTAATGGAACAATAAGAAGAAAGCATTTGGTAGTGTAACGTCGGGTTTGGGGTACACAATTAACTAATTGTTTGTATGCAACAAATCAACTGTTAAGTCAAAATACGACTAACAGGCCGTAAATATTAGCAACATCCATTTCAACAAGATTAGCTCTTTACCAGATTGCAACCAGCGCAACTGTTTCGTTACTCTATCTTTTAATGTAATTTCAAACTGTAACAGTTTTGATTTTAATTTTTGTGGGCGTTTGCCATCACTAATAACGAATTTCACATCCTTTCGGAATCTGGACCTGATGCCGTATTCAAGAGGAAAAAGTGCCTACAACATGACAAAATTGGTAACATACAACCAGGAAGGCCTGATCAAAAACATAGCTAAAACTACGAACTGAAACAGCCAAAAACACTAGCTCAAACAAAACAAGAACTTATCCTTAATGCACGTCCTTATCGTTTCCTTTACTCCCTATAATGTGAGCAATTTAGTGAAATAGTTTGTAAATTGTAATTAAATTATTTTTCTGTGGAAATAAATTGATTTGATTTTGATTTGACATTATAACACATAAATCACGAAAGAACTGGTAAATTGCTTTTTTGTTTTGTTTCAGCTTTAGTGATTTGATTTCTTTTACAATTCTTTGATTTAGTTATGATTTTTCAGGTTCCCTGAGCTAGAACCTGCTCAGAGGAAGGTATCTACTGTTTTTACAGTTCTTTGTTTTAGCTTTGTTTTTTGTTCAGGTTCGAAGAGCTAGAACTGTTCAAAACAGTTACTACCTAATTAGGCGTTCCGATAGCTGAATGATGTATTTCCTACGATATTATTATTTAATTCCTTTTATGCAACAAAAAAGTATAATTCTACCTTATAATTTTCTTAACTGTGTTTTGCACTTAAGCAAAAATAACTTATAATATGGTTTATGATTAAAGATTGATTTGCTTTTTTCTCTCCACAAAATAACAAAAAAACTATTTTTTATATAATTGTTATTTTATTTTAATGAACAAGATGTATGCTGTTTATCTTACTATTTAATAAATTATAAATGTTATCAATCATAAAGTGATGATTTTCGTTTTCTTCCAACTGTAATATCTTGGTCATGAGCTATAACTAAGTGTGGTATGTAAGACCATTAATTTACAGCACTACCTTTTTTCGACCTCACGTTTCTCCTATGAATCAAAACAAGCCATAGATTTTCACTTATTGCTTTGAGCCTCTGGGTGAAATTCCCTGGCGTTATACTCTTATTTATATTTGTGGCCTATTGTCCTGCAAGAAATATCTCGAACTCAAAGTTTAGTTATTTTCTTTTATCGCTTACTACTAAAATCCCTTTCGATAAAGAAGATATTTCCTGTTCTAGGCGGTTAAATAAAAGGAATGAACACTGTCTGCGTGATTGCTGTCTTGTCTGCGCTGTTGACAACATATGTGAGTTTGAATGTATTTTATAAACCCAATACATTTTCACACGTAATTAAATTTTTCCATTTAAATCTAAATACTTTTAAATAAATAGGTAACCTTTCATGAATAAAACACTTAGATTCGTTTTTAGCATGATGCAAATTAAATATAAAATAAAATCAACAAAAAAAAATCGTTTTGAATAATTTTTTAAGGCAAGTGTATTGCTTTTCACGTTCTGATATATCCTTGCTTAAAGTTAATTTAAATTATTTATAATAACCTCTGAGATAGCTGTGTATACTTAGAAATGAAGGACAAGTCACATGGTGCGTATAGGGTACGGCAACACGTGTTTTCTATTGCCTGATACTATTTGCAAAATACTGATTATTCATAAAACACAAGAAAATACTTATGAAAACAAATCTATTTGGAGACACGATAATCATATTATTTCTTTGGCAAGATGAAATTTTTACCAGGATGATGAATTGGTTTAAACTAAAACTAGCTGTCAAACTAAAGTCAAAAAGTTGAACTTACCAGGAAGGTAACAAAAGCCACTGAGGAAAAGAGGTGTTTAGGAAATAGTTTTTAAACATTCTAGTTGTGTACTGGCCGTAAATTTTACAGAAAAGTTAATCACCCTTACTGCCAAAGCGTCCAATGTAGAAAAACTCTTTTTGTAAATTTTAAACATGTTGTATTAATCATAGTATTTAATTTGTTATCATGGTGACCTCCGTTGGAAAAAAACATGGGACACTCTCCTTTTTTTGTTTTCATTTTTGCTTGATGAGTGTCTGTAAACGGGCGAGTTGATTTTGATTTTCGCAATTCATAAAAAATACAAGGGTTTTAAAATTTTTAAGTAAGTCATTTATTAAGCAGATTAACAAAAAAATCGCAATAGCCAAGTCAAATAATTACATGCTTTGATAAAACATCTTGTTTATCTTAAAGTAAAACAACTGAAATATTTACATGTCTTAACTACAATTCGATACAACCAGTATTACGAGTCAAGACTCCCAGTTTTCACGGGTGCTGTATACTGCCTTGTTTAACCGGATGGACTTTAATTTCGTTCTAAATTTACCCACATCCTGTCCAGCCTCTAATGAGAATGGAAGGTTATTGAAGAGTTTGACTGCATTGTAGTGAAAGTGCTTTTGGAAGAATGAATTTGAATGACGGGGAATGGCAAGGCTGGAAGTGTTCCGGAGTGAATATCTGCAATTAACTGGAGTAAGGAATGAAGATATGTTGCTCTTGGTAAATGATTCAGTTTTCAGAATATATAGATGGATGGAAAAGTTCTATGTGGATGGAATTCTGTATGATCTGAATGTTTCTTTGCATGATTGTTGCTTTGGAAGGGAGAACACAATTCGAATCGCCTTCTTCTGTAGTCTGAATAAGAACAGCGTCCGTTGCGTTTCGCACCCCCAAACAGGAACAGCGGAAGTCAGGTAAATGAGCCGATAATAGGCAGATAAGAGTACCTAAATGGTGGCTGTTTGTCGTAGCATCCGAAGCATGAAAATACCTAGATACCTTTTTGATTACATGCTCGATATGTTGATGAAATCTGAGGTTTTCATCAAGGAATATTCCAAGGAACTTCCCCTTGTGAGGGACAGATCATGGTTTCATCAAACAGTACATTTAGGTGATTATGAGTTCGTCTTTTGGAAATGTGAGATTGTAGAAGCTGGGTTTTCTGAACATTAAATGATAAACCATTCTCTTCGCACCACTGAAGGAAGCAGTTTGATTCAACAAAAGCGATCTGTTCTAACACCTCCATACTGGGATTAGAAATAGTGAGGGAATTGTCGTCGGCAAACAGACAGATATTTGCCATCTTCACACTGGAAGGCTGTTAATAGACAGAAGGAAGAGGATTGGCTCCAGGACGGACCCCTGAGGCACACCTTTCTTGACTAAAGCCTCTGAAGCGTAACAATTCTGCATGTACCCCTTAGCGTCAACAGCAGGTATCGTGACTGACTGCCTTCTCCCTTAAAGATATGAGGAAAACCAACTAAGAGCAATGCCCCTTATCCCTATATCACCCATTTTACTCAAGAGTAGCCCTAGGTCGACCAAGTCAAAGGCCTTCGTAAAGTCAAAAACATGCCCACTGCAAACTGCTTTGAATAAATATATTTTACTACTCTGTTTACAAGGCTGAGTATAGCACTAGTAGTAGATCTGTTTCTTACAAACGCCTACTGGCCTTCGAATACTATTCCATGGGTTTCTAGGAAGCTCCAAAATCTATTCAGAACTGCCTTTTCGAACACTTTAGAGAAAGTCGAAATGAGACTTATAGGCCTGTAATTGTTACAGCACGTTTAATCTCCAGATTTTAGGATGGGGCTTATAATCGATTGCTTAATTTTGAATGGAGATTGGCCCTCGACAAAAGAACAATTCAGTATGTGAGATAGCGGTGTTACAATCAAATCAGATATTGACTTAAGCAGTTTAGGAGATGATTCGTCAACTCCTGCCGAGTTTTTATTTTTTAGTACTGGACTAAAATAATGGTTTTTATTTCATCGGTTGTAAGAGGGCTTATAAAAAACGAAGATCTTATTTGTCTGATCGGTTGACTATAAACATTATTCTTCTGTCTTGGGCAGTCAGAATTGCCTACTTCAACGAAATATCTATTGAAACTCTCGTAGACCTCTTTAGGATTGGTAAGTGTGTCACCTTTGCTGTTCTTGAGACAAATGCTTTCTAGTTCTCTCTTTTGATTAGGTCTGATCGCGTTGATGACTACCAAATTCCCTTCGTTTTACTGTCTGATTCTTCAATCGTGTCCAGTATCGACTTTGCTTTAAACTCTCTTACCATTCTTCTGTATTGGTATTTTAGTCTTAAGTAATTCTGTTTAAGAAAGTGATCAAAATGTAGGCTTTTTGTTTTTTTTCATGAAATAAAAGACATTGCTCCTTTAATTTTAAAAGTTCTTCTAGGAATCTGATGCGTTTGTTGGTTTCTGCTTAATTTTTGTGCACTTTTTTTAGGGAAAGCTATTTCAAAATAATGCTTCAGGAGGCTGTCAAATTCATTACATTTTCCATCAGTCTCTTTAGCCCTATATACTCCTTTCCAATCCTCACGCTTTAAATATCATTATAAATATATTTTTAACATCGAGTTGGATCACTAAAGGTATTCCAACAACTGATGTTTAATTCAATTAAGTTTAATTTCGAACAAAAGGTATTGTTTGGTCTGAAAAGTTACAAATCAACGGTACTAATTTAATTATACATTTTATGCTGTCATTAAATAATGTAGATAAATGATATTTATCTGCAACGATGACTAAATTACCTTACACCAGTAAATATGTTTTATTACACTGATATAATTATGTTTCAAATTATCTTTTAAAGATGAGATAAGAAATTAAATTGGCATTTATATTCTTAACGAATTCATAAAGTGATTTGATTCTCTTAAGGGATTTACATAAATGAGCGTGATTTTCCCTTATTCGAGGTGGTCGTTACAACGATATTGGCCACTCACAATACAGCAGGCTCTCGTGCGTGTATGCACGTTGTTAATCGGTTTTTTTTTAGATGTTCACCTCTGCAGCTATTAGTTGAAATTCATTTGACTCCACCTCTAAAACACTAAATCCAAAGCTCAAGTTAAATATAATACTATTTATCATTGAAATATGTTGTCATACAATGTAGGAATGTCTCGAAGTATACTTACTTTGAAATCTAAAACTAAAATAGGCGAATTTTAAGGACAATTTTAAATAATTCAATTCTATTCAAACATCTTTATTCAATGAAAATATACAATGTATATTATGAATAGTGTCAAAACATCTATACCAAATACCATTATGCTGTGGCATTAATATTATACATGTTCATGTCTAGTACAAAAGGTTTCTGCAAAATGAAAACTGTTTTAATTCTTATATATCCTAAGAGTCAGAGAAAAAAATCATCAATTGAGTAGGGGGCTAAGTAGAACAAGTGTTCTTTTAAGCGTTTTTCTTTTTAATTTGTTTAGTTTTGTTTCATTTAACGTTACTGGGAAGATGTTCAAAAACTTTGATCCCATGTAGGATAGTTTCTTAAAAGAAATTGTCTTGTGCTGAGGAATTATGATATCATTTTTATTTATGGTGATATGTTGATGATTAGGTCTAAAAGTATCTGTTGGGCCAGATTTGGTTTCCACAATCATTACTGTATCAAGAATATATTGCCCATACACTGTAAACATTTTAAGTTCAGTAAAATGAGTTTTACTAGATTCATCTTGATTTAGTTTTAAAATAATTCTCAGAGCATGCTTTTGTTCTATTAATATTTTATCAAGATTTAATTTAGCTGTTGCTCCGAATAAGCAGACTCCATCTAATGAGCGAGTAAAAATACTATTTTACTCGCTCATTAGATGGAGTAAAAATCGTCTAAACATAGCAGGTAGTGGAAAAAGGTAACATTAATAAATATGAGACAAAAACACTGTTTAAAGTACCTTTAAAAAATTGATTATGTTAAAAATATTTTCTGAAGATGCTAAAAAACCTACATTAGCCTATTATAATCTTCAATGACTAATAGGAAAATAATATTTTATATCCGTGTAAATATTTTTTTTAATAATGGACACCTCAATTTTGGGGTAAACCCTAGGATTAAAATATTATATAAATAACAATGGTTGGTTCAGTTAATTTTAGCGCGTGTTGTCACTGAAAGTTTGTGAATACAAAGTATTCGAGTACGTTTCAAGGAGTATAATTTCGAGTAAGACTGATGCAATATTTGCTATTCGTCATCTCATATTTATATCGAATCCATCCTAAGCCGAAACTATCTCAAGGAATTTATTTTTACGATGTTATATTGACGTTGGAAAGAGTATCTTAATCCATGAATCAAGAGTCTAAAGAATTTAATTTTGATCCTTTGGGGACTGGAATGCACTTAGAAAGTATCTTGTATTTAATTTCCAAACACTCTAGTTAGGCTTAAATATAACTTAGTAATTACTATTCTTAAGATTGAAAATTAGCTTCGAATTTTCGTTGAAGCCAGTAGTGAACTTTACAAGTAGTTTTATTTATATTAGTAATAAAAATAGTTTCCTCAATACCTTTCTCAAATGGAGAGTCTTATTTTATTGTAGGACCGCTAAAAATACAGATAGGGCTTTGTTGAAATTTTTTCACCAAAAACGTTTTAAAGCTCCCAGAGCAAAGAGTGTAAAAGCTTTATAAGCGTAAAACAAACATAATCTACTTCGACGTCCCAGCTAAGCCCTGGGTTCAATCTAGAACATTTAAATGTAAGTATGTACTCGCTGAATTTTTATTCAGTTCTTTTTTTCAGTATATTTTCCTGCAATACCATCACGATCGAATCCAAATATTATAATGTCCATACTATGATATCGTAGGGAATAATTTCTTAAATTTTGTTGCAATTCTTCGCTTTATAAAAACTGTAAATACCACAAACCAAAACATTCGACCAGACAGTTCTGTAAGAAAAATATAGAAGATAGAAAAGTTCTGCTACACCAATAAATAATTGGAAGTTTTAAGAACTAATGATTATTAGTTTAATTATTTAGTATTAAATGCATCGAACTGAATTGGAAAAATCCTTATTTTTCGTTATATAGTATACACACTTTAGCGTTACATAGACTATCATCAAATATGTTGATGATTAGGTCTAAAAGTATGTACAAATATGTTCATAGATAATACAATCTATATTACTAATTCTGTAAGCGATTTTTTAAAATCAAAATTGTGAGAGTTTGACAGCTTGTAGGATGATGGGAGATGGCTCAAATGAAAGGCCACGGTCCCACGGGGTCGGGAAAAATAGCAGATTATGTCCAAACATAACAGAAAATGAGAAATAACGGAAAATATCTTCCATTTAAAATGCATTGGGTTTGAAAAACGTCTGCTTTGTTTACATTAAACATGTGGTGCTAATGCTTGGTTCAAAGCCATATGATAGATGTTGACATGTGGGATTTTTTTTCAAAATGCAGCTAACTATGCATGTTAAATGTACTATGACAAATTTTTTTTTATTTTCTGATTTTATAATAAATAGTTAAGGGTTTGAGTTTTTTCATAATTTAAAATTATGAAAAGTTAAGTACGTTTGTTTACTTTATGTTATAACGATGCAGATTTAATACCAAATTATCTATTCATAAATATAATTACGTAAGGGACATTTTTTCGTCGAAATTCTGGGTGTTTGGAAGGTCGCAGTATGATGGGAGGGGGCTGAAATTGAAGGTCTCTATCCCAGGGACTTGAGGAAAATACTACAATTGCTTTAAGCTTTCTATAAAATGAGAAATAACCTAAAGTAGCTGTCATTTAAAACCCATTGGGATGTAAAAAGGTCTGCTTTGTTCACTTAAAACAAAGTGCTAGATATAATCATAATTTTGTAAATCAAAAAGCCTGTTTTCTAAGAAGGTATTTTGTACTATATACTAATAGTGCCCGCCTACAAACTTGTAGGTAGCCGGATCGATCCCGAGAAAAGTCAAGTAGCTTTTTGAAGGGTTGTTTCTGGAGCCAGCTGCCATTGGTTGTTGGGCTATTAATTAACAATCCTGTCCAAGGAACATGCCAACCTTAGTCAGTAACAAGGCTACAAGATCGCGCCACTATCATCACGATCATCACACTCATCCTTCACTCATATTCAGGGTAACGTCCTCAATGAGGTACCTGTCTTATTAAAGTGATTAAGTGATTAAGGATTATGCTTAGGGGCTATTGGCCCCTTCAAGCCTCTAGTAATTGACTAATCTTCTATTGTAACAAAGACAAACTATAATCAATAACGCCCAGAGATTATAAAAACTGTGTGGAAGGACATTATCGATTCAACACATTAATAGTCTCGCAGTGAGTGAGAATGCCTGGCCGTTCACCAGTGTCACCTAATTTACTTAACACATAACCAAAAGATAAGAAACAAATACAAGGGCTTAGTTTAAGAACTAAGCAATTATCTTCTATATATATTAATACACAAGCGGTTTTCTTTTCACAGTCTAACCTATATAACGGCTGGGTGGATTTTACTGTTTCAGGTGTCAAACTAAAGGGATTTTTATTTAGATTCGTCGATACGTGTCAGAATTCAGAGTTCAGAGAATTCAGAGCTCTGAAATAGTTCTACAGGTAAACTACAGATTGTAGCACTTACAATTAATTTTTAGAAAAGAGCAGTTTTCATTTTTACAGCTGCTTTGGTTCTAGAACGTACAGCAGATTTTTTTCAACAGTTTTATTTAAAATTTATTATGTAATTTAGGTTATGCTATGAAGTTTTTAAAGGGTTTAAACATTGCAGCTACCTGTAGTTTAGGATATTTTAATACATTTCAGCATTTTTTAAAGTTTTATTAATTTGAACCAATTTAGTTTTAGACTCAAAGCAGTAATAATGCCAGCAATAAGAAGTAGACGAAGATGAACCGGTTAGAGGAGTCGGAGGGAACATGATCGCAACCGCTGGCATCACCCTCCCGATGTAACATTTGATGCTCCTTCCAACCTCAGATCAATGAACTTGAAATTTTTTCATAGTGGTGGGTTGCATTTCAGACTGGTAGAGATAATGCGTCATTTACACGTTGTTGCCACTAAGGAAAGGTTCCCTAAGATGACAGCCGTTCCCTAATTCCTCTTTTGGCGATAATTATAAATAAGGTACAGGGGCGGTCCATAACGAAGGAGGTCATTGCTCACGGCGCCAGTGTTTGCTCTCGGTCAGCCACATGTTCCTGCAAACAGAGCTCGATCTTTTGCCGGTACTAAAATATACATTTGAGAAACAAGAGAACATGGGAAAATGAAGGTGTTGCCCAAAAAATATTTTACCGGAAACTCCTGTTTTAAATCAAATGAACTTTACAATTTTCAGTAGTTTAGCCATAATTTTGTTATTGAATTTAGTCCTTTGATTAAACTTTTAAAGTGTATAAGTAGGCTGTTTATTCTTTATTCTTTTACTGTATGATTTTTTGCTTGTTTTAGAGCTTTGTGTTATCTAGTAGGAGTATAAACTACTAAAAATATATTTTGTAACTAATTAGCAAATTAAAGGTACAAATGGAAGAAAAGCGTTTAAATAAGTGAAACAAGTATACTGATTTTAAAGATACCATATTTGTCTACACGAAAAAAAATTGTAAAACCAACGATTAATATTATCATTGACAAATTATTTAAAACCATACATACACACAGCTGTACCTAAACTATAATAAGATCCTAACAATATATTTATATTAATCTACTTTATAAAAATGTAGAGTGATATATATTTGTAATTTTCTCATTACAATATTCTTTAATTTGTTCTGAGAGTATATTGGTATATTGGAAATAAATGGTAGGTGCTATGTACAGAATGATTAAAAAAATATAGATTCCACTAAAAAATATGTTTAGTTTCGGAACATTCACATTCCACTTCTTCCTCAACAAAACACATTTTTATTTCCTCTTTTTGCACCGCATCTGTTAAAATAACCTTAAAACGTAGATTTCTTAATTTTAAAATGTTCAAACTTTAAAAAACAGGGCAAAAACTCCAGTCAATCTTATTCTAATCAATGCTAATACAATACGGCTTACAATAAACATTCAACATTTTTACCTTTTTTTCAAGGGGCTTTTATGTCTTTAAGTCAATAATTAAATATTACTTGGGATTAGGTAGAGGTAAATATGTAGCCTACTGAATATTGACATACTGTGTTTGATTCAGACAGCAAATAACAGCTTAATACTGTTTAAATACAGTGTTCTTGGGTTCAACGTGGGACGGTTTACTATACATATATCAGCTTACGTCCTGTTTCACATAAATTTAATATCGATGATTTTACTATCAACAATATAAAAAGGTCGGACTTTAGGTGTATGCATAAAATATGTAAGTTCTTAAAAAGAGAAATGAATTTCAAAGTAGGACATTCAAGTGAAATGTAAAGAATTAAATACAAGTTTGAATTTTTTAAAGTGAAAGCGATTCCCAACCCATGATTTCTTTGTTAAAATTTGTATGAAAATTATCAAATAAATTTTCATTGTAATGATAAATTTAACAAATCATTTACGAAAACCATTGGTTGCTTTTAGTACGTTAAATGCATTAGTTACAGTTTTTTTACGATTTCTCAGTTATAAACAATATGCAACCGATTTTTGTATTAATACATTTATAAATATAATGTCCTCACGCACTTTCTACAAAATATTTCATTTTATTTTTTTTAAGTATAAAACAAATTGATTATTTTTGAACAAATATTTTAATGATACTTGTAATAGTTACAGTAAAATGTAACAAGGTAAACAGCAACAGCCAAACTTATTTTTTAGATGATTCCCGGTTTCTTTTGGAGATTTATTACATCTAATTTGAGAGCGTCAGCAGCTTGGTTTCTGATTGCCGCTCATTCCAGATGTACTAATGACATCTACGGAAGATCAGCGCCCTATTCAAGCACGATAATGATTATACTAGGTGAATCAAGGAATTTAAAAACATTTTGGTGTGATTGGCTAATTCATTTTACTTATCTAATTAATTTTATTAATTTTAAGTAGCATCAAATATGATTTTACATTTTCTATTTCTTGAAATATCTGATTCTTCAAAATAAATTATTGGTGAGAAATGGCTACAATAACTTAGGAATAATAATTAAAAAGACAAATGTATGACAATTATATTAAATTTCAAATTATTTTTCGTCTTAAACTAACCAAGGGTTTTAATTTTTTCAAAGCTATTATAATAGAAAAAAGGCTGCTCAAATATAAAAAGCTTTTAGAGTTTTTCGGTTATTACTTTGATAGAAATATGGTGGTAAAAAAATCTTTTGCATAACCATGTTCCAGAATATATATATAAACATTTTACCTAAAGAGCGCATGATTGTTGTACATTTACGTTAAGATAAATAGCGATCACAGCCTTGTTTAATATAAGAGTGGCTTATATTAATTTTATGTAACATCGAAATATGATTTTATATTTGGTATTTGTTAAAATAACTGATTTTTCTGAATAAATTATTGTTGAGAAATGGCTACAAAAAATTAGCTACAATAATTGAAAATACAAATGTATACAAGTTTTGTTAACTTTCAAATATTTTTTGTCTTAAAATAACAAAGGTTTTTATTATTTTTCTAAAGCTACTATAGAAAAACAATAAAGGCTGCTCAAATATAAAAAGCTTTTAGCGTTTTTCGGTTATTGCTTTAATAGAAATATGGTGATAAAAGAATCCTTTGCATAACCATGTTCTAGAATTTATATATCTAAATTTTAGCTAAAGAGCGCAAGATTGTTGTATATTTACGTTAAGACAAATAGAGATTACAGCCTTCTTTAACTCTCCCTATGCCCTTCCCATGTTATTGATTGACACGTTAGGGTGAGGTATTAGTTTCAACATTGTTCTCTCAACTGTTAAACTCTTGAAGATGGCTGCTTTCAACAATAAGAAGGCTGGGACTGACGGATCTTCTGTCTTGGAAGTTCCCTTTCAAATAATCGGAAGCTTTTGACATAATTCAGTACCAATACCTCGACCATAACTATACATTCCTTTGAAAAAATAGATTCCAGTATCTTGACGTCATTCGCTTATTTATTCGTAAAACTAATTGTCAGAGGTATTTTTTAAATGATTCTGTATTATGACTGTAGTTAGGGTTCGATTTATTTCTAATTAAGACTTAAAGAAACTAAATAATTAATTTAAGTATTATATGTTTAGTAAACTATATGTCCAGTCAAATAAAAGTAACTGTCAGTAAACTATCTTTTAATTTTAGGTTATTAGCAATCAAAATTCAACACACTTACCATTTTATATATTTTTGAAGCCCTGTGATACATAAACTTGTGTAAAAACACACATTATAACTAGTTATTCCTGGTTGAATGCGCCTTACCTGTAATAGCCAACCATTAACCACCCAGTTCCCTGCTAGAACAACTCTTCTTAAAACAACTCTCCTTAAAACTCCTTCAAACTTTTTTGAAATCGTTCCATCAATTATTTCTGCTCCAACTGACCAAGTAAGTTTTTAAACGATAAGGAACATAATTTCTCCTTTAAACGCTTTTTGCCCTTTTAACTGAATTATATCAAAAAAATATAAAATCTTAATACAATAAAGATTTTGAAAAATGTAATAGTTTGTATAAATAATTGTGAGTTTAAAAAAATCACGACTTTTATAGTATAATAATTATAATTTAATTAGATTAACAGCCTACGTTCTTTTTCGTTTTAATTCAATAAATAACTTAATGTAAACAGTGGTAAACTTGTAGAACATTTCAATTAATTTCAACACTTTGCTTCAAAAACGTTAAAACTTATAAAAAATGCACATTATAGAAGTTATGGAGTTAGAATATAGATTATTTATTAGTGTCAATTGATTGATTTATGCAGATATTTGCATCTCTGATAGCTAAAAATCGAAGACATTTTTGCAAACAAAAATTAAAACATTATTTCACGATCACTGACAATAAATTTCAGCCAAATATCAATATCAATGAATTATGAGATAATATTAATTAACTCGCATGGGGCATGTACATTAGAGAAAATAAGAGGGAGACTGCTAATACAGTCGTGATAAAATACAGACCAGCAATGTGGATGTATTGATTTAAACTAACAAATAAACTGTTCTCCCACCTGTTATGTTCCGTGGAATTTTACTTCTCGTATTTTTACAAGTGAGTAGAATTGACATTGTCTTCCTTCAGGATTTAAGGGTTTACTTTGTCGGGAGACAATATAAACCTTAATAATAACATAGAAATCAATAATAAAAAATCGAGCGACTGAATTTCTACGCAGACATGCAAATACGTCTCATCTCAATGGATTACAGGAGCTACCTAACTAGAGGCAGGCCGGAAAACCCGCAAAGCCTGCACACTAGATATTTGGTGACAATTAAGTTTATGCGTCGATCAGTTTAACACAGATAACTTCTGGATGTTACAATCGTTTCTTTGTGTATCCATTTAATCATTATTTATTTATTTTAGCAAATTAACCATAAAGGGAAGAAAATATTATTAGGTCTCATAAGATAGGGCCTCTCTCAGTCAAGATCTAACCCCGTACACGTAGTTATGAATCATTGTGGCTCTTTCATTGTAAATGGTTTATCCGTTAATAAATAAATCAATTACATATCGGTGAACTAAAAACCAAGGTGCAGTGATTAACAAATTTACAAAATTAAGGACTTAACATTTCAACACTCTTTAATAAATAATAACACAATAATTTCAATAAAGCACCAAATATTGTGATAAATATAATAAAATAAACTAAAAATGGTTACTCAATTCAAAACTGAACGTTTTCTATATTATTTTATATATATTTGGTGAAATTAAATCAATGTATGTAAAATTTTATCGTTTTCAGCTAAAACCTGTGGATAAAAACATATTTAAATTCTAATTGATTTTTTTTCAATTTCAAACTCTTAAATCTTAACCTCACCATTCCGAGTTTCGTTTTTGTGAATTGATTCTGATTAAATGTAATAGTGTCTAGATAGCGTCTATTTACTGACTAAATATAATAATTTCAATCGCTGATAGATTTGCCTAAATTAAAATATTACGAACTCAAGTTCAGCTAGAGAAGGTCGTATTTTGAAAGTTATTGAAATTTTCCTGAATTAGCTACGAGCTATAAACCATTGTGGGGTAGTCAGCGACGAACAAGAAATTGCTTGCACACGTTCAAGGAAGGTGTAATCGGTGTAAACATTAGGGGAAAGTTCATCTCCGATCTGACTCAGGCTTCCCATGCGGACGAACTTAAATACTAACGGTACATCGTTAAACGACTCTGTGCAATGGTAAAAGTATACAATTTACACAGCTTAATATTGGCGGTACTATTCATTAAAAATCGTATTAGAAATGTAATTTTTTTCATATTGTATTTCTATGGTCTTTGGAATTTTTTAATGGATTTTCCTTGTTTAAGATTACGTTGGATTGTACCGGATATTTTTTTAATTTGGTAACTTTTAAATGGAAAAAATCCAAAGGAATTATGGATCTCAATATAAGTCAAGTACCACTAGTTATAAAGTACACAGGGCATGGATATATTTTTTAAATATATCTAATGACCTATAACGTATAATAGGAAGATAGACAAATATTTTATTTGAATTCGATTATTTTTGTTTTATGATGGTTTTGAATGCATGTTTCTTTTTGACGTTTTGTTAAAAATAAATTATCTAAAAAATATTGTTTTCCTCTACCTACTATCTAAAGTCGGTATTTAGGTCTCTGGAATAGAATACTATGTGCTAATTAAGTGCCATGGGACTTACTAACTTATGTTTTTCTCTCACGGGACTAAAAGTACCTACTTTTTCTCCCATTAGACTAAAAATAACCTTACAATAAATGCATAGGAAGAAATCCGGCAATTCCGCAATAGGCAGGGAGGGAATATATGGCAACTATCGATTTTCATTTGCGTACTCATAATTTGATTTAAGATCTTCTGTGTTTCAACCTAAGAACAAAAAACCTTATGCATTTAATAGCCAGGCAATAATGTTTTTGCGTGAATTAAGTTGGCAACACTGAATTTAAACACATTGACATGATCTAGAGTTGGTTGCCAATACGCCGAACGTTTTATAAACATCATTGTTTCTAACCTACAACAATTGGGTGATATTTTTCAAAGTCATAGCGTTGAAAAAACAGTGCTTTTTAAATAGAGTAAAAGTGTGAATAAACTTATGGTTTTTATTTAAATGTGATTCTAATCCAGTTGAATGGAGCAAAGAATCATATGTAGGTAAAGTTATTGTTACTGTCATAGTTATTGTTAACTATGTAGGTGATGGAAAAATGTTGTGTGCATCAAGAGAGTAAAGTACGTTTTCTACTTCGAGAAAGTTGCCAGGTAAAACAACAGCTTCCCTCAGGGACTAAAGTTGCACTTAAGTCCCTAAATGCACAAATAACTGTTTAATGTACTTTAGATCGATAAGAGTTTTGGGTTTATAGATACTTAAAAACAATAACAATATGTGAATGTAAATCGTATCATGTGTTAGTTTGAAGGCTAGTTTTTGATTAACTATTTACTTCATGAGAGCTATCAATATTTTCCGCGTTTAGGATACCTACGCTACCAGAGAAATATTTAGGTAGATAATGCGATGAAATAATAAAGTTTTCCTATATTTAAATATTCACAAATTTGTTTCAAGGCTTCTTAATAATTTATTTTATAATTAATGGATAACTTTTGAGAATTTTTATTTCAACTATATATAAACAATAATAATCTTAGCAAAAGCATATTTTTTATTCATCACTTGAGTTTATTATTAGTATTGTTGATGGGCTCATAAAGTTGTTAGTCACTCAACGATTCAATAATTTAAATACAAAATATTTAAAGCCTTTTCTTAGCAATATGAATGTCGCAAAGAATGTGAGAGTCTCAAAAATCCAATCTTCATATTTTAAAAGAAATATTGCACTAATGGAATATCTTATATCTCATTTCCTAGAAAAGCTATGGTGAACGTTTTAAGATTTTATATTATACTTATGCTATTATTTTAGGATGTTTGCAATTCTAAGCTTGTTGAATTACCGTTAAATTACTCAATTGGAAAAATTATGGAATTTTAAAATTATTTGTATTTTTCGCCGAGTACGTTTTATATTTAGGTGATCACAATTATTAACAGATCTATCTATATAACCTTCCCCTGACTTGGAAGTCTTTATTACAAACTAGGTGATACCACCAGTTTCATCTGTGGAAAACTAAAGAATATACATTTCTAGTACTGAAAAAAATAATGAAAACTAAATTTCTGTTTGTTTGAATATTGAAATAAATGGCTAAGGTTTGTAACATATTTTTCTAATTTTGTAAACTTTTGACGTACCATTTGGAAGAGCCCTTCATTGCATAGAGTAAACAGAGAGTCCGGCGCAAAATATTATAATTTAAAGAAAATTATAGAGATTTCAAACAGCCATTACTCTATAACATTCATTTAAATTTTTTTCCTGCACGATAAAATTATCATTATTCGAAATAATTAATTTGATTTGTTATTCAAGTTGACTTTTACAATTTATTAATTACCTTTATTCGTAATTTTCACTTTTACAGAATCAATATTACAAGGATCAATATTCATTGTTGGTGATTGTGAGAGTAACTAAATGATAAGCAAAAGAAACAAGTTTCACTACATTTCGGGATCTTAAATCTGATTTCGTTCTCAGTTGGGAAGTTAGTAGCAAACAGCTAAAAAAAGAAAGCTATAAAAAAGGAATATTTTTTTCTGATCATTAAATGCAATTTTACGTTAAAATCCAAAACTTCTAACGAGGATTACAAACATATGTTTCAGTGAATGTTTTAACGTGTAAATTAATCTCAAGTCTTAAAATAAGTCTCAAGGTAAGTTTGGCCGTCAAATTAAGTTAAGTTTGTTTTACCATTGAAAGCGTGCATACGTTTTTTTATGCTTAGAACGTTGCCAGTATTTTTGAAGGATGAAATTTATTTAAATAAAGATCAATTCATCTATACATTTTTAGTTAATGGTTTATTTCCTTGGTAAACAAGTTATAAATATTTGTTATTACTTTTATTAATTCTACATATTTTATACGCTATGGCATTTAATTTTTGGGAGCAGGTATAATTTCACATAAATATATAAAGAAGTATATGAGGTTATATGTCTGAAGAATTTATTTTCTCAGTTGAAAAACACACTCATAAGAGCCATTTATTTGGTTCTATCTCTAATAGGCTGACAGCAAAGCGTTCCTCATTTCTCGCTCTCAACATGAACATGCTACAAATTAAGCAAACCCTGATTGCAAAATGCCAACAGCCAGTGATTCAAATAATCAGCATTACAAACAGTAAAATAAAAAAAATTCTCTCTTCATCGTTTAGAACGAATGAGCATCAGTTGCGTTATTATTTTTAATAGGCCCAAGTTCTTTGAGAGGTAATCCATAAACCACTTCAGTCTCTGCTTGAACAACTCTCCTTAAAAGTTAAAAGATTGTCATTAATTATTTTCCAAATAACTGGCTTCTCTTTCGCAAAAATTCCGCCCATCAAAGGTACTTCACAATATTGTATAGTATCGTTTTATTACTTTTACAATAGTAAAGTTTCATTTAAAGTTTATGCGCACACACAAATATTTGGAATAAACTCTGATGTGGTAAATTATTTTCTCAATTTCTATGTTTAAGTGTATTTTTTATTGAAATATTATCATAGTTTTATTAAGTTATAGGCATGAGAAACCATAAACAATTTAACTATAACATTTGTTTACAGCGTACTTTGCCCAATTGGTTAGAAACAAAGCATCGATCGAAAGTATTGCTTTAACAAACAATGACGGGTACAGTTGCAAACGCGAATTTTAGGCAGTTTTGAAAAGTAATTTCTTAAATTTTAAGTTATTCAAGTCCTAGGGGATGTTGTATTTGCAATACATAAAATGCCTGTTGTCTATTAATTGCTGAACCCAGAGAAGTGGTCGAAACAATCCCTGGAATGCAATTAGTGTAAACTTCAGACTGGAGTTAATGGCTGAATACCAAGCTACTCTTAAAGAAACAAACGTTTGAGCCTGAATAAAGTATATCGTTATGTGATTCTAAGCATAATAGGAATCTAAGCCATAGACAAAAGTTTCTCAGTAGTGTTTACAAACATTTTATTTACTTGAATATGTGCCAACAAACTAAATGACCTTGAAATTACTAAAACAGCTGATCACTTACCTTCGTTAAGAGTTAGAGAAGCTAACATTTTAGTTTTTTTAGAACCTGGCAATTGCAAGCCCCGCTGAGTACCTACAGTGCAATAGAGCTGGACTTCGGGTGAATGTAGTTCCTTGTACTGTGTATTGCTTCAGAAATAAATTAAAGTAAATTGCGATGAAGCAGAAAAAGTCTAAGGTTTCAGTTAGATGTTTCGACTCCAAAGTTTTTCTCATAATCGTTAACCGGAAGAAATGAAATTTTGTTTCTAAAAATGTTTTTATTTCATACGATTGCTCTATTATTATTTAGAATAAGAATCTCAGAAATTTCATTGATGAAGATAAGAGAAATATTTTTGGAAATAAATTTGATGTAGTTTAACCTATATTATTACTTACTATAATTAAGTGCTTGATTTGTAGGAACTGAGGTACCGGAACCATAAGGTACATAACACCTTCCTTCATCATTCATCTCTTCATTAAAATATTAATTGACTATGAGAATGGATTGATCAATTTTAAAATTCACATTTTATCGTACTCAAATTGTTTTATAACCAAATTAAAAATAAACAAAGCTTCACTTGAATAAATATTTGAGAATTTTTAGTTTTTTTATGACTACCCATGAGCGAGTGTTCGGGTCTTTTGAACGTTTTAAACTTTCGGCTTAGCTCTCTGGACTAAATTAAATAAAAGACTGCTAATTTTGGGCCGATATTTCGGACATGATTCCCGTGCAGTATGTGCGTTCGTAATTTTCGGCAAAATTACTCCGGCCGATTACACGTGATTTCTCGTTCAGCAAGCGCTCCGGCCGATTACACGCGATTGCCTCTTGTGGCAAAAACTCCGGCCGAATACGCAATCGTCTCTCTCGGCAAATTGTCCGGCCGGTTACACGCGTCAAAGCTACCGCCATTTACGCGCGCTCGACTTCAACTACAGAAAGAGGTCCTGGAACGCCGTTCCACCGTGTCCCGCTACAAATCAAACACTATCAACAGTAATAACTGCAATGAATGTCAGAAGAATATGTTTTCCGTTACGGCCCGCTTATTAATTCAAATAGTACTTTATAGTTTATATTTCGCTGTTACAAAAATCATGCAATTAGTTTGATGTTTCTGTTTCATAATTTTTACTTTTACGTAATAAGTAGTAAAAGCAAGTGGATAGTTATTTTAAAAAATACACTTACCTGAAAGTTTTTCGTCTTTGAAACGCTTGTGTCTTTAGCTAGAGTCACAAGTATTTCCTTTGTATGTAATAAAATAATTTCTTTTAAAATTAACATTTCAACCTGGGATTCCACTTATTGTCCTGGCACTCCTGCATTTTTCATTAATTAAAAGTTTTGCAATAAAAAGGTGTATTAATTATTGTAACGTTTTTTTCTCAGAAAAGAGTTTAAAAAATTGGAACAATATATGGAAGAATTTACCAATCAATTTTAAGTAATCCTTGATTTCTATCTGGATTCTAACTATTCTCAATATCTCAATATTGAGTTTTTCAGTCACGGTCAATATGTACGATTATGTGGAACTCAACTGAGTGCTAACTTTCTGCCAGATAAGTACAAAAGTAACGGATAATTTTTTTATTGTATAGAATTTAAAATAAAAAGTTAGTCGGTTTATAATTAAAAGTTATGTCCTCAAAGCAGAATTTTCCCTTGTAATAAATGTAGCAAAAGGGAGTACACCATGGTTGATCGTTCATCACGTTATCTGATATGCAGTACAATACACTACATCAATCACTACAACTGATGATTCTGCAATCCGTGTAATTGTGAATATTCTGCAATAGTGCCTCAGCGGATATTGGATTTATTTTTCCTTTTTGTAACTGCTACTTCAGAATGGATAGGGTAAAACTCTTTGAATCTCTCTGATATCCGATAAATATTGATTTTAAAAGAGTTTTCACAATGTATGGTATAATCATTGTTTAACAATAGTAAGACAACTCGTTTCCAATACTACGGTTAATAAACCAACACTGGTGCGACGGACTATTTAATTTTGAATCTCCAAAGTACTGAATTGCTTATCTGTATGCTGGCTTGTTGGAAGGTCTCAGATGGCACATTTATAACTCCAACACGACTATCAAACTAATCTGAGAATAGTGTTCTTGGGAACACGCGCCGCTCAGCAGCTTTTTTTGTTTATGGTCTGCTGACAAATGAATGATTATTAAAATTAGCTGTTTTTTGAAACTTCTGTTTATTTTTAAGTATGTACAAATACGAGACTGTGAACAAACAAAATGTTACATGAAATTCGATGTAATTAATTGAAATATAGGATCCATTTTGAAACAGTTTCACTAAATTCAATATAAAAACTGTTTTAGCTATATCAACTGCATAGGTTCCATTATATTTTGAATCATTTAACATTTATAATAACCAATGAGCCTAAATATTAACGAATGGGCAATCAAAATAGATTTTAAATAAATATTAACTGTCGGAATGCAAAGTTTATATTTCAGCGTGGGGCTAGAGGCAAAGGTACAAGGCTTAAATCTAATTATAATTATTTCTTTAATAAGGGAGTAAAGTGTAAGATCATCTCTCAAGGAAGTAGCCGAGGCTTGCAACAAATTTTCCAAGGAAGACGATTTATTTTCTCGCCACACACACATTTTCTCCCGTAGGTACGAATAAATAAATACGTAATACACTAACAAATATTATTCTGAAACAAAAAACACCATTTTAACAAAGTTGGCCCTATTGAATTGATTGCCATTTACGCAAAACCTCAATTTTCACAAGTCTTCACTTGATCTGGCTGTACTGTTGTTACCTGTTTTCCACTAATCTGAAACTCCCTCCGCGAGGGAAATTACTACTTTGCTCTCACTTTGAATGGAGTAGAAAGCGACTATACAAAGCAGTGGAGGAAAAGTATATTGATGACCCCTTATGATGTAGTGTTGCACTAAGCAATATAATGTTGTACTGCACAGCTTGATATTAGTGTTCAAAATTTCAGATATAAATAGTATGCTTTTCATTCATCACTTTTATTAAGAATGTTAGTTCAAAATAAAGAGGGTTAATCATGCAATATTACATCACATGAATATCATTTATATCATTTATAAATGATATAAATGATGTGTGAATAGTAATATCATTTATAGATTGATATTACTGTTACTGAAATGCACTATTCTAAAGTCATGTTGAATATAATAGAAATTAGATACATACATTAGATACATTAGGTGAAATGGCGACCTGCCCAGGTAGGTATTTTAAGCCAAGTATGAATGACAGATGAGTGAAGGATGATTGTGGCGCTATCTTGTAGTCTTGTTACTGACTAAGGCCGACATATTCCTTAGACAGGACTGTTAATTAATAGCCCAACAGCCAATGGCAACTAAGGGACCTACATTTTAACGTGGGATCCGAACCACGATTTCGCCTCGGTTAACACTATGTTATTATTAAAAATTAATCTGGCCCATGCGTCTTTAGAGGTATCTTCCTGATTAGCACGACACTTATAGTTTTATTCACTAAATGTAAATAACAAAAGTCATACTAATTGAGCCTGATTATGATTGGTGTGACCAATCAAAATCAATTGCCATTTTTCACCTTTTGCGTAAATTTACCGTCTTGTATACCTTATAGATACAGTATCAGTTTTAGTGCAGTTTTAAGTAGTTTAAGCTGTGTTTTATTTACATCCAGTAAATAAACCTAGGAATCTATTTACTGAATTTATAACTAGGAATTTATGAATTTATAACTAGGAATTCATACAGGCAGAACATGTTTTTCCTGTAAAATGAAAATAATATCACTTGATTTATACAGATAACATGAAGAAACCCAAAACAAATTATATGTAACAAATTGAAAGCTTAATTTTGATCAATGAAACGACATAAAATGTTACCAGCTTATAAAATTTAATAGCCATTTTTCAACCAAATCGTGTTCTTTTAATTAGGTTAAGTTATTTTTCTTGAACAATGTTAAGAAGAAATACCTCGTTAGAAGTTCTTGGAAGAAATCCTTACAACATTTTCAACTATGCTTGTTTGTTAGGTGCATTTGTTAAGTATTCGCTGAAAACCTTATTTCTTACTTGTAAATCTTTAAAATTATATTATACTTTCTACTTAAAAACCATACTATACGCTGCAAAGATTGTTGTAGATTTTTTTGTATATAGAATGGTACACATGATAATGTTAGCTTGCAAGGGAAGTAATATTAATTGTGGAAAGCAAAAGAATCCATCACATGATATATTACAAGTATACATTGTTTTATATTTTTGCTTAATTTTTACACTCTTCCACTTTTTGAATTATACAAATACATGTAGGAAAGTGTATATTTGTCTAGAAGCACAGGGACGCGAGGGACACAATATTTGCGAGGGACATTTGCGCGATATACAGAGGGGGATGTTTGCGGTAAGTATTCTATTGCAGAGAGATTATGCGTTTTTTCCAGTTTTACTTAATCTCTTTTTAACTCAAGCTTCTTCGATACCTCTTTTGTAATGTTTGCCTAGTTTTACAGATTAGATTGTAAAGTGTGTTATAATGATATTTTTGGATCTATTCCGTACTTTTAAATTTACTTTAAATTTTAATACTTTTAAATGTTTTAAATAATTTATCACTGTATAAACTTATATATATTTTATGTATGTTAGCTTTAAAGCATTTTATATTTACTTTCAAACAGACATTCAGTTTTGCAGTGATTTAAGATACTTCATTGAAACTCTTTTTCTATAATACGCCCTTACAAAGAGCGTTTTTTGTTATATCTAAACTACTCTTTCATAATTTTATGACATTACCCTCAATACGTTCTGTACTTAAATGCTTGTGTTTAAGTACTAGGTTAAAATAAACTGAATGGAAGCCATAGTACGGTAATGTTTTGATTTCGATCTTTTTCGGTCATTTGCTATCACTGATTAGTCCGCAAGAATCAATATCAAAACATAAAATTACCATTGAAGAATAAATTAATAATTAAATAATTTTTTTAAGTAAAAGAGTAGCTGGATATAATACTTTTCCTATAAGTAAAACAACTTTTGAAAATGTAATTTTTTTAACCATGACCTCATTTATCCTCCAAGTTACCTCCTGTAATACATGTGTTTTGTCTTTAGCTTGAAAATAAAACAAGGCAGTTTGGGCTATTTATAAAAATAAATTGTTGTTTTATAATTACTTGTTTTTGTAATTATTTGTTTTATAATTACACTGATTAGTAAAAAACGTTGTTTTTTACTAATCAGTGATGGCAAATGTCCGCAAAAATCGTGATCAAAATAAATAGTTTGGGCTACTTTGGAGTCCAGGGTACTAACAGTTAAATAAAAATAATTCTGTCTTTTAATTTACTTTTATCTCCTACCATTGCAATAATCACCATAAACGATGTTATAAGTAATGTCATATTGTGGTCCATTATTAAACCAAATACAAACCTGAAACAGGTGAAACAGGTTTCACTTTATGATACACGTTCTAGACCAATAGGAGCGCGATATTTGACGGTTGTGTCTTAATGACAATTACGCAATTCGCACATCAGCAGATTGTTCCATTATGAACGACCAGTTTTTTTTTGTTTTTAGGCTCTAGTAGGTTTTAGTATGTTTTTGTACCTAGCCTCGAATAAACTATTTGTTTTGCTATGAGTCTGTTTTGGTTTGTCCATAACCTCAAATGTGAGTTATTGAGATTCCAACTTTTTTTGTAAATGTTAAATAGTAACATATTTTTTGAAAACCCTTTATATTGTTCGTCGAAGATAAAATAGTGTATGCAACGAGAGATATCTAGAACACTCACTTCGCTCGTGTTATAACTTACATCTCACTCGTGGCTTTAAGGCATTCATAATACAATCGTTGCATAAACTACTATTATAGGAACTTAGCTATTTAATGTCATAGTTACTTCCAAGGCCTGGTTCAAAACAAAACCAAGGTTTGAAAAATGCATTGATATTTTTCTAAGCTGTGCTAATGTTTAAAAATGAGGTTTGACTCTGTTTAGATATCCTCTAAAATTGTGTTTAACACTGCTAAAGGCACAGAGAGACGGCAGACAATGAGAACGTGGCCACACACTACGTGACTCACATTGTAGATCACGTGATCATCCACCAGTCGGCTGATAGTGCGAATTTGGTTACCAGTACCATACAAAAGTTCAAAGCATTTAGAATAAAATAAGTTGCTTTAAGTTTTAAGTGTCTCTTTTGTCCTTTGGAGAATTAAACCACCTGTGTATTAAATATTTTAGGTCGGATTGAGAGTCTCTTTGAATGCAAAATCTGACATTGAACTGGTCAACAACTTATAATTACCACAGTTCATATACCAGTGTCTAATCAGCTAACTATCCTTTTCAATATATTTTATTTTCTATTTGAAATATTTAAAAAAGTACACATTAACCAACATTTACTTTTTAACTTTAGTTCATGTACAATTCACAAAACACAACACACCTACATTCAATGGACTGATCTAATGATTGATGAAGCTAATAAACTTGATATATAAGAGTATATTTCATTACTAGGGATTGAAATAAAAGCTTATCGTTCGAGGTTTTTCGAAAAAATACAAAGTAACAACGAAAAACAGCTTTAATTCCCGTGTGATGAACTGTATCTTTCATTAGAACACCTAATTTAATTCACAAACTACTTAAAAAAAACATCAGTTTACAGCTTGCTTATTCATATTATATGTTTTATTAACTTAAAAACAAACAATATCCATTTGTTTCGATATGCAATTAGTGCCTGCTTCCAAGTTGCTGCAATCATTCATGCACCAGCGATCAGCTGCTTTTTGCAACATTCTTAAATGTTTATCCGTAGACGTTTTTACAGCTGGTTGTTTTCATTGGGTGCGTTCAGCCGCAATCATCGGTGGCTAACCGGTTACCATAGTCACTAATAGGCAAATCCACCGCATCTTGACAATCAACAATGTCCGGTTACTTACCGAATCCACCGTAAACACAACATCGGTGGATGCACAACAATGGTCGGTAGGTGGTACGTCCACCGCTACCGTTCACTTAATATAGGTTAGTATATTACCCACCGGTGGAATGCGGCTGAACGCGCCCATTGTTATTCTTCTGTGATTATTCCTGCCACTAAATCAGCTGTTAGCGCTCGTAATTTCTTGAACCCCAACATATTTGCATGTCTATGTAGAAATTTGAAAGCGCTAAATTTTCCAATAATCGGTTTCAGTGCTATGTGGAAATCACCTCACTCCCGCTAGGACAAAATACTATTTTAATCACTTATAATGAGTAAAAAGCGTCTAAACATTGTAGATGGGGGGAAAAGGAATTTAATAGTCTGAATTAACTGTAAAGTACATGCAAAGGCACTACAAGTACATAAATTCCCCAATTACTCTTCCGCCCACTCATGAAAACTGAAAATAAACAGTGTCGCGTTATTTATGTAGTGTGATGGAGCTGCGTTACTGATGCTACTGAGCTTTACATTTGTTAGCTTTTCTTGGGCAAACAATAATAAACCTTTGTTATTCTTTGCAGGTTTTTATGCTAATGTAGAGGGTAATAATTGAATATTACATTCATTATTTTATTATTCAATAATATTTAATATTTTTTATGTTGTAAGTGTTATTGAGAAAATAAAGATATTTATTTATTTATTTATTGACAAAACACTACAAAACAGGTATAAAACCCAATTACAATGTAGCGTTAAAAAACAATCAGTTCATGCTGGGAAAAATTGTTTATGTCTATCTTCAATATCTTCATGCTTAGTCACACAATACATGCACTGTAATGCCTTAATTGCATTCACAAATAAAAAAAAACATTTAAATAAATACATGCATCAATAGATTAAATATAATTTAAATTCTAAATTTAACGTGTAGTTCAAATGAATAAACATTGAATCAGTAACGATCAGTAAACTAATAAATAGATTCTACAAACATAAAAAATAAATAACATACATATTATTATTAATCTGATATATTTTGTAAAACTTGATTACGGAATTTATTAACAGACATGCAAAAAATATCTAATTCTATTGGCAAAGAATTAAAAATTCTACCCATGACATTTAACGGAGAATTGAGACCTAAATTAGTTCGAGAGTAAAGGGGAGAGAACATCAGACGGCAGCGGGAATTATGTCAAGGAACATTGAACTGAAGTTTAGATAAGAGAGCTGCGTCGTCGAGCGCGCCGCCGACCAGTTGATGCAGGTAAACCAACACAGCGACCCGCCGCCGCTTCCTCAGTGAGTCGAGCTCAAACATAGATAAGAGTTCAGAGTAAGGAATATCTGTTGTGTAGTGACCAAACTTCTTGAAGTATAAAAATCTTAAAAATCGTTTTTGAACACAACTAAATCAGAAGAATAGGCATAGTACGGATTCCAAACAATTGAACCAAATTCTAAACGTGATCGTACCAAGGAACAATAAAGAAGTTTGATGATCTCAATATTATTTAAGAAGTTACTTGACCTACGAATGAAGCCCAAGATTGCAAAAGCAGATCTACACGTTGATAAAACATGGTCCACAAAGGTGAACTTTTCATCGAACATTATACCTAGATCTTTGATGATATGCTTAGACTCTAGTGATGCATCACCCATTTTGTAGTTGAAATTAACAAGATTACCTTCAGACTTCCTAGAAAAACGCATTACAAAACATTTATCTAGATGAAACTTCAAATTGGTTTGGCTCCAATGAAATAAATTATCCAAGTCACCTTGAAGTTTTAAACAATCGGATACCCCTTCGATATTCGTACAGATTTTTAGATCGTCCGCATAAAGCAAGAACTTACAATTACTAATTGATGATACAATGTCATTTATGAAGATTAAGAAAAACAGGGGACCCAAATTTGAGCCCTGTGGGACCCCCGATCCTGCGTGGAATTCTAAAGAAGAAAAACCATTTTAATAAAAAAATTGAGATCGGTTATGCAAATAAGACGAAAAAAACTTAATTAGGGGATCTGAAAACCCTAAAGCATTTAATTTAGAAAGAAGCAAAAGATGATTAACCTTATCAAAAGCTTTTTCAAAATCCGTATAAACTACATCAACGACCACCTTTGTCTAAATAAGAAATGCAATAGTCAGAAAAATTAAGAAGGTTTGAAACTATAGAACGACCAGGGAAAAATCCGTGCTGATGAGGACTGATGTAGTTTTTGACGTGAAAGAGTAACCTTGTGTGAAGTATTGATTCAAAGACCTTAGCAGGTGTTGATAAAATAGACACTGGCCTGTGATTCCTAATCTCTGACCTTTGGCCCTTTTTAAAAATAGGGACAACCTTTGATTTTTTCCAAACATCAGGGAAATGTGAATTTTTAATAGAAAGATTAAAAATGAAGCATAAGGGAAATATAAACAACTCAGCACAAGCCTTAAATATGTATGGGGGTAAACCATCTGGTCCTACAGATCTTTTAGGTTTTAATTTTTCCAGCGCAGAAAGGACCTCTGACTGTGTGACGGCGGTTATCGCTATGGTGGGCAGACCCGGCGACACAACTCCTCACCGGTCAGGTGACACTGTTCATACACGGAACTGAAATAGTTGGCAAAACTGTCCGCTATCTGCGGTCCCCCCTCCACCTCCTCTCCATTCATGCACATTACTGAAGGGCTACTATCAACCACTCTTAACTTATTAATTATATTCCAAAACGTATTCTATTCGTAGATATATTCTATTCTATTCTAATATTTTATTATTAATTTTAATTCAAATTCTTCCATTGTATAAACACTTTTACCGTTTGAATAAAATGCGATTCAGTATATATGATTTCCTTGTGCCTGTCATTTACTAATAGAGGTTTTGCTTAATGGTACTGGATGATTTTCAAGTTTTCATGACTGGTCGGAAGAATGATTGGGGCATTTAAGTACTTGCAATGCCTTTGCATGTACTTGACAACTAATTGTAACTGTTATAAATTCCTTTTCTCCCCACCTACAATGTTTATAAGACAAAGTAAACCCATAAGAATAACATTTAAATCAATTATAAAAAATCGAGCGCCTTCAAATTTCTACAAAGACATGCAAATATGTTGAGGTTCAACAGATTGCGGGCGCTAACAGCTGATTTGTGGCGGGGATAATCACAGAAGAATAACAATTACAACATATTTGAAACACAATATAAACAGTCATATTGTTGAAAATGTGTTTGGATATCGAAATTGTAACAGCTACTGAAAAGAGGTGCAGAACCAGAATTATGGTTAACCTTTCCTTGCCAACGAATCTGGTGCATTGTTTAGTGAAAAAATAGGTAGGGAATGTTCGGTAAAATAATGTAAAGCATAACGTTACCAATAAATGAATAAATAAACTGGTTAAAAAGGATATTATCAACTACTACTAACGTCATCTATATTTTTGAAATAATTTCTGGGATTTCATCTACAGCATATCGTAATTTAGAAATTAATTTTTAGTTATACCACAGAATGCTGTGCCAGCAAAAATCTGTTAATATTCACCGACATTATTTTAAATTTTAAACATTTTGAAATTTTTATTGAACAAAAGTAAATATTCCATTTCTGTCATAAAGAAGAACATTTACGCTGTCGAATCCAAGACCAACAGTCTACAATCATCCTAATTTCCTGTGTTTTTTTTTTTAACTTAAAACGGGACACATAAGACTCAGGGGTTGCTCTGGAGGCGGGATTTTCTGACAACTATTGATGCATATTTTAAAGTAGAGAATTATAAGATTTAATATCAGTTGGTTTATTATTTAAATTATGTTGGTTTAAAATATTAGTTGGAGATTTACATAAAAAGGTCAATGCTTAAACATATCTTAAATTTAAAACCTGGACTGTGTATATAATAAAAGAGGGATATTTAAGTGTTTACGGTTAGCCTTGCTGTTATTACCGGGTTTTAAAATGTACAAATTACAGTGCAGCTATTTAATGTTGGTAATTTGTAAAAAGTTATGATATTCACTTTAGTATTAATTTAAGGAAATATATACTTAAGATACGATGAAACAACCAGGTCACTTTGAAAATGTAGTTTCTCGACCGTTTCGAGTTCTGAATAATGTTTTTGAGAAATGGAGGATGACCATTTTCTTACCTTTTTTTGTTAAGACCTAATAAAAGTTAATGCAAGAGACTGACTCCAACACAGAGGTATATAATTTTTTTGAGTTTAATTTTAATATGTAAAAATTCAACTCCAAGACAGAGGTTTGAAGATACGTTAGGCAAAGAAGATAAATGTAAACTAACACTCAGATTATGCAAAATAAAGAATGGTTGTGCTATCAAAGCTGCAAATTGTATAGCGTATACATTGACACTAAGCGGTGAAACGAATTTCTTCTCCATATTAAAGTCTCAAATAAAAAGTAATAGACTAATTTTAAAAGTTTATGGCCAGTTCAGCCACTATAAATTGTATTCTAGTGACACAATTTGGTTGAAAAAAAAACAATATAACACAACAACACCTTAACATTTTCATAGGATGGATTTACGCCGGGAGACCACATAAATAATCAACTTGAAACTTGAGCTTATTTTATTATGTTTTGTAAGTCATACGTGACGCAGGCTGCTTAAAGAAATCAAGTAATTTTTTGCATTTTATACCCCACCAAGTAACAATGTTTAACAGATGAATCCTCAGCTTATGCCAGCTCAGCCTCTGTAACAAGGTAAGGGTAAACAAAGCGATAGTCTGAACCTTACCTTGTTATATACCGGGTCAGGGTCCATATTGACACTGACTGTACAGCGGCTATATCCCTATCAAGACTGATTGGCTTAGCCTATCCTCCCACATGCATATGATTTGTCCAATCACGTGCATATGGATTGTATTGAGGGTAAACTTTCTTAATAGTGAAAGGTATGTTGCCAACTAATGATGTAAAACTTGGATCTTAAATCTGATATAAAATAAATGTAGGTTACGATTTGTAGTATCTAATTAAAGCACTCTAGTCAATTAAAGTATTATAATCAATCAGCAGGTTGCTTGGAAGCAGTAAAAATAAACATACTCTTATAATAATTTTATAATGAAAATGAGAATAAAATGGGGAAATATTTCATTAATCAAATTTGGTCTCTTTTAACAGCTTTAGCAGATAAAATAGTAATTAATTAAATTTCAAATAAATATAAGGGCTTACTTGTTATCACGATGAAAACAAATCTGGCTCAATAATACTTGACTGTTGATGTAATCTCACTCATCAATGCCAGTGACTGGTATTTTTATATTGTTTTATTATTCAAATAGTAACTTCTGTCAGTAAAATTTCTTCAAAATGCATATTATTACTCTACTCAACAATTCGCGTTACAAAGTATTATAGCTAATATTATTTCAGTGAAAGAATTAAATACCTATGGTTCTACGATAGCATTCCAATTCTTAATATATGTGCAGCTGTGAATTTCCAAACGAGCTTCGATACACATTCAAAGGGTAATGTGAGGTACTTAAATTTGTGATTTTGAAATTCACCCATTCCCACCACCAGGGGTCTAGAGGAATCTATTTCGATGGCAACACCCCCGTCTTGGACTGTGACCTGTCTTTTTCATACCATGTAGCTCATAATATCCAGCGGTCCATTGGCAGGCTGAGGGATCTGTATAGATTTAGGGGTTTGTTGCCAGAAACTGCAAGACTACAGCTTATGCAGTCTTTAGTCTTATCAGTATTTTACTACTGCTTCTCTGCCTATGGACACAGTATCATGATGCACGACGCTCAGAGAGTTCAAAAACTGCAGAACTCTACATTGAGATATGTATTCTCTTTGGGGCGTGAACACAATGTGTCCGAGTATCGAAATGCTGTTAACTTGCTTCTCATGGGAGACTTTTTGTACGTTGATGACCAACTGCATGACCCGCAAAGTCCTTATACTCAAGGAGTCCCAGTACGTGAGTGAGAGGCTGCGGTATCGAGATGAGATCTCTCAACGTGGCAACACATAACGGGGTCGGAAGCTTCTTTTTCAAAAACTGAGGGTTGCACTGGGCCGGAAAAGTTTATCTTTTTTCGGCCCAGTACTTCACAATGGCCTCTCCGGCATTCTCAAATCATATTATTTGAATTCTTTCAGATACAAGATGAAAGTCAGTTTGTTATCAAAATAATAATATTTGCGCTATTTTTATATTTTTTATATTTTTAATGTATGTGTTATATTTTTTATACTGACACTCTAATCCTACCATTATTGTCTTGAATTATCCTGAAAACCAGATTGTAACTGAGGAGCGCTTGAAATAAAGGCATTTATTATTATTGTTATTATAACAGCTGTAAAATGAAAGCCTGTAAAATCAATTAATAATCAACCCTCACCTTGCTTTAGTAGTAAAGCGTTAATTTTCACTTACATTCATGTAAAAGTTTACATGTATGTATTTAACTAATAGTGACCTATGTTTGGCAGTTAAGATAGATATTGTCAGGAGTAGTTAGGGGGTTTACTGCCAACTTCTACCCGGCCGATATTGTGAGAGCACTCTCCCTAGATAACCCAACTCCAATGTTTAAATTGTCGATCAACACTACACAACTGTTACAATTGAGTTTGAATTTTATGTTTATTATAAAAGACTTAAGGCATCACATTAAGCTATAAAAACTTGTGTGATTCTTTTAATTTGGTTCATTCAAAACATATCATATTTAATGGTATTTTATCATATTAATCTCAATCGTTCTTTGTAAAAAAATAATTGGCTGTCATGTAACAAAACATAGAATATAAAATATATTCTGGATTTTAATGAATAGCACGATTAATTAACGACACAAAATACTTGTTTTAAAGTTACAAAATGTTACCTACACTATGAATATAATAATGTTATCAAGTTCAGCTTTACTAGTAATTAAACAAAATTGTACACACAGCCAAATAAAACGTAAGTATTTGTATACCATATCAGTGAAAACATTGGTGTTTTATCTTCTTACTTTCTGTAGCTAAATTATAAAAATCCACCGTAATTCTGATCATCCTTATTTGATATTACTGTTTTTGTTTACGAATATGGGACTGTGAAGCAACATGCAATTTAAGAAACAACACATGTTTCATTGTTAGTGATAAACACTTTTTGAGGTATCCTCTATAAATTTTCCTTTTTAACTATTAAATATTGTTTTAATTATATTTCCAATATGGAAGATATCATTTGAATAGTTCATGAATTTAAATTAATTTATAATTTAGCTCAGTTCTAAATTAAAGGTGAATTTAACAGCAAAATATAAAGCATCTTCTCAGAAGTATGTACATATTTATACGAAAATATCCTCGAATGAATAAATATGTTACTAACTGTAGAAACCATAAGGATGGTAAAAGTATGCCATAGAAATTTAGAGGTTATTCAGTGGATGAATGAAAAATATTTAACAAAAATATTCTGTCTTAGAATAGTTTTAACGTTATCCTTGCTAACTTGGAAAAAATGAAAGCGCTGGTCTCTGCTTTGTGCTCGCGTTACAATTTACTGCCCTTATAAAATCCTCTGCCCCTTATTTTATGATCTCATAAAACTTCTTTAGATGCTTAAAGCAAAATAGGAGATTTTCGACAAGGTTTAATAGTATATTTGGAGACTTGATTGGCTACAAAACTTAAGTAGAGAAATTTCACAGAGTATAGTTATGATAAAAAATTACCTTGGGACTGACTAATTGTTATTTTGATAGAGGATTAATTTTAAAAAGTGACAATGTAGAATTAGAGTTGGTATTCTTGGCATGAAAATAAAATAAAAGGAATCAATTTCTAAACATAAAGGCGAAAGATTCCAAATGTGTTAAATGATTTGGCAATAAAGATGAAAGCAACACTATGTAATTTCTATGTTCGCTAATCTATACTTATACTATAAACTGTATGTAAGATATAAGTACGAAATCAAACGAAATATATAATTAATGTTTAATAAAACTTGAAAATGAATAACAAATCATCAAGATTTGAATCGTTAGACAGCTTCGTGATTGTTTTGGATTTGTGGATCTGAACATAAATAACTGACTTATTAAATGAGTTTATTACTGTAAACATATTTGAACGAATTATTTTGAAATGTGACCCGCCGAGGAAAAAGGGACCTTATCTTCCCAGACAAAAGTTTACAGGACAGCAAGTTTTAGAGGATAGGGACGAAAACACGTATTTTCTGATTTTTATTGTTACTTACAGTTTATATGTTTTTCCAAACAATAATTGATCCATCTTACACCTGAATTTAACTTTTAACATGGTTAAATTAATTTTTTTCGAAACCCTTGCAATCTGGAGAAAGGGGACCTTGACTTTCCCGATGCAATTTTAACGCTTTGAAGTTAAGCAAATCCGAGAGTTCTGTGTAGAATAAATGCAGGACTTGCTAAGCCATGATCCAGGCATCAGATCATGAAAATGTATTGGATCTTCCAAAAGAAGTAGCCGGCGACATAGCCCTGGTCCATGTGAAGTTCCAAAACAAACAAAAATGTACTAGAAGGTCAACAAAAAAAGCGAAACTCAGACACCTAGTATGATGTCATATTTTGTTAAGATTTTAATAGTAAATTCTTATTTGAGTATAAAATTAAATTACTAGAATTTATCATGTAACAAGAAAAGTTTCTCTTTAAAACATTGTGATTTATTTATTACTCCCAACTATTTACGCAGCATTTGACACAAAATACAAACAATTGACACTAATTCAATGGTAAATTAATATTCAATTTTAATTTCTGGCAAAATGAAATAAAAAACATAAACAATAAAGTGAGTAGTAACAACAACATTTAAGATCGAAATTTGTAAAACTTTAGACCTCGATTTCCTAAAATTTATGTTTTTAATATTTAAATTGAACAATTCATAACTCAGGCATTTTTTTTAGATATTTTAAAATTCTTTCACCAGTTTGTTTGGTGTTTAATATAGTTTAAGGATACACTAATAACTCAATTTCAAAATACCCCCGTTGCAGCAGACCTGCATACTCAGCGAATTTCAAATGCAAAACAACATATTTCAATCCAACATAGCGAGATTCAACATGTTTTTGTAAGCTCCATAAGAATAACATGGGGAATGAGTATGCAGGTTTGCTGCTACGGGTATATTAAAACTGGGTGGTTTTAATTCAATATTTAGTTGATCTGAACTAGAAGAAGCCATTTACCAAGTTTTATCAAGATATGTTGAGAAATAAGCGAGATATAGAATTTTCTTTATTTCCCATAAGGTTAACATTGGGACAACGTACTGTGTTTACCACTTTCAATATCTAGGAAACCAATGGACATAGAGCAGTAATTAAAAATACTAAATTGTTTGTTTTTTTGAGCTGAATTCAAAAATGCTAGCAAAAATTGGATAATTTTTAATTTTCTATGTAAAAAACTCAAAAAACCCATTTTTGGGGGGTTTACCCCCCTTTACTCCCCCTTCCGGTTGTCCGATCGGGCTGGTTCACGAACTCGTCCGAGTGATTACCACCTTACTCGTCTGTACCAAATTTCATTAAGATCGGATCATATTTACGGCCGCTATCGTGTTAACAGACATATATATCTACTATATATTTGTCAAATACCACTCAGTGGAAACATCGTACAGCCCAAACTACTTGACCTAGAACCTTGAAACTTTGCATGGATGTTCCTCTTAGAGCGTAGACATCCGCTAAGAACGAATTTTACAAAATTCGTAGTATAAAGGGGTTTTTTGCGAGGCCGAAGTTTTCAAATTTTCCCATTTAAAAGTATGTTGGACGATTTTTGTTTACATTTTTAATGTTCATAAAACAATCAGCTGGTAGTTAGCTTCGGAAATGTATACGTTGTTACAGATGATAATAAATTGATTTCTTTGATCATGGCTTCATTGATTTTTGTTGATTTGTTTCAAGGACATAATTATGTACTATATAACAGTTACATTTAGTTTAGATAAAATCCACCATTAATTAGTTAAGTGGCACCATCTATATTTCGGTAGCGGGAGTTAGCAGTTTTAAACGTGAAGGGCATTCTGCCTTTTGTGGCTGAGACTAAATCCCGGTAAGATGGAAAGAGAAAAGAACAGTGGTTTTTCAGTCACAAATAGAATGTGTTGAAATGATATGATTCTTTGATCTACTTATGTAAAAATTTATAAATTATACAAATCCCTGATTGTAAGTTATATTTTTACTATCTTTTCTACTGTATTCTTGTCAAATACCACTGACCTATCCTATGTACAGCCAAAACTACTTAACCTAGAACCTTGAAAATTTGCATGGACGTTCCTTACAGAGTGTTGACATTCACCAAGAACGGATTTTTTAAATTCGAGGTTTTTAGAGGGTTTTCGTGGAGCTGAAGCTTTGAAAATGCCCCATGTTAATGTAATGGATGATCTTTTGTTTAAATTTCCAATTTCATTCAATCAAGCATATTAGCTTCACAAACGGATACGTTGTTACAGCTGATTTATAATTTGATTCCTTTTATCATGGTTTTATGGTTGTTTTGATGATTTTGTTAGGTTATTCGTACTATATAAAAGTTACATTTGGTTTAGTTTCGTACCTTATACGTTCAATCATAAGCTCATTATGTGGTACCATCTTTTTAGGCAGCGGGAGCTATAGTTATTTCCTTAGGCCGTCCTTCATGTTTTTAATTACAATCATGCCAGTTACAATAATTTGGCAAATTCCTTTTTCATCTAATTCGACGGTGTCCCGGCTTTTCACGGAAAAATAAATGCTGCAATCAGTGGTTGATCTTAAATTATTCCTACCCGTCCATATTTTAAGTTAAAAACTAAGTGAATCGAGTTTGAAATACTGCCCACGGATAGCACCGTAACTGTTTCGAACATTCAGCCCTTTACTGTACTTAATTGATGCCCTACTAGGCAATCCAGGGACGTAATGGTAAATCTACAAGGAAGTACCTTAAAATCGACACATTTGGTGTTAAAATCGGTCCGGCCGTTTTCGAGTTACAACGGTGAAAAGAAAACCTTCACTATCTACTGTGGTATCCTACATCCTCCTGTGATATCTACATTTTATCCTACATTCCGCCATAAAACAAACATATCTCTACATGACATATTCCTTGATATGAATATTTTCTATTCAGTCCTCTAGATTCTTCATATCAAGGTTAGACGATAATTTTTATCGTGAGCGAAGCCACGGGTTCTGCTAGTGTATATATATATATATATATATATATATATATATATATAGGTATATATATATTTATATATGTAAATTCGAACGAATAGTGTTTTTTGCCTCTGGGGGCCCCAAAATGAAAAGTTAACATGGTCTCGGGCTTAGGTCTTACCATGAGACCTGCGGTAATAGCTTATTCCTTTACGGAAATTTGCTAAAAATGGAAGTTAAGGTCCCTTTTTCTAAGGTGGGTCACAAACATATTTTAGAAATATCGCTTTTTTCAAGAATAGTGTGAGGATATATAAAAATGTAGTGTAGTATAAATTTTTATCCTGAACCCAACAATAAAAAGAAAATTATTGAAAGTGACTCATTGAGTTTGTGATGTGCGATTATGGTAGCGAATTGTGTTAAGCTAAAAATCTAATTTTAAGTTAAATAACGACTAAACAGGCCATAAATATGAACAACGTACATATTATCAAGATTAGATGTTTATCGAAGTGTCAGCCAACGTGACGGTTTAGTTGCTCTGGCATTTAATGAAATTTTTAATGGTTACATTAGCAGCGTACAGCCGCTAAGCGAAATATGTATTGAGAATTTAGTCTATTAACATAATAGCACCATAAATATTTATATAGGTATCGATGCTATTTTTCGGAAATTGTAATCAATATCAACGATGTACCAGAAATTCAAAAAATATATATTGGATTCACTGTATAAATGTTTGCAGTTTGCTATCTTTTCTTGGATGGCAAAAATGGGAAACGTTTTTGCAAAAGCTCTATTATATTGTTCGAATTACTTTTATTAACTTAATATGAATAATATTTATGGTTAACAAATAATTTCATAATACTTTCGGGGGAAAACCATCCAATGACCGCACATAGTTGTCATCGTAAGCTAAATCCATTCAAAAATCTCAAGAGACTTCTTTAAATTTAAGAAGTTTCTTTAAGCTATGTACGTATTTAAAAAAATATAGCGTATAAAAAATACGTATTTATAAATATATAGTGTTTCTTGGATCATTAATATTTTTAAACCAGTGAAGTGGCTTAAAACCCACTCACATTTCAACTTAGTTCAAATAGAATTTTAAAAATGTCCACATACACAAGTACATTTTAGAAAAATACATTAAAATTCAGAGGTTCGTTCTGATTCTCTACAAAAAATGTGCTTGAGTGTAGGGATGTGTTAGTTCTACCTATCTTGAGCTTAAATCACTTACAAAAATAATTATAGAACAATCATATAAAATTACGGTTATTTTAACTACTGACAAGTACACCAAGTATTTGATCTACGTAAACGTTATAAGTAAAATATTTAATATTAAAAAATGTAATCTACATGTTCATAATTAATAACTGTCATCATGCTGATGATTAACAACCATCATCATACCAGAGATGATCTTATCGTCTTTAGCTCTATGATGGAACTAACGACTAGCTGCTGGATCCAATTTGAAACCTGCTCGAATAGGTAATCACCCAATTAGACGTTCCAATAGTTGAATGTTGTATTTTAATAAATATAAATAATTATTTTATATTCATTTATGAAATTAAAAAGTATAATTCTAACTTACCATATTCTTATTCAAGTTTTGTACTGTAGACACATTAATTTATCTGTCATATGATTAAAAGTTTATTTGCTACTTTCTAATACCGTATTCTATTTGATGCGTCTAAAAGATACTAAAAATATTTTTTTATGATACAGGTATTTTAACAGGAAAAGGCGTTCACCGTACTAACAAATAAAACATACATTTGTAATCATTCATGCTTCGGTGAATTTATTTTAGCTTTGTAACTGTGTAAGCTACAAGTATAAGTATATATAGACGTATCTTTCAGGTACTATCTCTCTTCTTATTTTTCACCTCATGTCTCTTCTATAAATCAAATCAAGCCATAGATTTTCACTTATTGCTTTGAGCCTCTGGCTGAAATTCCCTGGCGATATACTCTTATTTATATTTGTGGATAATGCGCCCTGCAGGGATTATCTCAAACTCAAAGTTTAAGGTGCTGCTAAACATACACGTCACGTCCACATACGATCAATAAGGCGATTCCGGAGAGCGTACTACAAGTATATATATATTCGTTTTCGCACGATGCGCAACGTCCTCATTCGCATCCGCACATCAGGATGCGACATCATAGGTCGCGGGGAAAAGCGTATTAAATAATAGTACCCCTGGAGTATTAATTAAGTATACGGATTGTAGATAATTTTGATAAAGATAAATTTTGATAATAACATGTCTACTAAAATGTAACATCCAAACTTAAGGTTTGTAATTACTGTAACGTTTCCTATTAACACATATATTTTCGTAACTCTTGTATTTTAAAGGGGAATACATCTTTCTGACATTGATTAGGTTTTATAAGCAATAAGCCCCACGGAATAATTATTACCGATGTAATCGATATGAATCTTGATCACTTAAATCAGCACTTTTGACGGTTTTTAGTATAACCTTTTTTATAACAGCCGAATGACCGAATGGACGTTGGTAGAGGCTATACATACACGTTGCGTCACGTCACGTCACGTCACGTCACGTCACGTCGCGTTACGTCCCCATTCAGCCCATTCGGCCGTGTATGCTCTTCAGGACATTCGAGTCGGGCCGTGACGTGACATGTATGAATAGCCGGTTCAATTTGATTACACAGGTTCCATTCATTTCGAAAATGGACGTGACGTGACGTGACGTGTAGGTATATAGCCTCACCTTTAGTAAGGTTCTTTTATCGCTTGCTTTAAGAATCGCCAAATAAGATATATCCTGTTTTAGGCTCGTTAAATAAACGGAAAGAACGCTGCGCTGTTGACAACTTAAGTGAGTTCAAATGTATTTAATAAACCCAATACATTTCCACAAATATACAAAGTTATTGATAAATAAGTAACCTAAACCTTATGAATAAAACACATAAATATGTTTTATGGGACGATGTAACTTTAATAAAAATAAAATATGTAATAAAATCAACAAAAATATTGTTTTGAATTATTTTTTATGGCAATATATCGCTTTTCAGCGAGTATCGTATTCTACTTTCTAAATAATGCTTACGTAAAGTTAATTTAAATTATTTATAAAACGCTTTGAGATAGCTGTATAGGCCTATACTTTAGGGATGTAAAGACAAGTCACCTGTTACTTATAGAGTATGAGAAAACGTTTTATTACTGCCTGATACTATTGGCAGAACACCGTATTCCTCAAACATAAGAAAATAGTTTTGAAAACAAATAATCTTAGAAGTACGATAAACATATTATTTGTTTGGCAAGATGAACTTTTTATCTGGATGATGAATTAGTTTAAACTAAAACTGGCCATCAAACTAAAGTTTTCGAGTAAAGTCGAATTTATCATGTAAATAATGTAAGCCCCTGGGGGAAAGAGATGTTTAGGAAATTGCCTGTAAACGTTACAGAAGTGTAATGGCCGTAAACGTTACAGGAGAGTTAATCACTCTTACTGCTGTAAGCGTCCAATGTTAAAAAACTCCTTTGTGAATTCGAAATATTTAATATTAATCATAGTATTGTATTTTTTATCATGGTGAGATCCGTTGGAAAAAAATATAACGTCCTTTTGCTTGTTTTAATTTTTTCTTTATAAGTGTGTGCCAAGTGAGTTTTTTATTTATGAAATTAATTGAATTGAATTAGAAAAATCTTTATTATAATGTATACAATATAAAAGTTCAATATATGGACCAAATTGAATATATGGTCGGGTTGCACTTCTGATTCACGCTATTCATAAAAATATACTTACAAGGGTTTTACAATGTTTGAATATATATTTAACACCGGGTTGAAACACTAATGGCACTTTAACTATTGATGAGAATTTAATTAAGGATAATTTTGAACAAAAGCTTTTCTTTGGTCTAACAGGTCACAAATCAATGGTACTCATGCAATTATAAATTCCTCGTTGTCATTAATTAATGTAGCTACATGAGTATTCTCTGCATTGATAATTACATCAGGTAACACCAGTAAATATTTTTTATGTTATTTATATAATTAAGTTTCATATTATCTTTTATGATGATACGATTAGAAATTAAATTGGCATTTATATTCTCAACGAATTAAGAAAGTGATTTATCCGCTTCTCTTAAGGGATTTCCATAAATGAGCGTAATTTTCCCACATTCAAAGTGGTCGTTTACAATGATATCGTTAAAACTTATTCTGGAGCTATTAGTTGAATTTTATTTGACTCCACCTCTAAAGCGTTAAATCCATTACTCAAGTTAAATATAATACTATTAATCGTTAAAATATGTTGTTATAAAATGTAGTAATGTTTCCAAATAGTATACTTAATTTTAAATCTAAAACTAAAATCGGGGAATTTCAAGGACTATGTTCAGTTGATAATAGTTAGTCGTCTTCTGAGTAAGTAAAGTGAAACATTGTCTCATGAGAGAAATTTTAGGCAAATTTCACGTGGGAAACAAGTAGTTTACTTTCAAAATACACACATTTGTCCTTCTCTTGCAATATCAAATAAATACCCAACCAATAAACAGCCAAACCTTGACCATAAATTCGTCTCAATTCAAATTAATTTTGTTGCCTTCTGATATTAGCACCTGCGACTCGTTTAGCTGCAACCATTCATACACCAGCAATCAGCTGATTGTTACAGAATTAATACACGTTTAATTAACAGCTGGTGGTCGTCAATGTTATTCTAATGCATTTATTTATACCCTTATAATGCGCTGTTAGAGCCTAAAATCCGGTGGCCTTCGACGTGTTTGCATGTCTGCGTGAAATTTGAAGGAACTGCATTTATGAATTATTGATTTCTATGTTATTATTTTGGGTTTTATTTTTATCTCGCTGAGAGACAAAGTAATCACTTTACTCCCGATTGGATACAAAATACTATTTTACTCGTTTTTAGGTCTCGCAAAATGCGTCTTGACATAGCAGGTGGGGGAAAAAGTTAACATCGAAAAAAGTGGAGGCACAACTCTATATAAAGTAGCCTCTAAAATTTATAACACATTAACTTATTTTTCTGACGATGCTAAAAAATCCAACAGTAGCCTTGAATAATCTTCAAGAACTGCTAAGAAAATAATGTCTTTATAGCTGATGTAAAATTGTTGGGGTAAAGCCTAGGATAAAAATATTACATGATAATAGTTGTTAATTTAGTTAATTTTTTATCATTCATTTTCATACCGAATCGATATTTGGCCAAAACTCTCTCAGTTACATGTTTTCACAATATCTATATTGACATTGATAAGAGTATCTTATTTAAAAAATCGGGAATCTAAAAGATTTATTTTAAAAATTTTGGGACTAGAATGTACTTAGTATCTTATGTCTAATTTATATACAGACAAGTAACTAGGGTTTGGCTAAAATCTAACTTTATCATATCATTTAAGATAAAAATTAGCCTCGACGTCTTTTGTTGAAGCCAACAGTCAACTGTACAAGTTGTCTTATTTATATTACTAATACAAATCTTTTAACCAATACCTTTTCAAATTGGGGATCACTAATTTATTTTAATTTAATCAAACACAAAAGTTACAGATAGGGCTTAGTTTTTTGTGTAATTTCTTCACCAAAAATTTCTTTAAGTTCAAAGAGTACAGAGTGTTAAAGCTCTCTGAGCGTACAACAAACATAATCTACTTCGACGTCCCAGCCAAGCCCTGGGATCAATCTAGAACATTTAAATGCGAATATGCGCTCGCTGATTTTTATTCATTCCTTTTCTTCTGTATACCTTCGAGCAATACCCTTACTATTCATTCTTTGAAAGAAAATACCAAATATAATAAGAAACATGTAAAGTAATAGTTCGATGTAGGAAAGTTATTAAATGTTTAATTTATTTTTTTTTTTGTTAAAGCTTGAATCAAATTGTGACTTGTATCAGTTGTTAAATAATAAAAAGCCTTTCCTTTGAAAAATATAAAATGCAAAAAGTACATTGTAAACGTTTTTGTTTCATTGTCTGTGTAAACAATTACTATTAAAACTATTAGGATGCTTTAAAATGCCAAGTATCCAATGGCTTAATGGTAGTACTTTGCTAATACTTTTTTTGAATGGCAGTATTTACTTAAATCAATTCTTTTCTCAGATAAAAAATATGTAATTGACTGCTGTATAAATTTTTCTGTGGTGTAATCATAATACCTACCTTTTTTTCAAAACTTTGCATTTTAGTATTTAACAAATAAATTTTTAAATACATATTTAAAAATTATTGCAAAAATTATTTTAAAATATTTCAAGGTAAACGGTTACGGTACTCATCGCTAAATATATTTGATGATTCGCAGTTTCTTTTGCTGGGAAAATTATATTATCTGAGTTAAAGCGGGTCAGCAACTTTGTTTTTGATTGCCGCTAATTCCAAATGTGGTAATTACATCAACGGAAGATTAGTGCCCTATTCATCGCCAATAATGGATATGGTAGGTACGTCAATGAATCCAAATATATTTTGTGTGTTTGGTTTTTTATTCTAAAGTACCATGTAAATAAAATTTTACATTTGTTATTTTTCAAATAATTTATATTATTAAATAAGTTTTAGTTCAGAAATAGTAGAAGAAATTAAATAATTCTAAAATAAAAGACTTTTATAAATTGTTGTTAAGCTTTGAATCATTTTGAGCATTAAATTTACCAATATTTTTGACAATTTTTGAGGGTTTATAAATTAATAAATACACTAAATGAACACAGAAATAAATAAAAAAAGTAAACATAAATGTGATATAATCATCTGTATGTTCTGCTGACAATGTTGATAATGTATCTTCGTTTACATTTTCCCGCAGCGCCATTGTAAAGTAATTACAAAAATAATTACATTAAACTAGGAAATAGAAGTTTTATTTTAACTGTCAAAACTGTAAGTCACAAAGTAAACAAACATTGTTTTGTTTTTCATATCATGTGTTTTAAAATGCAGATGATTATATCACAATAAACATAAAACTAACATAAATTTATTTTTTTTAATTTGAATTTTTATTTTTCAATTAAAAAAATATTTAAGAGACGCCGTAAACTGTTAAAATATTATAAACAAATGGTTTGATGCGATCCGTTAAAAATGCCCGGACCAAACTTGACATCCACTAAAGGTAACAGAACAAAAAAACCTGGATAAATTGAAAAAGCTTTTGACGTTTTTCGATTAGTCTTTACCAGAAATATTGCGCGAGAGTAATCTTTTAAATATTCATGTCTCAGAATTTATAAATCTACATTTTTAACTATATAGTGCATTATTTGTTATGTTTCTACTCACGTTATGACTGGTATCGATTACAGCCTTGTTTGACTCTCCCTGTGCCCCTCCTCAGGTAGTGTTTGACAATGTGGGGTGAAGTATCGGTTTCAACATTGTTCTCTCAACTGTTCAACTCTAGAAGACGGCTGCTTTTAACAATAAGAAAGCTGGGACTGACAGACCTTCTGTCTTACCAGTTTCCTTGCACGTAAACGGATGGTTTTGACATAATTCAATACGAATATTTCAACTATAATTATATATTCATTTGACAAATTGATTCAGTATCAGTATCTTGGGCCATTCACACACTTATTTGTAAAACTGATTGCCAGAAGCATTTTTCAGATTAAGTTGCACCACTGCTGACTTTAGTATGGTGTCGATTTATTTTTAATGAAAATAGAATAAACCAACTGAAGTAATTCAAGCGTTATATGAGTATAGTAAAACAGATCAAATTAAAATAACTGTCATTAAAACTTATTTTAAGTTCTTTAGAAATGAAACTTCCACCACAGACAAAGGAATCTATCCAGACTGTTAATGGGGGTTGCGGTTTATAGTTTTTACCGCGCTTGCCGCTAGGTAGGCGCGCGAGTTACCACGCACAAATGGCGGATCAGCGTGCTGCGTTGCCACGCTGCTGCGCCGTTAGTAGTTACTGCGTCAGCCGCCGGGGCGCGCTGCAGTCGCGCGCACTGTTTATCAACGCGTTGCTATGGTTACGAACCCCTCCCACGCCTGCCCACCACAGGCAACGGCTAAACCAAGCAGGACCTCCTGAAACCAAGAGCCCCGGGTCCGTGCAACACTAACGACTTGATATGTTTGCATCAAGTAGTTTCCTAAAAAGAAGGATTGTATCTCTCTGTCTATCTTCAAATTAAGTTGAAGTTTTTTAATGAGGTCAACAATTATTATTTTAATGTGACTTTCAGGACAAAGAAATGCGATTATTCGCTGGGCAATTAAAATGCATAATGAATACTTAAAATACTGAACATACTGACCTTTAATCATTATTAATAACTATATAACTATTTACTTCTCTTATCCTTTTAATAAGTCAACTGATAGATATAAAATTTTCGATTTATACCGAAGTATCATAAATTTGTTTTAATAGTTTTTTATGAATATATACACCATATGTACATAGCAATATGTTGTTTTATGAATATATTCATAATGTGACATTTGAGTAATATTTTTTATGAATATTACTTGTAATCCTGCAACAATATTTGTATATTTAGAAACATACGTTCGTAAAGTGTGTTAGAAATTTTATGTTGCATGTGGTTGCATCGTGTTTAAGGTTACTATACGATACATGTCCAGTATCGTCAAAGTATAAAACTTTGACTTATTTTCGTGTTGGGTCAATTCAACAATTTCTTTCAGATGAACAAAATTACATTTTTATTTCAAAATTTACAAATAGTCTGTGGCTGCTCATTCCCAGCAACAGTAATGTGAGATGACTCGCTGCTTCTCTGAACAGGACACAGGCCGGTCCTCTAGGCACGCGTAACATACGTCTCAGAGGCCTAATTGTCCACTGGTTCAAGGGTAACAGAAATTGATTTGTTGTACTTCGAGCACTTACAATAGCAACAATTTTTACGCATCGGGGGCTAGGGGAGGAGGGAAAGTCTACTCATCTACTCAAGCCCTGCCCCTTCACTGCTCCTAAATACCTTTTTAGAATTTTTTAAGCTCGCTATAATTTGAGACGTATTACAGTGAAAATAGAATATTCCGATTGCAGTAGGTTATGAGAATCAGCGAATTTGATATGCTTAGATTTATTTGAAACCTCACATCAACTTTTGAATAATTGTTCTTAATAACATGGAAAGTGATTGAGCAGGTTTTCTGCCATTCACAGAATGTAGAAATGGGGGATTTTACGCCAAGTAGATCTCAAGCAGATGAAACCACAAACAAGCTTTATTAATATATGTCGAGAAATACGGGAGATATGGAATTTCATTGATTTCCAATAACAATAACATGGAATCGAAACGATATACTGTATTTACCTCTCAATACCAATAACCCCCAGAAACTAATGGAGATATGGTAATGATTGAAGCTATTAAATTGTTTGTGTTTAAAGCTGAATTCAGTGGTACAAAAATACCCCCGTTTCAACAAACCTGCATGCTCAACGAATTTAAAATGCAAAAAACCATATTTCAATCTAACATATAGTCCAGGTAACAAAAAGGTATAGAGGGAATTTTTTGGAACACAATTTTTGACTTTGCAGCTTTGTTTGGACTAGTTAGGAGGTAAACATATCAAAAATCCCCGTCCGTAGCCTTGAGCGGGGGGAGGGAGGGGGGGTGAAAAGGTAAAATTTTTTGGTTTTTCCTAAATATCTTAAAAACTATAAACTTTTAGTATTAGAACCTATTAATTTTAAAAATTAAAGAAAATTAAATTTCCTGTAAGAAAAGTATATAATATGTGTATTTTGATCCAACCATTTACAAGGTAAACACTAATTTTATTAATATTTAAACAAACATCTGTTCCATAAGAAATACACGTACATTTGTGGTTAACATACATGCCCAATGGGCAACGATTTTTACACCTAAAGGAAAATTAACAGCATTCAGGAAATATTGACAAAATTTACAGTAATTTGACACCTCAATCATAAAATTTGGTCTAGGATAAAGGAGTTGGCGAGCTCACAAAAAACGTTATTTTTCAAGGACTCATTACAATTTGTAGTTATTTCTCGAAAAATAACGTTTTTTTGTGAGCTCGTCAATAACTTTATTTTAGACTAAATTTTATGATTGGGGTGTCGAATTACTGGAAATTTTGTCAATATTTCCTGAATGCTGTTTCGTTTTCCTTTATAGGCAAAAAAGCATTGCCCCATTCATTGGGCATGTATGTTAACCACGAATTTACATGTATTTCTTATGGAAGGGATATTTGGTTAAATATTAATAAAATTAGTGCTTTCCTTGTAAATGGTTGGACCAAAATACACATATTATATACTTTTTCTTACAGGAAATTTAATTTTCTGTAAGTTTTAAATTTAATAGGTAATACTATAAGTTGATAGTTTTCAAGATATTTAGCAAAAAAACCTTCTGACCCCCCTCCCTCCCCCCGAACGAGGGCCACGGACGGGGACTTTTGATATGTTCACCTCCTAACTAGTCCAAACAAAGGTACAAAGTCAAAACTTGTGTTCCATGCAATTCCCTCTATACCTTTTTTTTAGCATTCGTTGCCTGGGCTAATAGTGAGATATGACTTGTTTTTGTAAGCTCAATAAGAATAACATGGGGAATAAATATGCAGGTTTGCTGCAACAGGTACTGTATGTTAAAACTGCACAGGTGGTTTTAATTCAACATTTAGTAGGTCTTAACTAGAAGAAGCCATATACCAAGTGTTATCAAGATATTATGTTTAGAAATAATGAATATATATAGAATTTTTTAATTTCCCATGTTCATTAATATATACTAATATACATTAGATGTCATCTAGATAAAACAATAAACCAAGTTTTTACCAAGTTATATATATTTTTTTTTACCAAGTTATTTACTTCCATTTGGAAAACGTACTGTGTTTACTACTTTCAATATCTCGGTAACCAATGGTCATAGAGCAATGATTCAAAATACTTATTTGTTTGTTTTCTCAACTAAATACAGTGGTTTCCAAATAGGATTATTTTAATTTGTTCATATAAAAAATTTAAAAAAAAACCTATGTTTGGAGGGATTTATCCCTTGGGGAGTCCCTTACCTTAGTCCGATAGGGCTGGTTTACGAACTCGTCCGAATGATAACCACTTTAGACGTCTGACCAAATATCATTAACATCTTACGGCCGTGTTAACAGATATATATATATACAGGGCGACAAAAAAGTCTGGGAACGGTTTAATATCTTTTTAACTAAATCCGTTCGAAAATTCAAACCTTTTACATCAACGTATATGTATGAAAACTACTTTTTGCAAGCATTACCATTTTTTTTCCTCCACCAGGGGACGGCCCATGAGGAGTAGGTACATAATCTTTAACGTAAGCATAGGTTGATATGCACATCATTTTAAAGGGCTGGTCAAGTGGAGTTCATTGCCGGAAACCGCGCCTCAAAAGGTTCATCCCTTACAAAATGGAGGTTGTCCAAATTTCTTGCAGAAAATACCTGTAAAATACCTGTAACGTATAAATAAATACTAAAAAAAGTGGTAAAACCAAGTTCCAACAATAAACTCATCACATTAGTGATTGTTGAAGAAGTTTTAATGTGTATGTAATCGTTTTAATGATTTTAAAAATATTTTTAAAGACTCATACACTGTAATCAGTTTAAATATTATAAAATTAAATACCTACCATTTCCACCTACCATTTTGCTTACGTTTAAGATTATTCACTGACTGCACACGGCCGTCCCCCATCGGAGATTAAAATTAAACTAGCTCATAGACTAATATTATTCAATATTCAAAACAAATTAACCGGGTTTCAGCTCTCTAGCTAATGTTGACTATACGAGTATTTACCAATACTAAGGCCTGTACAGGTATTTTCCGCAAGAACTTTGGACAGCCGTCATTTTGTAACGGATGAACCTTTTGAGACGCGGTTTCCAGCAATGAACTCCACTTGACCAGCCCTTAAAAATTATGTGCATATCAACCTATGCTTACATTAAATATTATGTACCGACTCCTCATTGGTCGTCAATGGTAATGCGTTCAAAACGCATTTTTCATACATATAAGTTGATGTGAAAGGTTTGAGTTTTCTAACGGATTTAGTTAATAAGATATTAAACCGTTTCCAGACTTTTTTGTCACCCTGTATATTTGTAATAGTAATAAACTTGAGCACCCCTTCATCATTATTTTATTTAAAAATTCTTCGGTAATAATTCTTATATAAAAAGCAAACCAATGACCTTAGCCCAGAACATCAATTAATTGAAACACTTGATCCATCAGGAAGATACGACATATGACTGATGATTGTGTATATTTAAGGTTAATTTAAGTTTAAATTCACCGTGATGATGGTATAGTTACCGAAATGCGTGTCATGATTATTAAATAAAATAATTATAAAAGGGTGCTCAAGTTCATTATTACAAATATTTTTAGCAGCCTTAAGTTGTGAATTAAACAATAAATAAATAAATAAATATATATATATATATATATATATATATATATATATATATACATATGCATATAATATAGTCTATAATAACCCCGATATTTCCATTTTTGTGGCAGCAAACCTACATACTCATTCTCCATGTTGCTCTTATGGCAAATAAAAATGCTATACTGTATATTCCTTATTTATGAACATATTTTGTTAAGACTTGGTACATAGCTTCTTCTACTTAAGATATACTAGAAATGAAATAAAACCACCCAGTTTTAACAGACCTGTTTCAGCAAACCTACATACTCATACCCCATGTTATTCTTATATAGCTTACAAAAACATGTCATGTTTAGTATGGATTGAAATATGTTGTTTTGAATTTGAAATTTGCTGAGTATGCAGGTCTGCTGCATTGGGGGGTGTTTTACTTTTACAGCAGCAAACCTGCGTATTAATTTTCTAATGTTATCTTTAAAATAGGGAAATAATTTAATATAGTAATTTAGTGATTTTAAAATAATTATTAAGTAAAACATTTCAAAATCACTGAGTATGAATAAGTAGCAAAGGGGGTATTATTAAGGTATATATATATATATATATATATAGAGAGACAAGGAGGAATGAGATATTTCTGTATTTCCCGTAAGGTTAACAATGAGAAGTGAGTATGCAGGTTTGCTGCAATAACAATATAAATCTGGGGAGTTTCAGACAATTATTAGGTAGATCTCCACAAGATGAAGCCATATGCGAAGTCTTGATTAAATATGTTGAAAAACAACTCAATTACCACTTTTATTAAATTATTTCCCCATAAGGATAACATTATAAAATAAATACGCAAGTTTGCTGCCATAAAAGTAAAAAGGAAGGGAGAGCCATAACCATTAAAGCAACATACCAACTTTGATTCAAATGAGTTAAAAAATAATCAAAGCATAAATTTTTATTTTTTTCAAATTTAAGTAATATTAGATACCTTATGATATTTTCAGAGTTTTGACAAAAATTATCCTTATAATAAGTATACTTAAATTGATGTTTCTTTGTTCTTCATCAAATTCTAAACAATTTGGTAAAGTTGCAAGCCAAACACTTAGGCGGTTACAACATGAATGACTGTCAAAAACAAAAAATTTGTTGGTTCTTAAATTTTAAGGAAAAATTTGATTTTTAGAGAACTTTTTATCAGTCACACTTAACATTTTATCATAAAATAAGTATGAAACCTCATTAAAATTTAGGTTTCATCACAATATTGTGTCTACTTTCCATTCTAGCCGTCAAAATGTTCAATAGGTACATTGAAAACAGAAAAAACCCTTTTCACTCATAAATTGGAAACGAATGAGTTTAGGACTTATGTTTATTGGACATTTTTTTCTAGTTTTGATCCATGGAGCCATATCCTGAAGGTTTTCAGGGTTATCGTGAAACACCCGTATAACAATTCGAACGAATGGTGTTTTTTGCTTCTGGGGGCCCCAGAATGAAAGTTAACATGTTTCCGGGCTTCGGTCTTACCATGAGACCTACAGTAATGTTTTATTCCTTTAAGGAAATCCGCTAATAATCTGAAATAGACCTACAGCATTATCAAAATGTGCAACATGACCTGCTCTCTGGATCCATAAGTGACTGTTGGTTGTCGGTATAGTGAAGAGCTTCAAGCCTTTCATCTTGAATCTACTGTTGTTACAGTGTCTATAAGAACAACGGGAGTCCGGCATATTGATAAAAATTGCGGCTATTTTAAAATTTCAAACCTGGTGGATTTTTAAATTTTAATCACATACTCTCTCTAATAAGAATGCACGAACAATAATAACACACTTGAATATAGTAAATGTGTAGGCCTACAGGTAGCAAACTTTTAATTAAAAACTTTTGCTAGTCACATTTGGCAGTAAGTAACGATGCCTTCCATTCAGCGATTAACGAACTAGTGTAGTCAGAAAACGAGTCGGGATGATGCAGTGTTAGTATTAGGACATGGATAAAAACATGTTTATCTGATGAGGAGACGTTGAGGGAAGCTTCGCCGATCTGGCAACAGCGCGGGCCTTATCCTGCCGTTGCGGGAGCGAATCGTCAGATACTCGACGCCTACGCTCTCTGTGAGCGCTTCCAGGAACTTAGCATTAGCAGTCTGGATAGATTCCTTAGTCTGTGCTTCCACACACTCAGCATTAAATATGTTTTTGAAACCCGCTGATACATAAACGTGTGTAAAAACACTTATGGAATTATAATTTCAGTTATTCTCAGTTAAATGTTCCTTACCTGTAAAAGCCAACCTTTAACCACTCAGTTCCCTGTTTGAACAACTCTTTTTAAAAGAACTCAGTAGTGCAATAGTGGGGCTGCTGGCCCAATCAAACTTTGACAGGCAGTCAATTTTTTGACAGCTACTTCCGGTCACGTGACCGGAAGTGACGTCATCAGCTGTGACGTAGCTGTGACGTGTTTTTGGTGGGTATTTAAAGTTTAAATGCCCTGCTGTGCTGGGTATTTAAATTTTAAATGGCCGGAAGTGTGTCAAGGTCGTTTGGGGATGTTTTTAAAAAAGATCTTGCATTTTCGGAAAATCCGAAAATGCAAGATATTTTCTTTTTTTATTTATTTGTTTTTTTACAAAAGTATTATTTTACAAGTTAGTAAAGTTTGCTCCCAAATTTGAAAAGTAAGTTGTTGTCGGTGCTGAAATTTCTTGTTTATTTTCATTCTTCTTGTTGTTGTAAGTTGGCAAAAACACATTTTTTTCGTTTTGATTGTTTGTTGCATAAAGTTCTAAAGATAAACCAAACCCAGTGGTTATAAGTTGTTTTAGTTCTTCACTAAAAATTTCCAAATCCTTGTAGGTTGTAAGATTGATAGTGTTGTAGTGAATCCCGCGAATGTTGAGAGACATGACTAGAGTTGTTTACTCGACGAGAGGTGTAGCAGGAATGACTATTGCAAAGCCGGTGCTGCAGGTACCTCCGATGGTAGTGGGGGTAGTGGTGGGGGTAATGGCAGGTGTTTGTTTAATCACTTTGAATTTAATCGTTGCCACAATAGACCGAGTCGATGTTGCAATTCTTCTAGTTTATCCAACCGGTTCTTTTGATATGTTTTGCAACTACATTTACAATAGCTGAAAGAATTACATTTTGTACAAGCTTTTCCGTCAACTTGATCTTCAGGTATTCTAAAACATTTTTCTTTGCAACAATAAGTTATAAGTGTTAGATTATTTCTTTTGGATGACATGTTGGTTGTAGCTTGTCTTAAACAGAACTGAGCCTCTCAACGTTAAAGTTTCGTATTTATGTAAAGTATTCGAATAAAACTATCGAATAAAATAATCGAATAATACTATCGAATAAAATAATCGAATAATACTATCGATTAAAAGTTCAAGGTCATCCGTTTGAGGTTTTAAAAAAATACAACATATCAGTATATAAAAACATATACTGATATGTTGTTTTTTATCTTTTTATTTAAAACATTTTTTTTTACAATGTTATTTTTGTGCGATGTGCAGAGTTAGTTCCGTACAGTTGTTTCCGCTCATTCCGTGTGACACCAAATATAATGATCCAGGTTGAATTTCCCGCAGATCTTCATTTTGCAGCAACTGGACGAATCGTTTTGGAAGATATACTTGAAACTTTGGTTCATCACCCGGTGTATATGGTGCATCGGATAAAGATGCGACGACTGCGTCTCCATGCGTTGTATCAATTTTCTTCATTTCATGAACAATATAATGTTTCTGTTCTTTTAATTCTGAACATTTCTTGATAATTAGAGTATTTGATTTTGAATGCAAATTGAATTGTTCAACTAAACATTGGAGAAACTGTTGTGATGCCATCCTTCACAGGAGATGTTGTCTGTTCGGAGTATGGAGTTAGACTGATACTCGGGGTGTGTTGCCTCTTCGTTTATATAACCTTCGGAACCCCCACTACATTCTTCCGTTTGTTGTTGTAAGTAAGCAGCCAAGTGATACGCGTTTTGTAATGCGCATTGAGATTGGTTGTGTTTCGGATTTATTGTAGAAACACAAATATTTCTAGCATCAAAGTGAAATGTTTTGTCCACTTTTATGTTTAAAACTTCTTTGTTTGTGTACTGTCGTATCCAATTCTTTTTTTCCAATCCTCTGGTATATATGTGTGTAAATTGTTTGCAAAAATGAAACATAATTTTGTGTACATTGTTGTACGGTAGGAAACCTTCATACCAATGGATATGATGAAAATTATTTGTTAGCCATCTGTTTGTTATTTTAGCTTTTGACTTTAGTTCATGGACAGAACACGGTGCTTCAAATAAAAACGGGTATGCTACTTGTGTAAGCAAATCCAAAATTACCAATTCTTTTATGATAAATCTATCATCGTTTCCGCGAAATGCTTGAAATTCAATTACACAAGGTTTTGCTGCCATTTCTTCATCCTGTCTGCTCATCACGGTGTCTGCTGATCAACTGTTTTCCACACCACGGTAGGTTAGATATATATATATAAACCAGGCCGTACAGTTGTAGGCGCGTTGGTGTATGTTTAACGTGGGCACCATCCCCAGTAGGCCTACCCCACGGTTTATTCTTTTGTTAAATTACATTGTAGTTTTAACCTAGCAAAGTTTCTTCTTCTGTATTATTGTTGTTGGTGGTTTCTTCTTCTGTACTGTTGTTGTTGTTGTTGGTTTCTTCTTCTGTAGCCTCCGTTGCAACTTCGGTAAAAGGTTCAAAGTTTCTTAACTGCCTCCACATTTCCACTTCGTGAGGTATTCTATTAAAGATGGATGTATCTATTGGTCCGTATTGTAAAGTGCTTTCTGGTTGTTTTTCGCATGCATCTACCAGATATTCCTTAATAACAGAGCTTGAAAATACTAATTGTTTCATATACCTGGTAATAGGTGATGTTGCATAGTTTAAAATGTAAAATTCTTCACGTGTTAGAAGAATTTTATTTTCAAATTGTGTCGAGTCTCTAATTCTTACTTGTTGTTGACCACGATGTTTAATAATGTCAATTTCATTGTCACAATCCAAAAGTCGAATGTTAGTTTTTCTTCCAAAGAAACTGTTGGCTAAATAACATTCAATAAGATGTAGATGTTTTAAAAAGGAATCCCAAGCATTTTCTGAAAATAAAACCATCTTTGTTCCATGGCTTAGGATTACTGCGGGAGAGTAGTCTAATGATTTTACCAATCCTATCGACACACTTTTACTCATGCAAGATGAAATAGGATAAAAGATGCGAAGGAAAACTTCAGTTAAAATGTTTGGGGGAATATTTTCTTCAAGTTTTCTTTTCTTTCTTACGTTTGTTTTATTATTTTCCAACTTTTTATTTTGTTTTCCAAACTTTAAAAAGTCATCAATTTCCTTTACAATATTTTCTTCAAAATGTTTATCATCATTTTCCAATAAAGGTGCTGTTTCGGAAACGTCTTGTACAACTGATAAAGAACTCATTTTGTTTATAATGCTGTAGACGATGTTACCCATACAACTGTAGACAGTAAACTAAACAATTTTCGTTCCCGCTCCTGCTTTTATAACCGAGTGGTGGGGGTATTTTTTTTTCCTTTTCATGTTACAAAACTGCTTTTACAATTCCTGTTAAAGGTGTATATGTAACAATTTTGTCATGTAAAATTAAACAATAAGCAGATGTATCTTTGGGTACATTTTGTTCAAATTCCATTTCTATTTTTATATCTACACTGGAAGATTTTACAGATTCGTTTTGTTTTGAACAATCAACTACAACAATCGGATAGTTAGATTTAAATTGGTTTGGCGTTAATAAAGGTGTGTTTGTTTTTCCATAATATGAATTTTGGAATCTTGCGTACATATCGTACAAAACGCTAAACCTGTCTTTTGTAAAGTTTATGTTAAAGTTGTCGTATGGAAAGAATTGAGAGTTTAGAAACACCTTAAAATTTGTAAGTTTGCAATGATCAAATTCACCAGCATGTTTAGTTATTTCATTTCTTCTTTTTGTTTGTAATCCAAATATTACATATCTTGCCTTTTCCAAATGGGTAGAAGTTTTTACAGTCCATGTATGACGTTGTGTTTCCGGTAAAACCGGATATTCATGAAACTCCCAACTTCTAAATGGTATTACGATATCACGATCTGATTTTAAAGTTCTTAATAATGAAATTCTATTCTGATCGTTTAACCGTACATGCGGTACTCTCCAAACAATCTTGTCTAATTGCATTTTCCATTCTAAAGTAGCTTCCGTTGTTCCATCAGGCGCCATAATAATATCTTTGTCGTTTGATGATCTTAACAAAACTAATTCTTGTTTTACGTTTATTATTATCTTTCGGTAATCTTCGGCAAAGCCTAAAAGTAATCTTAAAGGAATGTAAAAGTCAAAATTGCCTGAAGTGTTTGGAGTGATTGTACTGGAATCGGGTGCTACCCATCCTGCGGCGGCCAGCATATTTTTTTCACTCGGTGTTAAAGATGCTAATCCTTTTAATGTACTTGTAATTCCCACCTTTTTTGTTGAATCTACTGTAACTCCGGAAATTTCATATCTTATTTCATCAAACAAATATGCCATGGGGTTATTTATGAACGGAACAGTACTTGCAGTGCTTCCATCTCTTTTTGTTACTCTTCCTTCGATATACAAATAACTTTCACATGGAAGTGTATAAATATCCTGTTGTTGTATGGGAATTCTAATTTCATCATTATTATTTAATTTTGATGAAGCGTAAGGGTTGTGCGTATGATATTCCTTTTCCCATAAGGTTTCGTCGAATGTCGGACCCTGCGCTATATCCAATATTTCCATTATTAATAAGTTTTAATCCAATTTCTTCTAGAAAACGAATGTTATCACTTGTTAATCCTTCTATAGCTGAAGTGCTACTGACTTGTTTACCAGTCAGCTCTTTCTTTTTAAATGATAACCCCATTGTTATACGGTTGATTTTATATGTATTCGTATAGTTATAGGTTCGTCTCTAAAATCAATATGATTACCGTCTTGATCTAGTATGTTCACCACAATGTCTGAAATAAAACTGGTGTTTAACGGTAGGTACACCAAGTTTTGTGGCTTTTCCACAATTTTAAAACCCGGAGCGACCGTTGGATAGAATGTGTGCAATATATGAGTATTTTCACCATCTCTATAAGAACCATGTATAATATTACATGTAATATCTATACTGTTAACTTTCATTATTGTTACAGTTCTAGCACCTGAATGGTTAATATTAGGTTCTAAAATTTTTGTTGTTTTAGGAAATCCTAATAAACTACCAATTGAATGTTCTTTGCTAAAATCTATATAATATTTAGATTTAATTTCAGCTTTCATAGTATTGTTATTTCCTTTTATTGTTATATTATCTTTTCCCATATGATTTTGTATCGCTTCATTTATATCATCAATTTCATATGCTCCAGTGGGTAAACTAAATACTTGTATATCTGAATATTTGTTTGTATTTTTATCTTTTGTTTTGTAATAATGTATTTTGTCATTAACATTTTCAGTAACGTTGGGAATAGAATTATAAGTTGTTATATCTAATAATGCGGCTTCCCATAATTTATCTTTTTCCAAACGTAACGCAGGGAAAAGAACACTTCGCAAAGTAGATGAAGTTCCAGTTAATGATACTGTATAGGAAGACATCTTAAAGTTGACTAACGCTTTTTGTTAAAAAATCTAAACATAAATGTCCACAGATTACCGTATCATCAGGTTGCTCTCTTTTATAATTGTATAGTACATTTTTAGCTGTTTTAAAGTAATATTGTAATTCTTTTGGTGGTGGGAGATTACCAAAACTATCAAAGTAGTAAATAGTTGATCCTAGTTTCTTATAACATACCCAATGAGTGCCTGATCCTTTACTATTATCTAAATTTACTATTCCGGTTTCATTTTTCCATATTTTAACAGGTAATGCATCTTTCATAAACACTCCTCTAAAAAATGGAATTTTTAAACAAGAAACATAAGTAATTAATTCTTTATCTGTTAATTCTTTATTTGGAATTAGTAATTGTTTTTTTCTGTTTAATACACACGATACGGTCTTAGGTATAATCCTCCTCCTTTTTTTATCATTGACCATATTGTTTGTTTCTTTTTATTTTTACCTGCGGTGGATCGTCGTTTTCTTCTTATATTTCCTCCACGTTTCTTTGCAGGTTTTCTTCTCCTTTTTCCACCTCCTTTCTTCTTTCCACCTCCAAACATCGTTTTACCCTTCATTGCTGCTGATACCGCTAAAGCTGCTGCTTTTTCACCGATACTAGCGTCACTGGATGTTACTCTTTGCCAAGCTTTTTCAGCAAGTGCTCTATCCGCTATTGATCTATTTTTAGTATCTGCAAACTTTGAATATGCTATATCGTGTTGTTTGCAGGCTTGATCAAGTTTATTTATTCCAAGATCTCCTCTAGCGAGTCTTTTTTTCAATTTTGTTCCAGGACCACAATATTGATAACCTCCTGGTAAATGTAGTTCTACAGGTAATAAATCGATAGCTTTATTAACTATAGCTCCAACCGGCTTAGTAATAAGAGAAAGTGCTGTTGATGCTATTCCTCTTCCTCTCTTTATAACGTGTCGATTATGACTGATGCGTTGAACTTTCAACATGGTCTTTTATAGTGAAAGGAAATGTCGATACTTGTTTATTTTATAAATGCTTTATAATGAATGATGCACTTATCCTTTGACATTGTTTATTTATAAGTATGTTTGTTTTGGGTAAAACATTTTTTTCCAGTTTTGTGGAAGGATTGTATCTTCTTGATCATCATCACCTTTAGAAGTTCTTAAAGTATCAGTTTCCTTATTTAAAAAATATTTTTCCATAACATTCTTTTTAACCCAATTTAATTTTTGATCAGATTTTATGGGCTTTATTGTGTTATAAATATCATATAATACTACACTTAAGAGTCTTACAATGTAATTTACATTAACAGCATCAGTAAAATTAATAGGGTCTTTTAAGCTAGTCAATCGCAAGTCTTCACAAAAAAAAGACTGCTTATTTAAATCTTTTCTTAGAAAAAGATTATAGTATATGTGTCCCTTCTCATGCATTTGTGCTACTGTAACTACATCATTGTCTCTTATTCCTTCTGCAACATTGACTAGTGGTTTCCCTTTGCAATCAAAGGCTTGTCGGCCGCCTTCTTGTAATACAGGAACTTGTCCAATTGTTGCTACATCAGTTTCATCCGACCCTTTTTTAACATTAGTAATTATTTTTGCATCAGCATCCCATTTCTTATCTTTTAATTTCATTATTTGACTTATTGTAGCTGCATGTGATTTTGCAGTTCCTTCCTTAACGTTAGTTAACACTTTATTTTTGCAATCAATTGTATTAATATCATGCGTAATACAATGATCTGTAAGATATTGAAGGTTTACAGCATCTTTCATATCTTTAGGGTCTCCAATATCATGTATTACAAAGTTGTAAAAGGAAAATTTATCTGTTTTTTCAGGGATGACTGAATGTAAATACTTTTTTGTAACTGAATCTTGATCATTAATAGGATCTGCTATATTGGCTATTCTAAGATCTTTTGCATCATATACTTTATTATTACTCCTAGGATCATATCGTAAGGTTTGGTTTATGTACCACATTAAATATTCTTTATTTACCGAATCATTCTTATCTATTGGTTTTGGAAGATTTACAATTCTATAAAAATTAGCGTTATACACTTCATTTTGAAGCTTTAAGCTAGGTAATGTTTCACTTCTTAAAGTTTTAAAATTTACCGCATCATTTTCATCTTTTGGATCATTTACAAACTTTAAACGTTTGTTATTTATATCATAATCTCCATCGGATGTTAGTGGTAAACCACCTCTTTTTCCATAAGATCCTGATTTGCTTCCAGTTTCGGAATACCGTCCAAACTTATCCACACTCATGGTTATACTGAATATTTAATCAGTTATACTTGTATTATATATACTCATATTTTTTATGCAATTACTCCTCGATTTCGCAGTTCGCCGACCAAAGCTACCCATTCATTTTCTAAACCACTATGTCCGGCTTGTTTAGCTTCATATATCAACTTCATTCTGTCAACCAATTTGTTTATATCGTTGTAGTATATTATATTAGTATCATACAAGTTTTTTAATAATCCTTTTCCTGATAAACTTGATTGATTTGTTTTTCTTCTTTTATGTAAAATATTTATTTCAGCAGAAGATAATGATTTTCTTTTTATGGGTTCCCTTCTTTTTGGTGGGAAAAGTTTAGCAATAATAGTTTTATATTTTTCTGATGCATTTCTATGAACATTAAAATTTTTAGAATAATTTTTCTTATGCGCATTTGTATCCTCCAATATTTGTTTAAAAATGTTTAAATCCTTTTTAGTATATTTATTAGGTTTCGGCTTAAAAATAAGTTCAAACAATCCTTTTGTACCCTTGTATTGTTTATTATTTATAATAATATTGTCATGTTCGTCTACATCAAGTTTGCTATCTCCAATCATTAGCCCATTTTCTTCTATTCTAGCACCAAAAGTATGATATTTTCGAGTTGGTTGTGCAGAATGTAACATTTTTAATACAAATTGTCTTGCAAGCGGCCCTTTATACGCGATATCCGAGCCCAATTTGCTCAAGTTGGATGGATTAATAGGCTCTTCTTCTTCTTGTTGTTCTTCGCTTGTAGAAAGACCTTCTTTTTCTGTTAAAACATCCGTTTCTTCACCTAGTTCGCTTTCTTCTTCAGTTGTTTCTCCTTGTTGTGTAAAACTTGTATCACTTTCATATTCTTCTTTTTGTTCAAATTTTGAAATGGGTAAAATAGCATCTCCGGAAAAATTAAATGTTGAATGTTTAACATTTTGTCCTAATTGTTTTAATGGCTCAGTAATAGGTTTAAATGTTGATTCCAGAAATTTCTCTCTTTCACTTATTCCTAATCTTAACGCTCTGTTTTTATGTCTAATAGAATCACTAAGTGATTTTATTTCTTTTAATAGCTTTTCCTGATTAACCATGTTTACACCATGAAGACTTGTACGATAATGTTGTTAATTAATGTATTAAAACAAATTTATCAAAACCTATGCGGTAACGACCATCTGTTATAGCTTTATCTTTCATAATTACCAAAAATCCATATTTTTCCGCCCAAGCTTTTCCACAAAGCTCTTTGAATTTATCAAATGACATATCAGCATTTACATGATCGTTGTATATATGTTTTAGGTTTGTATCGTCTTGTTTGAATAAAACTAAAATATTTGCATTGTCTCTAATTAGTTGTTTTGGAATTTTGCTATATGTTTGTCCGATATATATGCTATCAATATTATTATGTCTTCCCATGGCAAAATAGTTTCTAATAGTATCATGATTTTCACTAGATACATCATCAAATACAAATACAGAATACGGCTTAGCCTGGTCTGGTTGCATAACACTGTCACTAGCATTAAATTTGTAATAGTTAACATCGGGCACATCAGTCAGGATCTTTTCCAACAATTGATACTTTGGTTGATGTAAGGACTTTGAAAAAATATATAGGTTATTAAATCGCAATCCTTTTGTGTTTGTAATTAAGTTAAACACAACGTTAGTTTTGCCACAGTTTGAAGGACCGCTGACTATACATCGTACAGTGTTTGGAAATAAACTGCCGTGTTTACCATTGTTGATTTTAACGTTATCTACGGTTAAATCATCAATGTTATTAATATTAAATTTATCTTTATGGTGAACAATCTCCATCTTATTCAAAGGCAGAAGAGTAAATAAGTTGATTTAAAACTAAATCAAATCTTTTATAGGTATCCACGAGTCTTCAGTTTTATCAAACCCCAACCAACGTACTTTAACTTGGTCTTTTTTCCTTTGCAACACCTTTTCAACAAGATAAACATCGCCTACTGTTGACTTTAACAATTCATGTCCGTAAAAACCGCCTTGTAACAAATTTCCTTTGTTATCTTTTAAAATATAAGTTTCCGGTACAGTAGGTTGTACTTTATACACTGTAAAAACTTCGTTTGTCCAATTGGGCAGGTATTTTTTAGTAAACACTCCTTTGTATTTACTAATTCGAACTTTATCATTAACATTAAATTTTCTTGGTTTTCTTTGTTCCGCTTTTGGCTGTGTATTCTTTTTAATTCGTTGTAAAACTATTTTAGCGTTTTTCTTATTCACTTTGTTAGGTGCCATACCGATAGTTCTATGAAACTTGTTGTTGTAATCGCTTATTAATTTTGGTAAGATATCAACCCATACGTAAGAACCTCTTTTCGAAAACATTTTATACATTGCACCTTTTAAGGTTCTATTAAATCTTTCAATTATAGCTGCCTTTTTCTCAGAATTTGTGGAATAATGATTTATGTTATATTTTTTCATTAACAAGGCAAAATGTTTATTAAAAAATTCTTTCCCATCATCAGTTTGTAAATGTTTAATTTTATTTTTATCTCTTTTTATAGCTACTTCCATAGCTTTTGTTATGCTGTTACCAGTTTTGTCTTTTAATGGCAAAGCATCTGCAACTTTAGTAAAACAATTAATAATCGTAAGTATGTATTTAAATCCTTTATTTATTTTACTATGCGGTTGCATTTCAATTAAATCTGCTTGATATAAATCATTTATTCCTTTTACAACAGTATTTCGTCGTGGAAACTTTATTCTTGCAGGTTTATGAAGTTCATTAACAATCTTTTCCTTTAAGTCTATCATGATGATTTTACTAACAAAGTCAAGTTAGTATTGAGTGTTTCTTTTTCTGCATCCGCTTTTATAGTTCAAGGTCATTTCAACATATTTTAAAAAAAGGGGAAATCACAGCGAGCATGCTGTGATTTCCCCTTTTTTTTCTTTTTTTTCTTTTTTTCTTTTTTTCTTTTTTTTATTTTTTTTTCTTTTTTTTCTTTTTTTCTTTTTCTTTTTACTCATTGATAGGATTGAGAGAGTAGTGGCCGAATGGTAGAGTGTGAATTTTGTCTGGAAGAATGTGTCGTTTGTCATCATTGGAGCAGAGTGCTTTTTTCACTTCTGTTACGCTGTACAGTTGATGGTTGAAACTTCTGATGGTGTTGAATTTTGCAGTTATAGTCGTTTCTTCAAATAAGCATTGCTTGTAGTGTTCAAAATTTACATTCTTCTTAAGATACAAACTTTTTACTCCCTTAGCTTTTTTAATAATATTGTTTTCTTCTTTATGCAATTGTAGTGAATACAATTTTGACATTAGTGCAATAAGTTCTTTCAGTAAAATTCCATTTGCTTCGTCTTTAAATTTTCCAAGTTTCTTTTTGTTCCGATCATTGTCATAATTTAAATGATCTTTTGGATAGTCACTAAAATCAAATTCATTTTTGTGAACAAATGTTCGAAGATCCAAATACATATCTTCAGTAAGAATCCAGTAGATGAAAGCGTCCGTGTCCATGTAGGCGATTCCGATGTTATCTCTACCGTAGAAGGCGACCATTTTGTTGTAATGGAAATCGTACATGTGGGTTTTGGAAATATCCAAGATTGACATTCCAACGTACAACGGACGATCCATTTTCACGCTTGTCTTCTTCATAGATACTGCCACAAGGTTTCCATTGATGATAACGGATGTTTCAAAGTTTGGTTTTTGTACAAGTTTTTCTAGTTTTATAGGATCTGTAATTAATTTAACATTTTTGTGTTTTCTTTTGTTTTCCAATGTTTTTCCAAATATCGCATTATTCATTAATTTAAAAAAGTCCTTTTGAAATGTTGATGTTGCAGCTGCTCTTCTTCTGGTGTTTGAATCAATGTACGGTTTTAACCAGCAAGATTGGGAAAATTTTAAAACTCTATGAATTTTGGTTATACGTAAACCCAATTGGAGTGCTTGTTGAACAACCCAAAAGTGAGCTACGTATCTTTGTTTATTTTCAAGAGTCATCATTAATTTTGGATGTTTGCCAATTGGTGAAACTTCTGTTTTTGCAAGGAGCGGAAGATCGTAATGAAAATCATGCAAGTGTTCTGGATATTCAAAGTCACAGTCCAATATGTATCCGGTGTCTCCGTCTTTTGAAATTTGCGAAATATCACCAATAGAGTCTGGATTAACCCATTCAAAGTTTCCAAAAGGAAGTGGATTAGACATGGCCCATCCGTATAAATTGTTGGCATCGAAATATCCCAAGAACACTGATGGTTTTTCTTTATCGTAGTTTGGAAGATATTTGTTGTTAGCTTTAACATGTCTAGTAACACTTTGGGTCAATCCACCTCTAACGCCCGATTCGATCATCAACACCATGTCAATATCTGTTAATAATTGAAGGTTGCACTTTGTTTCTTTTAGCATAGCTTGCCAAGCTAGTCCTGGAGAAGTATAAGAATGAAGAGGGTCTAATCCGTAAGCTTCAAAGCAGGTGTTTCTAAATTCTTCCATCACATCGCAGAGAAGGGTCACATCAAGTTTTACATAAAAGTCAGAATAATCTCCCAGAGTGTTCATTTCCAATTCGTCCCAAACTCTGCATGCGTGTTGATAGTCTTCAGGTGAAATGTCCAAATCGGTAAGTTTACTTTTGAAAGCTTCTGGTGGAGGAAGTGACGTTTCTTGAAATTTATGTAGTCCATCGATGTAATCATACGGGAAAACTCCTTTCCGAAGAACCAAATCCATTTTTTCTGCAGGTACAATTTTGCTTGTTTCTATTAAATTTTGTCTTCTTAAATTTTCAGAAAGTTTCATAAGACTGGAAGGCATAAATCGAAAAGAATCAACAAATCTAAGTTTAATTTTGCCCACCTTTTTTGAAAAGCTTATAAATTTTTCCATAGTTTGTGCTATAACGTCTATTTCACCGTTGTCTCTTGCTAATTCGGGAATGATAAAATGTCCATCGTATCCGCTAAGATTGTGAAAAACCACGGGAATAAAAGATGGTAGTTTGTAGTTGATGTTACATCCGTTGCAAGCTGCACCTCTGTAGGCTCCTGTCAGATGGTCATGGTCGCGAACTTTAACTTTAGTTTCTGTAAATTGATTGTTACACAAATAGCATGTTGTTGTCGAATCATAAAGATAAATTTCTTCCGGTGTCATAGGTGACATAGGAACCACATTGCTATACATTGCTTCCACTTTCCCAGCGATGTCGTATAAATCATCAACAAAGTATCGAGCTGCTTCTTCTCCACGATAAATCTTTGGTGTAGATGTCAAACCATATTCTTGAAGATGTTCTTCAGGCAGAGTGGATTTTACTATTAAACAGTAGCTGTTTGGTTTGTGAAGTTGATACTTTGTTCTGCTTGTAATTTCCTCTCCTTCTTCTTGTTCAAGTGGAAGCAATGAAGATTCAAAATCTGCATACACTACAACGGGAATTCTGTATTGTTGGATAACTTTATCAAATTTTACTTGTGATCTGCTAGGGTGTGGTAATTTAATTCTTACTTCATAGTTTCCATTGCATAATTTTTGATGTTCCATCAACCATTCTGAACCACCTCTTCTTAATGGTTTGTTTACAAAACAAAAACATCTTTTACAAGTGGTTTTTTCTACTTTATGTTTTGATAACTGTTTGCAAACTAGAGCTTCGAAATCTTTAATATATACATAATGTGAAATATCACCTTTTGTTATTAATAATAAATCGGTATGATCTCTGCGTTCGGTGGGTGTTATACGTAAGGGATAGACATTGTTGGATGAATCTAAGCCAAAGATGTTTACAGATGCAAAAGGATTTTTCTTTTCAAATTTTGATATGTCTTGAATTGAAACAGGATAAGTCATGCCTTGAAAGTTATACATATATGAAACCTCATCGTATGCTCTACTCGGTCGTTCCACATGATCTTCTACATATTTTGCAAGCATTGCATACTTGAAACATTCAGCATTTTCATTTTGTACATTAACACAAGATTTGGTTACTCGAATCTTCCTTGGCAAAGCAATATAACTACTACCTCTCATTCCATATCCATGTTTATGAACTCTCACATCTAAGCTTGTTATACTTAACAAACTCCATCCAGAACCTCTTCCTTCATGTTCTTGTAATTTTGTTAAAAGTTCTTCAAAACAATCATCCACAATTGAGCTTATATCCGATGCAAACATGATGGTTTTGTTTTTAGTTAAAAATCCTCTTGGTGATGTTTCATTCTGAACATTTGTAAATACAGTATCTAATAATATTCCAAACTTTATAAAATTTAATCTTCTTAGTTCATTCTTCAATGTTTCTGTTACTAATGTTTTTGCTTTCAATATAAATTGTGCTAGTTGCAATTGAGCATTGTCAATCTTAAAATGAGTTACTACACTGCCTGGTAAAGCTCGGGCGTATAATTCCACATCCAAAGATGGTCCGGGTGCGTATTGAATAACACTTGGTCTTGAATTTAGTTGTTGTTGATGGGTAGCCAGCATTTGATCTAATTCTTCTAAATCTTCTTCTTCTGCATTGTTTCTTGTTTCGTTGTTATGGTACACTTCTTTGTGTATTTGTAGTAAGTTTTCATTTTCAAAAGATTCTTCACAACTGATGCAGTAATACATGACGTAGGTGTGCTCTCCACAAAAGTTGCAGTAATAATAAGAACCACTTTTAAACTACCCCTATTTATAGACTACCCCCACCACTTTTTCTGTATTAAACACAAAAAGTGTTAATAACAGTTAAATTTCTTATATTTCAAAACTCCTAAGTGTCAAGGTCAAATAATGCAAGTTTAAAAAAACATCTAAGTGTCAAATAATGCAGGTATTAAAAAAATCTAAGTGTCAAGGTCAAATAATGAAAGTTTTAGAAAAAATCTAAGTCTCAAGGTCAAATAATGGAAGTTTTAAAAAAATTCTAAGTCTCAAGGTCAAATAATGGAAGTTTTAAAAAAATCTAAGTGCCAACGTCAAATAATTTAAGTTCAAAATAATACATATATTATGCGTCGTAAGTGTGATCATCATTGCTGTTGTTTAAATATGTTATTTCCAAATCGTTATCGCTTTCATCTTCCTCCATGTCCGATGCCGGAAACAAACGTCGCCGAACAAGAGCATGTATATATTGTACTGGATCATAGTTAATTGTTACAACATGTGTTAACGGTGTTTCTTCGCCTATTGCTACTGGTACTTCCAAAATATTTTCTTCATCACTTGTAGCATCAGACGTAGCATCGGATGTAGCATCGGATGTAGCATCAGATGTATCTTCTACTGGAATCAAACTATTTTCAAAAATACTTTCGTCATCCGTTAAGTCTTCTGGTTCAACTATTTTATATATTTTTTCACAAATTGTACATCCAAAAGGAAAATTGTTGTCTGTTGGAGGCATTATAAAAGAAACTTGATATTGTAAAAATAAATGTTGAAGCAGATGTTTGAAAATTTTTCTAAGTCCAAAAGTATTAATTATTAGGAAGTTTTACAAGTCCAATGTAAAGTAAAAATAAAGAAAGAAGTGTTGTTGCCTGTTTAAACAGTTGCAAAAGAATGATAGGTTTGAAAATTTTTCAAAGTCCTAAAATATTAAATATTGAGAAGTTTTAACACTTAAAATATTTACAAATCCAATGTAAAGTAAAGAAAGAAATGTTGTTGCCTGTTGGAACAATGGCAAAAGAATGATGGAAACCAAACCCGCAGTAAGGGTCCTGTGGTTTGGGAGGGGGTAAGCGAGGAGGGGGGATGACCTCAAGCCGAGTTGGGGTCCGGGATCTGCGCGTGTGGTTCGGCATCAGTTGCTCGCTAGACAGTGAGGTGGTAACATGTTCAGAAGGCGCCCTGAACATTTTATCATTTTTGCTGTTTGGTGAAAATATCTTGGTGTTATTTGTATAATAACATCTTGACGTAGGACTGATTAATTTTAAGGCATGGTAGTTGTTTGTGCTTGTAGATACCCTAGGGTTTGTAGTTTGTTTTTAATTTGCTGGTTTGGTAGTTAGTATTATTTTAAAATCTTTCTTTTACTTACAATATATTTCTGCCTGGAATGTTTAAATTTAAAGTAAAATTTTTGTTTTTAGGAATGTTATATGATATGTTTTTAATACCTTTCTATTCCAATTTCCTTTTTCCAACAAGCTTGTTGAGGGCATTCCCTCTCATGTCTTGTACTCCTTTTTAGTTAGGGACACCTTTCAATTCCAATTTCCTTTCCTTTTTTCCTTCCATCTTTTGCATGGTAAAACCAATAATGGTAAAACCGGCTACCGCTTTTGTAGTGATTACGCTCACCAAAGCGGGTCACTTACAACCTCTATACGTGCTGGATGGGTAGTTCGCCTACCTCCGGAGTTTCGCTAGACCTCCGTTGTTCTGCGTCGCTAATGGCGAGACACTGGCTCCTTTAGTGTTAGGAAATAAAAAACATATTTGTATAACATTTTTTCCTAAATTTAATTAAGCAACTTGCTATTTCAAAATAACATTTTTGTTTTAGCTTAGCGTTGTGCGCTTATGGTGAGGTGTGTGAGTTCGCTTACGTGATGATCACACTGTAATCATGATGTGCAGCGCTGGGCTGTCTAGCTATTTTTTTTTAAACTAAATTTTATTTCTTTATTTTTTTATTTTTATTAATTCTTAAACTCTAGGCAGATTGTATTGTAAATTAGCTTTTCTTCTCTTAGGTTTCCGGGGGTGTACGGTTCTGTAAAACCGTACACCCCCATTTTCTTTTTAGTTATCGAATGACCTTGACCTACTTATTTTCAAGGTCAACAAAAAGACTTAGCGAAAATTTCTAAGTCTCAAGGTCATTTATATATAGGTAGATTTAGCTTTTCTTCTGTTATGTTTCTGAGGTGTACGGTTCTGTAAAACCGTACACCTCCATTTTCTTTTTAATTATTGAATGACCTTGACCTATTTATTTTCAAGGTCAATAGCAGTTAGCGAAAATTTATAAGTGTAAAAAGTAGGTCAAGGTCACCAAAAAATACCCTATGAACGGGGGAATAGACCGCTAAGTAATTCTTTTAGAATTACAAAGTGGTCTATTCCCCCGCTCCTATTTTTTTTTATTTCATTTTTACACTAACCTCTCAGTTTTAACAAAATGAGGTATTTGTTGTGCGCACTGCATAATGTTTGATTTACACAACACATCTTTTACCCTTTTTTAATAATATACGAACATTGTTCTTTTTAGGACTAGATTGTAAAAAGTAAAAAGTCATTTTGTTATCCCGCTTTTATAAGAAATTAACCCTCCATTGTAAATTTTGAAAATAGGTCAAGGTCATTCAAAAATACCCTATGAGCGGGGGAATAGACCGCTAAGTAATTCTTTTGGAATTACAAAGTGGTCTATTCCCCCGCTCCATTTTTTTTGTCTTGTGTTTAATTTGACCATTTAACTTTATCAGATGGAGATTTTCTTACTAAATAATAATGAACATTACTGATATTTGGAATTTGAAGATTTACTGGTAATTTGAGCAAGTAGAGTTCATCACAACATCTAAGAACAACATCCCTGTTACTGATCTTTTTTACAAAAACATATTTGTGGTTTAATTTCAATCTGTTGATTTTAATTCTCTTATAGTTTTCAATTTTTTCTGGCAATTCACTTTTGGAAGGTTCAATTTGACTTTTTTAGAAGGTTGAATTTTGACTTTTTCGGAAGGTTCACGTTTGTTATGCAAATTACACAATTTTTCACCTACACTACACAACTTCACACACCTTTCACCTTTGTTCGCTCCTTTTTTTAAAATATGAGCACATTGTTCTTTCTTAAAACAGGATTTTCTTAATTTTTGAAGTTTTGAAGTTTTTCAGAAATTTTCTTAGGAGATTTTTTTGGTGAAGATTTTTTTGGAGAAGGAGATTTTTTCGGTGAAGATTTTTTTGGAGAAGGAGATTTTTGTTTCACAATAGAAACAACAGATGATGATGATGATGTTCTTGATGACGAGGAAGAAGACCTGGACGAAGACGAAGTGCCTGCCATAGCGCTGGATCCTAAGAAAGTAAAGATTACTCTGTTTACCCTGCCTTTATAACAGCTCCCCACCCATTTACCCCCTCTACTTTTCGACGTCAAAAAAATATTCATCCAAGCTTTCTAACACTGGCAAGGAAACAGTTTCAAAAGGTTGATACAAAATTTCATAAATGTCTTGGTTTAAATTTTGCGAAGTTTGAAGATATTCTTCTATTTCCTGTACAAATTTCTGTTCGAATTGTTGGAATTCTTCTATATCCTGTAAAAATGTCTGTTCGGATTGTTCAAATTCTTGTTGTTCTAAGTTAAATGTTGGTGATTTCAAGTCTTCTTCCAATTTTTTAATGTAATCTATTGCATTTTGAACTATAGATTGTCTGTTAATTTTTTTTTGTTTTTGACTTTCCGGTACAACTAATTTTAATTTTTCAAAGCTTTTTTTAATCTGTGTTGTCTTCTTTGTTCCCTTCGGTTTCTACTTAATCTTTGATCAATCGGGTATTTTTGGAAAGATTCCATAACGTTTTGTTGATTCAAAATGTAGCAAACTATTAATTCTATCCGCTCAATATATAGTGGAAACCCGGGGGAGGGGGAATCACCTTCGCCATCAAGGTGATTGGTACGTATTTAAAGCTTTGAGGTTTGCATAGCCAGACCATAACTATGAGCTCCTTGTACGAGTTGTGTTTGCAGCGTATCTGCTCAGACAACCCTATGCTTCGGCAAATTAGGGAGGTGTCAGAGCCGCTGCCGCAAATCTTGCAAGGCGAGCTCATTTATGAGCATAAAAAACGGTGTGTTTCTAAAACTAAAATTTGGTGGGAAATGCCAAATGCTGGCAAAAAAATATGCGGCCTATGTCACATGGTACGTTTTCATTAACTGAATTGTTTTTTCTATTTACAATATATTATTTTATTAATTTTCTTTAAATTAATATTTTTTTAGCGGCTTCCTGGTGCGAATCCGGATCAAGAACTGTACAGATACCTGAAACATGCATCTGAAAATGTAGGATACAAATTGAAGACGCCAATAACGCAAGAATATTGTCATCTTTGTGGTTGGTTTCCTCTGGAGCAATATGATATTAAATGTATGTGTTTATAAACACATATCAATAGAAGAAATTAAATAGGAGCGGGGAACAGAGCAGCTTGTGGTTTAACCACTTACTGCTCTGTTCCCCGTTCATAGGGTATGTTCAGATGACCTTGACCTAGTTATTTTGAAGGTTTATTGTAACTTAACAAAAATTTTCTAAGTCCATAACGAGGTCAAGGTCATTTAAATCTTAGCGGAAGAATGAAAAGAATAGCTACCAACATGCATTGTTGGTATCTATTCTTTTCTTTCCTCCTAGAAAACCCCCTTAGTCCGTGTCAACTTTGATGTAAAGTTTTGTACAAAATTGTACATAATAAAGGACCCATGATTCAAGTCCTTCGTAATCCATAGAATCCGAAGTGCAACAGATTTTTGTACCGTCTGCTTTAACAGCTTCAAGTACTCCACTGATGCAATTCAGATTGCTATGATACGTTTTTATGTACCATAGTACTTTTTTGGCTTCAACAAAGTTGTGCACAGCACCAAAGATCATGAGGGATTCCATGGCAAATATAACCACAAGACTGCAGCACACCTTATATATACTGTCGGTCCAAGGCGGCGGCCTCCTATGGCGACCTGGTTAACCCAATGGAGGGCGTTGTCCTTTGCCATCAAGGTGATTGGTACGTATTTAAGGCTGTGAGGTGAGCATAGTCAGCCCATAACAATGAGCTCCTTGTACGAGTTATGTTTGCAGCGGATCTGCTCAGACAACCCTATGCTTCGGCAAATTAGGGAGGTGTCAGAGCCGCTGCCGCAAATCTTGCAAAGCGAGCTCATTACTGAGCACAAGAAACGTTGTATATTTAAAACCAAAATTTGGTTTCAATTGGCAGATGGCGAGAAAATATGTGCCCTATGTGACTGGGTACGTTTTCATTAACAGTATTGTTCTTTTCTATTTACAATATATTATTTTATTAAATATCATTAAACTATTTTTTTTTTTAGGCTCTTCCTTCAGCCGAAGAGGGAGAACCGTTGCATAGGCAAATGATATACCGATTTGGAATCATAGGATACAAACTGGAAACACCAAGACCGCAAGAATTGTGCCAGCTGTGTGGATTCTTCCCATTTGCTAAATATCAAGTTAAATGTATGTGTTTATAAACATATATTATATGTTTATAAAGACATATCAATAAAAGAAATTAAATAGGGACGGGGAACAGAGCAGTTTGTGGTTTAACCACTTACTGCTCTGTTCCCCGTTCATAGGGTATTTCAGATGACCTTGACCCACTTTTTAAGAACTCTATGGTGGGGGGAAATGCATATATATAAACCGTGGATTAAGTAAAAGACAACATTTCCCTCATCAGCATGGAAACTTTCCGGATGTCTTACAATGTTCATTGCACTCCTGTACAACATGTTCATTTTATGTTAAATTTAATCCATTTTCTTCAAAATGTAAATTTTTTTGCAATTTCTGTTACTGGAGAAAGATGGGTAAATTTAACATTAGAAACTGTCATGGTTACAATCAACCCTTTAATAGATCCTAATTGGTTTTCAACAGTGGAATCATATATTGATACTATGGCTTTCGAACAAGGATATCATTATCTTTGGGTTGATGTTAGTTACATCAACTTTCAAAACGAAACAGATGATGATGATGGATATGATTCTGCCACATAAAAAATAGACATTAACGGAACTTCTTTCCCTGCCTTTTAGGAAAAAAGAGAGGAACAGTGTTAATTAATAACACTGTTCCTCTCTTTTTTCCGCTTAAAGTTAAATGACCTTGACCTAATTTTTATAGTTAAGAAATATACGAAGTAAAAAATAATAGAAAATGTACATTTTTTTTAAGTTTTTGCGTTATAACTTTTACACCGTTGGTTATATCGAAAAATGTTACTGGACCTTTTTTGTTTGTCTTTTAATTCCGCTTAATTTGACTACCCGCACGATGGATTTGGAGCATTTTTGTTATATCCACTGCCATCGTGTACGGCGACGCAGTTCTAAAGTTGAACGGCGACGAAATCAAGTAACCGGTTTTGCCGGAGGGGGGAGGGGGGTTTCCGCGGGGAAGGGGGGGGGGAAGGGGGGGGAGGGGGGGAGGGGGGGAGGGGGGGGAGGGGGGAGGGGGGGAGGGGGGGGAGTGGGGGAGGGGGGGAGGGGGGAGGGGGAGGGGGGGAGGGGGGGAGGGGGGGGGTTTCGCGGGGGAGGGGGGGGATATAACAAAAAATGCTCCAAATCTATCGTGCGGGTAGTCAAATTAAGCGGAATTAAAAGACAAACAAAAAAGGTCCAGTAACATTTTTTGATTAAACCAACGGTATAAAAGTTATGACGCAAAAACTCAAAAATATTAATAACCAACGCGAAAACTAAACTCACCATCAACAGAAATTAAAACATTTACAAAAACCCAAATGTTAAAAATAATAATTATTTAATAAAAGATACAACACAAAACTAAAATCTTAGGTTATTTAAAACTTTAACAAAATATTTAAGTCTCAAAAGTAGAGTTTTAAAATCAATCAATATATAAGTCAAACAAGTAAGTCTTTTGAAATTAAAATATCTAAGTCTAAAAAATAGGTCATTTAAAATAATTCTAAGTCCGAAAGTAGAACAATCAAAACTAGGTCAAGGTCATTTAAAAATTATAAAAAAAGGGGGGTGGGGAAGCGTGGGGTCCCTACCTTATTCTACTACTTTATTTCTATACTACTTTATTATAACTTATGCTACCCCTTAAATGCTATCATGCATGCGGTTACGGTGTGATCATCACGTAAGCGAACTCACACACCTCACCGCCCTATCATATCTTAACCCCTACCTAACGTTCCCCCTATTCTATCTTATACTATGTAATATTACAGTTACGGTGTGATCATCACGTAAGCGAACTCACACACCTCCCTATAATATTACACCTAACTTAATATTACAGTTACGGTGTGATCATCACGTAAGCGAACTCACACACCTCACCGTAATATTAACCCTGACAATTAAACCACGCAGGAAATGGAAAGGTAGGTGGATTGCCATTGCGACCGACTATTATAGGAGGGCGCCTCTCCCACAATAGCCGAACGCAGTGTGTGCTTGACATAAGCCATCCCACACACCATGGCGAACATTACGTTACAGCATAACCCTCCACGTAAGCGGACCAGTTACACCTTCACCGTAATGCCAAAGAGAAACGTTGCGCGCTTGCTTATATCAGCGAGCTCGAGACTCGACCTCGCTAGCGAGCCTTGACTAGTAGGTCAACGTGCCGCTCTGCCGGGGCCGGTAGCCTTGGCCGGGTCGCTAGCCACCGCTCTCACAACTTCGTCTGGCCTACTTGGACCTGGTCGCTAGCCTCAGCTTTCACTACCTTGACTACAAGGTTGTTGTGTCTGCTGCCTATAAGAACCCCATTCGCCCGCCTTGTGTTATTCTGCCACTCGCCACCATCGCTGTTACTATCCATTCCCACGTTTTTTAACCATTTTTCCTATTTCATTATATTATCCATTTTATTATTCTTTTTATATCAACATGAACTCCTCTGCATCTTCTTCATCTACCCCCATTCTCCTGAGTCTGCTGCAGAAACCTCTGCAGCAGAAACCAACTACAATTCCGGTATCTATTGACCTTTCTTCTATTTCGACTGATTTTCTTCAAAAAAAACAAACTTCTCCCGTCCTCTCCTCCTCCATTAACGAAATAATAGCTGATGCTCTTAATGAAGATCAACCCCAATTATTTCAGAATCCCACACCAGTTACAGAAACATCAACGCCGCAAATTGAAGACATTCCTATCGCTCCAATTTGTGACGATATTTTAACTGAAGACTGGATGGAGTTGTGCGGACTGCACCCTTCTTCTACCCCCCAACAAATTCAACCCGCACCAATCAAAGAAACCCCCACCCCCCAAACAATTCATCCCGCACCAGTAAAGAACATCAGGCTAAAGGAATTAAAGAAAAACAAAAAATATAACCTGTACAGAATTGAAGAAAACAAAATTTATATCTACAACGAGGAGAGGACGAAAATTTATATCCTCACAACTCCAAAAACCAAACCACCACTTGTCCCAACAGATCCAAAATTTTTACTAGTAACAGCGGAGGGTGGAAAATTGAGAATAAATATATTAAATTAAACCTTATATTCCTTCCCCTCCTCAATCAAAGTCCACCCTGGTGGCAAAATCGGCCCTTCTAAGGGCCACCTAAGACTTTCAAATTTAGGCTTAAGTTAGGGCCTCAACCCTTGGTGACTACAAGCGGTTCATATACCTCTAAGTCCCAAAGGTTGAGTCAATAGCGGGGGGCTTTCGCTAAAGCCTCAACCCTTGGTGACTAACAAGTGGTCTGTGTACCACTAAGTCACAAAGGGTTGGACGCTAAAGCCTCAACCCTTGGTGACTAACAAGCGGTTCACATAACTCTAAGTCCCAAAGGTTGAGTCAATAGCGGGGAGCTTTCGCTAAAGCCTTAACGTTTGGTGACTAACAAGAGGTCCGTGTACCTCTAAGTCCCATAGGGGCTTTCACAAACCACCCCTTGTTAGTCACCAAGGGTTGAGGCTTAAACTTAAGCCTAAATTTGAAAGTCTTAGGTCGGCCCTTAGAAGGGCCTTTTTTTTGCCACCAGGGTGGACTTTGGAGGTGGGAAAAGGTTTTACTCGGTAATATTTATGTTTAACTTGGCACCTTTTTTATTTATTATCAAGTGTCGAGGGTTAAGGGGAATAGGAATTTTTTTGGGAATGTCAATGACATAAATTTTGGTTTTTTCAGAATTAAAAATGAAAATAGAAGAAGATAAATGTCTTAGGATTTCATATTTTCGGTTAAGTTTCAGTTTTTTTAGATGAAATTTTTGCTGGGGTACGTTTGAAGATACAGGTGATATAGGTGGTTTGGTGCGAATTTTGGGTGGTTCGGTGCGAATTTTGGTGCCGGTAAGAATGTTTTTCCAAACTTGCTGAAAAGGTTTTCGAGCAATAGTGGTTGTAACATCATACCAATCACGATTGTTGTTCGATTGAATAATTCGTACCCCAAGCAGTTGAAGATAGGAAAACCAGTTATACCAAATCTCGGTATACTCGGAGCGGTTCATTGTGAAATTGAAGTAGGTGTTGTTAGGACGGTGGCAAAGGAAAGAATAACTTGTCGAGTGTAGAGTGTAGAGTGTGTTAAGCAATCAAGGACAGGTGTGCCGGGTGATGCAACAAGGACGACGACCTGTATTCGCCGGCCGGCCGCAAGCGAAAGTGCGGCGCAAGGTCAACCAGTTGTATTGCTAACTGGTCGGCAACAAGCGAAAGCATGCGAGGTCAAACCCGGCCCACTCGGTCTCGTTTATCTTTTAAAACTCGCATGATAGGGTTTGCAAACATATTAATTCAAATATGTTGTAAAAATTTTCTTACGATATTTTGTTACAAATCTTTTTAAGGCAAATGTTAAGAAACCATGTTTCTATTTTAATCGCAACTACAGTTTCGATTTCTTTAACTAAATATTATAGCTAAGTATTAAAGTAATATAATAAAGTAGCATCTTTAAAAATATTGTAACTTGTACAAAGTTAAATAAGTATTTTAAGCCAAATGTTAAAAACAATTGTTTAGTACTGAGATGTTCACCCTACAACACCTACGTTAGAACTAACACTACAAATCCAAAAATTGCGAGGAGTCTCTCATGGTGGTGGGGGGAGGGCAGATGTTCCGAGCTGCACATGTCAAGGGAGGTTGCAACGCCGATACTGGCACATCAGTTTGCTAGTAGAACCGGCAGAGTAAACATCTAAATAAACATGAGTTCTGTTTTATATGTTTCTTTTATTAAAGATGGACTTTGCATTGAAACGCAAAGTTTTCCTATTGATGCAGATCCTATACAACAAATTTTAGTACATCCTCCAGAAAGTTATGATTCCATCTACATTTCAGTGCAAGAAACAAACGACCCCCCACCACCAACAACTCCTGATGCACAGTAGGACACGGCTACCACACGTCATTAAAGCTTCAGCTCTTTACCCGAGCACACATGGACTCTGAGCTTCAATATAATACTGTTTCTTCTACGTCTACACCAACTTCCGAACAATTACCTACTACAAATGAAACTACTACAAGTCTACAAGTAAATGAAATTTCATCAACTGTTAGTTCTGATGCGCAAGCAATAATGTTATCATTAATTGGTTTCGACTAAAAATTCAACAATGGAAGAAGAAAGAAATTCGCTACTTTACAACTTGGTTTTTGTGAACCCGTCGAAATTTATTATTTGCCTACTTTCATTTTTATGTGGTTACAATTTTGGTTACCTTGTTCAGGAAATGCTAACAGATAAAAAGGAAGAACATTCGCTATATTTTAAAGTTTATGTTTATGTAATTGCATCTTTATTTGGATACTTTGTAGCAGGATATTTTCTTGTTAATTTGTCAATTCCATTTTTTACATGGTATTTTAACAGACGTGAAAATCAACAAAACAACAGTTTGTAAAAAGAAACAAAAATTATCTTGCATTTTCGGATTTTCCGAAAATGCAAGATCTTTTTTAAAAACACCCCCAAAAGACCTTGACACACTTCCGGCCATTTAAAATTTAAATACCCAGCACAGCAGGGCATTTAAACTTTAAATACCCACCAAAAACACGTCACAGCTACGTCACAGCTGATGACGTCACTTCCGGTCACGTGACCGGAAGTAGCTGTCAAAAAATTGACTGCCTGTCAAAGTTTGATTGGGCCAGCAGCCCCACTATTGCACTACTGAACTCTCCTTAAAACTCCTTCAAACTTTTCTGAAATCGTTTCATCAATTACTTCTGCTTCAACTGAACAAGTAAGTTTTCAAACGTTAAGAAATAATGCGATACGATTTCACTATAGCAACGTTTTTTGCCCTAAAAATAGAAACGTAAGATGTAACAAGATATAAACTTTAATTAAAATAGTTAAAGTAAATGTTTGTGAGTTTAAAAGATCAGCAGAAAGATTAGCAGCCCTACAACTGTCCCCTATCTTCTTTGTTTTTATATTTAGTTCAACGGGCCCCTACATAACTTGCAAAGGTGGTCGTTAAGATCGTATTTCCCTGTCAATAAAATCACTATTATCAGGTGTATGATCAGGTCATGTAAAGGGAGGGGGTGGAAGGGCAAAAACACCCAAAATTAGATTTCCTCCAAATTAAACTAAACAGGTAAAATGTTAATACGCCTTATAGAATTCGACTTCAAAGGAATAATAATTTAGTATGTTGAATCATTGCTTTATATCCACTGACTATCGAGATGTCGTTGGTGTTCAACACAGATGATATTCCAATTCTATCGTTATTGGGGTAAATTAAAATTCTACATCTCACATATTTCTGAATGTATCTTAGTAAAACTTTGATTCTCGCTTTATATAACTAAGAGCTAGCCTGTGTTAGCCGAAAAGTCCTCATATTTAAATTTCCTTAACATCAAACGTATATGATCATTACCTATGTTATCCTTATTGGAAATAAACCAATCGTTTAATTTTCATTTTTCTTAATATCTTCTTATGAAACCTCTTCAAATGATAAGGCCTCTTCAAGTTCAGCTCTAGTGGAAATTGAATTACAATCTCCCAATTTGTACGTCCACCAACGACATATCACCATCAATCACTTCGCATATACCTTCAGGTATCTTTTTCCGACCTGTTTACAGCTCTGCTTACTTATTCTCTATGTTATTTTGATGGAAATTATAACATGTGTTGTATCTAGCACATATTAACAACAAGAATCATGTTCGTACGTGTTTATACAGGAATAATTTTTGAATTACAGTTTGTCATATTGAAATATGGTTTTAAATTGCTATTTCGGAGAGTATGTTAGTCGGCTGTGATTGGGGTGGTGCAGGAGGGGTAAAGTAAACTGTAAATTACGAGAGGCAAACCCCGGGTGACTGCCATGTCTTTCAGTGGTAAATTTTGCATTTTATTCTTTTTATAATTAAGACCTAGTGTCAATTGCATAGAATAGATGGAGTAAAAAAATACCACCAAACATAGAGAGGCATTAATTGTACTTGGTACGTGTCTTAAAGTATAGTTAAAACTATTAGACCCTAGGCATTTCGAAGATTAAAATCTTTATTTCTCTACATGTTCCTTCAAGATTTGTTATCTCAACAAATGCATTTCTCATTAATCAATGCGTAATGGAGCGACTGACTATAAATATATAATCTAGAGAATATTAATACGTATTATTCCCTGAAACAAAAGGCAGATAAACATAGACATGCATGGATTAATGAAGCAATTTATACCCGCCTACTTTGTCTCTGGAACAGACAGATGGTATTTATAGTTAAACCCGAGACAGAAGTAGTTGGCAAATACTCCAACCTGTTGTACCGTGTAACAGGGGGACTGACAGTTCAAGGATTTATTGAACAATACCTGAAAACTACTTATTTTCGAATGTATGTATAATTCATAATATTTATATTCATCCAGAAAATAAGTTTTATTACCGATGGGGACCTATGTATTTCCCTCGTGTTGGATCCAAAAATTAAAAAATCGCTCTAGCTAAATATTAGAAATTGTTTATGCAAGAATCATTTCTGAATTATAGTTTGATATTATTTCAGTTTAATTTTTGTCTTCAGATTATTAAACGACGTGTCGTTTAAAGAGGACTTACTGCATCGTTTTATGCCCAGAAACCGTTAAAATGTTGAGGAAATTCCCTTTTCATATTAGGAGAGTATTTAAAATGTGACATTATTTTGATATTGTTACAAATTTTGAACAACAATGGAAGTAAATGTAGGCTTGTCAAAAATTAAGATTTTGAGTTGTGCTTAGCATTACGTTGCACTAACTTTTCGCGACTAATCAGAAACTAAATTGTTTGAGCTAGCTATAAGTTTAAATAACAAATTGTATTACCATATACTTAATTATTTTCACAAACGGCCAACACATATTTTATAACGTCAATATCTAATGTCGGAAGTCAAAAATGCTAACCCCCCCTAAACTCGTACCAATTCATATAAAATTAATATTTAAATCACATTCATGCCTGTAAATAAAGATTATAAATTAATATACATGTCCATTTACCATTAACAAACAGGGGTTTAAGTTTACAAGATTATGAATAACTTATAAAGCATTATTTACAATCAAATAAAAGAATTTATGCATGCATTATACGGCCAATTTGTATAATTATATGACTTTAACACTAAGTTTATTTTCAATAAAGAATAACTTAAATTTGAGCTTTGATAATTGAACTACAGATTCATATTTTCATTCACCATTGCGCTTGTCTCACACATCACGTAAGGCCCGTATGCCAAACTCTATCTCACATTTTCTCTCATGGCTTCGTGTATTGCCTCCGTACAAAACGGCCTATTAGCAAATGATTTATTGATATGTGCTTTACATTTGCTTTACTTGATATATGCATTACTTTAGACCCACATATACGTTGATAATTTATGTGGTGGGGACCAAATTGTTTCCATACATACTAATAAAACTGGGAAACCTGATTTCTAACGTCTAAGTCTACAGTAATTCTCTTCTTATTTCACGAACATTTAAACAGAGACTTTCCATACGTTAAAAAATAAACATATTAATTATGAAAATCTAAGTATCTTTTAAGAAATATAGTACATACTGGATAATTCGAACAAAAATTGAGAAATATAATTAAGGTAAAAATGTGGATTTTTTCTTGAGGGTGTTTTGAAAATATCAGTTTCCACTGAAATTCCATATAAAACTCACGCATGTCATCGTCATTATTGTTTCTGAGTAGTTTCAAGTCGAACTAAGTCAAGTAAGTCATGTCAACCTGAACCCTCTGAAAATGTTTGATATCCGAAATCTGACAGTCGCATACCGGATTTCCAAGCTAATACTTGAAGCCGAACGTCAATTTCACACAACGTGGACGAGATTCGTCTGCTATGAGATCATCAGACGAATCTTGCATTGTACTAGTTACAATACCATGTATTGACGTCTTCTCATAGAACTCTAAAAATACGTATGGCTTGAAGTAACAACGTGTTTTTTTGCCACATCAAGACAGATATCCCACACGGCGTGTTAATAATCGATATGTATAGAACGCATAGCGACGAAAATTAGGAGACGATAGTTCTGGGATCACCATTTATGGCAAATTCAGATCGTCCAAATTCATGGTAGAACAGGTTATGCAGGCCTATACCACGTTAATGTTGACAATCCAAAGAAAACACGCAGCATCTATGTTAAAGATTAATAATATAACGGTTGATAAGCGTGTAATTTAAACATTTTGTATTTTAATTTTTTTTACGAAGTATGATAAAAAGTATAATATTTTACCACGAATCTTATCTTTTTCCCATGCTCTTTTTATGAAAGAAATTAACGCTATGGATTCAGAGTAGGTAAGAATTGTATCGCTGATGCGTTTGATTGAATTTGAACTGACTATGCTTATTGTGTTATTTTCATACAGACCGACAGACTACAAATCAAGGTGCAGTGATAAATGTGGCTGAACTAGTAAATCTACAACTGGAAGGACTCGATATCATGACAGTCGTTTTTAAACATGATGGCACAATTATTAATAAAGAACCAAATATTATGAATAAATGTAATCATGGACTAAAATAAATTTGAAATGTTCATTCAATTTCTGGATAAAAAATGTTAACATGTTTTTATTTATTTTTCTTAAATGAATTTATGGAAAATTCCTCGTTTCCGTTGAACCCGTGGATTCAAAATTTTGCAATTCTACCTGATCTACATTTCCATTCAAACCTATATAACTTTTAAGATAACGATTTGCACTATTTAATTTATATTTTGCAGATTAAAGAAATAATTTTAATTTCTCATGGATTAGCCTAAATTAAAACAGTTCATTAAGTCAAATACTACTAGAGATGATCGTACTACTGAAAGTTATTGAGAATTTTCCCCTGGATTAGGTAAAAGCTATTAACCACTGTGGGCTAGTCAGCGACGTTCAGGAAATTGCTTTCACACGTTCTAGGAAACTGTGATCAGTGTAAACATTAGAGGAAAGTTCATCTCCGATTTTGACAGGCTTCCTATGAGGACGAACCTAAATAATAACTGTTTATAGTCACACGACACTGTGCTGTGGTAAGAGTATGCAATTTATACAACGTAATATTGGCGTAATAACTGGCTCTTCATTAAAAATGTTATAATATATGTTTGAATGTTAAGTTTTATTTCTTAGAATGGTCTTTAGAAATTATTAAAATGGTCTTTCTTTGCATTAAGGATTTACGTAGATTAGAGGGCTTGTTTTTGCTTTTAAAATAAAAGACTCATATGGATACTAATTTAAGTAAAAGTACCAGTAGTTATACTGTATAGGAAAGTGATACAAAGGAAAGAGATACTTTTAAAAATAAATTAAATAGTTTATGACTCATATAGCATGAAGATAACTAATATTGGTTTTTACTTTTACTGTGTTTGTTTTATGACCGTTGTTGTGTAGATGCGTGTTTTTTTGCGTGTTTAGTAAAAACAGAAACGATTCTTAAGAAATAAATAATGTTTCTATAATTAAATACATGTACTTTAGATTAATCAGAGTTTTGGATTCTTAGGTACCGTAAAAATTAAGGGAAAATAATTATAAATGTCAATCGTGGCATGTGTTGTTCTACTGACTACTTTTTTTTATTAATGTTTATCCCTACTTCATAAGAGCTCTCAATATTTCCCTCAATTAGGATACCAACACTATGTAGGGAAATATGAGGTAATATGATAGTAGTTCTTCTATATTTAACTATGAACATATCTATTACATAAATTAATTGATATTATTTGAGAACATCTATTTCAAATGTTATGAAAAAAATTTGAATGAAAAAATATCAAAACACTGATAAACGTACAAAATAATTTGTTTCATATTGATCTTTTATTATTAATTGGCTTATAACATTTTTAGTCATAGATTGATTCTTTGATTTATACCACAATATATTAGGCTTTTCCTTAGCAATATGAACGTCATAAAGGAGTTACAGGAATCAATTCTTCATCTTTTAAAAGAAAAATTGCACTGACGCAATATCTTATATCTTAAATAAATAGACTTAAAAATTTGAAGAAATAAGATAGAATTAGATTTTACACTCTAATGATGACAATAATATGTCGTAAAGCACATTAGGAAAAAAAATTGCTGTTTGAGAGCTGGTTATACATGTTAAATTCTGTAAACTTATCATTTGAAAACTTTGAAATTCCAAAAACTATTTTTATTTGTGGCCAAGTATGTTTTAGGTGATATAATTCAAACTATCAGAATAGCATTTCCCTGTGTTGACCTTTATATTAATTACCATACCATTATTGACTGTATTTTTAAGGATTTTTCCAGTCAGAATGCTTATACTGTAAGGAAATCAGAATTTTCTAAACAGCCCTTGTATGAACATTTTTATTTTTAATATATAATAAAACTAGTGGCTTTAAGGGGTCAAAAGCCTCTTATTACAAAAGGGAAAGTTTCAAATAAAACAATTAATTATTTTTAATTAAGGTAAAAACTACCATTATAATCAACTGGCTTTTAGATTCACCATAATATGGTGAATAATAAAATCATTTTGGGCTGTTGTTTGGTTCAAATCCTACAACCCAAAATTATTTTAAGAAAAGCAGACCTTTTTTGATCCAAAAGCTTTTTAAAGGGCAATATTTTCTGATATTTCTAATTTTCTGGTAAATATTTTTTTTTAATTTCACTATTTTATAATGGTTTATTTTCATAATTTCTTAGTTACATTTATTATTTGATTCCACCTTTACAAAATTTAGTCAGTAATGTGAGCAGAACTTACTGATAAAAACAAGAAAAATATTTTCGAGATCGGAAAAGTGATCCCGTCCCCAGGTGGAAAATCAGTAACATGAAGCCAGGAGCACATTGTTAAAATTTATACAAAACAAGAAGAGAACTCTACTCATTAATGCTGTTAAATAAAATTTTCATAAAAATCTAAACGAAACCAGTTAGAAAGGCTAAAAACTTAAATTTCAATGAATGGGTCCACTTTCGTTTAAACGGTTTAGATTTATCTCAAGGCTTACTTCGGTTAGGAGATTAGGCTATGTTTCTTTTACTCTTAAAAAGTGTGCTCGATTTTTCCATTTAGAATGTTGACACTGCTTTGGTGAAAAGGTTTGAAATACAAATTAATTAGTGTTTATAGATAAAAATAAAACTTTTTTTTAAACAGGTTGGTTTTCTAGGTATTTTGAAATGATTACTTCACCTTAAATGAATTAGAAAAAAATACAACAAACACATGATTTGTCATACACAACACAACTACAGACCCCCTCGTTTTACTTGCGTGGAAACATACATGTAATAAAATGTATAAAAAAGGGTACTCAGGGAATTTTTTTCTTTCTTTATATATATATATATATATATATATATATATATATATATATATATATATATAATTTTAAAGAATGATTAACCAATGACATATATCTCATTTTTTTACTATTTTACAGTTTTAGAGTGCTATGTGGTCATTTTTGGGAGCATGTCTTATTTAAATGGAATGAGGTATTTGTCTGACGAAATTCTTTTCTCGGTTGGTCGGGAAACACACTCACAAGGGCCATATATTTTGTTCTACCTCTAATGGGCTGACAGCGAAGAGTTATCCCATTTTTCCTACTTTACATACAGCATAAATATGGCATGGATGTTTTGAGGATGGATATTGACAAATTGTAGGTTATGCTACAAAATTAAACATTACCTTATTACTTGCAACACAATCTAAATTACATAGAGCCCAGGCACGAAATAAGAAATTGGGCAAAATTCCTTGATTGAATCATATTACGAAAAAATCATACGGTACGAATCATATTTCATAATTAATTCTAGTAATATTTGATATATTGTACCAGATAATGAGATGTGCCAGAGTGGTACCATTGGAACTGTGGATATTGAGGTCAAATTTCACTGGGTCACAAGTACAGTAACAGGTTGTGGAAGAAATTGTATTTTGGTACTCAATCGAACGTTTCTCAAGATATTGACTTAGGACCATCACCGACAATTTTAGAATATTAATATCAAATTTTGATCGGGTATTTATTTTTAGTCGCAGTCTTGGGTACGCCATATTGGATCAAAGATGATTTTCTCAATGATGAAAATAGTGCTGTGACACACCAATATTAACTAGATTTTCAAGCCATTACAATTATGTATTCCGTTTAGATAAATATATTTCCTTCTCAAGATGTGCTCAAATAAAAGTTCATCTTTGTACATGTTTTATGAGTGTCTTCAAACTTAACTATAATTCTTTTTTAGTTCTCATTAGAGTAAGAAGTTCCTTAGGATCTTAAAAGATTCATCGTTTTATTGGCTTTAATCTGATTTTTTTATTTTCTAAATACGACCAATCAGGGATGAGTTATAAATAATAATAATTATTATTATGATGTCTGGAAATGAAACTTTAGTAATATTCAACAACATTTTGATACCACTCGGTACGTTATAATAAAAAACCTAAAAAGTCTGAACATTTAATGAGTTATGCTTAACAGGACCAAGTTCTTTGAACAATGAATACTTAACCATCAACCACTTTACTCTCTGCTTTAACAACTCTTAAGTGGTGAAAGCATGTCATAAATTACTTGACAGATAACTGGCCAACTTCAATTTCATAAAATCTCCGGCCGTTAAAGGCATCTCATAGAATAGTAAAATAAAGTTTTTCTTACACTACTTAAATTTTCTTTGTATGTTGAAGATAATAAAAATGATTATACTTTCTCTTGTTGTAAATTATTTTCTTAGTATTTCTACGTTTAACCTAATTTATATTTTTAGTTTGAATTCTACTAAGTTTATACTCTTTCCTGACAAAACCATAAATACCCCCCGCTGCAGAAGACCTGCATACTCAGCGAATTTCAAATGCAAAACAATATATTTCAATCCAACATAGCGATATTTGACATGTTTTTGCAAGCTCCATAAGAATAACATGGGGAATGAGTATGCAGGTTTGCTGCTTCAGGCATATTAAAACTGGGTGGTTTTAATTCAATATTTAGTAGATTGGAACTAGAAGAAGCTATTTACAAAGTTTTATCATGATATGTTGAGAAATACCGAGATATAAAATTTGACTTATTTCCCATAAGGTTAACATTGGGACAACGTACTGTGTTTACCACTTTCAATATCTCGGTAACGAATAGACGTAGAGCAGTGATTCAAAATACTAATTGTTTGTTTTTTGAGCTGAATTTAATTGTGCCAACAAAAATTCGATAAATTTTTTAACAAAAAACTCATTTTTCATTATTTGGGGGGTTTATCCCCCTTTACCCCCTCTTCCGGTAGTCCGATCGGGATGGTTCACGAACTTGTCTAATTGATTACCACTTTACATGTCCGTACTAAATTTCATAAAGATCGGACCATCTTTGCGGCCGCAATCGTGCTAACAGACATATATATATATTAGAACAAACGGTGTTTTTTTCTTCTGGGGGCCCCAAAACGAAAAGTTATAATGGTCCCGAGCTTAGGTCTTACCATGAGACCTACGGTAATAGCTACTTCCCTATGGGGGAAAATCGCTAAAATCAGAAAAATATTATCACCAAAGTTTCTCCATCGTATCCTTAGTCTAGTTGGTACAGAAAAAAACAGTAATTAATTGTAAGTACTATTTATCAGCGAATAATGCCGCCAAATGTAATTGCAAACTGAAATAATATGCAGTTTTATTTAGTAATTCTTTCAATTGACAAATTGACTTTTAAGCATTGAATTATGTTGATTGATCTTCAAATACCAGGAGATTCAGTTTATATATTATATTTTATTTGTAATACATAAAATGCCTGTTGTCTACTAATTACAGGAGTTGGGAAGTTAGTCAAAACCATCCCTGGAATGCAATTACTGTAAACATCAAATGGCTGGATACCCAGTTCCCCTAAAGAAACTAATTGTTTAGAGTTAAAAAAGCTGCCAATTTAGTGATTTCGAAGCTCGCAAGTCTATGCCGCCGCGTATAGCACAATAACGTCGGGCTTTGGGGGAATATATGTCCTTATTATTATGTATTGCTTCAGCAATAAGCTAAAACATGTGCGATGGAGGCAGAAAAGGTTGTAAGTTCCAGTTAGATTTTTTGACTTCGACAATTTATTTTACAATAATTAAGTGGAAGAAAACACATAATCACATTTCAAAAAATGTTTTTATTTCAGACGATTACTCTATTATTCTTTGGCCTAAGAATCTCAAAAATTATATTGATCAAGATGAAAAAAGTTTTTTTTAATCGATGTAGTTTAATCTGTATTATTAGTTACTGTAATAGATGCAATGAATTTCGAATAATTTATCTTCCGACACAGACTGCTTGTCAATTCCAATTACTAGTTTATAGTCTTTTTTCGCTTTTACTAAAATCATGCAAATATTTTAAATTTATTTTTTCGTATTTCTACTTTTACAAAATAAGTAGTAAAAGTAAGTAGATTGTTATTTTTAAAATCAACGCACTTCCCAAAACTGTTTGCGTCCTTAAAACACTTGTGTCTCTTGCTACAAGCTTGAGAGAAAAGTGTTTCCTGTGTAATTGAATAAATTCCTTTTAAAATTAAATTTTCGAGCCGGGATTTCACATATTCCCTTAGCAATCCTGCATGTTATGTCATTTAAATATATATTAAATAAATAAGAAACTGTAATAATTATTGTATCGTTTTCAGAGATTGAAGTCTAAATTAGTTAACATGAATAATAAGGGTCAAAGGTAACCCTTAATTTTTATGTGGATACTTTAACTACTCTCTATACTTAGTTTTTTTTTTTCAAATACAGACAATAAAATATAGCACTCAACTGAATGCTAACTTTCGGTCAGATGTATTTCAGAATAAATAATAGAAATTTCATTGTGTAGTATTTTAAATAAAATGTTAATCGGTTTACTATTAGTTTTTTGTTCTAAAGTTGATTTTCTTCTTTCCATTGAATGTAAGAGAAGGAATTACACGATGGTTGAACTTTGATCGTTCATCATCTGATCTGATATGCAGTACAATAGGCTACATCAGTCACTACAACTGATGATTCTGCAATCCGTGCAATTGTGAATATTCTGCAATAGTGCCTCAGCGGATATTGGATTTATTTTTACCATTTGTAACTGCTACTTCAGAATGGATAGGGTTAAACTCTCTGCAGCCATCTGACATACGATAATACCCCCGTTGCAGCAGACCTGCATACTCAGCGAATTTCAGATGCAACACAACAAACGGTATTTCAATCCAACTTAGCGAGATTTTACATGTTTTGTAATCTCCATAAGAATAACATGGGGAATGATTATGCAGGTTTGCTGCAACAGGTATGTTAAAACTGGTTGGTTTTAATTCATTATTTAGTAGATCTTAACTAGAAGAAGCCATATACCAAGTTTTGTCAAGAAATGTTAAAAAAAAGTAAGATATAGAATTTTTTTTTATTCCCCATAAGGATAACATGGGGAATGATTATGCAGGTTTGCTGCCAAAAAAATGAAATTTCGGGGATTTTAGACTAAAATACATCATATCTCATCTAGATGAAGCCACAAACCAAGTTTTATCCAGATATGTTGAGAAATAAGCGAGATATAGAATTTTACTTATTCCCCATAAGGTTAACATTGGGACAACGTACTGTGTTTACCACTTTCAATATCTCGGTAACCAATGAACATAGAGCAATGATTCAAAACACTAAATTGTTTGTTTTTTTGAGCTGAATTCAATGGTGCCAACAAAGATTCGATAAATTTAATTTTTATTTTAAAAACTCAAAAAACCCATTTTTGGGGGTGTTTATCCCCCTTTACCCCCCCTTCCGGTGGTCCGATCGGACTGGTTCACGAACTCGTTCATTCGATTACCCCTTTACATGTCTGTTCCAAATTTCATGAAGATCGGACCATATTTACGGCCGCTATCGTGCTGACAGACACACACATATATATACAGGGTGAGTCAGACCACCCGTCCACCTATTGTAGCGGGAGAACGGTTTGACATAGAAACATCAATTAAAATTATTCCCCACTAATTGGCATATGAAGAATTCATTAAAAATATTTTCATCGCGATTCATGTACATGGTGTTCCAGAAATCAAGGCCATGGGATCGAATCTCAAAATTTTCTTTAGTAAACCTATAGCAAATACTATATCATTTTAAAGGTCTTGTTAAAAGAAACATTTTGGTGAAAACAGAACTAAATTATCTCAATCCGTTTCAAAATGGCGGCCATTTTTGTGAAAATTTTCGATATTTACGGAAACCCCTGTATTTTCCAAACCACTCAACATTTTTCAGTTCTGATTCAAAATTCTTAATCCTTGGTAACTCAGCTTTACTATGATATGTCACATGACAGTATTTAATTTTTTTTTTAATTTTGAAAAAAAATTAATTTTTTAAAATGTTGGCAGCCCTGAAAATAAAAAAAATCAAATAGCAACATATGCCAAAAAGCATGTCATTTTAAAGGTCTTCAAAATTCCTTCAACTTTGTGATTTACATGAGTATTCTATCATTTTTAGTTTTAGAGTTATGGTCAAAAAACCCCATTTTCCCATATGAAGTGCATGTTATTTATGCAGTTCATAATAACCAATGGGTACCCACAGACCGTTTGCTATGGACGTGCAAATAACATGCACTTCATATGGGAAAATGGGGTTTTTTGACCATAACTCAAAAACTAAAAATGATAGAATACTTGTGTAAATTACAAAGTTGTAGGAATTTTGAAGACCTTTAAAATGACATGCTTTTTGGCTTATGTTGCTACTTGATTTTTTTTATTTTCAGGGCTGCCAACATTTTCAAAAGTTAATTTTTTTCAAAATTTCAAAATTTTTTAAATATTGTCATGTGACACATAATAGTAAAGCTGAGTTACCAAGGATTAAGAATTTTGAATCAGAACTGAAAAATATTGAGTGGTTTGGAAAATACAGGGGTTTCCGTAAATATCAAAAATTTTCACAAAAATGGCCGCCATTTTGAAACGGCTTGAGATAATTTAGTTCTGTTTTCACCAAAATGTTTCTTTTAACAAGACCTTCAAAATGATATAATATTTGCTATAGGTTTACTAAAGAAAATTTTGAGATTCGAACCCATGACCATCATTTCTGGAACACCGTACATGAATCGCGATGAAAATATTTTTAATGAATTCTTCATATGCAAATTAGTGGGCAATAATTTTATTTGACGTTTCTATGTCAAACCGTTCTCCCACTACAATAGGTGGACGGGTGGTCTGACTCACCCTGTATATAGGTAGATAGATAGATAGATAGATAGATAGATATATAAAAATTCGAACGAATGGAGTTTTTTGCTTCTGGTCGTCCTAAAACGAAAAGTTATCATGGTCTCGGGCTTAGGTCTTACCATGAGACCTACGGTAATAGCTTCTTCCCTATAGGGGAAATTCGCTAAAAATTAATTTTAAAAGAATAATTAAATCGTTATGTATATTAATCACTTAAAAATTGAAAGGCAACTCGTTTGTAATCATACAATTATTCAACCAACACTATTACGATGGACCATTCAATTCTAAATTCCTTAATCAATTAATCGCTTACGTTTATGGTAGATTCATGGAAAGTCTTAAGGTATATTTACAATTCCTACTCAATTATCAAACTTATACCTTATACCTTCCTCTTTTTTACCCACACTGTGGAATTGACAGCGTCACCAACTAATCGATGATTAGTGTTTTAAATCGAAGAAACAAACCAAGTGACATCAAGCCGAATAGGATTGAAAGAGGAGATTTGTTTGGGTTTTTTTTAAGATATCGGTCAGCTGCAAAAGAGCATAGGGTGGGTGAGGATAACGTGTGTTGTAACGTTAATGATAGAGATGTACTGAGTCTTTCCTGGAGATCGTTACGTAAGGAAAAGTAGCGACAAAATCAAGAAGAATACTCTACCAGCATTTATTTCCTCATGGTTCTCTTTTGAAGCAAGCTTAGAAATTGCTGTGAAATCTAATTGTACTGAATAGGGAAGTGAATATGAAGAAAATTGCAGTTTAATTTAACATGCTGCGATATGATATTTTATAATAGAAATATTTTAACACTGTATTTATAGTCATAATAATGTAAGAATATGGGATACATTTCATTGCACTAATCATTGATTGCAATGGCCGCAAAAGATTAAAACATATTACATAGAATAATATGTATTGGATACAAATGTATGATCCATTTAAACACAGGTACACTTAATTTAATATTGAAAAATGTTTTTGGTCGTATGTACTAAAAAAGTTAGTAAGTTCTATTTCTTTAAGTATTGAAAATTTTAACAATTGGCCAATAAATGAGCCATAAACCAAGATTTCAAAAGAGTTTTAAACACCGAAATGCAATTTTTATCTTTCAATCAGTGCATATTGCCAAGGTACAAAGCTAAAATCTAATTATAGCTTCTTCTGTGTGAGATTCTTTCCCAAGAAAGTAGTCGAGGCTGGCCTCGAGCAATAATTTTTCCTAGGGAGACGATTTATTTTGCTGTTATACACACATTTCCCCTACGAAGAGATAAAAACACAATGCATGAAGTTATTCTTTTGTCATAGGAAACAAGATCTTAACAAAGGTAAGTTGTTCTTAGTTTATTGATTGACTAAAAACTTTCATTTTGGCGAATTTCACCTTTTCTGGTTGTCCTTTTGTTTCTTGCCTAATATTTCAATAATAAGTTGCTATTAACACTGATTAAAGGTTTTTTTTTTTAAAGAGGGTGGCGGCCTCTTTTTACCTTGCATTTGCCCCCCCACATAGGCCTCAGGCCTGTGCGTGGGAGTTATCAAGCAAACCCAAGGAGTGAGCCGGTACAGTACAAGGATGAACAGTACTGCTAAAAGTATGCGACATCATCGGGACTCGATCCTGCGACGCTGCCGCCACAGAACCGGGGCCGAGTGCGCTACCAACTGCGCCACCGACCCACTAAAACATGTAAAATAATCTTATTATTTTTGATAACGAAATAATTGTGATTTTTCAAAATCAAGAAGCTGGTAATTATCCTAACAATGGATACTTTGCTACAGCTGAAACACAATATGACAAAAAAACACACTCACACACTTATAACACTAGTAAGATTATTATTCATGCTGAGACACAGCTTTCTGAAATAACGTTAAATACGATAGGAATAATTTGGCTTTTGCCTTTATTACAAGGAAAATTACAAAATAAAAATGAGGATAAAAAACAAATTTGGACTATTTTATAAAATAAAGAGACTTCAAATAGAAAAAATAAAAAAAACAAATTTAAAGCTTTATTTAGATATAAGAAACGGTATAGCTTTGACCAGTTATTTAAAGTAAAATAACCATTTTCAATGTAAAGGTTTAAAGTTGAAATTCGTTGTTTTTCTTGAGTAATAACATCGGAAGAAATACCTCGTTAGAAGTTGTTGTGGGAAAATTTTTATAACGTTTTCAACATAATTTTCAACTGCGCTTGCTTGTTTGTTTGGTTTATATCTTGAATATTTGCTGAAAACATTATATCTTCTGTGTAAAGCTTTTGTAAGACATTAGACATTAGACATTCTTTAATCTGAATAAAATTCATAAAGCATGTACATTTCAGTCGTCAACATAATATATGAAACGAACTATACATTCAGTAAAGCGAACATTTTTCTAATACAAAAAAGGATGTCAACATTCATTCTGTTGTGATTTGCATCCAGAATAGATAAGTTATCAAGGGTATTTGACGTGGACAAGATCACTTTGGACAAGTCAGGAATTTGTCAATACTGTAAAATTCCCGGTCGACCAAAAAACTGTTCAACGCCTTCTTGAATTGGAAGCCCCTTAGACTCCTGATTTCAGCAGGGATTTTGTTGAAAAAGATTGGTCCAGTGTACTCTATTCCTCTCTCAGAAAGGGTAAGGCGATTTCTATGTCTAGGTGTGCGGAGATTTTCGCCATACCTATTCGGATACCTGTGATTTGCATCCACAACAGATAAGTTATCAAGGGTATTTGACTTGGGCAAGATCACTTTAAAAATGAAAAAAGATGGAAATGTAAGAATATTCAGTGAGCGAAACGTCCCTTTTCAAGTGTGCAATGGGGGTAGCCCTTTGACGATACAGAAAGCCCGCTTTTGAACCAGGAAAACCTTTTGAGCATGAGATGATGCTCCCCAAATTTCAATGCCATACATAGAACATGATATAGTAGAAACAGCCGAGATAAACTATAAGATGTGAGGTTGGATTCAAGATAGGATTTAGTGTTCTAAGTGCGTAGAAGATACGATTCAGTTTGCTGAATAGTTGTGAAATGTGTGAAGACCATAATGAGACTTATACTTCTTACTTAGGAACAAAGAATACGATATACTGCAGAGACTGTTGTAGATTTTTTTAATATCCAAAAATTAACATGTACATGTTAAATATACAAGTTCAATAATGTTCATTTTACAAAGTAGAAGAATCCATGATGAAATATATTACTAAAGTACATATATTCGAAAAAACGGTGTTTTGTGCTTCTGGGGGCCGCAAAACAAAAAGTTATCATGGTCTGGGGCTTAGGTCTTACCATGAGACCTACGATAATAGCTTCTTCCCTATAGGGAAAATTCGCTAAAAAGGGAGAGTTTTAAAATATTTTCTCTTAAAAGGCGAAAATGTGGAAAATTATAAATTTCAAAATGGCGACCGTTTCTGTTTTTAGAGTTGATTAAATGAAACTTACGGATGGAAGTAACGAATATTTTCAAGAAACAATAAGATTTCAACTACTGAGAAATTTCATGCACTGAAAGGATAAACTGTGCAAAACTTCTGGGGCTATTTACTATGTATTGGTCACATAACACTTAGGCTTCTCTTAAGTTTTACGGATCACCCGAAGTAATCCAAGTAGAATCTTGAAACCATGAAGAGACATTTCATTCCTTCCATTTCGTTACAGGTTACTTTGGAAACGGTGTTTTCAGAACTTAATATGTTAGAAGGGCCGAAGGCACCGGCCTTGCTAATCGAAGGCGATTTAAAGAAATTGACTATTTCTACCAAACTACGAGGCTATATCTATGTGCTTAACAGATAAATCTAATATTTTGTGTGATTAAAAAATATTTAGAAAAATAGGTTTTCATCCTATTGGGCCAAAACCTTCTCTTTAAAATATTGCTTTACTATTTTGGTCTATTTTATAAATATGCTACATTCAGTTGTTGATGTTGGATATAAAACCTGCCCCTTGCACTATTTATTGTCATTTACATTATATTTCATATGCCTCATATTATCATGAATAAAATTGGCTGCCAGTATTTCAGCGAGAGCGCGGTAAGATGAATGTAGTTGGTTCAAACCCCTGCTGGAGTGGTAATGGTATTTTCCTATTCAGACTAATAGAAACCCAATTTCATTAGTTGAATGAAGGATAAACTAGGACGTACTTTGAAGAGTAAACCGCTAAATTAGAATGTGTTAGAACAGGTAGCCAATTCATGCCATTTTAAGAAAAAATAAAAATAAATCGAAGAAACATTTAATTTTTTACTTCTATCTGGGGTGGAATCACTATCTGCAACCTAAGAGTATAATCAAATGCTCAAAAACTGATAGTCTGTTTGGTAAATTGTAAAAAATTGGACTTTTCAAATAACGTACAATTATAATAAACAATGATGTCCTTTCAGTGGGTGAAGCCGCGGTTATATGTTAGTTATCCTATTATATCCTTCCTCTCTCTCTCTCTCTCTCTCTCTCTATATATATATATATATATATATATATATATATATATATATATATATATATATATATATATAATATTATAAATGTGAAAGTATGGATGTTTGTGTGAATATCTGTCTTTTAACCAAGTGAAAAATACTGGACGAACTGAACTGAAATTTTGCAGGAATAGAGCCACTATATCAGAGAAGGTCATGGGCCTATTCACTTCCTTAAAATCTTCTCGGGTTACGCCCCGTGAACATCCTTAGCTTCAATGCTTACATTTTATAAGGATGTGAACATTCAAATACTGAATTGTAAACCGCTATGAATGCTAAAATTTGACCGTTCAAAGAGCAGAAGTAAGATCAGCTGTAATTTTTATCGTGAGCGAAGCCACGGGCAACTGCTAGTTTTGTATATTTCCATAATTTTTGCACTCTCAATATTTTGTAAAAAATATAAAAAACATGCAGGACACAGTGGACTGGTCTTGCAACACGGGGATATAATGGAAATGTACGGTAACTATTCTCTTGTTAAAAGAAAACACATACGTTATAATTTTATAATATATGTTTATCCATTTTTAATTAGATATTCGTGTTGTATTAGACCTTATTGGCATTTTTTATACACTTTAATAAAGCATGTAAACCTAAAAAACCTAAAATTTCTGAGAAAAAAACATTCATAAATAAAATAAAACTGAAAATTTGTATAAAAACATGAATTTTGAAACATTTAAGTTGCAGGTCTAATAACCTCTGGGAACGTAGAAGAGAAGGCTGCGGGAAATATGCTAATCGTGGGAGAAATGTGTTATTTAAACGTATCCAGGACTAACATGTATTTTTCCTGCGAAGCTCACGCTTGTAAGAAGTTACCAACTGCCTTAAAACCCTCAAGTCGATTTTAAATGGCTTTATACACATTTACATTTGTTTTATGTATTAGCATTAGAGTACCACTGAGGCATACAATAATACTAAACTAACTTAGCAAAAGCATCTAAACTCAACAGATCTCATCATTATTATAATAAAATGTAATTAATTTAAAATTCAAGGGATTAAAAACTGAAAAACTATTAAATGTGTTATTTACTCTTTTCAACAAAACACAAATTTGTCAAATGCAGAATTCCCTCGCTAAAACAAAAGCTTGGAATTAGTGCGTGATATTTATCTCATGAAAACACACATTGTCACTGTAATGATATTTCATCATTCGATATTGTGATAAACATTTTTATTTCAAGCGTTATTTTCGATATTCAGGTTATTACTTATTGGGTTTATTACAATTATTTCGTAAGAGCAAACAATGCACTGACATGCAGAAATATACGATTTGTTATCAAGGTAAACGTAAGATGTTAGACATTCTTTATCCTCAATAAAATACATAAGTACATGCACGTCTCAGTCGTCAATATTATTACAAAACAATTTTACCAAAACTAATGCAAACATTTTTCATACAAAGAAAAATAAGTATGTCAAGCAACCAAGGTGACAGGAAAATTCATAAATACCATGAAATACCCTGTTAGCCAAAAATCTGTTCAACGCCTTTTTGAATTGAGCGCCCCTCAGACTCGTGATTTCAGCAGGGAGTCTGTTGAAATAGACGGATCCGGTATACTCCATTCCTCCATAAAAAATGGGCTAGGCGATGTCTAGGTGTGCGGAGATTTTCGCCATGCCAAGTCGAATACTTATGAGTTGCGCGTTCACAACACGGAAACTCTCCAGGTATTTACCATAGCCTGAATTAGACAAATGTAGATATATAATTAATCTTCAAAAACTAATGTATACTATTATACATTAGTTTTTATGGTACCAGCTAGGATAGAAACAAGCCGTCTAGCTTTCACTTACCTTCCATACATAGTAATCAGTAATCCAATACTTCACAGATTAGTTGAACACACTGAACACTTACACATAAATTAACATAAATTAACACATAAATTAATAGACATCAGAAATAACACTAATAATAGGCCTATGTTAGACACAAAGTGAAACACTGACTTAGGCTAGACAAATAGGCATACACAATATTAGGCTGTCAGATTATAAATAAACACAAATCCCCACATAACGGAAAGATGTTATCATTAAAGGTAATGGACTTAGTACTGGAAATCAAAGGAATTTTCTTTATTGGGGATAAAGTAATCATTAAAATCAGATCTGGGTCTGCAAATGTGCAGTGGTACCGGGCCAAGCAGCTTTCACTTTTTCTATCAGGTTAAGAATTGTCGTTTCCAGTTGACGTTTGAGTTATTCTTCCTCGCAGTGATGTAAATAGTCACTTTGCGAAACAAATTTCCCTCTTTGCATATGTTTTGATTGTTATATTAGTTTTCATAAGTTAATTTGTTATATATATATATATATATATATATATATATATATATATATAATTTATCGAAGCGCTTGTTATAACTTATGTGATTAGCTGATCTCTCAATTAGCTTTTAAGCTAGAGAGATTGATATTTATAACTGCTGTGTAACCGAATATTGTATTTAAATGAAATAAATAAATAAATAAATAAATAAATATTCTATCCTACGTCGGAAACTTTCAATGTTCATAATAATGGATTTTCAAAATAATGAATTTTTATTAGTTATGTGTAAAAAACGACATGTTATGTCACTTCTATAACAACAGTAACGTAACATTGCACAGCACTTTATTTTCCTTATGTAGTCTATACAAGTGTTGCGGGACAGTAGCACGTAAAAAAACATAACAATTATATTGCTATTACATATTTTGCTAAGCTATTAACAAGGTTTTTAAAGTTTTGAATTAAATAGTGCATTCCTAAATATATAACTTTTTTAAATTAATCTTTTGAGAGAAAATTGCATAGGCGAAGAATCCAGTCAGTACCTACTGTTCCGTGTTTTGCACGAAAATATGATTTACTTCCGACTTATAAATATCAAATCAATCCAATACAACATAAATAAAGGTGTTTGTAAGTTTTCCTTTTAGGGGCTACGTAATTTACATTTTCCAATAAAGGTAACAAACAAATGGAATATTAGGACCAGAAAATAGTGAAACACTGTAATCCATGTGATCACTGGGACAATTAATAAACTAGAGCTTGGTTAGAGACTAATTGTTCAAAGGCTTCGATGAACCGTAACAGAGGGGAATTGAATGACCTCATTACCAGGTTACTGGTAACGTGTAAATTACTTTTTTCAATTATATGCTGGTGTATAAAGGTGGTTATGTGGTATGGGTTCTGTAATGTTATCAATCATCTGGCTAGGGACATAATTAACTAATAATATGAATAAAAAATAATTGATTTGCGGTATTTGTACAATAGTTTGAAGTGAATTTTAATTAACTCTTTGATTAGGGGTCTATTATTTCGAGTATAAATGGTATTACAAAAAATGTATACCTACCTCATAATAATGGATATTGTTAATATAGTTCATATTACAAGTGACCCAAATGAGTATTAAATATGAATTTTCTAGCCACTAAATGTGAATTTAATAGCCACAAAGGCAAAATAAATAACTTCGTTTAATTATTATTATTTTGCGTTGAGATTCAATGGAGTTATGTCATGGAAATTGTTCGCAATATTTCAACAACTATTAGACCTAATTATTGATTTATCTGATTGTAGGTCTTTAAACACCTGAAAATTATTTAGATAATCTTAAAATTCATTGGGTAATTTGATAACCTTACATCATTACGTTCCATAGATAAATTATTGAGCTCAAAGTCTAGCTAAGATAAAATGAATGAAGGCCACAATACAGTAATCGTTCTGTATCTTATTTAAATAATCGTGTATATGGATGTAAATCTTTCCTTCTAAATATAACTAACAAAGAATTTTACTTGTACATCTAATTTTTCTTTTTAGTTGTGACCTAAATTATTGACAAATTTACCTTATGTGGCAAACAAATGTTCGAACATAGAAATAATTAATTAAAATAAAAATGATATCGGGCAGTTTAACACCTCGGATTCCAAAATAAAGCTATGATTACAGTAGAACCTCGATAAGAAGACACTCGATAACTCAAAAACCTTGATAAAAAGTGCACTTTTCAAATTTCCTTGATACTGTAATGACTTGTTTATACGAAACTCGATAATAAGACTCGCTTGATAACGAGACTCTTTCCGGAATTCCCTCGAGAGTCTTCTTATCAAGGTGCTAATGTATTTGAAGATTCAGTTATTTACAGTAGAACCTCGATAAGAAGACACTTGATACCACTAAAACCTTGATAAAAATCCACTTTTCAAGTCTCCTTGATACTGTAATGACTTGTTAAAACGAACCTCGATAAGAAGATTATCTCGATAACGAGACTCTTTCCAGAATCCCCTTGAGAGTCTTCTTATCAAGGTTCTACTGTATTTGTATAGTTGCTTTGCTATTCAGTGTTATAATCATTGTTAAATCCTGTTTAAAAATGCTGAACCAGAGCTTTGATGAATCTAGTATTTCTATGCTATATAGATTTTAAAAAATATTGATTGATTCTATGTAGATTTTCTCTGAAGTCGTGTTAAATACTACTAAAGACAACTCAAAGTCTACGAACAATGTAACCATGCCACACACACTACGTGTCTCACATTGTACATCACGTTATCATCCACGAACCAGCTGATTTTGCAAATTAGAAGACCATTTATAAAACACCATTTTACAAACACCATTTTACAAAAACAATTAAAAAGTAATAGGACTAAAGTAGTAAGTTGATTCACGTGTCTTTTTCATAATTTGGAAAAGTTTACTGTTTGTATATTTAGTATTTTTTGTTACATTAAGAGACTCCTAAAAGGTAACAAAAAATGACGATGAACTAGTCAACAACTTGTAATTATCACAGTTCATAAAATTCAACTGACCTGGTCAATTCATCCTAATTTATCTTGCGGATTGGAAATCAGATTCCCTTCGGGAGCATAGGTTCGAGTCCTACAGACTGCGCCAACTATTGCACCCGGGACCGAGCGAACAAGCGAATATTATGCTTACCGATCATTGGAAGACTGAGAGCGAGGACTGGATCTCATTGGCCGATGTAGTAAGTCACTCATGATGTTGACAGTGCAACCACCACACCCGGTGTATATATTTTAACTTTACTAATAGGCTTAGTTAACATATAAATATATGACAGATAACACTTCCCAATCAGCCTGACATCATTTTCCATCTTTTTTCTATAAGATTTTAAAAACTTACCATGCAGATGGTTTTTAACTGTTGTCCCTATAATAGATTTTTATAAAACAATTTAAAAACCACAGCGGGCTTACGTTTAATGAAATTATATTTTTAATAATTGATGAAGCTAAAACATGTAAAAGTAATCTATAATAAAGAGAAGTCAGAATTAATTGTCAAGTACATGCAAGGGCACTACATGGACATGAATCCCCCAATTATTCTGCTGTGTCTCTAAAACTGAAATAAACAGTGACATGTTATTTATGTGTGATAGAGCTGCGTTACTGATGCTACTGAGGTTTCTTTTGTCAACGTTTCATGGATAAACAATACTAAACCTTTATTGGCCTTTATTGGCCCTTTATTGGCTTTCATGCTAATGTTGAGATAATATTGAATATGTTCAATAAAAATCTCAAATTGTTTAAATATTTCCGTTTTTATACATATCGATTCAGTTTACGCAATGTCCTTGCGTCTATAATTTTCCAATGTTGTTTTATTTGTCATATTAGATTATTTTTCAGGAAGCCCTAAATGCAATGTGAAAAATTGTAATTAAAGGCATTTTGATAATCAACATATATCTAAAACTATTCTTTACATATATGAAACACTTTATACAAGGTTACACCATTGAAAACGTGTTTAGAGCTCCGACATTGTAAAGTATCTGAATATAGGTGCAGAATCACAGTTATGGTATCGTAAATCCTTTCCTTGCCAGCGAGTCTAGCGCATTGTTTAATGAAACAATAGATAGGGAATGTTCGGTAAAATTATGTTCACCGTAATGATACCAATAAATGAGTGAATACGCTTCTATTCGTTACAATGGATATCCTCAATTATTATAATCGTGATTATATATATATATTATAAATTATAAATTTAATGACTTAACTTAGTGCAGAGAGTTGACGTACAAATGTTTGGTAAATAAAACCTAATATGCATGTTTTAGAATTTTTCGATATCATTCAATTTAATGGGGTAATTATATTTGGTTTAGAATCTATACGTTTTTATTAGTTTTAAATCTTCAACAAAAATAAATTTTCATGTCAAATCAGCGAGATTGTTAAGACATATTTTAAATTATTAATTTTGAGAAAAGTGATCGCACAAGAATATTAGTGTTTTCTGTTTCTGTGCCTATTTACCTGACTTCCTCCCGCATAACCATTGTTTGAATAAACTTCAATGAATTAATACCACAAGAATATATATTTAAATCTCACTTCCTTATATTTTTAGTAATGTATCATTGATTCCAAGCTTATTTGATTTTTCCAATTATACACTCTCTGTGCAATGTTTCTATGAATTTATTTATTCACGAAAACTAATTAGGCCATTGCTGGGGAAAAAAGGGAGTCTTCTCTATCCTAACTTTCAAATACAAGACAAAAACATTATTTTGACTCTATAAAAAAATTTTTTATTTGAAATGTAGAGTATCTTCAAAAACCAAAAATATTTTTAAAATAGCACTGCATACTCTAATAGGTAACAATGTTTACCAGACGTATCCCCCAGCTTATGTCAGCTCAGCCTCTGTAACAAGGTAAGGGTAAACAGAGCGATGGACTGAACCTTGCCTTGTTATATACGTGGGTCAGGGTTCCATATTGACATTGGCCGTACAACGGCTATTCTCCTTATCAATACTGATTGGATTAATCAATTACCATTGCAGGAAGGCGAGTTACCGACTTATATTGAAACTATTGAGCAAATTTTAAATATATTGTGAAAAATTAATGAAGGCGATTATTTTTAGTATTCTAATTGATCAAACCCTATTAATTAGAGTATTCAGTCAATAGGTTCCAGTAGCAATCAATAACGTCACTCGAAAGCAGTAAAAATAAACATACACTTATATTAATTATATAATTGGCATATAAATCAATACAAAAAATTCCTTCCATTAAGAAAAAATTCGCCAACTTCGCGGCTTTTCAGGATAAAACAGGAACTAATTATATTTTGAATAAAAAGATGGGCTTATTAATTTCATAATGAAAACAAAGCTCAATAATACTTTACTGTAACAAAGGCTCAATAATACTTTACTGTTGATATAATCTCTTACGTAGCTGGTATTTTGTCTTTGTTTCAACATTTAAATATTAATTTCTGATATTTAACTTTAGTGAAAATTAAGATAAAGTTTCTTTTCAAAAATTCATAATACGAAGTGATACATGAAAAATATTATGTCAGTGACATTATTGAATTTGTAAGGTCCTTTGATAGTTTTCTATTCTCATTTTAAGCGCGGCTGTATTTTCTCAAACGAGCCTTGGTACATATTACTAGGGTAATATGTGGTACATTTAATGTACGATTTTAAAATATACTCCCTCCCGTCATCAGGGGTTGCTGAAGGTTTTTTTAATAGCATCTCTTATTTAATGGCACGTAAGTTCAATGAGATACAAATTAGAAAACAATGATTTTGTATAAAGATTTACAAAACTTTCTATGAACCTGATTAGAAGTATTACTCAACGTTACACCACTTGAATTTTGTTATTGGCTGTATATTTATTTTTAAATGACTTCAGATGACCACTACTAAAGTGATGTGATGATTTCTGACATTTTTTATCCACCCCTTACCTTCAAATTCGAGTTGAATGGATGGTTTTGATTCTTTAGAACAGACAGCCCTAAAAGAAAATGGAAGATGAAAATAATACTTTGAAGCGATCGTTCTAACTGAAAATATAAAGAATATTTTCCTGATATAATGTTCCTTAGTTAGGATTGTTTTCTTAAAGTTACTTTTGCAAACCAATTTGTTGGTCAAATGTTGGTTTAATAATCACACTGAACGTACTTAACATTATCACAGTTACGTGTACTGAGGCTTGTTTGAAAATTTGCAGCGATTGGAAAATTAAGAAGGGAGCTGTGCTGTGATGGAAAATCTATATCATAATTTGAATATCAGAACCGAACAATAAATAATTTTTTTTTATTTCAGGTAAATTACTAAAAATGCTAGTAATTCTTTTTTTTACCAAACAAATTCAAAAAATTATTAAAATTCATTCATGTTATTTCATTGATAAACATACAGTTTCAAAAATGCTTTAACGTAATCTTAATATTATATCATAATATGGGAACAATTAAGTTTATCAAATGAAACAACAGTAAGAGTTGTAAAATTAAAATCTATGAAATCAATGTGGTGTCAACCTGGATATTGTTTTAACAGGGAAGTATTAATTTATTCGTTTAATACTTGTAAATTTTATATATGTATATATTTAGCTACTAGTGACATGTGTATAGTAGTTAAGATAGAAATAGATAATCAAGAGTAGTTAGGGGGTGTTACTGTTAACTTCTACCCAACCGATATTGCTGGTACTCTCCCCAGGATAATCCAACTTCTAAAATGTCTATATTATCGGTCAGCACTACACAACTGTGAGAATAGAGCGTGAAGTGTAAGTTTCGTTTTAGACTTTAAATGTATAAAACAACCTTGTTCGATTGTTTTAAACTGAGTGCTTTACAAAAAAAAAAAAAAAACATATTCAAGAATATTGTAGATTATTATAGCACATCGTGTTTTTTGACAAGATAAATAGTCTGTTTGATGTTTTATAACATTTAAAATAACATTACATTCTCGGTTTTAATGAGTACCAGGATTAATAACAACGCTAAGTATTTGTTTTGAGGGTAAAAATGTTACTTTTAGTAAAAAAAACCAGAACAAAATTTTATTAAGTTAAGTATTGCAGGTCAAAACTAAAAATTTTGAAAATATAACAGTAAAACGAAAAGTAAAATTTAAATGTTTGTCTTTCATGGCATTTAAAATGATTGCAGCTTTAAATAATAAATGCTATCATAATCATAATAAATTTGATTCGGAGATATCTGTTTTGCTCACAAATATGGACTTGTGATCATGGAATTTAAGAAAAAACACGTTTTACTGTTTATGATACTAACGTTTTGACCAATTCTTTATATCTTCTCCTATTTTATTATAAAATATTGTTCTTAATAATGTTTACAATGTTAAAGATAACATTTTAAGTAATTAATAAATCAGGAAAAATTAATAATTTAGCTAGATCCTAAATTAAAGGTGACTCTAACAGTAGAATTTAATGCATCTTTCTCAGTACTTTGCACAAATTCAAATACAAATAACTAAATAAAGAGTGTAGATATATATTAACTGTTGGAACAATATGGATGGTAATAGCCTTTTTTTTTAGATTTGAAGCTAAGATCAAATTATATTTCACAATACTATCTTGTCTTGAAAAAAATTAATTAAATTAATCCAACATTGCTAACTCGGAAAAAATTAAAAGCGCTGGTCTCTGCTTTATCCCCACAGTACAATTTACTGCCTTTATAAAACCCTCCGCACCTTATTTTATGATCTAATAAAACTTCTTTGGATGCTTAAAGTAAAATAGGAGATTTTCGACAAGGGTTAATAGATATTTGATGACTTGCTTGTGTTTAAAACTAAGGTTAAGCAATTTGACAGTGTACATGATAAAAAATACGTTTAAACTATGAAATGGGAATTTTCTTAGTTTCCCATAGAAGTAAAATCTTCTTTGTAATCTTCTCCTTAACGGAAGATTACATTTAAAAAGTGTGGCATGAGCAATATGAAGTTAACCTTGGTATTCGAGTGTTATCAATGAAATAAAAGAATAAATACGCTGAAGATTCAAATTGGGTTAAATTATTTGTTATTAATGATAAACATTAATATATAATTGCTGGTAGATTATAATTATTTATTTATATAAGTTCTTTTGATAGAATTATAACATGGAGAAATGAACCGTTTTCTCTCAATTAATTATATAATATCTTGTGATTAATATTGTGTCAATTAAAACATGGATTAAACCAGTTCTGTTATCTACACAAACGTTCAAAAATCTAAATGATTCACTTCATGTTCCACTACATAAATCATGCTTCCTGTAATTGTCTTGGGAATTTTTAAAATAAGTATGGGTACAGATCTATAAGCCAACTACATCTTAAAAATTAATATAGTATTTTGCTGTCTTAGCACAAATTATTGTTAGTATAAAAAACCAACTTAGTTATAAGATTGGCATAGTGTAGAAGTATTGGCCTATTGTTGTGTTATATTTAGGGGAAACATATAAGTCGAACCTAAATCCAGCGATAGCGATAGTGGTATTTCTGAACCCAGATGCCGTCATGAGAATGTCCAAAAAGCTACTTCTTAAGTGTGTAAGCTTATTACTGGAAAATATTTAATAAAAACAATACTGCTTAATACCATGGTCGCAGTAATACCGAAACATCCATCAAACGTACTACATAAACAATTAGTATGACCTAAACTGTATGTTTAGCTTAAGACAATAAGAATACTTTTTGTGTGGGAACAATGAAATTTTGATATTCCTGATAAATGTGGGACAAAGATAAATATATAATATTAAAGTGTTGTAGCATTGAGTTTATTACAGTGATTACAGCTTCGAGTTTACCTAGAATCGTTACCCTGGGAATCGTATGTGTACGATCAACGTTAGATCATCATGTTAAATTGGACATCCAAAACGAGCTATATAGTAAAATTTTTTGTAAATTTAAAAAAATAAAGTAAAATTAAGTAAATTTAATTTTTAATATTGTACTATAATATTAAGGTAATATTAAGGTATAAGTAAGGTGTGTCTATAGTTGCAATTAAAACCGGCTAGGAAGTAAGGAGTGCTAATCAAACTACTCAAACCATCTGAGGAATATTTAAAATACTTGTAGAACTACTGTTTGTTTTCGTAGTAATTTCTTTAATAAAAACTTTATAAGATGGTTTTTACACTCAGTTTTATGTCGACAGAGAAAACCACTTGTTCGATAATTAATAACCAACTATTAAAAAAAGCTTTTAAATCGTTCTACGTAGCTAGAAACGTTAACTTAATGTTTCACCTTACGTTCAAAACTGTCAAAATATTTATTAAAGTAAAAATATAACGTGTAATAACTGAGGACTCGAAATATTGATCAAGCCTTATTGTCAAATTAAAACCAATCTCCCATGTGCAGAATATAATGATGTGAAATTTTTCCTAAAGCAATTCGAAAAAAAGGTATTGCATGGATTTATTTATTTTACTTTAAAATACATTTATCGAGTTAAAAATACAACCCTAAACAAGCACTGGGTCACCACTTTCATGTAAAAAGTTCAATTTATTCATTCAGTGTGCACCAAATTTACTTTGTTTTTCTCTTGGGAATCGGTTTAGTTTGGCTATTTTTATTGAGAGTATACGCGGCGAAAGAGTCGGGTTGTTCATTTGAATCAATTTTATATTACTTTGTTTTTGTGAAATAGAAGTAGTTAAAGTATTGGTAATAGCTTTTGCTCAGAAATACAAATGTGAATGGAACTATTCACCAAAAAAATAAATTATTCTCATAGTTCCAATGGATAAAGACTACTAGTAAATATTTAAAATCGTAATGATTTTATTACAATTTTTTGAAAATTTATAAGATGTAATAATAGTAGTTTATGCAACGATTGTATAATGAATGCCTTAAAGCCACGAGTGAGATGTAAGTTAGAACACGAGCGAAGCGAGTGTTCTAAATATCTCACGAGTGGCTTAAAGGCATAATACAATCGTTGCATACACTATTTTATCTACGACCAACAATATACGACAAAATTTCCCCCGAAGTTAAACAAACCCCATGACTTTTACTAATGATGGAATAGGTCAACTAACATTTGAGGTTAGGCAAATAAGCAGACTGAACCATGAATCGTTGTGGAACAATAAGCTGATGGGATAAGTAAACTCAAACATGAATCGTAATGCAACAATCAGCTGATGTGCGAATTGCGTAATTGTTATTATGACTACTTCCGTCAAATGCCGAGCTCTCATTGGTCTAGAACCAGTACTATAAAGAGACTCCAGTACTCTAAAGTCGTCATTAGAGTACTGCTTGGTTTTTGGTGTCTTAATTTATATCATTATAATGTTTATTGTAATACCATAATTGGTGCTTATTGCAATGGTCGTAGATAAACGTTATTAAAGTAACCGTACACAATTCATTTGTTACCATAATATGACCATGGTTTGATCATTCCCTTATAGTATGATCAATTTTACGGCAGTATTTAGACCTATAGAAAATAGAGAATATATTTTAATATGAGTTAATTGTATATGACGAAAAAATTTATATCTAAAACCTACGTGCATGTTCTATGAACACCTTTTTTATGTATGAGGAAATTTTTTGCATTTTTTATTAAATAAAGATTTACGATTTTATAAGACGAAGAAAATGCTAAACTATCCTGGAAAATTGCTACAACAGTCCCCCTCCCTAAAAAAATTGAAATTCAGTCTAAAAATCAGTTTTGAATTATTTAATGTAAATATATATAATCAGTTGCTTTATAAAAACCTCAATGTCAGCTTTTATTTTCCCTTATTCAAACAACAATTTTCACTTCCGTGCCATAGTCCAATCCCATAGTCAAGGCTAAACTTGTATAAGATGTACATTACAGGATATTGTTATAATGTATATAGACGTTTATATAATTAGATTTCAAACTATAAACAATATCCTGAACATCAGTGAAATTAATATGAATCCAAAATATAACTAGTAAATGAAGTAGGTTCTATACATTGTGCATAACGCAGATAAAAGCTTGGAAAAGTAATTAGCACGTTGGCAGAGCCAGATAACGGGAGTTACTGCATTTTATTACGTTTAATAGAAAACTTTGAACAATTGCCTCCAATAGGGACAAGTTAACTAATTGCACTAGTGGTCAAAAAGATAAACGTTTTTTTAATATATATCGAGTAGAAGTTAATGTTTTTTTATTTGTTAAAAACCATTGGTTTTTATTGCCGTCCAACTGATTAGTCAATTAAGTTTAAACATGTAACAACCCATTTACTATGGGTCACCGATTTTAAATTCTGGGGACTTTATTTATGCGGCAAATGACAGTTTAATGAAACATATGCAGGTTAGTTTGTTAATGTATTTTATCATTTATTTGTGGAAGTGTTAAAAGTGGCTTTGTTACAGACCGTTTTTAAAAGTCTTTCCACCATCCCGATCATGGGCTCTCTTTCAGGACATTGTAGTTGAATCAGTCGGAAAATACTAATATTTAAATTAGATTATTGAATCCTGGATTTGAGTTTGGGTTGTTTTTTGACTTGTACTAGTACTTGTCTTTGCCCGAAATTAAAAGTCCGCCCAAACCGACATGACATGTATAACAAAAATGATTTTTCATCATTAGAAGTCATAACATAACATAATAGATAATTTAGTAATCATTTAAGGAGTAAGTAAACTGATCGTTTAATGTATTTAAATAATTAATTCAACTTATTCGGTAGATGTATAATAAGATAAAAACTTGTACATCTGTTTTACAGTAAACATAATATAAAATCTCAATGCTCCCATTTTAGGAGACCTGTATACTTAGTGGATTTAAATCGCTTGAAAAAATGTCAATATGTAAATACATTTTTAGGAAGATTTTTTTGTATTTAAAAATATCAAAACGAATGTTTATTTCGGTTTGGGCTTGTTTCTTTCCATGTAACTGACGCGACGGTGATAGATTTTTCCTTCCATATAATTTTGTTAAAATATGTTTAAAAATATAAAAATTATAGATACATCTATATCAGAGATTTTTTAAGAAATCTTCATTTAGTTTTCTAAAATAAATGATATATGTACCTAATCATTAACAATCATTAGATGTAATTTTAATTAAAATAAAACCAGAAATTAATACCTATAATAGATTATAGATTGGAAAACAATGATATTTAATTGAAAACGCAAAATTTTCCAATCCAACAGGAATAATTTATTGTCTAATCAAGATATCGTTAAATCGTAAAACGAATTAAGGGTTTAGTTATAATATTTACGAGACCACTGGAATTGTATTAACAATTCTTTTAATGGCTCCATTTTCCGGATTAAAAGCCTTCCTAGAGTAAATAGAAACCACAAGAACATTATTTCCAGTGAAATACTGCTTCTGAACGTCCAGTTATTTGCACAGTCTTATATAGGTTTGCCTTTTATAGTTTGTGTTCTGATGTATAGCTTTAAATAAAAAACAAGAGAGCAATTATGTTTAGTTTAAGTTGTTTCTCCTTGTAAAACATTTAGATAACTTTTATAACGTAAAGTTTGATTCACAGTGTAGTTCTGAGTAGTAATGTTAACCCTAATAAACTAAATTACTTACCAACGCTACGAAAACTGTCTTAAGCTGTTCAAAAATGGCAGTAAAATGTTTACATTTTACAATAATGTTTGCAATGTAAAAGGACTATAATAAATAAAATGTTAAAATTATCACACTAAGTTAAAATCCACGGTTTAATTTATGGGCTAATTATTATTTTATAACTTCAACGCAATAAATTTTGGAATGAATACTTTAAATACGGCTATAAACTTTTTGCCGCAAACTAGCATGTGTTCAATTATATTTAGTGTCCACTTGTAAATTGGCATTTTTTACCTAGCTATATGACATTTTAATAGAACCAAATCTTTGCATAATTTGCCAACATAGCTATCGTTTATAAACATGAATAAATTCCAGTACAATAGAAGATCGTTTATGGCCCTTGAGTACCAGACACAATGAAGTGAATATTTTATTCAATACAAATAATATAACTATATTAAAACCATACTTCCTTTCGTAGTAATAATCCCTTTAAAATTTAACAACATACAAAAGTACACTGTCGATGGTTTGGGCAAAACCAAATGAATTGCTCTGTCAACCATAATTTCTGGATGAAGCTGGGTCACATGAAGAAAATATACTTTAAAGTATAATATTTATTTATAAAGGATAAATTAATTGAAGACATTCATGATCGTGTAATCGTGCACTATGTAGATATTATTTGTTCATTCGAGTTTATATAAAATAATGTAAATTTGAATTACAATGAAAAGGGGATGAGGATAAATGCAAAAAATGTTTAATGCATTATTTGGCTGCAGAATGCACAAACTCCGATAACTTTGATATATGACCTCAGAGTCATCATCTGCAGTGACTGATGAGGTCTATTGCATGGGTAGAACTGACCAAATAAGAAATTTATAGTGTATCTATCATCTTTGTATCTATCTTCTAGAATGTTATTTTTGGCATAATTCAATTCTGAACTAGTTAAAAGTTAATTATTTACATGCGTGAAATGTTTCAATAATCTCTCATGACTTCCGTTTACATGCATATTGTTAATGTATACATTTTTATTTTTTAACTAACGTCAGAAAAATATTCAAATTGAATTTCACCAGGTTTAACCTTCACCAGGTGACTGTAAAAGGCAACACTCATTTGACATCTTTTGGCCTACAAAACATAGACTAAATAAATCAATATTATGAGGTAGTTGGCTTTTGTTTTCAGTTACTCATATTTATATTCTTTGTAACGTTTGAAGATAGTTTTTAAAGAAATAACAATATGGAAAGAAAAAATAAAACGTTAACATGGTAATCAAATTAATTATTGAAATCATTATCTCAAAAATAAATGGAAAGAAATGAAAAGTAATTAAACTAATCCCTACTCGTGGGGATATTCTTTACTAAATTAAAAGAGCTTAAGTAATTACAAACCATTAATTTATGTACTAATTTAATTAACTAAAAATCTTAAATTATTGAAATTAACATTTTATATTGTTAGCGAATTCAATTAAACTGACGCTCAGGTAAAACTTCTTCATATCTTGGCTAGCTTTGTAACAATGCATCGCTTGTAATGAAAAAAGTTTGTATTATAATGACGTAGAGTAAAAATCTGGTTTGATAAGTTTATGCGCATTGTTAAAAATCGCGTTCCATTTCAGCCAGATGGATAATATAAACTTCTTTTCTTTTATCCATCTTGATGTTTAGCAATGAACCCTTTTTCATTATTATTATATATATATATACACCTTATATGTTATATATTTTTAAGCTCAAATGAAAGGTTTCAAGTCAAATATTGAGCCGATAGTAAAAAGAAAAACATTAATTATTTGTTACGTCATAGTAAATAAAGTTACATATATATAAACCATTCTTGTAGTAGTAATTGCATACAAAATTAGGTTCTCATTGAAATCGAACTACAGTATTTTCAATTCTATCATTTTTTTTTACTTTTAATAATTTCATTGTTATGACCCAAGAACTCTTTTTTAATAGGTTCACAAAACCCAAATCATAGAAAGAGGATGTGAGAATGAATAGCCAGGCCGATCAGCAGATATTGGAATGACTTACAAAATACACCTGTGATATTGAAGTTATAACACAATCAGGGTATGTCGTCCACAGAATGACTCGGGGCTAGAGAACGTGCAATCAGTTGCGGTATATTGGCCCGAACAAGATTACAGAGTCGATAAGGTTTGTTGCATATACGGTTAACTCGACTTGGAATTAGAACACTGTATATATTTGCTAGAAATATAGTAGACATTGAGATAAATATATTCGATTGAAGATGGAATAAAGGTTTGCGTTGCAAAATTCAATTTTCATAGCTACTACATGTATTTTTTAAATAATATTAAAAATCCGTTACTAAACAGGGTGATAAGGTAGTTGGAAAAGTGGTTTTCGAGAAGTGAAATAGATCTGCTCGACTGATGATTAGTAATATCTCTTAGTCAAATCAACCTAGACTTTAGTCATTAAGCTAACACAGGGAGATATCATTTCACGTCTTTAAGTTGCGAGTCAAACGTTCAAAAGTATTGGGATTCAAATTGTAACACTTTTTACCGCCTGGCTGTATTACTGGCTGACTTAAGCTCATAAAATTGACTCAAAATCTATTGATTTCGCAAAAAACACAAGGCTTAGGGCCGTGACAATCAGTCAAAATATTCTTTTTAAGGTCTATTCGCGTATTAAGAAGGGATTTCAGACTTTTCTTTTCAAAACGCTGATTTAGGGCGTATTAAAAAACTAATATGCATTAAACTAATCTATTAAAACTTTATTTTTTAATAGTTCTCAGATTAAAGATCCGATGAGGTTTGTTACATAAATGGATTTCTTCGACTAAAACACCGTATATATTTGCTAGAAATATTGTGAAAGACGATCACGTTAGATTCTTGCTATTTTACATTTGATGAACTCAGGTGGTAAGTGAAGATTCATCAATAGATCAATCTTTTGTCGTTCTTATCGGACTTATAACTCTGGTTACGTCATGTCTTACGGGTGACAGGATTGAGGCTTGCAGTGATCAACTTCAAAAATACCTGCAGAGCACTTTATGTATACTTCAAAAATACCTGCTGCTCTTATATATGTAATTAAATTTCCAATAAAAATCTGATTTAAAATGTTAAGAATCTAAAACCTGTTACAATTTTTGATTACAATTAAAAAAAAGTTTTCAAAAAGAAGCACAAAATACAAATCATGAAATGGCCTACTTTATACTTACATTGTTGGCCTACTTTGGTTTTCATGCTAATGAAGTTTGTGATATTAATTATTTTAATATCACATTCAATAAAAATTCAATGATTATATTTAAAGAATCCCCGTTTGCATTCATTAGAATTCTGTTGAGGTAAATACTTTTTGATCATAATTTCTCATTGGTGGGTTCATTGCTAACGGTGAAGAAGATTTTCAAGAAACCTTTAATGTGAATGCATAATATGGTAACCAACATTATACATTAAACTATTTTGGTTATGGAAAAAATTATAAAATTGCACATCAATGAAAATGTGTTTAAGGCTTTAAACTGTAAAATAAACGTAAAAGAGGAACAGAATCGTGGTTATGGCATCATAAATCCTTTCCTCGCCAGCGAGGCTGACACATTGTTAAGCGAACAACAGGTAGGGAATGTTCAGTAAAATAATGCACAGAATAATGACACCAATATGTTTTACCTATAATTAAATACAATTAAATTTGGGACGATATTGGTTATTTATTTGTTTTTACCTGTTAATTGGTCTGTATTTTGTTCCACATAAAATATGGAACTAATTGACTAAATGGATTCAAATTCTGCAAAATATATCTTGTAATAAATTGGTAATAATGTAATTTTGATATTCTCGTTTGTACAAAAAAATTTTAACAACTCGAAATCCCATTAGCTTTTAAAGATAAACGACCGCTTTTTAGCTTTTAAAGATAAATGTATCTAATAAATAAATCGAAAATTGATTATTTCCTTAGTAGACAGTGTTTTCTAATTGAATTAATTATCATGTAGTATGCCCAGTACTGAGCTACCTTAGAACAATGCACGGTGTTTTCTGCGCATCAACTTGCATGTAAGCAGTTCTCGAGACTGCACTGTTTGGTAGAGGGGTACCCACACCACGGCCTTAAAAACCTCCGTGCATACTTCGTTGGATTTGTCTCTAAGAGGACTTAAAAACATTGTGTAGTGTCCTAAAATCCAAAACTAGGACGAGAATAGTTGAGGCTGAAGCCACAACTACGAAGGCGATGATCAGTTGTCTTTTGCGGGAGGCTATCTCTTTGACGAATGCAGGGTTACTAATGGAGCACAGTTAAGACCTTATATACCAGAGAGGAGTATTCACATTTTGGATTTTAATTCGCGATTTTACGTCTTTTAATAATTTAGCTATGATTAATTTCAGGAAAAGAGTTTTAATGACTCTTAGCATAGATTCTTAGTACTTTGTTAATTTAGTTTAGTTTATTAGCAATCCTGAGTACAGATTATCGTCAGTAGACGATATAGTTTATTTGGTCATTTACACGTCCGTAAAACAAACATAAATATAAAAAGTCGTTTATTGAAACCAACAAAGAGTCAATGTACTGTAAAGACTTAAGTCTACAAACGACTGCAATATATCTGGTCGTTAGGGGATGCAGGACATTTTGGTTGACTCTGAGGCTTTCCCAGCATCTCCGCCTCCTCGATTGTGTCCGGCAACGTCGTGTTGAGGGTTTCAGGCAACTTCAGAGTGATAATTCCTCCCACGACTGCAACTGTGGAGAACAGTAAGTTGGGGTCGAAGTAATAACTCTGGAAAAAATATGAAAAGCTATAGTGTGAAACCATGATTAGTTTTAACATTTATTATTATGCATTATCGTTTCTCATTTGGATTTTTTATTCCCTTATTGTGTTTTTATAACTGTTTGCTGCTTGTTGTGTGTTTTTATTTATATTTTACGTTGTTTGAAAAGTAGCCGAGTGATTCAATTATTCGTAAGGTAGAATTGATAGAAAAAAAATTAAGAGAGACAAAATAATTATCGCCTTTTGAGTAAATTGTTGCTGACTGTACTTTTAATCCGAGTTATTCTCGATTTCCCTCTGAAATATTAAGACAGCCGGCCAAAATAATTAATATTGTGTCTTTAAGGATTTGATTTTAATAATTGTATGGATGAGCTACAAGACTTTCATTCAGGGTTTGACACAGAAAATCCAGGGATTTTCTACTCAAATTACACTGATTTGAACGGATGTGTGATAACCAAAAGCTGCTTACATAGTTGTTACACATTTTGTTTGAATACAAAATGTGGGAAACAATTTGTAAAAACCAAGAGTTTACCTTTTAAAAAGGAATTCAATCGATTTTCTTACAGTTGGTCGGAACTATTTTACTCAACTTGTATTCTTATTATTTACATTTAGATGACTCTTCTCCACACCACTTATGACATTATGGTGTACATTTTTTTTGGGAAAAAGTAGTTTTTGATTTAATTGCATTGAGTAGCTTTAGTACTGAGGTGATAGCTAACCCCGTGTGTTAAACGTCACTGGTTCCAGGGACGGGCAATTCTTGTTCCATCATGAGCAATCACCTCTGGCTGGCCACCTTTAAGTGCCACCAGTTTACCTCGCTGTCTTTAGATCACCGCAGAGGCTTAATGGCGAATGGTTGAGGCGAGCAGTTGAGATTTTTTTTCAAGAAAAGAAAGACATTATCATAGAGGCCACATGCATACTCGCACTTTTGCAGATTTTTATTTACGAGGATTCACACCACTTACGATGAGAGGAGCCTGCTGGGACGCCACGGCGCCCAGGCGGCCGACCATGGAGCAGATGCCGAGCAGCGTGTGGCGCAGCGCGGTGGGGAACACCTCGGCCGTGTACAGGTACAGCACCGAGAGAGACAGAGTAGCGGCGAACTTGGATGTCACGAACATGGCGAGGGTCAGCACGACCTGGTCTGTTGGGGACAAACGGTGCTGTACAAGACTACATTATGAGTTACGTGTGAAGTTGTGATCAATTAGTATAAATAAGACATAAACTAAAACAGAAACACAAAAACAAAAAATACAGTAAAAATATATCTTTTTCAAAGGAAAGCGGTTTGGAACTTTCAGTAATTAAATAGTCGCTAACATCAGTACTAATATCGGGAACGTCAGGTGTTCCCTAATGAAAGAACAAAATTAACAATACAAAACACTACATATCCCTCAAATAAACCCAATTATAGTTTAAAGCTTATAAATAATATAATATCCATTAATTTAATACGTAGTTTAGACCAGGAGCCCATTTCATAATGAATCACAACAAGCAATATTAGTAAAATTATACATTGAATCATATGACTTTCTCTACTAATGTTATTTGTTGTGATTCATTATGAAATGGCTCCCAGGACATAGCAATGGCTGATAGAGTTATAACAGTGCTTATAGTAAACACCCTCTTTTTCGACCAGATTTTAAGCGGAAATAGTTTAACTGGTCCACACTCTACAGAAGCAACTTCTTTATTGTCTGCCTAATTTTATCAAAACGTCACCTATATTGGCAGGACGAATACCAATTTACCAGCATTACTAGCCAGGCACTTCTTCCTAAGGATATTGTGCAGCTTGCGGAAGGGAAGGATTGTCAGAATGGTAAAGGTATAATATGGTCAGTCAGCATCACCTCTTAAGAAAGCGAGTTACATTTTCAACTTACTCTCTAGGCTCTACCAGGGAAGAAGCACTCTCTAACCAGAGACCTTCCAAACATTTCTAGATTAGGACCTCCATCTGAGAGCTCTCCTTGTTGTAAAGAGTCTCATCCAGGTCGGTTCCTCCTTCAGACTAGCAAAAGAAGATTGTAGGGTAAGGATCTCTCATCCCATCCAGGACGCCAAGACGGAGAAGCCAGGATGATCCACAACTCCCTCTAGGGCTCAGCCCAGACTGGGTATCCAAACTCAGCCAAAAATCCAAGTTCCTGGAGAGACAAGGTGCAAAGGTGAACAGGAACCTGGTGAATCCGAATAGAGAGTAGACTTACCAGTAAATTATAGGTTCTTTATACTTTGATACTGTACCTATTGTCAACCTCTGTCATGTGAGTTGTCTCACTGTTGGAAGACAAGTCAGAGAGCCGTCTAGGCCAACAACTTACTGTTAGGGACGAAGGGCAGCAAGAGACACGTGGCCCCACAGAGGAGGAAGGACCAGGCAGTGGTGCCACGCCGGCCGGGCAGCTGCCAGTAAGGCAGACCAACAACTCACTGTTAGGGACGAAGGGCAGCAAGAGACACGTGGCCCCACAGAGGAGGAAGGACCAGGCAGTGGTGCCACGCCGGCCGAGCAGCTGCCAGTCGGGCAGACCAACAACTCACTGTGAGGGATGAAGGGCAGCAAGAGACACGTGGCCCCACAGAGGAGGAAGGACCAGGCAGTGGTGCCACGCCGGCCGAACACCCGCCAGTCGGGCAGACCAACAACTCACTGTGAGGGATGAAGGGCAGCAAGAGACACGTGGCTCCACAGTAGAGGAAGGACCAAGCAGTGGTGCCACGCCGGCCGAACACCCGCCAGTCGGGCAAACCAACAACTCACTGTGAGGGATGAAGGGCAGCAAGAGACACGTGGCCCCACAGTAGAGGAAGGACCAGGCAGTGGTGCCACGCCGGCCGAACACCCGCCAGTCGGGCAGACCAACAACTCACTGTGAGGGATGAAGGGCAGCAAGAGACACGTGGCCCCACAGTAGAGGAAGGACCAAGCAGTGGTGCCACGCCGGCCGAACACCCGCCAGTCGGGCAGACCAACAACTCACTGTTAGGGATGAAGGGAAGCAAGAGACACGTGGCCCCACAGAGGAGGAAGGACCAGGCAGTGGTGCCACGCCGGCCGAACACCCGCCAGTCGGGCAGACCAACAACTCACTGTTAGGGATGAAGGGAAGCAAGAGACACGTGGCCCCACAGTAGAGGAAGGACCAGGCAGTGGTGCCACGCCGGCCGAACACCCGCCAGTCGGGCAGACCAACAACTCACTGTTAGGGATGAAGGGAAGCAAGAGACACGTGGCCCCACAGTAGAGGAAGGACCAGGCAGTGGTGCCACGCCGGCCGAACACCCGCCAGTCGGGCAGACCAACAACTCACTGTTAGGGATGAAGGGAAGCAAGAGACACGTGGCCCCAGGAGGAAGGACCAGGCAGTGGTGCCACGCCGGCCGAACACCCGCCAGTCGGGCAGACCAACAACTCACTGTTAGGGATGAAGGGCAGCAAGAGACACGTGGCCCCACAGAGGAGGAAGGACCAGGCAGTGGTGCCACGCCGGCCGAACACCCGCCAGTCGGGCAGACCAACAACTCACTGTGAGGGATGAAGGGAAGCAAGAGACACGTGGCCCCACAGAGGAGGAAGGACCAGGCAGTGGTGCCACGCTGGCCGAGCAGCTGCCAGTCGGGCAGACCAACAACTCACTGTTAGGGATGAAGGGCAGCAAGAGACACGTGGCCCCAGGAGGAAGGACCAAGCAGTGGTGCCACGCCGGCCGAACACCCGCCAGTCGGGCAGACCAACAACTCACTGTTAGGGATGAAGGGAAGCAAGAGACACGTGGCCCCACAGAGGAGGAAGGACCAGGCAGTGGTGCCACGCCGGCCGAGCAGCTGCCAGTCGGGCAGACCAACAACTCACTGTTAGGGAGGAAGGGAAGCAAAAGGCACGTGGCCCCAAAGAGGAGGAAGGACCAAGCAGTGGTGCCACGCCGGCCGAACACCCGCCAGTCGGGCAGACCAACAACTCACTGTTAGGGATGAAGGGCAGCATGAGACACGTGGCCCCACAGAGGAGGAAGGACCAGGCAGTGGTGCCACGCCGGCCGAACACCCGCCAGTCGGGCAGACCAACAACTCACTGTTAGGGATGAAGGGCAGCATGAGACACGTGGCCCCACAGAGGAGGAAGGACCAGGCAGTGGTGCCACGCCGGCCGAACACCCGCCAGTCAGGCAGACCAACAACTCACTGTGAGGGATGAAGGGCAGCAAGAGACACGTGGCCCCACAGAGGAGGAAGGACCAGGCAGTGGTGCCACGCCGGCCGAGCAGCTGCCAGTCGGGCAGACCAACAACTCACTGTTAGGGATGAAGGGAAGCAAGAGACACGTGGCCCCACAGAGGAGGAAGGACCAAGCAGTGGTGCCACGCCGGCCGAACACCCGCCAGTCGGGCAGACCAACAACTCACTGTTAGGGATGAAGGGAAGCAAGAGACACGTGGCCCCACAGAGGAGGAAGGACCAAGCAGTGGTGCCACGCCGGCCGAACACCCGCCAGTCAGGCAGACCAACAACTCACTGTGAGGGATGAAGGGCAGCAAGAGACACGTGGCCCCACAGAGGAGGAAGGACCAGGCAGTGGTGCCACGCCGGCCGAACACCCGCCAGTCGGGCAGACCAACAACTCACTGTGAGGGACGAAGGGCAGCAAGAGACACGTGGCCCCACAGAGGAGGAAGGACCAGGCAGTGGTGCCACGCCGGCCGAACACCCGCCAGTCAGGCAGACCAACAACTCACTGTGAGGGACGAAGGGCAGCAAGAGACACGTGGCCCCACAGAGGAGGAAGGACCAGGCAGTGGTGCCACGCCGGCCGAGCAGCTGCCAGTCGGACAGGACAGCCCCGGCCGCGTGCGCCGGCACCTCCACCAGGCTGACGAACAGGAACGTCACGTAGCGGTTGCTGCTCTCGAACATCGTCGAGAACTGCGAGATCCCGTAATAGGTGAAGAGGGCGGCCATCCTGGAACATAGAATAGAGACAGTTTTAAATTACGTGAACTAGGTCGTCCTTAACCCCAGTTACATAAACGATAGTCGGCGAAACTTTAGAACCCGTCTCCACTGTTAAAATCGAAGTTAAAACGCTAGAGTATATTTTTACATGTTTGCTATCGCGATTATAGTAGCCAAAACAACATTTTGATACTATCATCGAAGCGATACTTTAAAGCAAAGATGTTTATGTGCATGAGTATTTTATAATAAACAATAATTCTAACAGATTCAATCACAAATGAAACATTGAAGATCACAAAGACATGGTTATAATTTCTGTGTTAGTACACAAACTTTAGCTGCATCTTCTAAATATTGATAAAATACACTTTGCATGACACTTCGGTACTACAGATGCATAAAATTGCCTAGGTATGTCTAACATGCTCTGGAATTGTTAAATCAGGTAACGCATGTTGCTGATGAAATGCTGGGTTCGTGAATAACCTGCAATTGATTTAACTTATACATGGCTCCACATTTAAGTTTTTTTATGTTATTTGACGAAAATTTGGAATTATCTAACCATTTACCAACATCCGTGTTTGTTACACTGCCAAATCCAAAACTTCTACCACATGTCATTACTAGAATCATCGTAATACCACATGAAATTGAAATAGCTAACAATGAAAATTCATGCAATCCATGACTGACTGACTGACTCTAGGTTTGTCAGTTTTTCTAATTGTGATATAATAGTAAAATAACCTGCTGAAATCGAAATTTTAATATACGGTTAAAACAGTAACCTAAATTTATTATTTCAAATAAGTTTTACACTAATAACAATAAAGCATATATTTTTTAAGAAAGATTGTTTATATGAAATCTAAAAATATAGATTTTTAATTTTGATTTTAACGGTAGAATGATACTTCATCACTTTATACTGTTATACTGGGATCGTAACACATTCTGTAGTGCAAATATGAATGTAGTATGTGTGGACAATGTAAAGGCCGGATTAAATTGGTCAAGTGACCCTGCCGAGCCAACCCGGCCAAACATAGCGGGCTTCTTGGATCTTGTGATTTCAAATTTAGTTTTCCGTCTGATTTGTCCATCTCTCGACCACTGTGAATCGGCCGTTCAAAGATTATTTTTAGTTTGATTACTGCAAGGACCACCTGACTGCCAGTATATATAAGTAATCATTTGCCAACGTTTTTAATTTATGACTATGGAGTCCAATTTAAAAGGCAGCGTGGCCCAGGAATAACGTATCAAAAGAAAAAGCCTTTTTGTAAGTATGGATATTACACTAGTTAACTCACCAACAAAATTGAAAGGCCACCAACCGCAATAATACAGTGCGAGACTTGAAAACCTCTTTCAGACTGCTTGGACTTGAGGGTTTCTCCGGATTCCCATATGAATTCAGACTTTTATCTTTCTAGAACACATTAATTAAAGTTATGTAATGTAAATTTTTTAAATCCTAGAATTAAAAATATATTTAAATCCCATTGCATAAGAAATTTTAGTTTTCAGTTCTCTAAAACATACCTAAAATCACACTTTTCCGTCTTAAGACATGAAAAACCTGTGAAGCTTTTGGTTGGATCACCGAAGAAAAAATGGTACATTCTTAATTCCTTTTTTTATACTTAAAGCATGGTTTTAAAGATTTGAAGTTTTCTAAATAAACACTAGCATTGTAAGCGTTCTAATAATAACTTTGCACAAGCTAACCTCGATAACCGACTTAAGATTTGAACCTGGGCGAGTAAAAGCTTATTTCTACAGTTTGAAATAACGTATAACTATCGCTCTTCGTAGAACAAGAATTATTAATTTGTACTTAAATATTTTTTTCCAACTACTGCGTCACCTTCCTTGCAAAACAAATTTATCCAATAAATGTTTCACTTTTTGTCCTATTGACTTTCGTCTATTTTTATTATTTTTCAAATGGCTAGGAAACATACCGCAGATTTTTCCTTTGTGTAGTTGACTGAGAACTTCTGGTAATTTGTCTTCAGTTTTGTTCATTTTTGCGATTCTTTTAAAGACTTTTTCAATATCGTCAAGTTTTTCCTGTGACTTTAGCCATCGTAAAGACTCAGGAAGAAGCCTGAAATAAAAATACTAAAATTAAAGCTAGTCGAATCAGATCGACCAGAAGTTATCAGGCGATATTCATGTTTATTATTTGCTAATACTGTAGGTATAAGAAAAAGCATTGGAAGATCGCTAACATGCGACATTTTACGTTTGAGTTTTTTTCCCACCAGTATATAATAGTGGTAAACCCTTTTTTTTAATAAATCGAAAACATTTTAAGCAGCCAGCATATTATTACTTTTTTGGAAAATATATTTGTCGCCTATTTAGTGCATGGTTTATTTTGTATTTGAAATTATTCCAATTTGTATCCCATTGCCGAGCGATCATATTTTCCTCCAATACTAACTTAATCGTGTATTTCAAAATTTCTCAGGAAACCGTTCAAGGAATTTTCTTAATAATGTAATAGGCTATTTTCGGCGAGCTACCAAATGTTTATGTTAAATTTAAAAATTAGCTGAGTTGTTTTCGAATTATCACATAACAAATAAAAACTAACCAAACACTAACCAAAGGTGATGGACAACGGATCTTTGACTCTACTAATACATAGATTAAATTCAGTTTGTTCTTGTTTAGTTTCATGAGAGTCAAGTGTGAAAGTGCCTGAAAATAGTACATAGAAAGGAACATAGAGAGACACGTGTAAGAATGTCTGAAGCTAGTGTTTACCAGTGCATGGCCACGAGGGCCAGAGAAGGAACATAGAGAGGAAAGTGTAAGAGTGTCTGAAGCTAGTGTTTATCAGTGCAAAGCCACGAGGGCCAGGGAAGGAACATAGAGAGACACGTGTAAGAATGTCTGAAGCTAGTGTTTACCAGTGCATGGCCACGAGGGCCAGATAAGGAACATAGAGAGGAAAGTGTAAGAGAGTTTGAAGCCAGTGTTTACCAGTGCATGGCCACTAGGGCCAGGGAAGGAACATAGAGAGACACGTGTAAGTGTTTGAAGCCAGTGTTTACCAGTGCATGGCCACGAGGGCCAGGGAAGGAACATAGAGAGACACGTGTAAGTGTTTGAAGCCAGTGTTTACCAGTGCATGGCCACGAGGGCCAGGGAAGGGACGTAAAGAGCTCTCAGCATCAGTCTCCAGTCTGCTAGAGCCCACATGGCCAAGGCCAATGCAACTTCACCGACGGCGAAGTACACGTGTATCAGCAGACTGCCCAGTAAGCGCCTCCCGGGTGCCAGGATCTCTAGACCTGCACATACTTGAGATATAGTGGGAGAACCGTACACAAAATCCATGTGAACTCCAAAAATAGACCAATGGCTCGTGTAGGAACCACGAGGTAGGGAGTTTATATCCACATACCAGTGACTTATAAATACGTCTAAATGTATCTAGCAACACAGGGAGTTCTGGACCTCCTTAATAATATTTGTTTGGTAATTGTTGTTGAACTCCAAGAGAAGTAACTGCGTCATATTATAAATTTAAAGATTTACTAATACAGCCGTCTTTTTATCAAAATATTGTTTGGATAAATTTTGGTTTGATATGACATAATCCTGCTAGACATACAACTTTAAAACCTAAAAAGCCAATTACAGAGAACAAAATTCTGCAATGTTTATTTTGATAAAAGTAGCTCATTTAATATTTAGAACGTATTATTCCAAAAACTCCATATGATAAAAAACCTGATCAAACAACATGATCAAATGGAGTACTACATTTTCTTAGATAATTCAATTAAAAATCCAACAATAAAACACGTAAATAATCTGTTCGTGTCATTGTCAACTGCTATAATGGGAAACCACTGCCATACTCGGAGTCAATAGAGGCCAAGGTAAAAACACTAAAACAGAACAGGTGAGCATAGGCTCATTAATGTAATGTAAAATCTGTTGAATTGCCTCAGAGCTTAGCCTTGGCCCACCTTTTCTATTGACGCCAATTATAGAGAGCTACGTCATTCAGGTGTTTTAAATTTGCAATGACCAGCAGACTGGTTCAGTCAGTCATACCTTCGTTACTTCTGAAATTACCAGAAATGATTAACCCAGTAAAAATAGGCAAAAATGGGTATCGAACAAAAAAAAATCGGATGACCAAAAATGGCTACAAATATTCGATAGACCTATTTGAAAATGATATAAAAAGTCCCCAAGGCTGGATTGTCTGCTAAAAGAGGAGTACAGGGTATTCCACCCAGAGAAGAAGGCTTTGGGTTTGAATCTTAATCTTGATTCTTTCTTAATAAACTTTTATCAAATGTTATACCATTTTAAGGTCTTGATAAAAGGGATATTTTGAAGGATAAAGAATTTATTTATCTAGATTCATTCCAAACAGCGTTAAGTTTTGAGATTTTATTATACTTTGTATCTTGTGAACCAGTAAGTTTTTTCTTATTCAAAATTCATAGACCTAGTAACCTTAACTTGAAGTAATGTGCTATATGCTCCTACTTTTAATATTAAACTTTTCCATTTATTTTTAAAAATCAATTTTTCGAGAAAAATTGAAGACCAATATCAAAACACCAAAATTATACAAACAACATATTCCTTTATTTAAATGACTTATGTGTAAAGGACTCTGGCGATTTAGATCAAATCAACTGATTGTAATATTTTACTAGCCTATTAATATTTTAGCCTAAAATCATCGATTTTTACATTTCTTTAGGGGCAAACCTACATGATCAATACCTATTTTATTCTTATGGATATTAATTGTATTCTTATTTACAACTAATTCTTATTAATTATTGCCTAAAGCTGCCTTCGTATGCGATGAAACTTACATCGAGAACCAACTATATACCAATGGTGTTTTAGAAAAATCATTGCATATTTCATTGAAACTTACCGAGGATAAAGGTAGAAGTAAATACGAAGCCGATAAACACTCCGTCCAGACATTCTAAGGCGAGAGACATCGTGTAGCTGACTGAGAATGACCTCAGAACTCCGGTCACAGCCAGCACCGTGCAACCGATGACCATCACAGTCCTGCGGCCAAACCTGGGACAACATGTGCTTAGAGGGGTCGATGACGTTGCGATCAAAATAAAAACATAATTTGAGTCTTAAATTTTAAGCATTAGAGGTAGGATATTATTAAATAGTCTATAATTCGATTTGAATTCTGCAAACGTCAGGCCTTGCGATATAATTATTGAAATAACAAGTGGCCCAAACAACATAAAATAAAATGAAAACCAATAATATCTTAGTAATATAGGACTTACCTGTCGGATAAGATACCAGCTAGAGGTCTTCCAATAATGCTGGGAATCACGAAAAAACTGCCTAGTAATGTTAGTTTCCAGCGGTCCTCAGGACACAATATATTAAACTGGAACATAAAAATGTATCACAATCGATGACTAGGTTAATGCACTTTTATAACGCCGATGACTGGATTTTTAAAAGTTTTACTTGCAAGGAAACCATTAATATACATTCTTATGACTGTAAATTGTTATGGAAAAACTCACATCCATGGCAAGTGTTCTAGTAGGCTCAGAGAATACCCAGTCGGTGCAGGTGATTGTTTCACTGCGGTTGAACATCTCGGCTGAGCAAACTGTTTGGTTTGCAGATACGGACGTCAGGAGTGGTCGGTATCGGAGACATTCCTGAGGCACCAGGTCAGCCCCGTGTTTTGTTACGGGCAGGGCGGCTTGTAGCCAGGGAGTGTTAAACTCGGCTGCCGTGAGAGTTTCACACTCTGGAACTCGGCATCTGTAAAACGAAGATATTGGAAAACAAAACTGTTTCAAGCTTATATTGTACGTGATGAGTAATAAAGATCCTTTAAGGTAACAACCTTGGAGGAAAAGGTTTTTTTGGCATTTAGTAAAAATAATTCAAATTAAAACTCATTTCAGGAGTTTCAATCCACAGGTGACTTTTGAAGGAACTAATCCGTGATCAATTTCTATAAGCTTCGGTCCTGTAAAGTCAGACAGTAGTAACTCCGGGCTAGTGTCAAGTAACTTCGGGGTACTTTACAGTACACTGTGCTGTTCGTAAAAACTTGGGCTAGTAGTTCACTCAATTGCCACCAGGGTCAACTCTGGTCTGTATTATGACAAAGTCCAACGAAGTCAACGGTATGTTACATAAAAATCACATCAAAATCGGCCACAATATAAAAAAACTTTAAAAAGCCACAAAAAGGCCATAAAACAGCTTAGGACAAAAAACTAAACATGAATGGTTTGAAGTTTTATGTAAGACCATTCAACTTTAGATCCATAAACTACTCCAAGTCATAAAAGAGTTTAAAAAGTTATGTCTGTAAAATGAAATTAAACCTCTTTCCTTGTGTGAAACAAAATTAAACCTGTTTTGCCAGTAAGCTTAGATTTTTTGCGTACTAGTGCTTAGTCAAACTAAAATAAAAATGAAAATGCTACAACGAATCAAATAAAAACATATTTGCCGTAAAAATCATGAAACAGAAGGAAAAATCGTACCGCAAAATTTTCTACGATGAATGGAGAGAAGAAATCTGATGATGATGATGATGACGATGATGATGTAGTTAATACTACAGACATGATTTAAAATTTTTAATATAACTAGTGGCTTGAAGGGGCTAAAAGCCCCTAATGAGGGATAATTCAAACAATTCTTATTTATTAGTACAAAACACCTTCATAACAAACTGAATTTGCCTTATATTGATTTCTAGCCTACCAAATGGTTTTCATTCAAGTATCAGCATCACATGATTTATGTAAACAAAGCAGACATTTTTAAATCCTAATGCTTTTTAAATGGCAGATATTTTACGTTATTTCTCATTTTCTGGTGAATTTCAAGCAATTTAATTATTTTTCCTGCCATTACGAAATAGGGACCTTTAATTTGAGCCCTCTCCCATTTTTCTACGACTTGCCGGGCTCCCACAATTTTGACGCAAAGAATCGCCTTACGAAATTAAAAATATGACTAGTGGCTTGTAGGGGCAAAAGCCCCTATAAATAAAATACAAATGCTTAATAAAATATATATTTAATGTTTCCTTCACACTCACAACTCGGTAACTGTTTGGCGGAATTAAATGTGTAAAGTGAAATGTTAATTATACTTTGACATTTGCTAGTGCGTATCAGAATTTTAAGAAAGGGCGTTAGCCTACTTCAGTAGTAAACGGCTAAATTTTTGAAACAATGGCGCTATGGATGTCGTTCTCAAAACAACTCAGTTCACATCGTTTACAATTATTAAAAATATGGACATGGTTTAAAACAATTCTTAAGGTTAACCACAGACTGTGAAACTTAATTTATTTGCCAAAGAAAGTCGTGACATTTAAGTTAACTCAAAAATGTAAACAAATGTCTATAGCCTCCACCTAGTTCAAAAGAATATTATATTGGACAGTTAAAGGGTACTTGTTATGGAATTCTCCGTTTGAGGCTACATTGTACACACTAAGCAAATAAATAAATAAATAAGGATTAAATCCGAAAATGGCCTCCCGTTAACGACTCCACACTCCACCTCTGGTACCCTGCGTTCAACACTTTTTTTATGGTTGCCCGTGAATAAATACTGCTTTGTCTTGGTAGATTCAAGATTGAATATACTTTTGATTGGCCAAATTTAAAGGTGAACCTTTTTGGTGGAATCAAATTTAAAGCTGATGTTACCCTCAGCTGATCTACACTGTTAGACGTTTTTAGATTACAATGATTTTAAATGGCAGATATTTAACGTAATATCTTATTTCTTGATAAAATTAAAGACATTTTTGTATTTTTCCTCAGTTCCTGGCACCAAGACCTTCTATTTGAGCCCTTTCCCATTATCTTGCAAGTGCAAGGCCTGTGACTTGCCAAATGCCCATAATTTCGGCGCAAAAATCTCGCTTACATAATATATTTATATCGATCATTTGGCATTAAATCGGCATCGTTATAACGTAAAAGAAACACTTAACTCTTTATAATTTTATATTGTAAATATATACTCAAACGCGTAATTATAAAGTCTGAAATCTTAAAATTAAAATATTTATTTGTTATAGTAGGCCTACATTGAACATAGTTAGCTGCCTTTTGAAAAAAACCCCATAGTCAACATCTATCATATGGCTTTGAATCAAGCATCAGCACCACATGTTTGAATGTCAACAAAACAGACGTTTTTAGATCCCAATGCTTTTTAAATGGCAGATATTTTACGTTATTTCTCGTTTTCTGGTGAATTTCAAGCAATTTCAGTATTTTTCCCGCCATCTCGGAATAGAGACCTTTAATTTGAGCCCTCTCCCATCTTTCTACGACTTTCCAGACGTTCACAATTTTGACGCAAAGAATCGCCTTACGAAATTAAATATATGATATTCGCATAAATAACACTGTTAAGGAATGTCAGAACAGAAAAAAACACGACAAAGCACATCAACAATAAAATTATACCACCTCAGGTCAGTCACCTGTGGGGAATGCTCATGGTGGTGAAGATGAATTCAGTAGAGCGGAAACCGGCGAACATCGCAGGGAGCAGCAGGACGGTGAAGCAGAGCACCTGGTAGCAGCCGAACTGGCCGAGCTGCTTCAACATGCCGTCCAGATCCATCTGGGCACATAGGGCAAGTAAGTAAGTACACCTCCTTATTGTCTGGACTAACGTGGTGAAGATCCACCAGGGTGATTATAAATCCGAATAACCTGAAGTTCCCAAAACAGCAGTGCATGTTATAAAAATAGCAAACATACAACTCTTTCTTTGATATGGCACATGGATCGTAACAGACGACTCTCGTTATAATTTGCGAGAGATATCCGCTTCAATGTTGCATTCCCGGTGCGGTTCAAGACTGCTTCTACACACAGAGAAACATCTTTAGGCCGCAACTGTATCACACCTCCAGGGAGTGCCAACATAAATCATTGGACTTATTTTAGGCTCAAAAGGAACTCTAAACAAGACTTATATGGAATTTAGAGAAAATCTTTTTCGTTATACTGCTTCAAAAACAGGTGTTTTTAATGCATGTTTTCCGGACCTAAATACACTCTTTTTATTCCTAGGAATTAAAAGCTGATGTACTCGATACCAGCTGACTCTTTATAGTCCTAGGACTATAAAAGTCACAAAGTGCCGAGTAAGTCGTAATAATCGAACAATATTCATTCGATTACAAATAATCGAAACATTCATCGTTATTATCGAAACATTCATTGTTGTCAGTTTGATCAATTTGTGAAACTCGCTCATTTCACCAATCGATTATTACATGCGTTCGATACGTCGATAGTAATTCATTGTTGTCAGTCTACCCTATCACAAATGAAACAGACAATCAGCTGATTGCTTCAAATAGCAAGAACAAGACGGTGGCATCTTTTGAAGGCATCTTTAAAGGTAAACAAGCTGTAACATTTTGGTTTTCTTAAGTAGTTTACGTATTGTATTGAGCAATATAACGAAAAATATAGTTCATCACACGGACCTAAAGCTGCTCTTCGTTACTCGGTCATTTTTCAACCTCGGCTTACAGCCTCGGTTGAAAAACGTGACCTTGTACGAAAAGCGTCACTTTAGGTCCTTGTAATGAAATATACTATCAAAATACCTAAGCCAGTGGGCACGATTTTAGAACATTTTATGAATCACGAGTCTTAAACAATCGGTGCAAGTTTTGAGAAATCATCTTTACAATCAAAATTCCTATGAAAAAGTTTTAATTAAAATAATATTGACTTAAAATTTAGCCTACTAAAATTAAATAAAATGTATGCTTAATACGCATGGTAAGCTAGCATTGACTCTCATTAATGAAACAGCTAATTTTACGAACTAGGAACGGCTAGCATTTACAAAGTTAGTTGACGAAGAGATATGAAATGACAGTAAAAAAATATATAAATTGAAAAGCAAACCTCAGGAATGCTGCTGGGTGGCAAGAAATTATAAATCTATGACATTACATACCTTAAACAAAAATATTTGCTGTAATATATGAATTACGTCAAGAAAAGTATTACTTTGATGTAAAACTAATTTTAGAACATTTAATGTTGCTTCTATGCTCATAACTCATCTTTAAATTGTCCACTCTGAATAATCTACAGCAGAACTGGAATCTGGTGATGAATGAAGTGTTTTAGACCAGAACATAGATATAAACACTTCAATCAAACTTGCAATTTGGATCGCTATTTGAAGACAAAACCCTTGAATAATATATACTCGTATTGTGTCGTTCGGAGGTCTGCAACCTACTTCACGTTTAACGGATTTTAATGAATAAAAATGAAAGTATATGATATTTCGAGTATTCTAAGGCCAAAACATCAAATAATTAACACTGAAGCTATCGATTGAAAATAAAGACAAATTTTGGAAATTGTTTTTGTTTATTTTGGCTGTTTGCATTCGCTTGGAACTTGTTCGGTTGTACAAAAAGAGAGCAGATTTTATTTTTCAAGGTATCATTCTCTGATTTCTGTTAACAATTTTCAAATAAGGTAAAGACTTTTTTAAATATAGTATTGATAAAGAGTGTTTATTTATTAAAGAGATTATATTTATTGTTATAGTTTTCAAGTTTTAGTTTAAAGTTTGTTAACTATCTATAATCATTGATACTATTAATCGTTAATTTTATATTTAAGTTGTTATATTTCTTATTTAAATAGGTTATAAAGAGTGGATAGTAAAAACAGGTTATTACGATTGAATAGTTACTTTCAAAAGGCTACCAAGCAGCATGAGACTTTATAATATTGTTAATGTATACTGTTATTTGCATGTATTGTTTGATGTACCCCTTGTGGGAAAAATCAATAAATAAATTGAATTGAATTGAATTTATAAAGAGATTTTTCAGGTTAGGGATTATTGCAACAAGCCTGTCAAGAATTCACATGTTCGTCATACTCTTTTTATACTTAACATCATTTATACGAAAAATTATATTAGAAACTCACGGTTAACTAGCTACAATATTACATTTGATATTTAAAATTAACCTTTGTGACATGCAATACCTAGAATTTCAAATTCTGATAGTTAAAATTATTTCACCAACCTTTGCCTTTATGCTTATGTTTTCCAATAGCCGTGCGACCCTGACTCGGCGGAGTGTTGGCGTTATCTGGCGATCCCAGGTGTTTCAATTATTGCAAATTTACAAACAACAATTAAAACAAAATTACGAAAGAATAGTTGTCGAGTGTTGTTTGATTTTAAAGCTTTTTATTAATTGAAAATGAAGATTGGTTGAGCCAAACTATGAATGGATGTTACTAGTGGTCTGAATATTAAAGTTTCTTTCTAAATATGAATATTAGGAATACCATTAAAGTTTTCTTTTACTCTCGGTCAAGGCTTTATTTAATTTTACTTCAATTAATGGCTTAGGAATTATTGTGCGGTTAGTATTTTTGTTTTGTAAATTAAAATTTAACTAACAGACCACTGTTAGTTAGATGTCAATGATAGTGTAATTGGGTTTTGCCTAAGACATTTGGAAGACTAATTGCATATGTTTAGCAATCTTTTATTTTCCCATTTACCATCCAGATTCATACTTAAAATTACAGTCTCCCATAGTAACAAAATAATTAATAAAAAAGTTCATATTAGTCTTCTCTAAAGTCCTGTAGTTTACCAGATATTTTATTTTTCCAGTGGCACACATCATATTTCCAAAGTAGTATTATTGCTAGAACGGGAGGGAAATTTTCGTTGGTGTTACCATGGTTAGGCTAAGAAGATCATTGAGTAGCCCCCTCTTCGCAAATCCTACCAAAACAGACGTTGGGCCAACGAAAGTTATAAACTAGACATTAATTAAGGCTTTGATGAAAAAACCTGAAAATTAGCAATTTAATTAAGTGTTACTTTTATTCTGGTGACTTTGCTAGTGATGCCCTAAAAGTGATCCGATAGACTCCTACTTATTTAGAAACAATTAATAATAGTAAGGTAAAAGCGCTTGAACCTCTAGACAGTGGTTTTTACTATTCTGACCGTTAAATTAAAAAAGAAAACATTTTGTTGGCTCGATGATGGATTTTTTTTTGCTTTGTTGGTATGATATCTCAACTAACTAACTAAAAATAAGTTTTAAGAGCAAACAACATCAGTTTTATTTACATTCTAAAAACTCAAAATCAAAACATAACAATGTAAATAAAAACAAAAACATTGTTTGAAAATGGTTTAAGCGAGGGCCATGGCTTCTCCTGACCATGGTAATGCATCGCAGCTAAATTAGCTGACCCACAATAGTTAGATTTCCTTACATTTTAAGTTTCTTTCTAGCTCTTAAATGTTTTACTCTTATTAGCAATCTCTGGACAAAAGTAATCAGACCCATAATTATATATTCGTGCACTATTAAACTTGATGAGACATGCAAGTTAATGTTACACAAATATTCTGAAGTATTTCTGTTCGGGCTTGATTGAGTTTGAAACGTTCCCACCTCCGCTGCCTCCTCGACGATGTCAGGAAACAGTGTGTTGAAGAGTACCAATGGAATTCAAGTTAACGATCTCTCCACCCACGGAAGAAATCTTGGAAAAAGGAGATTGAAGTCGAAGTAAATTCTCTGAAACAACGAAAGAAGATTATTAGAAGTGGAATTATGATGTAGCTTTTCTGTCAACTTTCAACTGCCACTTTTTGTCTTAAAAGTTTTATATTTATATTTTTAATATTTGTATTAATTTATAGTTTCATGATTATTTATTCTGGTCAGTCTTTTTGGATCCTTGTATATATATTTTTTTAACATTATACCAGCAATATAACTGTAATATAACATTTGTTACTAAGATTAGCCTAATAATTTGTAAAAATCACTTACAAAAACACAAGAGCAAAGGCAGACTAAGTCAAAATTTTCAAGTTTTTATGTGATCATGTGACTTAAGACCATGTGTGACTTATGTGACTTATATGATCGTGTTAGTTTTCATGTGACTTATGATTGATCTTACGACAGTGAATACAACGTTTGGTATTCAATGCTGACGATTTACGTTTTACAAATCAAAGACTATCACTCCCGAGCCTTTCAGCAGTTAAAAATAGCTGTCCATGGTAAAAGTCGTTATACTTCTTAACTTATCCTCCATGATTTGTATTTTTGGTTGATTTGAGTAGGTAGTTAAAAGTAGGCAGAACATTTCGTGGCACTTTAAAACTGTACATCGCGATATGTGATTAAATAAAATTGTGTTACTGTTTAAACGAGCAAATCCGCAAGCAACTACTAGTCTGAATATAAACGAGAGATAGCTATAAAACCTTTTTTGTGGATAGATCCATTAAAATTGCTTGCTTTTACACATTATAAGGGCTGTCCTTGTAAATGATTGTATGCAGTAAAAATAAATTATATTTATAAATTTACAGTACATTGTAATGTTTTTTTCTTTTATAAAAAGCTGAAAAACAAACGTATAAAACAATAGGGAGTTAAAACCATTCCCATGGCTATTTTGGGTTCGGGAAACTTATTTGATTTCATTTATCTGGCGAAAAACTACGAAACTGATGAACCAAATAGAGTGGAAGAGATAAACTGCAGCCAGACGTGAGTCAATCACGCAATTCCCTCCTGACGCCCCCAGCCACAAATATCATCATGTACGGAGTCGAATATATACTCGTTCATAAAAAATAATATTTAACAAAATAAAGTTCCAATAACAATATACTTTGTTGTGATTCTCTGACTCCTATGCAGAAAAGGTTTAAGCTACAATAATTTAGTTAGAGAAAGCCTTACTGGAAAAATAACATAAACTTGGATTTTTAAAGTTTTTTCAAAATAAATGTCTTTTAAAAATTATGAGGCATTTTTAATGATTGTTTTAACCAACTAATTCTTTGATAATGACTACGGCACATACTTGAACTCTGTCGTCTAAAAGCAAGTTTAATAAAACACTGAGGTCTAAACCAAGACTGACAGTACAATCTTGACTCATCAAGATATCGTCAACTGCCGTCAAATCTTCCTGTATAAAGTAGCTATGACATATATGTACCACTCATTAGGCCCTAATAACCTATTTCCTAGATTAAATTATTAAAACGTTTACAGTATTAAGATAAACCGCAATGACAAACAACTGCAACTATTTTAAGTCACAGGTATTTTGGAATATGCAAGAAAAAAATAAAAACTAGCGGTTGAATCCGTCCTCTGTATGGCTAAAATGTTAAATAACAATAGTACCCATAGAAACCAAGTAAAACCTACTAAAGCCCCTGATAAATAAACAATACATAAATTAAAAGGCTACGGGGCGCAGCAGAGCAAATAATAAAAATAAACTTCAAAAGGTAAATAAAGGAAAATAAGCCAGAATGTAGATGGGGCATGTTTGGTATCTGTATCGGTTACAGTAACATGCTGCAACACGGTATTCCCATCCCACATTCACCTTGTTCATGGAAGCTCAATAAACCTGAGAGATAATGAAATGTACAGCTAGAAGTTGTTCATCCGTGAAATAAACTGTAAGCTCAAAACATTTTTCAATTTTAAAAAGAGGGTGGCAGCCCCTTTTAAAGGGGGAAGTCTGTGCTTGGAAATTTATTAGCTCTTTAATTATCAGTTACTATACAGATGATTTCCAGTGATAGACCATCTACGGAGAGTATTCAACTACAAGTAATTTATACAGTATAAAGTATATAATTAAACTTCCATTATTAATCAATTTAACGAGATATAAGACGTTATTAATAAAATATGTTTATTTTCTCAAACACCCTTCAATTTTCTGAACATTCGTAAATATAAAGTATGGGGTGTGGTAATTCATGACGCACCCTACCGGGCTAAACACGGTTTTGACTTTCCGCGATAGGCACTGCCGGTCCCCTGAAGTATCCGGCAGCCAGGGAGGTGCCCAACTCAGTTTCTAGCTGTACCCTCTACCCGTCCCGGACCTCCGCTGCAGGGGAGGCTGAGGAACGCAGAGTTACACCAGCAAGTAGGTCATGATTATGTGTTCGAAAAACGGGCTGTTGAGATGAAACGGAGAATGGACGTTTGTAGGGGGGGGGCACAAAAAGGACCAGTGCTCCTCCTCTCTTTCGGTCGACTTTTAAAACAAGCAGGGGATACTGTAAAACCAAATACCCCCGTCGCAGCAAACCTGCGTACTCAGCGAATTTCCAATTACAAAATATCCAGTAATTAATCCATTATTACGAAAAAAATAAAAATAAACAAGTAATATATTTATATATTGAAATAATATATTATAGCTTGTTTTACAAAACTTTGTAAAACAATATTGGTAAATGTCTTACATGAAAGAACACAAATATTTCATATGATGATGTAGGCAAAAATGTTTATTTTTTAAATTATATTAACTTATAATTGCTTAAAAAACCGAAATTCTATTAAATACATTGATAATCTGAGAAATTACTCAAAGCTATTCTTTGAAAACCTCAGTAGAGAGTAAATACTAAATTGGGTAAGCTAACATTCTGCTGCCCTGTTACTAAAAACACAGGGGAAAAATGTGAAGCGGCAATATCTCGGAGACCAATGGACTTAGAGAAATGATTTAAGATACCAAATTGTTTGTTTTTTCGAGCTAAATCCAATGGTGCAAACAATAATTGGATAAATATAATTTTTCAATCCGAAAAACTCAAAAAAACCCATTTTTTTGGGGTAAAATGGGGCCTTTACCCCACTTTGGATATGTCGATCTGGCTGGTTTACGAACTTGTCCAAGAGAATCTAGTTTTACATGGCTGTACCAAATTTTGTTACGATCGGAGGATATTTACGAGAGGTATCGTGCTAACGAAACTCAAAAAATGAAAATTCTATTTCCCATATAAGCCCATGTTAAATTTTGAAACAAATCGTGATTTTTGCAGGTAAAAATGCGTTTTCACAATAAACTCACTTCATATCCAGAAAGTACACATAAAAAGCTGTCAATTAATATAAATATTAATATGATTGCTGAGGTTACCCTGAACGGATATTTTTTGTCCATTCTGTTCTGTTAAAACGACGGTAATAGCTTAAATCTAAGGAAAATTCGCTAAAAGGGGATATATGGCTTTCTTGTTATCGTATTAAACATGAAAATTCATCCGTTATAATCTTCTGTAAACAATAATATTTACAGCTTTAAACCGCCCTTCAATAGGTAGTTTAGAGATTTTAGTGTACACTGTCATCGGCATATTTCCATACACTGACAAACTAATGAAGTCATCATATTTACATTTTAAACCGGCAAAAACACAATATAACAGACGAGTCAATGAGTTGAGCAACACAATAGCTAACCCTAACTTACTCACTTTGAAGGACGAAGGTCACCAGAAGATTATTCCATAGAATAAAGATATCTGAAAATTTTTGAGACTTAACCTAACTGACAATCTGTTATTGGGCTCTTCTTAATTCTATGACTTACGAAATCGGCCTAATTATGTTGATAGTTAAAGTTTGATATATTACAGGTTCAAGCGAAATCGTAACGTTTATGGTCTCTTGTTAGAGAGAGTCTCCCGAATTATTTAGAATTAAAACATTTCTATGAATTCTAAATTCTGATAAAAAATGTGCATTTAAGATACAGAATTTGCCAAATAATCTAAATTTAAAAAGTTGAGAAAAGAGAATTGTGCCTCTGAACAATGTAATAAAACTCGGTAGCAACTGGCACTAATTAATCACGCAATTACTGTCAAAATTTAACTATACATGTGTCGAAGTAATTAGCAAACGCCACTTTTGTCAGTTCAGAAAATATTTAAACTCTCGCCTGGTAACATTTAGTAACTTCTACAGTCTCCCTTTTAGGATGCAAGATTTTATTACATACACTCTAATTTATCAGGAAAGTGTTTGGATCATGTCGAGTTACTTCGTCATCGCTGCATTAATTCCCGAAACCCTCGCGGAAGGAGATCAAGAACTGTCAGTAACCGTAGTAACAATGCAGAATACTATTTCACAGAAGGTGATTGCCGGACTGTCATCCATATGGCAGAAACCATGAGCGATATAAGCGAAGAAGCAAAAAGGCTCACCGATGACCCTGTAGGAATAGACCCTGTAGGAAGTGACCCTTCGACTAATAACACAGGTAGTGGAGAATGGTGAGTATATTGTTACATTTCAGAGGGGAAACGCTGCACTAGAAAAAAATTCAAACTGAACCAACCAATAATCCACAAACTGGACCTGGCGAAAGCAGTACATACCTACACAGTGGACAGAAATAAATTTATCGACTCTGGAGATAAGATTTTTTTTAGTTCTTTCGTGCAATAGGTGAGTCGTGATCACGGAGTAGCTTTTGATTCTGCCATAGTAATGGAGGTAAAGTAACATTTTACTTTACTTTTATAGTCTTATCACACTTCTAGTAAGAACCTTTTATATTTGATAAAACTGAAGAAATTTTAAAACGCAGCGAACATTCAGAAATTACAGCGTGACATAGAAAAATTAAGATGCCAATAAAACGCTTTTAATATTTTTGTCTTGATTATATGGTATGGAAAATATAGGGAGGCCTAGTGATTGTTTAATTTTTGTCCAAACTGTTCAAATAAAAGATAGTTTGTTAAAGTAATCAAACTAAAAAATATTAACTTTCGATTACAAGGTAGTTCGTATATTTTAATTAATGATTATAACTCTTTAAATAATTTATAATGGCATATAATAGTAGTTTTCATTACTAGGAGCGAAAGTGGTTCTTTTTGGTACTAGATCGTAATTTACAAGCGAGGCGCAGCCGAGCTTGGAAATGCGATCGAGTATCAAGGAGACACTTTTGCTCCGTGTGATGAACAACTATTTTCATCATTATGAATAAATAACCATTTAATCGTTAAAAAATTAGACTACATAATTTTGAGGTTATCCAAAATAGTCATCGTCATTTACACATCTGTTAGTTGTTTACAAACACAAGTTAAGAAATCGTTCAATCTTTCAAACGTAACATAAACAAATTTTGACATTAGAGTACGGCAAAATTTACCATATGTTTTTCCAGTACTCCTATTCGAAGTGATCCAAAAACTATCATTTTGCGTACGATTTAGAGAACTAAAAACGGCTGTTTTCGGTACAGTATGATGAAAATACTATTAGTTAGTTTTTTTTGTTTATTACTAGAGAATTAATATATAAAAATACAGTCCACTTTCGAATACAGAGTTTAAGTAATAAAGTTAACATTAAAAGGATACTTAAAACTTAAGGTATTTTCAGTAAAATTTGCAGTTGATCGTTTTATCAGAACCAAAATTATGTTCCGTCAGTGTAAAATATAGTGGACTACTGGGCAGCATTAATCTATTTACAGTTACTAAGGCCTAAAGTAGGAAAGCACATAGTGACAACACTGTGTAAAATACTGTGTAAGTTTGAAATATTATCATTTGCTTTGTTGCAGCTTCGCCTGACATTCCTCACCAACGTTTCTCTCAGCAAATTAATCATTATCAACAACAAGAGGTATTTTGCATAAAAAACTCGCTTCTTTTCATATTAGTGTCATAGTCGCTAGGAAAAGACGTTTCTTGACTTTCAACTTATTTTTCCAGTCAGTTTCCAACTATGTTGTTGGGTTTCAATGTCATACCAACATCGTGTGCTGGAACCATCGCGGAGGGGAGTCAAGTTCAACAGGCAGCCACCGAGACGCAGACAGCCGAGATGACTAGCGAGGTATGGGTCGAGAACCATTAAACAATTTTACATCTAACCTAACCTAATCTAACCTTGCCCTGAGTGCGAATTGATAAACATTGATAGAGAAAACAATCAAAAGTGATTAAATAAATTAAAACAAATACATACAAACAGTAACGTACCTAGGGTTAGTGTTTAGGGGAGGTTCCTTACAAGAAAGGTAAAAGTAGAGTCCTCGTTCCTCGTCATGCGGACAGGATTCGACTTTGGGGGCAAGATTTTCTGGGCCTTTACAAGCTATAGCTACATTATTTTGAACCCAAATATATGCAAAAGGGGGCTACAAGATCAAGTGCTATTCATCACTAAATTATTGTAGATCTAAACACGATATCCTAATATTAATATATATTTCGATCCAGTATCCAGGATCATCTTCAGTCTTAATCTGTACAAACTGTGCAAACTGGTTGTACAAACTGAAGCACTATTGAAAAAACTTTTCCAGTGCTTAAAACGAATGATTATTTTAATTTAAATTAAAAGTTCTTAAATATAAAATACTACAACTATTATATATTCATATAGTAAAAAACATTGTTATCATACATCATACATGCATGTCATCATAACTGTCATGTTCGTCCGGTAAACCAGTACATTCCGGCCTAATATCGTAATTTGCATATCGTAATATGTTTTTGATATGTAAATACATAAGTTAAATTGCCAACAGTGGTTAAAGATGTTTTTGTATTAGGCTATTTGATTGAATTACCAATACCATAATAAGCATTGCATTGGATGCATTTTGAGTGCATCTTAGCTCAACGTGCACGTGAGTTTTCGGGTATTTTTCATAGACTGTTAAAATTAACATCAGCCTCTGCCATGAATTGTTCACAGTGCATTTAAATCATTATAGTCGCTCAATAACAGTTTTTGCGCACAAATTGGTGTTTTGGGGGTTCAAAAAAGCTATTTTCCCTTCCAATATCTGAATGACTCGTCAAGAAATCCAGGAGTTGTATAAGGATCAGTAAATGGATTCCAGGATTTGGAAATGGAAGTAATAAGTATTTGTTGGGCCACTGCTAAATTCATCGTTCAATCTTGCAATGTTTATCTCAAAGACAAAAGAACATGGTTGTCTGAAGTTTTGTATAAAAGTAATCAAATTCTTTTTTTCTTATAATTTCAAGTGAGAAGGGAGTGAACGGACACATTTTCCAACATTTCTTTCTTAATGACTGAAAAATACAATGCCAGACTTTTGCACTTGGTAGCAGTTTAACCGTTCATTCCGAAAAAAAACACCCACGCAATTTCGGTTTCAAATTAAAGTTTTTAGTAACTGTCACAAAATTGATAGACAGTTTCAGCAAAAATCCTATTAAATTCCCGTTATTTTGAGCCTATTTATGTTTAGTTAGTCCAAGTACTCCGTGAGCTACTTCTAATCAAAATTGTGTACTAATGAAACAAAATGTAACCAAAATAAGACACCCTATTTTATAATGAGCCAGGACCTCTTGTTTGTGTATTATTGTGCAACATTTTAGCTTGGTCGGTTAAGTAGTTTTTGCGTTTATCTCTTACACATTGTAGACATAGTACAAAAGCCACCTCTTCATTATCATACTATAGATAAACAATGTAAATTCTTTGAAATAGTGAAACGAAATATTTCGAAGAAAGATGTACAGGCTAGTTGTCTGATATCTCGAACGCTAAAAAGTTAAATTGAGTTTGTTTAAGTCGGGAGATACATCTTCATCATCCTACTTTGTAGTCCTGTCAGATGTATAGTCTTGAGTTTAAATAAAACTAAACTAACAATTTTATTAGCTTAATATTTCGTAATATATATTCTAAAATTTACTTTAAAGGAAAAGTCTCTAATAGCCTTTGGAAATTTTACTCGAATGTAAAAAAAAAATAAACCAAATAGGTTGTGTATGTAATATTTGTTCTACAAACATTTGCTTACCAACTTTCCTTGGTTTAGCCTAAAATTTATTTGCTAGTCTTTGAGTAACACATATTTATTCACAATAAAGTTGAAGTGATATAATGATTCTGATGGTAAAAAGGATTTTGAAAAGACTATTAAAAAAATTAATTTTAGAAACATTCCTGTCTTTGAGCTGAGGCAGGACAGAACTTCTGTCCTTTTAGGCTCAAGTTAAAACACAAGGTGTTTTTTTACGCAACCCATTTTTAAGATTGAATAATGCACATATAAATATGAAAATGTGGATTGTTTTGGTAATCTTTACATTTTTTACAGCCTATCAATTAAGTTTGATTACGTTTAAATTGCATTATGTGTTCAAACAACCCGCCATTGGCATTTGTATAAAGTTGTGCTCTCTCCATCAAATTCCCGAACACGTGTACCTCTTTGAATTTCTTGCATTAAATTTTTTATGTTTGTTTTGAGGTGCTGAATAACCTATGAATTGTTTTAGTAGGCTTTCCTTTTTATGTATCCCCATAGAAAATAATATGGTGGCGTAAAGTCCGGAGATTTTGGGGGTTAACCCTTCATTGATAAAATAAAGTTTTGGGTTGCGTTAAAAAAACACTTTTAAAATTCCCTTTACAGTCTTAAAATTCTCCACACTCTTAAAAACACTCTTAACATTGTTAAATTTAGTATTGTTCCTGGTCCTTTCACTAGTCAAATTATCATATTCAAACTTTCCAAATCTCAAAATTTACTCGTACAGCCGCCATATTGTTTCCTCTACAAAGTTTCTTTTGCGATGCTGAAAATATTAATCTGACTGTTCTTTAGAAAAAAAAAACTGCCTCATTATAACCACTGTGAAAGTAATTAGCCAAGTTATTTATTTTATAGATTTCAAGTCTCTACCACGATTTGAGAGCATGTTTAAGATGGAATGCTTGAAAAAGTTACAAACTGTAATGTGCTTACTGTAAAATCAAGTTTAAATAAAATTGTTGATATTTAATAATTTTTGACCAAGATTCGGAGTTATAAGAAAATCGGCATAGAGTAAAGAATTATGCAAAATATGATTGCACATTGATTATTGCATTTTTTATATTATTAACTATAACTATATACTAGTATTTTTTGTGAAATTTTCATCATACACATCGTTCATTAATAAAATTCATAAATATCTCTGATGTTTTTAATTTAGGAGGTGCGTAAACCTAAGAGTGTTGATATCAATTGCCAAAACAATGTACTACATCCACGTAGTTTACCGAAAGCGATAGAGACGGAGAAAAAGAAGTGAAAAACTAATATACCAAACAATATTCATTTCATCTTACAATACAAATTTTCATATCCTCTGATCCAACAATTGATCATGTCTCCCCTCAATATACATTAAACAAGTAAACGGGAAAGGGAGAAAAATTTGTCTGTAAATATCGCATAAAAAACTTCACAGCTAAAATAAACACTCCAATTCAGACCTTGTTTGGCCGAGTTTGTTTTCGTTAACTGAAACAAAGACTACCACTGAGATTATATATTTCAACACATGAGTTCTGCTTATTGAAACATTTCTGTAAAAACAAAGGATTTCTGAAGAATAAATTACAATCAGAATAGTAATGTAGGTTTAAATAATTTTGTAAGTTTTTTATTGGTGCGTATTTCAGAAATTGCCGACACCTAACATAAAGAAATCGTAGGTATTTCATGGTAGACTGATATTTTTCACCATTTGACTACTGAGGATTTATCTCTGCAATTTTCTGTCTACATCGCATACACTAAAACTAGTTATTGACACATCAACCTAGATATTTGTTTGACATCTCAGCAAATTAAGAATAATTAAAGAAAGACCTATGTAAATATTTTGTACAGCTAGGCAATCTCCTTTAAGAGTTGCAAAAATAATATAAATAATAGTAATAAATATTGCAGATAAATAGGATATAGTATGAAGTACTGTAACTATATATGTATACATCTTACCTTTAGCCCCATTATATATAAAAAATGGAAGAACAACATTTAAAATAAACGTTCAATATCTTATAAAATAAATAATCATTATTAAAATTACATAATTTGATTTAAGTTGATGAAAAATTATTAAAAGGAATCGGAATAAATTATCTTATTTTATAGTAAACCATGAAGATAATTTTTGGTCCGGATAAAATTATAAATCAGGATGATTAAACAGCCTTACATCCCAGCTAAACTAAAATAACGTGATTCAGCTAGGAATAGGAAAGTAATCAAATCTATGGTAACTATAATATTTGCTACTATACTTTGCAAGTTGAATAATTTAAGAATAGTTTTATAGTGTTAATAGCTTATCATATACGAATGAGTAATATTACACCCATACTAATTTATCAGTGACTTGTAAAGTAATTTTTTTTAATTATTACTTATTAAAATTTAAATCGTTAAACATAAACAAAACAGAATGTAAAGATTTTGAAACTATGTCAAACCGAGTATGCCTGGCGGGAGCTGTTATGTTGAGCGATATAGACTATCTCGATGTATAATCTGACGCTTGAAGTGGCAGCCATCTGTCACCTGTTGGCTCGAATACACCACATGATCTGACATTGCTAACGGAATACCTCAGCTGTAGTTGTACTGTGTGGATTTTCCTATCTAGACTTTGTGCTCCCCAGGAGCGATAAGAAGGCTTCGGCTCGGCTCGTGTTTCAAATTCGAGACGAAGTCGAGAATTTAAAACACGATAGAATGATTACAGTCACCTCTTACTTTTGTTGTCTTATACCCAATCAATTCCAGCCATACGGTATTATGATCGTTCTCAAAAGATGATCGTGGTTCAGTTTAAAATATGAACTCAAGACCAACAAATATTCACGAGGTGGCTTAATTCTCACGCTGTTTTAAGTTCGTGCTCGAATGTCCAAACTCTGGGTCTAACATTGTAAGAATGCAATGCCCCCAGTTAGTCAGCTGAATTTAGCACACTGCTGAATAGCTACAACACCATTAGAGATAAGGTAAAATATGTATAGGACATTTCCTTAAACATTTTTCCAAGAATGTAGTCCAAACAGATTGGAGATTGGGTTATTCGTTTAGATGCTATAGATGAAAATTTATAAGAGGATTAGTAGAATGTTTTCAAATTTTACTCCAATAATTTTACCATAATGATTTCAAACCATATAATTAGCGCTCCAGGAGTACAGTATTATTCTATTCGAATAATTTGAAATTTATCTCCGAGTCTCATGAATAAGAAAGTATCCCACCCTCATTATTATTATATAAGAATTTTACATGAGGCACGTAAGAGAAGTTGATGCGTTACACAACCTTGTTATAGAATTACTTATATTTTACTAAAAATAGAAACACATTTTCTTTGACCGCATATTTAATATACGAAAATTTAATAATTCTTCTTTGTTTACATTAGTGCTATTCAAGGTAAAAATCAATAACTGGACCCTGTATTATATAAAATTATATATTAATATTCTATTAAGTTTTGTTTATCATGCTATAAGAGTAAGATTTCATTTATGATCCAAAATTGAAAAATTACATATTTTACTAATGAAAATAAATTACCTATTCAAAATATCTTACACGAGCAACACTTGATTGGAATGTATTTTAGAGAAGCTACATGCACGTAGAAGAGGGAAGATTCCAGTGAATACTTGTTAAATGAACATGACAAACAAGCATAGTTACTCGAAAATGTTTGCAAATATATCTTTAGACACCTTAAAGTGAAACATTAAAAACGAGTATTTTTGGGAAAAAAACTTGTAACATTTAAATAGCTATTAGGAAAAAATACTACCAATGACATGACATAGTTTATCACACTTATATTTGAAAAACTAAAATCAGCCCTGGATACTAGGCTGTTGAGGCTTAAATTCGAACTTAAAGGTTTTGCATTAGTTTAAGACTACCGGCCTATCGAGAAAAATAAATTATTACCTCATTTTTTATACTTAAGTGCCTCATTTTGCTACGGAGTTAAAATGAAGAATGAATAAAACTATGAACTTGAAATTATTTTTTATTGAGATTGTTTTTAAATCAACCAAAATTAGCATTTCAAATCCAGTCTTCATTTCATTTCGTCCTAGAAGTTTGTACCCTAAAGGGGTTTTTCCCTCAGACTAAAGAAGGCGAGTACTGTCTTTGTAAATTACATAACATTCAGCAAAGGTTAAAAACTTTTGTCTTGAAATGGCTTACATTGTCTTGTTACCGTATGTAAAACAATCATGGTTGTTTCTTTTGATTCTTGTGTCAGTGTCAGGTAAGAGTAATTCGACAAAAATAATAACAGCTTATGACCTCGTAACTAGCTGATTATTTTCTCTCTAAGGCGGAAAACAAACATGTTTGCCCCACAAAGCATAATGAGAAGTCCTTCTTTCCTGTAGAAAGAAATACGGAAGAAGAAATACTTATAATGAATGAATGAATGAATGAAAGAAAAGTTTATTCCCATACAAACTTAAGCTACTGACATGAAAAATAACAAAATGCTTGTAAACATAAATCGTTTATAAATAATAAACTAAACTAAAATATACATAATTGTTGTAGCCTTTAGTGAAAATGAAAGATAAGGAAATCAGCAGACATAGGCAGGTACTGCCTGTGCGTCCGCTGGATTGCTTTACAAATTATAACTAAGACCACAAAATTGGGAATAATTAAAAAAATGTTAATAAGAATAGTTGAGGTTGAAGTACGGTAGGGAATTTAAAAGTTGCTATATCTGTTTTATGAAAAAAGAAAAAATTCTTGACTAAACTCAGAACTTAAAATAAAAAAAAAACTTGAGTAAAAGTTGGTGGGAAATAACTATCCTGAATCCTGCCGGCAAGCAGGAGAGAGAGGTGCGGTCGGGGGGGGGGGGGAGAAACAGTAGGTGCAAAGGTCGGGTCAGACACGTCTGTAATCGGCCGTGATGATAGCATCGGCGTTGTCCGTACCTAAGCTGAAGATAAATTCATTTACTCGGATTTTAAACAAACTTAGGGAGGGACATTCAAAAATCTTAAGGTTACTAAAAAAGTTACAAATATTGCGGTAAACTATGTGTGAGATGTAAAATGAGTTAGTCGTGGAAAAGGTGTAATTAATTGGCAAAACCGTGATTCCAATTTTTGAAGAATATCTAGTGTTGAGGCTGTGGGAGATTTCTTGAAAAATGACGCCATGGTTTTTCAAAATATTAATTAAAATACTCTTTAGGTATAATTGACGAACTGTAAAGACAGATATTTCTGCAAACAGAGCGTCAGTCGGGTATCGTCTACATTTCCCAAACCCCATTTTTAAGACAGATTTTTGAGCTACATTTAAAGGTTCTAGTATACTTTTATAACACCCGCCCCATGCTATTATACCAAATGACAACAAAGATTGAACGTAGGCATAGTAAGCCATCTTTAATTCCTTAAATGTTAAAACTTCATTCATTTGTTTGAAAACAAAAATAAATTTTCGGATTTTATTTCTCAAATAAAAAATGTGATCGTTCCATTTTAATCGCTCATCAAAAAATACACCCAAATATTTATATGAGTTTACCTTTTCTATAAAATCACATTTACAAACAATACTACGGTAATCGTCACAGTCGTGAATGATGAGGTTATCTAAATTGTAATCTGTATTCTTGTTTATAGATATTGGCATGAACTTTGTTTTGGAAACATTTAAGGAGAGAACATTTTGACTTAACCATTTTTTTACTATCATAAGATCATGCATAGCCTTTTCTTTTACCTCAGGCCAGGTCTTTCCCTGGAGGAAAATGAGGCTATCGTCTGCAAATAAAAATAATTTTCCAAATAAATTTAATTTTGAGATGTTATTGATGTATATTAAAAAAAGTACTGGCCCAAGATTGCTGCCTTGGACCACCCCGTAGTCTACTGGCATTCTATCGCTACTTATATCAAAGATAGAAACATACTGTGATCTATGTGAAAGGTAACTTGCGAACCAAGCGTGGGAGTTGCCCCGTATACCTATTTCTTCCATTTTACCAAGTAGTTTTGAACGATCTACAGAATCAAATGCCTTTTTCAAATCTAAAAAAATTAACAGTGGGTGATTTTTATCTGAAATCGCGTGATTCAATTCTTTATTAATATCAAACAAAGCATCTGAAATATTTTTGTCCCGACGAAACCCGTACTGGCGCTCGCTGAGAATATTATTTGTTTGTAGATAAAAAATTAATTGATCTTTCACTGCCTTCTCAATTATTTTAGTAAAAACGCTGAGCAAAGAGATTGGCCGGAAATTATTCTTGTTCGTGATGTCGTTCGATTTATATAATGGAAAAAATTTAGCTAACTTAAAACAATCTGGGAAAACACCTGAAATGAAACTATGGTTTACTATATGGAGCAGTGGATAACAAAGTGTGTCAAAGTTATTTTTTAGGACGTCGGCCGAGATACCATCATAGCCCGGTGCCGACCCTCCCCGCAAACTGTAAACGTAACGTCGCAATTCAAGTGCAGTGATCGGTTGAAGCGTAAAAGTGCTGTTTAGACGATAGTCAGAGTCGTTCAGAACTGAGTCCCCATTGCAGCTAATCGCATCAGCCAATTCTTTACTTACGTTAGCAAAAAAAATATTAAAATCTTTGGCTACTTTTAAAAAAATTATCATCCATGGTTTAGCCCCTGAGCTGTGCGAACAAATAATGTAAGACTATATTACTTACTGGGGACGTCAGACAGCTCAAAATTGACATAGTTCTGTTCAGAACATGTTTCGGTGTAATAACACCATCCTCAGCTGAGTACAGATGTGAGGTCGGAAATAATTATCCATCGGTGGATGGCTTCGTCATAGTTGATTAAAAAACACATAAAACATAACATTAAATCACGAGACGGACACGATTAAACATTTACACGAAATATAACAGGCCTGTCACAACTAAATCGAGAACACGGCGCGCCGGCAGTTGGGGGCAGACTGACTGGAAGTTCATCGTTCATGTATCCTGGTTATCAGATGGGCAATGTACAGCTGGCTTTTGTGGTGGATCGAACGCCAAGAGAGAATTAAATATAGAATGAGAACTGAACTGAAGCTTGTCGTTTATTATTACCTGATCAGGGTTGTTTTCCTTAAAACATTTATAAATTTCGAATTCCTCTAGTGTCCATCTTACGTCCTTTGTTACAAAAATGTAATATCTCAAGGCTGTCATTGATACTGTCAGTGGAGTGGTTAAAATCAATCAGGTGTTGGCCAAATGTAGATTTTTGTTTATCCAGCTTGTGATTTGGGCAATGTTCTTTAAAACGGGTTTTAAATGAACGTCCCGTTTGGCCGACGTATACACTCGGGCACTCAGCACATTTTAACTTGTATATGCCAGTACTGTCATATTTATCCTATACTTTACTTTTATTTCTCAAAATATTTTTAACCCGGTTAGATGTTCTAAAAGCTAGTTTTACATTATGTTCTTTCAATTGTTTACTAAGGCCGTGTTGTAAGTTATGACTATATTCAACACTGGCGTATCTGATTGGTGTTTTATTGCTGTTGGCAAGTGAACTATTAGAAATTATGGCTTTGTTTGGTTTATTCTTGTGTTTGGATATTAACCTGTCAACTATGTTGCTGCGGTATCCATTGGCTGTGGCAATAGCTTTAATTATATACACTTCTTTTTTGAAATGTTCGTCATTTAATGGTACATTTAACAGCCTGTGGATCATGGAATTGTAGGCTCCCATTTTCTGGGCTTGAGGGTGGTATGAACTAGCATGTATTGTTTGACTGGTTGTGGTAGGCTTGCGATATATACTAAATTGAAACTTGTTTGTGCTCTTATCTAATGTCAAATCTAAGAAATTTAATTTGTTATTGTTCTCAACTTCCAGGGTAAATTTTAATTTCTGCGCCAATTTATTCAAATAATTATGTAGAATGCTCAGCTGCCTTGAATTACCGTTGAAAATGATGATAGTATCATCAACATAACGTCGATAGAACAAAATCTTATCCCTCTGTTTGTTATGGTCCGACATAATGTACTTATTTTCAATGTGATTTAGGTAAACATCTGACAGGAAACCAGATAACGGCGAGCCCATGGCTAGGCCATCAGTTTGGCTGTAAAACAATTCATTAAACATGAAATAATTTTGTTTCAATACTTCAGTTAGAAGAAGCATTAGCTCATCAACCGCTTCTGGTAAAAGGTTTGATTTCTTTAATAAGTCTGAGACAATATTCAAAGTTTCGTCTATTGGAACATTGGTATATAGGTTGACTATATCGAATGATGCTACGGTGTATTGTGGCTTTAACTCAAAATTTCTAATATTATCTATTAGTTCATATGAGTTTCTGAGACTATGGTTATTATCAAATGTTATATGTGTTTTCAGCAATTGCTCTAAGTGTTTGGCAATTTTATATGAGGGAGCAGAAGTGTAGTTCACTAATGGCCTTATAGGTACGCCTTCTTTGTGGAGCTTAGGCAACCCGCGTAACACAGGGGCATGGGGGTTCATTGCCTTAAGGCGCTTAATTTCATCAGGTGTGAGAAGTGTTGTACAACCATTTATGAGCTTCTTAATCTTACGTTGATACAAATTTGTGGGATCTTTGTTCAAAACAGCGATATTATTGTTTTCAATAAAATTGTTTACTTTGTTAATATAATCTGATATATACATGATCACGATTGTATTTCCTTTATCGGCCTTACACAACATAGCTTTGTTACTTTTTAGCTTTTCTTTGATAGAACCTAAAGCTAAGTATTCTTGTTTTTGAGCCTGGGACAAACGTGGTTTAATCGTTGTGTTTTTGTGAGCATTGTTTAATTTCCTGGAAAAAAACCTGACGGGCAAAGTTTCTATTTTCATCATCAGGTATGGCCTTAATAGCACATTCTGCATTGATTAACTCGTTGAAATAACAATCACGCTTCCTATGTCTTGGGAGATTATAATTAAGGCCTTTATCTAAAAAGGCCATTTCAATGTTATTAAATACTATTTCAGTATTGTTTGTGGTTCTGGGATAAAATGGAAAATCGAACATGAATACATTCTCTTTACTTGTTTGCGTGTTGATCAAACGATTAAATTTGTTTCTCAAAGTTGCTTTCTTGTTCCTAATTATTCGTGAAACAGAATCATTTATGTTGTCTAAGATATCAAATAGTTGAGCAGGGTGAGTTCTGTTAGCTAGTTCCAGATATTTCCTGTACACCAGAGTGTTAAGCATGTTCTTTTTATAATATAAAAACTTGATTTCATTTTTTATCCATAGTTTTTCAGCTGCAAATTTTGTTCTTTTAGCTGCCTGGGAATTGTTATTGATTTTTACTTGTACATAATTAGGCTTAATGTCATGCTTCAAACAATCTTTATTAAACTTAATGTTATGTACTGTGTTCAACAATTTTAACCTCACATTTTTGTACTGTACGGCTAATTGTGCTTGACTAGCTTGTAGAAAATTATCATCCATGGTTTAGCCCCTGAGCTGTGCGAACAAATAATGTAAGACTATATTACTTACTGGGGACGTCAGACAGCTCAAAATTGACATAGTTCTGTTCAGAACATGTTTCGGTGTAATAACACCATCCTCAGCTGAGTACAGATGTGAGGTCGGAAATAATTATCCATCGGTGGATGGCTTCGTCATAGTTGATTAAAAAACACATAAAACATAACATTAAATCACGAGACGGACACGATTAAACATTTACACGAAATATAACAGGCCTGTCACAACTAAATCGAGAACACGGCGCGCCGGCAGTTGGGGGCAGACTGACTGGAAGTTCATCGTTCATGTATCCTGGTTATCAGATGGGCAATGTACAGCTGGCTTTTGTGGTGGATCGAACGCCAAGAGAGAATTAAATATAGAATGAGAACTGAACTGAAGCTTGTCGTTTATTATTACCTGATCAAGGTTGTTTTTCTTAAAACATTTATAAATTTCGAATTCCTCTAGAGTGTCCATCTTACGTCCTTTGTTACAAAAATGTAATATCTCAAGGCTGTCATTGATACTGTCAGTGGAGTGGTTAAAATCAATCAGGTGTTGGCCAAATGTAGATTTTTGTTTATCCAGCTTGTGATTTGGGCAATGTTCTTTAAAACGGGTTTTAAATGAACGTCCCGTTTGGCCGACGTATACACTCGGGCACTTAGCACTTTAACTTGTATATGCCAGTACTGTCATATTTATCCTGTACTTTACTTTTATTTCTCAAAATATTTTTAACCCGGTTAGATGTTCTAAAAGCTAGTTTTACATTATGTTCTTTCAATTGTTTACTAAGGCCGTGTTGTAAGTTATGACTATATTCAACACTGGCGTATCTGATTGGTGTTTTATTGCTGTTGGCAAGTGAACTATTAGAAATTATGGCTTTGTTTGGTTTATTCTTGTGTTTGGATATTAACCTGTCAACTATGTTGCTGCGGTATCCATTGGCTGTGGCAATAGCTTTAATTATATACACTTCTTTTTTGAAATGTTCGTCATTTAATGGTACATTTAACAGCCTGTGGATCATGGAATTGTAGGCTCCCATTTTCTGGGCTTGAGGGTGGTATGAACTAGCATGTATTGTTTGACTGGTTGTGGTAGGCTTGCGATATATACTAAATTGAAACTTGTTTGTGCTCTTATCTAATGTCACATTGAAAATAAGTACATTATGTCCGACCATAACAAACAGAGGGATAAGATTTTGTTCTATCGACGTTATGTTGATGATACTATCATCATTTTCAACGGTAATTCAAGGCAGCTGAGCATTCTACATAATTATTTGAATAAATTGGCGCAGAAATTAAAATTTACCCTGGAAGTTGAGAACAATAACAAATTAAATTTCTTAGATTTGACATTAGATAAGAGCACAAACAAGTTTCAATTTAGTATATATCGCAAGCCTACCACAACCAGTCAAACAATACATGCTAGTTCATACCACCCTCAAGCCCAGAAAATGGGAGCCTACAATTCCATGATCCACAGGCTGTTAAATGTACCATTAAATGACGAACATTTCAAAAAAGAAGTGTATATAATTAAAGCTATTGCCACAGCCAATGGATACCGCAGCAACATAGTTGACAGGTTAATATCCAAACACAAGAATAAACCAAACAAAGCCATAATTTCTAATAGTTCACTTGCCAACAGCAATAAAACACCAATCAGATACGCCAGTGTTGAATATAGTCATAACTTACAACACGGCCTTAGTAAACAATTGAAAGAACATAATGTAAAACTAGCTTTTAGAACATCTAACCGGTTTAAAAATATTTTGAGAAATAAAAGTAAAGTACAGGATAAATATGACAGTACTGGCATATACAAGTTAAAATGTGCTGAGTTCCCGAGTGTATACGTCGGCCAAACGGGACGTTCATTTAAAACCCGTTTAAAGAACATTGCCCAAATCACAAGCTGGATAAACAAAAATCTACATTTGGCCAACACCTGATTGATTTTAACCACTCCACTGACAGTATCAATGACAGCCTTGAGATATTACATTTTTGTAACAAAGGACGTAAGATGGACACTCTAGAGGAATTCGAAATTTATAAATGTTTTAAGAAAAACAACCCTGATCAGGTAATAATAAACGACAAGCTTCAGTTCAGTTCTCATTCTATATTTAATTCTCTCTTGGCGTTCGATCCACCACAAAAGCCAGCTGTACATTGCCCATCTGATAACCAGGATACATGAACGATGAACTTCCAGTCAGTCTGCCCCCAACTGCCGGCGCGCCGTGTTCTCGATTTAGTTGTGACAGGCCTGTTATATTTCGTGTAAATGTTTAATCGTGTCCGTCTCGTGATTTAATGTTATGTTTTATGTGTTTTTTAATCAACTATGACGAAGCCATCCACCGATGGATAATTATTTCCGACCTCACATCTGTACTCAGCTGAGGATGGTGTTATTATACCGAAACATGTTCTGAACAGAACTATGTCAATTTTGAGCTGTCTGACGTCCCCAGTAAGTAATATAGTCTTACATTATTTGGCTACTTTTTTCTATGATGCATAAGTTAAGGGTTGAGTACTGGAGGTATATTTTTCAATTGGAAAAGAATCCTTTTTGTTTGATCTACCTGCTAATTCATTAATTATCCCCCAAAACTTTTTCGGATTTGTTGTGGATTCGTTTAGTTTTGATCGGTAATAATTACGTTTTGTTTGCTTTAGGTTATTATTAAGAGTTTGTTTAAGTTCTCGGTAGTAGTCAAATAGTTCATAATTAAAAGGTTGTTTTTTAACTCTCTTATTCAGTTTATTCCTTAATCTAATTTGACGAATTAAGTCCCCCGTTATCCATGGTTTGAGTTTTTTAGTCCTAGATGAATTACACTTAAAAATTTTCTTTGACGATTCAACACAATTAACGATAATTTTATTAAAGTTATTGACGCAAAGGTTAACATTATTATTGCAAGATGTGACCGGGGCCCAGTTTGAATGAATCAGTAGGTGTGAAAGTAGTGCGTGGTCGAGGTAAGTGTGCTGCAGTGTACTATCGTGTAGAGTATTAGGGGGCGGTGCAGTGGCAGTGATAGTGAGTCCAGTGCTGTAGTGATCCGTAATGGCTGTCTGAAAAACGGCTGATTTTACTCCTTCTATGACATTGTATTTTATAAAAATGTGGTCCAGACAGCTCTTTGAAACATCTGTCACCCTGGTCGGTTTGTTAATGCATTGTAAAAAACCACCCCCTAACAAACAGTCCAGGTATTTGTCAGTAATGTTATCTCTTTTAAGTAAGTCAAAATTCAAGTCTCCCAGTAAAATACATATTTTACTTTTACTAATATTGTCAAGATATTTCTCAATTTCGGTTATAAACAAATCAGGATTACTATCAAATGTCCTATAAACAGCTATAATGTGGAAGTGTTTGTCAGTAAAAGTGAAACTTAAATCAAGTCCGTAAACATCACCTAAAGTAATTTGAGTGGCAGTGGCTAAAAGTTTTTTGTTTACATACAAGATAACTCCGTCATTCTGATTACGTCGCTTGTCAGTCTGGAAGAGGTCAAACCCCTCCAAACCAGTTCCCACCCCTCCCTCCACCAGCCAACACTCTGTCAAAACAATTACATCCAAACTGTTAACAAGTAAATTTAAGTAAATAAGCAATTCATCAAAATTTTTATTGAAACTTCGAATATTTGTATGAAATATACGTAGACTTTCCCCACCAACCTTATTACTGTAGAATTCTGAGTATTCAGCAAATGTACTTAACTCCAGACAATTAATTATATTACGAAAACTTTCATCCTCAGCGTCGTCAAGCCGCATGGGTCAGTGACCTCGCCTTCTGTCGAGGTAATAATATTTTGACTCTTATCCCGCCATTATCTCTTTTGAAAGCAACCGCTTTCGCAGCAGGCTGACTAAAGTAATTTACACTAAATTAATCTTAATTTGTAATTAATATATTTTGTAGAAGAACATATTTACCTTAAGAAATGTCCCACAGATACCCTACTTTTATCCAAAATTTTTAAAAATATCGATAATGATTACCATTTTAAAAATAAGTATTCATTGATATGAATGTTTGGTAAAAAACATAATTCTAAAAAAACCAAAGTTATTTTATTCTTCAGTTTAGTTAAACTTACTTTAAATGCTTACTTTTACGACTTTATGCGGCTATAAAGCTGAAGGTTGTGGACGAAGAAGCCATAAACAAGGTGGGTATAGACCACCCGCTCACTGCAACATTATTTTTCACCTGGCTGCTACTGGCGAGTATATAAACATTAAATATAAAATACTAGGAATTAATCATAATTTTTGAATTACGCCAATACGAAACAAAAATATATTCAAATTGCTTTTATTTAAACAGTTATTTGCATTTTCTTAGTAACAGTATAAAAAAACTATGTTTGAAATGACACAAGCCTTACCTAAAACGCATTAAAATATTTCATATATATAATTGTTTTATACAACTAAGTAATAAACCTGTATAAGAATATTAGTAAATTTCACTTCTAGTCAAGAAAGAACCCATTTCGGGACATGATAGAGTTTTACTTGTTTGTTGTAAGCCGAGCATGTAAAACACTATCGAGCTCCGAAATGGGACTCTTGTGACGAGTTGTGAACAATGATTTTCATCACGATTCAAATAAGTAACCAAACTTATAAAAATCATCCGAAATTTAATAATTTAGACATTTTTTCTATAATTAAACACAACACGGCTGACCTGTCTATTTTTGTTTCAGCTGGTCAGCTGGTTGAACTGTAAAAATAGGAACTTCATTAGTTTGGGTACGGCAAAATCTTGTTTGGGTACCGAAAAAATTGGTTTTCATCACTCTGTATACGAAAATTGCCCGTTACCGTACAGCTGAGATCTATGAAAACTCTCGATTTCCTTACGTCAAAACAAATAATGATGAGATGCTTTTTGGGTACGCAAACATTTCATTCCCGTACCCAAACAAACCATCTCCGTACCAAAACAAAATTAATTTTGCCGAACCCAAACAAACGGTTTTCCTATTTTGACAGTTAAACCAGCTGACTCTAAACTAAATAGACAGTTCAGCCGTATTGTGTTTGCTTGTAGAAAAATTATTAAATTATGAAATGTTGGATGATTTTTTATAAGTTTCGTTACTTTTATTTGCATCGTGATGAAAAGTATTGTTCACAACTCGTACAAAAGTTCCATTTCGGGACTCGATAGTGTTTTACATGCTCGGCTTACGCCTCGCAAGTAAAACAATATCTTGCTCCGAAATGGGCAACTTTCGTGACTAGTAGTGAAATATACTATCAAATGCAATAGTTGGCTACCAATAAATCATCAGGTTATTATTTGTTTTGATATTAGGACATCAAGGGTTTTCGTGGATCTCAGCTGTACAGTAGCGAGCAATTTTCATACACAGAGTGATAAAAACAACTTTTCAAGAACATGTGCTTGGGTAGGATGCACATTAATAGCAAACATTTAACTTGACACTACGGGACAGTAACGTTGAATGTAATGTCCTACACAATTCAGCATCCCATTAATGTTTCAAACTCATCTCAGGTTGTTAATCCAATTCTATCAATATTTATACTGACGCTCTTGTCAGGTGTACTTGGAGAGAATGAGTCGGCTTGTACTTCAACGTCAAGGACTTCCTGAAAATTCCTGCTTACTCGACCTTTTCGTCTCTTAAAAAAGTAGCACATAATTGCATAAGGTAGCAAGTGTATTGTGTTTCTATTCAGCATAAAGTGTGTTGTTTTGAGGTAAAATGTAATGGATTATTATTGACTCTTGGAAATTAGGGTGCTTGTTTTATTATTTAATAATTTCAATGCATAATTATGTGTATGTATATGTTAAATTACGTATATGTAAATTAATCATAATATTAATGTATATTAAAGCTCTAAATTTCGTTTGCATTGTTTGTACAGTTTCAATTGTCTGATTGTCTGTAAAGTTAGTGTGACATTATTTATTCAGACATGAATAAGGCCAAAGGTGATAAAATTTGCCGTTTATGTAATTCTTAATTTTTTCAATAGCATGAAATGCATAAATTAAAATCACTACATTCTATATTTACATAAATTTTGCTTGTGCATGTCCCATTAGAATGTGGTGTGATTGTTTTTTCTTTTCCAGATTACCAACTTTGTATGGATATTTTTTAATATTTAAATGGAAATTTTAAAATATTGTAACTTGATGTAGCCCATGGGGCTTAAGTCAATAAAGAATTTGAATTGAATTGAGTTTTATTATTTATTAGGCCAAAAATATATCCAAATCATCATTTGGTGTCAAGCCATTATTATGCAGCCTCACCAGCATTGTTGAAACAGATCAAACATTCAATGGATGTATGAAGAGAACTGTAACTCTAAGACGTAATATAAAATATATTACCCAATTAAGACGACGGATTTGTGATGATCTTCCTAAGTTCAAAGAAACTGCACTTTCTGCTTCAGGGCCAAATGAAATAAGTAAATTAAAATGTCTCCTTAGAAATGTCATTACATACACTGTCACAGGTACTGAGTACCAAGATGCATGTTTTAGCCGTGAAAAAATCTACTCCTGTCGTCTAATCTTTGATGAGACAATATCAAACACATAGAATTAGGAGCCAATCAAGAAGTAAATATCTACAAGTTTCTAATCCTTTCTTTCATGACTATAATTTGATTGATATTGATTTCTCAAATTACCTTTAGCCACACTGGAACGCAGAACTCGGCATTAGAAAAAGTGACTGATAAAAACTGAAATCCTATCCTATGAGCAATGTTTGTGTGTTAGCACAATTAATTATTTGGAAAACTATTCCAAGGATTTCCTAAAAAGTCTGAGACTAAATGATTTCTGACAAACGTATTCTAAGCAGGTCACTTGGCCGAAGAAAATCTAAAATCGTAGTAAAATGAATTTTGAATTTGAAAATAATTGACATAGGGCCTCATAGGTTGCCACGTAATAAACAAAGAACATCTAAACAAATAAAGTTAACATAAGAGTTGTTTGTTAATTACATTTGCTTAGAGCAATAATCTGAATGGGATTAAGAGTGAATTGAGTAATAAAAAGTGTATTTATAAATATTACGACTCTGAAATGTTTTATCGTAACTGGATGATCGCAATCATCGGAATTAATCACGAAATAATACCGAGTTAGAATCGGTTCACCAGGTACAACTATAATAAAATAGGAAATAAGTATCATCGTACATTAAAACGTATATTACCTAGTTTACGACAATATATTGTGAGACTTGACATTATGCAGTATTATAGTGCTCCAACATTCTGTTTGCAGCCAATAAAACATTTAGAGCACGGTGCAGTGCTGCACTTCTTCATACTTTTTACGGCCTGTGAATAAAAAAGTTATACTTCATCTTCATAAACTTCTTTCAAGTGGGCTAGTAAATTAAAACACAATATTATGTAACTCAGATCATATCGCTACAAAATGCAACTTTAGCCTTGCTAAAATTTTTGTTATCGATCATAATAAAGTCTGTATAATTAAGTTTGTCATTAAAGAACAGATATACCATATTACCTATATTTTCTTCTGTCCGTTTGATGCCCAATAATACGGAAAGCTATGGGCTTGATGTGCTGGATTGGTGAATTTTTCAAGTTACTAACCTCTATTAAAACAAAGGGAACGCGCCAAAGTCGGACAACGACAAAGTTGGACAACGACAAAGTCGGACAGCGCCAACTCTGGACTGTTTTTCCGTCCTGAGTTGGCGCTGTCCGACTTTGACATTTCTGTGCAAATATAAAACAGTCCGGGTTTGGCACCTGACGCTCCCGACGAATCGGGACTGTTTCAATGTGGTCCGGGTTTGTCGCCTCGCGCACAAACGGAACTAAGTACTTTTGGTCACACCCCGATTTATGTCATTGACTGTCCTCTCCGCCATCTTAGCTACACCCCCAAATTCTATTTGTTTTTTATGAGAATCCCGCTCCTCCGATACTTGAAAGACATTTGAAACAGAACAGCAGGATACGTTTACATGACGTTTACACCTTAATTTTGGTGAATGTCCTCATGATTTTTCTTGTGTATGAAGTAGTAGTTTTTTAATCGAGTTTGTGAAATGAGTCATTTAATATAGGCCTAGTTTTAGATCTGCCAGCAATCCACTTTACCAAGACCAAGTTAGATGGAAGGTTTTATTAATATATTCCTGAGTAGTATTTATGGCATTTTATTATGCCAAACAATTTCTGTCCCTGTAGGCCTATTTGATCGCAATCGTTTTACAGAATAATATGCTTACTAAACACAGGTTAATTTGATCAAAATCATTTTAATCAACACTAATCAATGACCTTGTTTTACTCTTTATCTATATTATTAAAAGAATTTCAGGAATTTTGTACAGAGCAAATCGACCCCGAGAAATTACCTTTTCTACGAATATTTGGTATCAAATTAAAGCTATTACTCTCTAGATGTGCCTTTTGCGGGTTTCGAAAATATTCCATAAAAAGCCTTCACACAGAAGGCTTTTGAAATTCCAGCAAAAGTGCTGCTATCTGTTGTAGAATCTGTGAACTTTTTCTAATTCACATTTATTTGTAACAAAATAGATGATCAAGATTTGAAATAATTCCAGAGATTTACCCTAGAATGCGGGGCTAACAAGTCAGTTAACATTCGTAAGAAAATTATGATTTGAATTTCTGAATCATAATTTTGATTGATAATTTTCTGATTTGAAAAAAGTATTGACGTTTTTTAAGACAACAGAAATTAAGGAAGAGTATTTGACATTGAAACTAAGACCAAAAGTCTGTAATCATCTTAATTTACAGTATTTCTTTCCTTAAAAGGAAATTTAAAAAGGAACATAAGTAACTCAGGAAGTACTCTGGAGATGGGATTTTATAACAAACTGTTGACAGTGAATACACACTGTTACATGTTTCTACACATTGATTCATGTTCCAACGTTTAGAGTTCTAAAATATCAATATTAGTTGAATATTTATCAAAAGAATTCAAGTTTTGAAATGTAATATAAATTTTAAACCTGTATTTTGTAAATGTACTTGGAATGCGATGGATATTAAAGTTTTTTGCCTATTTTACTCAATTTTGAAATTTACCAATAACTATGCCTATTTAATGAAGGCATTTCATAGAAAGTTATGATATTTGCTTAGGTAAAAATTTGCCAAACGTGTATTCAGAACGTGGAACAAAATGCGGGTCAATTTGAAAATGTTATTTTTCAAGTATGAGTGTTGAATACTGATTGTTTATACAGTGAATGGCTATTTTATAAATGTATTTAAAAATTAGTCTCTCAGTATATCAGTGGTTTGACCATCTTCTTATCGTTTGTTGTTAAGACAACAAAGATGAATGCAAGAAACTGACGCGAAGATATTATGTAGAATTAACATAAATATTCAATACTTTTGAAAGAAAACTCTAAAACAGAGACATGAGGATGCGCCAAGCAATGAAGATCCATGAAAACTAACCCCCATTTTATGCTAAGTGAATTCTGCTGCACTGTCGAAATTTCAAAGTATAGAACGTATTCATAGACACTTTTAAAGGAGGTTAAATAAATGAACTTCTCAAATTCTGTGAGAAATTTCTTACCCACATTGAAGTTTCAAGGCTAAAGTAATGAGTTATTTTTAAATGTTTGTCCCGATGAGAAGTTATTAAAAATCTAAAGGTTATTTTACCAAGTTGTTTTTAAGTCACAAAGTGACGCGGGCTGCTAGTTATGAATTATAAAACTTTTTAAACGGGCCGCATTTGAAATCTACCAAAGACATGGAGTAGTTTAAAAAACCTTCAATTAACTAATAAGCAACATTTTTTTTTAACTCTTGAGTTTGGTAAATGTTTTATGTTTTTATGTTTTATGGATGTTAGAATAAGGAGGTGACTTATAGGAAAGTCTGAAAATTCTGAAACCGTTTTGTATTTTTACTACACATTAACCAGAATTTAGAATTGTTTTTTTTAAACCACCCCTTGCTAGAAAGGAACTTGGGGTCGAGGAAAGGGTTGGATTAAAAGTAAAATTATTCTTAAATGATAAAAATATAATAATTTAAAATTGCAATACTAGCATATTGTCATCGTCCCCTTTACAGTGAGCCAATGAGAACAAAGGGGATGAGCCCGGTACAGTAGGGTTCAAAAACAAAACCGTCCGGGCTTGGCGCCGTCCGACTTTGTCGTTTGTGGTGAAAAATTAAAGTGTCCGGGTTTGGCACCTGACGCTCCCGACGAACCGGGACTGTTTGGAAACAGTCCGGGTTTGGTGTTGTCCGACTTTGACGTTTTGGGAATTTTAAACAGTCCGGATTTGGCGTTGTCCGACTTTGGTAGCGTCCCAAAACAAATAGCCTTTACCTTACGGGAATGGGAAAATATCTTCGAAAATAGAACCAAAACATATCGTTAGACTGTCATCGATTTGTGCTTGTGCCTCAGCTAATATTGCTAGTGATGGAAAATGTTAATAATAAAATAACTATTGCCGCTCGCGAATGATCACTCCCGAGCGCAAAAAAGGTCCCCAAATATCCGATGATGTCGGATTATTGAGCGTGCTGGACAAGCGGTTGCCAGAATAGCAGGATTTTACTATATAGCATATTCCTGTGTTTTCAGATTTATTTTGCAGTTAAATCATAAAAAAACAACCCCATCTTGAGTGTTTTTTGATATCGAGGTATAAAACGTAAACGTCAAAGACATCTGAATATTTTTAATTCAAGATAGGAAAATAACAACAGTTACTGATACACGAGATCTGTTGTAAGTTGCAACTTTCGTAGCACATTTTTGATCTCACTATCAATCTTCTAAAGAAACATTCAACAGTGAAATCTCTTGGCTTAATTATAGATTTTCCTTAAGTTTAACCGATAGAAAATAAACTTTTTTGCAGAGCTAAAATATCTTCTCAGTTAACAATTTGCTTATTTACACTAAGACTCTTCAAAATTAAGTTTCGTGGAACATAAGTTGCTTGGGTTCCCTGAAAATCTTTTATTTACTTAAATATTCCATTGATGATTCCCAGTATTTAAATGGTCAAAAATTCACTCTAACACCTATTTCATTAATATATGTCTTATATCGACTAAATTTAAATGTTGAATCAATGTTATTAGTGCAATGTATTTAACAAAAGTTTATTCAAATTAGTTTAGTTCATTAAAATAAAAATAAAACCTATTAATAAGATCATTAAAACGTTTATTCAGTTTTTAAATACAACGTGTTTTTTTAAACGTATAATAATAGCAAAAATTCCTTAAGAAAGACAATCTAATTTTGATTTATTTTTACCGAAAAGCCGTTGGGGCTTACCGTTATGATGAATTTCTTCTTACGCTGAAATCTGGGATTAACTTGTTCTGCGAGTTTATTAAAGTGTTATTAAACTTTACAATTTTCTATTATTTGTTAGAGTTGAAAATTTTTTAATATTTGTGAGATGAATTTACAACGAAAGCATCAAGGGAATGTTTAAATTGATAAATTGTATTTTAATTAAATAAAAATATTCTTAGAAAACACTTTATTGTTGAAATTACCCTAATTAGCACAAAATCAAAGTTAAATCACTTTTAAATAAACATATATCTAATAATTCCATACACCAAGGGATTCAAAAGTAATGGTATCCTATACTCTTATATTATGAGCAACGTTATCGGTCTTGCTTGCTTGATTGCGTGCGTGCTTCCACATTTATCTCAAAAACGGCTCCGAGGATTTCCTTAAAAATCTGGAAATAAACAATTTATGACTCAAAAACGTCTTTTATGCAGATTACTTGGCCAGAGAAAATCTAATAACGTAATAAATCGGATTTAAAAGTTGTAAAATTTTAACATTAGCCTTAAGGGTTGCCGTGATAGCAACGAAAGTAAACAAGGAAAGCTTAAACAAATGAAGTAATCATAACAGCTGTTTGGAATCTACATCCATCAAGGGAAAATACAGCAAGTGGGATTAAGAGTCCATGGAGCAATAAAAAAGGTTTCTATTTATCTATTTTATGATATTGAAATATTCTATGGTAACTGGATGAACTGGTAAACATGAAATAACACCGAGCAAGGCTCGGTCCACCAGGGACTGAGACTCATTTTAATAAATAATATATTGTAAAAAAGTGTTTTTTGGTATCTTAAAAAACAAGAACTTAAATTTTGACCAAGCTTTACTTAATTGTGAGTTTTAGCTATTTTTAACATTGCATTAAAATTAGTTCTTTTAAGACGTTGCATCTCCAGGGCTTTGAAAAATAATTTGTTTTACTTACTTCATTGGTTAATCAGTAATTACAAAACGTGTTTGTTCTAAAGTATTTTATAAAGCTCACATTTTTGCATAGATTCCATAATGTCATAGAACAATTTAAATGTTTTTTGTTATGCTACTCTCTTTCAGTAACTATTCTGACTGGAATACTTTTGTTTTTACAAGAAAACCGCCAGAAAAGCAATCATTTAGAGGGTAATTAATTGCATCTTTAATTAATTTTTTGGCATTACTGTATATGAAAAGAAATTTGTTTACACGGTGTAGTTGAAGAACTATTGAAAAACACCAGCTTGCCTTATAAAAGTGAATTAATGTACTATAGGCGGTCTCCTTACTATAATACCTTGAAGTATATTCAGCAAACTCTATCTTTTTATAATCAATATATAAACTAGATAAAGCTAATACATCCATATTTATGTGTGATTGGACAGTATTCATAACGGAGGATTAGCTGAGCTTATCAGTTTTAATAAGGATAGCACCCGTTATTTGCCAATGCCAGTATGGAACCCTGACATGTCTATAATAAGGCAGGATTCAGTCTATGGCTGTGTTTACTTTAACCTTGTTACAGAGGCTGAGCCAACATAAGCTGAGGATACCTCTTTTCTTGTTTGGTCCAACACAGTCAATTGAATGATAGTTTGTTAGAAGACACGTGTTTAAACCTCGAGTGTTTAATATTACCTAACTGATAAAGATTATGACCGTGTATTTGGATTAAAAATTCACATTGCCTACACATACACATTGGATCGTAAAAAAAATTATGTGTGACAGCCTCTTGAGTGTCCTTTGTTACTGATATATAACGATAAACGTGAAAGATACTTTAATCCTTTTTATTCAAGAATTGTATTAAAACAATTGGTACCGATAAACGATATCTGTGTTAAGCCTTATATTTCCATAGTACAATGTTGATCTCACTGTCAGTATTCTAAAGAAACTTTCAAACTGAAATCTATTTGAATAATTGTAGATTTTCCTAGGTTTTAATTAGATCGATCTAAAGTTTTTTTAATAAGAGTTATATGTGATTACCCTTTTATTAATTTGCTTACTTTCCCTAAAATGTTCCAAAATTACATTTTGTGCAGGATGAGCTGGTTTGGGAGTCCTCTGGAATTTTATATATATATATATATATATATATATATATATATATATATATATATATCGGTAATCAAATAGGATTCACTCTGACATCTGTTTTATAACTAAATATTCCAAGTTGACTAAATTGTATTGTTGAATGTTATTGGTACGTGTATCTCATATTTAATTTAAATTAAATTATTTCATCGAGATACAAAAAACTGAATGGTACAAATATTACAGCGTTTTTAGAGCTTTATTTAAATATCATGACAAATTATTCATTCAAGCATAGAATAAAAGCTAAAGCTCCTAAGAGACAATAACTTTTTTCTGATTTTCACCGAAAAGCCTTTAGGCTTACCGTTATGATGAATTCCTCCTCACTTTACATTCCGGGAATATGTTCTGTGGGTTCATTTCAATGTAATTAACCTTCACACAAGTCCTGTACTTCAGGATATATTATTATTTTCAACATTATAAAAATTGGTAAAACAAAAGTATTAGCGGTGTGTTTCTTTTTGAGAAAAATAAAAAACTTAGAAAATACTTTTTGTTGGAAGAAGTACACTACTTAGTAACAAAAACTAAGTTATTAAAATAAGAATATCTGGTACGTATTGCATGTCGAATTGCTCGTAGCATATATATTTAAAAATTCCATATGCCAAGTGATTCAAAATTATTGGTAGGAAACTTATTTTAATAAACACTACATTTTTTTTCTAAAACAGAGATCTGCTAAGATTTAAACCAATTTACACTTAATTATGAGTGTAAGCTATTTTCTGCACTCGTAAGTTTAGTTAAAACGCTGCATCTCTCTGGTTTTGAAAAGTAAAACCGTTGTATTTGAGTTTTTGAACAATAATCACCAAAAGTATAAGATGTAAAATGTTTACAATGTTTTATTCAACTCATCTTTCTGTATAAATTCCAAATTTTTTGTCACAGGCCTAAACATTTTAAAATCTATATTTGTGGTTACTCCTTTCAATAACTATACTGTTCGAAATCTTTGAATTTTTATAAGAATACTGCCAAAATAAACAATAATTTAGAGGGAAAACGTTCCTTCCTTAATTCATTTTATGGAATTAATGAAAAGAAATTTGTATACACGGTGTAGATGATAAGAACTATTGAGAAAAAAACTAGCTCGTCTTATAAAAGGCAGTTTAATGTTCTATAGGATATCTCTTTACTATTAACCCTTACAGTATATTAAGCAAATTCCAATTGTTAAACATTTATTTTTCATCATAAGGTGCTTCAGATTTCTATTACATAATTATTACTTTTAAAACACATCTAAATACCACCTACATAAAAGTTTTTAAAACTAATATTTCCCAAAAATTCGCATTGTGTCAAATTAATTTTACTTTTTTTAGGGGTTTGATTGTTGATTTTTGAAAATGTATAAAAATCAAAATTTTCAAACAAAAATCCTCATGTTATTCAGATATATTCATGAATATTTTGAGGTTCATGGATATTTTGCTTAATATTAAAGAACTTTTAAATTAACTCGCATTAATAGTTTTATTAGAAAACAAGGAACTCGCATATTTGTAAATCGATACCTGAAACATTTACATGCATATGATTAGACAATGCATATGCATGCATGTGAGAGGGTTGGCTGAGCCTTTCTGTCTTGATAAGGTTGATAGCTGCTATGCATTCAATGTGAAAATAGAACCCTGACCATGGCCATATCGATAGCTCTCTGACTGGTCAATTCCAATGCAGAGGTCTACAATATCTAGAGTAATTAGAATATGTAATTGTTCTGGTAAGTCTATTGGCTGTCCGGATTTACATGCTTCCTGTCCACCTTGGTTCCTCCTCGTCTCTCTGGGAACTTTGATTCCCAGCTGAACTTGGATACTCAGTCAGGTCCGAGCCCTGTAGGGAGTTTTGGATTGTCCTGGTTTGTCCATTTGAAAGGGGATGAGGGACCCTTATCCGACAAACGTCTAAGCATCTCATTGGAGGGCGCACCGACCTGGGCGAGATTCTTCACAACAAGGAGAGCTCCCAGATGGAGGTCCTTTTCTGTGGATGCTTAGGAGGGCTCGGGTTAGAGGGCGAGTCAACCCCGGAAGAGCATGGAGGACGGGTTAGAAATCTGCTTCTCATCCTTCAGGGGGAAGGCGGACTGACCATATCATACCTTTCCCATCCTGATAATCCCTTCCTTCCACAAGCTGCACAATATCCCTAGGGAGACGTGCGAAGCTGGCAATGCTGGGACCTTCATTCCTCAAATTCTAAGAGTCGAACGTCTATATCGAAGCAGGATTAAGCCTGTCGCTCTGTTTACCCTAGCCTTCTTACAGAAGCTGAGCCAACACAAGCTGAGAATACGTATTTCTTGGTTTGGGCAACACCGTCAATTGAATGATAACTATTGTTGGATGACACGTTTTTGAACCATGTTTGTTTTATACTACCTAGCTGATAAAGGTAATAAAAGTGTATTTGGATATTTTAAATGGACCCATATATGCATTAATTACAAATTTTGAGTTTATAACGACATAATACATTCAAGAGTACAATAACTGTTATGATTTAATAATATTTTCAATGGTACTTTTACATTTTATCTCCTTGTAAAATACATTTTATCCCTCTCCTTAATAACGGTTATTTTATAATGTTATTCAGATTAAATGAGTAGTAATTCTGGTTAAGGTATTAGGATTCGGCCCTAGCGCATAGGTCTTCCTTTGCGGGGACCTTTCTCATGATTTCGTTTATTCTCCTTTGTAAAATTGTATATTGATGGAGAGTAAATTTGTTTTTACTTTGACTTTATCAATTTAAATTGTTTGGGCTTAACACACTGACGTAAATATAAAAAATTACAACATTTATTGTCAATAAAAACATTTTCTAATTAAAGCACAAATCCATTCCAGTTTTTATCGGTAGTTTTTATTTTAATTATCTACCAGTTTGTAATTGATAAAGTTACTAGTATACAGCAATATTGAACATAGCATACTTTAATTTATTATAATTAAGTTTCATCCTATTCCAAGAATATATAGCAATTTGTGACGATTAAACCTTTAGCCTATAGATATATTTTCCTTTGGAGCAAACAAAAATTATAATATAATAATATATATGTTAAACCGTAAGACAATGTCGTAAACATAACAAGATATATCACACCTTAAGAATTAAACCTTAAAGAATTCTTAACTTTAAAGAATTTCACTATGACTTGTAAAGTAATACGGTTATAAAATTATGAAAAATATTCAAAATCAAGCACTAAAAATAATACTAGAGAGCAACTGGATAAGTATTATCTAAGTTTTGACAGAGCATTTATTTTGTGTTACGATTTCTTTAATAATGATGGCAGAGAATTGAAATATTTTTGACGTTGATACATAGCATCTTATATCACGTACATCTACGCCGCCGGTGATGAATGTAATGCACGTGAGCTTCAGTGAGGAGTAAAGCTTTTCTATTTGACATATTTCTATTTCCTATCCTTTTATGATATGAAAAATGTGTGCTTCTTCAATGGAAAACATATAATAAACCTCATCTATTATTATTACTTGAAAAGGATTGTAATTTAATCTCAATAAATTGGAATAAAAAGTTAAATATTTTGAAATAATTGTTGCATGTTATTATTTGTTGGTTAATATAGATTTAAATCTTGTAGAAAGATGATTCTATTCAATTTATGAAATCACCAGAAGGGATATTAGACTAACTGTGATCACAAGAAAACAAAAATAATTGACCTGGGATACTAAAAGAAGTATCATGCTTAATGCAAAGCTTGTACATATTGGTTTATAGTTAACCAATCTAAGACTTGGCCATGTAGTTACATTTCAGTTGATGTATTAAGAAATGCCAACAATAGGACAAGTGCACATAATATGTGACTCGGAAAAAAAATAAAGTGTAAGCTAGTAAATAATAATAAAGTAAACCTTCCTTTGATAGTGTAATGCACGACACACAGATCAGATAGTTAGAATTCCAGTATCCCGTGTATTAAAGTTTTTAAAACCTACACTAGCCTAAGAAAGTGCAATCACCTAAATACAAGAATTAACATAACTCATAATAGAATATCAACTTTTACAGCCATTAAAGTTACTTTTAAGTTGAAGAGAAAGGTGTACATTTGGGAAGTTAGTCGATCCTAAATTGAATTTCTTCAAGTTGATAGAACAATAACACAACACTTTATAGTTATAGGGTCATGAACAGGAGAACTGGCACTTACTTGGGCTATATTCTGGTGTTAATATTGGTTTTCATGGGCTACTGCGACATCTGGTTCTCCATAATAACATTTTCAATAATGGATACTCAAGTGTTCGTCCTTACTCACGTTGAATAAACAAATATTTGCAATATCTTGCGATTCCCAAAACTAAAGTTTTTAAAAGTAAAAACATATTATAACCAACAAATTATTGTTTACGGAATCGCTTGAATCTTAAAATCCCTAATTTCTTGAAATTTTAAGATTTAAAAAATAATTTAAAGTATTTTTGTTTGGGTAAATTGAATTCAAGGTAATATCTACAATATATGCCTCTTACTCACAAAAATAAGGTGATTTAAATAACTTTAAACAAACATACGAAAAACCCTATTTTTTGTTGCAAATTCTTTATATTCACCTTTAAATACCGATTTAAGAGAAACTATCTACCCAAGATACTACCAATGGATCTCCATTTATAAAGTTTCGTTAAAATAAATATTTACCTTGATAATAATTATGCAAAGTTCTCTTTCTGCTAAAACGTGTAGATTAAGGAGATATTTACACCTCTCCTGGAGCTCAAGACAAGATCAACTAGTCGTGGTTGGTATAGATCTTTCGTTTAATCAGCTGCAAAAGTATCCACTTGTTTTCAACATATTAATATATCACGAATTTTCTGTGAAGGATAAAATTACTAAGATAGTCTTAGTATTAAACATTGCATTAAACTCCCTATATGGTTTCAAGTTAATTGATTTAACCAAAACATCTAAGACACACTCAGATTAGTTGATCAGGTATTTTTTGTTTCATGTATTTGAAGCTGAAAACACCCACCCTATCAAAGTTATACTTACATAATTTCAGTAATTCCTTTTGACCGAGTTGGCTCGTTGTAAAACGGAATAATATGACATTTTGCAATATGTCTAACACAATTTGTTTTTACAAAGATATTTTCAGAAATTTATGATATTATAACCTTCAGCGTTGCAACCTTTTTAAGTACACGTCTTGATCTTAATTTTTGCCATACATGCTCCTAAGAGTCACTTTTCCATAGCTTAATGTGGAAAGCTATAAATATACTCTCAGTCAAATATGTCTTAATTCCTCTTTGGTTCCAAGAGACCCCATCATGTGAGAATAAAACAAGGAAAACAAATCAAAACACTGTATAAAACGAATCGGTACAGTTTATTTACAATATACAATCAACGTGAGTTACATCTGGTCGTCGCGGTAGTGCACGGCGCTCTTACACTTGTAGTTGTGGGGGTGGGAGTGGGGGAGGGACTTGAGGGAGTTCTGCTCTCTCCTGGAGCTGAGGAATGTCGTGGAGGTGTTGAACCGGTGCAGGACCGAGTGGTCGTGGTTGCTGCGGTAGCGGTTGGGGAATATGTGCAGCACTGTGGAGAACCCGGCGCGGAACCTGCAACCAGCAACCATGTCAAGCCCAAGTGATTAGCCAAGAGTCCACGGTCGCCTTGGGGTCCGAGAGGCGCAGGGCGGTCCGGAACCCGCAGCGGAACCTGGAACAGAGAGAGCGGTTAGTGGTGGGGCGGTGAAGATTATCACGACCTGAAGATTGCCTATATGATGTGAAGATTGTGGTGAAGATTGCTGGTGATGAGGCGTGATGGAGATGGACACTGATGAAAACTTGGTGATGGACGTTGATGACGTATCTAAATTTAGAACTATGATTAGGCTATAAGAACGGTAATGTTTGTAGAATACTCTTTACGAAACAATTCTGTATTTAGTATTGATACTGAATATGGCATTCTGTTTTTATAACTCAGTTGCACTTTGTAAAAGTACTATTCAAAATCGTAAGAGGACAAAGCTTGTTGATTAGTTTCCATCACATTTACGGCTGCTAACTATTTAATTCAGTAATTCAAGTTAGTTTGTAAAGTACCCCATTAATTAAACTTATATTTGTTAATAGTTCTTATTAATTTTGAGTTTGCGCGTGAGTATTATTTTTTTTAACACGGTGCGTGGTATGTTGAGCCATGGCTACTCCTTTGCCAAAGCAGTCAGACATTATTTATTCTCAATGACCTGACACAATGGATAATTAATTTCAACAAACACCAACTCTGTTTGTTTACCAATTACAATGCAGATATAAATAGAATGTTATCATGTTAGGATAGTACGATCAGCTGAGGTGTTCTGGTGACTTTTAACTTACTACAACTGCTTGAAGTGTAAACGGTTCCCATAGCTCAAGATAACGCACTGTCACGATGTTCTTTGGAAATAATAAAATGTACTTGGTCTGGCTTCCACAAAAACACGCAAACCCCTCACAGTTTACATAAAGGCAACCTTTAATCCACTATCTACGCCTATTTAAGTCAAGAACGGTTGTTTATTCGTTCCATAAATGTGACTAAAATAATATTGGTCTTAAAGGTCTTACACTAACACGTTCTCACAAAATTGTTTTGTTGATTTTGGTAAAGTATTATTTTCACGTTCACCTTGAGTTCATCCAGCAATAAATAACGGGGTTGTAGCACGAGTGAGACATGGCCAGCCAATGAAAGGCGAACCACAAAAAGGGCAGACCGCTCCACGAGCCGACCTCGGGATTGCTCTCCCAGACTAGCTGCAAACAAAAGAGCTACGTAAGTACAGGTATTCTCATAACCTTATAAGAAACATTTCTTATGACTATTCAATAACATAATTTTCTCGACGTTTTGAAATACGTCAGAATGAAATAGGTCAATTAGTGTTCATCCACTTGGTTACGTTTTATTGAGGACTTCCATCTGTGTTCTGATTGATGTTTAGCGACTTAGTGTATAGCTGTATTTGCGTTTATTAACATATCCATGTTTATTAACATGGATGATTCATCCTGCATACTTCTCTTTTTGTTTACTGGTTTGCAATGTTTACATTCTAACTTCGACTAGCTTTAAATTTGTTTGATTTGTCAAGGTCCAAGTATTTTTCTGCCTAAAGACAGCATCATTCACATCGTAGTCTTTAAAAGTGGTTTTAAATGAGTGATTGGACATGTACGCATTAATATATTCAAACATAACTCAAAGTTTAGGAAGGGCACTTCCTTCTCTGCCAAATACTTAAAAATATTTAATTATACACCAGCGTTACAATCTTATTTTCTTTTAAGATTTCATGGTTTTTATGCAAACAGAAATGCACTGGTTCTTGTTTTTTGTGAGTTCTGACTTACGAAAAGGGTCATATGTTGTATGATTAAAACATATTATGTATTTACAATCAAATATAACGTATGTCATAAACAAGATACTTACATTTAAAACATTTAGAGGTAGCCAACATATAGTGAACACAACGACTACTGTCACCATCATTTTAATCATCTGAAAGAAAATAAAAGAATAAGACCTAATTGTTTAAAAACACAAATATTTTTAGGTCTTGTTTGTGCATACATTTTTAATATAACCTCTATACTCGCTAATCTTTCGAAATTAAAACTCTAAATACTCGACATAATTGTGTTATCATGCTGATTAAAAAGGTTTATATTATAAGGATAATAATTAAGGCCGAAATCAGGCTCTCGTTGTTTCATTGTCATTATAATTTTACAGCTAAGACTAAGGCATATAGCTAATTGAGCATTAATTTACCCTATCGTTCTAATAGACTTTATGTGCAAATATATCATGTTTTTATAACAAAAATGCCTATATTAGAGCCATCGAAAATATTAAGGTTACGTTTTATCTAGAACTATATTTCGTGTATTTTGACTCATAAGTACTTTTAATGCACTTAACGTTTAATTTAGATTTATGGCCAAGTCGATAAACGAACTGTAACATTTATATTTGCATAAATATAGCCTTAAATTACAACATCCGAAACACAGCCCCCTTGATCTATAGCCATTAAAATCAACTCTTTCAATTGCCTTTCTCAGTTTAACATTTATGAATGTTAGCGATGACCAAAGCACGTGTGGTCTGCTCTAGTTTTCCCTTTTTATTCCTGAACAACTAGTTGAGTCTTTACCAGCCAGTAAACATGTTCAAAGAGAGGCCGGGCTAGCCTCTCATAATTCATCCGTTAAGGAGCTGTTCTGACAGTGATTCAGTGATGGAAAGCCTTGTTATGAAGAGCTCAAACAGCTGTAGTGATAATATTTTGCAACGTCAAGCAGTAAAAGTCACAGGGGCGCCTAACAACGCTAGAGTGTTATCTAAACAGTGTTAAAGCTGGTTTCGTAATCGCCTTGATCCAATGCGCAAATACATTAGGGTTATTTGAGAATTCAGTTCTTATTATTGTGATTCGTTTCCCAAAGTATTATTTGTATTATAAACTTTCAAACACTCAGAGGCCGGTGTATTTATTATTTTCTTTGTAAATGTATGCAATAAAATATGTAATACATGTTAATAAATAAACTAAAAACCTATTTTGTAAATGTTCCTTTCACATGAAAATGTAATGTATATAATTCCCTTTTTATCAGACAGTTTATTTTCTCTCAATATCAGGGATTTGTTAAATCAAAATATCAACCATATATTGCTTACGTACACTTTATTTCACAGGTAAGTTTTGGTTGCTCTGTAATAAGTTGGCAAGAAAAAAAAAACATTTACCAAATTCATTTACCATATTTTTTTGTAAATACATTTACCAAAGTAATGATGTCTTTATATAAAAGCAAATTACCGTTGATAGACTCTTCGATCACAATTTCTAAAAAAAAACAAAAGTTTAGACTATGAAATTTTGGGATAGCTATTCTAAAAGGCATAAATGCATATTAAGAAAACACTTCTAAATATTATCTTTCTAAAACCCAAAATAGGTAAATAATCCTAGTTTGGTGGCTTGTGTGTACATCTTATCGACTGTTAACCGAATGTGTACTATAAAGTAATAAATTCTCTCCTTTATAGTTTAAGCATTGGTTTATATCAAGAATATTTGTTTAATGACGAAAAAATATTTTATTGCTGAAATATGTTTTACTGTTTATTAAATAAACCATTAGTTAAGTTACGCCAAAGACCCTCAAGTGGTTGGAGGATAAGCAGTTTATAGAGACAATGCCATTAAATTTTCTGATCGAAACAATGGTCTCAAACAAGGGAGAAGAAGTGGTCCATTTAAACCAATTGTATTAATATTAATTAGGTAGAAGCCACTTTACCGTAAACAATCCCGTGCTTTGCTTTGTTATCAAGATTTTAATGCTTTCCGTCGTAAAAGAAATGCTCATCGTTGACAATTACTTAACTATTCAATTTACTCACCCAGCTTAAAGCAAGCCGCTTCGTCGGTTATAATCAGTTACTCTCTTTTTTAAAGATAGTTTAGTTTTATATTGTCTATATATAAGGCCCAAACTATCAATAAATTTTGAGAAAACCATAAGTCTGACACCCTTACAGGTCTTAGTTTAGAATCATGTAGCCCTAATAATTTCCATCAAAATGATTTTTTTGATTTGTTAGTTATTGAAAATACTATACACAGTTTTACCTACGATAGGATTATTAACTTCAAACCATTGTTACTAGTTTTTAGTTTTTTTTTTACCAAACAACATAGTTTCTAAGTGAAGCCATTCAATAATGAATTACATCCTAAATTCAAGCATTACGCGACATAACTTCATAACAATTAGGAAGAAGCTGGGGTACCGGCAACACCTTTACGCTTATCAATTCACTTATTTATTTTAACAAAAATCACATAAATTATATAACAACATAGAGTGATAACAGACAAATTTACGTGCCTAAAGAAATAGTTGAAAATATAAAACAATTAAAAAATTCATTCATTATTGTGAAAGGAGATACAGCAATTATTTTGTTACTTGTAAACTCTTTAATATAGTTATTAAATTAATTAAAAAATAAACCGATTGTATCCATAAAAGGTCTTTTATATTGATTGTAACTCTACGCCAATAAGTAGGGTATCGGACTGTAAGAGGGTAGCCATTAATTCTAAATAATCTCGATCAGAAAGCCTTGGTTAAAGCTCATTCCTACGCAGTTCGTAAGAGAAAATGTAGAGGAGCAAAAGCACAAATTGGCGACGCCTTCAGTGTATACTGAATTAAATGTCGAGTAGAACATTAGAAAGGATAACATTCCTTTACGCTCAACAAAGCCTAAAATTACATACTATCAAGTTTTAACCAGTTTTTTTCAACTGACCTTCCTTTTGGACCTCGCCATGCGTTGGTCCCTACAGTTTTCCGCCTCTCCAGGGGGGCGCTTGCCCCACACGACCACGGCGATACTGGAGTATGTCAGGATCAATACCAGCAGAGGTATCACATACTGGAGAATCAGTAGGGTCATACTGTACATCGTGCGGTGCTCTATACTGTCCCACTCCTCTTGGCATAGCCCCCTGAAAAGCAACAGTGATATAGTGTGAATTGTAACTACGCGATGACGATACTGTAGTATGTTAGGATCAACCCCAGCAAAGGTATCACATACTGGAGAACCAGTAAAGTCATACTGTACATCGTGCGGTGCTCTATACTGTCCCACTCCTCTTGGCATAACCCCGTGAAAAGCAACAGTGATGTAATGTGAATTGTAACTACACGATGTCGATACTGGAATATGTCAGAATCAACACCGGCAGAGAGGTATCACATACTGGAGAACTAGTAGGGTGATACTGTACATCGAGCGGTGCTCTATACTGTCCCACTCCCTTTGGCATAGCCCCCTGAAAAGCAACAGTGATGTAATGTGAATTGTAACTACGCGTTGACGATACTGGACTGTGTCAGCACCAGCATGAGCAGATGTATTACTTACTCGAGAGCCAGTAGGATTAAAAATGTACATTGTGTGATGCAGTGTGATGCTTTATCACATTGCTTGTTACATTTCTCTCAAAAACACAGATAATGTTATTATTTCATGGAAATCATAATTTCTTATAGAGAGAAAGGAGATCACTTTCACCGTTTGTTAATCAAATGGGATTATATTATTTATTCCATGAGGAAAGGGAGTTTAATAGAGATTAATCGAATATATTGCTATTGTTCTGTTTGTTGTGTGGTAAGTTTAGTTGATCTGTGGGAGCTTTTCTCGTCCAGCTTCGGTTCTTAATTGAATTCAAAGTTGGAAGTTTATTGCTCCTAATTTTTATTTTTTTATTTATGAAACGGCCGAGATTGAGAATCGCAATGACATGTGTACTGAGTATTGAGCTTATGGTCCTTTACTCAAACAATTTCAGACGGCAAATTATGATCACTTTTATTTATGAAATGAATACGAATTTTTACTACTACTGATTGTAAAAAGTATAATTAGGTCGGATTTACTTTCATACAAAAAACATTTTTGTATGGTTATGACACTTAAAAATCCAATTTTTAATCAGTGTTAAGAAAGACAGAAATCGAGACGCCACCATAACTTACTCACAAAATCAGCTAAATAAATCTCTTAGACTAGATTCTGTTGTATGTGAATATGCAAATACTCTTATTATTTTACCTCTCTTGAAAATGTTAACACGAAAGGACAAAACGTCATGTAACTATCCTCAATTGTATGACAGCAATTAAATCAGCGCTCACTTGTTGCACAGCTGGTGCCAGTGACTGGGGTGCACTATCCTGGACACGAGGGGGATGGGCAGCGCCGTCAGGAGAGCCACGATCCACACTATCAGGATGATCACCTTGGCCTGCCGCTTGCCCATGCGCGGCTTGAGTGGCCACATGATGGCCATGAACCGGTCTATGCTGATGGCCACAAGCGTGTATGCACTCACCTGCATGTAAATGAAAAAAAAACTATGAACAATGATACAATAAACAACAAAATCAATGGAAGACAATTGTGTATAGGTACAACATGTGCCACATGCAAAATAACTGTCGTATTCCCTTGATCCTGGTGTCCAATTGAAATCTTTAAATCTCATTGTGTGCATTATGAGGTTTGGGCTTCGATGAGATTTAGAGCTTTGCCGGACATTTTTTAAGGAACCTATGTCATATTTTTAAGACTCCTCTTGGTAAAACTTGTTTATATCAAAACATATGGACATAATTTGAAATAGCTCCGATTATTACCAACAGAATGACAATGGGATGATAAGAATCTCCCGCGCAAAGCCGGGTTTGTCAGCTAACATTTTAATATTATTAGACAAAGACCAATCTGCTTTGACATTAAAATGTATCTTCTGTTGTGACATTTAATACAATTTTATTTAGATATAGGTTATAATGTCCCTCTAAAATCACTCAAATTAAATCTAATATTTACTATTTTTTAATAAAGATCTCAACTAGAATTTACAAAGTCTTAAGGAATTTGTAAATGATATATTGATGCAGTGATATGAATACTTATAGAAACAATTATTATTTACCATTACTGATTAAAATGCCTAAAAAGGGGTAAATGTCAAGAAATTTTCATACAAATAAATAAGTTCATATTTTTCCATATAGTTTTAGCGGTTCAGATCATTTAAGATTGACGTTAATTTCAGATGAACGGTAACACCTTGAAGGAATCATCCTCTAATTGAATGCAATAATCCTGTAATTATGATTATCTAACTTGAATTTACACCACTAACTCAAGTTAATTCCCCGAGATGCAATTGGCTTTGATATCTAACTACTGCATCTCTGCTCAGTGTTTAACGTTCTGCTCAGATGTAAGCAAATAAGCAGACATTTGTTTTGTTGTTCAAGTCATTCCTGGCAGTAAGCCAGAATGGGAGGTAACGTAAAGTTTTCTAGTAACAGTTGGTCAGTAAATCTGCAATATTATTGCGTAAATTAATTACGGATTGAAGAATAAATACAAATATAAACAAACTCATACTTAAATCTAATATTTCGTTACAACTACTATTTGCGGTAATGAAGTAATTTTAAAAGCAATCATCGTTTCAGTCATAAAATATGTGTTGCAAATGATTGAACATTTCATATAATAGTGCACTGTTTATTGGCAAATAAAGATGACAAAAGTTTTAAAAGGATAAAAATTAAGTGTTTATAGTACTGCAATAATAGGTATATAGTCAATTTAGCCAATAGGTATATAGTTATGTAGTCAATTTGTCTCTTCTAGGACATCCATGAAATCACACTCTTTAGAATATGGATAAACAGATCTGCTGTGATATTTTTCAGTGCAATTGCCTCGATCATCGGTATCATAATTTGTCATTATGCTAAGAGAGAGCCTCACGTATAAAAACAACGAAGTACTAATCAACCTTAAAACCCAAGTTATGGCAAGAACTTTAACGATAAAACGCTGATTTCCACCACAAAACATCAAATCATGTTCATCACTCAGAGCAGTTTTATGTTTTTAGTGCCTAATCGTTTTAAAAATTTCAACTTAACAGTACTTGTAAAATACAATTGCGTACCAACAAGCATAACTATTGCTCTTTGTGAATGAAATCTAATATTAGTTTATTATAAAATGTTTCTCATCGGCGATACAATGCCTTAGAATACCAGTATACGGTTTCTTCACTGCAGCCCTTAATCTACTACCGTAAGTATTTAGCGTTTGTTTAACAAATCAAAGGCTCTCTCGACACACATTCCAAACTTGGTTTTAGTCCCCATTCAAGTCAAAAGATAAAGTTTTACGATCGTTAATATAAAACATAATATACTATAATATATTACCTCTGCTGTAAGTTGAAAAAAGGGATCATGAAACAAGACAACTTACAAAAACCGAGATCGCCTGCGAATAACTAACAGTACTGCACATGGTCCTGCCGAACGGCCAGTACTGCAGCAGAAGCGTCGTGACGCTCGTGAACGGCACACAGAACAGCGCCATCAGGATGTCCCCGACCGCGAGGTTCACGATGAAGAGGTTCGTGACAGTCCGCATCCTGGGGGAGGAGTGAACCACGTAGCAGACCAGTCCGTTGCCGAGGAGCGCGATGAGGAAGATGGCACAGTACATGACGTAGACGAGGATGTGGAAGTAGACGGAGTCCAGGGCTCCGCCCGAGGGGGAGTCGTCGCAGTTGAGGGTGAGGGAGAGGTTCTGGTCGAGGGTGCAGCTGAGGTTGTCGTAGACAGAGGTGCAGACTTGGGAGTCGTTGCATTGCTCGATGTCGCACATGGCTACGGCTCGCTGGGAGAGAGGAGTCACATCTTCGGCGCAAGAGGTGGATCTTCTGGAATCAGATGCAGGCGGTGAAGCAATGGGAAATGTGTAGAACAATAACGATACATGTTTAGATTATTCAGTCCTATAATTTACGGGGCGAAGCCACGGACATCTGCTAAATAAATATGACTTTATTTCATATCTCTCTGGCGTGTCCTCGATGTGTAAGATACTCGGCAGGGTTAAAGAAGTAAATCTTTGGGAAAAAAACTATCAAACAGGAAGAAAAGCTTTGCAATCGATTATGATTTTCAGAAAGTCACTGCATTACTCAACATCCTGCATAGATAAGGATGTATTGTGATGGGAGCTATCGCTTCTTCCGCTTCGTTAAAGGAGGTACTCCTAAAAGTAATATTTACATAGATTGTATTGTATCTTTACAAATACTCATGGATAACGGATAATTTGTGCAGTACCTCTTGACATTGCACGTCTCTATCGCTTCCTTATGTTTCTGGGCTTTTTCATTTTTTGCTTGGTAAAGGAGGAAAACAAAAGGATCAAAAGAAAATAGTTGAGCTATGTAAAATAAAACAGAATATTTGCAAGACTATAAGCACATCTTAAGTCAGCAAAGCCTTGCTTGATAGTAAATCCCGCTTTAGCTCTGCGTAATCTTGAGGTGGCACAACGTTCCAAGGGATGAAACAGAGACTCTTTGGAAAAAGTTACCCGGTTAATACACCCCATTTGCGTGACTTTTAACGTCACGTGCAAAGCGGCGCTTAGTTTTCCCCGAAAGGAATCCGAAAGACAATATTATAAAACTAGCTTTGACATGCTATTGTGCCTTTGAAACTGCCGTTTATCACAACGCTTGAATTTATAACAATTACTGTTATTAACATAAAACATGTCTCTAGCGAACCAAGGAGCAATGTTAATCCAAAAACTGCGTTTTCATGTGAAATTAATCAACTAGCCCATTGTCAATGTAAACAAGCTGAATGCGCTATGCTTCATTCGGGTGAGAAAGTATTTTAATATTTAAAGTTTTATTGAGCGTAAATGGAAGTCAGTGAAATATCATTGATGAATTTTGTAATTTTAAAAACATTATTCAAATCAATAGTTTGTAACAGGCAATGTTTTTATTAAGTGCAAATATGATCTTAGAAAAATGCCATAGTTGTAATAAATATCTCTTTAGGATTAATTTCTGAAAAATAATAAAAATATTAAATAATAATTTCTAAGTTACTACTATTCTCAATAAATTCAGTAATTGTACCGAGGTACGTACCACTGAAACATGTAATTCGGTGACTTTTCATGGTCCCTCGCCACTTTACGACTTAATGCCATCTTTTTGGTTTCATGATCCTGAAACATAATAAAAATTAAATCCACCAAATTACATAAATTCTATTTCACTCGACGAGGTTTTCATTGCTAAAATTAAGTCAGGGTTACTTGTAGTTTATTTTGATTTAAACATTACTGGATTGTGATCTTGTTTTGAAGTAACAACATTTTTATCGTCGATAGCTAGGTCATAACAAAATTGACTCAAAACCAGGGAATCATGTTTTCGACTTCTTGTTGGAAAACGTCAGCAATATTAAATCACAGTACTGTCAATGCCAGATAAAAATAATTAAAACATAGGAAACATATTTTCTAGACAAATATAAATAATCCAGTCGACATCTGGTGACTCAACTTTCGACGACAAACTGGCATGTCAGTTCGAAACATTAACCAAAAATAAAATCCGCATACTATTTTACACTAAACAATTGCCCCAAGAATAGAATGCAGCCATCAAGTGCACCCTCAACAAGTTATGAAGCCAGCTGACGTGCCCGTGAAGTGTTGTCTATTACTCGACACGTCAGTCAGTGAGTTATCACCAAGATGTGGAGAGAGCGCCACTGGTCAGTCTGCAGCGGTCTATCCATCCATCCAGTTGCTGGTTCCCTGCCAAGCTGTTACAAGCCCAGTGCATTACTGCCTGTATCGACTTGTCACTAATGGAACTGAAATGTATTAATGTTTTCCGAAGAGAAATCTTCGAGGGCTGCCACAATAGGAATATTTTAAAGGGCGTTGGTATTTCAACGATTTGTAAAATAATGGTTTTTCGTTAGAAAAGATGTAACTTTTTATTTAGAAATAAATATTTTTAACGATCTATCATTGTTTGTATTAGTAGTGATTTGTTCAAAGGGAAATGTATTTAGAATTTATTTTGAATAGATTCAAAAGTGTGTGATATTTGAGTTAGAGAACAAAACCCTCAACGTTGTAATGAAAACATGTGTAAATGTTGGTTTTAATGGATTATTTATTCACTTCTAAAGATTCAGCTTTTCGAATGTAACTAAGTGAATTCTATTCTTCCTCGCACGACCCAACTCCCTGCTATACTTTGCACTTTAATCGCGATAACTTTGTAACAATATTAACTTTACTTCAGTGCTGTCATTTTCATTTATAACTTTTATGCCCTTAATCGAATGAAACAAAATGTTAGGGCTTTTGTGCATTTTACATTTAGAAAATCAATAGTTTTTAGAGATAATTTTAATACCTACGTTTTTATAGTATTTCAAATCATGATGAACCTCTAATATTTCGGTCATTGTTGCATTTTACCTTCAACACGTCATTCTGAAACATTCGTAAAAATGACTCAAATGTTAGTTAAAGAGCAGAAAAAATTGTTATTCTTTAAATTTACACAAAATATGGATGAACAGTTAATAAATCAGGCGAGTGACCTCAGACAGTAGGGTTCAATGAGTTTTGGCATCACCGTTGAAGCTCGTTCCGGGTTAAGTTGGCATTAAAGAATCATTTGTACACGTTAACTGATTAAAACAAAGCTAATGAGACCTGTAATTTACTTTGTTGTCTTAGAGTTTGTAATTAGTGCCACCCTGCTTAATTAACATCGTGATGTAGGTGTTCTACGTTTGACAAAACATTTCGTAAATGCGACGCTGGAAACCTTAAGATCAATGAATTTATTTAACATTTTATTTACCAATTTATATGTGAACTATCTTAGGATTAAATCATTCTATTTCTATTCTAAAGTTATAAAATAAAGACACCATATTGAAAATATAAGAATTACTTAGAAGTTCCCGACATAGTAGGACACGATTGAACAAATATAGAAATGTTTTTGCTGAAAATACTTTGTTCATGCCTATAAATGACACATCCATCGAATTAATCATCCAACCCTTTCCGTTAAACTTGGGCAATCAACTCAATTATTGTTTAATTTACAAAATTGGCTATAAAGCCTTTTATAAGGTGTTGTGTAGCTATTTTGTAATTAGTAAAAGTTTTGTGAATTAAGAAAGAATTATTAAGGTTGTAAGTAGAACTGAAAGCTTATACATTGGAGTAATTTTATTGGTGATTTCTTTAATGAGGAGTTATTATTATTATTAAACTCTTAGGAAGTGTATCATAAAACAACTTCTATTGAGTAACATTTTAACAAGTAAATATTAAAATGACGAAAACGTTTTTAGATACTTTATAATAAAAATATTATTTCCAGTAAAATTTATAAATTAAAATTGCTCAGACCTTCCCTAACCTAACTAAGGAAAAAACTAAGGAAAGGTGTGTTTTAATACACATTTGTAATTGATTACTGGAAAAGAGAGGATGGAACCGAAATAGAAAAGGTGTTATTTAAATTTACAACCACCGTTATGAGTTCCATTCATCATCTATAACGAGAACATATTGATGTAGTGGCTGTGCTATAATTCTTAGATCCTCTAAAGTAAGACATCAGTCAAGCTCTGAGATGAATTACTAAAGCTTCTTCTGAGGAAAATTTCAGCTTTGTCAGAATAGAATGTAAACTGAAAAATTATACTAATAAAATATTTCCTACGTCAATTAATTTATAATGTACTGAAACGCTGTATCATTTTATTGTTAATCGTTTTGGATACAAATTCCTTCTGGTTGTAAACTTAAATTAGAAATGTAGGACAATTATACTACTAGAAATCCTTTATCAGTCATATGTGGTTACAATTTAACATAAAACGTGGGTGCTGCTTACTGTTTTGGCATTAAACAACGGCCGTGCAATGGATTTACTGATTCTCTAAACTCTATTAGTGATAACTTAATGTAAATGAGAGTCAAATGTTTTTTTTCTCAAAACCTGACAACATAAATAATTTTTTTTTATTTTAGCGAATTTCCTTAGAAATAAGCTATTACCGTCGTTTTAACAGAACAGAATGGACAAAAAATATCCGTTCAGGGTAACCTCAGCAATCATATTAATATTTATATTAATTGACAGCTTTTTATCTGTACTATCTGGATATGAAGTGAGTATTGTGAAAACGCATTTTTACCTGCTAAAATTACGATTTGTTTCAAAATTTAACATGGGCTTATAAGGGAAATAGAATTTTAATTTTTTGAGTTTTGTTAACACGATAACTCTCGTACATATCCACCGATCGTAAAAAAATTTGGTACAGACATGTAAAACTAGATTCTCTTGGACGAGTTCGTAAACCAGCCAGATCGATATGTCCAAAGTGGGGTAAAGGCCCCATTTTACCCCTCAAATATGGGTTTTTTTGAGTTTTTCAAATTGAAAAATTATATTTATCCAATTATTGGTTGCACCATTGGATTTAGCTCGAAAAATCAAACAATTTGGTATCCTAAATCATTCCTCTAAGTCCATTGGTCTCCGAGATATTATTGCCACTTCGCATTTTTTTCCCCCGTCTTTTTAGTATCAGGGCAGCAGAATGTTAGCTTACCCAATATCGTATTTACTCTTTACTGAGGTTTTCAAGGAATTGCTTTGAGTGATTTCTCAGTTTGTATTTAATAGAATTTTGGTTTTTTAAACAATTATATTTTAATATAATTTAAAAAATAAACATTCTTGCCTACTTCGTTATATGAAATATTCGTGTTCTTTCATCTAAGTCATTTACCAATATTTTTTCCAAAGTTTTTGTAAAACAAGCTATAATATATTATTTTAATATATAAATACATCACTTGTTTATTTTTTTTCGTAATAATGGATTAATTACTGGATATTTTGTAATTGGAAATTCGCTGAGTACGCAGGTTTGCTGCGACGGGGTATTTGGATAATCTGAAATAAATGTAACATGATATAAAAAGGAACACCAATTAACATCTTAAAGATTTTAACAACGTAGCAGAAACTCGTTGGACATGGCCTTTTTGTGATCGTCTCGAAAAGAAGAAGTAAACAAATATTTGTTTACCTGTGGTTACAGTCACGGCAACAGATCCGCTAACAGCTGATTTTAGTTGGGTCAACTACCGCACAAAAATAGACCCAGACACCAGATTTAAAAACGACGTTCTCTTTTAGAATACTGTACATCACCTGCTAAACTAAATATGACACGCTACGAGATGTAATCTTTTTCACGTTTTGTAGGATCCTACACATACATGAAAATGTTACTTGCATCATATTTCGATGATAAAACATTTTATAATGTAATCATAATAATAGAATCGGGACAAGTAAAGGTTAAATATTAAGCAGTTTTTGTTTGAGCAGTTTAAAAGTTTCTTTAAAGTAGGCTTAAACATGTCTCACTCAATAAGTTTTACAACTTAGCCTCGGTATTTGACTGGTCACCTCAAACAATAACATTAAACATGTTTTTATATTTTTTAATAAACACTACTTTAACAGTTCTTAAGGCAATCACTCTATATTATAATTTATTATTTTAGTATAAATAGTGATACCCTACGTGTCATTATAAAGAGGAGTTAAATCTCAAAATGGTTACTAAAGGATGTTACATGAGAAATAAACCAACACCTTACGTTTTTTTAATTAACAGGCATAAAATTTATTTTAACAGTATATTTTTGTCAACGATTAATTTTAAAGACAAGCTATAGTAAAATTTTGATAACTAAGGAATTAATGTAAATTGTAATAGAAGAAAGAAAAAACAGTCAGTCGAACAAGCACAGTCAACAGCCAGCTCTGATTGAGGATGCTTGAGCTTCACTCTGAGAATAATTGTTAGGGAAATTGTCCTTTTTCAAATATGTTTTGTTAAAGAATAATGAAAAATCACGCCCCAAATCAATAAATAGAGTAATATTTTTATATTTTATATTCAACACTTGAGTTCATTGTGATGAGTAAATCTTTTAAATCAATTTGGGCATTCGGAATAAAGTATTTAATTAATATAATAAACGTATTTAGCCACTTTAGTAATTTGAACAAAACTCGTTAAGGCTTTATGTTCTATGACAACATTTTTATTCGTTTGAATATGTGTATTACATTACGAAAAAATATTCTATGACAAATAACCAAAAATAGAATATTAGTATTCGTTTAATAATAAAATCTTTAGAAACTGTGATTTAATAAAAAAAAGTACTTAAGATACGTAGTTTAATATAATCCAAAATATCCCAATGAAACCCTCATTTTGGAGGTTCTCAAAGCATTAAAATACAGTATTATACTACCCTAGCAAACAAAAACACTAAAACATTTATGGCATAGCAAGTCATATTATGTTTTAAGTGTTTTCAAAGTTGCTTTTTATGGAAAAAAACTTCACATCTCGATTGATGATTCACTGGGAGCAGAAGATGTCACTGTCAAGTCAAACCATTACTATCAGTGATGACTGCCGGTGACAGATCGTGGGTGAGACTATTTGTAACAGGTTGACACTACAAGAAGTTCCGCCTATTTGTCACCACTGAGCACCGGATGTTTTAAAACCGCCACCTAGACAGCCACGTATTTATTGTGCCAAAATCTTTTTGGTTTAGCTGTTACCTTAACATATTTTTTACTTATTTTAGGTGTTTTAGTTTCTTAGGATAACTTTAAAGACCGAAGTTTCGTTTTAATCCAAACATTATATTAAAATTAAAATGCTATTAAATTTTAGACTATCAGCAATACATTTGCTACACAGATAAAAATTTTAAAACGATTACAATTTGTTTCATAGTAGCTTCTTACCAAAATAGTTTGGAACGGGCAAAATCGCGTAGTAACAGTTGTGTTCTTGGTAAATAATTCAATGACTACACTACTTATATGACTTGTTAAACATAACCATTCATATCTACGTTCTCATTCGAAATCTTTGTAGGCAAACCTTTGTCCTATTCAGGGAAGAGTTACTTGGTTTTACAATTAGTTAAACCACGTTTAAAAACATCATACCTCAATGTGAATGTGGTTTCGCTTGTTACATCTTTGATGTTCTCATCTAATTCCATCCCGACTCCTGGAGCTTTGAAGGGTTTTAATTGCATTGGAAAGAGTTTCTAGGAAATAAATGTTCTGAGAAATTCACTGGAACACTTAATGAGGCTCATTGCTTTGTAGATAATTCTCTTGTGTACCACTCTAGGTTAAGAATATTCAAGAAATCATTGGTTATAGTTATTTATTTATCTACAACGGTTTTGTTTTATTTTCTCGATTTATTTTTTATTCATTTATTTATTTCTTGTTTTTACTACAAAAATCTGAAATATTAAGAATATTTTTTTAAATATGGCCATTGTTAAACATATATGCTTAAATTTTCAACTAATTCATTCATTCATCGGTTTAATCAATCAATCAATCATCAATATGTTGTGCAATTGCCGGCTGAAATGAAAGCAGTAGGCTATTATAATCTAGTTCCCTGTGTAATTTATTGCGACAAAACAAAAAATAATCATAGCCATGCCACTTTAAATAGTTTGAGTTAATTCTTAAGATGAATAAGCATTATGCACGATAGGTTGACAAAGATTCATTGGGGTGTCAATTATAAAATCTTATCTTGTAGATCAAATCAAGATATTGCTTAAGATTCCAATCAGTGGACTACAACTTTATAAAAACACGATGCCCCTGAGTTGTCACTTTTTATGTGTAATCAGAGAGTTTTGTATCATTACTACGCTTTTATTGTTTTTTACAACATTAAGCCTATTAACACATGTTGTAAAAACTGAGATCCATTAGTCACTAAGTAGATAGTAACTGAGAATGTAAAGTAATTACTCACCTGATTCCGGTTTCAACGCTCAATATCAATCCTATGCACCTACGACGGCGGTTGAATATTATAGAGCGTCGTTGTTGTTATATAAGACTACTTCAACACTGAATTCCAGGTTTAGATTGGTACTTGTTTAAAGAGTATTATTGAGCCTCGTGTGTACCCCGAAATTATCATTACTCGTATTACCTCAAAAAAAATGGTATTCTAAAATGATACTATTAATTTTCTATGGTCTTTACTTTCGTAGATAATTTATATTACAATTGGGATGATTATTGCTTATACACCTTTGATTACAATTACTATTATCGAACACGACCAACAATAATTTACTTAAATCATTAAAACAAGAAACGATACATTTTTGAGTCTTCTGCCTCAAAGAAAACATTTCAGAATCTAATGTCGAAACAAATTTATATAAGTTAAGTATGTGATTTTCATGATTGATCCTCACCTTGATTGGTAGTAAAAAAAGAGTTCTTTTTTATATATATTCATAATGTCACTGTCCAAAAACTAATGCTCAGGTTCTTGGAGAAAATCATAGTGCTAAAAGACTTACGGTAAAGTCAATGTGTGAATCATTAATTTTATATGAAAGAGCTGGGCTATGAATAAGGTCGTATTCGAGAATATTCGCGCATAAAGTGGGAGAGACATGTCTTTGATCGCTACAAGGAAATGTTCGTTTTGTGTATTGAATGTAATTTTATGGAAAGTGTGCTGCTGAATATGCTCTTTTCATAAAAGTCGCTTTAAAACTGAGATTAATTTTGTCGTTTTATTCCGAGAGTATTTAAGGGGGAAATTAGCCAGCCCGCAAGGGTGACAACCATTTTGTATACTTTATTTTCTTTAACGACGGTAATTAATTTTCTTCTTTTATTATTTATTAATCGAAACGAAATATCAGTCCAATTGACTATGTTATGGACAATGTTGTTCAGAGGTTAACAATGGCATCCGTATGTATGCCATTATTATAATATATAAGAGGAGGACTTGCAAGTCCCAACTTCGCCTCTTTAATAAAGGTGTTTTAGCGAATTTCCCCTGTAGGGAAGAAGCTATTACCGTAGGTCTCATGGTAAGACCTAAGCCCGAGACCATGATAACTTTTCATTTAGGGGCCACCAGAAGCAAAAACCACAATTCGTTCGAAGCTTTAGATATATATCTATATATGTATGTGTCTGTTAGCACGATAGCGGCCGTAAAAATGATCCAATCTTAATGAAAATTGGTACAGACGTGTAAAGTGGTAATCACTCGGACGAGTTTGAGAACCAGCCGATCGGACCACCGGAAGGGGGGGTAAAGGGAAATAAACCCCCCCAAAAATTGGGTTTTTGAGTTTTTTAAAAAGAAAAATAAAATTTATCGAAATTTTGTTGGCAACATTGAATTCAGCTCAAAAACACAAACAATTTAGTATCTCGAATCACTGCTCTATATCCATTGGTTACCGAGATATTGAAAGTGGTAAACACAGTACGTTGTCCCAATGTTAAACTTATGGGAAATAAGTAACATTCTGTATCTCACTTATTACCCAACAAATCTTGATAAAACTTGGTAAATGGCTTCTTCCTGTTCAGATCTACTAAATATTGAATTAAAACTACCCAGTTTTGATATACCTGTAGCAGCAAACCTGCATGCTCATTCCCGATGTTATTCTTAAGGGGCTTACCAAAACATGTCAAATCTCGCTATGTTGGATTGAAATATGTTGTTTTGCATTTGAAATTCGCTGAGTATGCAGGTCTGCTGCAACGGGGGTATTTTATTTCATTTATTGCTGGATGGTTTTTTTTCAATTTTCTATTTCCACCCATTTTCCATAGCTTATTAGATTTGAAAACATAAAATGTTAAGGCTTAGCTGTTTAATTTACTCTATTTAAAAGTTTAATAACACATAACATTATTTTAATTTTTGGAAAGAAAATTTGGTGTTTATCAATCCGATGATTATGTCACGTCATATAACCACCCCTTCGCTTTTTATTGGGATATCGATTATTTACGCAATTTTTTAGGGATACCTGATCATGAATTGTCCTAACCAAAAAATGTTCCTTGATTGATAAAGTGAATAACTCAGTTAATCAGCTCAATTGAAGAATAAACGTGTAATTCATAAGTTCAAAACATCTTCAGAAATTCTTTGATAACAATCCCTGAAAAACTAATCGTATCCTTTTGTTCGTAAACACTATACTTGCTGTTACTTAATAACTATGGTTATCTGCTTGTTATTTTTTTTATTTTTTTTTTATTTAAAGACATTTTAATCATACTAGATCTACTTTAAATGATGGATGTACTGTAAAAGAATAGGACCATTTCAGATTATAGATAGAAAGCAAAATGTTAAATATTCGTTTGAAGTACCTAGACCATGACACATAATTTAATAACACATTTTTATATACTTCGGATACACGTATTACTTTAGAAACGTCCTAAATCTCAATCATTTTGCTACTGAAACTAAATTTTCTTCTGCGGAAATAAAACCTTTATATCCATATACTGAAGGATTGTCGAGTTTATTTACAGCCCATAACACTTTGTGTTAATTAATTGCTAATGCGCTCACAAATGTCAACCATTATTACGACAGCTTCACTGTTTCATTTGTCTGTTTTAACTAGCCTACAAAGAGATATAGCCGTGAGTTTGTTTTAGTTGTTTTGGCAGTTAGTCAGTATTAGTTTAATCATGTGCATGTGAGTTTTTCGTGTATTAATAAAAATTAGACTGTCGTTTTGGCACTGCAGCAGAATTGACATTATGAAATGTTGTCCATTCCTACCAATTAGTCAAACGTTTATACCATTATCTTAAGCACCCTAACATGCTTGTAAGAAACCTGAAAATGAGAAACAGTTTTAAATGTAATAAAAGTAATCTGTCTTAACTCATAAAACTATTATTGTTCAGTATAGTGGAGTTTTCTTATGACTTTGTTTTTTGGTTTGAGCACTGTATGCATAACAAAACAACGCTTTGCTAAAAGGTACTTGTTGTACAGATCATTTATACATCTTATTTCCTCCAATTTATTGTACTTTATAACAACTTTCAAAACAAGCTTGTCATAAAACTAATTCTTATGCAGTTTTCGCCAATAAGTGAAGTTATAAATTAATAAGTAATATAATAGTATATTTCATTAATAGAGGCTAAAACGACGCTTTTTGTGGGAGGTCAAGTTTTACGACCGAGGCTCTTGAACCGAGGTTGAAAATTTCCGAGTAACGAAAAGCAACTTTAGTCCCCTGTGATGAACTAAATTTTTCGTTGTACAACAATATATTCCGTCAACTCCTTTAAAATTACCTCGAAAAATATCTCCCAACGAGGGGTTTTCTTATTTCCGTTATTGAAAACAATCCTGATTGTCTGTTTCGTTAGTGTTTAGTTTAGACTGAGAGTAAAGAAGTATCGAACACATTAAACTATCGATTGGTTTCATGAGCGAGTTTAGAAATATTAAATTTCATCTTGACCAGTCAGAGAAAACTTATTACTGAGACCTCGATTGAGGCTATATTTTTACCCAATATGCATTGACGTCCGGCACTGACAACACAAGCTTTGGCTCCGCAGGCCTTATGGAAGTGAGGTAACCTTATATTATTGCTCTCATGTACAGACCTTGGTTTTACTACAGTAAAACCAAACAGCTGACCTCTTCGACTACAGATGATTCTTGTTCTCCCTGGGGAGGAAAAGAGTTTATTATGCCCCGCAACACATGAGATAAAAACTGTTGTTTTCGTAGCGGTTTAATGAAAAAGAGTTTTGGATAAATTTAAATATAAAAAGGTGTAGCATTTATTAAAAGGAAATAATATACAACATTGCAGAAGAGTAGTGTTTTGAAAGGGAGACGGATATTACGTTGTAAACAAAACTCTCAAAGAGACTCATTTTGGCAATAATAGAGTGTTCATATGAAGTGTAAAGTGTTATTGCCACATCTGATCCCCCTCTGCATGGCTATCAAATAGGGATCACGTTAAACATATCTAATAGTATTTTACAAGATATTTTGTACGGTAGGCCTTTCTGTATTGTTCTGTTATAACTAATTGTTTTAGTAATGTTAAATTATTTACTTGCTGTTTTTTTTAGCTATGTTGTTTATCACAAACAACCGATTTAATAAGTTAATAAGGCGATTTTATAATAATGAAGAAAAGTCTGAAATATGAAATTATGTATTTGCAACAGGTACACAAGGCTACACTCAAATTTTTGTACTTTTAATGTTATTGGACTTTTTGTATCGTATTTAAAAGGTGGCTTTGTTGCTGCGTCTTAATATGGGTATAATATGTAAATTCCAACCAAACGGAAATCACGTGGATGAATGTTTTTTCGCTGTAAAAAGAATTTACGTAATCAAATAAATAGTTTATAGGTATGAAACGCCTTGACGAGTAAGTAAGTCATTTATATATATATATATATGTATATATATATATATATATATATATATATATATAATTACTATTTCATTTCAATATTTCAGATTCATAAAGTATGTTTTAAGAAAAAAAACACAATTCAATGTTAATGAATAAAGAGAATAATGAAGTTCATAAATGTCATATACTGTATATTTTTTATGCGTTTGACATATGTCTTATCCAATTGCTGTAATTGGGAAATTCATGAATTGTATAGCGCTACCTAAGCACTTCATGAAGTGCTCAGCTCGCCTGGGCACATAGTTTGTTAAAATACAGAGTTTACATAGATCAGTCTGGCAACAGAAAAATCGTTTTTTTTTCAGTAAATTATCTGGTTTTGTACGTTGAAAATTAATTAAAATCATTTAATAAACCACTATATTCAGCTCTAAGAAACAATTGTTGTGGTCGGTAAAAAACCCGTAATTTTAGATATTATGGTCTTCGGGTATTTTCTTTTTCCTCTCTATGGCCCTTTGTTTTCATTTAGGAGAGTATATTAGACAGGTCTTTAAAGCCTTGACATCTGAAATTACGTTTGGCCGTGGTTTTTATAAATAAGTAGTAATATAAAGTTTGCTTTGATAAAATATTCACCACGATTCTGCATTAGAATATTAATACCATTAAACGATTCAAGTCAATTAACATAAAAAAATATCAAAATGGATTGAGCAAATTGATTTGATTAAATGTAAAACTAAAATACATCCAGCCCAATAAGTGGTAATAGCTTTACTCAAAAATTAGTTACTACAATCTAATAAGACCTTAACGTTGTGCAATTGATTTTAAGACATATTAAAAAACAAACATTTACTTATTTCGATATAGCGATGCTTTGAACAGGTTTTTAATGAGCAAAGTAAAACTACCATTGAAAATTACACCTTAATATCCTATTTTTATTATTGTATTTCGATAGTTCCTTGAATCTGATCCAGCACATTCTTAATACTACCAGTGATAGGCCTACCAACGCTTGCCCAGACGAGTCATATCAATCCTAGGTTATAAAATATTAGTGGTAGCGGGTGAACAGACTGATGAAAACCAATACTACCACAAGAAACCACATTCGACTTATTTTCTAATAAAGGGCTTATTTCAAAAATCGAAACAGTGTACAATTGTATTCTTAATCTTCCTTTTTGGTAGCTATGTTGGTGAATTTCGCAAACATTTACCCTATTATAACATTTGTATAAAACTTTTAAAATGTTTAATTATAGAGGATTTCGTATATTTTAAAGTAAATTATTTCGTAGGGGACCCACAAAAACGAGGTAACAGTTTAAAGGGCCCAGCATCAGCGTTGTCAATGGCATACAAACACTTACTCCCTCGGCCCCACAACAGTGTGTGGCCTGGGGCATGTTTGTTTTATCTTCCCGTGTAACCATCTCGGCCGAGGTATTGTACTTTGTTTCACGGCAAGGTGAGTTTTTTAACAAAACATTCTAACTCTCTTATCACGACTTAAATTCAGTAAAACGTCTTTGGGTTCCTAATTATAAAATGTATATAGATAATGACATTTTTTACTGATGAGCCTAACTGCATTTCCGGTTTATGTAAATTATCACATTTTAATTTGGTTATTGTTACACTACCTTTCATCATTACTGAGATACAAAATGCATTAAGATTACTGCACAAAACATATTTGTGGTTTTACATTGGAAGCATGTAAAGGCTTTTCGCTATACCCCGCTAGTGCTTTCCCCTGTGGGGATAGTTCAAGATCAAGGCCTGTCAAACTCGACCTTTTTCGTCGGAAGGATGGCCTGGACGAAATTCCAACGCAGTTGCAGTTGCTCTATCTGTGGACCATAGCTCCAACGAAGTCCTGTGTACTTATGACGGCGCCAATCTCATCCCAGAGCGAAATTCGATGAGCGTGCTGTTGGTCGCACTCAAAGAAGGTATGCCTGGCCGTGTCTGCAATGCCGGGATAGTACATACAGTCCACGATGGCGGCTTTCCCATCCTGTACAAATAGGTTTGGAAATACCCATGACCCGAAGGAACTGGATCACGAAGTATAGTCGACCTCGCCGAGGTCCCGTTCCACCCATGGTTGGACGGTGGAAATAAGCTTGACGGTCTATCGTCCCCTCGACTTAGCTTCCCAGTCGCGCTGCCAGCGGTCGAGTCTGTGGTCGTGCTCTTCGTTTTCAGCTGTTTTCCGGCCAACCTCTGGCTTTCCGCGATAACTCCCCTGTCTCTGCCTTGCTAAGAAGTAACCGGGAATGACTCCTGCGATCTACATTACAACTGACTCAGAAATTGCGCGGTAGGCAGATGCGACCCGCAAGGCACCTTGACGCTGAACTCGTGTAAGCCGGTCTTGGTAGACGCCTAACTCGAGCACGTGGGCCAAAACCTCCACACCGTAAAACAAGACTGGCAGAACGGCGGACAAGCAGGCGGCGGTTGCAAGAGCGAGGGCCACCGTCGTTGGCCATAAGCTACCTAGGGCAGCGACAACCATGGCGGCTCTGTAATGCTACTAAGAGTGAATAAATTGTCTAGTAATTATGATGCAATAATTGGAGAAACCCGTCACATCAGTGACTACATTGGATTACTAAAGCTGTAAGTAGATCAATATATTACTGATTAAGGAATCTTGGAGCCAGATCATTCGAAATAATTAGGAATAGTAAAGAACAAAAAGTAGAGTCTATTAAAACCCCTGATATTTTACGAGTTAAATCGCACTTTGCAATCGCAGCATACAAAAAACATCGTGAGGGAGTTATTGTTTTGGATGATAAATTACAAAGATATTTTAGGGCTTTATCATTTGCCGAGCAAATAATAGAGTTGATTGACGATTTGATAATCTGACAAAAACGACTCATTAACCTTTTGTTGGCCCACATCAGCGAGTCATCACGGCTGATGTGGCTGCCCAGGTTACTTTATTTCATGTTTTGTTGCAAAATAAAGTGACTTAATTAATTATAGTGCTTTGGGGTTATTATATTTTTGGGGTCTTGTGCTATGTATTCATTGTGGTTCAAAGGAAACAACAAAGTACTCATCTTAAAGGATTTAAAGCACATTTGTCTCTAAAATTTCTTTTCGGCTGGAATTTATTTACAGGGATTTGATAGAATATGGAAATATGTAGATATAGGATTGGGGGGTGTATTTTTTACTTTGTTTTTATACCATTGGTGTTTTAAAATTATATTTTTTATGCCCTAGTACTTTACATTCGTTTTCGTAGCAATTGAATATTTTTGTGAAAATCGTGCTTTTTTCACAGATTTTTTATTGTTACAGTAACCATTCAAAATTTAATCGAAACGGTTTTATTTTAATACTTCTCAAGTTATTCGACAAAATTATCTTTAGTACACGAGATTACATTTTATTTTCATTGCATTCCTCTTTAACGCAGCAATATCAATTGAAACAAAAAAAAACTATTTCACATGAAACGAAGTAAATTGATTGATCATTTTCTGCCTATGTAGGAAGTGTGAGGCCTGTTTTTTAAAATATATATTTTGTATATACATGCCGTTCAAATTTATTCATCTATTTTTGCAAGAATAAATATATAACTTTAAAATACCGTAAGATATGATTTGTATCTGTGTTTATTTCTGTTCCAACGCCTCCTTGAGATCGAGCCAGCATATTCCTATTTATCAAAACAAATTAAAAATTGCTCAGATTATTATTGTCATACATTATTCCCTGACATACTGTGTATTTTATTTGTTATTTTCAAAATACAGAATACTTTGCGTTACATTTTTAAAAGATTATTTTTAAAATAAGAATTGATATTAAAGGAAAATCATTTGCTCTGATTGTAAAAGAAGATTTACTTTAGGATCCCAGAACGGACAACCAAGTGAAACAGTTGGTATTAGAGGTAACAAGGATAAATCTTATCCCGATCTCAAGAAAAAAAAAAACATGGGCTCGAATATAATGTGCTCTAGGCAATTATCGGTACAGCGGCAATTATCGCTTCATGCATTTACAGTTTTTAACTAACCGAACCCGAAAAAAGTTTAATAATTTTCACAACCTATTTAGAGTCAAGTTAAGACTAAAGAGACACATATTTTCTAAACGTCTTTCTGCAGATTCACCATAATGTATTGTAAACACATTCAAATAAAAGCTTCAGAATTTATATTCCCTAAAAGGTATAAAAAGGTATATTTATACATGGCTGAAAAGTAACGAGGTGGGAAACAATGTGCGAGCCCGCGTTGACAATGGCATACAAACACTTGTTCCTTCGGTCCCACAACATTCTTGTGGTAGGAAAAATTTTGTTTTATTTCGCTGTGCATCTCTACTGAGAAATCATTTTCTTATTTCACCCCTGGCTTTTCAGGTTTTTTTTTAGCGAGATAATCTTCCTCTTAATAACGTGACATAGCCGGAGACCCCTTATGAATCAATCAGCTAAAATAAATATGAAGCTAAACCATTTATGTGTAAAATCGTTTTTCATTACCCATGTTAAAAGATCGATGAGGGTCTGAATTGGGTTCTTCATTAAAATCTCTGTTTGATTTTATACTGGTACATGTTTGCGATTTCGAAAAAAATTATACATTTAGCTAGTCTATGTGTTAATTGATAATAGTTTTCTTTTCAATGTTTCGATTTGATCGTATTGCATATTGATTTCTAAGTTATAAATGAAAATATTGAAAGACATCAACCTGCTTGATTTGGAACGGAATCATGGATATACGGTGCGAATTGTAAATACTTGATTGTATGGTAAACCTTACAAATACAAATAATTAAATGCTTAATGACTCATTTTTATGTCTCTAATCGAGGTTTATCGGAACAATAAGCCTCTTTGTTCAAAATATGTTAAAATAAATTTAACCATAGGGGGAGTTATTGCTTGATGATAATGTTATATACAATGACAGCATTTTTTTATTAAAAAAAGTGAAACCTTAAATTCGACTAAGAAATTTTCAAAATATGGTTACTTACAACACTTTGTCATAAGAAGTAATAGGTCAAAAACTTATATTCTTACCTTGAATTCAATATTGTTTCCACATGTTATACTTGACCTCCAGAATTATCTGAAAAATATATATTTATTTTATTTTAAATAAATGTTTTACATTGCTCAGATAAATTTTATATTCAACTTTAACATCTTGTAAAAATAACCATGTATTTATTTCTTACTTTACATAGAACAATTTGAACTTCTTTCTTTTGGCAAAAAAGTCAATAGACACATGTACGGATATGTTCAAAGTCAAGTGTACAATTATCCGGAACCATTCAAGTCTTGGGGATAATTCCCACATTGTCGTTTCATTTGATCGAACGAGGAAATTGTTAGGATTCAAACCTGTTTATATTAAAGCATAAACCTTCAAGTAGGTCAGAACCCTGACGGTTATCAGGCCGTCTGAGCCTTGTCTTATCTTATTTACATACGAGACGTAACAAACGAGCAGATCCAACTCGTCTTGTTTGTAACAATTTAATATAATATATTCTTCACAGCTACATCTCCTGCCACAAGACAAGTATACGGTAAATGTTTATTTTAAATATTGGATGGATTGATTATTGTTTTATTGTTGGCCTAAGGATATTTTCAGAGTAGGGGGTATTGGTAGGTTCAACCCCAGCAGGGTGGTGGTGGTTGGTCTAAAAATAGAACCCCCCCCCCCCCCCGATGGGACCACCCACGAAGCCTAGCAAGTTTTTTTTTTTTTTTGAGGTTATGTAACCTTTTTTTTTTTTTTTTTTTTTTTTTTTTTTTTTTTTTTTTTTTGGGGGCTTGCGTAATCTTTACCTAACCTAACCTAACTTAACCTAACGTTCACTTTTTGGTGACGTCATAGAGGTCAATGACCTTTCAACCTTAGGCCCCCCCCCCCCCCCGGCTAAAAATAGATTTCTAAAAATAACTAACCTAACCTAACATAACTTAACCTAACATTGCTTCAGGACAATATTCCGTGCCAATTTGATGAACTTTTCTTCTACAGGACAAAAAATTATGGAACGACATGAAGCATACAATCAATATACCAAGCATATCCCGCTGCTGACTTAAATGAAATAGAAAGAGCTTTTGATGAGATGTACAAAAAGGAAGAGTACAACACTGAATATGTAGAATTATGGATATCATTCGGCGCTGATCAGTTGTGCCTGCATGAAATCAATAAATACTGGTCAACGAAATGAATCCTTACCTTGAATCCTCTCCCTCCTTCATCAGCAAAATGGCCTTTTTTAAAGGGCACCATAAACTTTTAGATTAATTAGAAATAAGGCGGAATATGGCGCTCGCTTGCGGCGTCGCTCTGACAGCCTTCTGCCAAGAAAAACTTCAGGTTGATGGCTTGTTACATCATAGTACTTAAGGGTAGGTGGTTTATCTAAATTAAAAAGTCCATGCCTAGCGAACACTACTTGCAACTAGGGAAAACAACCTTTTTTTTTTTTTTTTTTTTTTTAGTCTTATGGTGTTAGGAATTGAACTTTGATATGTTAATGAGCAAATTAATATGTAAATTAGCTTAATTGATATGCTTAATGAGACTGTTTACATAATTATCGTATCCGTACAATATTATCGTATTGCGTACGGGATTTCTACCAAAATTATGGTACTGGAAAATATAAATTACCAAAGCTGAAGAGTGTGTTTGTAACATCTGATTGCTGTATGGTGACAAAGCTTTTATATACATGAATCTGCTTTTTGTTGATCAGTCTAGTCTTGGAGCTCAGTTAGTGTGGATGTCTGAACTAGAGCTGTACTGCTGTGCTTGGTGTATAACATAACCTCACTTTTACATTTGAGGAAATATGTCTATCCTTATTGCTTATGTGTTTAAAAATCAACCAATCACTATATTAATTGATAGTGATAATATCCCCTGGTTCAAGGGGAAAGAAGTTGCTGAAGTACTTGGTTATTTAGATACAAATAAAGCAGTTAGAAATCATGTTGATGATGATGACAAGCTCACATATGAAAATATAAACCCTGCCGTTTTGGCGGGGTTAAAAGGAAATGAGAAATCGTCTGTTTTTATTAATGAAAGTGGTTTATACTCATTGATTTTATCATCGAAAAAACCTGAGGCTAATGCTTTTAGAAAATGGGTCACAAAAGAAGTGTTACCTTCAATCCGTAAACATGGAGAGTACAAACTAAAACAGCAGAATAGTGAACTGTTACAAACACTTACAAAGTCACTTGAAACCAACCAACAGCTGACTCTTGTGAATAAGCGGTTGGAAACTACTGCAGACATATTGAGAAAGACTCTGTCTGAACAGTCATTGAAGGTAGCTGTATTACCTCAAGATGAAGACTTGAAACATGTCTTTTGTGTATTGTTTAAGGAAACCCTCTTAGATATCTATGGTTTGAGCGAATACAAATGTATTCGTACTGAAAAAAGAAACTTTAAATGTGCATTGAAGAAAGCTAAAGAAAAAGGGTTTGAAATATGTTTCTTCAGGGAAAATGTTCCTAATAGCATAAATATCTTGAATAAAGCTAAAGAAGTGATGCGAAAATTTGGTATGCATTATGAATCCAAATATAATCAAGTCTTGACTCGCCATAACTTTGTAAATATCATTGAAGATATAATTAATAAGAAATGTGGAGGGAAATAATGTACATTGTAAAGCAAGAAGCTTCAAGACTTCACTAAAGAATTGTAAATCTGATAGTTTTTGTAAGCAAATATACATCAACAGATTAAACTGTCTTTTTATTTATTAAACCTGAATCCCTGTTTAAGAAACTATGCTTAAAGTTTATAAAAGTGATGGTAAGTGTGTAGTTGTGTTCAGTTGACAAAATGGACTTGAGGTGGCAACATCCATTTTCAACCATAGTGGCCGGGCCTTCTGGATCGGGGAAATCATATTTTGTAGCCAGATTTATTAAGTATTTGGATTTTATGTGTGATACAAAGTTCAATAATATTTACTGGCATCATTCCCCGGGTTTAAATCCTGGTGTAAGTGATAGTGGTAATGTGCAATATAGGGAAGGGTTACCAAATATGGAGGACTTTGATGGTACACCCACTTTGGTAATTGTTGATGATATGATGTGTGAATCATCAGCCACCTCAGGATCCAATACAATAGTGGACTTGTTTACTAAGGGCTCTCACCATAGGAACTTGAGTGTATTTTTTATAACACAAAACATTTTCCACCAAGGGCGAGGACAAAGAGACATTTCACTAAATGCTCATTATATAGTGCTTTTTAAAAATCCAAGAGACCGGGCTCAAATAAAACATTTAGCCCGACAAGTGTATCCGGAAAATACAAGGTTTATTGAAGAAGCGTATGCTGATGCTACACGTACTCCGCATGGTTATTTGTTGTTGGATTTAAAACAGTCTACACCAGACGAGGTGCGTATACGTACGGGTATATTACCTGATGAAAAACAACAGTATGTTTATCAACCAAAAAAGTATAAATAAAAGGTGTACACTAGAGACCAGTCACTCAGTCGTAATGTCACAGTGTGTGAAGAAAGACGCTGCTCTGTTAACGGCATTGATACACGCTACACCGAAGGAACGTAAAGCACTGTTGAAGGCTTGTGACGTTAGTCGTATCAGATCAGTGTGCGAGTGCGCATACAACTTGTTACGTGGTAATATCCAGTTAACAGACAAACAAAAACGACAATTGCGTAAACATAAAAAGGTGCTCAGACGTCTAGTGAAACGTGGTGAGAATTGGGGCAAGAAACGTAAATATCTTGTACAACACGGTGGTGGATTTCTATTACCACTGTTATTAAGTACTGTATTACAAACAGTTCTTAATAGTGCGATTAGTTAGAAAAATGGATAGATCAAATTTGGAATATTCAAAGAAGATGGTTGTTGTTCCGCAAGAGCTATTTGATCGAATACATAGTGAGCCAACACCTGCTGCTACTGCTTCACAATCAAAACTAACTCAATCATCAACGGTTAATACTAATAGTTTGGATGCTGAAATGCATCGTATATTACAAGACAAAACATTGGATGACAGTGAAAAGTGGAAACAGTATCAACAAGTATTACAGAGGTTTTTATATTTTAGTTCACAAAAACGCAATCCTATCATTTTACCAATTATACAAGAAGAGGATAATGAGGAGGATATTGTACAAACATTTCCTGCCACGTATCAAAAGGATGTACGCAACTTGTTAAGATTTATAAAACGTAACAAACAGATAATCAAATGGGACCCTGATGGTACGGTTATTGTTCATAACACTAGAATACCTGGTTCGAACATTATTGATGTATTACATGCAATTGTACGAGTGCGAAGACTGGAAAATGTACCCACAGGCTGGCATGAAGTATTGGATGCATTAAATGAAATGAACGTACCGGCCGAGTACGTAAGCAATGCACAAGCTCGACAGTATATTGGTTGTGAACCATATTTGGAAGAAGGTTTGGTTACACCTTCACCATCAAGACAGCGTACTCCTTCAACACCACACCACTCGTTATATTATCCGCCAACACCGAGCCCAACGCCAACAGCCCATAGATTAAGGTCAAGGGCAGGAGCACAAAGAGGAAAACCTTTACAGTGGGATGCATTCACTATTGATTAAAATGTATAAGTATAGGTGTACTTGGTATGTGATAGTCATTTACACTATAGTCATGAACAGTGATGGAAGAGAAAGTGTATTATGATCCTGCAAACCCAGGCTCGTTTGGTGGTATTAGCCCACTTGTCAGAGCATTACGTCGAAGTAAGAAGAAAAAGAACAAAACAAAACGACAAGTTATCGAATGGTTACGCACCCAAGACACCTATACATTACACAAACCTGTTCGAAAACGATTTCCACGTAACAGATATGTTGTGTTTGGACCTAATGAATTATGGCAAGCCGACCTGAATGATATGCGAGGACTTAGTTCATATAATGATGGCTACAATTACTTGCTAACAGTGATTGATGTGTTTAGTAAGCGGTTATATGTGGAACCATTAAAACGTAAGAGCGGTGAAGAAGTGGCAGCAGCATTCGAACGAATTTTTAACAGTCCTTACACTGTACCACCATGTTGTTTACAAACTGACAAAGGAACAGAGTTTATAGGTGCAAAAGTGAACCGTGTGTTTAGAGATTATCATGTGAAATATGTCACTACACAAAACCCCGATGTTAAAGCGGCTGTTGTCGAACGAGTCAATCGCACACTGAAAACACGTATGTGGCGATATTTAACATATAAAAACACATTTCGTTATATCGATGTGTTGGATGAATTGGTTGATGCTTACAATAACAGTGCACACCGAAGTTTGGGTAATGGTTTATGTCCGATGGACGTTGTGAAAGCAAACAAAAGTACAGTGTACCAAGTATGGAGTCATATGTACAAAGACAGCTCATTACCAAAACGTAAAAAACCAAAGTTCAAACCGGGTGATACAGTGCGTATTGCTAAAGAGAAAGGTACATTTGCAAAAGGCTACGAGACCAATTGGAGTAAAGAATTTTTTGTTATTGATCGAGAATATGGATCACAACCACTACCATTGTATATAATAAGGGACTTGAATGGTAAACCCTTAGTCGGTCGTTTCTATGAACATGAGCTACAAAAGGTGACAATAGGACCGGATCGATTGTACCAAATTGATAAAATACTTGACACTAAGGGTAGAGGTCGCAGTAAGCGTTACCTCGTCAAGTGGGTAGGTTACGGAGACGAATTTAATTCTTGGATACCTGCATCTGAAGTGAAACAAATAACCTAACCTAACCTAACCTAACCGTCATGTCACTGTCTAGACATAATCAGTTTTATTTGACACTGCCTAGCAATAGTTCGATGGACTACTATCCGAACAATACAGTGACTCATTATGTGACACATTTTCCATCAACAATACATTTGCCTGGTGGTGGCGGAGCAGATTGGGAAATAGCACTAGTTGAAGCACACTATCCATGCTCGTTTTTAACAGTTGGTAATGATGCTAACATATATATTTACACAAAACCAACTGCTGAAATTGAAGATAATGAAGTTACTAATACAAATTTGACTGTAGCAAAAGTGGAGTCTGGCAATTACAAAGATATCAATGAATTGCTAGCAGCAATTAACGGGAATACAAAACTTAAACTTAACAGTATTGAGTTCGAGTATGATAGTGATACAAAAAAGGTTGAATTGATTACAATGACAGATACACTAACACAACTTGAACTTAGCCCCACTTTAGCGTTACAGTTAGGATATGATGTAAATAATGTGGATGTGAAAAGACATAGGAAAGCTACAAGACCACCAAACTTATTGGCTGGCATTCCAGCAGACATTTATGTCTATTGTGACCTTGTAGAACCGCAATTAGTGGGTGACACTATAGCACCACTGTTAAAAATAGTCAACATTGACACCACTGACTATAAATACGGGTCACATAAGGTTGTGCATTTCACTTCACCGCACTACATGCCTGTCATAAAGAGCTCGTTCGAGAGTGTGGAAATTGATTTAAGGGACGACAAAGGTCATCACTTGCCATTCGAGTTCGGTACTACGTACATGAAACTTCACCTCCGCAGAGTACCAGCAGTTACAACAGTATAATGAATCTTAATGATCCCTACCTCAAATACTACCGTGATCAACAACTTGGCGGTAGTAGTGGTATTGTATCAGTGTATAGAGGTGCACCGTATCAACGTGGACATGGGATTGGAAGTTTTCTTGGTGGACTTGTTCGTTCAGTCATGCCATTAATCAAGTCAGGTGCAACTGCTGTGGGCAAGGAGGCATTACGTTCAGGTGTTGGGTTTCTCAGTGATATAGCTGATGGTACTATGAACCCACGAAATGCAGCGAATGATCGTCTTAAACAATTTACTGGTGGACTTAAACGTCGAGCTGATGACAAACTGGATCGCATTCTACATGGCGGCGGATACGGACACGGCACTGGCATTGGCGGTAGCGACAGCAGTGGAAGCTATAAGAAGAGGCGCATCACACGAGTAACACCTCAGTCTTTGGCGAAACTCCTTCGAGCACGAACGTCTCCTGCAAGGAAGTGTAAGACAGCAGCAGTAAAGAAACGTAAAAATACAAAACAAAAAACTCAAGCGACAAGTGCAAAATAAAAAGAAGATTACTAGAAGTAGAGAGATTGATATATTTTCTTAAGCAACAAAGATGTCATTTATTCACCAGAAATCATGCGAATGTACAAAGACGGAATTGGACTTATTCTCGCTACCACCGACACAGACCAGCATTGACAGTGGTAAATGGGTGCAATATAAACCCATATCGTCATTGACGGATGACTCACCTATTGAATTTGTCATACCCGGACATGGTGATGAATATACGGACTTATCACAAACATTATTACACGTACAAGCCACTATTGTCAAAGAAGATGGAACAAAATTTACAGCTGCTGATGCGATTAAGGAATTTGGTCCGGTTAATAACTGGTTACATTCGCTATTTAGCCAAGTGGATTTACACTTGAATAATAAACTAGTGTCACCGCAAAACAATACCTACGCCTATCGTGCGTATTTGGAAAACCTTTTAAACTACGGACATGATGCTAAAAAGTCACACATGACAAGTGTGTTATTCTACAAAGATGACTCTAATAACATGGATAATTGTAAAGAAGAAAATGAAGGACTAGTACAACGACGAAAATTTACTGAAAAGAGTCACTATGCAGACATGATCGGTCATCTACACATTGACTTGTGCAATCAGAACAAGTTCATGTTAAATGGTGTAGAGATGCGTTTACGTTTGATCAGATCGAGGAACGCATTTGCCATCATGTCGGACAATAACACAACATATAAAGTACATATCAAAGAGACAAATCTGTTCGTTCGTCGTTGTAAAATCAATCCGAGCGTACTGTTGGCACATAGTAAAACACTCGAGAGTGGTACTGCCAAATATCCGATCACAAGTGTTGAAGTGAAATCAATCACATTACCCGCTGGCATACTGAGCAAAACATTGGACAGTGTGTACTTGGGTCAGTTACCAAAACGTGTAATTGTCGGCATGATTACTAATCAAGCATTCAACGGAGATTACAAGAAAAATCCATTTAATTTCCAACATTTCAAGATGAATTATTTCGCACTGTACTTGGATGGTGAACAAGTGCCGATGAAAGCATTACAGCCAGTGTTTGGTAATGATACGGATGTTGCCTATGCGCTATCGTATCACACACTGTTCAGCGGTACCGGAATACATTTTGACAATACCGGTAATGATATCAGCAGACAAGATTTCGAAAAAGGTTATTGTCTGTTAGCGTTTGACTTGACACCTGACTTGAGCGCTAACGAGTCCAGCCATTGGAACCTGGTACGCAATGGAAATCTACGCATCGAGATTGGATTCAGCGAAGCATTGACCGAATCAGTCAACATTATTGTCTATGCAGAACTGGACAATGTCATTGAGATTGATCGACATCGTAACGTATCGGTGGACTATGCCGGCTAAATGTATAAAGCACAGTCAACTAGTGCATTACAGCCAGTACATCACTGACAGTGTTATAATATACAGTTTCACAAGAATGAATACCACAACTATAAGAAAATATTTACTACAATTACCGAATGTACAACATGTCGGAGTGTTTGCATCAGATCGTCTACCGAGACATATTGCTCCGTCATCTGCATTAGTGGTAAACACCCAACCGCATACACATAGTGGAGAACATTGGGTGGCATTCTACAGACCTGGAGGACAAGATAACAGCAACAACAACACTAATACTGTCGAATATTTTGATAGTTTTGGCAGACCTCCGTATCATGGTGATTTTCATCAATTTCTGAGACATAACATCAATGGGCATATGTTGCATTACACCTACAACAAGTACCGACTGCAAGGCTTGGATACTTCGGTCTGCGGTCACTACTGTCTGACCTACCTGTACTGCCGTACCAACTACGACATGAAGATGAATGATTTCGTCCAACTCTTCGATGACTCCACTGCTGAGAACGATATGCTGGTCCAGATGCTCTTCGCAGAATTCTACATCTAATTTTTGTATAACCATTATTGTTAGATATAAGGTTTTTTGAAAAATAAAAATGTGTATATCATTAACCACTGTCTTTTCATTGTACCTTGTTCTTTATAGTCTTAAGAGTCCAGAGTTAGTTACTTTTATCACAATCCATTACTGAAATGAGTCTTCCTTTAAATAATCAACCTATCCTAACTTAAGTAGATGTTTACATTTATATTTTAAACAGAATTGATAGACCAAAATGGTACTATCCTGGAGAAAGAAAAGCAATCATTGTTATAAAGTTTATACTTTCTCATTTAAAAACAGTATGACTGCATGTCAAGTTATAAATTAATCAAATTTACTCTTTATCAATCTCTGGAAATTGTATTTCTTTTAGACATAAACATGGGTAAATAAGTAAGAACCATTTATGGATATTTAGAATGTATATTTATTTACATTCATTAGTGTTTACACTCATCAGTATGTACACTCATCAATTTTTACAATCAATTATTACAAACTTCACATTTCAAATTATAACCATTTTACAAAAGGACTAACTTTATACATTTTGATACGTCTAATATTTACATTGGTTTTTAATACATTTCATTATGATAAATAATTACAATGGTCTGACTTTATACAAATCAATAAGACTAATATTTACACATTTCTGCTTTTACGCATAAGGTCTGCTTTTACATTTCATTATGACAAATATTTACAATGGTCTGACTTTCAGTACAAACCGCTTAACCCGCCAAAACGACGGGGTTAGTATTTACATTACAATGGTCTGACTTTATACAAATCAATAAGACTAATATTTACACAGGTCTGCTTTTACATTTCATTATGACACATATTTACAGTGGTCTGACTTTCAGTACAAACTGCTTAACCCCGCCAAAACGGCGGGGTTGGTATCTGCACCCGTCGAAACGACGGGTTAGTATTTACATTAGAATCATAACTTCTTCCACACTAACACATATTTACATTTCACATTACATATTTACATTTGACATTACATATTTACAGATACATATTTACAAATCAATTTGATTGAATAACAAACTAGACTATGACTAGAGGTATTTATTTTTAAAACACGCATATATACGGGACATGGATGCGAGACGCTCGACGTTGGACACCTCCGATGCAGGCTGCAGAGCACACTCGAAGTCCGCATAGATGGTGAAGCGGTCCTTCCTGCTGAACTCCGGGTGGCTGAACTGGATGGTCTTCTTCGCAGCGAGGTCTATGCGAAGCGGCACCTCCACTCCGCAGTACCGTCGATGCTGCTCCATGTTTTCGCGATCAAAATGAAGTGATCGAAACACCGCTTACATAGATACAGTTTTCGCTCACGTCGTGTCAGCGGATACACAGTGTACCGGGAACACCCTAGCGCTTCTATATACATAACCTCGAGTGCATAGACATTCACACTAACATTAAGATTGTTTCGTTCAAACCATGCAATGTCTTTAGGTGCAACGGGGAACTAGAGTCCTTCAAAAATTGTAGCGGGCAAACAAGGCCTGCGGGTAAGACTCCGGCCGCTCGGGGTGTGACACAACAAACTTGCTTAGCATAGCGTAGGCGAAGCACTTGTCGTCCTTGTTCATCACATTCACTACACTTCACGTACCCGCGAGCGATTTGGGCAGTGGAATGTGTCGCGCTCAACCGCCCAATGGACTATACGCGTTTATTCGCACTTCCAAGTTCATCACGCGCAGGTATGTCCAACCGGAGCCTACCATTTCGCATTGCTCCTTCTCATGCACGAGCTTTTCAAAGGACAGTTCAACAAATTGTTCAAAGTCGCTCGTGCTTTCGAGAGGAGCATTCTTGGTCTTGAATGCCCGCTTACACTTATTCTCACCGGTAATATCAACAAACTCGCACTCGAGGAACAAGTTCACTTTAATATTAGGGTGTTCCTCGATCGCGTTCCTTAACAGTCTAACTAAATGGCACCTTAAGTCTCTCATCACCTCGGGGATTGTCCTGAGTGCCGGCATAGGCTCCTTCAGCGCGAATGTTTGGAGCCTACTGCCGTACCCGACCTCCACACGCACAAAGGTCGGGCCGTCGTCGTCATCAACGTCGACGTCGTCGGCGACACTCACCACGCGAGGCTGAGGCTCTGAAGACGGTGCCGGCTGCGGTGACTCCTCTTCAGGCTGAGGCTCCGAAGAAGAAGGTCCCGGTGAAGGCACTGAAGAAGGTCCCGGCGAAGGCTCTGAAGAAGGTCCCGGCGAAGGCTCTGAAGACGGTCCCGGCTGCGGTGACTCCTCTTCAGGCTGCAGCGACTCCTCCAGCTGCTGCGGGTGCGGACGCTTCACCCCTGGCCGGGAAGCTGAGAAAGACACTGACGGACCCCACTCTGCTTCCCTCTTCACGGGGCAGTGAAACTCCTCATGCGCCGCATGGTTCCCACGCCGAGAGAATTGTCGTCCACAATACTGACAGCGGAAGTTCCTCTCGACGTCCGGGTCATGCTGCTCCCGCATATGCTGCTGGAGGTTCTTCTCCAGTGTAAAAGAGGTGCTACACACTCCACAGGCGAAGCGAGGCTCTGGTGGAGGCGGCTGCACCCCTGTAGATCGCTTTTGGTGTCCCACTGTCGACTTGTGCTTTTTCATCAAGTCCCTACGAGTAGTGGAGTAGCCGCAAAGCACACAGTCCAGCTTCGGAGCATTGTGCTCCGCCTGATGACGGAGAAGCGCATATCGGCTATTGTAGGACTTGCCGCAGACATCGCAGTGGAACTCCATCCTGAAATCACAAAACAAACCTCGCTGTACGTAGAAACCTATGCGACATGACACTCTCTCTACATTGTCTCAATGCAGACTGAACACTTTCATAAGAACTTATGCTATTTATTAATTTCTATCATGCACACAAGTTTGTAAAATCCTTGAACTAACCCGAGCTTGACCTGAGCCCAACACTGTATAGTAGTAGTTATTTAACTACAATTTTGATATAAACATATCCAATCCATACAGTGTCTAGCCGCTCCCCGGTTATATGCCAGCCGGAATGTACAAACTTAACTTAAAACTATCATGCAACTATATAATACAAGAACAGCATTTCAAATCTGAAAATAAATTACAAGTCCTGATTCTATTTTTACAGAAGGGGGGGGGGGTTGAGGACTAATTATAACCATGGAGGTCAATGACCTTTCCTTACAATTGAAACTTAACACTATTACTACTTTATATTGTTAACCTTTGTTTAACAAACTACTTTTTATCAAATTTGCATTATAGAATCTTTAACTATAACCTAGCATCTTAAGTTATTCATTTATTCACAACTAAATCACTTTAATTCAATTAAGTTAAAGTGATTTTTCTACATTTACTTATATTTTTTCTATTTCAAACTAACATTTAAAGTTAAGCATGATTTTTCAAAAATATTAAATTATTAATATTCATTTTTAACAAACTAACAATAAACTCTAAGTCATTTACTACTTTACAACTAAATCCTTTAATAAATTCTTTTAATCATTATGACAACTATCATTAAAACTGAAAAGTGATTTATGAAACATTTAAACTCAATTAAGTTAAAAGTGATTTAAAAAAAAAATATATATATAAATAAAAAAAAAAAAAAAAAAAATAAATAAAAATAAAATAAATTCTTATTTTATTTTAAAACTCTTCAATTTTCTTCAAAAATTCAAAATTTTCTTCAATTTGAGTCAAATTACTTTGTGAAACATATGAAAGTAAAATTAAGCTAATCGATAGTTAATCAAAAATTAATATCATCATTCACACATTTAAAAGCCACATTGAAAGTTTAGAATTAAAAATTTATAATAAAAGAAAAAATAAATTAAAATAAATAACATAATAACTTACGCAGTGATTGAAGAAATAAAGATGATGTAGCACTGGGTGTTGTGACACAAAGAGTACACAGCACAGAACACATGCACACTTGCTGACTGACCGTCGCAAACTCCCAAACTAAACTGAGCTAGAAACAGTGAGGTCAGTATACGGTGAAAGCAGGTCTACGTGACCAAACGGTCATTGCCCAGCAGCTATGCAGCGTCAGACTTTCACCATTAAGCCAGACTTTCCCTAATTAGTCTAGCTTTCTTGACCGCATTCCACAGTTAGCTGAGCGGCGCCGGACTTTCCCCGATCAGTCTAGCTTTCTATTACATTCTTGTCCACATTCCATTGCTCGGAAATACAGTTCTCAGTTTAATTTTGTCTTGTTAACCTCATTTCTGATTTTGTAACTTTCCACATCTCTCAGGTGTTTCAGCCAATCTTTTACGTTTCACCACCACCTTTTTGTCTCCACTCCTTAATGTTGTGCAGGGGGGGGGGGGGGGGGGAGTCACGTGACGTTAGTGGAAGGTTATTGCTATTTCTAACACAAGGAAAGTCTAACCAATCCCTCTGATTATCTCATCCTATCTCGAGCTATTTGTCGATGTTTATCTTTAGTCACTTTCTCTCTTACAAACAGTTATTTGTTGACTTACTAGTTTCCCTTTTGGAAAACCCTTCTCTCAGAATCAATCAACACTCTGCCGGTTGTTTTCCCTAGTTGCAAGTAGTGTTCGCTAGGCATGGACTTTTTAATTTAGATAAGCCACCTACCCTTAAGTACTATGATGTAACAAGCCATCAACCTGAAGTTTTTCTTGGCAGAAGGCTGTCAGAGCGACGCCGCAAGCGAGCGCCATATTCCGCCTTATTTCTAATTAATCTAAAAGTTTATGGTGCCCTTTAAAAAAGGCAATTTTGCTGATGAAGGAGGGAGAGGATTCAAGGTAAGGATTCATTTCGTTGACCAGTATTTATTGATTTCATGCAGGCACAACTGATCAGCGCCGAATGATATCCATAATTCTACATATTCAGTGTTGTACTCTTCCTTTTTGTACATCTCATCAAAAGCTCTTTCTATTTCATTTAAGTCAGCAGCGGGATATGCTTGGTATATTGATTGTAATGCTTCATGTCGTTCCATAATTTTTTGTCCTGTAGAAGAAAAGTTCATCAAATTGGCACGGAATATTGTCCTGAAGCAATGTTAGGTTAAGTTATGTTAGGTTAGGTTAGTTATTTTTAGAAATCTATTTTTAGCCGGGGGGGGGGGGGGCCTAAGGTTGAAAGGTCATTGACCTCTATGACGTCACCAAAAAGTGAACGTTAGGTTAAGTTAGGTTAGGTTAGGTAAAGATTACGCAAGCCCCCCAAAAAAAAAAAAAAAAAAAAAAAAGGTTACATAACCTCAAAAAAAAAAAAACTTGCTAGGCTTCGTGGGTGGTCCCATCGGGGGGGGGGGGGGGGTTCTATTTTTAGACCAACCACCACCACCCTGCTGGGGTTGAACCTACCAATACCCCCTACTTTTCAGACGTAGATTACCTGCTGCCGGTCATTTAGTGCAAGTTACTTGTTTTGTGAACGTGTGTATCAAGTGATTATAAATACCATTAGTTCAAGGCTATCGATTTTTGTTAACCGAAAAAACTGAAATTTTGACGGGAAATTCCACCTGATTCATCAGTTGAAATAAGTTAAAAAAGCTTTATCTAAATCAGTTATTATCAAATTTACATTATAGTTATTTTGTATTTTTATCCAAAATTCGAATACTATATTATCACTTTTAATTGCAAGACTCGAGCAACAGCAAATGTTTTAATTAACTAGTTTCTATAATTGACAACATGAAAAGTTGCAAAAATTATATTATTTACTAAATAGAGTTAAAATCCGCCTTCCTAGATTATACTGCATATGCTATTTTATTACCTAGCCCAGAATGTATACTATTATTTGGAAAAGTAAATGAAAAAGAGTAATGCTATTTTTTCTCGGACAAGCACTTTGATAGTATACGAAGTATTGATTTGTTATAGCTAATAATTTAAAAAGAAAACTAATATCAAATCCAGTCATTTATTGCAGCAGTAATATAAAGCTTATTTTGGACTCTCAGGGTTGAAGCATTGCCAAATACCAAATTGCCTTCGGTGATTGGTGGGATTTGACGAATTTCCAAATCTGATTTTTTTTATTGCCTCCCAGGACCCTGTCCGAAGTCCGCACTCTACAGTCCCTACATCAGGCCGCCCCTTGTTATAGCTAGTGACCTGAACAAAATTATTTATTGTAAAAAGGCTTGAACTTTGTAATCCTAAGTTCTAGAGGGAGACACATGTTGAGTTTATTATTATCTCAATTTTCGACCCGTTAGTCTCCTACTGTAACAGATGCAGGTATTCTGGGCCAGTTCCGCAGAGGAGCCAAGTACGTTGTTGCCAGGTAATCTTCAGCTCCGCCTTTCACTCAGCTAAATTGTCCGTGAACGTGAGCGCAGCCCATTATTGTTCCATTTGTTTCATTAGATTCACATTCATGTAAAAATCGGGAGAGCTGTAGTTTTTTTTAAGCGACTTATCTAAATTTATTAAATTTTTGTGTCAAAGCTCTTTAATTTTTTTATAACATTTTAGCTTATACTCTAAAAAATATATTTAAAAAATATTTGCAGAAGATTTGAAACAATTCTATTAAAATGTGAAATCAAAAAAAAAATAGCATCAATTTACGAGGAAAAATAGGCTTATAAAAAAAAGATAAAATCGATTCACCTTTATTTATCATGTTAAATAGGTTTGTATTTTAGAAAGTCTCATCAGCGTAAAAGATCTACCTGACTAATTTTTAAAGCTTTCTTGTAACAACAAAACAACGTTAAACATTTTTTTTACACTTATTACTGGCAGTCTGCACCACTTCGTGATTTAAAATCAACACGAGAAAATGGGCTAGTGTCACGTTGATTAATAGGAGGTTTCGCAGCGTAAAAATATTTAGATTTTTAGTTTGAGCGTGGTGTGTTTGATTTTGCTTGTCACAGTCATTGTCTATTGTGTCTCTGGAATCTAATTACCGATTGCTGCAATTCTCATAAGCGCAGAAATTACAAATCAACCTCAAGCTTTACACTTCGAACTTAAAAAACTTAGGAATTTTTAAAGTTTATTTTTTTATTCGCTTTGATAATTGTGTTAGTGTACATGTTCTACAGTCTACGGGTTCAACTGTATTGTTTTTTTTTTTTAAATACTTCTTCTGCTTCAACGTTAAATAATCTCAAAAACTAGAGAACAAAGCAATCTTACACAGCCCTTCGTATTTTTCATAAAAAAAACAAACTAATATTCCCTGATGTTTAAGAACAGGAAAAGTTTTAAAATATGATTACTCGGCCATTATGAGTTTTGGGCGGTTCTTTAAGCGGCAAATTACCGTTTTTTCATTCCATCTTGGTGTGAATTTACATACGTCATTATTTGTAAGCATTTTTTCGTGCCTCTGTTGTAGAGGTAAAAATAAACATTGCGTTCACAATTTTTTACGTTTGCTGTTCATTGTGAAGAAATACAGTAAATTGAGTTTGAGTCTGGCGTCTTTATCCAAGAAGATCAATAATTTTCTCTTTGATTTGAGCATATATTATTTTCTTTTATGAAATAGTAACGTCCATAGTAAAAAACCATTACCATAACTCGTATATCATCTAACTTTTTGTTGCAAATAGAGATTCTGGGAATTATTTTCATAATATAGATGAAATAAACTACTTCGTTTTATTTATCGCGCTTTTTATTTTAGTTAATTTCAGACTGAAAGGAATATAATTCAAAAAATATGTTTATACTTGTCATGACATAAAAAAATATTGCATGCATAAAATACTTAGGGGATATAAGCAATGAATTTTAACAACATTTACAACGCTCAATACTAGGGCTTTTGAAATTTAACTTGCGCACCTTTAATTACAGTGTAGTGTATTCAACGGAAATGATACCTTCAAAATTGTTCAGGCTTGTTTTTAATTTGAAATGGTGGTTTTACCTAAACATTTAATTTGTTAAGCCGATTTGAAATCACTTGAAATCCTTTACTTAAAGTAAGAGAATCCAAACAATTCATACTCTCTGGTACTTATCTGCATACCTTAAAATAAAACCACGAAAGAACTTTGATCATGTAACTATATAAAATAACATAATATATGAAACTTTTAACAAAATATAAAAAGTAATAACCAACAACAAATACTTTTCCACATTGACCATATGTTAGCTGTTAACACAATTACTGATTCCGTTTTATCACGGATATTCGAACAAGAATCTGTCGAGTCGAAAATAAAATGTAATAACTTACTGATTGGCGCAATATGCGTTTTTATATAATGGTAATAAACAAGATATCCTTTATAATTTGGAACTATACTGTGTTCACTAACTAGACGACGAATATACGAAAATTTAATAAGGTTGTTTATTTATCTTGAATTTTTTTATTTATAATTTCCTTATTGTTTTATAACAGCCCAATTTGAGAAGAGTGTAGGTTTAGGCATTTATAAGCCGTTGTAAGCCGTTATAAGTGTTGAGACAGCCGTCTTAAATTTATATTCTGTGACAATTGTCACAGAATTGTATTATAGAATCATATTGCATTAAATATATTCTCCTCAGATCCTACTTGTAAAACTTGGCGACTCCGAGAGATAAGTCCAACTTCCTTTCTCTCAATTTCCATAATTTATTGCGTTCAGTTGAGAGAGTGCCCTCTGCCTTCGCAAAGTGATGCAATTGGTCCTGTGATGAAATTTTGATTTTATTTTCAACTGCATGCAATGCATTTTAAAAATAGCCATTTCTTAATGTTTAGAATATAACTTCCAACTATTTTTTTTAAACATCTTTTCACCCCTAATTAGAAAAAAATTAATAATATTTTACAAAACTAATTTTACTTTTGTTTGTTTAAGCACTCATTTTTTCATAATAGTTTGTGTAGTTCATTATCATTCAATGAAGTCTGAGTTCCGATTGTATTTTATAAATAAAAAGTGTTTTACATAAAAATATTAATTATATATTTTTCACTCATTATATGTAACCATTGCAGAGGTGATGCTAGATACTATTGTTTTTCTTTAAGGATGAATAACTGTAGGAGCTCAGACATTACTATAAAAATAGTGGTAGTATCTTTGACCGCTTATTTGACATTTTATTTTAATATAATTCACTCGGCAATTTTTGGTAAATATTTCTTCATATAATCAACCAAAATTAAATTAAACTAAAACCAATTTTTCTGCATAGAGGTTTTATTTATTTAGTAACATGTAATAAAGGAGATATTTTGCTTCAAGGGGTAAGTCAAACTTTCTTACACAGATATCGTTACTTATTAAGTTCAACATAATAATGACAATATTCCTTTTCATAGTTTATTAACTGAAGCTACACAAACCTATCCCACTGAATAAATGCGTTCTGATTAATCCAATAATAAGTGTTCGCGATTTTTTAATAACAATGTTGTAGTTTAAGTTCCATATAGAGGACAACACTGTGTAGGAGGTAGACACAACGAGGCACCGTTGGGCTGTTGTTTGGGCAGTAAAGTATTATTTATATCACTTTCGCTTTGTTATTGCCCCATTTTAGCCTTCATAACTGCTGTAAAAATAACTTGTGTTCAGCTCTCTTTATTGTTTCTGCGATTCCCTGTATAACACATTTATTACGTTTTGGCCTATTACCTATGTCGAGGCATATCTCTTCTTTGTGTAAAGAAAAAGAAATTCTCGTGTACTAGTCTTTCTTTTTGGACACGTCTTTACTGTGCCAAATTTCGTTTACCTATTTTAACCTGTTAAAATGTTTAGTGTGAGATTCCGCAGGTTTTAGTAACTCTGATTGTATTGATTAAAAAGTTGATTTAATTGTTTAATTTTTAATGTGAATCGATCTCGTACAATTGTACCAATAACTAATCTTATGTAAAAAAATAAATCAATTATATGGTCCCAAAAAAAAACACAGTGAAACACTACGGAATAAAACGAAATGCTAGAATGTTCTTGGGTATTATTCTTTAAAGTATATTTATTTCAAGTAATCAAGAAGTGAAAACGATTGAGTACTAGACATTGATTTTAGGAGCTTTTCCCCGTTCATGATGAAAAAGTAAGACCGGATACCCCAATATCATTGTAAAAATAAATCGCTTGATTAGTGTTTGTAAATATTATACGGATTTCACATGAATTGGGAGATTTATACACAGATAAGGCTTCGAAAAGTGCCGAAGGGTGTTAATTTTATATTAGGTGCCATATTATTGCGAACTTCATTATTATTTAAACAGATCTATCTTTGTCTTTATAATAAATGTACGCGAGCATTTGTTTCTATTACAAAGCTTCCAACTGTTTGACAATGAATAAGCTTAATAGAATCAGTAATGCAGCTGATGGCTACAGCATTTTCTGTATGTCCTATAGTTCGAGCATTAGAATGTAAACAATTGGATTTTTTTATGGTTGGTGTTGTTATGTTTAATATCGTTTAAGGTGATTGTGTGATATCTCCCCCCACGTTTTAAAATTTTCCTTATCGTACAGATTCACTTGATATGGGTACATAGTTGTAGGAAAACATTTTTTTAGAGAAACTAATACAATTAATGTGGAATTTATGAAGAAAAATTCTTATTTGTTAATTAGAATTTGTTTATACCTTATTATGAATGTAATGATGAGGAAGCCTGAAACTGCAATTGGGTTGTTTTCGCCGTTTATCGTATCGAATATTTTCAATTTTTTACAGTTTAAATTGAAATGGGTTTATGATTGTTGGAAAACATTATTATGAATAAATAGTAGTAATTAGGTGAGGTTAGACTTAGGTTAGGTTAGATTAGGTTTGGTTAGGTTAGGTAAGACCAAATTTACAGTAACAACACAAGGATCACTGCACGCTTTTTATGACGCTGTGTGACGATGATGATGGTTTATTAATTACTTGAGCGCACACAGACACCGGCAGACACACAGAAATCATTCAGGCACTGGCGGAGTACACGATGCGATTGGCAGAGCGATGAGTGGCCTCACCAAATAACTTTACTATTATAGTGGTATAGTTCTTTTGGCCTCGCTTGATCACTTATCGTCCACTATCCGTTTCTTTATCCAACTACCTGGTTATTTCTACTTCAAAGAGGTTTTAAATATTTACATTGTCATTTATTCTAATATTGCATTATATTCTCTGCTTTCCTTGTATTGTTACTGTGATTTTATTCCAGCCTAAAATGGTTTAACTACTACTATTTAATCATAAAAAACGTTTTTCAACAATTATAAAACTGTTTTAAGTTAAACTGTATATTAGCATAAATTCAAATTGTAAACTATTTATTTACAAATGTATATTTCATTGCATAGTTATTTAAAGTTTTCATTCGTTCTTGAAAAACATTCTACAAAAAATACCAGCATAGTACCTAGGTAATAGCTCAATGAATGTGTTACTCAATGTACTGAGAATAACTCCTATAGTGCGTTTAAAATTCAAGCCCCTTAGAATTCCCCGAGGCTAATTTAGCGCTCAAGCTTACGTGCTGGGTCCAAGTTGGACCGCATATTCAACCAATGAATAGTATCAAAGCTTGAAATTCTCTGATTTACAAGGGCAGGATTGTTAACTTACAGTCATTTTAATGATAAACATATTTTACTTTAAAATATTTCCATATTTTATCCAAATAATTAATATTTATCCAACGATTATTTTAAAGTATTTGTTTCTTTAACCATTTAAATTAAATACATTTTAAATAGTTTTATATTAATGATTAAGTTATATCAATTAAATGATTTACAAGCAAGATCGTTTGATATAAATCGGTTGATATAATTAGTTCATATTATATGCCTTATTGAAGAAATATTTTTTAAATTATAAGTAACTGTAAAATAAAATTGTGCCAAATATTGGATAAAGGTTTTCTAGATTCCCTTGCATTCTCTACTCTTTAAAACCTATTAACTAAAATAAAACTGGGAGATGGAACGACAATTGGTAGAACAAACATTGTTACTTTGACTTAACTAGTTAAAGGGTTTCTAAAAAATATTGCCTGAAGTCTATAAAGATATTTCACGTCCAAACTTGATCCCCTTTGTGCCCCAGGATAACGCTCATTGATCTCCTTCGTCCACCTGTTTGGGCGCATTAACGTGATTGATGTATTTTGAGAATTTCTTTTCTTCCTTTACCATTCGATTAATCGTGATAAACTATGTTGTTTCAAACATATTTTACTTGATCATTTTGTTTATACATGCAAACGGAAAGAATCCATAAGACGTACAGTTAAGGAAGTCTGCTTAATTGATATACTTTCAAGTAGTTTGGTTAAGTTAACAGTTTTTTTTTATTTTTTATTTATTTTCTTTTAGAAAATTTATCACAGAATCGGTTTATTTCCAAGCAATTTGCAAGAATATTTTATATTACAATTGAACTGATTAATCATTACTCAAATATTATATAGTCCATTTTTTTTCATTTTAATTGTTTTGTAGTTTTGTACTCCACACAACTAGATACATCAGTTATTGTTGAAAGGGCGATCCTATCATGAGTGTTTATGACAAGAATCAGGATTGTACGACGATTTGATTGATTTTGTTTGAAAAGGGCGTGCGTAAAGTTGCATTATGTGGCGTTTTGGGCTTTACGCCCTTTAAAAAAACTTCCAAAATAATCATAAATCTAATTTTTATTATCTAATTATTGTTTTTTTAACACATTAATAATTGATAACTTGTTAAAATTCATTAGTAAAAGTATATAAAATTGAAGATACTCGTTTTTCTTGAAATTTTATGTTTTGTTATCTCCTTGACACTCGATTTTAAAGGACGATATTTTTAATTTTCTAATGCTTGATAGCTTAATTACAATAAAAATACAGGTATAATATTTTGAATCCGGATGTAAATTGTAATCCCTCACGTGTTAAGTTTTTAATAAATGGAACTTTTTGATATACAACTAAATTAAATGTTTCGTAAGTTTAATTTTTGGGACATACGCTCTTTTGAAAAGCGATTTTAAACAAATTAAAATTGTTTGTGAATTTAGTTTATGGATATAATAATTTATAGTATTTTATTTATGAACAGCGTCTATTCAACACAATTGTTGTGGTATACCCGTACAATACGGACTTTTTCAGTTTAAGATTATCTTTGAAACTCTCTTGGAAATATAGCTTCCTTTTTGAGTTCCTAAATCTATTTATACAATTTCACAACAAGACCAGCAGGTTTCATGCTACCCCGGAACCAGTGAAAAACAAGGATTCATGTACATATGAACAAACTAGAGCTATTTGTAACAGCACTGTCATGCAACAAATGGCTGGGATAGATTTACTGATATACAATGTGGCTCTCTATATTTGCATATATTCGAATATTTTCGGAAGCCATTTTGCTGTTAGTAAATTATTCTATTAATCTTTAGCCTTGATATAATTTTCATCAACGATTTTAATGTTTTACGTAAGTTGAACAACTGAACAGGACTTATTTCAGGCATGTTGTCAATGTAAAAACCGTTTACCACCGTGTATTCTTTGTTGTTTCTTTATAACAACTTCTTAGTCTTTTTTTACTTTTGTTTTATTTCAAAGTGTGAATAAAAATTATAAATTCTTAGATTCAAATAAAACCGTACATCTAAGGCCTTGTTTATATATTGTACGTTAACCTTACAACTATAAGGTGTTCTATCAAATGTAGGTTGATAAAAACTCAAAATAAACGTTTAGTTAAAAAACAAAACATCTCTATATAATAGTTCTAATTGAAAAGTGAATGCAGCAGTTTTGCAGTCGGCCCCAAGCCGATTGTATCACACTGTGCTATTTTATGATGTATTTAAAATAGGTCGGTATAAAAGTATTTTTTTAACATACTGTACGAAAAACAGTCGTTGTTTTCTCTTAATCGTCTACAAAATCTCATGTTTCAGTACTTATGCTAAAGAACCAGTTGTGAGCTGTGATTTTTCCAGTGTGCTAAACTCAAATATTGTTTTCATTTTATTTTTAATGCTCAAAGCGTGCATTAACTCCCGAAAATAATTTTGAGTTTAGGGGTTGAATCAAATGGATCCTTAGATAGAGTGGATTCTATTTTTTGAAGCTAAAAGTTAAGATAAAATAATTTTTACCCTAAAAAGATCATAAAGTTGATCTTAACAAATCACTTCTCATTTGCAATGCTTCCTTTTAAAGGTCGAGAATATTAAACGATAACCGATATCCGAACCTGTTAAAGGCCATGATTGCAGTCTTAACTTATATACTTTAGTTCTAATTTGTTAGTTTTGAGTTTATTTAAAAACTTGTTAACGTATCTTATTTAAGTTTAATCCCTCAACAAATTAATGAGAAAGATATTTGTTTGCTATCTGTAAAATAAGCTCTTTTTATCCTCAAAACGTTCCAGAGATAAACACAGCCAACTAAGTGATAAATTTGCTCCATAAATTTTTAACATTCAACTGAGAAAACTAGAGCAAAGAGTAACAGCTGATCATAGCTTCGAGTTGTGTTTGTCGACAGACGGAAATAGCTAGACGCCAGTTTTAAAAACGCCCGACTCTGTTTACACATCTGTGAAACTAAATCTCTCACGTGACATGTTTCATATTCTGTGTGATTATCACTGCACTCTAGCTATAGGGTTTTTCACAACACTTACAAACATGATTCTTTTGTTTTGATTAGTTTTTTGCTAATGACATTTTAACTAGCGTAAAGAATGTCATAAGACGACATTTTAAAAGTCTTTGATTAAGACTTGTCCTAAGCTAAAATTACGTACAACATAAGTTAAAATGCATTGGGTTTCAATATGTCGGGCATAAACGTTAAAAATTCTCTCCGCTTTCTCTTAGCTCCATTTTTTTATGTTCCGCTAAACCTGCAGATACTACTTAAGTACTTTAAATAGAGTTCTGTTTTTGTAATATTTTGGCATAACACAGGCCTGCTAAATTAAAGTGACAGAAAACCCTTTTTTAATGGTAACAGCTGAATTTTATACTTTTTAAGATGCTTAATCCAAAATTGAATTAGTTTTTTTGTATCACCCTCAGTTTTTTCTCATTTTGCGGGTAAAATTTAACGAAGTATAACAAATATGCGATAGGAGTGAAATGAACAAGGGTTATACATATAAAACATAATTTCATTTTAACTTAGAAAATACTTATTTTTAAAGATGAATAAACCCTCTAAAAGTCCATTGACATGTATATTAATTCTCTTTTTTTCCTAAAAGGTTCTGATTTGACTTGTCTTGTATGCTGTTCGTTGACATTTGCGATGAAGGTAGCAACAGTAATCCCCTATCAAGTAGGTGCTCCAAAGAACGTAATGTCGTTTTTCGATTGTCTTAATGTCCTGGTGGGAACATTGTCCTTGCCATTCACTAAAAGCCCCTAAATTGTTCCGGAAAAAAGTGTATGAGGCTGCTTAAAAAATAAAGCTTTAGCTCGTAAAACACCCCAATTTCTTAAATGAATGCAACATTTCCGATAAAATGATCACATAGTTAGGGTCTTTTTGGTTACATAGAACATTTTTTACTACTTCTTTGAAAGCAGTCCAAGCCTCTGTCTCGTTCTCAAATTCTGAATTCGAATCATGGATGATTCGAATTCAGAATCAAACATCGTTTCTCTGATGTCAGGGCCAAAAAACTTGCTTGTGATAAACAGGCCTCTGTTTACTTTGCTTCTGATAAATAAGGGAAATGAGGGAACTTTGAGCAAATCTATTGATAGCAATGCATATATTTAGGTAGGGCCCTTATAAATTGCTTCATAAGACCTAATTTGATATTAAATGAGAGAAATAGAATTTTTATTGGATCAACAAGATGTTCGATGTACGTTTTTTACTCCAAGTTTGGAGGGATTGTTTGATAGGCCAGTCTTGACCAATGCAGAACTTTTGCCCCACTATACCACTCACAGACGAACTGTGCGATAAAACCGCTTTTAAACTGGTTTTATATGAATCAGTGAAAAACCTCTAATCCTCTTGTTTTATCTTCATTCAAAACTCATCATTAGACCGGAAACATCTGAAAAATACAGCTGTTCCTGTCCTTGTTTGAAAAATATTGTATCTTGCTGTTGTCTTTTTCCGTACACATAAATTGAAGTTCCACCTGGAAGCAGGGTCTATTCCTCAAGCTTCGAGCCATTCAGTTCAGATTTTACTTTTGTTAATCTTGATCCCTATCTTAATTGTTTAGTTCAGTTTGAGTAAATAGTTTAGGTTCCTCACTATTTCTCTTCAAGTTTTTTTTTGTTTTCTGGCTGGGATTCATCAACTGGCTCATCCAAGAAAACATTGTGTACATGTTCTGGGGTTCAGGAATAGGTAAGCCCAGTCCCTGGCCCATGGCCTACAGGCCGCATAGCAGACGAAAGTTCAGTATTTACACTGAATTACTTTTCTAAACCAGCAACTATTTAAATTGCAACCAGCAACATCAACACTACAAAATTAACATTCATTAGAATACTCTCTAGACTCTCTCCACATCATCGAGATAGCGGATTTGGAAATTTTCTTCAATTAACTTTTCAATTTTTTTAGCTATTCAACGCATACATAACATACCCTATGAGGAGCCCATGAATTATCTTGATCGCCAAGATTAATTCCAAAATAAGAAACGTAAACTTTTCTAACAAACTCTGACATGTTTATTTGGTATTTTTTTTATCATGGATTCCCCACAAATATGATAAAAGCTATCAGGTCTTTAATTACACCGCGATTCCACATGACCGAGCATAGACGTCCAAGCTTTGGGGTTAAGTTTAAAATGTGAAAAAACGGTGGATGATACATCTTTTTCATGGACATTTTCGGATTCAGCACACAAAATATCATAAAATTAAGTATAAATTTAAAAAAATATTTTAGTTGCAGGCCTGTGTAATCATTTCTTAATCCGAGAAATATCACTTACCTATCACAGAACATTGACTTGTAATTACTTCTTTTCTCTTTTGCTTTCTTCGACGACTTACAGAGATCTCAAACAAAACCTTTTACGAAAATGACATCAGTGTGTAACGAAGTAAGTAATTACCTTCAGCACTGTTTGCCAGGCTATCCAATTTCCTTTAATAACCCCATCCAACATCGCAATTAGCTCTATACATATTCATACATTTGGGCGTGCCTCCACATTTCATTATAGATATTATTCCAACACGTTATTGTAATATAGATATTGCTGTTATAATAATACAATCACTGAACAAAATTATGTATTTATTTCCTCACCAACGCCTGAATTCTACATTACATTACATTAAATATAATTATGAATATTTAGGTCATGTGGGAATACATATGTATACTCATAATTTTATAAATATGCAACCTCATTTTGTAAAATAACCCCTGTATTATTTTATGATGCACATAATTTTTTTTACGAATGTTGCTAGTTGCAAGGGTGGAAATTATTTTTCCAACGGTAACCGAGTAAAATTACGTGGAGTTTGAACCGTTATTTAAAGTAAGGCAAAAACACGTTATCCAATAGTTTCCTAGCTTTGTAAGTGGAACAATGAGTTCAAAGGAATGTTAATGAGTATGTGGAATGAACAATTTTACTTAATTAAAAGCGACTATACATTTACTCTGGCACGTTAACTATTGGGTCTGACCCAGAAAACGTTCGACAAGAAATTAAATGCTTTTGTTTGGATGAAAAACTCTTTGAGTAAAGGTTTTGAGTACAATATGAAGATAACCCAAGATCTATTGGGTTTGATGAGTTTACTTTGTTTTCGTGTGCTTTAAAACAGGTTTAATGTGTAATGATAACGGTAAGTAATTAATTTGCAATAAACATTTTCTTAAGTGTGATTATGAATGATTGTGAATTGCTAACGTAGCATACAAATTATTTAGCAGCTATACTAAAAAAATATACTGTAAACTCGTTAAAGGGATGAAAGTGCACGACAACCCATAATAGTTGATTTAAATATTTTGCAGAGAAAGTTTTTAATGTTGGCTGGAAGAAGTTGAAAGGTGGAAGTTTAGATTTACAATGGAATAAATAAGGCTTTTAATTGCTAATACCAAAAGAATCCGTATGAAAACCACATTTAAATTCCAGTACAACTAACTATACATAGGGAACAAGAAAAAAAAATAATAAAATAATGGTAGTTTTAACTATTACTGTATTAAAAAAATCTGAGTAGCAACGTTCAATCAATTTAACATTTAGACAACGACAAGATTGAAGTAGATCAAATAATGCTCTCCTATCGGAAAAAGCAAGATTATATTGTGATAAAAAGAGTAAATCATGAGTAAATGTATCATTTGGTATCCTTGACTAAGGAGACTATAGAGGGCAGTTCAACCATAATGCATTCAAAACGCACTCTCATTCGCCTAAAAACCCAAATTCCTGTTTTTAAAGTTTTTTTTTTGGAGGGGGGGGATTAGTTTCTCAAAATCTGAATACATGATACGGCTAAACAAAAATCACTGTGACCAATGTACCCCGTTACTTCCAAAACGTAATTTTTTAATTAATTTAAGGATTCGAAAGCAAATAATATTTTAACTACATATTTGTTTTTGTGTGTCTTTATACTGAACAATCTATTTTCCATATATTAGTTTCTACGAAGAAGTTTAACTAATCAATAAAACCTTTTCGTATATTTTTTGCATTGAGGGATTAGAAGCTTCCATTTGATTTCCGGAGTGGGCGTCCCTCATGTGGGCCAAGGGTTATTGATCACTTTGGCCAGCGATTTGATAAAGATTGACGAGATTGATGTGTCTTATTCTGCTGGGAATGTTTGTACTCTTTTATTTCCAATTGATCGATACGCACACTTTAAAGACGTCTGATGTGCTTTATTTTATTAACGCGAATCAAACATCCCCTGTTTGAAAAGCAAGGATTTATTGTATTTGATTAAAAGTTAATACTTTCTTTATTTATTTATACGATTTCGAAAAAAAAACAGTCCGATCGGGCCTCCGGAGGGGTGGTAAAGGGGGATACCCTCAAAAAAGAGTGTTTTGAGTTTTTTACATAGAAAAATATAAATCTAATTTTTGTTTGCACCATTGGATTCAGCTTAAAAACAAACAATTTGGTGTTTTCATAATTGCTCTATGTTCATTGGTTACCGAGGTATTGCTGTAAACACAGTACATTCTCCCTATCCTCTCTTTATAGATAAGAAATACGAAAAATTCTATATCTCGCTTATTCCTCAACATATCTTGATAAAACCTGCTATATAGCTTCTTACAGCTCAAATCCACTGGATAATGATTTGAAGCCACCAACGTTTTCCATAACTGTTGCAGCAGAACTGCCTATTCATTTCCCATGTTGTTCTTATGGAGGAAATAAGAAATTGTCATGTATAAAATTGCTTGTTTTGAGTTGAAATGTGAGTATGCAAGTCTGCTGCATCGGGGTTATTGTATTTCATCAGATGACCTTATTTCAAGAGCAAGATTGACTGATTGGTTGGTCTGCTAGTTTTATGTATGAAGCTTCAATTAGTTTTCTTTAGAAAAAATGAGGTTCGCGGTGTATTATTGCTCAACACTGCTGGTGAAAAATTGCTCAACACTGCTGGTCTGAAAATCACCAGATGAATTTTGACGAAGCAAAAATAATACACCGCGAACCTCATCTTTTCAAAAGAAAACTAATCGTGCAGTAACATTAAATACATTTTTTGTACATATCCATAACTAATAAAAATAAGTAATGATTTGTTATTCAAACTAAATATTAAGGCTTTATATAAATATAGATAATATAATATTGTATTATAATAATGAATATTTACTTATTATCAAGGGTTGTAAATTCGACTCGTTAGTCTCGAGGGTCTTCTATCAGAAACGCATTAAACATGTTTTCTCACTAACTATCCTCACATAAAAGTCAATTTGCATTTTGCCTCTATTTAAAATAACAAGATTTTTTGCCTTGAATTTTTTTTAACTAAAACTGAATGTCATGCGTAAACTTTTGTGAAATATAGCTAAATAACTTACATTTTATAACTTTTAACAATAAGACTTTGAAACTTTTTTAATTTTTATGTTGCACTGTTTACGAATTACGTATATTTGATTTTTACTCACGTCAAGATATCTGATTGATTTTGAAGAACATGTTTTGAGCTACGCAATCGTGAGCACCTTTTCAGTCACAGCTAGAGTTAGGCCATCATAAAACCTGATTTTTCTGTTGCAGGGCCCAGTTATTACAAATATCTGTGAGAATAAAAACGGTGTACGTAAAGTGAACTGTGCAAGTTACAAGCGAAAATAAAGATTCAAGAGTAAAAGAGTCCACGTAGTTAATTTGATACCGAAATTATTGGAAAAGGCTGAAGGCAGACGCTTGAAACAACAATCAACGATATTAAACATACGCTTGTGGAGATTTTTTAATATTCTATAGGTCGAAGGTTGGAAAACTCTTATTTAATATAAAAGCAATATTTAGATGGATGGTATGGCTAAATGAACTGCTTTAAAATGTGAAAATAAATACCCAGTTTAAATACTGTTACAATTAATAATAAATAGTAGTTAATTAATTTTAATAATAATGAATAATAATAACCATCATTATCTACTTTCTGTGTAATTGACGTACTACTAATAAAAAAACTAACCAGTATTTTGATAAAACTGGCTCAATAATAATAGTTCAACAAAGGTTGTCAATTTTCAGTCAATAGTAATTTTTTAACACCTTTATTATGATTTACATAATAAGATAAATAGAAAGCGGAGAATTATTTTACTTCATACATTTCCTTATAACAGTCATTTCATAATAACTCATTTTATTACAATTTAAGTAGATTGTATTATCGTATGTTATATTTTATATTTAATTTGTTCTTTGTTTCACTTGCATCGCAGTAAATCCCGACTAACTGCTCCGTGTACGCGAGAAACAAATGGCTGCGCACTTGACTATATGTATCACAACGAGATTTATGTTCTGTACAGTTAATCCTAGACGGGATAAAGCGTAAACCAGCCCTCAGTTATACCTTTATAAGTTAAATATAAGTAAATACTCCATTTGAATCTTATCATGAAACAGTTGAATGAATAAATGATATAAATTAATTTTTGTTTTCAGTATTTTCATATACCGGGTCTCTCACCTAAAGTGAACCAATAGCTAACTTTTTTCATATAAATCTGACAAAGAACTTCTCCCTTAATTTTTAACACTGCTTTTTGGAGTCACTTCAAAAATTAAAAATATGGCCACCATTTTCCAATATGGCGGACAACTTTTATTTTTCTTATGGAACACCCTATATTTTAGGGTGATTTTGGATTTTACGCTTAATTTTAGGAACTTTTTATCTTTTATTAATTTTTCCTAAACCCAATGGTTGAGGAGGTAAGAACAGTTAAAGTTAGATTTTTTCCTTTTTAAAATGCATTGGGACATTTTTAGGTATATCGAAAACAGTTGGGTTTAATAAAAGATACCAAAGAGTAAAAGTGCCTAAAATGTTAGTTTAGTTAAGGTTTAATCATAAAATAATTTTAGTCGAGATTTAATCGTGGAAATGTGTTAGTTTAAATATGGTTTTACTCCATAAGGAATACATGGAATGTCACAGTTAAACGGACACAATACATTTTAAAGGGGGAAAAATGAAACTTCAACTGCTCATATCTCCAGAACCATTGAGTTTAGGAAAAAATTACAAAGAATATAAAGTTATTAAAATTAAGCGTAAAATCCAAAAACGCTCTAAAATATAGGGTGTTCCATAAGAAAAATCAAAGTTGTCCGCCATATTGGAAAATGGCGGCCATATTTTTAAATTTCAAAGTGACTACAAAAAGCAGCGTTAAAAATTAAGGGAAGTGGCCCATAAGAAGTTCTTTGTCAGATTTATAACAAAAACGTTAGCTATTGGTTCACTTTAGGTGAGACACCCGGTATATATTCTATGTATAACTCGCAGAGTCTCAGACTAGCAACACGTAAGCTTAGTATGGAACTATTTTTAATTATTGACTGAGTGATACACTGAATATGTCCGTATGCATATTCACAGACGTAAAGATAAATTCGTTGCAAATATTTATTTACAAGAATAACACATTTATGAGCAAACGCCTGTGATCGTTTGGTCAAGGTCAAGGTTGTAAGCTCGCCAATCCATACATTGTCTGTTTTTTGTCGAGTTTTACTGTTAAAAATACGAATTTGTATTTTCAATGTGTAAATAAACAATTCCTGACTCAGTTTTCGGCTCAACATTCTTTATTTGAACTGGATTATACAAAGAACTGGTTCATGAAATTATAGGGAAAATTAATTCATTGTTGTAAATTTGTCTTTGTAAAAAATGCAAATTGAAAATATTACCTCAATCAATAATTTTATTATATTTCTGTAAATATGATTTTTAACTTTCACGTTATATTTTTAACTTAAAGCTCCAAATATTTCCGTTACAATCATGGTCAAAAACCTCTTTGTAAATTTTAAGCCCAACAATCTTAAAACTCACAGGTCATATTAAATCATATTATAGGCCTATTTTGTGAGGGAATTTGTGTGTAAGCCATATAGAAGTACAAGTTTTCCTATATAATTATTTTCATTTCTGAAATAAAATTATAATGAAAACTCATACGTTGTATAATTTTTATTTAACAAGGTACAAATCAACTTTATATAATTCTTAGCAAAACAAATATTATTAAATAATAATTAATGCACACGATATTATGAATAACATAATGTCTTCATACTCAAATAATTCATCTGTTGAACTTGAATAAGAAAATTAAAGCTAGATAAATATAAGTTAACTAGTAGTCCAGGCAACGAATAGGTAGAGAGGGAATTTTTGGAACACAATTTTTGACTTTGCAGCTTTGTTTGGTCTTGTTAGGGGGTGAATTTATCAAAAGTCCCCGTCCGTAGCCCTTGAGCGGGGGGAGGGAGGGGGGTATAAGGTACAATTTTTTGTTTTTTCCTAATTATCTTGAAAAAAATCAACTTTTAGTATTCCCTATTGAATATAAAATTTAAAGAAAATAAATTTCCTGTAAGAAAAGTATATAATATGTCTACTTTAGTCCAACCATTTACAAAGAAGCACTAATTCTGTTAATATTTAAAAAATATCCCTTCCACAAGAAATACATATAAATTTATGGATAATTCCCAATGGGGCGACGTTTTTTCACCTAAAAGAAAATTAACAGCATCCAGGAAATATTGACAACATTTCAAGTAATTTAACACCCCAGTCATGAAAATTGAGGCGTTTGCGAGCTCACAAAAAAACGTTATTTTTCAAGGAATTATTACAATTTCTTACAATTTCTTGAAAAATAACGTTTTTTGTGAGCTCGCCAACGTCTTAATTTAGACCAATTTTTATGATTGAGGTGTCAAATTACTGGAAATTTCGTCAATATTTCCTGGATGCTGTTCATTTTCCTTTAGGTCTTTAGGTGAATAAAGCGTTGCCCAATTGGGCATCTAAGTTACCCACAAATTTATGGAAGGGATATTTTTTTAAATATTAACTGCTTACCTTGTATTTTTTTAAATATCAAGTGCTTACCTTGTAAACGGTTGGACCAAAGTTGACATATTATGTATTTTTCTTACAGGAAATTTTGTTTCTTTAATTTTTAAAATTAATAGGGAATACTAAAAGTTAGTGGTTTTCAAGATATTTAGAAAAAACCAAAAAAATTGTACCTTTAAACCCCCTTCCCCCCCGCTCAAGGGCTACGGACTTGGAATTTTGATATGTTCACCTCCTAACTATTCCAAACAAAGCTGCAAAGTCAAAAATTGTGTTCCATGCAATTCCCTCTATACCCGTTTTTGAGCATTCATTGCCTGGACTATAGTTTTAAAAACACTTTCCTAGATGATTGTGTATTGACATAAATAATTCATGCTGTATCACAATGCAAAATGGACCAACCAATGCAACAATGTTTTGTTTTTTAGTTTTTTCTAAAGCACCGACCGAAAGAGAATTGTGTGCTGCAATTATTTTTTATCAATACAAGTAAATTTGAAGAAGAAAATTGCAGCAGGATGTAAGTTGTTATAAACAAATTAGTTGTTGACTAGGTAGATTACTATAATGAAATACAGCTCTTCAGTTATTAGTTTTCTTTATTTCAAACAAATTTATGATTATTCTATTACATATGGAACAAAATAACATTTCAAAAATGCATTCCTGTTGTAAAAATCGGAACAAATATTTATAAATATGTTGTTATAAACATTCTTTAGTCTTTGAAAATGCATATGTTCCATGGCATTCAATAATATTTACTTAAATACTTTTCAATATATTTGCTTGAAACATATAAATACTATCGCCATATATAATAACAAACTTTAAACTATCGAATCAAGAGTCTGTTTTTTCATGATAAAGATGTTTATATTTATATTTTAATCATCGCACTAACAATTATTATACGATTTACACTGATCATACTATTTACTTTAAATTTCAATTCTTACCAAATAAATGGTAAAACTATTAATGTAAAATTTAAACGAATTTTTTAAACAAATAAGCAAGTTAAGCTCATCTTGCTTACTTATTAGTTGTTTCAAGTTACAAGACTTTGTAATTACTGAGCTTGCCTGAGGACCTCACAAAAGTTATTCATGGAAGAAAAAGCGGTGTAAGTTTTCACCTTCAAAAACAAAAAATTACATTGGCTTAATTTATGCATTTTAATTTCATTTTTGCTATACCAATAAGAATTAATTTGCTTCCGTTTTGTGTCTAACAATAGTGGTAGTTTATGTTTACTTTGTTTTTACAGAAAATAATGTTTACTATCCTTTGTAAATTTGAGCGATGTAAACAAATAACTGAATACAATTCATTTCAATGTGTTGTAGTAACAAGTATAGTTCAAAATACGAATGCAAATTTTTGCATATTCTCAACCACATGAAGTGCTTGATAAATTTCTAATTTCAAACATATGGTCTCTAATATGCAACTAAGTCTAATTTCCAATCGTGTTGTAAATTGTTAACGCAAAATTGTTATGCACTAAAACATTAAGCAAACAGTTTTTTAACAAATGTAAGCAACACATTTTAAGCACTATTTTTAAGCAAAACTTAAAACGTTAACAATGTAAATCTAAAATTTGAAATATGTACAGATATTTTTTAAATGAAATACATTTACAATTTTAGTTTACAATTGTTTATTGCAAATGATCTTAGGTAAGCACAAGTCTATGCTACTTATCATATATCTCAATATTTTAAATTTCAATTGATTTTTAAGGCCCTATTATACGTGTTTTAAAGCATGTTATGTAGAATAACTAACGTTTTAAATTATAAATTGTTTTCAGTAAATGAAGCACAATACAATACTTCACTATAATAATACGAGTGGAATATTTTAATATTCTGGAATATTTTTTAAACCGTCTAATTACTTTACGTTCTTATAAATTAAGTACAAGAACATAGTTTTTGTGTTCTCATATAAAAAATCATCTTTTTAGTTTTTTTTTTCATTTGTGTTGGGCCTATTGTTTTATGGACTTGTGAATTATAAGCGAAGTCTGCCACCCTAAAAACAGCTTGATAATTATGTTTAATCAATGCGTTATTTTATTATACATATGACAACTTAGTATTTACATGACTATTATCGTTATCTATTATCTATTATCCTTACTTTTACAAGATTTAAGTATTAGATTTCAACTTTCGTTTTCATCGGATTACAATGATTTAGGTTTCATCGGAAAATGTACTTTGATTCTTAAGGCATAAAAAAATTGTTCTTAAATATTCAACAACGTTGGTTATGTTGCTGTAACGAAATATAAAGAAACCAAAATTTATGTTTGAATTTTTTCGCAATGATACATGAAAAAACTTATATTACATTGATTTAAAATAAAATTTTTACAAGTTGGTTGTTTCAATTTTAAATGCGCTTAAGAATTCTCTTAAGGTCTTAATGACAAATCAAAATATTTGTTTATGACATTGATTGCTTTGATATGCTCTTAAATTGTTTCTTAGACTATATACTGTTATAAATTAATTGAATATAAAGAACTTTATTATGTTTTCATTTTTAAATAAGAAGGATTTCTTGGTAAAGTGCAGGAACGGCCTACTTCCAAATGATAAGAGATACAGATGGACCCTATACGTTACCTAATTCAGGAGCCCAATCTACAGTGGGGCAGAGAAAACAAGCTAACTCGGTTAAACTACATTGAGTGGCTCACCTTTTCACCACTTTCTCCTTCCTTGTTACTTTATTTGAATAAAATTAAAAAAAAAAAAGATTTAATGGTTTCTTAGAAGCATTTTTTCTCACTTTTGGTTATTGGCCTTTTCAGGGCAATATTGTTTCCGCATTTTAAATAGTTTTTAAAATACATGCGTTAATAGTACCTTTAAATAATGCTATATGTGCCCGTCTACGTTGTATTGAAGCACTGTTTTCGTTAATATTATATTATAAAGCTAAATATATAAGATGAAGAAAATAAAAAATGTCAATAAATGGGATTTATTTGATAAAGTAAACAGGATTTCTTTAATCACAAAAAAATTAAATTAAATTAATTTAAAAAATATTTGTCAGATTATCTACATAACTATTAAATACATATTAAATCGATAACTAAAAGCTACAAACATCACAGGGAACCTTTTTTTGAGGGGGGAAGATTAATTTTTTTTATTTAAAATATTGTATTTCATCTGTCTGTACAACTGGAAAAGTGGTATGATTATTTAAAGTTTCCTTAGAACATCCATGGAGACTTATTAAAAAAATATATAGAACTTCTTCACTATCTATTTATTTAATATTACGTCCAACAACCTTAAGATAAATAAGATGACTGAACGTCAATCTGATTGATGTATTTGTCATTTATCAGTAACTTTTACCCCTAATACTCGTAAATCTGTGATAAAAGTTTTATAAAGTTTTTATTTTTATTTTTAAAGGCCGTTACTTGACTAATGTTTGCTTTTATAATGTTTTTGATTCAGAGATAAAAAGAACCATAACATTCAAAATTTACTTTTTAAAGTTAAAGGTAATATAATTGAGGTACATCAATATTTGTATATACTAGACGTCTATAATAAAATCGCTGACATTAAAAATGAATATATTTGTGTGAACAAAGCTTATCTAATAATCCCTATACAAATATGGACGTTAAATTAGTTAAAATTATAGCATTTTTGACGAGTTTATTACAAAAACCTTAGTTACAACTAAGCTAGTTTAGTGTTGATTGTTCTCTGCTTGAAATAATGTTTAAATGGGATATAAAAATAAAGCAAAAAAATTATCCCGTTTTCCCGCACTTCCGCTCCTCCTGCCCCGCCCAGTACTGCACAGCCACAACAAACATTCATGATTGATATTCGCCTAGAATAGTTTAGTACATGCGTGTGTGTATTCCTTGCATGTTACCAATTGTACAGGGTGTTTTTTTACGCAACACAAAAATTTAACTAGGCTTACCTTTTCCTGTATTCTGTAGCAACAACAATCTGAAAAATAAGAACGCATCTTTGTAGGACTGTGGGCTAGTAAATAAGTTCACTAGCTATATATAAAAGAAAAATGAGGTTGATTCATTGGCTCACTGACTGACTCATCACAGTTGTTATAAGTCATAAGTCATAAGTCATTTATTTGCCAGAATAATTAACAAAAATACAATTTGCATTGGCAATGTCATAATGTTTAGTTACAAAACCTTAAACTAAAGGTCGATTAACTAAAAACACTTGAATCAATATACAATAAACCTTAACTTTATCCGTCAGCCAAAAATTCTCGGACGCTGTAGTATGATTTATCAACTAATTTAGATTTCAGGTTCTTTCTAAATCTTTTGTAGTAGGTCTCTAGTTTCAGCTGGAGAGGAAGATGGTTAAAAAGCTTAATGGCATTGTACAGAAGATGGTACTGAAAAAAGATGTAGAATGCTTAGGAATTTTGCAGTTTGCAGTTGCCCGCAAAGAATAGGTGGTGCAATGTGAGTTGCCCTCGAATTTACTGAAGTTTTGTTTCATAAAACTTAAGGTTTCTTGAAGGCAAGGTAAATATTGAAGCCGAGCGGAAAACGTCTTTGCACGATTGAGTCTTTTGAAGGGCAAATATCACTCGAACGGCTTTCTTCTGAAACCTAAAAAGAAACTGAGTAGTTTGGTTCTCTGCACCCCAAACAGGTAGGGCATAGGATAAAAACGGGTAAACCAATCCGTAATAAGCAGAAATTAAGACTTCAGAGGATACTGTTTTCGCAAGAGTGTTCATAGCTTGTAAGACTTTGGTAGTTAGCAAAACTATTTTTTATAAACTTTAGATAAATATCAATAAAGATGAAATATTCTTTAAATATGGATTATAATAACATTCAATTGGCAAATGTTTTAAGTCTTTTTGGCTTTTATTCTGCATATTGTGTAAATGTGTGAATATATTTTCCTAAAATCGTGCGTGAACTGCCAATTCATACTCAGAAAACCAATAGAAAAACAGCTGTTTATTTAGAAGTGACCGGTATAATAATCTTCATGCGAGCACGGTAAACTTACCGGTAGCGTGTTACGTACGATATTTTTCATCAGGCTAAAAAAACATATTTTCAATTGTTTTGTTGTTCAATTGCATGACCGTTTCTCAATCCTTCAAACCTAACCTATAAACAAACAGAACAAACATTTGCTACTGGTGCCAGTGCTGCCACAGTAACCAATAAACAAAGGGGTCCTGCAAATTAGTAAATTATTTACTTCCGTTTTCCCAGCCTAGGACGGCATTGGGTAACTTACGAGCCAACAAAAGGAACAGAAAACAGATGTGCTAAGTATGATGAAAAGTCTTAACTGCAGTAATCACTAGCTGATTGCATTGTTACTCTACGCGCTCCAGCCAATCAGAGTCATCGCCTCCAGCGCGTCCGCATACGTTTTGATTCGTCTGAGCTCGACTTGTTTATAACTTGAAAAACATAATGGCATATTCAGCTACATTAGACGTTAGTTGCTTTAGTTGTATTTGTCATTTGAGAATCCAAATATGCAATTGTGAGAAAATGGTGTATGTATTTCATGTGTAGTCTTTCTCGCTTCAGCTAAAATTACTGCGCTCCGCTCCCTGTCGCGCGGTAAGTGGAGCTCAAGCTATAAAGACGCTCTTAATACATAAGTAATTATTGTCAACTAAGATCTCTGTTAAATACTACTCATTAATGTATCGTCTTTGACTCTGCTAATACACTGATTCCCATCCCGAAGTTCATTCACATATTATTGAGGAATAATTTTCATTGCATGGTAGATATAACTAAATAAACCTTTATGCAAAATGTTTACTCAATTTTAATGTATCGTTGGTGGAGTGAAATTTTGAAGTTACTTTTCAAATTACCTATTATTTCTGGCCCAACATATAAATTAGTAGGGTTGATTTTCATTGCCCAAAACTGAAATTGTGTTTTATTGAATTTAATTTTATGCTGAAAGATTAATTTTATTTCCATTTGATAATGTATACCTCAAAACGTAGTTTTTTCATCTTTACAATAAATTAACGTGCTTTAAAAAAAACTGTGCAAAAAATAAAAAGTTACTCTACAGAATCTCGGATTTCTGTTTTTATGGATACATATTTTTACTTCATAATTGGAAGTTTCATAAGCAAAGCAACACAATAACTAAACACATTTTTGTTTTTATATTCTTTGATTTGTGATTTGGGTATCTGTTTTTTAACCTACGACACTGGACGATTCGTTTTAAGCTGAAAGTAACGCTGCAAATAATGCACAATAAAGTCAACTGCTATCCAATATTATAAACGGAATAGTTAAAAATATTAAACATTTCAATCACTAGATATCAAAAATATAAGATAAACAATAACATAACTATAACTGAGTCAAAGCAAGTTTTGGTTGTTTGTTATAGATCCGTTTGTAATCTGGATCTTGATGAACTCGATTAAAAGTTATGGACTTCATTACCTCTTCGATGTTATTGTTACAGAATCCCAATTTCTCAAATTGGTTTTACTTTGACCAAACACGCTTTTGTTTCACAACATGACTCATAGCAATGCTGCGCTTGAATACACAAACTCCAAACCCGTTACTGTTGAAAATTTCAATGTTGCAAGGATTTTTCCTAAATGGACTTAATTTTAGTAAACCCATTAAAACAAATCAAGAGACAGCAATGTTAAATTTACAAGTAAATATATATTGGGCCATATATTGTGCCGTATATATTATGCTTGTTGTAGTCTCCAAAAGCGGGCCGAAAACTTAAAGTTGATAATAATGCTTAAATTTTTTTGCATATTAATTAGTTTTTGAGGACGACCTTTATTGGTTTGTAGGCCAATGTAATTTAATACAATTTATATTTTTTAGTTAATATGAGCATAAGCACACAGCAGTGGCGTTGTCTGAACCTGCAAGGTTTAGTGTATTACCACAAGAGGTAAAAATGTAAATCATTACCTTCCAAAGACTGCAATATTTATGATTCTCAAAACCAAAAGTAATTATACAATCATAGTATGAATTTTCCTGTGTAGAACAAATTAGTCCATCTTTTTTTTTTTAAAAAAAAACATGTATTTGGTGCAAGTTTAATTGCACCATAATCGAGTAATCTATAATGTTTGATGCGTATAATCGTGTAATGGCGATACATGGATTTTATTCAGTAATCTAAAACAAACCTTGGTAGCAAAATTTTTAATTTTTAAGATAAATGGTAGAGATGTCAGTGGTATATTATCCACTACAAAGTCAATATGCCATTGCGATCCCAGCAAAACTTTGTTTCCGCTTAATTAATTGAGATACATGGAGAGCCTCTCTTGAATAGTTTACCTTCCCAACCTACAAAGTTAGTACTAAACTACTGAAATATGGGATGGCGGCAAGCTCCAAGCCTCAATTAATTATAATTACAAGTATATTATAATAATCTGTGTTATTTAGGGGGTTGGGTTAGAGGTTTCATTGGGAAGTAATTGATATTTTAAATTATTTCAATTATGCAGTAGTTTTCGTTATTATTTGTGCCATATAAGTTTTTATTATTTATTATGTAATTATCATTGATAAGGATTTTGTCTTACTGCTAAAACATAAATGTATACAGATTTTTTTTTATTTGTTTGAAAATACATTTTGTCTGTTAAAATAAAATTTTCTCTTTAATTTAAGAAATAATCAATTATAAATTAGTGTATTGAAATCGGTTTATTAAATTTATATTTTATAATAAACACTGCAGTTCAAATAAAGAATAAAAATGTATCAGTTTCATTTTACCTCATTAAATAGTTATATGCTGAGAGACAGTTTTAGCAATTCAAGGTGGTATTTCCACCACTAGTTTTAAATATATTTCAATTCTATAAATAATTTTATGAATAAAAAGGTGAATAACCATATCGATATGGACGACTCCATTCGCTTTGATGGAATCACACCTCTTCACCGAACTGGCTCTATCGAATACGCACAAGATTGTTTCTTGACTTCATCTGCAAACAACATGCTCCCATATTCACAGAATTTTCCTGACAGTTTACATTGTCAATCTCTTGTTGAGAGGATTATCTGTCACAAGTGAATAAAGGTTCTGGAATAACATTTCCAAGAATACAACTAGTTCGTTTTATATTCATCTGGTTTACGTCAGCCTTCAAATATCGATTTGATATGGAAATTGTATTTCACGTTTTGTAACACTACTATCTTGTAATTTCTTATATAATGAATGCATCAATAATTATTGCAAGAGAGATTATTGTAATAATTTGACAAGAGATATTTTGATTCTATTTTTACTATATAGAAAAGTGTTAATGAGTATATCAATTGATGTGTATAGGAGGATTAATTATAATGGGATGATTTTTAGAGGTATTCAGCTTGCGTTGAAACCTATGGATTCCTAGTTTGATTCTGAATATTGTTCTCATTTTTTAAAGGCATGAAGCTCGGCCACTTTCATTTTCCACATTAGCTTGTAAACTAATTTTCCTATCAAGATTTTTAATTTAAATGTTAATGGAAAAAACCCAAGTCTTAACTCTTCCCTCCAAAAATCATGCTTCTTACAAAAACACTAATCTATTAACAGATTTATGTACTACCTGCATAGATATTTGAAGTTAAAGCAGAATTTTCAAGGGAAACATTGGATTCAAAATGCTATAAAGCAATTCAAACCATGTAATGCGTGAGAAAATATGATAAGCAGATTGTGGAATTGAAATGTTGAGAGTAAAATTTTAATGACTTTCAATGTAGGAATTAATAAGTTCTTTGTCATAAAATGTGTCATGGATTTTTACCTAAAATGATTTTATACCAGTCATTATGCAAATGCCTTTGAAAGCCTGAACATACTTACATGTACGAATTACTAACATAATTTTGGTGTTATTTTTTAGCGAGGAGTTGTGAGGAGTTTTTTCCCAAACACCTCAATGCCTTAATGGACCAACTGTCACTTTCACACAAAAAATCTCATTCAAAGTAAGTTTTCGCCATAGTTGCCGGAGAATGATAAAAAAGTTCAACATACAATAGATCCTGATATTCTAAGCGTAAAAAATAAAATGTGCCCACAATTTATTCATGAAAGGTATTTGGTGTTTACTTGAAGGTTTATTAAGGTAGGTCAAGTTTTAAAAAGTGAGTATCAGGTGCCAGTGCAGCATTTGAACAATTACTACTGATGACATCGTTACAGCTAATTTATGACCACTGCATAGATGATTAAATGTACGTGACTTTATATGGGATGTACCACGAACTGAAGTCTCATTGACTCTGATTTGGTACTTGGTTAAATGCCTAAGGTATTTTCTTGAAGAAAAAACACAAGTTGTATGTAAGACTATGTACAGGCTTTCAAAATTCTGTATGAAAACCTATTCGTTGTATGGCGCTGTATGGTATTTACTAATAAAGATAGTACAGTTAGTATTAAGTAAAGCTAACTTGGATTAAAATACAAATATATTTTAGCATTTTATTATGTAATGATTTAGCGCAGTAATAAATCAACTCTCTCTTCATTTATGAGTAAGCAGAAACAAATAACTATTATTCTTCGTAATTCTGATTAGAATTTTTATATACGTTATAGCGATATGAAAGTTTTATGATTTACTATCATAAAAAATGGATCTAAGAAAAATTAATCTGATATCCTAAATAACCTTTGTATAGTGTTTAAAAAGTGAGTGAAAAAAATAAGTTCTTATTTAGAAAAACCCCTTAGGGTAGGAAAAAGTAATTTACGCAATAATGAAGCAAGAACAAAATAATTTTTCTACAATCCTGATTAATAAAAAAAATTGGGAATTATTGTTTTTGCCAAACAGGTTTACAAATTTTAATTTAGTATAGTAAAAAGGTAAGAGTGAAGATAATAAGCTTACTAGAAAATATTTATCTTGATAATGCATGATTGTACATAAATTATAGTTTGCGCCATTTTTATAAGCATGTAAAAATATATTTTGAAATTTAAAAAATTATTATTCACACAAAAAGGTTTTGTAATCAACTTAAAATGTGCACAATGACACATAAATTGTCGTTTCAATTGACACCTCAAAAGGCTGTATTTCACTAATAACTACTAGAAGATCGGAGTGTGTATTATCCAAACAGCCAATATTCCATTTTATCTTCAATTGAGGACTGCTCTTGAAAATTGAATTTTTTAAACTTGAAACGTTTATTTTGTGTACTAACATAGGATATTGAGCTACCGTAGCTTGTTACTTATGCTTCTACATAGTGGTAGTTGTTCTGTTTTGTGATTTTGCACACCAAATGAAATGAAATGGGAAACAATAGTACAGTGGAAATAATGTAAAGTTAAAAAAATAATAATACCTATAAACGTGATAAAGATGATAAAAAATTATATAACTTTTCACAAGAATAATTTTAATAAATATGAGTCATCAAAGGAAGATATAAAACAGCCTAGTATGCTGCCAATATGTCCTTGAAGGACTTATTGATTTTTAAGGGTCCAAATATTGCGGGCTTCATAGCTACTTTTTATGTTGCAGCCAAGCTTTAACATTCCCTTTAAGGTAAATAAGGAACCAATACGTGGATATTCTGGCAATTAATTAATTTCCTACCTAATAATTGTATACCTTTTCTTGGTAATATTCAGTTACTGAGAGGCTATTCTATCATAAAGAAATTATTTTTTAAAAGCTCACACTACCAAATTCCCTAGAAAAACCTCGTAATAAAAATATCTGAACATTATATTTTTTGCTTTTGGAGTAGATTATAGTATTATTACTACTAAGAGGTCAGTTAAAATTGTTACATTTTTTTAAATATTTTATACGAAGACAAACTGATTTGATTGGATTAAAAGGTTATCTTTCCTGACATAATCATCATATTTCTGACTTGATCGCAAATAAAGTTCTTCCATCGAGTGAAAGTGTGTTTGTGACAAGGTAAATAATGGTGTAAAGCTTTCGTTATAATGGTGTAAATATTCGAAAAGTATTCCTTCACCGAAAGAGTTTTCATGGATTGAATTGCTACGGCATATTGAATGACATCAAACAATGTTTCAATTGCCAGTATGTCATTACTGAAGACGTTAATTTACCATTTTAGCCTTAATTTGTAAATTAGTTGTTTGTTGGTTGAATTTAATAAGTAAAAGTATAAATGTGTGCCTTTATATTAAATTTATTAAAAGTTGCATTAAACATTTATTCAAAATGAATAAGCTTCGAATAGCTCTAGATTATACTTGAGTGGCAAAAGGAATAGCTTAAAAGATATACATTGAATAAATGGGTTGGATTTGAAATTATTATTGTTATTCATGCAGTTTATTAAAAAAATGGTTCGCGAACAAATCAATAAAACATGAAGGTGTTTTACCTTTCATTTAGAAGGGCGTGCCAAAACCTCAAGACACTTCAGCTTTGAGGGCTTGTTGCGCACAATACTATCGCAGTGTTTTACCATACTAAGATATCATCAGATATTTTCTTTACATTTTTGAAGATGTGATGTTAAACGTATTGACGTTACAAATAATATATTAACGTACAGGCTAACAATTTGTAGGCATTCTTCATTGGAAGAGAAAATTAGCAACAATTAGAATGTAGAATGTAAGCTTTAAACTCACAACAGAGGTTATAAGGAAATCATTCTGACAATTGATATCGATAGTTCCAGCAACGATCCCTATAGGCAGGCTGTCCCGTCATAGAGCCAATTTTCCCTAGATTAGTCAATTTCACGGGCGAGTTGTGGCAGCACTGCGGGTTACATTGCGGATAAACTCCCCTTACCTGTCTTTTTGGTTTCTCGAAATATAATTTTGCTGACATTTTGGTTTTCTTAATAAGAGTTAAGAAAAACTTGGAACAAGCTTAAAAAACTAATGACTAACTATTAACCAATTAAGAACCTCGATATGGATTTTTCAAATTTCCATAATTTCTCACAAGGCTTCATGCAGCAAATTGTTCGCCGAACGTTTGGACAAGTTATATTCCTCTTGTTCAGCGATCCTCCACTTAATAGGTGGATTTAGTAGGATTTAGGATTTAGTAATCAAGGTAAACCTATGATTAGGTATACCTTAATTACTACCGGAATTATAATTTTACTCACTCAAGGAATAAAATGCAACTAGTCGTAGCAGTTGAATGATTACCATGTAATAGAACAACTTTAGCAGATAGTTATATTGATCAAACATCAAATAGAAACTATTAAATAATTTAAGTGAGGCAGAAGGAAGTGGTGTATTGAAAGCTCTAGCTCGCACATCTATTATGTGATATTTTGGGTTTATGTAGACGAATCGCGTAATGAGTTTCTAAAGTTTGGAGTCCAAAGTGAGTGGAAGTTATATCTGTGTGTTTAAAGATTGTTTAAAAAATGTGTAATATGCTATGCAGAGAATCGAAATAAAAGAAATAAAAGTGGAGGGTATTTTCTTGAAAGTTTATTAAGAGGCGATTTTTACGTGTATTTTACATAGTTCAAAATAATCTTTAAACGATTTAAGGGAAGGTAGAACGTGACAATCGTTCATTAAGATGCATTTTTGCTCAGAGTATCAAGTGTCAACTTTAAACCAACATTTGATTTTTAAAGCTTTACATTTTAAACACTATAAGCTTTTAAGAGACCAAAATCAAAAATAAATAAAGGATTGTTATTAAAACGAGCGAGAGGATTGATGAACGGTCTGAGTAAATGCTGCATTCCGTTAGCAATTTTACGATCGGATTTTCCATATTCACAGCCGAGATGGTGTATTCGGTTTACAAAACTATAAAAAACCTAAGATTTCACCTAATTTCATATGTTGTTTTACGAAAACTATTATTCAAATTTTCATCGCAAGTATCAACAAAAACATCGGTTTCCGACTGTTTTAGATAAAACTTCCCAAAAAAAGGCGTCAGAGTAGTGTATACAACTCATGCATATCCAAGCCACTTCTAAGAGAAAATAATCTCTCTAAAAGTGTTGAAGACTTCAGGAACACCCGGAATTATAATGTATTCAAAAATAAAAAGTACAGAATTATTTTCATACTCGTATTTTTAACCTTTACAGAAAAACTCTAAAATTTGGTTCAAATCAAGTTAAAATACCAATATCTTACCATAGAATTATACCAGCTGAAATAATGCTTGAAAACTATATTTTGAAGCTACAATACAATTAAAGGGCACTTAGTGTTTTTTTTTTCTCTTTGGATTCCATTTTTTGCCTGTGTTTTTCTGAGTTTGTGTCTGTCGTGTTTTGTTATGGTTAAGCTAATAGAAAAGTAAAAGGCTTTGAGATTAAAGAAAGTTACTCTAACATTTTGTCATTCACTGTTAATTTCCTAAATTAAAAATCCGATTTACTAGATTTAAGTACTAATTTGTTTTCAACCAATAGTAGTATAGTATTTTAAATTTTGACCAAAATATGCTTGATGAGATGAAATGACTTAAGATTCCGTCAGTCAAGGAATTCTGACAAGATGAAAGGTGAGATATACAATCCGCCGCCTCAAGTAGACAGCGCAGGTGTGCCTTATTAAATATATCCAGAGGATGAAGTATGAATATATCCTACGAATTTGATGAAAAAGCCTCCAGCTAATTCTGAACTCCCTATCATGAAACTTTACTTCTACTAATACAAATTATATCATAGTTTTCCTTATCATAGATATGCTAATAGATATGCTTAAGTGATCTAGCATGAACTATCTAAAGAAGGCAGTTAAAATATCTTTTGGTTACTAAAATACTTTAAAAACAATGTTGCTGGTTGTATTTTATTTTTAAATAGCTTAAAATACCTGCCTCTAGACAATCATATTGTTGCACAGAGCTATTGTGCGGTAAAGTGAACGCATGTAAAAGCAAACACACGCCAGACATTACATAACACATCATATTACAGACGGTAAACTTAACGAAACATTGATAAGGCAAGCAGCACAATCGTAACAAAAAATTGGGCTGGACAGATTTTTTAGGTTCGTCTATTATTTTATTTTTAGGCTTGTTGCCCAGGTCTGACTCAATTATTAGCTCAAGGGTGAATTGCAGACAACCTAATTGCTCACTAAATGCTACATTGGATAGAGGCGTCAATCCGATCTGTTTTACTTACATTATTATTTTTGTTATACTATTTTACGAATTCTTAAGCCACCTAACAATTAATAGAACTCTTAGCATTCATACTTCTATGAATTTTATTGTGTTGTGATATTTTGTCATGCAGTGTATTCTTGACCGACCATTAGTTAACGGAGTCTTTAATTATACGTAATCTAAAGGCACATATGGACTTGTAAGTAAAATTACATGGTTAGTTGCATTATTTTTTTTTTGTTTTAACTGAAACTAAATCGTAATTTAAAGCCATAACTTATTTATTATTTTTTCCTTAAACTTATTACTATTACAGCGATTAACTAATCAAGTTCGTGGTAAATATTCAGAAGACTGAAATGAGCAAACATTTTGTTAAATTTTTCTCACATTTTACAATTAAATCCATCTTACCAGATCATGTTCCACCTTTACAAATTTGGCTTATGAGGTGTAAGGCTCATCAGGTTTCGATTACAATTAAAAACATAATAAATCCTGGATATTATTACACTGAAATCTAAACAGAGATGATGATTGATTTGTAAATTTAAAAAAACTTTGAAATAAACTATGTCATGGATATAGAACAAGGTCATAATAATAAGTACGATATTTCCACCAAACATAAAAAACGGTCACTACATATCATACATATCATACATGATAAGTAGTGACTATAAACTGTCATTATAATTTAATGACCATGTTTCGTAAAAAATTAACGTACACAATTTCGAGTTTTATTACATTTCACTATTGAGGTTTGTATTAGCTAAATCGCGCTACCCACTAATTGAGAAAACGATGTCTTCGATATTAACGTAAACAGTTCCTCAATGTGAATTCTGGACAAGTATATATCCTTTATAAAATAACTCGTAAAATGAAAATCCGACATAATAGTTTAATTTACACGGGCCAGTTTGTAAAAGTTAAGTGTGTGGTAGTGACAGGCCAAAAAAGTTGGTCCCAGCAGAAAACACACTCAACAGAACAATAACCAGCCGTGACATGCGGTAATGTTGTCTCCAAGGAGAGTAAAGTGGTTTTGCCACTAGGGCAAATACAATTTTTTAGGAAGATTCGAGGCTTTTAAATTGAGAATTAAAAGTAGCCTATTATATTTAGTCCTATGAAAAATATTGTATAGTAAATATAAGACATGTTTACAGATCTTACGACCAGCTTTTAAAGGTATTCGTCTAAGTATACTGTAGCCCCCAGTGGGATCCTAACTGGCTTTTGCTAGTTTATGTACCAATACTGGGTACAGTAACGGAAGTTGTCACGATTGGAGGCAGTGTTGTAGCTGTCTTTCAGTGAAAAACTTCAGTTCCCCACCAGGGGAGGCTGGGCTTGATGGCAGGGTGGACGGGAGTGTACTGGTGACCAAGGTGAGGTTCAATATGAGGGCCACCTGATTAATCCTTTGAGGCCCTGTTCCAAGCATCCATTGTTCAGAGGTATACCTTTGTCCACCCAGTTGAAGCTTGGCCGAACCTATTCCACCTACCTATTCCTTTATCCTTTTACTTCCCTTGTATTAATCTACTAAAGGCTGTGAGCCTAAGGGATGATACAAGGGAAGCTTCTTTTCCTTTCCGGCAGCCGTAAAAAAATACAAAATTATGGCTGAAGTGCCCTCACAGGGTTTTCCTGAGGGGTAAGGAAACCCAGACTACCTAATCCCAACTACAAAAGTATACTGTAAAAAAGTTTTGCGGTTTTTAAAAAGGGAAAAGTTTTGTATAGAGATAAAAGTTTAATCAAGATAATTTTAATTTATATTGCAATTAGTTTAATTGATACTGTACTAAGCTTAAGCTTGATAGTGTTAATCTCAATCCACTAGAGTTTTATCTAAGGATTTGTAGGATGAATAACAATAAATGAATGCCAACATGTTATCAACATTTTATGGAATTTAAAATGTTGTGCAAAGCTGAGACTGAACGCTTGAAATATCAAGTAAACTAAGAAATGAAATTACTTACATAATTTATAACAGTTATCAAATGAAAGGGAGAAGATTCTGATATAAGAAATTTTAATTGCGTAACATAAAACTTTGCTCTTTGTAATATAGTTTTAAAACTTGCAACTTTATTTAATAACTTGTATAAGGGACAATCAAAGGAGATGTTGTTTGTAAACATGTTGATTTGTTTCTTAAACAAAATATGTACTGTGATTAATGTTTTTAAATGAATGAATACTTCTTTGTTTTCTTGTTGAAATTACCGTTTTATGAACTTGACCGTTGTCAAATATAGCAGGTCAATTAAATTTCCTTTTGGACGTGATCCAGAAGGTATTTTTGTCACTATCTGTCTTCCTAGAACAAACGTATACGTATATTGTGTCTCTAACGTGATAGTATTTTTAAAACCTATTTTCAGGATTACAATGTCACCCATCCTGCTATGCTTAGTGGCATTTTTTCCTTGTTATAAGGGAGTAAGATAACAATTTGTCTTCCATTGGGAGGAAATAAATCACTTTGTCTCCCATGAGAAAAAGTAAACCAATAAGAATAAAATTAAAATCAATAGCTATAAAATGAAGTACCTTTTAAGATTACACTCGCAAATATGTTTCAGCATAACAGATCTCAGCCGCTAGCTGATTAGTGGCAGAAACGGAGAACTGCGGCAGGCATGCAACTGATGTTAACGACACCTATTGAGGTTTTGAGGTTATTTTAATGAATACTTTGTAATCAAATTTTATTTGTACAATCATGCTATGAGATTTATTTTTGCACTGTGTATTTATTCATCCATAAAGGTGGGGGAAAAAGTGTGTAATTCAGGTTTAAGTACATTGTCTCCCTCTTAAAAATTGCCACACCCGTTAAATCCGAGCGCCAAACATATTACATAGTGAGACAAGTGGTACTTTACTCACTCAACACACAAATATACATTTGTTACATAAGTTTTTAAAAGTCAAAAGTAGGCCTTCGCTTGGTAACAAATATGATAAAACGTAGTTGTTTTATAATTACTGTCACCATAAGAAAGTACATTGACTGCCACGTTTCTATGAAAGAAACCTCAAAATTTCTCAAAATTTATGACGAAAGAAGTCATAAAAAGGTAGAAGTAGAAAGTGGGAAATGATTCGTGGAAGAAATCTGACAAGTTGTTATCAGAGAGGCTTCCTGCAGGCAATAAAATATTTCGAAGCATTTAGTTGAAAATCTTTAATGTTCTCGTCAATAACATATATGATAACCACTTGATTTAGATCGGTTATGCTTTTATGGGCACTATTGTTTTACCAAAAATTTCTGGAGTAAAGCAAGGTTTATAGAAATATACTAATTTAATGGTTGTAAATAAAGATATTTCATTTACGCCTGGAAAAAGTTGAAACTTGGTTGGAAAAAGTTGACTGCTTTGCAATGAATGGTTGAATCTTGGTCGCATTTTGTTATTAATGTAGAATTTTGTTTGAGCACCGACCTACGTACAAACCACAACAGCTGTTGTGGTTGTGGTTGTGGTGGGTGTGGCGTTGTTGTCGTATTAACCTACCATTCTGATTTAATGGTTTTCAATCTAATTTCAAACTTCATATTCTAATAATCAACAACAACAATTCAACTGAGTAATATTTAATTTAAGTAATAGTTTTCTTCAAATCGTTATATGTTAATTCTATATTAAACACTAATAGCGCTTCCGAACTATTTATTTCATTTAACTGCCATCTCTCGCCTTTGTTCTAGGAAGTAGGAGTTATTTTTTCACAACGTACATGCTATTTTGCGTTGTGGAGACTGACTTCAGATTAATCACAATGTCCGGTTGTCATATACCAATGAAGGATTTTAAAGCAGAATAGCATTAATAGTTCTACTAATTCAATCACGGAAATTTGTTTTAACCAAAACAAAACCAATCCACACGTATTGCAAAATATTGATGTGACGGTCTTTTTCCCTACAAACGATAAAGTCAAGAGTGAAAGCTAAAAGTTGAATAGACACTTTCTGTAATCTTATCGTTTACCAAAAGCTATATATTTTCATTACATTCAGTACTTCATTACATAGTCACTGAAATGGTTGTTTGAAACTACACCTCTAAAATTATTTGATTATTTTGTGTGATCTAGTTATTCATTCCTTGATTCAGTCCTGAAAATACTTTAACAAAATTAATTGAAATTAACAGTTAAAATAACATGCTTCCTAAAATACTAAATATTTAGTATTTTAGGAAGCATGAAAGCACCCCTCCTCTCCCTTAAGTTCAGCAGTATGTAAGGTAACCGATATCTAATTAAGGAATGTTTGGGTAAAAAACCTGAGAAACATGTACTTCGTACATTTTCCTAATTCTTTTTACAACTGACTAATACTTTATAAAAAATATTTCATATCATACAATAAACTAATACATTGTCTACATTTATTTTATTATCGTGAAGTAGAATATTCCATAACAAGAGTGGAAAGTTGGTCGATACATATTCAAGTCAATATATTACAATTATCACAGTGAAGGGCTACTTTTATTATTAAAAATATAAAGATGAAAAGCGTACCCTTTAATTTTTTTATATAGATATAAAATATAAAAAAATATTTTAAAAAATATTAAAAAATTTTTTTAAAGGGACTCTGTTCATCTTTATATTTTTAATCAAGTCAATATGTCTGTTGTGGGAGAGTTATCGAGCACTTCTATTGGTCAAGAATATGTAAACCACTTTCACTCGTGTTTTGAACGATACATTTCGCTACACAACTATGAAATAATAACAGTTATTTTATTGTTTATGTCGATAAAATCCAAAAAGATAGTTAACATGACCTTTGCATTGTAAACATTGTTTTTGCGTTGTAAACAATGTAATGTTGAATTTTCACTGGTTACACATGACAAAAACAGGTCGTTTCATGGCAGTGTAGCGAAAAAGAAAGTGTGAGTGTTCTGAATGACTGCCTGTAATTTTTTTACCACTTAAAACAGCAAAACATAAATTAAATATCGTTAACATTTTTATTCTTCTTTCATTTATTTGCGGAGTATATGCTTAACTGTTAATACACATGAGAATATTTTATTTTTGCTTATCTTTTTAGAACATACATAGAGAAAATAATTACTTTAAAACAGTACACAGACAAGATTTGTTAAACAAATTACCGTAAAATATACAACATTAAACTAGAACATACATATCTAGCTCAGCATAGCCGTAATTTAGATTGGCTAAACGGTTAATATTATAATCAGGGCTGAACATTACCGGCTTGGGATAATTACTGAAATTGCTGGAAGTGAGATATTCGGCTTTCTTATCCTAGCTTGCCAGGCACGACTTGGCACTCCCTTAATTCATGTTTGAAAAGCTTTATTTTAACTCTATTCTTGATATTTATTCCCTCCAAACGAAGATTAGCTTGTTTTTTACGAGCTAGCCCAAATTACTCTGCAGTTGTAATGCGATGCCCTACGCTTTATATGATGGTTTGTATGCCTATCCTTTACATATTTATGGTTGTATATACTAGTAAACGATATTTGCAAAGTCTGCCCTTATAATCCCACTAATCGTCATACATCTGTATCTGTAATTATCATGAGCTGAGAAGCATTGAGTTTCTTGCCCATAAGATGGGATAGGTTTGTGAATAAATAAATAAAGTTATCTCTTAAAGGATCTTGGACCTTGAATGTTTCTGCCTTTTTGAACCGGTATCTGGTCTTAGGCCATTATTGCAGTCTCGTCCTCCCTTGTGTCAGTCTGTCGTATTACGCAGAGACGACTTTCCTTCTCAGTATCTAGCTTTATGTTAAGTTAAGCATTACGAGGTAGAGCGTCACGGTAGTACTGTTGGTCCATAAGTGTAGTCTCGTCGAGGCCTTCCTTCTTAGTTGTATCCTAATATACGTTTGAAGGCATCGGTAAAATGATTTATAGTAAAATATATATTAATAGATATAAATAAATATCAATAAATATCTATTTATGTTTATAACTGACTACGTACTTAGTATGTTCACCTGGGAAGGTGAACGGTACCATTTTAGAAAATTAATGACAAAGAAAGTAATTGTAAAGTCAGTTTCATATCATTAAACTAAGATAAAATATGGTTGATTTTATGGTTTACCACAGAATACCTCTTTCCCTATATTTGTGCATTTATCAAAAGGTTTGTTTTTGGGCAACTCAATAACTTTATGCAAAGATTTATTATATAATGAATTGATTACCAAAATGTGATGATAAATTTAGGTTTACGCTATTCGAAGAGCAAATAGTAATAAGGTACGATTGTTGGAATTTGTGTCTTATTACAGCCATCTCAATTATGACCACCGTTTTCGAACTCGCAATGACACTTTGTAAGGGTTTTTCAATCAGCTAAACCCCTATCCTCAAAGTCAAAAGATTTTAAATGAAAAACAGATGGAGGTGATACGAGATGAAATTCGAGCCATCAGGAAGCCGTTGCCATTTACCAGTTCCACGGACTTGTTACCAGATATGGCTATGGTATTATTCATCGTTAACAAATGATTTGAGTACTTAAATGATTTGGTATCCGTATGAATTAAACTGACTTTGCTTACCTACTTTAGTGTAAGAAGTTATACATTCTCACGATGCACGTATTCAATCAAGTTTTATAACAAACAAAAGCAATTAAACAGAATAAACAAACAATTTTGAACACTGTTTTATAACTTGACACTCCCAAACGAGCAGTCATCACAGACACGAAAACACTGTTTCAACGCTGATATCTCGTTGACACAGGGAGACGGTGTAATCGCAATGAGTACCTCAGCTGTTCCACATTACAGCACCTGGTAATTAGCTCTGAGCTGTCAGGTGCGATAACGCAGAGTGTAGTAGAAGTCGTACAGTAGATTTGTAGTGTAGAACATTGTATTGTAAAGCGTTGTTCATTGCACTGTCGAAAAAGCTATTGGTGACTAGTGGAATTGAAACCCGGGTCTCCAAGAGCAAGGCCCCTTTTTAACCACTACACCATGCTACTGCCCCAGCCAGTTGTTTAGTAAAGTTAGTTATACCTCGTGAGGAATATGTTAAAACTTGGAATTGTACAAACAATAGCAGTTTAAACTGGAATTTTTCGTTTGGAGGGACAGCAATGTATCAGGTTTTACTTCATACTACACTGAAACATCTGTTTTACGTGCCTTACTTGTGGCTAGAAAGTAACTCTTTGCCGATATCTGCTCGGCAAATTTACACATTTAATTTGCCGTGCACTAGGAAACGAAAAAACGGATGTAAACACCTGTTACATGTTTATAGGTTATACCTTATAGGAATCTAGTGCCACCACTGGTGCAGTAGCAAATATTTGTTTGTTTATCATAGGCTAGGTTTGAATGATTAAAAGTCGTAATTTGTGAGGACAGTCCAACAGCTTGTGAATGCTATTTTACGTTAACCTGCAAGGGAATAAACTGGTTTAGAAATATATATCGACCTCTAGTACCATCAAAATGGTCTTTCCTCTAACTTACTTGTGTGCGTGGCTAGTAAAATATACCTGTTTTCATAGTTATAGCTGCTTGCAAAATTTACAAATGTATAATATGATAAATTCAAAGATTATTTCCTTGTACTTACATGTTATACTGAAGCATTAAATAAAAACATAACGTGCAATACTTGAAACCTAACACTAACAGCAACAAAAAAATAGTATCGTTATCATTTCAATTTAATTATCATTAATATTGAAGTATTAAACCACTCACTACCCTTTTTTAAATTTCGTTATTCTTTATTTACTCGTTTTTCAACCTTAGTTCACAGTCTCTATAGGTTATTTATACGGCAAAAACATAAAACGCCATATATACTGGCTGGTCCTTTTACTGTGTGGTCATTTTTGTTTTGCAGGTGTGGTAAACACTGATCTCTGGCTTTTTACTTAAACATTTAATTATAAATGTAACTCTACAAGGTGAGCAGACCTAAAACTAATATAGCTCACAATCCTAAATTATTATTTTATTTCAGTAGGACCGCAATACTTCTATCTGAGATCCAGGAGCACATTTACTTGCAAATCACTTGTATTACCCCACTTTACATACTGTAACTCTGTGATCAATGACATGACTGTGGCTCTATCTGACATGCTTCAACGGTCTCAGAACTACTGCTTGAGATACGTTTATGATCTGAGACGCGTGGAGCATGTGACACCTTTTTACATCCAGTCGAAATTATTAAAATTAAATGATCAACAATTTTAAATACTAGTCTTCAAAAATATTTTGAAAATGATTTCAAATTTTTATCTCAAGTTAGCATGCGGAGCTCACGCTCTGCTTCACTCACATTGCGAATGCCACAACATAGGACTGCAGTGTATGACAGAGCATTTGTTGTGACTGCTTGTCGCCTTTGGAATAATCTTCCCTATTCCATTAAATCCCTTGATAGTCGTCGTCGGTTCGTGGCAGCATTGAAAAATTTGCTTTTCGAGCGGATGTCCTTGGCCGGCGTGTCCTAGGTGGTTGTCTTGGGCGGGGTTGCTGACAGATAAGCGATTGTTGGTGTGAATGGGTTAAATTGTTTTTTATTTTTGTAATTTAAATGAAAGTATTACAGTTTTTTCATCATATAGGCTAGTTAATATATTTTTAAGGTCTTATTTGTATTATATTATATTTTTTGCTAAGCAGGTTAAGTGTAAGAAAGGGCCATGTGGCCCTAACTTTGCCTGTTAAAATAAAGAATTTTTCATTTCATTTCATTTCATTTTCATTTCATTTCATTTTATTTACAATGATAAATATGTAGAGAGAGTATGGAGCGCATTTACATGGAACACATTCACCGTAAGGAACGTCTACATCAAGTATCCACAGCGAGACATAGTAAATCTTAATACTCGGTTTAATTGCGACTCCTCGGCGGCGTGTCTGACTCCAGTAACGAGCCCATTACCTCTAATGTGACCTCCGGGCGCTGGGGACCCTTCCCAGCAAATCCAGGCCAGCCCTGATGGTAAAGTCCATTAATGATGAAGTATTGGCTGATGGAAAATTTTCAACGAGACGCTTTGCCCTTAAAAATGTTTTATTTGAGTTGAATATTGGAAACTTACGATATCATCAGTGGCCATATAAAATTAGTTTTAATGAAATTGACGTGACAGCATAATATGAGGTGATATGTCGACAGGTGTCAGACATGGGTTGGCAGGTTTAATTTTAATTTTGTTAAACTATACATAATGTTTAATGGTGCTTTTGTTATGAACAAATAGTTTAATTTAGTGAAGACCTTATTTTGGAAAGTCAGACGATGTATGATCAGTAAAAGATTTGTAAGTGGATTCTAGCAAATAAACGTTTAAATTATTTGTTTCTAGAATTACACGGGAATAGATGCAGTTTTAATCAAAGGAGGAATTTGTCAGTCTAGTCATGTTCTAGGGTTAGATTTAGACTTAACGTTTCAACTGTAAAACGCGTTAACTTTTCAATAGCATTTTCAACAACATTAAAGGAGAACTTGTTAATTATCGTTTTGGAATGAGTCTCTGTAATACACTTTATTCTATTATAATGTGCAGGTTACAGTGTCCAAATATCATTTATATTTTTCTTTTCTTGCACAAAACATAAAAATCAAGGTTTCGAAAATGTTTTTAAACATATTTTAAACAGTATCATTATTTTCCCGTTCAAAGGAAAAATTATAAATATAAAACTAAAGAAGCAAAAATCTGCCACCTTTAAAAACTGTTTATTTGATAGAAAAACAATTAATATCCACTAATTTCATGTAAACGCGTAATGAAGTTCAAATAAAGAACAAAAACTGTAATAAGCTGGAATACAGAATAAGCTATTTTTTAACTGCTTTGCCCAATGAAAGTCTATACACGAGGAGATTAAAAAAACACATTTACTTTGGTTTTACACAATTGTAAGAATCAATACATACTTAGATTACGCTATGAGACATTCGATTGGATATTTCAAAACCTAAAAATTCAAAAATTAACATTCCTTTCCTTAACATCATCCATTTTTATGAGAATAAATCATGAATCAAGCTCATTAAATTTATTAAACGACTAATAACAATTACATAGGAAGTAATCATCGTAATATCTATGTTAAGAGCAATTAACAGAAAAATCATTACAACTTCATGCTATTATTGATGTTGTTACGTAGGATGTCTCTGCAAACCTAATACTTTGAATGAGTAATTATTATATTATATAAACATATAAATCCTGTCTCCAAAAATTATATTTCCAGGAATTATTAGGAATACATTATCTGTACGACACGTAACTTATCTAAATTTAAATAAATTGAAACATAACCTATACCACTGTTTAATAAAGTGTTAATGTAGTACTTCGGGGAGCGGCCTGGCACAGTGGTTAGAGCGCGGGCTTTCGATCTCGGAGGCCCAGGTTCAAATCCCGCCAATCATCAATGGCATTTACGCTATGTGATAATACCGTGAACCACTAGGCCTAGCCTGAAGTAATGAGCAAAATGGTTCCGGGCTAGGTGTAGCGTCCTGGGATGTGAAGGGAGGACAAAAAAATTAGTACTTCAACGTCGCATTATTGGGATCCGTTATCCAATCCCTAACAGGCCATTATGAGCGGGATAGTTATTGTTACACATGTCACCAGAGCGAGGCCCGGAACGGTTCCCGTGAGAGCGGTTAGTGCTTGAGAAACTCTTTATTTATAACTTTAGAACTGCCGCACTGACTAAAACATTTATCTCTTAGATTCTGTAAAGAGTGTTTTAATTGACTGCGAGGAATCCCATTACTTTTTACTATGTACAAATATATGAATCCTTTGGTCAATTTTTATATATACTTTATATATATATATATATATATATATATATATAAAGTATATATATATATATCAGTTTGATAGTTATAAATTCGCTGTTTTGCAACTTTTTTACTACATTGGAATACAAGAATAGTGGGTGTTTCTTGTTTTCCACTCTATATCAATCTAAAGTTTTGTACAATAATACAACTTCAAACATATGACTATTCTTCGAAATATTCAGAGGGGCTCCTTAGAATTGTAGTTTATATAAAAAATCAATATGTACCAATACAATAAAATATTATTATATAAAATTCGATGATAAAGGGTTTACATTAATGATATATTTTTGATTGAAAACTAAGTAGAAAAAATGTTGTTATTTGGCAGATTTTCCTACAGTCGGATTTTTTATCACTATTGCCTACAAGTCATCACAGCAAATTTCAATTCCGTTCGTATTCCCCAATAACTAATCCAAGCAAAAAAGGCAAAATACCACTTCACTATCTCAAGAAAAAACATACTCAATGCGTATTTTTATTTACTGTGGCAAAGTTGAAAAGAAAGAAATACATCTTATTTATTTCAGTAATTACCAGAGAGAAAATTAATTTTGGTGTATTTTACCCATGCAACTGGAAGAGGCAGTAGAACCTTGATAAGAAGACACTCAATAACACAAAAACCTCGATAAGAAGTGCACTTTTCAAGCCTCCTTGAAATATAATTGCACTTAATGTCTTTATAAAACAAACCTCACTAAGAAGAGTCCCTTCATAATAAAACTGTTTTCATTATCTCCTTAAGAGTCTTTTTTTGAAGGTTCTACTGTATTTCAAACGATTGACGCCTTACTGACCTTGAGTTATGGAACTCAGCCTGGTAGCAGCTTCGGCCGAAACAACTGACTGCTGTCCGCTTCCTGCTCCTCTGGAAAAACCAAAATAGATTATCACGACCTATATTTGCATCCTCAAGTTTTATTTTTAAAATATACTGAAAGCATCTTAAGTTTATGTTTTGGATGTTCAGATATCTCTAACAAGTTACCTCTTATGCTTTGAAACAAATCACTTCTGCACAGTCATCCTCTTTTTCCTTTTTAAGACTTTTGATGTATTCACAATTGGAAACATAAGAGTACATTTCATTTTTGGTAGGGGGAACGAGACAATAAACGTCTTAGCTTCATCTTATGAACTACCAGCATTAAGATCTGAAGCAAAAGTAGAAGTCTCAAGAGGACCTAATTTACTCGTATATATTGGATACACATGCGGCTGTATAGTTATTAAGATTCAAAATGCTAATATGCAGTTGAAAGCTTACTAGTAGGAAAATAGGATTAGCATAAAGAGATTTTACCTAAAATGATTTGATATCAGGTGTTATGCAAAGGCCTTCGAAAGCCTGAACATACCCACACATACATATTACTGACTTCATTTTGTTGTCAATTAATAGAAAAATACTTCAAGTTTTTACCAAACACTTTAATAGGCTACCTGTGCAATGAAAATTCAAAGCAAATTTTTGCTATTACTACAGCGTAAGAAAAATGGTTTATCAACGGCAGTATATTTTCATATTCTGAGCATAAAAGAAGTAAACGTAACCCACCATTAATCCGATTTTTTCTTGATGAGTATTTGGTGCCTATTTGAAGTCAAATAAATAGAATAATTGTTAAGTTTAGAATATATTTATTTATTTATTAAAAAAACACTACAAAACAGGTATAAAACCCAATTTAAAAGTAGCTTTAAAAAATCAGTTCATGCTGGGAAAAATTGTTAGTCCATCTTCAATATCTTCATGCATAGTCACACAATACATGCACTGTAATGCCTTAACTGCATTCATAAATAAAAAAATAAAAAAACATATCCCATATAGGAGCTAATGATATAATTGAAAAGTTACTACTACGTAACTGCTAATTACAGTTGCTTCTTCATAAATTACAAAATGTACTTTAAATGGGATATGTGATGTATTGCGAACGGAGGTCTCATTGAATTTGATTAGATTCCTGGTAAACGCCTAAAGTATTTTCGTGGAGAAAACACCAAAACTATATTTTTAAGTTGTATGTATGAGTATACACATGTTTTCAAAGTTTTTTTAACCTATTAAATGAATGGCTCTTTATGGATGGTAATTATTAATATAGTCAGTTTAAGTACACCTAACTTGGACAAGAATACAAATATATTCTAGACTTTAACAATAATAACGCAGAATATATCGAATCTCTCTTCAATTATACATATACAGAAACTAATTAATATTGTATATTCTGATTACAATTTATTTATATATTCTTAACGGCGAAACAAAAGTTTTATGACATGCTATTTAAAAATAGAACTAAATACGAAATCTTACAAGCTCTCAAATCTTAAATAGACTATAGGAATATTTAATAAGAGAATGTAAAAAATACATTTTAATTAAAAAAAAACACTCTCAGGAATAGCTGTATAGTTGACACTTTCTATCTATAACACCCTGAAACATTCGATAGTCCCCATAGACAGGCTGTCCCGTCGTAGAGCCAATTTTCCCTAGATTAGTGTCAATTTCACGGGCGAATTGTGGCAGCACTGTGGGCTGTTGCGGTAATTTCGCCTTCTTTGAAGTTGCATTATTATCACTCTGCTAACCATACCATAATTAATTATTAGTAGTTACCGTGTAGTTAACAACAGTATAGGTAATTTAAACAGTAACGAAATAAGAGTAAAATAATTTTCATGCCATCCTGACCAATTAAAAAATGTACTTGGCAATAATAACTTTTACCCAAAGGGCTTAAAAATGTTACTTTAAAATATTAAAATGTTATGAGTCGATATTCAGTTAACTTAATTCTATTAATTTTGTTAATGTATATTCTGTACAAGAATTTCACGTAGTAATAAATTTTCAAACATTCAAATTATCCAAATAAAAAGCATTTTTGGTCAAAGGGTGATTTTTATCATTAACAACAACAAACAATAACATATTTTCTTATTAATTGGCACAACGAAATGCTGTAATTAACTGATAACTCTACCAGAGGATCGCAGAGTGCATTATTTAATTTACAAAGTCAATATTCCATTTCAGTCCAGTCAAGTTGATTATTTTTAATTGAGATACATGGAGGGCTGCTCTTGAAAATTGACGTTTTACTACTTGAAACGTGTATTCATTTTGCAAATGTAGGATATTAGGCTTTCGAAGCCAGTTAGGAATTGTGTTTCTTCTTAGTAGTAGTTGTCCTGCTTTGTGGTTTTATCCAAAACCGAAATAAAATTAGAAAAATAACATAATCTAGCTAATATGAAGATAAAAACAAATAAGAAATATTAACGTTATGACGATAATACAAAACTATATTACTTCTTCAGGAATTTTAATTTTAAGGAATATGAATCAACAAAGGAAGCTATAAAATAACTTGGTATGCTGCCATTGATTTTTAATGACCAAATATTTCGGGCCTCATGGGTACTTTTCTACAATGCAGTCAAGCTTAAACGTTCCTCTTCAAGGTTGATACGAAAACTATAAGTGGATCATCTGGCAATATACCAAGTAATTTTATACCTTACTTTGGTAATACACAATGACTGAGAGGCTATTCCATTATAAATAAACGACTTTTTAACAGCACACTACCAAATTCCCTGCAAAATCTTAGTATTAAATACATAAATTTAAAACATAATGTTTTAAATTTATAGAGTAGATTAATATTATTATGAGGTAAATTAAAAAAGTTTAACATATTTTCATAAAAGCATGCCTATTAAGTTGGATTAAAAAGTTGTCTTTGACTGGTTCAAACATTATACTTTTGACTTGATCGCAAACAAAGTTCTCCCACTATGTGAAAGTGTGTTCGTGACAAGCTACAATATCAATATTTCGATGTAGGGGTTTCCTTACTCATGTGAATAAATAAAATATTCAAGAAGTATTCCTGCGATCAAAGAGTTCTCAGAATTGCAAGAACATATTAAATGTAAGCTAATAATTTTTTGGATAGCAGTATTTCATTGCTAAAAATGTATAGTGACCATTTTCAGTCTAAGTTTTTAAAGTATATGTTTTTCGTTATTAAAACTGAGTAGTCTAAACTATGCTATAAACTAGACTGCATTTTTAATTGTATGTGTTCATGGAAAAAAATTATGTGTATCTTAAAATTGAAGTGAAAATAAAACTATTTAGTAAAAAATTAGTTTAAAGTGAATTAGCTCGAAAGAGACTTCGATTACACCTAATTATAAAATTCTCTTTTACAATTAAAAATATTCATTAAATCATAAATAGGTTACATTTTTAATCATAAGTTTTATTCGTAAAATTGGTTTAAATAAAATTATTCAAGTTCCAATTAATACAAAATGAAGGTATTTTTTACCACACTGCGATATTATTTGGCGTTTTCCTTACAACCTTGAAAGGTTTTGTTAAACTTATTAACGTTACATAGTTTTTTTCGTTATAGAGTTTAAAATAAGCTCTGTTTAATTAAGATAGTATCATCTTTAAACCCTTAGCAAAAGTTATAAGGAAAACATTCCAACAATTAATGTATTGATAGCTCCAGCAACGATCCCCGTAGGCAGGCTGTCCTATCGCAGAGGCAATTTTCCCTAGATTTTGGTCAATTTCACGGGCTGCGAGTCGTGGCAGCCCTGCAGGCTATGTTGTGATCAACATCGCCTTACCTGTATTTTATGTTTCGCTAAATATAACCGTACTGTCCATTCGGTGTTTTTCAAGTAACCAATAAGAAAAACGTATTAAAAATCTCAAAACAATTTTACTGTAGTTAAGAAACAATTTATGGATTCGTTCATATTTCCGAAGTTTTTTATAAGACCTTATGTAGCAAATTGATTGCAAAAAGGTTGGGTAAGCCAGATTTGCTCTTGTTCGACGATAGTGAACCTCTCCTATAGTTGTTTTGCCTTGATTATTTTCAGCATAGGATAAACTTTTATCGTTCTCACTTATTTCAAGGAGAAAAATGCGTGTATTAACATAGCAGTTGGGGGAAGACCAATATAATAGAACACTCCAAGCATGTGGCAGGATTTGTTTAAGAATTGTTATAAATAATCAAATATTTTAAGTAAGATAGAGGTAAGGAACCGTTGTATTGAAAGCTGTTGCTCGTAAATCAATTATGCAAATTTCTTCGGTTTATGTAAACGAATCGCAAAATGAGTTTCTAATGTTTAGAGACCTAAGTAGCTAAAAGTAATCCCTTGGTGTGTAAAGATTGTTTCAAAAAAATTAATGTGCATCTGAAGATTCTACATAAAGTAATAGTTTTTTTTGCTCCTCTAAGCGGATATTTGACTGAACATGTATTTCACAACATTTAATATGACCTATAAACTTATTGAAGGAAAAAATTCAAACATGAAACTTGAACAATGCTTAAACATAAAATCAAATTACATTATAGCAATAAATATAGTAACGACAAATATCCAGAACAAGTTGCAAGCTTTACTAATAATAAATAGTAATAAATGCTAATAATAAATAATAATTAGTTTATACGCTGTTTCTGTCCATTTCAATTATTGATAAACACACAGGACTTCTATATAATAGTTGCTACAATGAGTTCAATATACATTAGAAATTAAAGTCTAACCTTTAAGCATAAAATAAACTAAAAGATAAGTAAAATACATATTGGTTGCTAAATCTATATATCTATATTCTACAGTATATACTTATTTATTACGCTAGGGGTTTTTTGTGATCATTACTCCTCCTCAACTCCTGGACCGATTTTAATAATTTAGGTGTCGTTGGAAAGTGCTTAGAGTGTAGTTTTGCAGGAAATAAAATTTATAAAGATTGTACTAAAGGACCCTTGACGCCATTAAAATGTTGTATTTATGCATAAGATTTAACATGGGAATATAAATTCCAATGAAGCAGCTGAATAGAGTAAACGAAGTTTTTCAGCAAAGCCATGTATTATTATCAGAACTGAAACCATTGAATATACTGAAACAGACCCTAAGTATTTATTTATGAGTTAGTAGATTTAGTAAGCCATTTTAATTCAGGTTAAGGTTAAGAAGGGTTATAATATAGTAACATAAACTGAACTACAATAATTTTTACAAAAATAGCCTAGAATCTATGAAATTTATTGTAATTTTTCACAAAATAATTTACTTCATTATCTAGTAAAAAACAACCCATTTAAAAACATGCGTGTGGTATAAACAAATTTGTAGTCGAATCCCAAATAACTCTTTGTTTTTCATATTATGTTGCATGTTATAATTATTTTAATTCATACTAATAATTTACGTATTGCAAAGGCGCCTTGGTGAACTCAATTTCTATGACATTGTCTTGGAGTTTATAGTGATGGTTAGTAAGAAATTTGTTTGTGAGTAAAGATCACAGCATTAAGGCGCTCGATCAAGTTGATTAGATATAACGATGTGTAAGGTTTTCGTAAAATTATTTTTATTCGTCCAACATAGATGTATTAGTTATAACCACGTGAAAAATCTAATTTATTAAAATAATATATTTTTCATAATTATTTTGGTACTAGGTGATGTTCTGTGATTTTGGTATGTTCCATATAAACTTGAACTATCTGTAATCTAACCAAAATGAAATCATTTCATGAAAGATGATGGTGTATTCACAATAAATATTCTTTACAAAGAAATTAATTAAATAATCTCAGTATTACTGGAAGTGACTTTGAGGTTTAACCATATCAAAAATAAAAAGTTCTAGAATACTGTACCATAACATTATTTTCATTTAGAAGTGAATACATGACAATTGCTCGATTCCGAGCACCGGGTTTACTAGTATACTATAAAAGCAATATTGCTTGTGGTCATTTATTTTTAAATAGCTTAAAATGCCTACTTTTACCCAATCAAATTGCTGCACAAAGCGATTTGTGTGATTAAGCGAATACGTATTTAAAAGTAAACACACAGCCGACGTTAAATAACACATAAAACAGACGGCTAACTTAATGGAACATATTAGACAAGGCAAGCGACACAATCATAGCGGAAAATAATTCCAGACAGATTTCTGAAAGCCTTGTCTATTTTATTTTCAGGCTTGTTGGCCAGGTCTGACTTAATTATTAGGTTAACGATTAATTCCAAACAACCGAATTGCTCAGTAATTCCAACATTGGTAATTAAGTAACTCCAAGCTAGTTTACTTGCAGAGGCTTTTTCTTGCTATCCTGTCTTACAAGTACTAAAAACACCCAAATGTACATGTCAAATGTATTTACCTAAAGCGTTTGCTTTTATTTTCAAGTGGTATTATTTTTAGAGGTGCAGTTTTGACCGACAGTTGGATATTGGATTTATATTAAATATGAAATCAGAAATAATATACTTTTAAGTGAAATCATCTGGGAATTAGAGCAGATTTTTTAATTAAAGTAAATTACAATTCATTGTTATTAGTTGTTATTACCATGATTTATTAATGAGGTTCGAAATACATATTCAGTAGACTTAAATTAGCAAACTTAGGTTCGGTTTCTTTCTCAAATCCAGTTTGCCAGTTCTCAAATTACGTTCCTCATACTTTATGAATTTGTCCAATGAGGTGTAGAATTATCAAGTTACAGTTACAAATTAAACTTTTTTTTAACCCTCGATAGAATTACATTGAACTCTAAATAATATTTAGAGTTCAATGTAATAATATTATTATTCAACTGAGTTCATGACTCGGAACTTAAAAATGTTACATAAGAAATTTTGTAAAGTAAAAATCAGACTAAATAGTTTAACTAGGTCTAATTTGTAAAAGTCAAGTGTGTGATACTGACAGGCCAAAAAGTTCGCAGCAGCGAATTCTCTCAACGGAACAATAAACAGCAGTGACACGAGGTAATGTTGTCTCCATGGGGTATAATAGTATATTTCATTACTAGGGGCTAAAGTGACGCTTTTCGTACGAGGTCAAGTTTTATCGAGTAACGAAAAATGACCGAGTAACGAAAAGCAGCCTTCGGCCCGTGTGATCTATATTTTTTGTTCAACCGCTCAATACAACAGGCTAACTACTTAAGAAAACCAAAATGTTACCTTTAAAGATATCATCCAAAGACGTTTCATTTTCTTCATGCTATATAAATAATCAGCCGGTAATCTGTTTCATCTGTATTAGGATATTTTGACAAAAATTAACAACAATCTATGGTAACGTGTGTATTTGGTAAAATGAGCGAATTTCAAAAATAGGTTAAGCCGACACCAATGCAAGAATGAATTAAAATTAATAGTAAAAATCTATAACCACTCTCGATGCAATCGATAGCTAGCCATCGACGCTGACATATACAAGTTTGCATTTTAGTACATTATAAACGAACACCTGACGTCCTCGAAATCAGCTGACTCATTTTCTCCCAAGGGGATTAGAAAAAAACGTTGACTACAACGTTTTTAAGACAGAACCCCCAAATATTTTTTTCAAATTTTAAAACGCATAAAGCCATAAAAAAGCAAAAAAGCTGAAAGTGTAATATGATACGTGGAAAAAATCTGACAAGTTGTTATCGGAAGGCTTCCTGCTTGTTTTGAAATACATCAAAGACTTTGGTTGAAAATCTTTACTGATCTTGACAATAATAACCCTTTTATTCTATACTGCTTTTACAACGGGCACTTACTATTGTTCTGCCATTATGAATCCAAAGTCAGGCAAGCACAACAAGGTTTTAAGAAAGAAATTAGAGAGTTATTAGAAGAAAATCTCCTTTAATACCAAGAAAAGGTTTTACGACTTTTTTTCAGGGAATGGTTGAATCTTAGTTGCATTTTGTTCTAAATGTAAAACTTAGTTCGTAGCTCATCAGTTTCATTAACCTATATTTCTGTTTTAATGAACTGAAATTTACTTTCCAACTTTATCTTCTAACCATCAGCAACAATAATTCAATAGTTTATTCAGTAATCGTTTTCTTTTAATTTTACATGCCAATTCTATAGTAAACACTTGTAGCACTAGCTATCTGTTCATTTCAATAAACTGCAATTTTGATAGTAGATTGAATCACACTAAGAAAACTACCCCCTTCTCTCGCCCTTGGTCTAGAACTTGGAAATTATTAATAATGTGCAATGAAGTGTGACTGACTACTATACCTCAAATTATCACATTAAGCGATCTTCATTTGCCAATGAAGGATTTAAAAACAGAATAACATGAATAGTTCTCCTAATTCAATCATGGCAATTTGTTTTAACCAAAACAAAACCAATCCACACAAATTACAAAAACTGATGTGAAGATCTTCTTTGTCCCTACAAACAGAGAAGCCAAGAGTGAAAGCAAAAAGTTAAACATACATTCTCTGTGCTCATCTACGTTGTTTACCAAATACTACGGCTATTTCATTACTCTCGGTACTTCATTATTTGGTTACTGAATTAGTTGTTTAAAATTATTCTTCTGGTATGATTTCCTTTCGGGCATGGTTAAAAGTCAAAGTCTACACATAAAATTCTTGATTTAGTTTTGCACAAAAAACTAACAAAAAGAAATACATACTTAATAAAAACAGCAATGTATACAAATGAAGTTAAGAAAATACCCTTCCCCAAAGTTCAATAGCAATTAATTAATTCATATCCCATCAAGCAAAGTTTTGGGCGAAAATCATTAAAGAACAAAAAATACTTTATAAAGGTTTTCCTTAATTTTTATTATAACTGATTAACAATCCATCCAAAATATTTCACTTTTCCCAGTAACTTTAATTTCAAACCAATACTTTGTCTAGCATATTTTAAAATAGTGATAAAGAAATTGTAAGTCTTTTGTATCAAATTCTTTAGTTTGTTTTACCACTTAAAATTGCAAAACATAAATGAAATATAATTAGCATTTCAACTCTTCCCCCGTTAACTAGTGAAATTTATGACTAATTGGAAGCTACAGACATGTGGGATATTTTATTTCAGTTTGTTTTTTAAGAAAAAAACACAGAGTAAATAATTACTTCAAAACAGTAAATAACAAGGTTAAACACTCACGTTTCTGTAAAATACACAAACATTAAACTAAAACATACATATCTAGCTCAGCATAGCCGTAATTTAGATTGGCTAATTGGGTTATATTATAATCACTGCTGAACATTACCCGGTTGGGATAATTACCGAACTTGCTGGAAGGGAGATGTTCGGCTTTCTTATCCTAGGTTCCCAGACACGACTTGGCACTCCCTTAATACTTTATTCCAACACTACTCTCGACAGTTATTTCCTATAGGAGGAAGACCGGTTTAAATTTAATGACATATAAATTTGAGAAATAAGGTTATTTTTCGTCTAATTCTTCAATTTTGTAATTTCATAAATAATGCCAAATTGTATATTTGTTTGAAAAACGCAATGTCCAACGCCTTGTTTTATGTACCCTTAAATTATTTTACTAACAGCAAATTCTTCCCTTATACTCTAATGTAACGTCAAATCTCGGTAAGAATCGTACACTGAAAATAATTGAAGCTGAAATTGGTTTGTGAATAAATAAATAAATTCAACTCTTACTGGATCTCGGCCTTGAATGTTTCCGTCTTTGTTGAACCGGTTTCTGGTCTTTGGTCATTATTGCTATCTCGTCCTCTCTAGCGTCAATTTATCTTCCTACGAAGAGACAAGTAATTTACCGCTGGCCTTGTTTGTATCTTCCTTTTTCCTAAGTTATCCCACTACGATGACAGGACGGCAGCGGTGGTACTGTCAGGGGCTTCCTTCTAAATTGTACCTTATGCAATTTTGAAGGCAATAGCAAAATATTTTACAGAAAAAGTCTTACTCATTGATATTGTTTGGCAAACGTAGATGAATGGTACGGATTTCAAGGAAATGAACGTCGACGGAGAATTTGTAAGGCCTCTCCCACATTAGTGATGATATATTAAACAAAGATAAAATGAAACTTAATTATTAGGCTTTACCCTAGAAATCTCTCTTTTTCTCAAATTCGGTATACTTACCGAAATTTTTTTTGTAGTCAGTTTAATAGTTCTTTTTTGTGGAGATTTAATACATAATGAATTGATTCCCAATAATCGATAATAAACTGAAATATACGTGATTCAAAGAGAAAATTTTAATTAAAATACGATCGTTGAAAATGTTGTCATAATAATAGCCATCTCAACTACGGCCACGGTCTTAGAATTGGCAATGTAACTTGGTAAAGGTTTTTAACACAGGAAATACTATCCTCTAAGGCAACTGATATATAATTAAAAATAGATTGATGTTATTAGTCAGTTTTTGAACCCTCAGGTAGCCGTTGCCATTTACCTTCTCCGCGGCTTTGTTACTAGGGATGGCTATGATGGCCAAAAACCACTTACTGACTTACTGACTGACTGATCTCACTTTCTCAAAATCTATAAAGATTAGAGCCATGAAACTTGACAAAAATATTCTTTACAGGCTCTAGGTTAGTCCCAAGAAAGGATCTTACAATATTTTCTCTCGAAGGGCTAAGCTATTTTGTATTATAAAATTCAAAATGGCGGCCATTTTTAGCTTTTTAAGCTTACTTTCTCAAAAACTACAATACTTTGGGCCTTGAAACTTGGCACAGATATTATTTATAGGCTTTATATGCAAAAAAAGGAAGGGCTTTAAAATATTCTCTCACAGAAAGCTAAAATAGAGTATATTATCAAATTCAAAAAAACGGCCCTTTCAGTATTCAAAACTATGGATGGGATGCCCATAGCATGTTTGCAGGTGATGTATAAGATACGAGATGCGATCTACAAAAAAAATTACAAATTTATTACAGCCACTATATTTATAAAACACCAATTAAGCTACTTACGTTGTACGACCACTCGAAGTACTATACTTTATACCCACTTTTGTAAAATTAGTTTGTTGTTGACTGTCATAAGTAAATGATTACATATAATCTTAAAACTTAGTATGGACGTTTCATTTTGAGTATATTTACATCCACTTAAACGGAGTTTCAAAAATTAAAATTTTAGGAGGATTTTCTTAGGTGATGTGCATTTCAATTCCATAAAATATACTATTACTGCAGTAATTTTGACTTATCGATAGCTGAGTGACCGGATCTTCAATGTGAATAAGAAACGTTTGGGGAATAGATTTTTGACCAGGTATTTACTATCTACTTTTTCTAATAGTTTTCGATATATTTTCAAAAACGTGCTTAATCCAGATTTATGTTTAGTCGAAAACGCGCCCTTAGCGTCTTTTTTTATATCCGGGCTATTCCTCATTCTCTGTATTAGTAAATGGGAGGGAGCTAATTGATACCCTTTTTAATCATGAGGGAAACATTTTTTTGAAGAAACATTAGGCCTACACCTTCTTATTTCAATCAGGTGGAATTTCCAGCTGCACCTTGAGGGTGCAATTGCACGCTCATTCACAATGAGGAACATGCACAGAGGGTGTCCACAGCGAGACATCGTAAATCTCAATATTCGGTCTAATTGCGACTCCTCGGCCGCGTGTCTGACTCCAGTAACGAGCCCATTACCTCTAATGTGACCTCCGGGCGCTGGGGACCCTTCCCAGCAAATCCAGACCATCCCTAATGGTCCATTAATGATTATGTATTGGTTGATGGGAAATTTTCGACGATTCGTATTACTCTTTAAACTTTTCAGTTGCTTTGCATTAGAATGCAAGAATTACATGAAACTGCTTTAACTAGCAGACATGTAAAATTTGTTTCAATGAAATGAATGCAACAGCATATGAGAGGATGTGCCGACAGATGTCAGTGATGGGTTTGCGGGTAAAATTGTAATATTTGAAATGATATACAATGTGTTTTACTGTCGCTTTTGTGAGATACAAGTGGGTCGCCTTTTGTAAAAACGTTAGTGAAAAACTCTGAAAGGGCACTCTTGTTTATAGCCATTTTAATTCTAATTGTTTCCAGAATGATACGGAAATACGTTTTGTTTTTAATTAAAAGGAGGAAATCGTCAGCCAAGCTGTCGTCTGGAGTAAGATTTAGATTGAAGTTTTCTCCTGTAAATCTCACTAAGGTTTGATAGAATTTTTCAACAAGTAAAAAAGAAAACCTTATTTATTTGCGTTTTAGGATGAATTGTTCTAAGTTGCTTTAATCTATTATAATATCAGTCATAGTAGCTTTTATAATTTTATTTCCTAATACAAAACACATTCGGAACCCAGGAAATTTTGTTAAAAAATAGGCCTATATTAAAAAGTTACATTCCCATTATTATACAAAGGCAAAATGATAGCTATTATATCATACAAGATAAAATTTATAAATACTAGAAACAAGCTTATTTTATAGAAAACCCAAAATCCTGCACTACTTAAACGTAAAATTTAATTAAATACAAATGGAAAAACAACTTTTTATAAACAGCTGTAATGAAAAAACAATTACTGCTCTACCTTACTAAAATGCTTATCGGAGAAGATTAAAATCATTTTCACATTGATTTTACACAAGAGTAAGAATCGATAAAACTGTATATTACTTCAAGAACAGTCATTCTATTTTATATTTCAAAACCTAACCTAACATTACAATTATTTACTTACGTCATAAGTTTTTACACAAACAATCAGGCTTATGAAATTATTGAAATGACTGACATCAAGAGCACACATTACATGAGAAGTAATTGACGTAATATCTATGTCGGGAGGCAATGATAATTAACAGAACAAGGATTACATCTGCATGCTTTTATTGATGTTGTCATGTCTCTAAACGTTGTTCACAGTAATGTTAGATTAATATGGAACATTTAAATAATCGATGATGTAGACGGTTGACGACGTACAACTCTACATTGATAATTGATGGATTTATACAGGGAGTTCAAAAAATGTGGGGCAATAATTTACTTAATGATTCCTTGGGTCAAAATAAGCAAAAAGCTTACATGAACATAGGTTCTAAAGTGCTTCGATTTACGTCTATGTGTCTGTTTATGATTTTTATATATTTAGCCATATCTAACGAAATACTAACGTATGAACTTAAAACTTAGTATATAGATAATCACAATCAAGAAATATTTTTGTAAGAAGTATCAAATTTATACTTTGAACAATTTAAAAATGGCGACTGTTTTTTGTTTTCAAAGCTAAATATCTTAAAAACCGTAAATTTTAGAACAATTATACAAGAGACAAAAAAGTTGCCAAATTTAATCCAATTAATGCTTATATTAAGAATAAGATAATCGGACCACTATGAACGGATAAATCTTAACTTTTCTGCATAAAAACATGGTTCTTTAGAACATTCTGTCTGAAAATTGCATGTTTATATTTGGGAAAATTTACAATTTCTCAATAGTTAGCCGGCCGATTATTAAACCCTTAATATAATCGTTAATATGACTAAATTTCACAATTTTTTTGTTTCTTGTATACTTTTTCAAAAATGTATGGTTTTTAAGATATTTAGCTTTGAAAACAAAAAAAAAACAGTTGCCATTTTGAATTGGTACAAAGTAGAAATTTGACACTTCTTATTAAAATAATTCTACCAAGTTTGAAGTTTATACGTTAAGTGGCTCGTGAGATATGATTTAATAATTCAAAATTATAAACAGACACACGGACGGAAAACGAAGCACTTAAGGACCTATGTTTATATACATTTTTTCCTTATTTAGACCCAAGGAATCACTACGTAATTTATTGCCCCACATTTTTTTAACACTCTGTATATGTCTAAAATATATTACAATACGAGGTATTTTATAATTGAATTATTTTTAAGATGATTTTAGGAACAAAATATTTTTTTTAAATGATTAAATGTCATTGGTCAATTAGAAGCATGTATTCTTATTACTCCCCGACCTATAACATTTCTTTCTTCAGGATTTTACACCCGAGGAATATAAGAGTACTATATAGTTCTTCAAAAATATTGAGATTAAAAAAAATATTTCTATGGTGTTCTAAACATGTTTCAATAGCGGTTGTCTCAACTATGTTCATTGGACTATACAATGTGAATTTATAACTGACGGTTCCCAAATTTAAAATATAATAAATATCCGATTATTAAAATATTTATTTCAATTACTGTTGACTTTTAAATATTAATATTGCATTAATATTGACACTTATAATATTGCAAGAGACCTAAAGTCAGGTGAAAACACACAATCTTAGGCTTGTAAAGTTATTTATTCATATATTTGTTAATATAACCATTGCATTTTCCTCCTTAAAGTCCCAAGAACTATTACGAATAGTGTAAATTTTATAAAACATATCGCATCACATCTAAATACTATGAATCATATATCTTATTCCCTGCGTATTGAAGTGTTAATGTGGTACTTCAACGTCGCATTATTGGTGCCCATTATCAAATCCCTAACAGGCCATTATGAACGGGATAGTTGTTGTTACACATGTCACCAGAGCGAGGCCCGGAACGGTTCCCGTGAGAGCTGGTAGTGGCTTGAGAAACTCTTCATTTATAACTTTAGAGCTGCCGCACTGACCAAAACACTTGTATCTTAAATTCTGAAAAGATTGTTTAAATTAAATTAACGGAAAAATTTAACGGAAAAAATACGACTTATTTCAGTTTTTGCCGAAGCCCTAATAATGTTTGGACTATTTTACATATTCAGTAGGAAGAGCTGTTTGCATTTTAAACCAATGACGCCTTACTGACCTTGAGTTGTGGAACTCAGTCAAGCAGCTGGTTCGGTTGAATCAGGTGACTGCTGTCTGCTTCCGTCCCTCTGGAAAAATAATGTGACATTATCACTGACTAATTTTGAATGGAGTCTTTGATTTAAAATCAACAAATAAATAACATTCTAATATCTTGTTTTGGATGTTCCGTCATCTCTGGATAGTTATCTCAGAGTTGTTGAATGTTCATTTTATTCTCACTTTATGCTTCTTTGCATTTTAATCTGTCAATATAAAATGCAAAGAAGCATAAAGTGAGAACAAAAAGAACATTCAAACCAGTAATACACAAGGAAGTGGACGAAATTAAGAACAATAACACCTTCAGTGAGTCAGTCTTGTTCAGTCTGTGATAGGGATTAGTGCTGGCTAGCACAGCTCAAGATTTTATAATTTTTAACATTTTAACAGCATGACAACTTTTGAATACAGTAACCAAGACATTTTTTATTGAATCAATTGACTTGCCACAATGTAATGATACATTGATCAATGTGGCTGCATACAATGGGCCTGATGGTGCTCTAAGGAGTGAAACGTGTCCTCATAAGACAAGCAGTGATTGGATAAAGTGATTGTAATTCATTATTTATATATTTCAATCAAGGGTCACAATAAATAATGAAAAATGTTTACTACGGTAAAAATCAACAAATTGTCATCTTTTAACTGAAAAACGACATATGAGAGTGATATAAAAGGATAAAAGGATAATGATATAAGGATATTATAATGATATATAATGATATTAAGGATTACCATCATATTAATCGTTAGTGTGCAATTATTAATGTTTAAATAATGCAAGAGGTGCTGGAAGCGTACAAACTGGCAGATCATATTAGACATTCGCATCCTAAACAAAAATATAGCTTTTAAACATTTTTCACTGTTATTTCAAGGAAGACTATTTTCATTTCCTTTCATTAATCTGATCAATCTTAGCAATATTTTTACAATCAGCGAGAGTGTGCGAGGATGTTTGTGCGTGGAATGAGTAAAGGGGTTCTCTTAAGTTTTAATTCTTTTACGATTTCTAATTATTTATCTTGATGTTTGTTCATTCATCGTAAACTCACCATTGGAACTACTAAAGATTTAGATTTATTTATATTTCTTTCGCATTTAAATTGCATGATAGAATCATACAAAAGGTCATATTGTTTGCCACAATATGACATCATATTTTAAAATTTAAATTAAAATTCTAGAGTAACTATTATTTGTTTTTATATTAAACCTTACCATCACTTCAAGCTACGATAAATCTGTAAGATTTGTTTAACCAATTATAATTTCGTAAGAAATTTATTATCTTTAACTTTTAAAGATAACCATGTGTTAATCATCGTAAAGACTGATAATTTAAAAATCTAACTTCCCCGGGTTTTTTTCTAGGCCCTTACTCATTTACATTTTTTAATTTAAATATAACTAAAAAAAGTAGTTTTATGTAATGTAAATTGCTCAATTACAGTGTGACACGTGGATGTGAATCGCAAATCCGATTGTTAGAGAGGAAGCGTCAATGATGCTTAATGTAACATTCCTGTCTCGTAATGTGTTTTACCCTCATCATATTGATTACGATCAGAAATGGTTAAGCGCCTTGCATTTTGAAGGTATTTGGATGGTTCAAGTTTGAAAAAATTGTATAATGCTATACATCCCAAACATAAGAGTGTTTTTTTAATATAAAGTATTAACATGGTAAGGCTATTGAGTTAGCCCAATCATAATAATAGCATGCTGAAAACAACATTCTCTTGTTATTTTCAATCTTAATTTACATTCTAATAAAAAATTATACCTTAGTCTAAATATAATTCTGATATTAAAAAGAGAAACCAGGCTAAGCTAAATCCATCATTGAGATATTCGACTAGTATTTAAAGATCACATAATTCATAAGCTATTTTCTAACTCTGACTTGTTTCCACAGCCCATTTATTTAGTCGAATTCCTTGTAATTACTATAATCATCGATCATTAATATCAGGTAATTTTATTCTAAAGTTACTTTTATCGACGGGGCTTGTTAACGAGAAACAGCAGAACGACCTGTCAGGGAACCAGTTCCTTGTGCAGCCAGTATTGATTAAAAATCATTCTCCCGTTTCTGGAATGTGTTATAGCTCTAATGAGTAAAAATATTTGAAACGAGGTTCACATTTTAGTTTTGTAGCTTTTTCAGGGGAAGTGATCAAGTTTTTCATTCAAGAAACACATTTAAAAGGGGAAATATTATAAACAAGAAAAATAATAGAAGAAGCTTTCTATGTAATATTACCGATTTGCTTTTTACAGTTATTTGCATGAAGATCGTTATTTATGCATATTTTAAAGCAATTTGAAATACATTATAAATTGTAAGCTAACTTCAAAGAAACACATTAGCGTAGCGTTCATATGACTGCTCTCTGCGACGTCGCTTTTTTGTCTCGATATGGACCGGTCGACATTTACCAAACACCCACGGTCGTGTGTTTTATATCATTATTTTTTACTGTCCTGTTCTTCAATAAACTTACAGTGCTCATTTAAGATGGTGCAGTTGATAACTGTTATGACATTGTTTTATATTTATGTTGATTGTAATAAAATAGTATCTAGGAATTTTTATTTAGGAAAAAAATATATTTTTGATACAAACTTTGGGAGCTACAGATATCAAAATTACGAAAAATTGAAAAAAATGCCCACTCTTTTATCACCAACGGGGTTAAGTTTATCGTACAGACCTTATGTTTGGGAATTATTTATGAATAATGAATGCATTGAACCTAACGTAAAAGAAATTTAAAAATAAATTTTAAAGATCTTGAAGTTGTAAAATAATTGTATTTTATTCCGTACTAAAAAAATTAAGTTATACAAATTATGTAATTTTAAAGACCATACAATACCATACGTTATCCCAAATAATAAAATTGTTATCTTTTGAATTTTTTCTTGCAATGATTCACGAACAATGATTAAAACAGGACAAGCGTAATTTAACTGGCATCCCGCATTCAACAACAGGATGCAACCAAAAACTTCATACAACACATCCCGACCACATTCACTGATAAAGATTTGAGAAAAATAAGGGATAGTTCATTAAACTGCTATTCTACCTGGCTTAATAGTTTTTCCCTCACGGCGCGGCGCGGCGTCCGCCCAGCCATCAAAGGCATGCTGATATATATTTCTTTTACTATCAAAGTTTTAATTGCTCAATACGGATATCTAAAATACTTCAGTCATCAAAAAGATCTTGACTGATACTAAATTTCGGAATAACTTACTTGACTAGGTTTTTCTCTTATGTGTAGTTGTACTGAAGGATTCAAGCTTAAAATAGCTTATTTTTAACCATACGTTATTCAACACTGCAATTGGATTCCTACATCCTCATAACAAAGCTCAAATAATTGTTCCAGTTCTAATCTTTATTCTCCTGGAATTAATAACAGATTTGTAATAACTTTAATCGCTCAAGCCTGTAAGATTTCCGGTTGAACCTCATTTACATTTATATATAATATGATCAATCTTTGTCTGGTAAGCTTTTCCTTATAGTCAAATTTTAAAAAGCACAATTATATCTTCTAGAAAACGTTTCATATTAAAAAGTGTCCATCATTTACCACCTTTATGATACAATTCATAAAGTAATCATGCAACGATGGTATACCTTGCATAATTGCAGAGAACCTAATTCTCTGCTCTTACTTCCTCTTGTTTTTGTTTGAGTTATGATATGTCGTATTACATTTTTTGTTAAACATAATTTCTCTGTTTTATGTTTATTTTGCATTTTTTCTGTATGTTCTGCAGTTTTAAGATAATTTAATTTGCAAATTATTGTTAAGTTGTAATATTGTTTGTTTATTTCGTGTTTATTCTTGTATTTTTATGGTAATTACTGTAGTTGTAAAAATTGTTTAAAATTGTAAAAAACTGTATATGGTTTATGATGGATAAAGCTTTATTTAATTCAGTCAATTTATTCGTTCAAACCTTGATAAAATACTAATTAGACTTACATACGATTCTTCACAACTTACATAGCTTAATCTAGGAACTTAAAAGTGGTACCGGTATATACATGTTTATAGGTCTTTAAATTCGAACACATTAACTGACAAAAGAAAACTAATACAATGAGTTATTTATCTAAACTTACTTTTAATCTTCCTCATTGCTTCGAGTAAAACTGTTTCACTGTTCAGTAATTATTTCCATCTCACGTTAATATCTTGCCTATAAAAACCGTTAAACTAATAAAGATTACCTAATTCTATCACTGGCTGCTATATAATTAGTTTCATATACACATGGTGACTCTTTTAAATTTTATCAATAACAAAAGCTTGACTTGAAAAATAAAAATCGTGACTTTTTTGTATTATTTTAGGTTTTTTTGGTTCTGATTTTATTAAGCGCTTAAAGACCAAATGCGCTTATTGACTAAAGCGATCTTACCAAATCATATAATGTATATTTCAACTTCGTACTTCGTGGAACTCCTAAATTCCGAGCCAAGTAGCAGTTCCAGACCCAACAGAATAAACAGAGGACAAATAAGCAAGTTGGCGTAATCGCATTAGCGTTTTCGTTGCTTCACTTTACACGGTTTCGGTAATTAGCAACTCTGATGTGGGCGAGAACGTTTCGTCTAGTTACAGATGTTGAGATACCTTTCAAAATCAGTTTGTGAATAATAATAAACCTGCCTTCTGATGAATTCGTTACATTTACAACAGTGTTCTCAAATGATACGACTTACTGTAAAACATTTGCCACTGCTGTTTATACTTTACATTAGCCCCCGCTTGGTAATTTGTCATTTAAAAGGTCTGTTACTCTGTATTTTGTGGTTACTGGCTAAGTAAGGTAGCATTGTTTCTACTATTCAAAAACGAGGTATTATATTTTGATTCATGTCCACGGGTTATTAAACGTAACCATCTTAAAGCCTTAAATTACTCTATTATCTTAAACCTTTCATTTTGAAACTAAACTATTTTTTCTTTAATTGTTAAAGTCATATACTCCAACACATATCATCAGTATGTTGCTGTTCACAACAAAACTGATTTAAATTTGTGACCCGCCAAGTGAAAAGGGACCTTAACTTCCATTTTTTTGAAATTATGTCATCAATATATTCTTAATCTACATTAAAAACCAAACAAACTGGTGAAATCATTTTCAAGATATTCTTGAAAATATCTGAGCTATAAATTTTTGAATTTGGAATATTAAAACAGAAATTTAAGGAAATCGAGAAAAGTTTAGCAAATTTCTAACTTACATTTTTTTGTTACAACTTATATTATTGGCTATGTTTTGTATATGATTTCGTTCGAAATTTAAAGCTGAATATGAATCCATCATTGATTTTAGGTCAATTGATTGTAATGTTTTGTAAAACGTTGCTAAAATAGATGGGAGTAATAAAAAACTCAACGTTTTAAAGACAAAATGTCGTTTCAAATGACAAAAATTCAAGTTAATTTTAATTTTATACTGAAATAAGAAATTATTACAATTAATTTTAACAAATTATGAAATTAAATTAGTTGTGTGAGTTTTACTTTTTTATTTGTTGACCTTCTGATATATTTTTATTTGTTTTGAAACTTCACTTGCACCGGGAGCTACGTCGTAAACTACTTCTTCTGGAGGATTATGTAAGTTTCTATGATCTGAACCCTGGATCAGGGCTTAGCAAGTCCTAGATTGATTCCCCACAGAACTCTCGGATTTTTTAACTTCAAAGCGTTAAAATAGAATCGGGGTGGTCAAGGTCCCCTTTCTCCAGATTGCTCTGGGTTAAGAAAAAATAAAACCAACTTAAAAGTTAAACTCAAGTGTAAAATGGACCAAATATTGTTTGGAAACATACAGGGTTAGGAAAAAGTGTGGATACTCCCACCTAACCTTTTAATGCGTCATAGTAGGAAAACCAAACTCAGCATATCTCCACAGAATTAAAAGCTGCACTTTTTGACGAGAGTCCCATTTTCGCCCCCACCCCCAAAATGGGGCACTTTGGGGGCAGCCCCAAATTTTTAAATGCAAACCTCTATCGAGTGACTACTCATTTTAAAGGGTTTGTTAAAAGAAAATACAATGGCACAAACCGAAGGTCGATATCACTCCCCTAACCAAAATGGCGGCCATTTCAAAATTTGGGATGAGTAAATAAGGTATGGGTAACCTCTCCCCTCCCGCTTGAGTATTAAATGGGATACAGTAGGTAAACTAAACTCAGCTCACCACTTTATACGACATAAAACCGAAGTTTTTGAAACAAAAACAACTTTGCCTCGGCCTAGAAAATGGAGCCCTTTGGGGGCAGCCCCAAATTTTTAAATGTAGACCCCTATCAAGTGACCCCTAGTTTTGAAGGGTTTGTCAATAGAAATAAAATGGTGCAAACCGGGGTCAATATCACACCCCTGATCGAAATGGCGGCAATTTCCAAATTTGCAAGAGAGGAGAAGGCCTGATAATAAAGCTTCTCTTGTAAACTTCGAAATATTTAAATGCATGCCATTCTAGTTAGAGGCTGTGATATTGACCCCAGGTTTGCACAATTTTGTTTCTATTGACAAACCCTTCAAATTGAGGGGTCATTTGATAGGGGTCTACATTTAAAATTTTGGGGCTGCCCTCAAAGGGCCTCATTTTGGGGGCTGTGGCAATGTTGTTTTTGTTACAAAAAAGTTCGGTTTTATGTCGTATAAAAAGGTGAGCTGAGTTTAGTTTACCTACTGTATCCAATTTAATACTAAAGGGGGGGTTATCCATACTTAATCTTGTTTACCCATCCCAAATTTTGAAATGGCCGCCATTTTGGTTAGGGTGGTGATATCGACCTCAGTTTTGCGCCATTTTATTTCTTTTGACAACTCCTTTAATATGAGGGGTTAATCGATTGGAATTTGCGTTTAAAAATTTGGGGCTGCCCCCTATTTTGGGGTCCGAGACAGAGGTGTTTTTGCTACAAAAAGTACAGTTTTATGTCGTATAACGTTGTGCTGAATTAGTTTACCGAATGTAACCCATTTAATAGTTAAGGTGGGGTATCCACACTCTAACTTGTTACCCATCTCAAATTTTGAAATGAACGCAATTTTTGTTAGGGGGGTGATATCGACATCCAGTTTGCGCCATCGTATTTCTTTTGACAAACCCTTTAAAATGAGGGGTCACTCGATAGGGGTTTGTATTTAAAAATTTGGGGCTGCCCCCAAAGTGCCCCATTTTGGGGGTGGGGGCGAAAATGGGACTCTCGTTAAAAAGTGCAGTTTTTAATTCTGTGAAGGTATACTGAGTTTGGTTTTCCCACTATGACGCATTAAAAAGTTAGATGGGGGTATCCTCACTTTTGCTTAACCCTGTATACAGGGTGTCCCGAAATTATGGTAAAATATTTTAGTATATGAAAGTACAGGTAAAAATAAGAAAAAAAGTTCATATAAACATAGGTCCAAAAGTGCTTCGTTTTCTGTCTGTGTGTCTGTTTGTGATTTTTACATATTTAATCATATCTCATAAACCTCTTAACGTACAAACTTCAAACTTGGTACATGGATGACCACTATTAAGACCTATTTTTGTATGTAGTATCAAATTTCTGCTTTGTACCATTTCAAAATGGCGACTGTTTTTTGTTTTCAAAGCTAAATATCTTAAAAACCGTAAATTTTAGAAAAACTATACAAGAGACAAAAAGTTGTGAAATTTAATCCAATTAACGCTAATATTAAGATTATGATGATCGGATTACTAATAACGGAGAAATTTTAATTTTTCCAAATAAAAACATAGAAATTTCTGACAGTTTGTTCTAAAGGACCATGTTTTTATTCAGAAAAGTTAATATTTCTCCGTTATTAGTAGTCCGATCATCATAATCTTAATATCAGCGTTAATTGGATTAAATTTCACAACTTTTTTGTCTCGTGTGTAATTTTTCAAAAATTTACGGTTTTTAAGATATTTAGCTTTGAAAACAAAAAACAGTCGCCATTTTGAAATGGTACGAAGTAGAAATTTGATACTACATACAAAAATAGGTCTTAATAGTATTCATCCGTGTTCCAAGTTTGAAGTTTGTACGTTAAGAGGTTCATGAGATATGATTAAATATGTAAAAATCACAAACAGACACACAGACGGAAAACGAAGCACTTTTGGACCTATGTTTATATGAACTTTTTTTCTTATTTTTACCTGTACTATCATATACTAAAATATTTTACCATAATTTCGGGACACCCTGTATATAGGAAGAAACATTAAAATCAGAAAATGTGTTTTTTTACCCTTACCTCTAAAACTATCTGTCCTTTAAAGTTTCGTATGGGAAGATAAGATCCCTTTTCTCTTGGCGGGTCACAATTAGCATTTGTAAAAATATATCCAAGATAATTAATTCAAAAGTCTGTGACAAATTCATTATGATATGTTAAATAAGAAATAACAATTGAATTTGACTAAAATCATATCTCTAAAACAGAGAAAGATAAACAGATACAATAAATTATACGAAAACCTTGTATTTATGAAAGTTTTGTCAGCAAACCAGAGCACGAGGTTTTGTAAATTGTTCCATCACAAAAGCTATTTTGTCATTGCAGATGGTTTTGGCAGATTTCCAAGATCGGCGCTTGACAAAACACTTGAAGGAGTACAAACATAACTAAATTAGTTTGGCTTCCTTCGACCTTTCGCCATGATTTTAGTGGATTAGTTCGTTATCATGTGAGTTTGTCTTGGTCTTTATGATAATATGCTTATAAGTTAAAAAAATAAAATTATTTTTGTGATCAAAAATAATTTTAACTGAGCTTTTAACTTCAACTTAACAATATCCCTGGACTCATCGAAAATAGAAAATAAATTCCTAAAATTAAAAATTAAAAGAATTAAGATGTAAATATACAATAAATAATACTTTAACGTAATATTTAAATTATTAATTAATGTAAATATGTAATTATTTAACTTTCAACCATAAATAACTGTTAGATTGTTCGGTACTAACGCATTTCATAAAGGAATTGTAATGAAGTGTCCTATAAATCATCAAGAATTTATTTATTTTATCTGCTTAAAGTTGTTCGTTGGCTGCTTGCTGTTTTAAATTGTTTCTATCTTTTATACTCAAAAATAACTTTTGCTTTACATTAGCTATTAACATTTCCCTTTGACCTCTCTTGGAGGGGTCACAATTTAAAGATTGCAATTTAAAAATTTAAGCTTCAGCTTGGGCAGACATTTACTTATGTAAATTAAGCATTCATATAAAAAAAAGTTAAAAGAAAATTATTTGAAAAATTATTCACTCCAAATAAATGCTGTATAAGAATATCATCGATGCAGGTCTTAAAATAATATAAGACTAGAAGGAGGCGTTTGATAATTCTGGATAAAGTAAACATAATTTTATTTTACGAAGTTTTTATAGCTACGCATTGAGTTAGGAACTTGGCTCCTAGGTTATAAAACTCACAGGTTGTGGAATAATTTTGCCTTCATCTGGAGTCGTTCCAATAAGAGCTCACATCTTGGAGTTTGAACGACGTGATTTTTCAGGTCTTTGTAAAACATCTTCTTTCCAACAGAATAGTCTTACTGTGGTTTCATTATTTTACATGATTTTAAGTAATGAGCTAATATTTTCATCTGTTTGTTTTGTAGCTGAAGTCCAATGTTATCACAATATGTTTGTTTTACTTTACTAATAGTTGAATGGTGATGATATCGTGTAGTATATTTGTATTCATTACTGATATAACCCTATAGACTTTTTTTGGATTTTGATTGTGAAAATTTAAAATTTGTGTGCTGGAATATATTATAACTTGTTATGGTTCTATTTTGATTAATTTGTAGATAATCACTCTTCAAAATTGAAGAATTAAAATCGAATTCGAAATTAAAAGAAACAGTAACGTAAGGAAATATTTAATATGTCGCTAATGCCTTGGCATTCCTAGACTATACACTACACTATTATTTATGGAAGGTCAAAAGATATTGAAACATTGAAATTATTCTGATTAAAGAGTATTCAATTATTAGTGGAAATTTATGCATTTTCAACTTAAGATTTTTCTGTTTAATCTTGAAGCTAGGAAGATAATTAAGTTTAATTGAAACTATACTTTTTTCATGGAAATAGCTAACGTGACGAATGTAATTAATCAGTCTAAACAAATGTGGCAGAATGAAAACATAAAATGCCGAAAACTCAATACCATAAAGACTGAAAGAAAATTGCACTCATTTGGCAGATAAACTAGTCTTTCTACTAGGCTAATGGTAAAGTATTATCTCGTTTCATTGGTTTCTTTTTCAAAGGAGTATACATTGAACTGAAATTGGTTCCATCTGCACAAACTACACGTATCAATCCAAGCTAATATTGTAATATCCTTTTTAAATTAAAGTTAATTTATCATACGTTTCCTTAACGATGGAAGTAATTTTTTTTTTAACAAAAAGCTTATATTTTTCCTCATTTCAGCCTCTGGATTGTTTGTACACAAACTACTATTATAAGCAAACTATTATTATAAGCAATCCTAATAATGTGATCCAATTAAATCGATTTCATTGGATCACAATAATTTGATTACTCAGGTAAGACCCTATAATAATAACAAAGTAGAACAACACACAAAGTAGAAAAACACAATTACAATACGATACAAATACGTGTGTAAAATAAACCTGAAAAAGGAATATTCTTCCTAGTACGTCACATTATAAGTGAGTTGAAAGACTTAGTACCCATACAGGGGTTGAGTGACAAGACCTTAATAAGGAATGTTTTCCTTAACTAGCCCATGTTTTCCGATAATTACTTCCTCTTTTTTCCCCCAATAAATGTGCTGTCTAGTTTATAGACTAATAACGAGATTTATAGAACTTTACGTATTTCGCCAGATAAAATATATTTTGATTGTTGCTTGTTGTTCTTTCAAATATTTTTTTTATATTTACGGAACTATTACAGCTCAATTATTTCTTTCCTGGATCATATAATAGAAAATAATTACAATTTAAATTATTATTACCTTAAAAAACCTTTAACATTTTTTAATACATTAGATGATAAAGTGATACAGTTATGACATTTGTTATAAGCAATATCTTTTTGGTCAAACTTTATAATATGAAACCAAGTTTGTAATTGTCAATGCAAAATAAAAATAAACCACTTTCAAGCTATACGAGATCTTGTCATTCAAGGAGGCAGAGCGAGACGAAAAGTAAATGGGCCTTCCCAAAGTGACAGCCGTGTAATCTGTCCAGATAAATTAATGTTTTTGTCCTTACTAAACGATAAATTAAAGCGTTTTACCCCCATTACACGAATATCATTATCCTAATAATGTTAATTTTCACCAAAATTTATGTAAAATTGAGTTTTCTTAATTTTTCTGATTTATCAAAACGTGTTTCTCTAAGTTCTCTTTAAAACGCAATAACAATTATAATATTAAAACATTTTATTAATAGGCCTTCGTGTTTAACGTTTGTAGCTTTTTGAAAATCTTAACTTGATTTTGATTACTATTCTTATAGCTAACACTTTCTAATAATAGATGTTTAGTATGCCATTGTGATCCTTATTGCCAAATCACTAGAATTTTTTGCTATCCCACTTGGTAATCCAGAAGAGCTATTACATTGCGATGTATTTGTAAAATTTAATGAACGTTACAATTGAATGTTTGTTATCCATTAGTTATTGATTGGTTATCACAGCAAACTATAATTTCGCCTGGAACTTTCAGATAGGTAAATATCCCACTGGAAAGGATCATTTCCTATTGAAAATTATCGATGGATTTTATTTTTAATGTATTAAAGGCCGATTCAAAACTTAAGGCCCATTCCGTTCGTAAGACTAATGTTAATTTTAGCATTGAGCTTATGGACTGCGTGGGCCTCATGTTTTGATTCGAACTATATATTATTCTTTGGTTGAGACGATAATGTTTTCTAATACAAAAAAAAAAAAAAACACTTGAAAGATAGATGTGTCATAGGAGCAATCAACTCCCTATGTCCATAATATCATATTAATTGAGGAAATGGTATTGTAATTTTTTCACTTATGCAAATTGCACAAAGAAATCAGTGTTCTCATACACGTAGGCTGCTTGTTTTCATAATTACAAGTAGTCATTGGCAACTCGCGGCTGGCGGCAATGGATGCTCCCATCTAACGAAGTAGCCACTGTGGGCCTGGGCTACGTTATATTAGTATTTAACAAGTAATAAATTTACTTTTATCTTTCGTTTGTTACTTCTTGCCTACATTTTATAGACATAATTAAGTAAATTTGAAAATAAAACAATCACATAATTTAAAAATAAAATAAATCTTAGGCATCAAAGACTTAGGACGTTTATTAATAGGTTTTTTTTATTATCATAGATCGTTTTTAATTTACTACGTTTACGCTTGACTTTTTACTTACTAATTTTAATCATGCGAAGTAAGCCTAAAGTAAATATTCTCTATAACTGTTTGACATTTAAATCTAACAATTTTTTTTATCAAAGCGGCTGGAAGTGAAATGATAACCCTCTATCATCGGACGCTCTTAATGCACTTTTTTCGGAGACACCGAATGATTGATGACATCGATGGATTATTTAATGATCGCAGTTATAAAAAAAGTTATAAAACTAAATAACATTACCTTAAATTATCACAGCTCATGATAAATAGCTATTAGTTAAAAACGTTCGTTTTCAATATCTTGAGTGCTTATAACTTTTTCTAATATAATGTTTAGGGGTTGTAGTACTCATAAAGAATCAGGCATTTGAATTTATAATAATTTTCTAGGTACAAAGAATCTATTTTTATGAAAAATAAACTAGAACAATAAAATTAACTAAGATATTTTATAGTCATATTTCAAGTAGAATTGGATACTTATGAGATCAAAAAAGTACTGCAACTGTAAAAGAATATTTGAAAATGTTTGTAACTGACAAAATATAACCATGCAAACATTATGCTGTCACATAATACATATAAACATGGTTATTTGTGCCCTCAATGGCCACCCTAAAATTTCTTAATAATATTGTTATTTTATTATTTGAAACGCTATAATAGAATATACACAAAAACATTATATATAATTACTGTCATTCAAAAGTTATGTTTCGCGTTTCGCTCAAAACTTTATCGGGTGTATGTACTAACATTAATCAATGTATCATTACATAATCGCGTGGCAAGTCAACTAATTCAATAAAATACTAACACAATCACTATACTTAAACATTTTCATATTTATAAAATGGTTAAAACTTAATATAACTTGAGATATGCTGGCCAGGACTTGATACAGACCTAACATGTACTTTGAGAAAAAACATGTCGCCTTTTCAAGAAAACTGAATGGGGTATTTTTATTTTATTATTATTAGTATTGCTATAGTTGCTGATTTTCTTATAATCTCTCGCAATTAAATTCAATAAGTTAAACGTATTTCCAAATAATAAATACTTCAATCAAAGATGACATTTTTATGAAATCTGAATCAGTTTTAGCTTGTACTGCATAGATTGGATAAAAATAATTTTAAATCTTTGTGAATCCTTAAAATATGCATCTTGCACAAAAATACATTGGACAGAAAAAAACAGGTGTTTGTAGTTATAAATTTCCTTTATTCTGAAATGCTAACAGTTCAGCGTCCCTGTGACCAAAGCTCTCTCGCGCTGGAGTGATTCCAACAACGGTTTGGATTGTTTTATTTATAAAACATTCAAAAAGTTATTTAACTATTCAACCTGTAAACGCGACATCAAAGGTGCTATAGTGGAACAACTTATCACCACTCACATCAAAGCTATACCATTTAATAAAATATATTCTTCGGTTGTTCAGCTTAAGCCTGCATTATGTGTCAAAGGGTTATGCAAAAGAGAACTAATATGTTACAAAGGAAAATATTACAGTGTGTTGTTATTGTCATATGTCATTGGGGAATATATTGTAAAATGCAAAGTAGTAAAATTACAGTTGTTTATATATTTTTTCAAATGTTAAAAAATGTATTAACAGTTATTAGTGAACAATCAATTGAATTGTTTAGATTGGATCTGTTTTTAATGTTATTGCAATCAACCTTTTAGCACTATTAATTTTCTTCAATAACTATAAATAAATCGATTAAGTCGACTATGATTATTAATGCATGATCTAATCGACTATAAAATGGATTATTCATGATAATGACCGATGTAACGTAGTAGCGCGCGTTAATCACAATAACTTATTGATTACTGGTTATTAATGCAACCGAATTGATAAAATATTGTTTAGTGGTTTTAGTAATCAATGATTATTTCAGGTAATGTTCGTTTGAAATACCTTGGTTAAACAGTTTTTATTTAAAATATAATCTGGTTCAACACGTAATTCCAGTAATAAGGCATAATTATTCTGTTACTTGGACTCGGATCAGTATTATTACATGCAATTCATAGTAAAATAAATTTATAGAATTAGTTCTTAATCATACAAGATGAAAACATTAACTGTGCCACCTTTGATTGGCTCCTCAGAAACCAATAGGATTACAGAAATCTTTTAAGGGGGACTTTACATATATTTTTGTTAATTGCTGCCATTTTTCAGTATATGGTGGACCACCTATGCTTAACTTTTGGAATATTATGACAAGGACCTTAGTATTGCATGGGGTTTTTTATATTATAGGTTAGCTATTAGAACGATTAATTATTTTTTTTCTCTACATCCAACGGTTAAGGAATACGAGCAGTCAAAGGTCAGTTTTCCCCATTTGGAATGAGTTGGGGTTCGTCAGTAGTGTGGACATTGATAACGGTTGAATTGAATAAAAAATACCACAGATTAAAAGTGCCTTAATATTTGATTTTAGCTTATATTTAATCATAAAAATGACATTTCAGTCGATATTTACTCCTTCGAACATATTAGATTGAGTATTATTGAATTGCACAAGGAAAGCGAGGGATGGCACGATTAATAGACACAATGTGTTTAAAATTAAGCAAAATCAAACTTTAGCTGCTCATATATTACAACATTACATTTTTATTACGTTAAGTGTAGAAAACATGTCAAAAACAAATTTTTTTTAGATCCAAGCGTAAAAACCAAAAATCCCTTTAAATATACAAAGTATTTTATAGACAAATAAAGTTTTCCCTCCATGTTTAAAAGTGGGCTTCGTTTAAAATATTATAAATGGATTTGATATTTTTGATTGATTAAAAAAAGGTAAGGTTTCTCTAAATATAATTAATTATTTCAATGATACCAATGTTAGCACATTAAGATAGTCACCCTGTATAATTAAATAACACTTTATAACTCATTTTTTTGAAAAGCAACAACTGAAAGATATGTAGGCATCCATTTTGTATACTAACTTACAGGTATGTTGTTTGTAATCATTAAAAAATTTCAGGTTTTAACCAAAGTTAATATGGAATTTATATTAGGCAACTATATGGGTGAACGTGTTAAATTAACTTGCAAATTATCAAAGCGATTTAAATAGTGAGCTAATTAGCGCCTTTAGTTTAAAACTATTTCTTCAAAACATGGAGACAATTAACATACGAAATATTCTTAACATTTGTTTTTATTATTATGGAAGATTTTCTTGTGGTTTTAAAACGCGGATTAGGGTCCTCAATTGTCAAAAATAATCCTTTGTGTAAGAAACTGCTCTTGGCCTTTATTGCGGACTCTGTGTAACCGTAAATATAATCTTTAGAAAAGTACAATTGAGCTCCCTGCTCACTATGTGACTACTAAATCTTTTTAATAGATCTCCTTCCTCTGAAACTTCAGATAAAAAATCATAAAAACTTGATATTACAGCCTTTGCAATTTTGATCCTCATTCTTTAATACTTTTTGTAGGGTATTATTGTGTTTAATTCATACATTACTGTATTATGATGAATATATTCTCTGATGTTTTGCAGATTAGATTTCCATTGAAAGTTAAGGTAATATATCTTTGTTGGAAAAATATACAGTAAAGAAAACAAGATTATAACAACTACCTTGTTGACCTATTTTAATATTGATTTTGTTGTTTTTATTGAATAAAAACGAATTAACACCAAAAACGTTAAACAGCCATCAATATTATAATCAATTAATTATAGAGTAGGTTTTATTACATTTTATCAAATGATTTACTTTTGAAATTATCAAATAATCCTGAAATAAAGAAACATTAAAGCTATTAATCTTCTAGCAGTACAAGGTAACTGCTACAAGATTAATATATAGACGTAGATTCATTCAAGAAAAGATGAAATTACTATATTTATATTTATAAGCAATACTGTAACAAAATTAAAAAAAAAGTTTTCTTTTTGTTTACAATAATTATAGTCAAGGTAATTAATATGTATTACTTACATAATATTTTAGTCTTTCTTATTAAATTTATATGATTATAAATAAGTGAAAGCTTGGAAGTATATGCTTCAATCCTATATGTCCTTCACACGTGTATGTTTAAATGTTTCACACGTTTTCAAATAAATGCTGGAAGATAAATTTTTCAGTGACAAGTATTTTTATACTACTTGTTCAAATTTTTTAACCAACTTAACGTTACAAGGTAGCCATTAGCTGCATCTATTAATAGCCTCTTAATATATTAGAAGACTCAAACGCCAATGGGGCAAAGTGCTACACTCTCTAAAAGCGTTTAAAGCAAAGAGTATGAGAAAATAAATTACCTCTCCTAAACCGGAAATTACCATCAAGCTCAAAGACCCTATAAGCACTCCAGCTTCCGTCCTCAAAACCTGACAATTCTGCCTTGAAGATAACCCACACCTTATGAAACTAACTTATTATAGATTTAAGACATGATACATAGTTGACTATTTATAGATGTAATTGAAGATATGCCAATCAACCGATTATATAGTCCTTAAACGTCAAGTAGGAAAAATCGTACTGAAAATTTGTAAGTTGATTTAAAAAATTCGAACAAAATATTTAAGTATAATTTCATTTACCTAAAAGAGGTTTGTAATCTACTGTCCAGGAATGTCAAAATAAGTTTTAAAATTATATAATTAGCTTAGGGTAATGGTTATGATGAATTTATAATTTAATTTTTTTATTATCAATATTTATAAGATGTCCAGTGGTTTGTTTTGTACTGTAATGATTTCCTAGTGACAACATGTACTTAAAACGTAACTGTTTTTTTAACACTAGAAAGATATATTCTACTTAACTAAAACTCCGAAACTTGAGCTCTTCAATATTAAATTCTCCTAGGATCAATAATTGTTTAATTGTTTGTTTTATTTAGGTAATTGTATGAAACCTTTGTTTTTTAATTAGTTTTACAAATCATTCATGTAAATGACACAAACAGAAAACCTGTAATATAAACTCCTTTGAATCCCAGTCCTTTTCATGATTATTTTCCGTATTTGGCGGTACAATATTTATATTTTCATCATAATGAAAATTTGTTTCATCTAAGTAAGAAAATTGAGGTAACTATATATTTCTATTATGCATTATTTAATATACAGTTCGTTAGACTTCTTCACTGATTTTATCTCAGCTTATAGGTCTAAAAAGAGACAGATAGCGAAAATAAACTTCAAAGCTTTTAAATTTACTAAGGAGGAAACTAAGATAGCAGGAATCATTGTCACAAAAATCGAGTGCGTAAGTTTAAAGTATAAAACTCATATTCCACAGAACTGGTATAAAACAAGAAGATGGCCTATCACCTAAAAATATTTAATTTGGTACTGGATAGGGCAAATATACAGTTTAAGTAATTATTAGTCCAAATTATAAAATCTATCACTTAATAAATAGAACCTACGACTAAATCGTTTGTAATTAGTCATTTGTACATTATGATACCTTTAGACATTTTAGGTACTTTAGATACTATTTGTCCATTGATGTAAGTTCAAAAAGTACGTATAATTCATCATCACAATAAAATAAAGATTGGAAAAGATTTATTATCACAGTTACCATTTGCAGATTACAGTATTTATTATTCATTGCAAAAAAAATAGGAAAGACTTAAAAATAGATTGGCAGAATTATTTTAAAGAAACTGTAGACGTTAGACAGACATCGTTTATGATAATATCAAATCTATATAAAATGGTGGGAATCATGATAACTGTACAAATGAAGCTATTGTAGAACACATTCCGAAAGATTAATTCAATTTGTTCAATGACTTGGTACCATGAACAGACCAAACAGTGATTTACATAGAATCCAGTGCAGATTAAATCCTATCAACAGAAGCATGTTGGCCCTCAAGAAGCTGCTGCACCTTTCACCATTTTGAATTTTAGTCACGTAAGATCAGTGTTTATTTACTCAAAACAAGCGTGGGTCTTAAACGCAAATAGCTCCAGTCAATGCAATTTTGAACACATTTAACACTAAACTGTGAAAAAAATGTTTTGAATATGTTTATTTTATGGACCAAAGTTGATTATTTACCATTTAAAGAAGTCGGTAAGTATACCTTTGGACCTATTTAAATATTATCAACCAACTTGTTAATTGTTAATTGTTAGCTTCAACATGTCAATCATTAATATAAAAATTTCACAAATCATCATTTCAATTTTAAAGTTCGCTAAATATTGTTAACATGTATAAAAAACACAATAAATTCGTTACCTTTGGGCGATAGATAAAGGAGCAGCTGTATTTAAATTTAACATTGTTCTCAGAGGTCGAAATCCTCGAAAGGTGGCAGGTGCTGCCGAATCCTAACAAACCAACATCAAACATTTTCTCCATCTGAGCCAAACTTAAAATATACAAACCATCTAATGTGAAAAATATACAGACCTAAAAAACTCAATATCACTGTTACTCAAGATATGCGCCGAACAATTCTTTGAGAAGTGCTATTCTTAGAAGAGAGCAGGAGATTAGAGACCAGTTTGAACGGAGTAGTCCGAAAATATGAACGACTTTATACAGGAACTAAAGGTAAGAAGGTAAGTTATGGGAGTGATGAAGCGGCAGTTGGGATATTCGGTAGACAGTTGGCAAGGCCAACCTACCTAGGGTATAACGAGCATGGCAGTATGTACGGAACGAGTAAAAATATAAAATAAATGTCATAAATGATGTTTGTATGGATGAACAAAATTATACTTAAAAATGTTACAATTATTAATATAGCTAAAAGACGGCTGGTGTACTAAAAAAGTTTGTATATTTTTATATGTATTAATAACCTGCGCGCACTTTCTTCCCGTTACACTTTTGTTTTGTAACTGTCCCACCTTCACACCTTGGACCTAGCCTGGAACCGTTTTGCAATTACTTTAAACCGTGGGTCCCAACATTACCACCTAGCGAAAAAGCCAATAATGAAGGGCAAGATTTAAGCCCGTCCGAGACCGAAGACATTCTAACCACTGTTCTCGGCTGTTCACCGCCTCATTTATGTATTAATGGTTTTTCATCGATATAGGGCTACATTAATAATACCCTTAAAGAAGTACATAATATAAGCAGAAAACTTTCTTCGTTATTTTACACGCATGTGGTTTATGGGTTACAGTGCTACATGACCTGGCACTCTGAAAACTAACTGAGTTAAGCCCTTACTTTTTTACCTCAAGTCCCTTGTACTTCCATTACAATGTCTCATTTTAAAATGTTAATTTCTATTAATTAAGATTTATACTTGGCGCTGACTCCTATTCATATTAGATAATCGGGAGTCAATCAATATGGGAGTAAATATTATTTAGAATTGAAATTAATAATAATTCATAAATATATACTTATGAATAGCTGGCGATAACCTGTAATCGTCATTAAAAACGTAGATTTTTTTGTAAAAAAAAATATGTTATGTAACTGTCTAGTTGATTCATACAAACGTGTAAAAAATTATCAAGGGTACTTTAAATTACCTAACACAAGTTTCCGTCTAGTTTATTCGAATTTATTTATTTAGCTCTACCCAAGCTATAATTTATTTAAATTTGGTTTCTTATGAGGCCGTTTGTGGATTCCTAAGGTTTTTATTTCCTACAAACATCGATAGGGTCGATGTCAGATATTGTGTACCCAAAGTATGACCCAGTGAATCGTGAACGGATATCGAAAAACGCTCCAGCAGTATTACTTTTGTGAACGTTACAGTAAAACCATTTTTATTCTTTGAAAACTTACCAATATAATGCGTTTCCCATACCGGATATTGTTTGAGATTCAGGTAAATGCTTTGGCCCCACTACTTTAAGGCCAAAGCATATAATAAATAAGGAATTTGTATTCCTAACTAACTAACTTTAAATGTAGTATTAGTCCTACTGAATTCAATCTACTTTAAATAAAAGTAAATAAATAATGACCGTAGAAATACTTTTCTTCCAATATTTAGTTATTATTTCATAAAAAGCCCAACTTTATAAAGATAACAGTAAAGTGCCTCGGCAATATATTACAATTTTGAGTAACGTAATTCTTCAGATAATTATATTAAGAAATATTTCGGTATACGTTTTACCCTACATCATTAGTGTAGTTGCAGAGTTGTTGGTGACACATTTTTGGTGTTATCTTAATTACTCTGGCAAACTCTAGGGAGCTGAAACCATCACTTAACGTGCTCACGATAAATCAAACAAAGTAAAGTGAAAGAATTTGTATTTATACATAAAGAAAAATAAATAAATTTATCAATAGTATAGTTGACTGAAAATCTAAAATAATTTAAAACATTGTATAAGTATTTAAATGTTGTATCTGAAATGAATGTTGAATGTTATCTTACGAAAAAAACGCATAATGGTCACTTAACTTGCGCAATGATCAAGGGCAACATTTCAAACTCTACATGATATTTAAACGTGATATTTATACCTTTTGTTACTTATACCCTTAAATACTTAAACAAACAAAAAATGCAATCGTTAATTTACAGAATTATTTTATCTTTAACTAGAAATTATATTTAGATACACTAAATTAGGGGCTTTTAATATCCTGAAGCTTTTTAGCATCGTACTTAAATATCAGCAAAGTAAAATTGAAATATTTTTTTCAGTTATATTCACATGCGACGAAAAATTAAGCTACACCAAAAATAACACCTCTGACTGATACTTCATCGCAGCGTCAAAACATGGTTCATTCATTCCTGGTGACCTTGGAACGTTGGACCGGTTTTCATCTGCGGGCTTTACCGCAATGTTGTAACCGTTTATCACCGCTTCCGATCTGGACCGGTTGAGTTATAACGCTTCCCTGTCACTTCTTCATCGGGAACATTATCTTAAATCCGACTGCGGAAACTCAAAATTGGAGAGGAAAAGCTAATTTAAAAAGATTTATCGTTGGAGAAAGTGGCCCTGTGCCAGGTTGCTTCCAATGTTATTTAATATTGAGTAATAGCGTCTTTATGTAGTCTTGTGGTTTGAACATTGAAATGAGCAAGTTAAGGGTATAGACAATTCTAAATTGTTGCTTTGTTATTTTTTTGTAAGGTTTATTTTATGAGTTTTAAGTCGCAAGTCGAATAAATATATTGAATGCTATTGTGATATACAATTGATTTTTAGTTATAGTCCGTTTTCTAGATCATCTTGAATAGTATTTAACATTCATCCATCATCTTGTTAATGTAGCGTTCATCCATAATCTCAGATGCCAACTATCCCAATTGGTGACAAATTTCACTTTGGACGTTTACTTAAACAAGTCATGCATTTAGCTTTAGATGAGTATTAGATATCTTTAAAATTAATTTGGTTAAATACTTAATAGAATTACGTGTTAAACGTCCCATTAAACTTTATTATGGTATGGAAAGATAGCCATTTGAATATCGCATAAAAACTGCTTTTTTTGCATTAAATCTTTGAAGGTAAATGCATCCATAAAATGAAGGTAACTCAATTTACAAGGGAACACACAGTTGCGACAAATGAGCAAATTTGCCTAATGTCGTTATCGCCTTAGTTGCTCCTCATTGCTGGATTCTCTTAATTACCAAGCTTCCTGGTGATTTCGAAAATCTGTTACTGTAATAGACCATAACATGGGCATTAAATTTTAGTCTTAGCTTTTAATTGGGCTACTTTAACAGCTAATAGGATATATAATTGGCGATTTGCTATTATGATGCAAAGTTTCACTTGAACCATTCTAAAGAAGAACATTAGGGATAATGAAAGAATAATAAATAATTAATTGTATTTAAGAATAATAAATAATCGTACTCCTTAGCTGTTGGGTTTATATTCATTGATTGTTATTGTTTTTATCTAGTGTTTTTGTCACATTATGTTTTACAATCCCTATATGAAATTGTATTCACTAAAATGTTATTGAATACTCAATATTATACAATATGCTAAAAACACAGTTTAGAAGTTGCCGGAATCCAAGAATCATATATTTTAATGCCTTCCGACATAGAAATAGATCCACTGTCGCGACTACCACATCGAGAACATCAAACAACACAATAGGTGTAGGCGATCAATTAACTAATTAATTAGCTCTCCCAACTAAGTCTAATCTGCTGTCACAACTCGTCTACACATGAAGCGTTATGATATAATTAAGTTCATCATGAGGAAAGTCTTGCAAAAGATTAAAGGAATATTGTAATGCAAAATATTAGTTGACAAAATTAGTTTCGTTTTAAGGTGTTTTGGTTATTAACATTAAAGTAATATTTTTTAAATAAAGTAACTTAACTAAATATGAGGGATACTTTAAATTTTTTTTATACACTTCAACCAGCTAAAATTTGGACCAATGTCCAATAAAAAAAAAATTCGTATCGTATTCCAGAGACATGCATAAATGTTAATTTTAAAACTAGCAGTTGTACGAAAATATTGAAATTGCGTTTGTTTGTATAGTTATAATTTAGAAACTGAAAAAGTTAAGGCAGAAATTACCACAAAGAAATATTATTGGATTTTCTTTGGAATATAAGGATGTGTATTCTTACTCTATAGACTAAAACACACAATTATGTGCACAAATTATTCATAAAGCTTCGTTTATACCCAAGAAGATGCTGACCAAACAGCTGTTTCGCCGGTTCGGCTCCCATTGTTGGCCAGGGTCCGAATGTTATGGAAGAAATATAGAAAGAAAAATGGGTCAGGACGATGCTGACTCTGAGATCAGCGCCTTAAAATCCAAGAGCAACTTATCTGTGACAAAGGATTGGTTGGTAAAGAATGGCACTATTAAATCCTCTTGAGCGTCTATAATACTTACCTCAATTTTACTTTCGATTTTACAACTTCGGTTCAAACAGTAAACATTTTATTGGCTTTAAATGTTTCTGTTAAAATTTCCAAGCACATATTAGATACTCATAAGATACGAATAGGACCCTTTCTGTTAATTCAATACCACTACGTTTTTTGTTTCCGTCAATTCACTACCACTAGATAAATGTGCTATTGCTCTAAAAACTGTTCCCCAGTGTTTTTATGTTTACTGTGGTATTCCTTTTTCCCTGCAAATCCGTTATCACTATGACATTATCTGGTAATTATTTGTTAACTCCCCCACGATCTTACATTTCCTAAAGCGTTATAACTTTAAATGGGCACATAATTGCAGTAAATAATTTTGTATGAATAAGTAATAGTAATTAGGTTAGGTTTGGTTAGGTCAAGTCAGGTTAGGTTAGTTTATAATCACGGTAACAACATAGGGATCACTGCAAACTTGTGACGACGCCAACGGCCGGCTATATCTTTTTACTAAACCTTACCTGACCTAACAACCACTTTTATTTTTAACGATTTCCTATATTTACATACCCATTCACAGTTCACCTGTACTTTATAAAAAAAATTAAGATCATAGGGGATATATCGAAACATTTGTTTATATAACAAATGTATGGAAACTGAATATATTTTCCTTTACCCCTATTAAAATATTTTACACTTAATTAAAGGTTCTAGGTATGTATTTTGTTCTAACTTTCCATATCGAAACGTTCCCGATCAAAACGTTACAAAATGCCACTGGCGTTGAAATGCACAAAATAAAAATAAATAAAATTAAGTTCTGTTAGTGAATAAACGGAATTGCAATAAAAAGGTAGTAATAGTGGATTAACGGAAAGGGTCCTAGTAATATCTAATAGGTTCTGTGTGATTTAAATTAACGATTTCTTATATTTCGTTTTATGCTTTCTATCTACAAATAAACTCAAATAAGGTTTTAACTGTAGTAATAAAAAACCTCTCACCGACAGTGTTCTATGAGAAGAGGTTCCAGGGTTATTGTCCATTTTTACGAATAAGCTTACTTTGATCCTAAAATAAAAATGTAGTTCAGTACTATCATTTACGACTTCCCGGCAATAAAACGTAGTTTACTGAGAGAGCAGGGTAAGCCCTAATAAAAAGTTAATGTGTTTATTGCACCTGAGTTTGCTGTAACGCTATCTTCCACTAACTGCCTATAAACTCTGCAGTTCTTATGTTGAGGTCATGTTGTTATTGTGTCTTATTTCTTCCTTTCCACAATATAAGGGGCGTTATTAAGATAGCTTTGGTTGGATTTTCTTTGGTCCGTCTGGTTTTTTAACATCCTCTTTATCTTTATTTATCAAAAGGATATTTTTTATTCTTCTTACAGTTTTAAGATTCCAGGAATTCATAGTATTTGCACACTGTTTTTCTTCATGTAAGATGTACAGTCAACATAAAAAATGCTTTTACAGCTTGTTTGTCTCCCAAAGAATATTTAGCTGATTGTTTGTTTAATTTGTGTTAGTGTTGCAGTAGAATGACAATGACCATCTATTGATGTATTTGAACAAATTGAACTATCCATAGATATGATTAGCGAATTCACTACCGTCAGAAATGAAAAACGGATTAAAATCTATGGTTGGAATCGGATAATACCGTTGGCACAATCGATATGGTACCATTGATGCCGACGTATACTTATAGCATTTTTACTTAAGTAAAAACTAATAGCTGAAAGCCTCGACTTCAGCTAATTCTTCGCCCCTAGGAGTTAAAGGCTTCTTTAGCTCCGCAACATATGTGATGAAAATTGCCGATTTCGCAGCGTTATCGCGAAAATATCCTTAATATGATCGATACATGTAAATATCACTTAATATATTGGATGGTTATCTGATATCTATAGAGGAAAATTATGTTAAGTAAGAAAATAAATTTTGAGATAATTTAATTTTAATACACAACTGAAAGGTATTTATAAGAATCCTTATGCATATTGCCAAAATCTTTATAACTCATTTTATGAAAATAAACTTTAAAAACAAATTGTTCAATAAGATATTTTGAGTTAAATCTTGAATTAGTTCACAAATAAGGGTAACTATAATAAATACGGAAAGAATTAACTGAGTTCCCTTTAAATTCATTTTTTTGCGACATGTTCAAGGCCATTTTGAAGCAAGTTTTACCTAACCTCTTCATACAGTGTTTATATAAGTCACATAGTTAAAATATAAACAAATTAAAATAAATATTACAGTTTTCCTAAAAATTAGTTTGTATAAAATATGTATAAAATTTTTGAGTTAGTTTATAAATAATATTAAGCCAGTGGTTAGTTCCTGTTTTGACGTTTTTAGTTTTCCCTTAATAATACTAAAAGAGAAATAATTTGTAAGCAATACCTGTACATTAAGCGAAGAGTGCTGATAATTTGCATCAATCTTTCAACATTTCTATGATGGCACATTTAAACTATTAGGAGTAGGATGTCCAAAAAACTTTGTCAATGAAAATTTTAAACATAATATATTAATTTATGTAGACCCTCTAAATCGTCTAAGTAAAAAGATTGAGCCATCCTTCACCCGCTGTTTGTGCGACCTCGTTTTCCATTCAATTGGAACTCGTAAACATTCATTTAAATGGAAAAACGTTTCAAAAGAAAAAATCAATAACAAAATTTTAAAGATTTATTTTACTGTGCATTGATGTATCACGCTTAAAAATTAAACTTAAGCTATTATGATAAAACTAAAAACACTGAGGATTTTTATTTCCCCTCAAAACCTCTAAACAATCGATTATATAAACTAAATCTTCAGGAGAATATGAATATAAAAATGTTTTCTAATTTTCATCATTAACAAATAAATGGTGTATGTGGTAGAATGCATTATTTGGAAGCATTAATTAGTTTTCAGTGAACTTGAATACTTTAATCTTCGGTGAGGTTTATTATTAGCTAACTTATATGGAATTTTCAGTCAATGCCTAAAATCCTATAGTATTTTGCTCTTTCACATGGACCCTCCAGGAAGTAAAATAATATACACTCTATAAATTTATCTTAATATTTAAAATAAGATCAAATTGAAACTTTTTCTATAGTTTACAAAAGGTTTTAAAAATGTCTTTCAAATAGCTTCTGCATTGATCAAATAAAAACAAACTTAGAACCCAACGATTAAAAATAAATTTTAGCGAAAATTATCAACAATTTGTAAAATGTGTAATTAAAAGTATACGTACTTTTGCAAAAACATTGAGTAATGATACACGATTGTTATGTTTTACCTGACGCAAATAAATAGTTTATATTTTATACCGTATTCTACCAATCCAAAATAAAAAATAAAAAACGCCAGCATCTAAACATTTTACTTTCTGCCAAAGAATTGTAAAAATCTGCTTAAATGATATTACTGATGCAAAAATACTATTTTAATATATATATTTATCTTATTAATAAGTCTCCATGGTTCTTTGAAATATTTATAGTAGGTTCCTTACGCGTGCGATATCGTTATTTGTTTTGCATTGATAATTCATTGTTAATATTAGGCGGGTTCTCGTTAAAACCCTGTAATTTTTACCTTAAACAAATAAAAGACAAATGTTCTAAAGTTGGAATTATCACTAGGCATAGACTAAATTTCAGATACCATTTTCCAAAATCATCGATTCAATCATTCAACAATAATTTTTACCATGCTCATGTCTTATACCATAACCTGCCTTGAGTTTTTTTAAATGCAAGAGAGTCACAGTTTTTTGTTTTATTTTAAGGGTCACAAAACATTTTTAAGCATTGGTCAAATGGCCACTGAGGAGCTGATATTGTCTCCTTATCTCCCTACTCAAAGCCCATCATTCGCTATGTTATTTATTTTATTTTTTTTTTATTTTCTTTACTTAAGGTTCCGTATGAACAATCTATCTACAATTATGAAACCCTTCACATTACACCTACCCATAAAGTGCTTATTCAAAAAAAAAATAAATAAATAAAATAAAATAAATAATATTGTTTCATGTTTGTTTGGTTCAATTCGTATTGTAGATTAAGTGAAAACGTATTCTAGTGTCGGGAAGTTGAAAGTGGACAACTCAAAACTACAAGTGACAGACCTTTTTCCCCGCGCACGGAACAACAGACTTTGCGGGGAAGTAATTCCAATGTAATCAGTATGAAACCATAGTATTGTTCTTAGAATAATAATTGTTGAATTTGAATTCGAATTAAAAATAAAAAATATATTTAAAAACATTTGAAGCAACACCATTTCCAGATATTTCAAAGAATAATATCAAAAAATCTTCTAGCATGCAGTGAGTTTTAGTTGTGTTAGTAGGCAGTTTTAATTGGAACACCAAAATCAAAATTTTAGTTGATAAAGTTTCAACAGGTTACTACGGGCTTTATATTTTGATTACTTTTTCAGCATATAGTTTTTTAATTTAAACAATCCACAATGAAGAATAATATTTCACATAAATAAATGTAAATGTTGCAAAACACCTATATTACTTTCTCACTGGTTAAGGAAATACCAATCATGAAGAATCCACTTTTAGAAACAAAATGTTTAAATTTAAAGTTTTCCTTAAAAATTTATCAACGCTAGATTTTTAAATAGTGGTTACACATTAACACTAATGGAGAAAACGTTTGTTTTAGCGACTTCAATAATTTGTGATATATGAAACGTCTACCACCTACTCTTTATAAAACTTGAATGTATAAAAATGTTCTTTTTTATTTATTTAAATAAAAATATGTTACCAATTTGTCTTAAAAAGTGAAATTATTGATACATAACCAAAAATAGCCCATAAAACAATTTCCAATCACTTACCAAATATTATATTCTCCAGGACAGCGACCCGCCGTTTCGTATCCACGCGACAGTGGCGGGAGCGGCGTGGCGGCGACGGCAGCTCCGGCCTACGTGGGGACGCGCGGCAGACTACGGCGGCGGTGGCGGAGGTGCGGGCTCATGCGCCGCGCCGCGCCGGCCCTGCCGCGCTAGGCCGCACTGCCTGCCTGCCGCATCGACCGGGCCTACCTGCGTACACCGTCGGCGTCGGGGGAGGGAAGGACATTTTCATTTTGGTGGAAAGTGTGGATTGTAAATACATTTACATCTTACTACACAGAAAAATCAGTTTTCTGTGTCTTACTATTGGTTGTAAAGTTACTCTTTTCCGATAACTGCACGGTAAATTTACCGTGCACTAGGAAACAGAAATAACTGGAGTAAATAATCAGCTGACAGCAGCAAACCGACGTTCAATGCATGTACTTTAGAGAAATGTAGTGGCAGCGCTGGTAGCAGTATCAAAATATTTGTTTTATTTATTATAGGTTAGGTTTAGAGAATGGAGAAACGTAATGGTTTATGCAAGGAATACGTTATGATTAAAATTATGTTATTTCTGTGTAGTATGATGTAAAGTATGGATGGTGCATCACACGCCCGGTAAGTTTTACCGTGCTCGCATGAAACTGCCACGCTCGTCTCTGGCTCGCGCGGGAACTATCATGCTTCCCCGGTAAAACAGTACTTACCGGTCTAGTAAGGTAATATACTATATTAATAACAAGAAAGCGGAGATTTGTCTTTTAATTCGATTATAAAACTATACTTCCTTTATTTTAACCCGTCTTCAGGTGGACGGTTACCTTCAGCTTAAAGAGAAAATAAACAAATAAGAGAAAATAAGAAGAAAAAGTAAAAAAAAATGTTGAAAACATAATTAAAAAGGAGAGTCAAAACAAATAACAGCCGAGAAAGAGAATACAGTAATGTGAATATATTGGCACACTTTAGATAATTGCAGCGATATTATACAATTTGATTATTCAAAACAAGGCAACGGTTTGAAATCCGGGATCTGTCTTAGTCTTTAAGTGGAAAGGCACTTTCAAACAGCAGAAGAATAAAAACTTACGGTAACCTGGATAGTAAATATAGCCTAACTAATATCAATAAACTGTAAGAGCAAATAAAATATAGCTTTTTATAATTTAAGTTACATAACGTAATTCAGAACACAGTTTTGCACCAAATCTCAATATGGTGAAGAACTCCCAGAACCCAAAACAATAGTCTAGAAACTTGTTCTTATTTAGTGCTATCCACAAATGCTTTTTAAAGTAAAAACCGAATACTTTTAGAACTATTACCAACACAACACATTTTAGTGGGCAATTTAATTTAGGAAATATAGCAGTTTTATTTTGAAAACTTGCTTTGCAACAAATCGGGAAATAATAATAACAATATACAAGACAAGAAACACACTAGGTAATATATAGGATGTATTGAGGTTTCTAACTTCACTTTCAAACACTAATGTCACGTAGTTCAAGTTTTAGTTTCTTTTGTTCTCTAATTACCATTGACTTTTTAACAGCGAAATTACAACTAGCTACGATTAACCAAAGTTTTACAATTAAACTTTGAAAATCAATCGAATCAACAAACCTTACTCAATAAGCAAGCTGTGGACACGAAACGAAATATTGCTGTGAGGCAGACAGAGCTTGACGTTATTCCATTAAACCAGTGATTCAATCATTTTCAATTCGCTGGTATCCGAACGGTCAAGACCAAAATGTTTATGGGTCGTTTGTGACCAGGCTCCGGGAAGAATATAAGGATCGAAGAGATATTGAATTGTTTTTCAATCGAGAGTTCAATTGGCCAATCTTTCGACCATCATTCTATTGTTTTTGTTCACGAGGTCTAGATCAAAAATAAACCAGATAACCTACAACGGTTTGGAACAGGTTTAGTATTGTTGCAGCTCACAATGTATCATACCTGCTATCATGCAAAAGTCTGCTTGTGATTATACATCAGCGACTGTAAAATGACTAACCTTATAAATCCTAACAAGTTATTTTATAGCTTGTAACATTGTATAATTAACACGACAATTGCACTTTGTGTCAAATTATGTAATATGACCTTGTTTTCTATTTTATGACTTTACAACTAAATAGTTTAATTAATTATACATTTTTTCTTGAAATTATTTACTAATGTTATATTTTATTTCAAACTGATGTCAATGAACTGCAGTAATTTATACCTTCATCGGTTACCTGCAGTGAAAAGCATTGAATATTCAATTGCACGAGTGAGTGTTACAGGTTCAAGCATAGACGTCATCCTTTTAATACTTCCGTGATTAGAAATATTCTTCAGAACAAAATGTATTTAAATGACTTGACTCATTTTGTTTCTGAATTTTACGATAGTTTTCTCGTTTTTACGGTTTTTAACACGATTAAAAATTTTATAGCAGTATGTCATTACATGCAAAGTAATACTCGTTCGTAATTCAGAAATTACCCAGCCAACTTTGTTTTCCTTTTATACGAGCCATTTGTGGAAATCACCTGTGTGATATGACACCATGATTAAATAAGTTGCAATTTAAGTTCAATATGACAATTATTTTTGTTTAAAATTGTATTTAAATCTGACTGAAAATACAGACGAAGATGGTAAAATATTACATCAAAAACCATTTATAAGTATTCGTTCTCGAATCTGAGGAAATCACCGGTTTCAACACTGGTTGTTGATGTTTGGAACGTCGAAGTGTGAAGGACAAGTTGTTTTGCCACTCAGTCCGTGATTTGACTGAAGAACTTCTGTTAAAAATAAAACCCGATTGACAAGATTATCGATCTCAGCACGGACAAGCCTAGTTTCAGTAGGCCTACACTTAATACCAATTCCACTCCAGGCCCTGCAACTACGTTTTTGCGTTAATTTCAATATAGATCTATTAAAAACTCACATGAATAATTAATAAATTATAAATTTTGGAATAAAGACGAAAATGGACCACTTATGAAGGAATCTGGTTTGAGCTAACCTGTAAAAACACAATGAGCATAGTAAATTTAAGTCGTCTTCTAAATCTGGTGTAAAAATATACCAGAAATAAATTAGGCCTGTTTGATTTTAAATATAATTTACAATTACTAACTTTTCGTATGTTTATTTTACTGACCCTCCTTTTTCTAAAGTATTTTTAAAAATAAAGGAAAGCCTTGCAAAGTTTAAACGATGGATGCCAACAGTCGTTGGTCAAATATAAACTAATGATCTAGATTAATTAATTGGTCTGTCTAAACCAAAGACAAGAACCGAACCAAATGAATATCACCCATACAATCAAGGCTGGTCTCGGAAATCGTTTTAATCGCTGTAGGGAACCCTAAAAAAGTTTGAAGTGAGTTTTAGACGGATTCTGACTGATGCTAAACGTTTGAGAGAAAAAAAAAACAAAAAAACTGAGAATTATATATTTTTTAACTTAGAAACATAAATTTTATTCCTTTAAACTATAAAGAGCATTATTTTCCGTGTAAAACAATGTTGAATCATTAAGATCGGTTTCATGTTCAACGGCAAATATCCGAGCTGAGTCCGACGCAAACTCTCCTTAAACCTGTTTGGGTCGTCTATAGTTGAATAACACGATTTCCGGTACTGCTCTTAAATTTTGTTTGCTAGAAGTCGATTTCGTCTCGGCAGTTAGACATTAACAATAGAAAATAAGACATTTAAATTATTGAATTTGTATTTATAATAAGGGGTAATTTAATGATAATCCAAAGCTAATTTATACAGCTTATTGCTTTTAAACTCCAAATAATTCTGTATAGAATATCGGAATAGGTTATTTATACTATCGTAATGTCAAGTTACTGTAAATAGTAAACAATTAGGAAAAATCCTTTTAAACTGAAATATTTATTTGTTGACTTTTATTATACTTTGAAAAAACTAATACAAATTTGGTCAACAAAGATAACTTGTAATAAACGAGTAAGTATCACAATAGTAACTACACATATTAGGCAGTATTAAAAGAAACAATTTTGAAATTAATTGAAAGAAAAGCCTGGTAACACGGCTCGCAGAGGCAGGCCAAGGAAAGCACAAGGCCAAACAGTGAAACCATATTAGGGCGTCGATGTCAGCATGTGGTCCACATTGTTTAAGTTGACCTGGTCAGTTGGGCTTATGAAGTTGGGATCCAAAAAATTTCAAAAATGCAAAAATTAAATTAGGATCCAAACAGGATATAACTAAGTTAAAAGAACATTTGAGCTATAGTTTCAATGAATTTCTAAATTTTTTACATGCATTAAATTGTTTTTTAGTAACAAGCCATTACATAAGTTTACAAAGAGTAAGTTTGTATTATTCCGAAGGTGTACGGCGAACAACTGGTAGTGGAATCGAATAGAACAAGTTAAGTTTAAGCGATACAGAAATTAAGAAACTGAAAGTCTTACTTTTTTATTCCAAAGTTATGTTAAATTTACTTTATTCTGCACGTCAATAACCTATTTTGTTATTTGTTCAAATATAAAGATGTTATACAATGTTCATATAAATATACGTAATTTTACTTATCTTGCTTTTAATGAAGTGCAAGGCGACTTATTTAAAATACTTTAGAGGGTATTTTTTAATATGCATTGAAATAACATTTTTACGGAGACCGTCATTCTATCTAACGAGCACAAGTCTATTTAGAAACAATAATTAATATCTCTGTGACTAACTTTGTCTAACAGTTAATAATGCATAAAAAAGCGTTTACTATAAATACGTAAAAAAACCTTAGTTATTAATATATGGTACGTATGAAAAATTTATGTATTTCCACAATTAACATATACGAACATCATGTTGAAGATAATTTTACTGTCTTCAAAGTTAAAATGGTTATTTCTACGTTAGTCTTAATTATTATTATTTCAGCAGAGATAGAGGTCGTTGATCCAAAAAAGTGTAATTTCGAGGACGTTCCGACGTCATTATTCATTTAGGGTGGGCAAACATCATTCGTCTCTCGGATAAGTAAAGTAAACTGACCACTCCAATCTGGACTCATAAAGCCAGAGCCACCCACAGGAAACACGGTTTGTATGATTTACTTAGAAGGGGAGATGCTGGGAATGACCCTCCCCAACGTAGGAGTTTTTGATAACAAATATGTAATATAAAACATAGTAATAAATAATTCATGAATGAGGTATTAATAAAAGTTTTTGTTTCCTCTTTAATTATTATTTAACTACCTTATTATAGTTTATTATTATTATAGCTAACTACCTTATAGTTCGTTCACAATATAGTCTTGTCTACATAAGCATTAATATTGTATTGTTTTATAATATCTAAGGTACAAAAACAAAGTAAAAAAGCAAAGTAGATTTTTTAACAATACGTCCTACTACTTTATAATCAAATGACCCTGGTACTTGAGTTATTAAAAGTTTAATAAAATAAACTACTCATAGGAGTATTGGTCTTAAGTAGCATTGGAGGGTTCTTGAGTGAGAAACAAAATTACAATTCTATTTTTCAAATAAGAAAAAAAACAAAAACAAGATGAAAATTTACTTTAGCAAAGGATTTTAAAGTGATATATACAAATACTTTATAAAAGTGATTTGAATGTGATGTAATTTAAACTAATAAGATAACAGTACATTGCGATTTGTAAAGTTAATTTTTTATATCATAGATCAAGGCGATATAATTTTTAGAAACATCAAGCTCATGTAACCGGTGATTTTTTTAAAATAAAAAATGTACTTGTAAATTTTGGACTTTAAAATATTAAATTCATATTCACACTCTCGTACAGGATTTTGTAAACATCTTAAATAGTGGTTTTAAGATGTTTTAAGTGTTTAAGTGTTAGTGTTTTTAAGTTTAAGTGTGTTAGTGGTTTTAAGTGGTTTTAAGTGATGGTTGATGTTTTACAGACATGACTCTGTACCAAAAAAAATCTGAAAATCAATACTTGTTGAAATGCAATTATTGGTATTCAAAATATTCATGATTTGAATGATTCTATTTTTTCCAGCGATGTTCGCCGATCGTTCCTGTTGCATATTCAATGGGGCTGTTCTCTTGACAAAACAAAAATTGCAACGAATTCTGAACGAATAATTTAATGAGACAGAAGAGAACTTATTTTTATACAACGTTGTCTTTAGTCATGCTTTGACATATTTAAATCTACTTATTTTAAGTATGTTTCATAAATACTTAAATATTTTCCTTGTTTCATAATTTTTTTTACTTACAAATTGTTAAAAATCCTCTTTAGTGTTCATATTTCTTCATAAGTATTTTATATTCGTAATTCGGTATTTTTACAATATTAAAATCCTTATGGAGAATGAAAAAGGTTTATTTTTGAAATATCACTCTGTTTAGAGTTGGGTTCTCTATGACTAAATAATATTGTGTGTATGCATGAGAGGAGTGTTTATTTTGAAATATTTTAATAAAACTTTTAAACAATTTTAGAGGGTGTCATTTTATTTCAACTCTGGTTTAAAATATTTAGGTTTAAAACATGTTCTTTATGATTAAATATATTTTTTTAACTAGCTATTATTTTCAGTTATGTTTCTGAAGCCTGAATAACAACCATTAAATAAAGAAAACTTGATCCATTATAAACAGTCACTGGGAGATATTAAATGGTGTAATTCATCAAAACACGTCCATTACTGTAATGTACAGTAATAAAATAATAGTAAATGTAAATAACATTTAATAATGGTGAATATCCATCTATAATAATAAATATAATAATAAATATTATCTATTATAATGAATTGATATAGCCTAGCCTCGCGGACGATGCTTCGTGGTAGCCATTCTATTTTCTTTCCTCTTTTGTTTAGTTTTATTTCAAAAAGTGACATAAAAGACTCAGAAAAACTCATTGACTACTTAAAGGTCCATGAATATCTCCTCCCAGGGGAGAAAATGAAACAGACTGTTTTTTCCCCTCGTCTCTATCTTGCCAGCTCAAATCAAATTCAAAACTCATTCGCAGGATTTTGAAATTAAATTTAAGACTGTATTTTAAATTACGTGTATAATTTTATGTTGTATCAAAATTTACTTAAGAAATACATGTGAGTAATAAAGATTATAGTAATATTTTGTTCGGAAATTAAAAAGTTAATATACGTTATTTATTTATCATTATAATTATTTTATTCTAACGGAATAACCATATTGCAATCATATACATGGATATTTCTCAACTGTTTCAATAGGTATAAGCTAACTAGGTTGACTAACAAAAACTTGAAATTTGTTGTTGGCTCATTTTACTTTAAGAATAACTCTGCAATACAAGCAAATAAAAAAGGTGTAAGAGCAAGAAAGAAGGTTGGGTGAACTAGATGCAGATTAGAAAGAAAGCAACAACAAACCTTTAAGGAGATTTTAACAGTAATAGCTTTTTGATTTTACAATTGCGAAAAAATAAACTATACGGTACCAATATCAACTATTTGACAATAATAAGTAATGAAAATTCCAAAGGGTTAGCCGGCTTTCAGCTTTTCGGGTTCCTGGCGGCCCAGAGTTTCCGAACCATGCTGTGGGACTCCTTTCTCACAAGTATCCTAGATCCAAGGTCTTTCTTCTCATTTCTCCAGCCTTGACTGGCAGTCTTCCTTGTATTTTTGACAAATGAAGCAAAGAGTACATTATCAACAAATTAAATATATGATGTAGGCTAATATAAACGTATATGTTTTTGAATTAGTGTGAGTTATTTTTTTCATCTACAACATATTTGATATTTTATTCCTACGGATGTTTGACAGGATAAAAACTTGTTAATAAATACAATATTATGAATTAAAAGTTTATTTATTTATTAAACTTATAAAAGATCACGCCTTTAACTTAGTACTTACTCCCTTGTAATCACGGTCACAGAATTTCAAGTGATTTGCACTTATTTCTCTGTCCTGAATTACGAGTCACTGGTGCCGTATCTGATAAAACAAAACCAATCAAACTTCAAATTACCACATTTCCAGCTGTGCGGCGTAACGATAAACTGAACCGTAATCATGATGTAAAACTTACCACGATAATAAAGTTTTATCGAAACGTTCTGTTACGTGATTGGATTTAAATAATACCTAAGCACTCTGTAAAGGCATTTTGTTCAACAAATTGGAAACGAGGGTCATAAGTAAACGGAGGTTTTAAGTGTTTTCCACCTTTGTAAGGGTTGTTTGACCGTTACTTATCTTCTCGTACAACCCCATAGGCGACTGACATCTGTCACCGTTAGCTAATTGATTAAACCAATATTTAGGCGTTTCCAGTTTTTTTTATTTCCATATATTTTATGTATTAAAAGTGTATTGCAGCCAGTTACTCAAGTAAACTGTCCTGGGTATGTAGGTTAAAGTCAATATAGTAACGTTAATCTGCGATTTCACCTATAATAATTATCGACATTAATATGATAAACATTAAGCTATATTTGTATGTTTTTGTATTTGGAGACATTCTGTTTTAAAGTATTTGATAAAATGAGAGTAAAAGTTGTCTTATCTTTATATTTTTGACGATATTATGATTTCTTTTGTACGTATCACAAATTATATATCTTTAAAAAAAATTACAATAAGCTTTTGGTCTTAAAAGTACTACACAGTAATCCGTTCTCACATGAGTAAACTAATGGTACGGAAACTATATAAATGTTAGAAAACTACTCTTTATAGGAGGAGGGCACTGCTCTAAAAGAAAAAAATTCTGGTTCAATCTACTGTATAAATACAATTGAAATCATATCAGGATCTATTTTCAGTTTTATTTCAAAAACTTGCAAAAATAATTAGAAAAAACACTCATTGACTACTAAAAGGTTCATTAATTCTTCATATCCTCCAAGAGAAGCAATTGGAACCATCTTTTTTCTTTTCTGACTTGTCAGTTCGAATAAAATTCAAGACTCATTTGCAGAATGTTGTATCTAAAATTATATGTACAATTGTGTGCTATAAATGTACATAGTCTAAGAAACATTTTTTACAATTCAGTTTTTTTTGTGAAACTAAGAGGATTATATCTTTGTTAATAATAATGGGCATTATGGTCCCGTTGATTAGAGAGCAGCTGAACAAAAATATTCTGACTATATTTTTATGATTATTTTTGAAATATAGTAAGGCTAAGAGGTAACATCACACTTAGCAAATTAGCACACTCATTATTGACGACAGTTCTACAAAATTCGAAGTGGGATTTAGTATTAAAATGCATACAAAAATATAGCCCTTTAAACTTTTTAATTTGCGATAGTTTATTTAAGTGGTTTGAAATATTAGCAAAAACCCACTTAGGGTTAGTCCCTAATATATTTATCAATCCCTGATATATTTCCAAGAACCTTACCCAATACATTTATAAATTAAACATAATTTCTGAAAAACATTAAAATTATTGTTTTGATCTTAGAATTTAATTTGAAAAATTACTTATTTAAAATTATGAGGGAATAAAGTAGGCAATGCTTCTAGAAAAGATAGGTAGAAGTAATTTTTGTGAAGTGATTCATAATCTCTTTCTGATAATAAAAACGAATTATAAACGTTAACACACATCTCTCTTGTCGAATACGAGTTTATTTCACAAACCATTAGTTAATAATTTGTAAACAATACCTAATAAAATTATATTAAAGTGAGTTTAACTGGTAAACGTACCCAACAAGGAAGCTAGTGTGATATATTATTATGAGTATCCGATCTTGGAATGGCTAAATCTGATGATAAAGTGGGAGGGATACTTGTATAAATTATCTCACCTTTCTCTTAAACTGGCTAATATAAATTTTAATTTTATTTTGCAAGCTGCGTTCACAGAGAGCAGCACTAGTATTTCTAATTATTATTAGTAATATCTACATTAAGATCTTACAGAATCAGAAACATAAATAAGAACAGGTGAACGTCCTCGACCAGTCATAACTGAGAGAAAATAGGCCAATGGCAAGTGAAAGCTCTCTTTGTCTGTAAAAAAATCCATAGAAAACTTAGGTTTTCTTTTTAAACTTGCTAACTAAAAATAGATCCATAAAGATGAAAAATAAGATTGTCCATTTATTTTTTTCATATAATAATAAATGTTTATTTCAACATGACGGATATGGATTTCCAAGGTCCAGTCTGATTGATTGTGATTGATCTTACGTCTCTCCCTGGACAACAGTTGTAGTGGGTTGAGAGCTTTAGAGCATTGTGTTACTACATCCTTTGTTTTAATAAAAATACATAGTAAGTAGACACAAGACACAATATAATTGTTATGTCAAGTCTTGTAAAGTAACTTGAAAAATGTAACGTGGGTTCTTATTTATTATTTAAAAATACATTCAAATTAATTTTGTTTTTTTATTGAAAACTGACAAAACGCAAAAAGGTTTTGTTGTATAGTGAACCTATTATAGTGGATATTAATTTAGTGACTAGCAAAACTTTATTTCATTAACTAGCCCATTTAGTTTTTTAACTGTTATATATAGCAAAAACAACTTTTTAATAATTATATCCTTTTTGAATGCAGTTTGGTAGATGATAACAAAGCCGAAACTAAACGACCAAGTGCAATCATTACTTACCAAGGGTATCTTCAATTCCATTGCGACCATTGTAGTGTTGTTGATCCTAAGAGTGATTGTCGAGGTCCCAGCGTATTATCATCTGCCCGGTAGACCCTAATTGTCTTCCACAGCACAATTCTCGTAGAATCGCGACGGTATTACTGTAATTTACTCTAGGAACTAACATTCGCAGTATAAAGTAGTGAACTAAAATCATGAACACGTTAATGTGTACAAGCTGAATAAATCTACCGAACATTTGAATACCTACTTGAAAGTATTCTGCTCTTCAAGTAGGTAGTAGATGACAAGCAAACGTAAGCTATCGTTATGGTAAGTAGTGGCGATGTGGCGTTTCTGGCCCAATCAAACTTTGACAGGCAGTCAATTTTTTGACAGCTACTTCCGGTCACGTGACCGGAAGTGACGTCATCAGCTGTGACGTAGCTGTGACGTGTTTTTGGTGGGTATTTAAAGTTTAAATGCCCTGCTGTGCTGGGTATTTAAATTTTAAATGGCCGGAAGTGTGTCAAGGTCTTTTGGGGGTGTTTTTAAAAAAGATCTTGCATTTTCGGAAAATCCGAAAATGCAAGATAATTTTTGTTTCTTTTTACAAACTGTTGTTTTGTTGATTTTCACGTCTGTTAAAATACCATGTAAAAAATGGAATTGACAAATTAACAAGAAAATATCCTGCTACAAAGTATCCAAATAAAGATGCAATTACATAAACATAAACTTTAAAATATAGCGAATGTTCTTCCTTTTTATCTGTTAGCATTTCCTGAACAAGGTAACCAAAATTGTAACCACATAAAAAAGAAAGTAGGCAAATAATAAATTTCGACGGGTTCACAAAAACCAAGTTGTAAAGTAGCGAATTTCTTTCTTCTTCCATTGTTGAATTTTTAGTCGAAACCAATTAATGATAACATTATTGCTTGCGCATCAGAACTAACAGTTGATGAAATTTCATTTACTTGTAGACTTGTAGTAGTTTCATTTGTAGTAGGTAATTGTTCGGAAGTTGGTGTAGATGTAGAAGAAACAGTATTATATTGAAGCTCAGAGTCCATGTGTGCTCGGGTAAAGAGCTGAAGCTTTAATGACGTGTGGTAGCCGTGTCCTACTGTGCATCAGTAGTTGTTGGTGGTGGGGGGTCGTTTGTTTCTTGCACTGAAATGTAGATGGAATCATAACTTTCTGGAGGATGTACTAAAATTTGTTGTATAGGATCTGCATCAATAGGAAAACTTTGCGTTTCAATGCAAAGTCCATCTTTAATAAAAGAAACATATAAAACAGAACTCATGTTTATTTAGATGTTTACTCTGCCAGTTCTACTAGCAAACTGATGTGTCAGCAGCGGCGCTGCAACCTCCCTTGACATGTGCAGCTCAGAACATCTGCCCTCCCCCCACCACCATAAGAGACTCCTCGCAATTTTTGGATTTGTAGTGTTAGTTCTAACGTAGGTGTTGTAGGGTGAACATCTCAGTACTAAACAATTGTTTTTTTAACTTTTGGCTTAAAATATTTATTTAACTTTGTACAAGTTACAATATTTTTAAAGATGCTACTTTATTATATTACCTTAATACTTAGTTATAATATTTAGTTAAAGAAATCGAAACTGTAGTTGCGATTCAAAATAGAAACATGGTTTCTTAACATTTGCCTTAAAAATATTTGTAACAAAATATCGTAAGAAAATTTTTACAACATATTTGAATTAATATGTTTGCAAACCCTATCATGCGAGTTTTAAAAGATAAACGAGACCGAGTGGGCCGGGTTTGACCTCGCATGCTTTCGCTTGTTGCCGACCAGTTAGCAATACAACTGGTTGACCTTGCGCCGCACTTTCGCTTGCGGCCGGCCGGCGAATACAGGTCGTCGTCCTTGCTGCATCACCCGGCACACCTGTCCTTGATTGTATAACACACTCTACACTCTACACTCGACAAGTTATTCTTTCCTTTGCCACCGTCCTAACAACACCTACTTCAATTTCACAATGAACCGCTCCGAGTATACCGAGATTTGGTATAACTGGTTTTCCTATCTTCAACTGCTTGGGGTACGAATTATTCAATCGAACAACAATCGTGATTGGTATGATGTTACAACCACTATTGCTCGAAAACCTTTTCAGCAAGTTTGGAAAAACATTCTTACCGGCACCAAAATTCGCACCGAACCACCCAAAATTCGCACCAAACCACCTCTATCACCTGTATCTTCAAACGTACCCCAGCAAAAATTTCATCTAAAAAAACTGAAACTTAACCGAAAATATGAAATTTTAAGACATTTATCTTCTTCTATTTTCATTTTTAATTCTGAAAAAACCAAAATTTATGTCATTGACATTCCCAAAAAAATTCCTATTCCCCTTAACCCTCGACACTTGATAATAAATAAAAAAGGTGCAAAGTTAAACATAAATATTACCGAGTAAAACCTTTTCCCACCTCCAAAGTCCACCCTGGTGGCAAAAAAAGGCCCTTCTAAGGGCCGACCTAAGACTTTCAAATTTAGGCTTAAGTTTAAGTATCAACCCTTGGTGACTAACAAGGGGTGGTTTGCGAAAGCCCCTATGGGACTTAGAGGTACACGGACCTTTTGTTAGTCACTAAAGGTTAAGGCTTTAGCAAAAGCTCCCCGCTATTGACTCAACCTTTGGGACTTAGAGGTATGTGAACCGCTTGTTAGTCACCAAGGGTTGAGGCTTTAGCGTCCAACCCTTTGTGACTTAGTGGTACACAGACCACTTGTTAGTCACCAAGGGTTGAGGCTTTAGCGAAAGCCCCCCGCTATTGACTCAACCTTTGGGACTTAGAGGTATATGAACCGCTTGTAGTCACCAAGGGTTGAGGCCCTAACTTAAGCCTAAATTTGAAAGTCTTAGGGTGGCCCTTAGAAGGGCCGATTTTGCCACCAGGGTGGACTTTGATTGAGAAGGGGAAGGAATATAAGGTTTAATTTAATATATTTATTCTCAATTTTCCACCCTCCGCTGTTACTAGTAAAAATTTTGGATCTGTCGGGACAAGTGGTGGTTTGGTTTTTGGAGTTGTGAGGATATAAATTTTCGTCCTCTCCTCGTTGTAGATATAAATTTTGTTTTCTTCAATTCTGTACAGATTATATTTTTTGTTTTTCTTTAATTCCTTTAGCCTGATGTTCTTTACTGGTGCGGGATGAATTGTTTGGGGGGTGGGGGTTTCTTTGATTGGTGCGGGTTGAATTTGTTGGGGGGTAGAAGAAGGGTGCAGTCCGCACAACTCCATCCAGTCTTCAGTTAAAATGTCGTCACAAATTGGAGCGATCGGAATCTCTTCAATTTGCGGCGTTGATGTTTCTGTAACTGGTGTGGGATTCTGAAATAATTGGGGTTGATCTTCATTAACAGCATCAGCTATTATTTCGTTAATGGAGGAGGAGAGGACGGGAGTAGAAGATTTTTGCGGAATAAAATCGTTGATTGCAGAAAGGCTGATCGATACCGGGATGGAATGTTGCTTCATCAGAGGTTTCTTGAGCAGACCCAGAAGAATAGGGCAGGATGAAGAGGCAGATGAGGAGTCCATAATTAGATAAAGGAAATAATAAAATGGATATAATGAAATAGAAAAAAACGTGGGAATGGATAGTAACAGCGATGGTGGCGAGTGGCAGAATAACACAAGGCGGGCGAATGGGGTTCTTATAGGCAGCAGACACAACAACCTTGTAGTCAAGGTAGTGACCAGGTCCAAGTAGGCACACAACAACCTTGTAGTCAAGGTAGTGACCAGGTCCAAGTAGGCCAGACGAAGTTGTGAGAGCGGTGGCTAGCGACCCGGCCAAGGCTACCGGCCTCGGCAGAGCGACACGTTGACCTACTAGTCAAGGCTCGCTAGCGAGGTCGAGTCTCGAGCTCGCTGATATAAGCAAGCGCGCAACGTTTCTCTTTGGCATTACGGTGAAGGTGTAACTGGTCCGCTTACGTGGAGGGTTATGCTGTAACGTAATGTTCGCCATGGTGTGTGGGGTGGCTTATGTCAAGCACACACTGCGTTCGGCTATTGTGGGAGAGGCGCCCTCCTATAATAGTCGGTCGCAATGGCAATCCACCTACCTTTCCATTTCCTGCGTGGTTTAATTGTCAGGGTTAATATTACGGTGAGGTGTGTGAGTTCGCTTACGTGATGATCACACCGTAACTGTAATATTAAGTTAGGTGTAATATTATAGGGAGGTGTGTGAGTTCGCTTACGTGATGATCAAACCGTAACTGTAATATTACATAGTATAAGATAGAATAGGGGGAACGTTAGGTAGGGGTTAAGATATGATAGGGCGGTGAGGTGTGTGAGTTCGCTTACGTGATGATCACACCGTAACCGCATGCATGATAGCATTTAAGGGGTAGCATAAGTTATAATAAAGTAGTATAGAAATAAAGTAGTAGAATAAGGTAGGGACCCCACGCTTCCCCACCCCCCTTTTTTTTATAATTTTTAAATGACCTTGACCTAGTTTTGATTGTTCTACTTTCGGACTTAGAATTATTTTAAATAATCTATTTTTTAGACTTAGATATTTTAATTTCAAAAGACTTACTTGTTTGACTTATATATTGATTGATTTTAAAACTCTACTTTTGAGACTTAAATATTTTGTTAAAGTTTTAAATAACCTAAGATTTTAGTTTTGTGTTGTATCTTTTATTAAATAATTATTATTTTTAACATTTGGGTTTTTGTAAATGTTTTAATTTCTGTTGATGGTGAGTTTAGTTTTCGCGTTGGTTATTATTATTTTTGAGTTTTTGCGTCATAACTTTTATACCGTTGGTTTAATCAAAAAATGTTACTGGACCTTTTTTGTTTGTCTTTTAATTCCGCTTAATTTGAGTACCCGCACGATAGATTTGGAGCATTTTTTGTTATATCCCCCCCCCCCTCCCCGCGAAACCCCTCCCCCCCCCCTCCCCCCCCCCTCCCCCCCCCCCTCCCCCCCCCCTCCCCCCCCCTCCCCCCCTCCCCCCCCTCCCCCCCCCCTTCCCCGCGGAAACCCCCCTCCCCCCTCCGGCAAAACCGGTTACTTGATTTCGTCGCCGTTCAACTTTAGAACTGCGTCGCCGTACACGATGGCAGTGGATATAACAAAAATGCTCCAAATCCATCGTGCGGGTAGTCAAATTAAGCGGAATTAAAAGACAAACAAAAAAGGTCCAGTAACATTTTTTGATTAAACCAACGGTATAAAAGTTATGACGCAAAAACTCAAAAATCGAGGCTATAGGCAGTGGATATAACAAAAATGCTCCAAATATATCGTGCGGGTAGTCAAATTAAGCAGAATTAAAAGACAAACAAAAAAGGTTTAGTAACATTTTTTGATTAAACCAACGGTATAAAAGTTATGACGCAAAAACTCAAAAATCGAGGCTATAGGCAGTGGATATAACAAAAATGCTCCAAATCTATCGTGCGGGTAGTCAAATTAAGCGAAATTAAAAGACAAACAAAAAAGGTCCAGTAACATTTTTTGATAAAACCAACGGTATAAAAGTTATGACGCAAAAACTCAAAAATCGAGGCTATAGCCTTGGGCTCACAGTATATATAAGGTGTGCTGTAGTCTTGTGGTTACATTTGCCATGGAATCCCTCATGATCTTTAGTGCTGTGCACAACTTTGTCGAAGCCAAAAAAGTACTATGGTACATAAGAACGTATCATAGCAATCTGAAGTGTATTAGTGGAGTACTTGAAGCTGTTAAAGCAGACGGTACAAAAATCTGTTGCACTTCGGATTCTATGGATTACGAAGGACTCGAAACATGGGTCCTTTATTATGTACAATTTTGTACAAAAATTCACATCAAAGTTGACACGGACTAAAGGGGTTTTCTAGGAGGAAAGAAAAGAATAGATACCAACAATGCATGTTGGTAGCTATTCTTTTCATTCTTCCGCTAAGATTTAAATGACCTTGACCTACTTAGGACTTAGAAAATTTTCACTAAGTTACAATTGACCTTCAAAATAAGTAGGTCAAGGTCATTTAACTTTAAGCGGAAAAAAGAGAGGAACAGTGTTATTAATTAACACTGTTCCTCTCTTTTTTCCTAAAAGGCAGGGGGAGAAGTTCCGTTAATGTCTACTTTTATGTGGCAGAATCATATCCATCATCATCTGATTCATTTTGAAAGTTGATGTAATCTACATCAACCCAAAGATAATGGAATCCTTGTTCAAAAGCCATAGTATCAATGTATGTTTCAAGTGTTGAAAACCAATTCGGATCTACGAAAGGGTTGATGGTAACTAATAAACGTTGATATGTTAAATTTACCATTCTTTCCCCAGTAACATTAATCGTAAGAAAATTAATATTCTGGAGGACATGGATTAAATTTAACATAAATTGAATATGTTGTTGAGGAGTGCAAAAAACATTGTAAAACATACGGAAACTTTCCATGATTATCGGTGAGGGAAGTGATGCCTCTTCATATAATCCACGGTTTATATATACATTTTCCCCACCATAAAGTTTTAAAAGTGGGTCAAGGTCATCTGAAGATACCCTATGAACGGGGAACAGAGCAGTAAGTGGTTAGACCACAAACTGCTCTGTTCCCCGTCCCTATTTAATTTCTCATAATTATATGTGTTTATAAACACATACAATTAATTTCATATTTTGCCAGGGGGCAGAAATTGCAGAGATGACATTTTTCTTGAGGTGCCGGCATTTGTAGTTTATACCCAATTATTCCGCTTCTATAAGCAATAGTTCGATAAAGCTCGTCCCCCGGGCCGGCAAGAGGAAGCGCCTGAAAAAAAAAATTATTAGTTTAAAGAAATTAAAAAAAATAATATATTGTTAACAAAATAAACAATGCAGTTAATGAAAAAACGTACCATGTGACATACGGCACATATTCTGCCAACATTTGGCCCTTCAAACCAAATTTTGGTTTTGTAGACGCATCGTCTTTTATGCTCATAAATGAGCTCTCCTTGCAAAATTGGCGGCAGCGGCTCTGACACCCTTCTGATATGCCGGAGCATAGGGTTATCGGTGCAGATACGCTGCAGACACAACTCGTACAAGGAGCTCATAGTTATGGTCTGGCTATGCAAACCTCAAAGCTTTAAATACGTACCAATCACCTTGATGGCGAAGGTGATTCCCCCTCCCCCCGGGTTTCCACTATATATTGAGCGGATAGAAGCTTTATAGAATTAATAGTTTGCTACATTTTGAATCAACAAAACGTTATGGAATCTTTCCAAAAATACCCGATTGATCAAAGATTAAGTAGAAACCGAAGGGAACAAAGAAGACAACACAGATTAAGAAAAGCTTTTGAAAAATTAAAATTAGTTGTACCGGAAAGTCAAAAACAAAACAAAATTAACAGACAATCTATAGTTCAAAATGCAATAGATTACATTAAAAAATTGGAAGAAGACTTGAAATCACCAACATTTAACTTAGAACAACAAGAATTTGAACAATCCGAACAGACATTTTTACAGGATATAGAAGAATTCCAACAATTCGAACAGAAATTTGTACAGGAAATAGAAGAATATCTTCAAACTTCGCATAATTTAAACCAAGACATTTATGAAATTTTGTATCAACCTTTTGAAACTGTTTCCTTGCCAGTGTTAGAAAGCTTGGATGAATATTTTTTTGACGTCGAAAAGTAGAGGGGGTAAATGGGTGGGGAGCTTTTATAAAGGCAGGGTAAACAGAGTAATCTTTACTTTCTTAGGATCCAGCGCTATGGCAGGCACTTCGTCTTCGTCCAGGTCTTCTTCCTCGTCATCAAGAACATCATCATCATCATCATCATCTGTTGTTTCTATTGTGAAACAAAAATCTCCTTCTCCAAAAAAATCTTCACCGAAAAAATCTCCTTCTCCAAAAAAATCTTCACCAAAAAAATCTCCTAAGAAAATTTCTGAAAAACTTCAAAAACTTCAAAAATTAAGAAAATCCTGTTTTAAGAAAGAACAATGTGCTCATATTTTAAAAAAAGGAGCGAACAAAGGTGAAAGGGTGTGAAGTTGTGTAGTGTAGGTGAAAAATTGTGTAATTTGCATAACAAACGTGAACCTTCCGAAAAAGTCAAAATTCAACCTTCTAAAAAAGTCAAAATTGAACCTTCCAAAAGTGAATTGCCAGAAAAAATTGAAAACTATAAAAGAATTAAAATCAACAGATTGAAATTAAACCACAAATATGTTTTTGTAAAAAAGATCAGTAACAGGGATGTTGTTCTTAGATGTTGTGATGAACTCTACTTGCTCAAATTACCAGTAAATCTTCAAATTCCAAATATCAGTAATGTTCATTATTATTTAGTAAGAAAATCTCCATCTGATAAAGTTAAATGGTCAAATTAAACACAAGACAAAAAAAAATGGAGCGGGGGAATAGACCACTTTGTAATTCCAAGAGAATTACTTAGCGGTCTATTCCCCCGCTCATAGGGTATTTTTGAATGACCTTGACCTATTTTCAAAATTTACAATGGAGGGTTAATTTCTTATAAAAGCGGGATAACAAAATGACTTTTTTACTTTTTACAATCTAGTCCTAAAAAAGAACAATGTTCGTATATTATTAAAAAAGGGTAAAAGATGTGTTGTGTAAATCAAACATTATGCAGTGCGCACAACAAATACCTCCTTTTGTTAAAACTGAGAGGTTAGTGTAAAAATGAAATAAAAAAAAATAGGAGCGGGGGAATAGACCACTTTGTAATTCTAAAAGAATTACTTAGCGGTCTATTCCCCCGTTCATAGGGTATTTTTTGGTGACCTTGACCTACTTCTTACACTTATAAATTTTCGCTAACTGCTATTGACCTTGAAAATAAATAGGTCAAGGTCATTCAATAATTAAAAAGAAAATGGAGGTGTACGGTTTTACAGAACCGTACACCTCAGAAACCTAACAGAAGAAAAGCTAAATCTACCTATATATAAATGACCTTGAGACTTAGAAATTTTCGCTAAGTCATTTTGTTGACCTTGAAAATAAGTAGGTCAAGGTCATTCGATAACTAAAAAGAAAATGGGGGTGTACGGTTTGACAGAACCGTACACCCCCGGAAACCTAAAAGAAGAAAAGCTAATTTACAATACAATCTGCCTAGAGTTTAAGAATTAATAAAAATAAAAAAATAAAGAAATAAAATTTAGTTTAAAAAAAATAGCTAGACAGCCCAGCGCTGCACATCATGATTACAGTGTGATCATCACGTAAGCGAACTCACACACCTCACCATAAGCGCACAACGCTAAGCTAAAACAAAAATGTTATTTTGAAATAGCAAGTTGTTTAATTAAATTTAGGAAAAAATGTTATACAAATATGTTTTTTATTTCCTAACACTAAAGGAGCCAGTGTCTCGCCATTAGCGACGCAGAACAACTGAGGTCTAGCGAAACTCCGGAGGTAGGCGAACTACCCATCCAGCACGTATAGAGGTTGTAAGTGACCCGCTTTGGTGAGCGTAATCACTACAAAAGCGGTTGCCGGTTTTACCATTATTGGTTTTACCATGCAAAAGATGGAAGGAAAAAAGGAAAGGAAATTGGAATTGAAAGGTGTCCCTAACTAAAAAGGAGTACAAGACAAGAGAGGGAATGCCCTCAACAAGCTTGTTGGAAAAAGGAAATTGGAATAGAAAGGTATTAAAAACATATCATATAACATTCCTAAAACAAAAATTTTACTTTAAATTTAAACATTCCAGGCAGAAATATATTGTAAGTAAAAGAAAGATTTTAAAATAATACTAACTACCAAACCAGCAAATTAAAAACAAACTACAAACCCTAGGGTATCTACAAGCACAAACAACTACCATGCCTTAAAATTAATCAGTCCTACGTCAAGATGTTATTATACAAATAACACCAAGATATTTTCACCAAACAGCAAAAATGATAAAATGTTCAGGGCGCCTTCTGAACATGTTACCACCTCACTGTCTAGCGAGCAACTGATGCCGAACCACACGCGGAGATCCCGGACCCCAACTCGGCTTGAGGTCATCCCCCCTCCTCGCTTACCCCCTCCCAAACCACAGGACCCTTACTGCGGGTTTGGTTTCCATCATTCTTTTGCCATTGTTCCAACAGGCAACAACATTTCTTTCTTTACTTTACATTGGATTTGTAAATATTTTAAGTGTTAAAACTTCTCAATATTTAATATTTTAGGACTTTGAAAAATTTTTAAACCTATCATTCTTTTGCAAATGTTTAAACAGGCAACAACACTTCTTTCTTTATTTTTACTTTACATTGGACTTGTAAAACTTCCTAATAATTAATACTTTCGGACTTAGAAAAATTTTCAAACATTTGCTTCAACATTTATTTTACAATATCAAGTTTCTTTTATAATGCCTCCAACAGACAACAATTTTCCTTTTGGATGTACAATTTGTGAAAAAATATATAAAATAGTTGAACCAGAAGACTTAACGGATGACGAAAGTATTTTTGAAAATAGTTTGATTCCAGTAGAAGATACATCTGATGCTACATCCGATGCTACATCCGATGCTACGTCTGATGCTACAAGTGATGAAGAAAATATTTTGGAAGTACCAGTAGCAATAGGCGAAGAAACACCGTTAACACATGTTGTAACAATTAACTATGATCCAGTACAATATATACATGCTCTTGTTCGGCGACGTTTGTTTCCGGCATCGGACATGGAGGAAGATGAAAGCGATAACGATTTGGAAATAACATATTTAAACAACAGCAATGATGATCACACTTACGACGCATAATATATGTATTATTTTGAACTTAAATTATTTGACGTTGGCACTTAGATTTTTTTAAAACTTCCATTATTTGACCTTGAGACTTAGAATTTTTTTAAAACTTCCATTATTTGACCTTGAGACTTAGATTTTTTCTAAAACTTTCATTATTTGACCTTGACACTTAGATTTTTTTAATACCTGCATTATTTGACACTTAGGAGTTTTGAAATATAAGAAATTTAACTGTTATTAACACTTTTTGTGTTTAATACAGAAAAAGTGGTGGGGGTAGTGCTATAAATAGGGGTAGTTTAAGAGTGGTTCTTATTATTACTGCAACTTTTGTGGAGAGCACACCTACGTCATGTATTACTGCATCAGTTGTGAAGAATCTTTTGAAAATGAAAACTTACTACAAATACACAAAGAAGTGTACCATAACAACGAAACAAGAAACAATGCAGAAGAAGAAGATTTGGAAGAATTAGATCAAATGCTGGCTACCCATCAACAACAACTAAATTCAAGACCAAGTGTTATTCAATACGCACCCGGACCATCTTTGGATGTGGAATTATACGCCCGAGCTTTACCAGGCAGTGTAGTAACTCATTTTAAGATTGACAATGCTCAATTGCAACTAGCACAATTTATATTGAAAGCAAAAACATTAGTAACAGAAACATTGAAGAATGAACTAAGAAGATTAAATTTTATAAAGTTTGGAATATTATTAGATACTGTATTTACAAATGTTCAGAATGAAACATCACCAAGAGGATTTTTAACTAAAAACAATACCATCATGTTTGCATCGGATATAAGCTCAATTGTGGATGATTGTTTTGAAGAACTTTTAACAAAATTACAAGAACATGAAGGAAGAGGTTCTGGATGGAGTTTGTTAAGTATAACAAGCTTAGATGTGAGAGTTCATAAACATGGATATGGAATGAGAGGTAGTAGTTATATTGCTTTGCCAAGGAAGATTCGAGTAACCAAATCTTGTGTTAATGTACAAAATGAAAATGCTGAATGTTTCAAGTATGCAATGCTTGCAAAATATGTAGAAGATCATGTGGAACGACCGAGTAGAGCATACGATGAGGTTTCCTATATGTATAACTTTCAAGGCATGACTTATCCTGTTTCAATTCAAGACATATCAAAATTTGAAAAGAAAAATCCTTTTGCATCTGTAAACATCTTTGGCTTAGATTCATCCAACAATGTCTATCCCTTACGTATAACACCCACCGAACGCAGAGATCATACTGATTTATTATTTATAACTAAAGGTGATATCTCACATTATGTATATATTAAAGATTTTGAAGCTCTAGTTTGCAAACAGTTATCAAAACGTGAACAACCAAAAACAACTTGTAAAAGATGTTTCTGTTTTGTAAACAAACCTTTAAGAAGAGGAGGTTCAGAATGGTTAACAGAACATAAAAGATTATGCAATGGAAACTATGAAGTAAGAATTAAATTACCACACCCTAGCAGATCACAAGTAAAATTTGATAAAGTTATCCAACAATACAGAATCCCCGTTGTAGTGTATGCAGATTTTGAATCTTCATTGCTTCCACTTGAACAAGAAGAAGGAGAGGAAATTACAAGCAGAACAAAGTATCAACTTCACAAACCAAACAGCTACTGTTTAATAGTAAAATCCACTCTGCCTGAAGAACATCTTCAAGAATATGGTTTGACATCTACACCAAAGATCTATCGTGGAGAAGAAGCAGCTCGATACTTTGTTGATGATTTATACGACATCGCTGGGAAAGTGGAAGCAATGTATAGCAATGTGGTTCCTATGTCACCTATGACACCGGAAGAAATTTATCTTTATGATTCGACAACAACATGCTATTTGTGTAACAATCAATTTACAGAAACTAAAGTTAAAGTTCGCGACCATGACCATCTGACAGGAGCCTACAGAGGTGCAGCTTGCAACGGATGTAACATCAACTACAAACTACCATCTTTTATTCCCGTCGTTTTTCACAATCTTAGCGGATACGATGGACATTTTATCATTCCTGAATTAGCAAGAGACAACGGTGAAATAGACGTTATAGCACAAACTATGGAAAAATTTATAAGCTTTTCAAAAAAGGTGGGCAAAATTAAACTTAGATTTGTTGATTCTTTTCGATTTATGCCTTCCAGTCTTATGAAACTTTCTGAAAATTTAAGAAGACAAAATTTAATAGAAACAAGCAAAATTGTACCTGCAGAAAAAATGGATTTGGTTCTTCGGAAAGGAGTTTTCCCGTATGATTACATCGATGGACTACATAAATTTCAAGAAACGTCACTTCCTCCACCAGAAGCTTTCAAAAGTAAACTTACCGATTTGGACATTTCACCTGAAGACTATCAACACGCATGCAGAGTTTGGGACGAATTGGAAATGAACACTCTGGGAGATTATTCTGACTTTTATGTAAAACTTGATGTGACCCTTCTCTGCGATGTGATGGAAGAATTTAGAAACACCTGCTTTGAAGCTTACGGATTAGACCCTCTTCATTCTTATACTTCTCCAGGACTAGCTTGGCAAGCTATGCTAAAAGAAACAAAGTGCAACCTTCAATTATTAACAGATATTGACATGGTGTTGATGATCGAATCGGGCGTTAGAGGTGGATTGACCCAAAGTGTTACTAGACATGTTAAAGCTAACAACAAATATCTTCCAAACTACGATAAAGAAAAACCATCAGTGTTCTTAGGATATTTCGATGCCAACAATTTATACGGATGGGCCATGTCTAATCCACTTCCTTTTGGAAACTTTGAATGGGTTAATCCAGACTCTATTGGTGATATTTCGCAAATTTCAAAAGACGGAGACACCGGATACATATTGGACTGTGACTTTGAATATCCAGAACACTTGCATGATCTTCATTACGATCTTCCGCTCCTTGCAAAAACAGAAGTTTCACCAATTGGCAAACATCCAAAATTAATGATGACTCTTGAAAATAAACAAAGATACGTAGCTCACTTTTGGGTTGTTCAACAAGCACTCCAATTGGGTTTACGTATAACCAAAATTCATAGAGTTTTAAAATTTTCCCAATCTTGCTGGTTAAAACCGTACATTGATTCAAACACCAGAAGAAGAGCAGCTGCAACATCAACATTTCAAAAGGACTTTTTTAAATTAATGAATAACGCGATATTTGGAAAAACATTGGAAAACAAAAGAAAACACAAAAATGTTAAATTAATTACAGATCCTATAAAACTAGAAAAACTTGTACAAAAACCAAACTTTGAAACATCCGTTATCATCAATGAAAACCTTGTGGCAGTATCTATGAAGAAGACAAGTGTGAAAATGGATCGTCCGTTGTACGTTGGAATGTCAATCTTGGATATTTCCAAAACCCACATGTACGATTTCCACTACAACAAAATGGTCGCCTTTTACGGTAGAGATAACATCGGAATCGCCTACATGGACACGGACGCTTTCATCTACTGGATTCTTACTGAAGATATGTATTTGGATCTTCGAACATTTGTTCACAAAAATGAATTTGATTTTAGTGACTATCCAAAAGATCATTTAAATTATGACAATGATCGGAACAAAAAGAAACTTGGAAAATTTAAAGACGAAGCAAATGGAATTTTACTGAAAGAACTTATTGCACTAATGTCAAAATTGTATTCACTACAATTGCATAAAGAAGAAAACAATATTATTAAAAAAGCTAAGGGAGTAAAAAGTTTGTATCTTAAGAAGAATGTAAATTTTGAACACTACAAGCAATGCTTATTTGAAGAAACGACTATAACTGCAAAATTCAACTCCATCAGAAGTTTCAACCATCAACTGTACAGCGTAACAGAAGTGAAAAAAGCACTCTGCTCCAATGATGACAAACGACACATTCTTCCAGACAAAATTCACACTCTACCATTCGGCCACTACTCTCTCAATCCTATCAATGAGTAAAAAGAAAAAGAAAAAAAGAAAAAAAAGAAAAAAAATAAAAAAATAAAAAAAGAAAAAAAGAAAAAAAAAGGGGAAATCACAGCATGCTCGCTGTGATTTCCCCTTTTTTTAAAATATGTTGAAATGACCTTGAACTATAAAAGCGGATGCAGAAAAAGAAACACTCAATACTAACTTGACTTTGTTAGTAAAATCATCATGACAGACTTAAAGGAAAAGATTGTTAATGAACTTCATAAACCTGCAAGAATAAAGTTTCCACGACGAAATACTGTTGTAAAAGGAATAAATGATTTATATCAAGCAGATTTAATTGAAATGCAACCGCATAGTAAAATAAATAAAGGATTTAAATACATACTTACGATTATTAATTGTTTTACTAAAGTTGCAGATGCTTTGCCATTAAAAGACAAAACTGGTAACAGCATAACAAAAGCTATGGAAGTAGCTATAAAAAGAGATAAAAATAAAATTAAACATTTACAAACTGATGATGGGAAAGAATTTTTTAATAAACATTTTGCCTTGTTAATGAAAAAATATAACATAAATCATTATTCCACAAATTCTGAGAAAAAGGCAGCTATAATTGAAAGATTTAATAGAACCTTAAAAGGTGCAATGTATAAAATGTTTTCGAAAAGAGGTTCTTACGTATGGGTTGATATCTTACCAAAATTAATAAGCGATTACAACAACAAGTTTCATAGAACTATCGGTATGGCACCTAACAAAGTGAATAAGAAAAACGCTAAACTAGTTTTACAACGAATTAAAAAAAATACACAGCCAAAAGCGGAACAAAGAAAACCAAGAAAATTTAATGTAAATGATAAAGTTCGAATTAGTAAATACAAAGGAGTGTTTACTAAAAAATACCTGCCCAATTGGACAAATGAAGTTTTTACAGTGTATAAAGTACAACCTACTGTACCGGAAACTTATATTTTAAAAGATAACAAAGGAAATTTGTTACAAGGCGGTTTTTACGGACATGAATTGTTAAAGTCAACAGTAGGCGATGTTTATCTTGTTGAAAAGGTGTTGCAAAGGAAAAAAGACCAAGTTAAAGTACGTTGGTTGGGGTTTGATAAAACTGAAGATTCGTGGATACCTATAAAAGATTTGATTTAGTTTTAAATAAACTTATTTACTCTTCTGCCTTTGAATAAGATGGAGATTGTTCACCATAAAGATAAATTTAATATTAATAACATTGATGATTTAACCGTAGATAACGTTAAAATCAACAATGGTAAACACGGCAGTTTATTTCCAAACACTGTACGATGTATAGTCAGCGGTCCTTCAAACTGTGGCAAAACTAACGTTGTGTTTAACTTAATTACAAACACAAAAGGATTGCGATTTAATAACCTATATATTTTTTCAAAGTCCTTACATCAACCAAAGTATCAATTGTTGGAAAAGATCCTGACTGATGTGCCCGATGTTAACTATTACAAATTTAATGCTAGTGACAGTGTTATGCAACCAGACCAGGCTAAGCCGTATTCTGTATTTGTATTTGATGATGTATCTAGTGAAAATCATGATACTATTAGAAACTATTTTGCCATGGGAAGACATAATAATATTGATAGCATATATATCGGACAAACATATAGCAAAATTCCAAAACAACTAATTAGAGACAATGCAAATATTTTAGTTTTATTCAAACAAGACGATACAAACCTAAAACATATATACAACGATCATGTAAATGCTGATATGTCATTTGATAAGTTCAAAGAGCTTTGTGGAAAAGCTTGGGCGGAAAAATATGGATTTTTGGTAATTATGAAAGATAAAGCTATAACAGATGGTCGTTACCGCATAGGTTTTGATAAATTTGTTTTAATACATTAATTAACAACATTATCGTACAAGTCTTCATGGTGTAAACATGGTTAATCAGGAAAAGCTATTAAAAGAAATAAAATCACTTAGTGATTCTATTAGACATAAAAACAGAGCGTTAAGATTAGGAATAAGTGAAAGAGAGAAATTTCTGGAATCAACATTTAAACCTATTACTGAGCCATTAAAACAATTAGGACAAAATGTTAAACATTCAACATTTAATTTTTCCGGAGATGCTATTTTACCCATTTCAAAATTTAAACAAAAAGAAGAATATGAAAGTGATACAAGTTTTACACAACAAGGAGAAACAACTGAAGAAGAAAGCGAACTAGGTGAAGAAACGGATGTTTTAACAGAAAAAGAAGGTCTTTCTACAAGCGAAGAACAACAAGAAGAAGAAGAGCCTATTAATCCATCCAACTTGAGCAAATTGGGCTCGGATATTGCGTATAAAGGGCCGCTTGCAAGACAATTTGTATTAAAAATGTTACATTCTGCACAACCAACTCGAAAATATCATACTTTTGGTGCTAGAATAGAAGAAAATGGGCTAATGATTGGAGATAGCAAACTTGATGTAGACGAACATGACAATATTATTATAAATAATAAACAATACAAGGGTACAAAAGGATTGTTTGAACTTATTTTTAAGCCGAAACCTAATAAATATACTAAAAAGGATTTAAACATTTTTAAACAAATATTGGAGGATACAAATGCGCATAAGAAAAATTATTCTAAAAATTTCAATGTTCATAGAAATGCATCAGAAAAATATAAAACTATTATTGCTAAACTTTTCCCACCAAAAAGAAGGGAACCCATAAAAAGAAAATCATTATCTTCTGCTGAAATAAATATTTTACATAAAAGAAGAAAAACAAATCAATCAAGTTTATCAGGAAAAGGATTATTAAAAAACTTGTATGATACTAATATAATATACTACAACGATATAAACAAATTGGTTGACAGAATGAAGTTGATATATGAAGCTAAACAAGCCGGACATAGTGGTTTAGAAAATGAATGGGTAGCTTTGGTCGGCGAACTGCGAAATCGAGGAGTAATTGCATAAAAAATATGAGTATATATAATACAAGTATAACTGATTAAATATTCAGTATAACCATGAGTGTGGATAAGTTTGGACGGTATTCCGAAACTGGAAGCAAATCAGGATCTTATGGAAAAAGAGGTGGTTTACCACTAACAACCGATGGAGATTATGATATAAATAACAAACGTTTAAAGTTTGTAAATGATCCAAAAGATGAAAATGATGCGGTAAATTTTAAAACTTTAAGAAGTGAAACATTACCTAGCTTAAAGCTTCAAAATGAAGTGTATAACGCTAATTTTTATAGAATTGTAAATCTTCCAAAACCAATAGATAAGAATGATTCGGTAAATAAAGAATATTTAATGTGGTACATAAACCAAACCTTACGATATGATCCTAGGAGTAATAATAAAGTATATGATGCAAAAGATCTTAGAATAGCCAATATAGCAGATCCTATTAATGATCAAGATTCAGTTACAAAAAAGTATTTACATTCAGTCATCCCTGAAAAAACAGATAAATTTTCCTTTTACAACTTTGTAATACATGATATTGGAGACCCTAAAGATATGAAAGATGCTGTAAACCTTCAATATCTTACAGATCATTGTATTACGCATGATATTAATACAATTGATTGCAAAAATAAAGTGTTAACTAACGTTAAGGAAGGAACTGCAAAATCACATGCAGCTACAATAAGTCAAATAATGAAATTAAAAGATAAGAAATGGGATGCTGATGCAAAAATAATTACTAATGTTAAAAAAGGGTCGGATGAAACTGATGTAGCAACAATTGGACAAGTTCCTGTATTACAAGAAGGCGGCCGACAAGCCTTTGATTGCAAAGGGAAACCACTAGTCAATGTTGCAGAAGGAATAAGAGACAATGATGTAGTTACAGTAGCACAAATGCATGAGAAGGGACACATATACTATAATCTTTTTCTAAGAAAAGATTTAAATAAGCAGTCTTTTTTTTGTGAAGACTTGCGATTGACTAGCTTAAAAGACCCTATTAATTTTACTGATGCTGTTAATGTAAATTACATTGTAAGACTCTTAAGTGTAGTATTATATGATATTTATAACACAATAAAGCCCATAAAATCTGATCAAAAATTAAATTGGGTTAAAAAGAATGTTATGGAAAAATATTTTTTAAATAAGGAAACTGATACTTTAAGAACTTCTAAAGGTGATGATGATCAAGAAGATACAATCCTTCCACAAAACTGGAAAAAAATGTTTTACCCATAAACAAACATACTTATAAATAAACAATGTCAAAGGATAAGTGCATCATTCATTATAAAGCATTTATAAAATAAACAAGTATCGACATTTCCTTTCACTATAAAAGACCATGTTGAAAGTTCAACGCATCAGTCATAATCGACACGTTATAAAGAGAGGAAGAGGAATAGCATCAACAGCACTTTCTCTTATTACTAAGCCGGTTGGAGCTATAGTTAATAAAGCTATCGATTTATTACCTGTAGAACTACATTTACCAGGAGGTTATCAATATTGTGGTCCTGGAACAAAATTGAAAAAAAGACTCGCTAGAGGAGATCTTGGAATAAATAAACTTGATCAAGCCTGCAAACAACACGATATAGCATATTCAAAGTTTGCAGATACTAAAAATAGATCAATAGCGGATAGAGCACTTGCTGAAAAAGCTTGGCAAAGAGTAACATCCAGTGACGCTAGTATCGGTGAAAAAGCAGCAGCTTTAGCGGTATCAGCAGCAATGAAGGGTAAAACGATGTTTGGAGGTGGAAAGAAGAAAGGAGGTGGAAAAAGGAGAAGAAAACCTGCAAAGAAACGTGGAGGAAATATAAGAAGAAAACGACGATCCACCGCAGGTAAAAATAAAAAGAAACAAACAATATGGTCAATGATAAAAAAAGGAGGAGGATTATACCTAAGACCGTATCGTGTGTATTAAACAGAAAAAAACAATTACTAATTCCAAATAAAGAATTAACAGATAAAGAATTAATTACTTATGTTTCTTGTTTAAAAATTCCATTTTTTAGAGGAGTGTTTATGAAAGATGCATTACCTGTTAAAATATGGAAAAATGAAACCGGAATAGTAAATTTAGATAATAGTAAAGGATCAGGCACTCATTGGGTATGTTATAAGAAACTAGGATCAACTATTTACTACTTTGATAGTTTTGGTAATCTCCCACCACCAAAAGAACTACAATATTACTTTAAAACAGCTAAAAATGTACTATACAATTATAAAAGAGAGCAACCTGATGATACGGTAATCTGTGGACATTTATGTTTAGATTTTTTAACAAAAAGCGTTAGTCAACTTTAAGATGTCTTCCTATACAGTATCATTAACTGGAACTTCATCTACTTTGCGAAGTGTTCTTTTCCCTGCGTTACGTTTGGAAAAAGATAAATTATGGGAAGCCGCATTATTAGATATAACAACTTATAATTCTATTCCCAACGTTACTGAAAATGTTAATGACAAAATACATTATTACAAAACAAAAGATAAAAATACAAACAAATATTCAGATATACAAGTATTTAGTTTACCCACTGGAGCATATGAAATTGATGATATAAATGAAGCGATACAAAATCATATGGGAAAAGATAATATAACAATAAAAGGAAATAACAATACTATGAAAGCTGAAATTAAATCTAAATATTATATAGATTTTAGCAAAGAACATTCAATTGGTAGTTTATTAGGATTTCCTAAAACAACAAAAATTTTAGAACCTAATATTAACCATTCAGGTGCTAGAACTGTAACAATAATGAAAGTTAACAGTATAGATATTACATGTAATATTATACATGGTTCTTATAGAGATGGTGAAAATACTCATATATTGCACACATTCTATCCAACGGTCGCTCCGGGTTTTAAAATTGTGGAAAAGCCACAAAACTTGGTGTACCTTCCGTTAAACACCAGTTTTATTTCAGACATTGTGGTGAACATACTAGATCAAGACGGAAATCATATTGATTTTAGAGACGAACCTATAACTATACGAATACATATAAAATCAACCGTATAACAATGGGGTTATCATTTAAAAAGAAAGAGCTGACTGGTAAACAAGTCAGTAGCACTTTAGCTATCGAAGGATTAACAAGTGATAACATTCGTTTTCTAGAAGAAATTGGATTAAAACTTATTAATAATGGAAATATTGGATATAGCGCAGGGTCCGACATTCGACGAAACCTTATGGGAAAAGGAATATCATACGCACAACCCTTACGCTTCATCAAAATTAAATAATAATGATGAAATTAGAATTCCCATACAACAACAGGATATTTATACACTTCCATGTGAAAGTTATTTGTATATCGAAGGAAGAGTAACAAAAAGAGATGGAAGCACTGCAAGTACTGTTCCGTTCATAAATAACCCCATGGCATATTTGTTTGATGAAATAAGATATGAAATTTCCGGAGTTACAGTAGATTCAACAAAAAAGGTGGGAATTACAAGTACATTAAAAGGATTAGCATCTTTAACACCGAGTGAAAAAAATATGCTAGCCGCCGCAGGATGGGTAGCACCCGATTCCAGTACAATCACTCCAAACACTTCAGGCAATTTTGACTTTTACATTCCTTTAAGATTACTTTTAGGCTTTGCCGAAGATTACCGAAAAATAATAATAAACGTAAAACAAGAATTAGTTTTGTTAAGATCATCAAACGACAAAGATATTATTCAAGCAACTGATGGAACAACGGAAGCTACTTTAGAATGGAAAATGCAATTAGACAAAATTGTTTGGAGAGTACCGCATGTACGGTTAAACGATCAGAATAGAATTTCATTATTAAGAACTTTAAAATCAGATCGTGATATCGTAATACCATTTAGAAGTTGGGAGTTTCATGAATATCCGGTTTTACCGGAAACACAACGTCATACATGGACTGTAAAAACTTCTACTCATTTGGAAAAGGCAAGATATGTAATATTTGGATTACAAACAAAAAGAAGAAACGAAATAACTAAACATGCTGGTGAATTTGATCATTGCAAACTTACAAATTTTAAGGTGTTTCTAAACTCTCAATTCTTTCCATACGACAACTTCAACATAAACTTTACAAAAGACAGGTTTAGCGTTTTGTACGATATGTACGCAAGATTCCAAAATTCATATTATGGAAAAACAAACACACCTTTATTAACGCCAAACCAATTTAAATCTAACTATCCGATTGTTGTAGTTGATTGTTCAAAACAAAACGAATCTGTAAAATCTTCCAGTGTAGATATAAAAATAGAAATGGAATTTGAACAAAATGTACCCAAAGATACATCTGCTTATTGTTTAATTTTACATGATAAAATTGTTACATATACACCTTTAACAGGAATTGTAAAAGCAGTTTTGTAAAATGAAAAGGAAAAAAATACCCCCACCACTCGGTTATAAAAGCAGGAGCGGAAACGAAAATTGTTTAGTTTACTGTCTACAGTTGTATGGGTAACATCGTCTACAGCATTATAAACAAAATGAGTTCTTTATCAGTTGTACAAGACGTTTCCGAAACAGCACCTTTATTGGAAAATGATGATAAACATTTTGAAGAAAATATTGTAAAGGAAATTGATGACTTTTTAAAGTTTGGAAAACAAAATAAAAAGTTGGAAAATAATAAAACAAACGTAAGAAAGAAAAGAAAACTTGAAGAAAATATTCCACCAAACATTTTAACTGAAGTTTTCCTTCGCATCTTTTATCCTATTTCATCTTGCATGAGTAAAAGTGTGTCGATAGGATTGGTAAAATCATTAGACTACTCTCCCGCAGTAATACTAAGCCATGGAACAAAGATGGTTTTATTTTCAGAAAATGCTTGGGATTCCTTTTTAAAACATCTACATCTTATTGAATGTTATTTAGCCAACAGTTTCTTTGGAAGAAAAACTAACATTCGACTTTTGGATTGTGACAATGAAATTGACATTATTAAACATCGTGGTCAACAACAAGTAAGAATTAGAGACTCGACACAATTTGAAAATAAAATTCTTCTAACACGTGAAGAATTTTACATTTTAAACTATGCAACATCACCTATTACCAGGTATATGAAACAACTAGTATTTTCAAGCTCTGTTATTAAGGAATATCTGGTAGATGCATGCGAAAAACAACCAGAAAGCACTTTACAATACGGACCAATAGATACATCCATCTTTAATAGAATACCTCACGAAGTGGAAATGTGGAGGCAGTTAAGAAACTTTGAACCTTTTATTGAAGTTGCAACGGAGGCTACAGAAGAAGAAACCAACAACAACAACAACAGTACAGAAGAAGAAACCACCAACAACAATAATACAGAAGAAGAAACTTTGCTAGGTTAAAACTACAATGTAATTTAACAAAAGAATAAACCGTGGGGTAGGCCTACTGGGGATGGTGCCCACGTTAAACATACACCAACGCGCCTACAACTGTACGGCCTGGTTTATATATATATATCTAACCTACCGTGGTGTGGAAAACAGTTGATCAGCAGACACCATGATGAGCAGACAGGATGAAGAAATGGCAGCAAAACCTTGTGTAATTGAATTTCAAGCATTTCGCGGAAACGATGATAGATTTATCATAAAAGAATTGGTAATTTTGGATTTGCTTACACAAGTAGCATACCCGTTTTTATTTGAAGCACCGTGTTCTGTCCATGAACTAAAGTCAAAAGCTAAAATAACAAACAGATGGCTAACAAATAATTTTCATCATATCCATTGGTATGAAGGTTTCCTACCGTACAACAATGTACACAAAATTATGTTTCATTTTTGCAAACAATTTACACACATATATACCAGAGGATTGGAAAAAAAGAATTGGATACGACAATACACAAACAAAGAAGTTTTAAACATAAAAGTGGACAAAACATTTCACTTTGATGCTAGAAATATTTGTGTTTCTACAATAAATCCGAAACACAACCAATCTCAATGCGCATTACAAAACGCGTATCACTTGGCTGCTTACTTACAACAACAAACGGAAGAATGTAGTGGGGGTTCCGAAGGTTATATAAACGAAGAGGCAACACACCCCGAGTATCAGTCTAACTCCATACTCCGAACAGACAACATCTCCTGTGAAGGATGGCATCACAACAGTTTCTCCAATGTTTAGTTGAACAATTCAACTTGCATTCAAAATCAAATACTCTAATTATCAAGAAATGTTCAGAATTAAAAGAACAGAAACATTATATTGTTCATGAAATGAAGAAAATTGATACAACGCATGGAGACGCAGTCGTCGCATCTTTATCCGATGCACCATATACACCGGGTGATGAACCAAAGTTTCAAGTATATCTTCCAAAACGATTCGTCCAGTTGCTGCAAAATGAAGATCTGCGGGAAATTCAACCAGGATCATTATATTTGGTGTCACACGGAATGAGCGGAAACAACTCTACGGAACTAACTCTGCACATCGCACAAAAATAACATTGTAAAAAAAAATGTTTTAAATAAAAAGATAAAAAACAACAACATATCAGTATATGTTTTTATATACTGATATGTTGTATTTTTTTTTAAAACCTCAAACGGATGACCTTGAACTTTTAATCGATAGTATTATTCGATTATTTTATTCGATAGTATTATTCGATTATTTTATTCGATAGTTTTATTCGAATACTTTACATAAATACGAAACTTTAACGTTGAGAGGCTCAGTTCTGTTTAAGACAAGCTACAACCAACATGTCATCCAAAAGAAATAATCTAACACTTATAACTTATTGTTGCAAAGAAAAATGTTTTAGAATACCTGAAGATCAAGTTGACGGACAAGCTTGTACAAAATGTAATTCTTTCTGCTATTGTAAATGTAGTTGCAAAACATATCAAAAGAACCGGTTGGATAAACTAGAAGAATTGCAACATCGACTCGGTCTATTGTGGCAACGATTAAATTCAAAGTGATTAAACAAACACCTGCCATTACCCCCACCACTACCCCCACTACCATCGGAGGTACCTGCAGCACCGGCTTTGCAATAGTCATTCCTGCTACACCTCTCGTCGAGTAAACAACTCTAGTCATGTCTCTCAACATTCGCGGGATTCACTACAACACTATCAATCTTACAACCTACAAGGATTTGGAAATTTTTAGTGAAGAACTAAAACAACTTATAACCACTGGGTTTGGTTTATCTTTAGAACTTTATGCAACAAACAATCAAAACGAAAAAAATGTGTTTTTGCCAACTTACAACAACAAGAAGAATGAAAATAAACAAGAAATTTCAGCACCGACAACAACTTACTTTTCAAATTTGGGAGCAAACTTTACTAACTTGTAAAATAATACTTTTGTAAAAAAACAAATAAATAAAAAAAGAAAATATCTTGCATTTTCGGATCTTCCGAAAATGCAAGATCTTTTTTAAAAACACCCCCAAAAGACCTTGACACACTTCCGGCCATTTAAAATTTAAATACCCAGCACAGCAGGGCATTTAAACTTTAAATACCCACCAAAAACACGTCACAGCTACGTCACAGCTGATGACGTCACTTCCGGTCACGTGACCGGAAGTAGCTGTCAAAAAATTGACTGCCTGTCAAAGTTTGATTGGGCCAGAAACGCCACATCGCCACTACTATGGTATTATTTTACAGGTTACGCTTTGATAAAATGTCGAGCAGCCATTGATCCACACATTACAGGCTAATATACCGAATATATTTGAGATTGTTATTACTTATCAAATCCAATTTATATTAAATTAAAGCTAGGCTGTAAAAAAGGTAATAGATGTGTGCAATATTCACAAACAGTCTAGAATTGCAATGATGTTTGTCTGTATCCTAATATTAATATCAATCTACATAGATATAAAATCTGAAAATGGTTGATCTGACTCACTTACTTACTGACTCACTGATCGCAGTATACCCAAAACTATGACTTTGGGGCATCAAGTTTGGCACAAATGTTACTCAAAGGCTCGAACGCTACAAAGAATAACGTTTTTCACGGTATATCTTTTCCAAAAGTTTTCGGTCTAGTTTAAAATTCTTGATAAATCCAGTTACAAGGTCGTCCAAAAATCCGCCCTTGTCGTATTTATTTATCCCATGTTATGCCTAATTCTTTTGTATGACTGGAAAAAATGGAGTGCACGGTGCTATAAACTTTTAGAGTTCAATATCCTGAGTGGCAATGCTTTTTATAATTTAAACATTTCCAATTTTAACAAGTCCAATTTTAATGTAACAAGTCCAATTTTATGTGTAGATTAATTTTTTATTTGATAAAGTCTTTTGTCTAAATTACATACGGATTTGTCTGTAAATAGAAGCTTATTCATACCATTTGCTAATATTCAGGAAGCATTTAGAGGAAACGTTTCACCTTGTCATTTTAACCTGGCGTAAATGATGAAGGCGTAGAAGGGTGAATTCGTGGAGGGAGACATCCCAGGGGCCACGTTTCAGGTGTAACTGCACTCCCATAACTTAAACCAGTCTATTTTTTATTTGTAAAAAATAATTCGTATAAAATAATTCAATTATACACTGGCGGGCGAATCCGTGGGTATATCTACAAAGTAAACCTTATAAAACAAAATAGTTAATACAAGATAACTGGAGTTAAAATGGAAAAAAACTCGTAATTCAACGAGAACCAAGTTTAATAAGCACAAACAAATTAAATTGCTACTTTAAAAAGAAAATATTTTCCCATATTATTCGCCAGAAATCGATTCGTCCCTTGTGATGAATGATTTCCTCCGTGATGCAGCATCACTCATGTCATGTACACTACTGTTAGGCCCAGTAGACATACCTTCCGTTATTAATTTACCTGCGTTGTAGCTCAGAGCCTTCATACCTGCCACCGACAAGTGAGAAGTCACGTCGGAGTTGACAAGGGAATGGTCCATCGGAACGGAAGGCGTTTATTCGGACTGCCACTGTATCTGAGCTTCCGCTAATGCTGCAATAGCGCTGTAAAGGCATTGATCGAATAAGTCATCCATCAAAAGGTAAAAATGCCTGTGTAAGTGTCTAGAAAAAGTAATAAAAATGTATCAATCTTATTGTAAAGTAGAAACTCAATAAGAAGAGAATAAAGTACATAAAAACCTTAATAACAAATGGCGCTTTTTAGATCCCCTTGAAATTGTCATTGCAATTAATGTCTTAGCACGAACCTCAATTACAAGACTCCCTTGGTATCAAGACTGTTTTCCAAAACCCCCTGAGAGTCATCTTATCAAGGTTACACTGTAGAATAAGCATATTTTTACAAGCTACTCGTATATAAAAACGTTAAACTTTATTTAAATAAATACGGTATAATACAAAATTATGAACATAGCATAATAATAAAAAGAGTTATTTTGTTGAAAAAGCATTGCAATACATGCTGAAAGTTAAGTACTTGTTAGAGAATCAGAAAAATTATAAAATTATGTAATCGAGTTCCGGGAGAATTAGAACTGATATTTCTAACGTTGCAGGAAAAATCCATAGGGACGTCCGTGCATAAAAACAGATGTGATTGGTTTCGTGAATGAAACTATTTACGAGGTCGTTTCTAATGCCGATAGCTAAATCTTCTTTTAATTCAAGCAAGAAATTAAACGCTGTAGAATTGAGCGTACGACAGATTGGGCATGTATGTTCCCACAAGAAAATCCATTTCCTTCCCTCCCTCTTATGATATGTTTTTTTCTCAAATTGCTATGTTGAATTGCACTTTACTTCTCATAAGGTGTGAGTAGCAAAATACTTCGTTTCCCAGCGAATTCAAAGTGACTGACTACTTTGCCTGCCGGTGGGAGGCATAGTTAACCCATAAGAATAACATTGAAATAAAATATTCAAATGATCATAAATTTATCCTGAAACATTCATCTGCAAAAGACTTAAAAACACCGCTTATGAAATACGCCGTTATAGATATTTTAATTTAAACCCACATTTCAACCAATAAGATCAGTCAAAGGATTAATAAAGAACTCATAACGACACATATCGTTAGTAGTCACATTATTTTGCCCTTTTTATGAGTAAATAAGACTGCCCTTAAGCAAAGCTGTCCACGCAATCAGCGGCGGTGGACGGGTGGCTTCGTCAGCACGTTTAACCTCGGCTTGATATTATCAACAGATGGTCGAGATTGTAAAAGCCTTGAATATTTTCATAAAACCCCCGACTGGTAAGAGGTCATGTTAAAATACAACTTTAAGTCTATAAATATAAATATATATAACTGTTTGAATGAGTTGAAGTTTTCATTGTAAGTTTAAAATCCAACTAAAGAAATAATTTTTCAAGTGGCCCGAGCCAGTGTGAGGCTTACGTCGAAGATTTCTATTTGCTGTAACTTTACGTAGCAAAGATTTGCATTTGAAAATGTTAAACTATTAAAATAATATTTAGCAACTTATTATTTGAACATAGTTTAGTGATTACCAGTAGTTGAGAGGTAAAATAGAGGTTGTTCATAAAATAATTATCAGCTTTTAAAATGTTTTATTAACCTTAATACTAAACAGGTACTACTAAAAACTACGTAAATGGAAAGGGAATATCTTAAAGGTCACTAGTCACGAGTGCCTTCCCAGAGTGAAATTTTGGGGAGGGGGTTTATCATAAAGGTTTTTCCCTTAAAATATAAAACTGGCGTTTTGATATATGATTCTCTATAAAAAAAAACCTTAAAAAAAGATTTGAAAATGAAAGTTTTCTTGGGCTCATGACCCAAGTTATATTTTCACCCTAGGGTAGCCTTGTGCATCCTTACATGTGTGATGTGCGTAGAAAGATTCAAATCAACCTTTACAATTAAGCTTACTCTCAGGACAGGATTGCTTGGTTTTCAGGCATGAGGATTACACTCGCGTTCACGTAGCTTTAGAAGCGTTTTAAGCAGTAGTGGAATTTAAACTTTGCCTTTCACGAAAAGAAATCACAACATATGCAGGAGATCGAGTTGGCCATTTAATTAAGATCGAGTTTTTTATATTAAATTGAAATCTAATGGAAATTAACCTAAGAAAACAACAAAACTGAGTATTGAATGGCTCTTTCTAAAATTGAAAATTTGCTCTTTAGTCCCATATCTTAATCATTGACTAGTTATGAGAAACAATTGAGAAGTAATAAATTAAAACCTGGTGGTTCTTTTTTAAAAACACCCTGAATAATAAGAGCTTTTCATTCAAACATGGGTTCTCCGATCATAAATTTAGTATCATTATAATGTATGTATACCTTATTACCTTTTGTTCTTAATAGAGTTAAAACATTATTAATTATTAAATAAGAATAAAGTTTAATATATTAGAATTTTTCTTAGGCAGTGCTTTATTTAATTATTGATCAATTGCACTCCCTCAAGTCTGAAAATTAAAAAGCATTGGAATCACCGTGCTAAGCAGACGAACCCGTCAAATTTACTGTTTTTTTTTTTATTATTTTTTATTCAAAACGTACTCTACATCTTATTTGAATACCAATTAGTTTCTGAGAAAAATCTTAATCTTTTAATACATTGGCGATGCTATTATGTTAACTGAGTTTTTACTCGTAAGATATTTAATGCTCAAATAAAACTCTAACGGCCATCAAACACAAATATATTTTAAACATTACTCAAAACAAATTAATATAAACACATTTTTTGTACTCTGGGAGGTAGCCAAAAGGTGCTCGTAGTAGATGTAATCGCTTCGTTAACTGAAGGTAGTCAGATCAATCCTAAACAGGATCCTGAGAAAAGTTTGCGACGGTTCGAATCTGAATCCAGCCGCCATAGGTTCATGGGCTATAAATAATAATCTTGGCAAATGAGTCAGCTTATTTTTGCCATTAACAAAGCTTTCATATCTTCAATTAAATACTCACATCTCATTCATACTCCGGTCAAAGTACGCAGTAAACGCTCCTGGGCTTAAATTATACTATTTCTATTACAGAGGCCTAACAAAACGCCACAAAGTCCTTGTGGACTGATTCCTTGGCAACTCCGACGTGACTCCTCAGTTGTCGGTGGCAGGTATGGAGGGTATGAGGTACAACGCAGGTAAATTAATAACGGAAGATCCGTCTCCAGGGCAGCAGTGTGCATGACGTGACTGATGCTGCATCACGGGATAAGTTAATTCGTCAAAGTGAAGGATCGATTTCTGGCGATCAATATGCGAAATGAGTTCTTTTTAAAGTGGAAATTCAATTTGTGTTGATAGATGAGTAAAATTTGGTCATGTAAAATAATGGTAATCTTAATGGTTTTAATTAAATTTGTTTTGGCTATAACAACCTTTAAAATGAATAATATATTTAAAGTTCATAAAACGTTTTACAGCTAAATTTTTGTGATTTACTAATTATTTTAGCGATTAACTATACAGGGGGTTTGCAAACATTCTCTGTCCTTTGGAACATGTGCATAAAGAGAAATAGATCTAATCTTGTTACATAATCTTGGGTCTCTGGTGCCTAGTATTCAGACTGACTGAATGAACGTGTGTTTCACATTAAATTATTAATTTTAACGACATCAGGCATCAGTTAATTTCCTCCTCGGTACATTGAGTGGAAATAAAAAGATTTTTTCGTTTGGAGAATCAGATTTCTACTTTTTTACCACCCTACTTTTCAAATACCACGGATAGATAATGTGTGTATCTTGAAAACCGTTCAGGTCATGAAACTATTAAAAGTTTCCAAAAGGAACATTGCTAATTTTTAGTAATTAATAATTTTATTACGGCTTCAATTATAAATAGCTGGGATAGTTTATTTCTCTGAAGTCTCGACAGCTGACACTACATTTGATAAGAGAAAAAGTGTCTGCAAAGTGCTTGAAAACTCGCTATGCAATCCACACTACAGTGGTATAACGGCAATTAATTGCAAGTAAGTCTAAAATCATAACTTAAATATGAATTTATTAATTCATAAAAAATACGAATCTATTAATTCATAAATATGAATTTATTAATTTGTTTACTGACATTTTTATCCACAACCAGTAGCGTAGAATATCCTCCTACGTTCTATATTTTACCTAAAACCTATAAAATGTATATTATTGGTGATCTCAGAAATTACCATAATTTCTAAATCTGCATATTTCAATATTAACCAGCCAAAATAGATTTTAAGCTTTCCAAATAAATAATTTTGTATATTAAAACAGAAAGATGGTAACGGTTCGTGTTTAAACATATTAAAACCTTTTTTTTATAAATTTTCGTTTTTAATTGATTTTTATTTGTGAAAAGTGGCTCTTCCTCAAACTTGTCACCTTTCATCTTCCAAAAGGCGGTGGGTTCCTTTGCTAGTGCCAAGCTTTATAAATAAATCCATAAAATTAATTTTTGTGGGTCTTCCCCCTTTACCCCTCTCCTCCCCCCCTCTCCGGTGGTGCGATCCGGCTGGTGTAACTCGTCCGTCAACTTACCCTTTTACATATCTGTATCAAATTTCATTAATATCAGTCCATATTTACGGACCCTATCGTGTTAGCATAAGAGGTACGTTCGGAAAGTAAGTTCCGTTTGGGTAAAAAAAATCTCAATGCATTTACAACCTTTCTATCTTATACATCTTAAAGAGCGTACCTTAAACTACTTTTCTACATAGTTCCCACAATATTTAGGCACTTGTCATATCTAGGGAGAAGCTGTTCAATTTGTGTTGAAAGGAATTCTGCTGCCTGTGTACGCGGCCACCCGCTGACGCCATCTTTAAGTTTATCGTCATTCACAAACCGACAAGGGTTACAATGGTGTACAGAAGAGTTCGTGAAATTTTTGGGAAACACTCAGAGGGATCAGTAATTTTGAATTTCCTTTTTTCCCGAACTGTATTGTTGATTTTGGCAACAAGATCTTCAGTAAAGACAGATGGTTGGCCATTCCTCTCATCATCGTGGACAATAGTGTGACCATCTTTACAGTTCGGGAAAAAAGGAAATTCAAAATTACTGATCTCTCTGAGTGTTTCCCACAAATTTCATGAACTCTTCTGTACACCATTGTAACCTTTGTCGGTTTGTGAATGACGATGAACTTAAAGATGGCGTCAGCGGGCGGCTGCGTGCACAGGCGGTGGAATTATTTTCAACACAAATTGAAAAGCTTCTCCCTAGATATGACAAGTGCCTAAATATTTGGAAACTATGTAGAAAAGTAGTTTAAGGTACGCTATTTAAGATGTATATTATAGTAATAATAATATTGTAAATGGATTGAGAATGTTTTTACCGCCAAACGGAACTTACTTTCCGAACGTACTTCGTACCTCGTACACTGAGTGTCCAACTTAACTATGTCACCATTGGTATCTCGGAAACTACTGGATTTAGAGAAAACTTAAATCGGGGACTTCATCTACTTTTTTAAGACATTAGAGATATGAATTAGCTGATCGATGGTGTATGTATGAATGTAGGGGCTCGGATTGCAGGCACTAGTAGCAGAAGAAACAGGACTTTTATTTTTTGTTAAACTTTATGGTAATGACATGGATATTTATGGATTGCGTATTTATTTATTATTTTGGCATTAAATAAATTCCAAATACAAAACTTAGATTATTCATTTCCACTTAATGTTCACATTATTATACAATAATTACTTATTGGTAAATAAGTTTTATGAATTTAGAAGGAAAAACATAAACTAAAACAAAAAGAATATTTATAAACTGCTGTTAAGTTACACTTTACAATAACAATGGCAATGATGACAATCGCCTGATAGGCGTGTATAAATACTGCAGCAATCAGCTGATCGTTGGTGTATGTATGATTGCAGCTGCTCAGATTGCCGGCACCAATAATAGAAGAAAGAAACTCGCATTTGTTTTACACTCACTTACTCACTGATAACAGTTTTCAAAAACTATAAGACTTTGAGTCATTAAACGTGCATTCCTTCATGTCTCTCGATGCGTACTAAGAAAGGATTTTTAAATATTCTTTCTCAAAAGGCTAAAATAGATTACACTATAAAATTCAAAATGGCGGCCGTATTTAGCTTTCAAGGTTTATTGTCTCAAAATCTGTGATGCTTTTGGCCATGAAATTTGGAACAGGTATTTTTAATATACTATAAATGCGTACTAATAAAAAATCTCAAACATTTTTTTTCAAAAGGCTGAAACAGAGTTAATTGCCTAATTCTAAAAGGCGGTCTTTATAGTTGTTAAGGTTTATAAGATGACCAAATGTAGATGGAAAGTCTATGGAATATTTTCAAAAGGCAAAACAGAAAGGCATAAACTATACAAAACCATTATGGTCAGCAACGGTATGTTTTGCGAAACACTACTTAGACGACTCGCGTTTTATGGACCGCTCGAAGTACTCGAACTAGAACCTTAAAACTCTGCATGGCTATTTTATTCAGAATATAAACCTTCCGATAGAAACTGGGGTTTCAATATTAAAATTTTAGGAGAGTGTGAATGTTCAAAGAGGCTTCAAGTTTCCGTAAAAATGAATATTTATACAGTACCATTAATTTTCTCTGGCACACGAATAATTCAATACGTTTGAGAAATTTTAGGGGAATTACGATCCTCCTTTTGGCAACACATTAATTTTCAATTTTTCTTGTAATTTTCTGTCTATAAAAAAAATTAAGATGATGACACAATAAAGTGCTATTTATTGTCGTTGAAGGATTTTCATATCTTAACGCCGCTATCAATCAAGGACCGCCGCTATCTATCGAGCTGGTAAGGTTTGTGACCAACGGCAGTGACCAACGGCAGTGAAAACCACATTTAAATCGTTAGCAACTTGTTTAGAAATACCAGATGAAATAGAAAATTAATTTGGAAAATATTTATGAATAGTAAAGGAATCTATTTTATTGGTTTTACATACCAGCTGATTAATTATCATCCAAACCTGTTTAGGGTAGTTTTTAAATTGATTTTGTTGTGTTCAGTAATAACCACGTTTAAAGTTTTTAATGGAAATTATAACTTATCGTTCAAATCGTTCTTTAAAATTATATTTAAAGGTTTAAACAGCCTATAATTTTCTTATTCTTATTTATTATGTTGTTGGAGAAGGAACAAATAATTTAATAGGGAAATTAGCCAATCGTGTTCACCTCAAGATTTTCATACTTATCTTTTTATTAGTATTACATAAAACCGATAGACATAAAAATCTTCCCAAGGATTACGAAATAAAACCAAAATCTATACTATTACTTCAATTATCTATCATAAAAATACATTCAAATAAAAAATTTTGTATGTTTTAATGGAAATTTATTGTGACTTCTCCACTTTAAGTACTTTATGATTGCTAAAATTATTGAATTTAATTTTTATTTGCCGAGCAATCAACCATTTAATTGTTAAATAATGTCACAAGTAAATTACATCGATTCCAATAGAATTATTAAGTTTTAAATTATATTAAAGAAATTTGTAATGGGTTTCTTTACCATGCATCAAGAATATGTGGGTGATTTATAGTATAGGCGAAGCTGATGGCCAAAAAAGATGACTGAAGTTTCGGTGCTCTGTATTTCAGTATCTGGTTTAAATGAAATAAATGTTTTACATGCGTTCAAACATAAATGTTCTAGTAGAAGTTTATTCTTCTCTCCTGCTTCAAAGGAACTCTTTTCTGAGTTCGCTGTAGTACAGTGACAGCTGGAATCTGCTGTCTATCTGTACCTGATGAGACGTAACAACGTCGAAACAGCTCCACGGTCGGTACATCTGGTATTGTCGGTTGACAATAGGTAGAGATGTACCGACCGTGGAGCTGTTTCGACGTTGTTACGTCTCATCAGGTACAGATAGACAGCAGATTCCAGCTGTCACTGTACTACAGCGAACTCAGAAAAGAGTTCCTTTGAAGCAGGAGAGAAGAATAAACTTCTACTTGAACTTACACCCTGCAACAAACACCGGTTGACGTTCCAACTGACGTCAAATCTCAATAAATGTTCTGATTTATTAATTTACATGAAGAAGTTTAATTAAATATGTAGATGTATTTCAAGAGGATATAAAAAGGATTTTCCGGGTTTGAAATCTCTGGGTGGATTGACTAGGCTTGGAATCGCCATTTTCTATGTTGTAGAGGAATAAACTGCACTGTCATCATATGTCGGACTGTAATTCAATATGACTGTTTACGGCGTTGTACATAACCTAGCCTATAAACTTTTATTTTATTTGGTCTGGATAAAAACCAGAACTAAGGTGCGGTTGCTGAGGCATGGTGGCTGAGGTTTGGTTGCTGAGGTGCGGTTGTTAAGGTTCGGTCCTTAGATGAGACTACTGAGGTGCGGTTGTAAAAGTGCGGTCCCGGGGTGAGACTACTGAGGTGAGGTTGCTAAGGTGCGGTCCCTGGGTGAGACCACTGAGGTGCGGTTGTTAAGGTGCGGTCCCTGGGTGAGACCACTGAGGTGCGGTTGTTAAGGTGCGGTCCCTGGGTGAGACCACTGAGGTGCGGTTGTTAAGGTGCGGTTGTTAAGGTGCGGTCCCTGGGTGAGACCACTGAGGTGCGCTTGTTAAGGTGCGGTCCCTGGGTGAGACCACTGAGGTGCGGTTGTTAAGGTGCGGTCCCTGGGTGAGACCACTGAGGTGCGGTTGTTAAGGTGTGGTCCCTGGGTGAGACCACTGAGGTGCGGTCCCTGGGTGAGACTACTGAGGTTGCGGCTGTTAAGGTGCGGTCCCTGGGAGAGATTACTGAGGTGCGATTGTTAAGGTGCGGTCCCTGGGTGAGACTACTGAGGTTACGGTTGTTAAAGTGCGGGCCCTGGGTGAGACTACTGAGGTGCGGTTGTAAAGGTGCTCTCCCTGGGTGAGACTACTGAGGTGCGGTTGTTAAAGTGCGGTCCCTGGGTGAGACTACTGAGGTGCGGTTGTTAAGGTGCGGTCCCTGGGTGAGACTACTGAGGTGCGGTTGTTAAGGTGCGGTCCCTGGGTGAGACTACTGAGGTTACGGTTGTTAAAGTGCGGGCCCTGGGTGAGACTACTGAGGTGCGGTTGTAAAGGTGCTCTCCCTGGGTGAGACTACTGAGGTGCGGTTGTTAAAGTGCGGTCCCTGGGTGAGACTACTGAGGTGCGGTTGTTAAGGTGCGGTCCCTGGGTGAGACTACTGAGGTGCGGTTGTTAAGGTGCGGTCCCTGGGTGAGACTACTGAGGTGCGGTTGTTAAGATGCGGTCCCTGCATGAGACTACTGCGGTGAGGTTGTTAAGGTGCGTTCTCTGGGTGAGACTACTGAGGTGAGGTTGTTAAGGTGCGGTCCCTGGATGAGGCTACTGAGGTGAGGTTGTTATGTTGTATCCCGTCGTGTGGCTGCCGGAATACAATAAGCGCGGAGGTTAGCTGGTAATTTAAATGATTAAAATCGACCAAGACAGTTCGGAAGATGTATATTGCGACTCTCGAAAGCTTTTGACTGCGTGCATCATGAGACACTGTTGCACCAGTTAGAGACGTATGGCATTCGAGGAGTGCCACTCAAGTGGATCACTTCCTACTTGGATAACAGAACCCAGTGTGTCCAAGTTCAAAATACACTTTCTCAAAGAGAAAAGATGGCCCAAGGAGTCCCGCAGGGATCTATTCTGGGACCAGTTCTGTTCTCGCTGTACGTCAATAACATTGGCTCAACGATCCAGAATGGAAAGGTGATCCAATACGCTGATGACACCACCATCTGCGTAAAAGCTCTGTCGAAACAAGAATTGGAAGTAAAGTCATTCATTGATCTCAACTCTTGCATCCAAACATTTTTCGAAATGAATCTGAAAACAAACAGTTCCAAATCAAATGTGATTTCATTTTGCCTCCGGCAGCAGGAAAATAGCCTGCAGCCTGCTGTCATGGTGGATGATGTCCTCTTAGAGGAAACTGACTCCGCCAAATTCCTAGGAATGCACCTTGATCGCGGGCTGACTTGGGAAGATCACGTCGATCACATTTGTGCCAAGGTTACATCCGGTATTTTTGCATTACGTAACCTTGCAAAATTTTGTTCAAAAGACGTGCTTTTAATGGCCTACTTTGGCCTAATCTACCCCTATTTTTCTTATGGAATACGGCTCTGGGGTGGTTGTGCTAAATCGAGGCAAGAGAGAGTTTTTAGACTGCAAAAAAAAGCAGTAAGAATAATTTGCAAATTGCACCCAAGAGAGTCTTTTAGGGATGCTTTCAGGGAGCTTGGCTTACTTACATTGCCCTGCCTCTATGTCCTGGAGGTCTCACTGTACTGCAAGTATAAATGCTCACTTGTTCAGGGCGGTCAGATCCACCAGTATAATACTAGAGGCAGAGACACTTACCGACTCGAAAAACACAGAACTGTGGCGTTTGAGCATTTACCGTCACAGGCTGGAGTCAAGTTCTTGAATAAGCTCCCTGAATGCTTAAAACAATTACAAAATCAAAATCAATTTAAGACTCGACTTAAACGCCTTTTGGTGTCTAAAGTTCTGTACTCGGTTGAGGAGTTCATGATGTGCCGCTGGGACTCTTGAAATTCTAGGAATTTTCGCGGTTTAAAATTTGGCACTGGTGTTTCCTAACATTCAAAAGGAGAAAACATATACTGACGCTTGTAATGCAATTTTATATTGTCAAATGCAATAAAGATTTTATTATTATTATTATTATTATTACTCAAGTTACAGGCACAATCACAATGTGACACAACTGATAAAATAATGACAAAGTCCAAAAATCGACACTTAGAATATTCGAAACAAGGAGACGCGCTACGCTAACTGCACTGTCGGGCTCTCTGAGAACACCCTCCAGCCAGTGTAACTAGTTGTCTGTCTTCCTACTCCAAGTCTAGGGTTTTATTAGAAGGGGTAAAGTAGTGGGGACGCAGCCCCAGAGGGTACCTCCTCCAGCTTAGCACCAATAGGGTGTTAGCCACACCCACCTAGACCAATAGGATTTGGATAACATAATTATCGTTAGACTTGTCTAATAATTCTAATTACAAGGGGAACCTTAACAACAGTTCATAGTGACAAGCGTCACCTAAAGTGGTTGCAGCTGCATGTACGTTAAACTAATGAATTTATGTGACAGTCCCGTCTAAATAAGGGTAAAGTATTGATTATTTGAGTTTAGACATATTTATTGGATTAGGCTTGAAATTATTAATAAACATCTAGACAAGGCCCACTGTGGGCATGTGTAGAGAACGTAAGGGTCCTCATAGGTCAAGCGTTATAGTAATTTATTAAAAGGGGAGACTGAGAAAGAATTTGGGCTAGGGGTATCGGGGGACTCACAACAGTTAAGGTGCAGTCCCTGGGTGAGACTACTGAAGTGAGGTTGTTAAGGTGCGGTCCCTGGATGAGACTACTGAGGTGCGGTTGTTAAGGTGCGGTCCCTGGGTGAGACTAATGAGGTGCGGATGTTAAGGTGCGGTCCCTGGATGAGACTACTGAGTTACGTTTGTTAAGGTGTGATCCCTGGGTGAGACTACTGAGGTGCGGTTGTTAAGGTGTGATCCCTGGGTGAGACTACTGAGGTGCGGTTGTTAAGGTGCGGTCCCTGGATGAGACTACTGAGTTACGTTTGTTAAGGTGTGATCCCTGGGTGAGACTACTGAGGTGCGGTTGTTAAGGTGCGGTCCCTGGATGAGACTACTGAGTTACGTTTGTTAAGGTGTGATCCCTGGGTGAGACTACTGAGGTGCGGTTGTTAAGGTGCGGTCCCTGGATGAGACTACTGAGGTACGTTTGTTAAGGTGTGATCCCTGTGTGAGAGTACTGAGGTGCGGTTGTTAAGGTGTGATCCCTGGGTGAGACTACTGAGGTGCGGTTGTTAAGGTGCGGTCCCTGGATGAGACTACTGAGTTACGTTTGTTAAGGTGTGATCCCTGGGTGAGACTACTGAGGTGCGGTTGTTAAGGTGCGGTCCCTGGATGAGACTACTGAGTTACGTTTGTTAAGGAGTGATCCCTGGGTGAGACTACTGAGGTGCGGTTGTTAAGGTGCGGTCCCTGGATGAGACTACTGAGGTACGTTTGTTAAGGTGTGATCCCTGTGTGAGAGTACTGAGGTGCGGTTGTTAAGGTGTGATCCCTGGGTGAGACTACTGAGGTGCGGTTGTTAAGGTGCGGTCCCTGGATGAGACTACTGAGTTACGTTTGTTAAGGTGTGATCCCTGGGTGAGACTACTGAGGTGCGGTTGTTAAGGTGCGGTCCCTGGATGAGACTACTGAGTTACGTTTGTTAAGGAGTGATCCCTGGGTGAGACTACTGAGGTGCGGTTGTTAAGGTGCGGTCCCTGGATGAGACTACTGAGGTACGTTTGTTAAGGTGTGATCCCTGTGTGAGAGTACTGATGTGCGGTTGCAAAGGAGATTGCTGTCACCCACTTGAAACATTTAGAAGGCCAATCTAGACGTTGGCATTCAGACAACATGTAAATAACCTATACAGACCCAGCAGTTTTGTCATAATCTTCTACCTTTGACTTTATATCAGGAGGACAGCTGTGCCTGTTTTTGTGTTAGCCAGGATTTAAAGTGGATGTAGTTTGACTAAATCACCGACAGATAGCGCTGATGTAAATGATTTATTTCAGTTATTTATTTCAGTTTTCAAAACTTAATATGCTAGAAAATGAGAGTCCTTAATCTTATGATTGCTCTCTGAACATTATATTGTCAAAATATTCCCTCCTTACAGCGTAATTAATAGTTGACTGCAGTATACTATGTTGAAGAATGCTGTAACTAAGTCATCTTTTAAATCCTGGCTCACATAAATGTTGGTATTCTTTTTATAATGGCAATAGTAAGTCTCCTCCTAATTTAAAGTTAATGCTTCTACACAAAACTCGTCCTGTATAACTTTTATGAATAGGAGGTTAATTTCAAAGAACATAATACGTGAATACAACAGAATACCCTCAGGACAAAGCAATGAAACTTTATTCCTAAGTGGTAACCTATTAAAACACAGGGGGCCTTTAAGAAATCTTGAGATTTATTTGAGAATCCAAAACATTGAAGTATATGTTTTTAATACAAATAAGAAACATATAATTGCTTTGACACACAACGCAATATATATTTCCAGGTAAACAATACCCATAGAGAAAATAAAGCGTTATAATGCCTACAGAAGTTAATAAGATTCTTTATCTATGAAAAAATCACAAATAGCATAAATCTTACTTAGTTCAAAAGTTATATATATATAGACTCTCTATATTCCCATATCAAAGTAAGTGTATTGGTAAAAATCCGCAACCACTATCAGTCGTAAAACAAAATAATAATAAAAAGGTTTTTATGAATTCAAGTCGAAAAAGATTTTATTTGTTTTCTTTGATGTAGATAAACCTTCCTTTGGGTCTTAGCACCAGCGAGATCTTTCCCTCTGCAATATTAACGTTTCCATGTTCGACTTTATTTTCGTAATCGACTTTGCTTCATTTCCTTTATATATTTAGTAATCTTTCTTTGTCTCATATTAGTAAGGCATTTTTATTAAGTTTAAATTTTAAATATACACAATATTATTTATTTATTATTTCGACTGAAGAAAGCGTAAATATAGTTCAGGTACCATTCTCAGGAAGTTGAACAATGTTTGGTGAACACTTTGAAGAGTGTGAGATTTGAATTATGGATACATTGAAATTTTTTCTTGTTTGTTTAAATTTTGTGTATAGGTTGAAAGAACATAGTCAACTAATCTTAAGGAAACTCAAGTCCCTCTCTTAGTATGATAGTTCTAACAATTCAACTATCATGTATCAACCCACCCCAAAGATATAGGTATATTAAAGTATACAAATTTCTATAAAAATAAACTTACCTTTTGATTGTTAAGGCCCACATAACACTATAAAATATTTTATAAAAGATTTATTCGACCAATCAAAATTTAAGTTTTTTTTTATCAGCTGGCTTGAATTTTGATTGGTCAAATAAATCTTTTATAGAAGATCTTTTATAAAATATTTGTAAGTGTAATGCGGGCCTAGTATCCATTCAACATAATATTTTTTTAATTTTCTAAAATGTCAATCACCAATTTTACATTCAATTAGTCATCTTAACCAAATATTAGCGTGTCCTTACCTATTGTATGGTTTAAAAGGTGTTTGGCTTTCATGGATATCATTGTTTTATTTTTGTTCGGACAGTTTCTTTACGTATTTTTTGCTGGTTGGGATGCTTAATATCAGTAAAATTTTAATGGTTCATCTATTTGAATGAATTGTAGTTTTATCTGGACTGCATGAAAATCGGTAGTTGTTTTTGCTAAAAAAGTCAATTCATAAGTTAAAAACCAACATTTTATAAGACAGATTGGAATTCACTCACACATAATGTCATACGAATTTACCTCGTTGTCAGTATGTTTAGTGAGGTGAAATATAAGATCTTCAGGGTTTTGAGGTAGACTTAGTGGGTGAGAATTAGCAATGTTTTCAACAATGTTATTAATTTATTGTTTCGATTTCGACTATAAGGTTTTTACGTAATCAAGTTAGTTTTTTAGGAATTTTCGGTTTCTTAGGGTTTTAGGTTTCTTTTTCCGCTTAATTCATGATTAAGCAGTAAAGTCTTTGACATAATTGTACGTTTTTAATGTTTTTTACTTCAAAACATGTAAAAAAGCTATCATTCTTTATCCAGTTTTCAAATTGTGTAGAGATAAGGCGTTATGCATTGAAATCCATTTAGACTGTCACATCTCGTTATCTAGACAAATGGGGGAGTGAACATTTTGAAGAGTGTGAGATTTGAATACAGTGCACATTTTTCTTGTTTGATTGAATTTTATATATAAGTTGAAAGAACATAGTCAACTAATCTAAGAAAAACGCTAGAAAAAAGTATAATCAAGCAGTTTTATATACGCGAGGTCTAAGCTAGCTGCTTATCAGTAAGAAAGCGTAATAATATATTCTTGTGATTTTATGATTTGTATTTTCCAGCGTGAATTTTAAAGGTTGCCGATTGACGTTCAACAATAATAGGCCTAAGAGATACGGTATTTTTATTGAAAAAATGGTTGCAAGATTCAAGAAATATTGTAATTCTTAGAAATTAGAAATAAATAATTTTTTTTCCAAATATTTAGTCCATATAACTTCTGAATATGAGTTTTATTGGCATGCGGTTCGTGTTGCTTTGTTTGGCATCTTAAACATCATAGATCATAAAATTTATCATTGAAATTACTTTATAAAATTTTGATTTTCGCAGTTTTGAGTAGTAGTGCTACATTAAATACTAGGGTGGGCTGGAAAAAAACCTGTTTATTTTTCTTAATGCTATACCAAAAAAAACTTGTCTCTATGATAGGTAATCAAAATGCAACAAAGAAAAAAATCTATACCTAACGTCCAACTAGCGCATTACACTTGAAATTTTGAAATTTCACTAGAATCACAGGATTTTATAATTTTTTTCAAAGTATCCAAACAGCTAGATATTGGATCGCTATAGTGAAAATCATATATATTAGAGTTATCAAAACACAATGAGTTGTTGAACATTTTGTATTTTTAAAATTTGAGGGAGCGCAAAGGCCTTCAACATAGTTAATTTAACACTTTTTGAGCGCTTCTCACAGAATAGTTCTTTTTTACAAATCTGGAATATAATGAAAAAGGAGTGCTAAATACAATAAACCTAGAGAACATATGTTTGTTGTTAATATGATCAATATATATCGCTTTGATTTGACAAGTTCTCAAAAAACTTACATCTTCCTGATAAAAAGGTATCTTATGGTGATTTAGGATCTAGTGTAGTCACAATAAAAAGTTTTGCTATATTTGTTTTATTGTTATTTGTACATATGTGTGTTACTTCAGTCATGTATTTATTATATTTTACTATAATGGTTGTAGCTACCTAAACTTGCAATGCATGGTTAGTTTAAATTGAGTAAGGCAAGGAATTAATAAGTTGAAAGAACTGTCCCCGTTTTGTGGAAAATCCTTTACTTTAAGTAACTTATTTTACCTTCAAATAGTTTAAATCGATGATTACAGTTTTATTTTGGCATTGTTTTTCTACTAGCCGTAAATAATAAAACCAATGAAATTAATTAAAATATAATGAATCAAGTTGCACAGGCAACACGTTAAACGTGAGATAGTAAATTAACTATGTATCACTCGAATGGACATGTCGTGTCTTCTCGTCAGTCATTAACTTCTGTCAAACACTCGTATATTTATTATTTTGAAGCGCGACACACTGAATACCGATAATAAAACGTAAATATGACATTAAATCTTTTATGACAATTATTCAAATATGTAAAGGTTTGAAACATTTATTATAATTTGAGGCATTTTTAAAATAAAGCATTGCAAACATTGATTACTGTGAATTCCCAAGACGTATATATATATATATATTTTTTTAAGTAAATTAATTGACCGCCTTTTTTAATTATTATTATTATTTTTTGTTACTGTAAGTTATTTTATACAATCACATGTTGACATATCATTTAATTTTGAAATAACTTATCCAAAATATCCATTTCCTAAACAATCAAACAAACATAGCTGCATGCAGTGAAATAATCAATATTACAGTATTGTTGAATGAAATTTTACTACTCAAAATCTTAATCCTAAATTTATTTTGGAGAAAATGCGCAACTTCACTGTAGACTTGGCCATAAATTCTTCCCTTTTGCTTCAATATAAGTTTGAAATAAAGTAAAAGTTGCATCTAAATGTATTTTATGGTTTTTTCATTTACAAAAAGCTTAAAATGGATTTTCATCTAAACCAAGACATGATATATTGGTTTTGGTGAAAATCCCTTTTAATATATCGTAGGACATATATGGGACCATAATGTGATATTTGTCAATATATTTAGACTAGTAAATATATTGGGTTTGATGAAAATCCCTTTTCAGGTTTTAATAATTAAAAAAACATAGCATATTTAGGATCAACTTTTACTTGATTTCAAACTCGTATTGAAGCATACGGGTAGAATTTATGACTCTTTATAAACTTTATTAGGAACTTGTTAAGTAGTAATCAATTGGACGGGTTCGTAAACCAGCCCGATCGGACCAACGGAAAGGGGGTAAAAGGGGATAAACCCCGAAAAATGGGGTTTTCAAGTCTACAGTGAAGCTGGACATCTTAAACTAAATTAATTTAGGAAGAGGGATTTTAACTGAAAAAAGGAACATTAACCAACAAAATGTACTCAACGCCCAAAATCACTATCAAAATCACTATCAAAATCGCTTTTCAACCCAAACTAGGCTAAAATATATTTAAGTTTCACTTGGCGCAATTAGTTTTTGTTTTATATTTGTTAATAAAATATATGCTGTTAAAGGGACAAGTCTAACAATTGAGAAGAGTGGAAGTAGTTCTTTAGCCTGTCCAGACAAGCTTAGATTTGTCAATGTATTGTGTTTTCAAGAGATTAGGATCTGAGAGCTATACACAACAATAGACCGACGGATCTCGTACGAACTCAGTTTTATCAGGATTACCTACAGATAAACTTTAGTGAGCAGAGGTTGGAGTTTGAGTTATTTTTTATAACGTTTTGTAGTACATATTTAATATTTTATTATGACAGAAGATACTATTTTATATGTTGGTTTTTGTAGCCTTTGAAACTTCAATTAAATAAATCTTTCCTGTGTAATAATCAGGTTAAATAGTCACAAGCCAAAACAAACGCACATCGAATTAACACAGGTGTTTTATACAGAGACGCATACATTGATACCAAGGTTATGAGTTAGCATTTTAATGGAAAACATAAGTCATGCGAAATGTAAACTGAAGTGTAACTTGTGGAATTTAGATGAACATATTATATTTTCTTCTATTATAATGCAGTAAAATTCCACTTAAAACTGTGACAGAAGTTCCGCCGTTATGCTTTCATCAACAGTCCATAATTGTTTCTAAAAATATTTCTATTGATAGGAAAAGCCATCACGAAACTCTTAGATACAATCGTATCCGACAAGCTGATTGGAGCCACAGCTCTCGTGTACGGCGTCCAACCAACCGATACAGTAGATCGTCCTGCTAACACGCAGCTAGGCTTCTAATCAGTAAGTCTATTGATTTTGACTTTTAGTGCTCCACTTGAATGTTCCAATTCGCATATGCAATTATTAAATCAAAATAAAAATGCCAAAGCCTTGCAACTCATACGACTGTTCGTGTGAATATCTGTCTTTCAACCACGTGAAAAATACTGGACCAACTGAGCTGAAATTTTGCTGGAATAGAGCCACTACATCAGAAAAGGACATAGGTCTATTCACTTCCTTAAAGTCCCATCTGAATGCGCCCCGTGAATGTCCTTAGCTTCAATGTTTACATTTTATAAGGATGTACATATTCCAATATTAAATGATAACAACTGTGAATACTACGATTTGACAGTTCAAAGAGCAGAAGTAAGATCAGTTGTAATTTTTATTGTGAGTGAAGCCACGGGAAACTGCTAGTATTTTAATATTCTTTCTCTTTGGAATGGAAGGGATTGTCAGTGATTCGTTTTCGTTTCACCTTGGATAGTTTGTTTGCAATCTTAAAAATTTACTTGACTATTTTCATGTCCTGTACTGTCACAGTGACTCAGTAGTTACTGCCCACCCCTGCAACTCCGCGGGTTGTCGGTTCAAATCCTGCCGTCTGCGGTACATTTTGCAGCTAACAATGTTTATATTCTATCCATCTCTAATATTTCTCCTGTTTTCTACAATATGGCACTGACATGATTTAAAAAATTGAAGTTTATTCAGCGCTCATTTGACATCAAACTGAGTCTTATTTGTCGCTTCGCCTTCATTTCACGCGACGCAAAATAAATACAGTCCTGTTCTTTCTGCTCTCACCGGAGTTTGAATCCAAGAAAACGTTTATTTATCAGATTTGTAATTTAACACTTGGCTTTATCAAACTTATACTAACTTGTGAATATATAATTGATACACAGTTTCTCCCCTTCAATATAAATCTGTATAATGCAGCCAAAAGATGATTTAGTGTTTGCGACAGTTGTTGAAAACACGATGGATACCGAACAAATAATGTATCGCCTGAATAATGAATTTAATTCATTGACTGTGAATTACCAGGAAACAAATTTCAAAAACGTCCCAGATGAAATATCCATGCCTCCAGGCCAAGTTGAGCAAATTACATCTTGATCCAGGCAGCAGCAAGATAGACTTGAGTGTTCACGAACTATAATCGACGCTTTGACTTTAAAACCCCACTCCGAAAAAGAACAGTGAAGAATGTACAACAAAAACTCGTTCATAATCCAGGACGCTGTGGACGATAACTGTCGTCAAAAGCGTATTACTCAGAGAAAAACATATTTTATAATCATAACGTATTCCTCGCATAAACTATTAAGTTTCTCAATTCTTCAAACCTAGCCTATAATAAACAACTAAAATTTGCTACTACCACCAGACTGCCACTAAATTCCTCTGGAGTAACCAATAAACATGCATTAAACGTAGTTTTAGAGCTTTATTTTTTTTTCTGCTGATTGTTTTGGTTGTTGACTTCCGTTATTTCCGTTTCCTAGTGCACAGTAAATTTACCTTGCAGTGATCAGCAAAGAGTAACTTTCCAGCCAAGAGTAAGGCAAAGAAAACAGCAGACGTTTCTGTATAGTATGGTGTAAAGTATCGTACGTCACCCACCCGTTAAGTTTTACCGTACTCGCGTGAAAATCTCGCGTTCAACTCTGGCTCGCGCGGGAACTATCATGCTCGTCCGGAAAAAAGTACTTACCGGTCTAGTAGCTTAATATACTACTATCAGTCTTTTGCGTTATCAGTCGGCGAAGGTTTCAAGCGATGGTCCGTGCCAACAAAGTTATAGATCGGCGTTTGATGTGGTTAATGGCTGCGGAGTTTAACTAAGAGAAGCGTGCAGTAATTAAGACCAAAGGATAGTTGGTTGATAGATCGGAGCGATGCTTGATTGAAAATATATTCAGATATTTTCATATTAAATTTCAAAATTGTTTTAGATCACATTTCGTGCTGATGAGTCTAGTTCATAAAACATACTTTTGGTTGTGATTGCTTGTTCTCCCTTCTCTTTCTTGGACCTCATCCTAGCCCGGGACATTTGTGTACATCATGTTGGTGTGCACGTCATGGCGTTGAGAGACAATGGAAAGCATTTGAAGGTTTGGAGAAATTTAAGCCAGACACAAAGACCAAAATTCTGCGTTCTATAATGACACCTAGTTAATGGGGTGGGCAGTGATTATCGGGCACTAGGCCACCTATTTAGATTTTCCAAGGTGAAATTCATTTCCGAAGTCCTTCAAAACCAAGGTAAAATTATATTTAATAAAATCTTGTTTATAGGAAACAGAGTTAAAAAAAGTAAATCATAGACTAGTTATGCTTTGCATCATTCTAGACACCTGACATGTACAACTCCTGGCCCTCAATAATCTTTATCTTGTATGTAAATACAGTATAACTGTAAATATATTTTATAACTGTAAAGTATTGTAAGACTTTTTTTTATTTACATCCAGTGAATACAAAAACACGTATCATGCTAATCTACGAAATTTAATAATTGAAAATAAATCGATGACCTTGTTGTTGTTCGGACTACTATACTTTCGAACAACCACGGCTCGACTGTAATGTATTCATTGTACCATAAATTGACATGGATATCTTAAACTGATTAATCATTATAAACCTGTATTAATAAACTTGTTAACTGAAAATACCGTTTTATATTAAGCTTAGGCTTAAATTTATAAATGCTCTTTATAATTGTGTTGTGTTTTTTTTTTAATTTATATAAAGAGATAGGGTTTTGACTGGTTTGTTTATAATATAATTAAGGTTAGTATAAAATAAGAACCCTCATGTTGAGTTTATGTTATAATTGTTGAGTAAATCGTATAATTTGTATCTTAACATGAACTTAAAAACAATTTTTAAAATATTATTATTCTTTTATATGCTCCGATTTAATTTAAAAAGGTTTATTTTCCTTAAAACTAATCCTTTTATCCTTCAATCTATACAAGTATTTAAAATTCAATAAATAATTGAAAAAACTTTTTAGCACTCTGTGTTTGGCTTTGAAGTTCTAAAGTAAACATATTATTCCCTTTGGTAGATTTTCCGACACAATTTGCTTTGCTGTGCCAACATAACTTTTGAGTGTATATACATTTTTATGGTTAAAGGGTTTTCCACGAAATTATTAATTATAAACTATTTCCTTTGATTGTAATAAATAATTCAAACAATCAAACATAACTTGTGAAAAGCGATTTTTGTTGTAATCGCCTAGGCTGCAACATTATTCTTTTGACTTCTTTCTTATTTATTTGTTTTACTTAGGAGAAGCATAATAGTATAAGCTTTGCTTCATATATACAACTTTAATTAAGTAGGGGTACCAAATCTTAATCAGCTTTTAACCATCCCTATTCAATTATTATTTTATATCGTATCTTTTGTGCGGTTTAACATTTATATATTTTGTCATGTTTTCAGCCAATGATATAGTTATCTTATACTTATGTCAACGATTTACTTGAATGAAAACGTATTTCGCTTAATATTTTGTAAATACAATCATTATTTACATCCTTATTTTTCATCCATTTGTAAAACTATGGGACATACTACAAGTACATGAAAATAAATCTACATAAAACAGGCTAGAAATACAATCCGGGAGGAATCGCAAAGTTCGATTTAATTCTTCCAGTGCGGTTTATCGGTGTGATGTCCAAACCTCCAACAGGGAGATTTCTCCAGGGCCTCACAGCTTGCTTCGTGACTGATGTAGTGGAACGTGCATCCACCGAACGATGTGCTCCCTCCCTTAACCCAACTAAAAAATACGCATCTCCATCAAAGATAACAATTGGACAAAAATATAAAGTTTAACGGCCATTAACAGTTGAATAGCATGCTTAATTGAAACCGGCTAGAAATATTTTAAGCTTTCCATACATAAGTGGAATTTTAAATTTATCAGAGTAATTAATTTCATGATAAAAATAACAGGTGTAACTCTATTATAAGATGATATTAGTTTTATATATTACAATTTATGTGTTAATATCTTTTACATGAAAACCTGTCACAATTATTTTCACTTTAAAGATTATTATCTGCCATTAAACTCTTTTTAATATAAGAATTGGAATATGATAATTTTTATGAAAAATATATTTATGATATATAACTAACCAAAACCCTTCTATATTTTTGTTCCAATTTTAGTGCGAGTGTTTTAAATATTTCCCTGAGATCTGTGCAATGTTGGTTTGCTTAATTTCAATTGTAACAAGAGATACCCAGTTTTAAGATTTGTAAAAATGCTGTGTTATAAAAGGTCCTTGTTTACTTGGAGAAAAAGTTTGAAAACACAATTAACGATTATAAAAACTGCTACTAAGGAAATAGAATAAAGTGAATTAAATCGTAGGAAAAAAAATCTCTCAAGAGATAAAATCTCACAGGAGTTTAAGTTCAAAGAAGGCGAGGTCTATTTATTCACTTTGGAGGAAACAGCAAGGGAAATGTTATTTAAGAGCTATATTTTGATACCTGAGCTCTCTGTAATATTTTGTAAAACTGGTTTACCTTCCTGAATTTATGATTTATAAGAAAAAGCTTGTATAAAATGATCTCAATCATTTCAGTAACTGAATTAATAGCATAGGAAAAAATGCAATTACAACTTGTCCCGAGTATCATGATTCATTCGTTCCATTATAATCCGTTTTCTTAAACAAAACAATAAATACGACAGCTTTAAAAAAGCGAGCAATGTTCTAATGGATGAGATTTGACAATAAATATTTAAACTGTTCATAACTTGATCAATCATATAGAAATTTAATTTTTTTTATACTAAAACAGTACCTTGAAGTTGATCTTCCAACGCCACCTATTAAACCTGATAATAGCTTGGAAATAGTTGAGAACACGTCCCACATGTGTAATAAAATTAATATATTCTATTAGTAAGTTGTTCATTTCACCATTTGTTTTTCATCCACCCATCTTCCTGCACTTTGACCCATTTTTTTCTAAAACACAATTAAATAACATAAGGCGACTTTTAGCCTCATAAGATATACTTTTAGAAACATTAAAAGAGTATAAAAATTATATAAAGAAATTGATCATTATTTATAGATCCCGTGCATTTAGTAGGAAAATACACCCTCTTCTGTGTTCCATGATTCTTAGTCCATGTTTAGAGTAAAAAAATGTCTAATTCCCTTAAATAATAATATTTTCATTAATATGGAATTTACCTTCTTACACGCCTTCCTATAGAACTTTCTAATATTGTTATACGAAGTATTTTTCTAATTTTCTAAACCAGAGCTTCTCCGCAGTATAAGGAGTTTGTAGCTTTACCTTAAGCACTCTAGAGTTTCTATTTGAAGGCCTATAAGTCTAAAGACAATCACGGAATGTTCTCCTGTGCCCCCATTCCCTGCTTGACAGATGGTAAGGGCCAGCCGTCACTCACCTAGCATCTTCCCTTCACTTTGAGACTACCAATAAATATTTTTTTTACATAGCAATATAACTGTAGATTTTCGTATCATATTACATCATCAGATTGTTGTTACATCGTTATTTATTTTACCAATTATTTTATTATTTTATAATTTTTTATATTTTTTTACTGTCGTCTTCTTGCTGACTATTAACAAAAGAAGAGGAAAAAGTTGTGCGGCCCTCTCACCGAGACATGTCGAGGTAAAGTAAGTTTGAGATTTTGCATGGAAAAAATACTTCTGGCATCGATATGATTCATAATATTCGTCATAGTAAAAAAATCTGTTTGACATTTCGTGTCAGAAAATACATAAACTCATAATCACAAAGGGTACCTTGCCATTTAAAAGTTGGAAGTTAAGGGTAGGGGTGAGTAGTGGGTTGATACGGGTATAAAATTGTCACATAAAAATACTCCCCACATCAGTGTTAGTTGTTTACAGCAAATCAAATACAAACATATACTTTAGTTATTAAACACAAAAAAGTTAACACCATGTATAGAATTCGGTTACAACTTTTACATTATCAAGATTATTTTTAAAATATAAATTCTATTCCATTGATAATAAAGAATTTTGTATCCTGAAATTTAAAATTTTGAATTTAAAGTCCATGTGTAGTTTTTATTTAGTTTTTCATATTTTTATTTTTATATTGTTAAACATAATTTAATGAATTCATTGTTGCATTCATTTGGGTTTATGATATTTCATTGATTTGCAATTTGCAATGCATATTTAGTGTTACCAGTTGACAAAAGTTTTGCCTGTAAGGCGATTAAAAATGTTTGGCTTTCCCTCCAACTAGGGGGTTTTCACTATGTGATTTAACCTTTTACAAGTCGGAAGACACTACTCTAAAGGGTTAATTTTAAGAATCTAGCCTGGCAAACGTTTACTACTTTACTGAAGATCGGCTAATTTTACTGGACAGTCATTGATTCTCATGTTGATAATATTTTTGCAAAAGGTCAATATGTGGACCGTTTTGAGCCTCTAGGGAGGAACGTAGTTGGGTTAGGAAACAATGGATAGCTTAAAAACCTTCATGAAATTTTACGTATATGAATTAAGTTTCATGGAAAATGGTCCAATGGTGTTCAAGTACATAAAAATAAAATAAATATGTGCACTGCGCCCAAAAATGGCTGGTTTGACCACTCGTTTACAAAAGATTCTTAATGCTTTGTCTTTATATTTAGGTTTCACGTGTAAGATTAGTAGAAGTAAAAAAAATGTATTGTAAACATTTTAATCGTTATATATAAAGTACCTATAACAGTTAGTTTAACCAATTAATTTTTCAATTAATGCTTTTTTAGTAGAATAAATACAACTACAAAGCGCGATGGAGGGGGAGTTCACTTACGGTTCGCCAGGGCCAGGCACTGCCCCCAGCAAACAAACGAAAACCAACGAGGATAGTATACAAGATAAGAATATCATTGGCTGGAGCATTTTGGTTTTTTTGTCTCGACCTCGATTCCTATTGGATCAATCTTTTGGTTTGTTGTTGTTTGTTTCTTGTCTTAGGAGTTTATTGATTGTCCGTTAGATAGTGACTCTTAGTTTGGAATTTTCGTATATTTCGGTATTCCTCGTTTGTTTTCGTCTGTCATCGAGGGGTTGGCCTGAAACTGGCGAATGGTAAGTATATAAATTTCCATCCTCATCGCGTTTCATAGTTGTATTAATTTTATATGATTTATTATGTCATAGGATGAATTTTTTGTTATTTTCTTCTTCAAATAAATATTGATCCAACTGATAAAACTTTTTATATCCCTTATGGCAGTTTATTGTTTCCTCGTTTTCTTACAAACTAAAATACTTACCTTTAGAATAAAGTAATATCAATTGTTATTTATAAGAATTTTTAAAATTGCAAGGACGAGATATGAAATCTTGAATATAAAAAACAGTTGTGAGACTTAAGTTTACAAAAATTCACTTTTACTTTTACTAAAATGAAACAAATTTAAATATTACTAAGACAATAAAAATAGCTGCATATAAAAAAAGTTGTAGAAAGTCAATTTTACTCCACTGCATAAGCTTGACTCGAGAACCAATTTCCTGCTGGAAATGAATTCTTGAGGGACTTAAGCTTAACGAATAACACGTACTCTTTATTTCATTCTTGAAAATAAAGTTATTTCTCCGTATGCGAAAAGGTTAAAGATAATAAGGGACCCACTCATGCCAGTGGTTTATTCGAAAGTTTTATTTCGAGTTGAAAATAAAAATTACATGATTAAATTTGTCATAATTTTTCAAGAGAAAAAAATAATCCCTGTTATTTTAAGCCAGTACCCGTATTAAAACGGTTGGAATCCACGTGTACTCAATCGGTTGAGCATCTTTAAACTGTTTTAGAAATAGCCTACAATTTTTTTACTCTTATTTATTATATTGTTAGGAAGAAGTAAATAACTGAGTAGGGAAATTAGCCAGTTGTGTTCATTTACAATAGATGGTTTAACTTTTAATTGGTATTTCATTTCCTGATATACGCAAACAACTTCCCAAGGATTACGAAACAAAACTGAAACCAAATAGCATTACTTGAATCTACCAATATCAAAATACATCCTAGAAAATATATTTAGCATATTTTCACAGCAGGAGACGTAAATGGAAATTTTAATGTGACTTCTCCACTTTAAGTACTATATGATTGGAGAAATGAGTGCATTAAATAGTGTATTGGTTGACTAACCCACCGTTTAGTTAATAAATTATGTCATAAATTAAGGAATTTACGTAGGTTCCAAAAGAATAATTAAACTTCAAATTACATGAAAGAAAGGTGAAAAGGTGTTTTTTTACCATACATAAACGATATGTGGTGATTTACAGTATTGTTTATTTGTATACTTTCCTTTCCAATCTTCCTAGTAAACTCCAGTAACAGTAAGTATTTATGAACTGTGTATTTATTTATAGTGCGTTTGGGGGGAGAGAGTTTTGTGTCTATTTCGCAAGTAATGCATAATGTGCATAATGTGTCTCTCGTAAAAAAAATGTTGTCAACAATTTTCCTCCTGAGACAATGTTGTATTTTATCCTTTAACAAACAAATAACTAATTTACAGCTTTCTGCCTTCCCATCTCACTTTATAACTCTCATAGAGTTTGATTATTTTTAGTATATTAAATTTTAATGTAGAAATCTTTCTTTTTTGTGATTAATAATGCCTTATGGACATTATTGTACGCTTATGCTATGACCTCATTAACTGGTTTAGTATCTACAACGATGACAGGGCCATGAGTCACTCATTTTTGATTGTTTTTTAATATTCTAATGACATAATCCGCATTGATTATCTATATATAGCTCATTTACGTAAGTTTATAGAGCATGTAATATAATTTCATATTAGCATAAAGCATTTATGCTCTTTATAAAGCCAAACTAGGTGTTGTAAAACATTTTATAATTGATAAGTAATTTATAGTGGTGTATGTGAAATTCATGGTAATAAAATTTTCGATTGCAAGAGACGGTTAAAAATCATAAAATACCCGTTATCACTTAAATATTTGTATATTTTTCATTAAATCCCACTCAATAATTCGCAAGACTTCTTTGAGGAACTAATGAATAACTCAAACCGTCACATCGAGTTAGAAGTTTTATTAGTTTGTCCTCATTATTCACGAATATCTAATAATGTTCTGCCCTTAACCAAACCGTTGCCTACCTTTCAGAAGGCAATCAGCAACCGTGTCTGTCCGGGAGGTCATGTCAGCTTGTGGTAACCATGCGCTTACTATTATCAATGAGAGGTCGAGAATGTAAATGTCCAGAATATTTTCATTCAAGGCTGTCTTAAATGCCACTTACAGTCTATATATATATTAATGTATTAATAATTAGTAATTTTCGTTTTAGTTTAAATTACAACTACGAAAATAATATTAAAAGTTGCCCGTGCGTTGGGTTTTAATTTTCTTTTCATAAATTTACATATCGAATTGGATCAATTTTGGAAAATAAAAATGTGTAACACATTATTTTCTGAATATAGTGTAATGCTTACCAGTAATTTAGAGGTATTAAGTAATAATAGTTATTTGTGTGATGAGTGAACAAAGTACAACACTGTCTCACGAGGGCGATTTTATACTGTACTCCTCCTGCCATAATAAATAAATACCCAATCAATTAAAAACCATTTCCTTACGATAAATTGAAATGAACCAAATTAGTTTTGTTTTATTCTGCTATTAGCACCTGTGATTCAGGTTGCTGCAACTATACATGCACCAACGGTCAGCTGATTGTTGAAGTATTCTCCCTTGTATAATAACCAGCTGGTTTTTGTCAAAGTTATTCTAATACCCTTATACCCAAGGTATGTTGAGAAAAATCTATATACTTAATACAATAAGTTTTTTTTCTGTTAGATCCCTTTTTCAGGCGTCCTACTGAACCGATTTTTACGATTGAGGTGTCATTTTAAAGCTTATAATGTAGCGCACCTGCGACTACACCATATCGTAATGGTAATATTTTTAAATCCTTAATCAAGGGCCAGGATGGTTCTTCTCGATTCTTACCTAATATCAATCGAACAAATTGTTTTTGAATCGTAATTACTGGTTTTAAGTTTCCTAAATAAGTACCTGCCCAGCATAATATACCATAGTCCAATCTACTATGTACCAATTTTTTTAAACTGTAGGTGAGTTTTTCACCAAACAGAAATAATATAAAAATGCGCAATTTGCGCATGGGGCCCCTAGTAGAATAATTTATTATACTTTCAGGCTGCCTAAATCTCATAAGGTCTGTAGAAACCAAGCGGTTGTAGGTTTCCGGTCTGGAAAAGACGTCACGATCCCAGCAGTAGGTTTTAGATTTCCAGTCTATAAAAGACGTCACAATTTTTTACATTTTTGACTTAGATAACCTGATATAAATACTGTTATTATTCTCTTCTCTTCTTCTCTAAAGACTTGGGTTATTCCTATCCCTATAATCAGCTGTTATTAATGAGTGCACGAAATAGGGTGGGCGGCAAAAACTGGAAACTCATCAAATCTTCTGCTACGACAGATGGAATTATCAAATGAAATAATTTTGTTGAACTTTCAAAACTTTGTTTACATTTTCCAGGGACTTTTACGTGTAAATTTGTGTTTACTTTTACATTATGGAGTTGGTTTACTTCCCAGGCAATAATAAACAATAATTTCGCCTGCAGCGTACTCACTCACCTGTCCTAATTGATGCTCACGATAGTAGCGCCTGTAATCCGGTAAGCTTCAAAATATTTGCAGTTTCTGCGTAAAATTTCGAGGCGCTCGTTTATTAATTATTTATTTCAATGTTTTCTTACATTCACGGAGCTACATTGCCTGCCGCCGGGAGACAAACTATCATTTTACTCACTCATTACAAGGAGTAAACAGCGGCTAAATATGGCATGTGTAGAAAAAAGCATTTTACTCAAAAACAGGTCCTCCGATCGTAAGTTGTGTATGAATTAAATATACAGGGTGTCTTGCAACCCTATGAACAATCATACATAGCATTTATCCTTGGATCAAGACAAACACATTTCATCATAGGAACATGGGTCTCTGGTGCCTAGTTTTCCGTCTGTCTGTCTTTATGTGTTTATAACAAATTTATAACTCCTAAATGGTTTGAGGTACAGCGTTGAGATTTTGCACAAATGTTTATCTTATTAGGATCTATCATCGTTTTAAATTATACCAAAATATCATTAACCGTTTCAAAATGGCGGCCATTTAAATTTTTTGATGCCAAATTTCACGAAAACCGTTAATGTAAACAAAGAATTGCAAGGTACGTAAAAGTAAGTCCATTTTATGTAGTTTTCAGTGATACCTTATTTGTTAAGATTGGATGAAGATTTACTGAGAAATTAGTTTTTTCGTAATGCATGACCACTTTTCCCGTATAAACAATGTTAAAATACGGGGTGTTAAAAATCAAACTTTAACGGCTTATATCCACTTAACTATTGAGTTGAGGGAAAAATGTCAAAGATTAATAAGTTCTTAAAATTAAGCATAGAATCCAAATACGCCATAAAATACAGGGTGTTCCATTAGAAAAATTAAAGTTGCCCGCCATATTGGAAAATGGCGGCCAATTACAAGAAAATGGAATTCATATTTTTAAATGTCTTAAAAAAGTAGGTGAAGTCCCCCATTAAAAGTTATCTCTAAATCCAATACTCTCTGAGATACCAATGGTGGCACAGCTAAGTTGGACACCCCGTAATTTTAACATTGTTAAAATGGAGGAAAGTGGTCAAGCACAACGAAAATATTTAATTTCTCAGTAAATATTTATCCAATCTCAACAAATAAGGTATCACTGAAAACTACATAAAATGGACTTACTTTTATGTCTCTCAATGTTTTGTTTAAATTAACGGTTTTCGTGGAATTTGGCATCAAATAATTTGAATGGCCGCCATTTTGGAACGGTTATTGATATTTTGGTATAATTTTAAGCGATGATAGATCCTAATAAGATAAACATTTGTGCAAAATCTCAACACTGTACCTCAAACCGTTTAGGAGTTATGAATTCGTTTGTAAAAAACACACACAGACAGACAGACGGAAAACTAGGCACCAGAGACCCATGTTCCTTTGGTGAAATGTGTTTGTCTTGACCCAAGGAATAATGCTATGTATGTTTGTTCATAGTGTTGCAAGACACCCTGTATGTATGTTGTTAAGATTTGTTCTGAGGAATGTACAACAAAATTATGTTCAAAACAACCATAATCAAGTTCAATATGATTGGAATCTTCTTATACAGTGCTTTTATTAGTAATTGATTAATCGTTGACAACTAAGTCTGAAAGATGAAATGCACAGGGACTAGTCGGTACACGCTAAACAGCCGATCTTGTCAAATTTATCTTTTTTTATTTAATTCATTTAGTTCCTTCAGTTACTTCCTTCAAGCCAAAAGGGAGTTATTTCAAACGTAAATCTTATTTTAATTTTAAGTTAGCAAAGAAAAATAATGTTATAATACATTGATAACATTATGTTAACTGGGTTTTCCACGTAAACAACTGAACACTTCTCTGAAAACTTGTGAAAATAAAGTCATGGAGCAGAATATATTTATTTACCATCAAAATTCTTCCAATAAAAAACGCAAAAAAGACTGACACTTATTGACGTGTGTTGTTCCTCACATTTTACTTGAGAAATCTTACAATGGAATAAATCTTTATTTTCTGCCTCAAGATTTAATTTCTATCGCATAGCCGTCTGATATTCGAAATATTGAAATGGTTAAGAGATACCGCTACACATTCATTACGTTTTGGATTGTAAATTTAGAAAGGTAAAACGGTTTCACGAAATATTAAGGAGCTTAGAATCAGATAGTCTCTGATAGCAAAATGTAGCTCCCGGCTAAGATATTTCTAGCTGTTTTCTCCAAAGTGAATAAATAGACCTCGCCTTCCTTTGAACCTAAACTCCTGCAAGATTTTTATCTCTTGAGAGATTTTCCGTCCTGTACTATTATATTCATTCCATTTTATTTCCCAAGCGGCGGTTTTTATAATTTTAAATTGCATTAAAATGTTTTTATAAAGTAAGAACGTACCTTTAATAATACACTTTTTTAAACTTGAAAACTAAGTATCTCTTATTACAATTAAAACCAAGCATTATGACACCGCAGAGATCTCAGAGGATTTTCAACAAAATAAGATACATACTTTAAACGTACTTGTACATATGTACATATTTTATACGTATTATAAAGATTTTTTTTAAACTCATTATCACAGTTCTTATAATTTTTACAGTGAAAAGACGTAATGGTGTCTGTAATAGTTTTTTAAGTATTAAGAGCGTAAAGTGGGTCTTTCTCATAATATAATCATAACATAAAAAAGCTGTATTTTTAAAATTCATAATAGCGAAGGATTTGTAATTATTATTTAATTTGTTGGACTTTTCCTATCGCTTCTAGTGTTTAAACTACACTACGTTTCGAGAGGTATTGAAACTCCTCTCGTTTTCAAGTGACCCTACTTAAAGTTATATTAACCTACTTATGTTTATTTAACCTACTTTTTTTGGGTTTTTTTGTTTTTTTTGACATACAATTTGTAACCTTCACAATATATAGCTAGGCTACAGTTTGACCAGGTTGCTCAGAAGGCAGGTTGGGTGTGGTTCGTTGGAACACAAATAGGCTAACTAGATAATTCTCAAAAAGGGCGCCAGCCGCTCAGAAGGGAACGGCACCATAACAAAGTACCAGCAACTCAAGGATTTAAAATCAGACAACTGGATACCTATAACCAAGTTTGTTTATTGACAAAAAAAAGATATCATTATTTCTGGACATATGATTATAAATCATAAAATATGTGGCTCATTTGCCTCAGGATAACCCTTAAAGATTACAAAAAAAATATAGCCTATCTGGTTCAGGGAACCTTTTATAGGTCAGGTCACAACTAAATATATAGCCTACTTGGCTCGGGAAAATTTAAATAAACATAAGTAGGTTAATGTAACTTTAAGTAGGGTCACTTGATGTTGCCAAAGGCAAGATGTTCTAGTAAACTGTATATAACACAACAGCTGATGGTTGGATTTATTGGTTGCTAAGAAATTATTATATTATGTTTTGTTATGAAATGTAGTGAAAACTGGTGTAAATGAATTAAAAAACTTAAAACTAAAACACGGTCTCAATAATTTATAATCAACTTATTCGTCACTTCGACGACATGGTAGCAGAGCGTGGTTAAACTTAAACACCTAAAATAAAAGGTAAATCACTACAAGATGACTACAAGACGAATTAGAAACAATTATATGGAAACTAGCAAGAGGCTAAAAAATACAATTGCCGAAGCCATACAGTTGATAGATGACACTACAACTTCATTTAAAAAACTCACGACAACTCTCCAAGTACTCATTACCTATGGAAAACGAGTAGAAGATATAGGAAATGCCATTGAAGCTTTAGAAGACCTATCAGAGGAAGAAAGAGAGGAAAATTATCGACTAACTGAGGACTTCATGACGCTGATGTTGGATTACGAAGAAACACGTGAAAAACTCAAAGTCAGCATTACATTTTTGGAAAAAGAAACTAATGCTAACCCTAAAACTGACTCTCATAAAAATCAACTGGATACTGACAGAACTAGTCCTCTTCTTGTACAATCAACGTCAGGTAACTCAACTTTCGCTGTTCAACCAAACTCAGGTAATTATACTTCAATCAAATTACCTAAACTAACTCTTCCTTCATTTGGGGGAGATGTCCTTAGATGGCAAGAGTTTTGGGACTCGTTTGAGGCAGCAGTCCATAATAACCAATCTCTTTCCAAAGTTGACAAATTTAATTATCTCAATGCACAGTTACTGAATGAAGCTAAACTTTGTGTAGCAGGTCTTTCTCTGACCTCAGAGAACTATGAAATTGCTATATCTATATTAAAGGATAAGTTTGCGAATAACCAAATCATTATTAATTCACACTATAAAGCTTTAATGGATTTAACACCCGTAAAGAGTAATGAGACTAACAAACTAAGAATTTTATTTTATACCATTGAAAAACATATCAGATGTTTACAAAGTTTGGGAGAAGATATAACGTCAAATTTTTTCTTCTCGCTTATAATGAGAAAGCTTCCTCTAGAAGTAGTTATCAAGGTAGAAGAACAAAATGTTAATAACACTCTCGATGTTGTTACTTTATGTCAAATAGTTAAGAATATAATCCAGGCTAGGGAAAAGTCTGAACTCTTACTAGGCATAAGTACGTCAAAATCCTTTACCCAAACATTTTCAAGCCAAATCCAAGATGATCTACTACAACCTTCCAAAAGAGTCAACCCTTCTACAACGCAAGTTCTACCATCGTATGAGAGTAAGACACCTACTTGCATCTTCTGTAAGGGCGGCCATTGGAATGACCAATGCCCAAAATACAGGACAACCGATGAACGGAAGAACACAATCAAAGGTATGTGTTTTGTATGTTTAAAAAAAGGTCACACGGTTAAAGATTGTAAATCAGATAAATTGTGTGTTTACTGCAAACAACGGGGTAACCACCATAGGAGTTTATGTAACAAACAGTTTCCTTCAGATCAACTATCTAATACATCAACTTTTTCCAAAAGGGGGGACAACCAATCAATCACTCTTAATAAATCGTTTCCCAAGTACAAAACTATCTACTCTAATTCATCTGGACAGGTTAACTCTCACTCTAAACAATTGAATGAAGAAACTGCGTTGGTTTCACTATCTGAGAATGTTGTTTTACAAACTGCAATAATTAAGTTACGAAACACAGAATCTAACCAAGAAATAAGTTGTGGGGTTCTTCTGGATACTGGGAGTCAAAGATCATATATATCCAAGGGGATTGCCTCAAAATTAGGTTTAAAGGGAAAAGGTAAACAAATACTTTCTCTCTTTACTTTTGGGAACCATGAGTCTAAAACAATTGAAACCAAAATGGTAAATGTTGATTTACTATTGGCTGACAATGATCGATTAAAGATCGAAGCAAACGTGGTCCCTCATATCACTGGAAAGGTACCTTCTTCACACACAATAAATATTGATGAAATAAAATCATGTTTTCCAAACTTAAAATTAGCTGACGGACAATTGATTTCTACTGAAATCGACCTGTTAATCGGGAACGATTATTATTTCGAAATCGTGACAGGTGACACGACGAAACTTTCACCAGGTTTGTACCTAGTTGATACAAAACTGGGATGGATTATCAGTGGTAGAAATAGTACAAATAGCCTTCAGTTACCACTGTATGAATCATCATTTTTAACTTTACTGAAACCAGTAAACTTATTTCCAAGGTCATCAAACTTTTTAATGCCTGACACAAATATTTGTGAACATGATGACATTAAAAACCTATGGCCTTTGGAAACTATTGGTATTCGTGATGATCCATACGTTAAAGATGACGATATTGCACTTGGTAAGTTTAACGAATCAGTCAAGTTTGAAAACGGGAGATATTCTGTTTCATGGCCTTGGAAAGAGTATCCACCAAATCTGCCGAATAACTACAATCTATCTCTTGGATGCTTGAAATCGTTGACAGATAGGCTTTCGAGTAAACCGAATCTTCTCAACGAGTATAACATGGTAATTCAAAACCAACTTGACGCTGGCATCATTGAACGTGTACGTGACTGTACCAGCAAAAATTCAGAGAACGTTATTCACTACATACCTCATCATCCAGTAATAAATGTAACAAACAACTCCACCAAACTAAGAATAGTGTACGATGCTTCAGCCAAAACTAGGATGAGTAATAATAGTCTAAATGACTGTCTTTACCGTGGACCAGTCATTTTGGAAAACTTGTGCAGCTTGTTACTTAGGTTTCGAATTAATGCTGTCGGACTCACAGCGGATATAGAGAAGGCGTTCCTACAAATAAGTTTACAAAACCCAGATAGGGATGTAACTAGATTTTTGTGGCTGAAAGATCCATTTTCTGCAGCTACTAAAGATAACATTGAAATTTATAGGTTTTGTAGGGTCCCATTCGGGGTAATATCTAGTCCATTTCTACTTAGTGCTACGATTATGCACCACTTATCACATTCTGAATGTGATAATCTTACTGCTAAGCTGAAATCGTCTTTTTATGTCGACAATATGGTTACGGGTTTTGACACAGAAGAAGAAGCAACGTTGCTCTTTAAAACAACCTCCAACCTCGTTATAAAGTATGACGAAGAAATTGTAGCCATAACAACGAAGTCTAACAACAACTATGAAGATTCTCCATATACTATTGACTTGAATAGATTTTCTTCACTCAAAAAACTTTTATGGACTACTGTATACTGCAAAAGATTCATTGACGCGAGCAAAAGATGTTTACGAGAAGAAAGTAAAGTACCTGCATCTGAAGAACTCAAAGAAGCCCGTTTAACCTGGATAAAACATGTCCAAAGAAAAAACTTTGAAGAAACTCTACGAAACTTGAAAGAAGGAAAGCAGGATAAACTAAAGAGTCAACTTGGGCTATTCATTGATATGAACGGATTGATCAGGTGTAAAGGAAGATTGTCAAATGCAGACATCGATGAAAATTGTAAATTCCCGACACTTCTACCAAAAAAAAAAAAAAAATGCCTTTACTCACCTGGTTATACAAGAGTGTCACTGCAAACTTTATCATGTAGGAGTCCAACACACCCTACCAGAACTGCGAAAAATTTACTTGATAATCCATGGAAGATCAGAAGTGTATAAAGTTATACAAAAGTGTTTGGCCTGTAGAAAGTATGAGGGTGGCCCTTATAGACTACCTCAAATGCCTCCTCTACCTGCGGAACGAATTACGGAAAGCGTACCCTTTCAAAATACTGGATTAGACTACTTTGGACCTCTCTACGTAAAATCGTTTCAGGGCTCCAAAAAACTAATTTCAAAAGTGTATGGTTGCATATTTACGTGTCTGGTCACAAGAGCTGTTCACTTGGAGGTTGTCAACGACTTGACTTCAGAAGAATTTTTACTATGCCTTAAAAGATTTATTGGAAGAAGAGGTAAACCGATGAAAATTTACCTTGACAATGCCACTCAATTCAAAACAACAGCTTCATTTTTGGGAAATCCTAAACTTAATCCCCACGAAACCAGCGAAGTGTTATCCTATACAAAAGAAAACAACATAAAGTTTACTTTCATCCCAGAACTTGCTCCCTGGATGGGTGGGTTTTATGAGAGATTAATATCTCTCGTCAAGAGATGCCTCAGGAAAGGTCTTGGTACACTAACTTTGACTAAATCTCAACTTGATACAGTCATGGTTGAGATTGAAGCAGTAATTAACTCTCGGCCCTTAGTGTACGTTTCTTCAAACGATGACAGCTTGAATGACAACATCATCACTCCCGGTCACTTTCTCAACTTCCATGGGATGAATGGTTTCATAAATAGTAATTCCTACGCAGAAGACCAAAACTTGGTCTCCATTCCTCAAACGATACGTGGAACCAAGATACATCTTCTAGATATGTGGAGAAAAGGAAACAATACTTTGAGTAACTTTTGGAAAATGTGGAAGGATAACTACCTTCTAAGTTTGAGAGAAAGAACTCAAACCAACATAAAACAAAGTAAAATCTTAGCAAAAAAGTTTCCTTCCGTTGGAGACATAGTGCATGTCAGTGGTGACTTTCCCAGGGGAATGTGGAGACTGGGAAAAATATATGACTTAGTAAAAAGTAATGATGGAAACGTAAGAACCGCAAAAGTAAAACTAGGAAATGGTAACTGCATTTCAAGGCCGATCAATTTACTATATCCGATGGAAGTAAATGAAACAAACTAAGAAGAATTTAACCCATTGGTACAGCTTGTTTCCTGCGGGAGTGTTGCCAAAGGCAAGATGTTCTAGTAAACTGTATATAACACAACAGCTGATGGTTGGATTTATTGGTTGCTAAGAAATTATTATATTATGTTTTGTTATGAAATGTAGTGAAAACTGGTGTAAATGAATTAAAAAACTTAAAACTAAAACACGGTCTCAATAATTTATAATCAACTTATTCGTCACTTCGACGACACTTGAAAACGAGAGGAGTTTCAATACCTCTCGAAACGTAGTGTAGTTTAAACACTAGAAGCGATAGGAAAAGTCCAACAAATTAAATAATAATTACAAATCCTTCGCTATTATGAATTTTAAAAATACAGCTTTTTTATGTTATGATTATATTATGAGAAAGACCCACTTTACGCTCTTAATACTTAAAAAACTATTACAGACACCATTACGTCTTTTCACTGTAAAAATTATAAGAACTGTGATAATGAGTTTAAAAAAAATCTTTATAATACGTATAAAATATGTACATATGTACAAGTACGTTTAAAGTATGTATCTTATTTTGTTGAAAATCCTCTGAGATCTCTGCGGTGTCATAATGCTTGGTTTTAATTGTAATAAGAGATACTTAGTTTTCAAGTTTAAAAAAGTGTATTATTAAAGGTACGTTCTTACTTTATAAAAACATTTTAATGCAATTTAAAATTATAAAAACCGCCGCTTGGGAAATAAAATGGAATGAATATAATAGTACAGGACGGAAAATCTCTCAAGAGATAAAAATCTTGCAGTCCAACAAAGTCCAAAAAATTAAATAATAATAAAAAAGCTATGTCATAATTTGATAAGCTTACACTCGTTTTCTTATAAACATAAAAATTGTCTGCAAAATTTATTGAGCCATCTATGATTTATGACTGTATAGCAAAACTCAAATTAGATACGTTACATTCAACTATTAGAATCTTATTGGCCTTAACTTGTTCAACTTTTTTCTTAATATTATCTTTCGTCAAAATGCGTATTTTTCAGTTAGGTTAAGGAAAGAGCACATCGTCCGGTGGATGCACGTTCCACTACATCAGTCACGTAGCAAGCTGTGAGGCCCTGGAGAAATCTCCCTGTTGGAGTTTGGACATCACACCGATAAACCGAACTGGAAGAATTAAAGTCGAACCCCCAATTCCTTCTACATTGTACTTCTAATCTGCCTTATATAAATTCATTTATATTCTATGTACTTATATTTTACATACTACAATTAAATAGCTAAATACATATCAGACCCACAAAATATTCAGAAAATTGACTATTTTATAGACAAAAAATGTATCACAACTTATAAATCTCAAACCTTGTAAAAATAACAGGCCCACTACATATAAGTGAATAGAAATGATCAAAAGCTAAGCAAGATTTGGATCCCTTATTTGTGATGAAAGTTGTAAAAATAAATATAAATAGATAAATATAAATAAATATGAATACAAAACTACATATAAATATAAAATAATAGATTCAAAAGCCTCCCTTATTTTTCAATACATTTAATAGCAATCCCAGAATACTCCTAATATTGTTGGGTCATAAGTATTTAACCTTGAGTGGGCGGCCATTTTCGGCTCCCATTTTTGAACCAACATATTTTATTCAAAGTATTTTTTCAAAATTAAAAGAGGTGTTGTGACCCTGTATTGAAAACTAGATTTTACAGTGGTTTCAATGCCGCAATCCATTTTAGAAATATTTTCTGATTCTTAAGGTATTAAAGAGTTTTACAATTTTATTTCAAACTCATTTAACATTACGCGTTGTAAAAATAAGCCGGTAATCAAGAAATAAAGGTACATTATTACAAGTAATTACCAAAAGTCACTGTTGAGCCATTTCTACATGATTTTGACGGATTTTATATTTTTGGGCGCCACCTTGGTTCCACCATTTTTAAATAAGCTGAGTTACAGTATTTCAAATATAAAGGTGGTGTTGTTGTTGTTCAGTATTTTCAACGATTTTTCATGCTAAAATAAATGCTCCGATCAATTTTGAATGATCGTGTTTTGTTTTGAGATATGGCTATTTTTTAGCTTAAAAAATTGTTTGTTTGAAAACGTTTTGTAATCAATATGGCGATTGAAGATGGCGGCCGAAAATGGCCACCCACTCAAAATTAAGCTACTCAACAATGTTTGCGGTTGATTTGAGACTGATCTTTTCAAAAAAAAAAAAAGGAAAAAGGAAAAGGGGTATTTTTTAACTCATTCTGTATGAAGCAATGCTTAGATTACTGTAACTGTATTTAACTGAAATAAAGAAATAAAATACAAGTCACAAGATTATTTTGAATATTGATTACAATAGAAATCACCTCAAACCAGTTTTTTTTTGTTTATTGGAAACGAAAACATAAGTGCATAAAGCATAATTCATAATATGGTTGAAAACCTACACCACACTCGTAAGTATGCACAGATGTATCGAAAACCTGACAAAAGAGAATAATTAATTTTCCTTGAATCTCTAAAGCCAAACGCACAGTCCTAATTTTTTTAAATTACTTATTCAAATATATACCTGTAGAAATTTAAGGATGAAAGGATCAGGCTGTATAAGAGAAAAATGTAATAAATAAAACCGAAAATATAAAATACAAAAATTATACTAGATTAAACATGTTTTTTTAGTTTAATAAAGGCAGTATGGAACATTTTACGATGAATGCTAAATAATTTTGTTTTTATTTGTACCAAGCTTATAATAATATTATAAAAATATTATAAACACAATCTTGTATATTTATCAAAAAAAGGAGACATATTTTCATATGAAAATTTTATTTTAATCATTGAAAGTACCATTGAAAGGTCATTTCAATGAACCAAGTACCATTTCTTCTATGAAGAATAATATTACAGCTCAACAGGCTGATAAGCAATCAATTTTAGAGATTAAAATCAGTTTACAGTAGTACAGTTGAACCGTAAATGTTTGAAATTTCAGTAATTCGGACTACATCAAGTACCTCAATCTATTTTCATGATCATGATTCGTAAACGCGTCCAGGTTCCAATTGTATCGTTGGGACTTAAAAGTGCATCCAATAAACACATATTCTTTAGGCAATTCATAAACTAAACATACCTCTTTAAGTAATTACCATCGAAAGTATACCGGTTTAACTAACTACATCAGCAGAATGAAATGTAATCAAAAATATTATTATATCGATTTAGAAAATGTCTCAAGCATATTTTGTATCAAGATTTCGCCGCGATTCAGCGACCAACTATTCTTTGACTACGGTCTTAATTACTAATTAAGGTAATTAAACTGCACGTTTCTCGCAGGTGAACTCCGCAGCAACCTACCACATGAAACGCCGATCTGATACTTTGTGGTGGCTTGGACCGTTGCTTGAAATAACCACCGAGTGACATTGCAAAAGACTAAAAATCTATTTTAAAATAAAATATTGTACCGCTTCATATATTCCGTCTTGTATGGCTCATAAATGTACATAGATTTTAAATGTGTTATTACTAAAAGTAGATGAAGAGGTTTAGTTTTAAAACTTACAGTATTTTTTCTTATTTTCCTTAGTTTTGTAAAATAAGGAGAGGTACATAAAATACGATTAGTTTAACATGGAAAGTCATAGAAACATAATCACTCTATTTTACTTTGATAAAACATTATTTTGTTAAAGTTGACTACCTAGTCAAGTAATCTTAATGTACAAAAAATAGATAATGCACAAAAATAGGTTTATTTATTTCTGTTATATTTTTCTTTTGTTTCTACATTTTTTCCTGTTATGTTTATTCTGTTTATTTGTTTGTGTTGGAGATAAACAAAACAATACGGAAACTATTTACATTACACTACTTAGAAAAAAATATTTATTCGGGCCATAGGATAAGGACATTCTGATTCTATGAATCACCTTTAGGCTGTGCCCAATGGGTTTTTAAAGTTTCATATTTACATTCAAGGAAGAAAGTAAACAAATAAAACGTGAACTCCTAAAGCCATATTAACCATTGATTGAAAAGGCAATGGTGCAACTCATTGACTCCTTGTTTCTTATTGTTCTCAGTTTTGTTTGTTACAGTTTATTTAATTGTTGAAATACAGTTCTATCTGTTCTAATATATTCTACCTATATATATTTCATTGTTGATTATTTCTATCTGTAATCTTGTTTTTTTTTTTTGCTTAATCCTGTAACTGCTTTCCTATTAATTCCACATTATTCTAAAAACATTATATATTATTTTATTGCTAATGTCATCTAATACTCAGATTGTAAATTTGTTTGTGGTCATACATGATATCTATACCAAAGCAAGTTTTTTTTCTGTATAGTATTATTGTAAATAGCAACTGCCGTAAGAATGTAAATTACAAATAAATAAATAAAGTAATTAATTGAATATTAATATAATAAATACATTAACTCATTAGGTTTGAACTTGACAAAAATATAGCTCCAAGTGTTGCTCCTGTTAAAAAGTCGCTGAAACTATTAAATTATAGATTTATTCAAATATACGAAAAGTTAGAACAACGGGTACAATATTTAGTCTACAGTACGCTATATCAAGGTTTGTTAAGTAAACTACAGTAATCAAATAAAGTTTCGTTAACTTTTTCGCATATATGACTTTTTCGCATTCAAATCATTCATGGAAGTTTACACGAGTTTACACAAGTTCATGGGAGTAGAACAGTTAAAAAAAATTGACTATGGGGTTAAGAGATTTAAAGTAATTGTAAACAATCTATCCAAGATAAAATCAAACAAATTAGTTAAAGCCCCTTCTATTTTACAGAAAAGAATTTAAAATAATTCTTGCATTTGTTAATGACAAATTAAAACATTTTAGTGAAGGGAAGTGAAACGTTCAAGCGAAGTCTCAAGATCAATAGATTTGCTGATTGGAAGCCTGAGTGCGTGATAGCAGCGCGAGCTGCCGAATCGGTTGTAGTTGGACTCTGTACACGAACGCCGGGGTGCCAATCGGCTTGTCTGATACGATTGTATCTGTAAGTGTCTTGATGGCTTTTCCCTATCAATTTAATTATTTTTAGGAACTATTGTGGACTGTCGTTCAAAGCTTATCAGAGGAAAATGTTTGAATTAATATCACAGTTTCATGTGGAATTTTACCATATTCAGAAATAGAAGAAAATACAGTATACTACCTTCATTTTATAAGTTATATTTCAGTTAACATGTGTTTTGGCGTTTGACAGATAGTAAAATAATTATTACTTTTAGTTTTATCCATACAATATCAAGCATAAATAGGTATATAGGGCGTTTATAAATGTATCGTCAGGATTACTTACATCACACTCCCTACTTAAGAAATGCTAATTACTTAACACTAAATAAAATAAAAAACCTCTTCTTTATAAGGTAAATTCTCTAATAACAGCTTGGCGTTTTACACATTATTTGTGTGGCTTATTGAAAATTACTTTGTTTTTTCCATTTATATTCACACTCTAATATTACCACTATTGTATTCCGTATATTCTGTTCAGTGAAAGAAAAATTCAAAAGAGTGTACAGTTTTTATCAAAATGTTTAATCTTAATGTAATTTGATTCTTATCTTTTAATTACAGTACTATATTGTTTTAATAAAAAAACTACATACAAATATATAATAGTAAACATTAACCTGATCCTACGAAATACCTGAAAATATTTGATCAAGATAAGTTAGTCCTGACATTACAGTATAGAAATTTTGTATAAACCTAGTATAAAATATCCTCTCTAAGATTTGCCTGGATTATGTAAACTGTATTTTGTAAACAGTATTCTGAGCACACTATCACCGATGCAAACTGTGCTTTTTATAAGCCAATATAAACTATTGTACCATTATATTAGATTACTAATTTACTCATATTTATAGACTTTAAAAAGGCTATAATCTTTAATCACCAAATTTATTGCCTATGATTATTGCACATCATTGCAATTTAAGCTGGTCATTAAGACATTAAGACTGGTCTTAAGACATGGTTTTGCATAATGTCATAGTTTTGTGCATGTGTGTGTTTTGGTCATAGTTCCCTGATCATGTGATAACTATTTGGCAACCCTCTTTTCACAAGGGATCACAGCGGGGAGAAATTAACTTGACTTGATCCTAAAACGTTAGTTGAACGATTTTATTGTTAAAGAATTTTGAAATCATTTTCCATATTACCATTGACTTTAAATACAGAAGGAGGCTAACCATCCTAATGGGCCAGCTGTGCTTGTTTTTATGTCAGCCTGGATTTGAAGTGAATGTAGTTAGATTAAATTATCAACAGACAGTGCTGATCAAAATTATTCATTCATATACTTATTCCTGTTTTCAAAACTCAATATGCTAGAGTTTATTAATAGAGTTTATTAAGAGTTCGTAAGCTTATGTTTACTCTCTGAACACCATATTGTCAAAATACCCCCCCCCCCGATAGAGGAATTATTGGGTGACAGCGGTGTAATATATTGGAGAATACTGTAACTAAGTCTTATTTCAAATCCTGGCTGACATAAAAGTTGGTAAACTTTTTATAATGGCAATAGAAAGTCTCCTTCTGTGAGGAGACTATCTTACAGAATCAATAAGAGTACAAATATGTGATTTAAATTAATTAAGATTACTTTGATTATGACTTCCTAAAAAATTATACAATTTTACAAAATTTTCAAAACAGAAACAAGATGACAAGATAATTTTACTTGGAAGTAATGAAGACTTTTTATTGGGTAACCACACAAATAGCTGAAAACTTTTGAACCTTCTTTAGTCACTACAGCAAATTTCTGGTAATTTTTTATGTTTTAATGTAGTAACATAAAAAGGATAAATTTTTTCTTTATCCTTGCTTCACTAATGCTAAGCAAATTTGATTTTGTGTCTTTCTTGTCACTTACCATGTTTTTAAACTTTATAATTTTGAGATATTTGTGTTTAAAAGCTAAAAGTGCTACCGTTTTGAAATGTATAAAATAAAAATGTAATACATCTAAACAAAATTGTTCAACCCTTCCTTACCTACTAAGTTTAAAAGTGATGCCTAAGGCAGTTTAAAGTTTATGAGGAATAAGCTATAAAATATGTACAGACTGACAGAAACAATTTGATCGACATCATTTTAAAATCTATGTTCATGGAGACCTTTACCTTAAATTTTGACAGAGAAATAAATTTTTTAAGTTTGTGATAATATTTAATGGACATCCTGTGTAAATCAGATTAGAAGACTACTAGGAAAACTACATTTGGTAAGACAAAATGTATTTTATCTTTTATTTCAGTAAATGTGAAATGCGTTCTACTTAAAGTCGACCCTGCTTATCACCTCTGCTTTACCCCGACATAGCTGTTGTCGGAGTCTTAAGATATCATATCACATAGAGATTCCCCTGTAGCAACCTTCACCTGTGCGACTAGTTAAAACAATTTTTAATTTTCAGAAATTCTAAAATATTGATTGTCTATTTACAATTTACCAACACTAAAATTGTAAGGGTGGTATATTTATATGATAAGTTTATATAAACTACAAGCTAAAGATACCACTAATACCTGGCTCCGTATTTTAACCGACATATGAGTGAAGGATGAGTGTAGGATGATTGTGGCACGATCTTGTTGTCTTGTTACTGTCTAAGGCTGACATGTTCTTTAAAGAGGACTAGGTTAATTAATAGCCCAACAGCCAATAGCAACTAAGGGACCTACATTTTAACGTGGGATCGGAACTACAATTTCGTCTCGGTTTAAAATTTACGAACTGGTCTAATTATCAGGATGGCCCCATGAACTAATAGTGCGGACGTTAATCCGCACTATAGAACACCGCGTCCACAAGCCATCGCTCAAAACTATCCACAATTCGTGACCTCCAAGTAGCTGGATTACAAGACACGCCACCATCCCAGTCTAAAAAAGATGACTGTTTAAAAAGGCGACTTTGTTTATTTAAAGAGCAATAAATTCATTGAATATAAATTATATAGTTGGTAAGCATGGTATCTACCCATCATTGCACGCGTTTGTCATTCTGCTTAATAATGTGCAATTAAGTAACGGAAGATAATTGTTAAAAAAACCAATAGGGCTTGGAGACGAAAAATGAGTCTTAAAACTATTTATATTTGATTTTAGCTCCAACTTAATATTGACTCAGTCAATAGTAATTTCACTTTATTATATTTATTTTAATTCGCTTTTATTTTCCTGAGTACTTATCGAAAAACTAGTTATTTTACTTCAGCTTACTTCAAAAATTTAGGTTTACTTAAATCTTTTGGTATAATTTCATTTGAATAGAGTAATAAGTTAAACAAGATTTATTTCATACAGATTATGAGCTCAAAAGGATACAACAGTTTTATTTGGTTATATTGTTTCGCTCCAACCCTTGGTTCACATTAAATTTGTTTTATTTTGGTTTTATAATAATTCGTACTAGATATCGCCTATCGGTCGAAACTCAAACAGAAGATATTTTAGCTTAGTTGTTTGCCCCAATAGAACATGAGACTATATTTATTTACACTATGTTTAATGTTTCTTAACCAACATGACAAATAATTAAGCCCATTATGATTTAATTATATTTTCAAATTCATTTTTATACGATTTGCAAAATCTATAGTGAATTTTTAAGGGATTGTGCACATCTTCACGAAATTACTTTTTAACGGTGTGCTTAGATTTTTGCAACGTTGCACTCAGGCAGAGAAAAAATTATTATAATAATCATGATTTTCGAATATCCTAATAAATCTATTAAGAATTATTTTTGAACTTTTGAACTTTTTAAGAATAATTTTTTTGTTGTTGTTTGGAAGTGGAAACTAGAACACTGAAGATTAGGCAGATATATGTGTACAGTGATAGATTCAATTACAAATTCTGTACAAATTTCTTTTAAAGACGATTACATCGTTCGATAGAGTTTAATTTGATATTGCAGCAAAAGATGTTTCCGATAATATAATTATTCCCTGTTTGCTATGAATAAATTTCCCTTGGGAAAAGCTGAGGTTGTTATAGCTTCCTTTATAATCTTCTCTTTACGAAACAGATCTATTAAAAAGTAATTTCAATTATATTAACCATCATTTTCATTTATTTAGCCTCCGGATTAGTTTAGAATAATATTTTTGGTTTAAATTACCACCATTTAAACAACAACAAACCTACCCATGTTTAGTCTCATTGATTAAAATTAATTCGACTTTATATTTTCTTAGACTTTTTTTCATTCTTTTCTGTTGGTTTTGGTCAAAGAGTAGAATGACAATCGCAATAGTTACCAAGATAAAGTCATTTAAATATATAATATATGGACATATTCTGTAAAAAGAAACATTATATTAAAACTAGAAACTAAACATTAAAATCACACACAGGCATTTCTCATTGTATGAGAATGTAATAATTTATAATTTACCTCATGTTTTTTTGTGCATTATTCATAGGGAATAGTATATTACGCTACTAGTGCGGGAAGTAGGTGTTTACGTGCGAGCATGATAGTTCACGCGCGACGCTTGCGGAGCGCGGGAATTTCATGCGAGCACTACAGCTGATATTTGCAATACTCTTTTGTAAACGGCGACTTCCCACACTGAAACGGAAGCGGAAATCGGCTACTTACTAGTGTAGTGTTGCGAAAACATGTTAATCTTCATTAATATGTAATGGTTTTAGAGCTATAAAAATAACACTTGACCTTTGCTGAGTTGATGAACAGTATCTACGGCGAACACAGTTTGAAAAAGTAACCGGCTCGTTACATTGTAAAACTATCTAGAAAAAATAAAAATAAAAAAGTAATACTATTATAAATGTTAAGTACATGGTTAAGTAAACAAAAATTAAAAGAAGCAATTTTAGCGAATTTACCCTATATCTCGGTTATTTCTCAACATATCTTGATTAAACTTGGTAAATAGCTTCTTGCAAGTTCAGATATACTAAATAATGAATTAAAACCACCCAGCTTTAATATACCTGTAGCAGCAAACCTGCATACTCATTCAACACGTTATTCTTATGGAGCTTGCCAAAACATGTCTAGTCTCGCTATGTTGGATTGTAATGTTGTTTTGCATTTGAAATTCGATGAGAATGCAGTTCTGCTGCAACCGGGGTATTTCCCTTTTCATCGAATCAAAAATATTGTTTCGTTGGAGCTGTATTTCGATTACTTCATAATCATTACTCTACGACGAAATTTCCCAATTTTGCAAAATTATTTTCATACAAGTAGTTTTGGCAAGGACTAATAACAGAATTATAACCTTTTTAATAGCGGCATTTGATTCTCTTGCAACGCGTTAGGCTTAAAAAATACACTTCAAAGTGCATTATTTGTATAAAATTAAAACGCAGAACCAATTTTAAAATGCTTTGAACTTTTGTATCAACAAAATTCATCATCACCAAGCAAAAATGTACTAACTGGTTTTTGCAACCATTCTGAATAAAGATTAAGGAGTCATATAACAAAATTCATTATAGTGTTAATTTTGTATATTTGTGACTCCAGTCATTAATTTCCTGTTGTTATTCATGTAGCGATATACGGGTAGTAATAGTTATATTTGAATTTTGTAATATTTCATCAAAATGTCATCTCATAACCGATTACCAATGCGTGTGCGTTTATGAATAAAGACTTGTGATTGTCCACTGTGCCAGTTTTTGGTAATTCATTGGCCAGCTTACGAACATTTCACCTGTTCATTACCTAACAACGATTCGTTTTTACAGAGGTTTTAAAGACTACAAAAACTAACCGATAAATTAAATATTCGGTCATATTGATACGTCCAATATGTACAAGAAAATTTAATAAATTATAACTCTAAATGTAACATCTGCTTGCAAAAGTTTACCTGTCGTAATCCTGTTCAAAACAGACCTAACAGGAGCTCCGTCGGTCTATTGTTGTCTACAGCTTCCCAGCTCCTAATCCCCTTACAAAACAATATATTGACAAATCTAAACTCGCCTGGACAGGTCAAGCAACTATTTCATTCTTCTGAGTTATTGGGCCCATCGCTATAACAGTATACATTGTATTAACAAGGTTACCAATAAAACAAAACAAAAATTGTCGTATGTAACATAATAGGAAAATTAGCGCAGTTTGTTTAGAAAAGTGATATTAATGGTGAATGATCCATGGTATATTCATTTTGATGAAAATTTCATAGTAGCTATTTCTATTTATATAAACAAATTAACATGAAACCTTATTTATTTCGATGCCTTATTGCAGTCTAGGTGAAGAATTGATTTCAAGTTTATAGTTTTTGGTCGTGCCACTCCAAATTTAATTTAGGAAAACTCTTTCTAGTGAAAACATTGTGTTTCCCGATATTAGTATATTCATAATCTCACTACAGGTATATTTGTTTTGCTATTTTTTCAAATTGGATTTTTATGAATGATTATTATTTTAAAAGGAAAATATACGTCAAAATATGTCTGTGTCAAATAACCTTACAGTATCAAATATTCTATTAATGATGCTTAGACAAAGGCTGTACATTTATTTCAAATTTTGTGTTTTTGTAATAAAATGTACAATGATCTATATTTGCTTAGGTTTTGCTAAAAAATATATCAGCAAAAGAAAAATAGTTTTGCTAAAAATATAAACTATTGAAAGGATTATTTTCTTTAAATCTTTATAATATAAGAACAACTTCCCCATTTAGATTTTACTATCAGTAACGAGTATTCAGTATATCGTGCTTCAAATTAATAAATATACGAGTGTTTGACAGAAGTTAATAACTGATGAAGACACGACATGTCCATTCAATTGATAAATAGTTAATTCACTACCTCACATGTGACGTGTTGCCTGTGCAGCTTGATTCATTATCTTTCAACTCGACAAAAATCTATTTTATAATTTACAGCTAATAGACAAACAATGCCAGAATGACATGTAATCATTAATTTAACCCATTTAAAGATAAAATACTCGAAGTATTAAAGGATTTTTGACTAAACAGGAGCAGAGTTTCTTTCAACGTATTATTTTCTTCCTTCACTCAATTAAAACTAACCGTAAATTATAAGGTTTTTACTGACTACGACCATTATAATAAAATATAAGAAAAGTCATGACTCAAGTAACACATATATTAACACATAAGTAACGAATATAACAAACCAAATATATCAAAAAAAATTTTATTGTGACCACTAGATCCGAAACCACCATAAAAAACCTTTTCATCAGGAAGAAGTAAGTTTTTTGGGAACTTGTGAAATCCAAGCGATATATATTTGTCACATCAATGACAAACACATCTACTTAAAGTAACTTTTTATTTTTGCATTCCTCTTTCATTTAACTCTGAAGGGAAAATTATTTGAGACGAATCCATGGTTTCGGGCGTCGACCACGATGGTGACGAGGTAGATGTAGTTGCCGACGTTTCGGACGCGATACAGCAGTCCATACTCGAGGCGCACTAACACTCATTCACAGGGATATGACTTGTTACAAGTTGGATAAAAACTACGACAAATTAAATGGTCAGCAATATAAACTGTTGTTATTAAATTTAGTGATTATTTTCGGGCAGGAGAAAAGTTATTCATAGTACCACTCAGAACACAAAAAAAAAACAGTTCTTTTGAGTTATTTTGAGTTTTTGTTGTTCGGTTTTTTTAGTTTATTTTTGATGTTTTACAACAGCATTTGAATGCAGGGGCACACATCTAGCAGTTAAAACTGCAGTGATGCCCTTATTTAGAAATATTAATGCGTTATTTGAAAATGGCCTAAAATGAGTCTGCTGTACCTCCCGCAATGGGTTTCAGTCTCTTAGTAACAATTTTAGTTTCCTTAAAACATTCATGGCTCCGAGCACAAATTACTCGATTACCTTAAATTACATGAATCCAATTCTTCAAAAAGTCTTATTTATCTTTTCCAGCAAACTGTGGAAAAACATTTAAAAATATTTTTAATTTACAGCTCGAAAGTTTCATGTAAATTTGTTAATTTATTACATCAACATTTTTTACTAGAAAAAAAAACAAAACATGAAAACTATATTCAAAATTGTATTTTCATATGTCCACTGGCTATATTTATTACCTTTGAATTAACGCTATTTCATAATTCTTGAGCAAAGAAGTAGCAATTTCTTGTTATCAACATTGTTTCATGGGTCAAATCCCTCAAGGGTAGCAGGTACACTATGATCTAACGCTCACTGTGTGGACAGTAGAAACATTTACGATATTGTTTAGGGTGATACTACTGTCACGGAAGGTACCAAAAAATTAACTTTCCTTTAAATTAATTCCTTCTATGTATAAATAAGCTATGCCCATAGGTCTCAAAGAAATAACTAGTCCCAGGATAGTAATAATCTTTTGTTTTGTGATCACGAAATGCAGAAAACACCCAGGCTTAGGGGGGACTCAATACGAGAAGTTATTATTGTCCTGAGAGTAGGTCTTACTGCGCTATATAATCTACGGCAATAGCTTCCTCCTATAGTAGAAACTTAATAAATCAAGATAAACTTGAAACAAATATTAAGCCTAAAAATATGATTCTATTTTACTGTATTCGACTGATGTTTAGCCTTCATGCCTGTTTGATAATAATAAGTATTAAACTTTTCAATTCAATCAAATTAACAATTTATTCAAACTAAAAAAAATGTGATTCCTTGCTGTAAAAGTGTTTGTGTAGACATGTTATTCTCAAGAGCTATGGCTAGGGACTTGTTCATTTCCTAACAAGTCCAAACAAAGCTGCAATGACAAAAATTGTTTTCCAAATATTTCCTTCTATACATTTTCGTTGCTTTGACCAACTGATGATGGTTGCTATACAATTTAATAATGTGAAAACTCTCTGACTCTGTTTTCAATTTGAATGATATTTGATTTCAAAATATATTACCAAAAATAACTATTATATGAAAAAGTATAACCTGAAACCTAACGTGTCGTTATGAACTTGTCACTGATGCAAGATACAACCCTGGGGCCTAGTGATTACGTATACGTGACCGATAACGCATGACGTGCACCACCGACTAAATCATCCTACTGCTCAATCCTACGCCTTGAGGGATTCGTCATTAAGGATTAGTTCCTCTTAAGGGCAAGAAGTCATGTGTGTTTCCTAAAGAATATCAATTTTTTGTTTCGATCTATGATCAATCAAAATGGCCACCCGCTTATGGGTGTTTTGCATCACCCGCTGATGGGTGTTTTGCATCACTCGCTGATTTTACCGTTCTTCACGGTGCTGCATTCTGTTGGTTCATTTTTTCGGCTGTAGCCCGAGGATTTCTTTAGATTCCTTCATATTTATTTATCATCATTCATTTATTTTATAATTATGTATTTATTACTAGCTGATGGCAACCTACTTCGCTGCATTAAAAAAAGTTACATAAGGCTTTAATCGCAGCTCCGAAAGGGGGGGGGGGGGGGGCATGACGCCTGTTTGGCTCTTTTTTGTAGGTTATCTGGGGTCCTGTAGACATTTAGGATTTTTACAGTGTTAAAATCATAACAGCCTCGAAAAATTCTATATATTTCTTTTTTCTTACAAAGTCACCAATACAAAAAAGATTATAATAATCCAAAAACTCGGAAAATATGTAACTGTTTTATATAATACTAACAACTTATACTTTCCCAAATAGCAGAAAACAATTGTATTGACAAATGATAAAGATAGCGATGACATCTTTAATATTATATATGAGTTTTTAAGTGCTAGAGAGTTTTTTTTTGCGGCAAATCCAAGTTTGATAATTAATTCGCATTAGAGGGCTGGTTTTATTCATCATTAGTGGTTGCAGTAACATCGTTCCCTTATTGTTGAGCCATTTTTTTCAAAAGTAATGATAATTTTTCTTTGTTTTTCCTTTGAAAATTACTTCACTAAAAATAAACTAGTTATTACATAGCATAGCCAGACAAAAAGCTTAAGACGGTAATATTCAAATTATAAATTAAATTTCCTCTTAGAGACTTTTGGTAAAAAAGATATACTATGTTAAGGATCCTCTCTGGGAGAATTCAAGACCACCTGATCGAGTAATTGATGACTGACTTTCCCCTTCATCTGGCCTTTAAGCAAAACGTTAAAAAAGAAACGTATCGGACAAAAATTTACACTTATAGCTCATTTATTTTTGAACAGCCTGTATAGGTCGGAAAAATACCTGGTTAGATAGTATATTGATATATTTTAAATATATATTATACAACTTGAAACCTATTAATCGATCTGTGCAATTCATACAGCATTGAATAGAGCATGAAATGAAGTTACCTTCACAGTCAAATTGCTCTCTTCAGAACTAATCATAAAACTACTTGGGGGCCTATAAAAGAATCAGAGGAATCATAAATATCGAGGAAATTATGTCTGGAAAAACTAAATAACTATGCTGTAAAAGAACTGAACAAATATTTTTTCTCTCCAACGCATCAGATATTTTGAAATAGAATGAAAAGCAAATTTTCAAACAAAATCTAAATTGCCTGAAGCTACAATATCACATAACAGTAATGGATATCTACATGGAACGCAGTGCTTTTGCTTTACAGAAAATAGTATTTCCTTGTTTCCCTGTTTAACCTAAAATGAGTGATAGATACATTTCTTGAAATGGCTACCTACCCAGGTAGGTATTTTAAGCCAAGAATGAATGACAAATGATGAAGGATAATTGTAACATATGCAATGATCCTTTACCAGGAGTATTTCACGCAAAGAAACAAATATCCTTTATTATCATTTATTTACTTTATAATTATGTATTTATTACTAGCTGATGGCAACCTAATTCGCCGCATAAAAAGAGCTGCATAAGACTTTAATCGCAGCTCCGAAGGACGTCATTTGGGAGCAACAAGCATTATAACTATAATATTTCATAAACATTCATTATATTTTGATGTTTCTCAAAACATATATTCTAGAAATTTGGGGGGGTGATATATTTGATATTGGCAATTTTTGTTTCCCTTTTAGAGGGTTCAATAAGTGTAAAATCTTTCACTTCCTGAAACCAACACCATGCTTCGGGAATTGACTAAATACATATAAAAGAGTGAAAATCACTAAGTAATGTACCAACTATGATTGAAAAGATAAAGTCGTAACATTTACCCAAACAGGGCGACGTTGAAAGAAATACGTACCCCAAATTAGAAATGTTAAAAAGTAAATAGAAATAACTGTTGGTTAATGTTTAAAAGGTATTATCGTAAGTGCTATTCTCATCAATCAGTACCTACATTTATATTGCATCCTTTCATATTGCATTCATGAACATTAATAATTTAAATCCACTGAGCAATGATTATTTCAATTTTTAATTTGTTCGAGAGGAAATAAATGCAAAATGTATAAAATATTGATTGAACGTTTTGTGTTATATGAAAATAATTGATTATTTAAGTTTATTTTCTATTTAAGTACTATTAAGTTTGAACATTACTTTCTTTTCTTTAATTAATTGCTTGCAGAAAAAATTAAACTGTCTAGTTCAACGTCTTGCATTTAAACTTTTTTTTTGCTTGGATAATCGAATTTTTAAGGTCCTTGAAAATTTTGTATTTTTTCGAAAAGCTTTGTAAATGATATATTTTCATTGCTATCAAGGACTTGTTGTAAAAGCATTCAAGAGGTAAGGTTTAATATTGGGATTGATGTTCACGTCAAACACACGAGTGGGAGGAAATTGATGTAGTAAACATTGTCGAATTGTTTAAAATACAATGTATATAAGGTTGCATAAAAAGAATACTAATAGTAAGACAAGAGTAATTTTTTTCCAAATTCAAAAGCGGCACTGGTTTAAATGCCAGTTTTTTCTCAATTTATTAGATTTTTTAATTATATTTTCTCATTTTAACATAATACCTACACCGTAAAAATAAACGCATAATCTCAGGAGAAAGTTTGATAATGTCAAGCAACCTCTAGCAGTTATTGTTTAGCCAATTCCATGTCATTCTGAGGATTTATCATTTTCGGGTGCCTTTATCGATCGGCCATTTTGAAATGAGCTAAGTTATTTGTAATATAAAGGTGGTTTTGAGACTCATCATTTTAAACAAACTTTACATGCTCAAATGAATGCCGTAATCCCTTTTAAATTATCATTTTTGCATTTTTAATTCCACCAGTTTTTGAGATTTTAAATTAAAAACGCCACAATAAATTACTCACACATAGGTTAAATCGGCCAAAAGGTTAGTAAAAAATGTGTATGCAAAATAAATTACACGTTTTTTTATTCAAATTTCTTTCCGGGCGTGTATGTTTGCTAAGCTAAGCCAAACATTTTTGGATCATTAATCAATTAACCTTTGAAGTGTTATCATTTTATGATGAAAACTAATACGGTAGCTATATATACAGTTAGGAAATCGTGAAGAAAGTATATAATGAACCGAGAAACCATTTCCTTCTCGATTTACCCCGGGATCGAGATGCCCCTTGTTGTCACTTGTAGGGCGAGATTGAACGCACACAAATCACGCAGGTATATGATCTCTTAATTTAGTCACTTAAAAATTTAACAGTCCATTTAGAGCCCTATTCAAATAAAAATAAGTAAATCGTAATGTGGGCGAAGCCAAGGGTAACTTTGATAGCGAAAAATAAATCATTTACATTCAAAATTCGAGCACGACAACAGATTTAAATCGTACATATTCTTCTCAGTGAATGATGCATGACTGATTTATGCGAATATATTATTTTTTCGCTCACAAAGGTAGAGAAAGTATTTCTTGCACAAACAGTAAATTACCAAACTATAAAACCCTACCCATTCACTTATCCAGTTTCCTTAGCACAGGCAGAAAATTAGGTTTATATAACAATATTTGAAATAAAGGTATGCTTAAATTGATTTTGAACCCAATTTAGCTGAATAAATGATAACTCTAAAAAGTTTTTAACGAAATAAAAGTATTAGACACGTTTTTAGTTTAAGATATTTTTGAGTAAACCACCTTCTTTGTACATCACTTTCATAATATAAATCATTGCATATTATCTAGCTTAAATGAAAGGCGAGGAGAAAGATCAATAGCATAATTTCCATCACACTATATGAAAAAGAGGATTCAATACTATTTTTTAATAATTTATACATCGATTTCATTTTGTGTTATAAAAATAGAAATAAATGTCTGCCGTATAAATCTGAACCTCGTAAGAGTGATAAATTACAGCCTTGGTTTTGTATAACGCGAGCTAAATTAATGACCAAAATAGTGTGTAGGCAGATTATACCATTAGGGAATTCAAAGGGAAAGAATATTGATTTCTAAAGGAATTATTGCTTTAATTTAAAAACAGACAATATAAAAGCACTCGTCAATATAAAAATTAGTGAAAATAATATTTAGGGAATGTAAAAAAAGAAGTGTTCAAGAAAACGTAAAAATGCCTTTAACTGTAACATATGCTTCAATCAGTAAATAATCTACAAGTAAGAGGTGTAGAATCGAAAGAGATAAATAACATCCATTTTTTTTAGGGAAAAAGAAGGATGTGTGCATAGTCAGCTAGTGTGACGTAGCTGGGCTCACGCAACTAGTTTTACGACAGCAACAATGTAAACCACTTGATACTACACAAAAAATATGAACGATCTCAGTTCACATGTCATACCGTAAAAATTCCTTTAACTGTGCGTGAGCCTAACTACGTCATACCAGCTGACTCTACACTCCCTTTCCTTTTTTCTTTACACCATGAATAACATCTAACTGAACCATTTGAACTAATAAATATTGTATCAAGGAATTTCTAAGTTTACGTTAGTTATTTTTATTATTTATTTGGGAAAATGAAGTCCTGTAGCTTGAAGGCTGTTAGTAGGATATTTCAATTGCAAAAGTCAACCATCAAATAGTCTTCCTAACAATTATTTTTCTAAGAAATATTGTGTTTACGAGCACTTATGTAATTAGTTTATGTACTTTATAACCGTTACACATGTAAAACAAACTTGTATTTGTACATCTGTAGTTTTTGTAGCTGGTAACAATCGTAAAATAAATTCGTAAGATATTTCATATCTGGAAAAATTAAAAGTTTAAATAAGCTGATTACAAAATAAATATTTCCCAAAATCGTGCCTAAAATTAATAACACACCTAATAAAACCTCAAATATGTTAAATATACATTTAAAATAGCTCATATAAAACTATTGTTACTGATTGTTACGGAGCGAAAGGGATACTTTAGGCTTTAAGACCGTGGCCAGCAAATAGCCTTGGTTTTCATTATCAGCTTATCTTAAGTGAGTCCGTCCTCAAGTGATCGGAAATAAGTTCTCTCTCTCCCTCTCTCTCTCTATCTTTTAGCTTTATTCAAAGATAATCTTATATTTACTACTTAGTCAAAAACAATAATGTTCGAATACATTGAATATACACCAGTAAATTATACTTTTTCAGGTCGTCCTAACAAAACTCATAATTTTACTACAAGTAAAACTCCTTTATACAATGTTTTTAGACAATGTACTTATTTCAAACCAATGGAAAGTACCTTTAAATGTTGGGATTTCCAATGTTGTTGAAAATATCCCAAAAATAAAGCAAATCCTACATTTGTTGCAATTGCTGAAAGTGGGTTCAAATCCAAAACATAAAAACTATTTTTCATATAGATTATAACATTTCTTATACTTTTGGTGATATAATAGCAATAAGTTAGCATAATTTATGAGGAAAATAGTTAGCATAGTGTGGTGAAAAAATAGGATTTTTCACTAAACTATTATGATATCAACTGTTTTCATTATGTGTATGCGCACGTAATTGATTTGCGTTCGTGTATGTGAACCTGCGGAAATTAATCATAACATAGTTTACACGGTAAACATATGTTTACCATGGGAAAGTAATGTTTACTATATTTTTAATGTTTTCAGACACAAACAAATAAACTAATATTCCAATTTCGTAAGATGAAAAATATCTTACAAAACATGAGTGAAAATACATTCTTGACCAACCTCGATAAATCTCGCTCTTCAAATAAATATGTGGTCTGGAACATGAAACCCCCACATTCTACTCTCGCAATGAAATACATTTCATTTTTTTAACCATTTCCCCCAATTTAACCAAATTTTAAACACGCTGATTTACTCTGATATAATTCCATGTTTTGAGGTTATATTTGAACAAAATAAACCTACAGTTAGTTTGGTCCAACTTAAGTAATTTAGGTAACTTTGGTAATTTAGGTGCGAACTCAAATCACTGTTCGCCTTGGCCTATAAATTTACTTTGGTTAATATTTATATGCATAGAAATATAAAATAATTCTGGCAAATGTTCCATTCAAGACGGTCGTGCATTCATCAGTCAACCTTAGCATTTCATAGCTCAACTCGCGTTTTATTCATTTGGTGAGCATTAAATGCATGATGAACCTTATGCCATTTACTTTTTTATTTTTTGCCAAGTAAATTTTTACGTCCATAAAATATTACAAAGACGCGTACAATGTTTTAATCATGTATATTATTCTCCTATGTCTGTGTTTGTTAAAAACCCTCTCATCTGAGATTTTAGTTACAAGACATGTTCAAATAAATATTTGGCACTGTGTAATGAGGCACCAAATATGATTTTGAGGGGAGTATGATTTTAAATTACAAGACATGCAATTATAGACATTACTCAGATTTTTAGGTATAAGATCGATTAGCTTGGTTATTTTTAAGCATTATATATTTTGAAGCAAGTTTACTGACGTTAGTTATTACTTATTGGCTTATTCCTATAAAACAGACATATCGAAACATATTTTACACTGCAAACATTTGCATAGGAATAACATTTGTTAACACAGCAATACATATAAAAATTTAACATAAAAATAAAAGAGGTCATGCAGTATATGTTAAGGAGTTGCACACATATGATGAGTTTGTTAATACGGTAAAACTTTTTACAAGTAGGTACAAGTACAGTCTTAGCTAGGCTGCGTGTACGGACTACTGTAGAGATGTAACGCAGCAATGAATGTGACACATTAATTCCAAACTTCAAAAGAGTTTATAGCCTGGTATCGCGTCCATCATGAATTTACATGTTTATACAAACAAATTTTACTGAACTATTTATCTAACATTCTCAGATATAAAATTTCAAATTTACTACAAATAATATCAAAATAAAAATTATATTGTTAAATAATTTTAAATACTGTACTAGAAAATCTCGGCTAGGAATGCCATAGTAAACAACCTCATTAGTTTTTAAAAATTCATGCTATTTTTCTTATTCTTGTAATTTTTAGAGAACCTTCTATTTAATACTATTTATCTCTAAGTAATGCATTACTTTATTACTTATTGTTGTTGTTTTTAATCCTCCAAATTGGATATATTTATTGTATATTTTTATATATTTTGTTAAGTGTTGTACTTGTTATGTGTTGCACTGGAAATATTTCCTTAAAATGTCTGAAGTATAAAAAGTAGACTTCCTGTAAAAATTGTAATTCTTTAAAATGTATCTTTTTATAATAATAATATTATATAAAAAGCCAATCCCATACGAGTCTCTGGGCTTTTGGAATATTGAAATTAATTACTCATGTAATTTCTTCAATAAGGATTTTGACTATTGTATATTGTCTATTGCTTTTTGAAAAATTTGAAAATAAATAATAGGAGCAGTTCATGCTGTAAAGAGCATTATTATGTTGAGACCCTTTAAAGGTTTGATCAAACCCAGGCACTTCACATAGCAACAAAATTAGCTCATTTATAAAATAGTATAACATTTTTGTAGCATATCTTAAAAATATGGTTTCAAACTCTGAGTTTTAGGGGATAGTCGCATAATAATGATTTATATTAATTTGTATTCACCATCAACCATGCTTTTTAATGTAAGTACATATTTACCTCAGTTGTTTAGTTTAATTAACTTTAAAGTAATTAATTGATAGCATAAAGGCTGTTGATGACGTTATTATAAATTTAAAAGGATGGCTCCTTTTTAAAAAACAGTTTTATTTGGCAGAGTAGTGGTCCAACTGTTGTCAAGGCGCAAGCGAGATGCTACTTCAGTTGATCCTAGGCTGCAGGAGTCTATTGTTGTGCATTGAGCTCTCTTGAATGCCAACCGATTAAGGGATGAATTCAAATGGACAATAGAATGATTCCAAGAACACAGCAATACTTACGTATTCTCATTGCATTTTTTTTTATTACAGTAAAGTTTTGGTTTTACTTTTGTTATGATTGGCGATAATTTTTAGGGAAATACAAAATTGAATTTATAGCTTACATTCTACTAAAATCCGAACTTACATTTATGGAATTAAATAAACAGGGGTAAGAAAAGTACATAATAAAGTTAATTAAACTATAATTTTTAATCCGAGGCAAAGAAACTAGTACCTCTGACCAACCCGATACTTTCCGTTAAATGTTTATGCATCTAATAATGCATTGGTTGGAATCGTTTCCATACTTGTATTTATCTGTATAACATATCTCAAAACTGATATTTTCCTTAGTCATTACACTGAACTACAGTCTTGGTTTTGTTATGTGTTTTATCAGTTTTCATTGTTACTTAATGGTACGTCACGCTACCTTAACCTAGACATAAAACCAAAATCATATTGACGAAATAAATAACTTGCAATCAAATTATGTTCCCGGTCAATTAAGTAAAAACTATATTGATGTTTCGAAAAAGAAACACTTATCACATTTAAGATATTGATATTTACTTTACAGGTAAAAAGAGAGCACCCGAACTAGTTTCTGAATGATTTCCAAATTCGGATTGTGTCATCACTAGTGGCGTTTGATGGAAAAATGTCCGTTGGAAAAATGTTATCCAAACCAACCCTGAGAATTAAACCCTGTAAAATAATTTTTCGTTGTAATTATATTCCAATGTTTTTTCCTAACTTGGAAAATTAATAAATTCATGGAATATTTAACAATGTATTGCCCTCGTCCAGCTTATATAGACGAATTTCTAATATAATCTATCAGTCAACTAAATATAAGAGGAGAATTTAATTCTGTAAGGTTTCTTTTTTTATGTTTCTGTTTTTTCCTGTGTTTGCTTTCGCAACGAAACTATACAATGAAGTGTTAAAAATAAGAAAATACAAACAATTTACGATAAATTTTATATATGAGGAAGATCTCATATATGTATAAAATAGAAGTTTTAATTTTACCTATCCTCTTAATTGGTGGGGTGAAATCCTTATTTTTTTGGACATAAGATATTGAACAGGCGTGTTGACTTTTTTTGCCTTTTGAAACCGTGTAAGATTAATTAGTGGTTGCTGACGCCCACAACTCCTGCTGACGGAACATTGCAGCTACATCAGCTTCCAGGCTGAGGCTGCAGTAGATACGATGATTGATGTAGACCTATACCGTGTGTCAAATATCTGCGTTAAGGATTTTTTGTGTTGGTGCTAAAATAATTAATAGCAAGTTTTTACTTATGGTATGTTTATTTGAACGGTTTTAATTGACAATAATGTTTGATGGGAAACAAGATATACGTTGATAATGCTTTTTAATTCATGAATCTCTACTATATTAAACGGTAATGTTCAAATTACAAATATGTTGCTTTCGTCGTTTATTACACCTTGTAACACCGACCTTAAGAAAATTTCCTAATTAGTTAATGTTCCTAATAAGCTATGTTGAATGTCATTTCTAGTTTATGTTTTGCATTAAAACGTTGATATAGTAAGACTTTTTACGTTATCTTACTTTGCGTAAAAATATTGGGTAATGAATTGATTTTCAAATTGTTAATTTTTCTTATAAAGGTATAAGTTGACCCTACCGAATATTTTAAACCTAAAAAGATTATTAATATAAAACATAAAATATTAAACCCCGATGTAATTTAAAGGAGGTCTAAATATTATTTTATTAAACGAATTTTTAAAATATGTTTCAATTTATAATCCGATATCAATTTTTCAAAATTGCATTCAAAATGTATCGGATTTTAATACATATAATTGTTTATTTAGATAAAGATTTTACCTACCCTGACTTTCCAAAAGCTAGATGGATCCGCGAGGGCCCTTGAAACCCCAATATTGGGCGCAACTTCGATGCCGGTGCAGCCTGACAATCAAACAATTAATTCATCAATTTAAAATCAACATGTTTCTATTGATTTATTATTACCCTTACATTTATGTGCGAAATAATATTATTCTTACAATTATTTTCATGGTCTAATTCCCGATTAGTATTGCTTCATAGCGAAATAAAGTGAATTGAAGCATGCTGTAATAAAAATGATAAAAACCATGAGTACACAGGAGGGAGTTTTAGTGTGACTAAGATTATTTAAATTATTGAAATCACGTTAATACGCCTAATGTAGTGAGATAAAGGAAAAATTATAATAATTATAATGATTATATATAATGGCTTCTGAGGTTCAAAGTTTGTCATACGTATTTTCATTTCAGTTAATTATATATATATATATATATATATATTATATGTATCCTAATAGTAGAAATTATATAATAGTATATAACTCTAGTATATATAATAGGCATCGTTATATAATAGTATTAGGTTATCTTTATAGCTTAATCAGCTTTTAGCAATGAAATAATTTAATATGTACTTACAATTTGACGTTATTTCCAAAAAAATTATTTCAAAGGACCGTTTTTCAATACCTTAATAGCCAACTGAAACTAAACAGTTTAGTGGTGTAAGGTTTGCTTTTTGTCGCCATCCAGATCAAAGAGGATTCTGTTTATTTTGGCTTCATTTTCTCTAACAATGAAATATAAATAAAATTTAAGTTTTATTCATTAAAACAAGTGTTTTACGCAATAAAACAATACGATACAATCTGCCAAGTCCTTACCAAACTCCCATTCGGTTTACCCCCTTTTCACAAAATTCCTACTTTTATGTATGCTTTTCTCCTGGTTTTAGAATGAACACTGGAAACCATCAAAGATCTCTTCCCTCTACAGTTCTTTAGGTGAATAGAAAAATATCTCCGATTTTAAAATGCTTTTCCACTTTATGTAAAAAGTTACATTTTAACGCCCTTTATTGTTGAAATTTGAAAGTTTCAAAGCATTCTCACTCTTATAACAGTGGTACATGTAATAACTATTTAACATTAGTTCTATCTTTTGTACCTCATACAATTTGATTCTTTAAAACATGTTCTCAGAGCTTTATTTTTTTTAATAGTGAATTTGAAACCGAGTTTTAGAACTTGGATCTTTGCGTATGGATTTTTGTTGCTATTGAGTTGAGCCCTGACGTCATAGGAGACTGATTGTTGTCTTGATCACAAAATTAAACAGTTCTGTGTTGGTTGCGCTCATCAGGCTGGAAGGAAAATAAACAACGAAGAGTCTTCCACCACATGTGTTTGTGAGTTCAAAGAGTATAAAAAGTAAAACCCAACAAATATGTCTAGTAAGTGCAAGAGTTGAATATCAATCTTACCTCTCATTGTAACTTAAATCTGCTCAATGAATAAACATAGAATAATATATTCATAAAAAACGTGCACAAACGATAGTTAGGACGATTATAATTTTTTATGATGTATCATTTTTACACTTTTGAATAAGTGCCAAAAACAACTCCGACCTTTGTAAGATTGCATTTATTAAACTACAGAACTAATTACTAGTTTATAAAGATTACTTGCTTTAGGCTATAACATCAAAATTTGTTCGCACAGCTAAACCGGGAAGGAAAAAGACATTCAATTATAAGTTCTGACAATTCTTTCAAGTTTACACTTTTTGTGGGCGAAGAGATATGGTTGACGAATGGCCTTAAATGGCTTAATGTAGCAGAGAGAATAATGATATATCTTGGGAATTGACAAAAAAACCAAAGTAAGAAAATATGATAAATGTTTTTAAGAAGCTATTTAAGAGAAGCTATTTAATATTGGCTACTTTTAATGGGTAGAACAACTAGCGCTATCTCAAAAGTTCTTACAAATTATAAGGTCGTACTCTGAATTCCATGCTAGTTCAACGGAGGCCTGTAAAGGTACAGTTCTTCGAAATTAATCATGAATACAGATTTATCAAACAAGCTTGTCAGTGTTGAATTGAAAGTGTAGTAGCTAACCAGAGGGTTAGTCCTAAGCAAGAATAAGTCTTTTAGGTACAAGAATAATTATTTAGCTGCGTAATAACAAGTGCGTTCACCTTATTTTGAAAGTCAATGTTTACTAGTATTCGCTCCGCCGCATCATTTAACTTATTTCTGAGCAATTTAAGTTTTATCGTACTGTATCCAAACAGTCAATCCCTGGAAAAGCGCGTTTAAGCTGGTTTAAGCAGGGGCGCTAAATGGTTATCAATGTTTAGGAGTTTTAGTTAACGATCCTAGCCAATCAGAAACTGTTAGTCAATCACGAAGCAGCATGTAATTTATTCGTATTTGCCCGAAATTTGCGACAACTGAGTGAGTTTAGTTTTTGATTTTTGCAATAATCTCTTTCACTCGCTTACGAGAAGTATTCCTTACATCCCGGTTTGTACTGTTTGATTCTGACCCTCTCTGCACCCTAATTACAGTACTACGTGTTTGATTCTTTCATAAATATCCTCACCCCACCATCCCAAAACATAAAAATTACATCAACTCTACATCAAGGATGATAAACAAACCGCATCAACTACATACACCATACTGAATTTATAGTCAAAGGTTAAACTAAACTGTTTAGCGGTGAAAGGTTTGCTTTTTCTCCCCAACCAGATCAAAGAGTATTTGTTCTGTGTATTTTGGCTACACTTTGTCTAGTGAATAAAACTAAAATTTCAGTTTTATTTATCGAAGCAAGTGGTTTTTGCAAAAGGAATAAATACATTAGAAACTGTAAACTCTTCTCCAACTCCCATTTTCCTCCTTTTAGAGAAATATGCCTAATTTTATTTTTTCTTACCTCTTGGTTCCAGAATAACATTGGGAACCCCTACGATTTATTTCCCTCTGTGTTTCCATTTAACCGAATACAGAAAAATCCTTAATTTAAAAATGCTGTTTCCACTTTATGCAGAACTGTGCAAAGTGTGAACAGTATGCTCACCAGGATCCTCTTTTGTTGAAATTTAAAAATTTAAATGGTCTTTTCTATATTACAGTACCGTTCATCAAACATCCGACACTACTTCAGTTGTTGTACTTCATAACATTTGTTTCTTTAAAAAGTGTTCTCAGATCATTAAATTTTTAACTGGGCTATAGAAACCGAGTTTCAGAACTTCACGAGTGCAGGATTTGTGCACATAGATTTTGTTGCTAGTGACTCGATTGCTGATGTCATAGAAGACTGTTTGATGTCTTAATCACTAAAACTTACAGTTCTGTCGTAGGTACAGTAAGCACTAAGCACATCAGGTTGAAAAAGTAAAATAGACGATGAGGAGTCTTTTACTACAAGTGTATACAAGAGTATAGAAAGGAAATCCCAACAAACAACTCTAGCAAATGTCTCTCATCTATGTTATCTCTCATTGTAACTTAAAATCTGATAAAGATATTATTAAACCCTATAGTAGGCTCATATTTCTTAGAGTATGAACATATGCCCAGACGTTAGATAGGGCGAATACAAATATGTTGGTTTATCAAAATTACCTTTTTGAATAAGTTTCATAAACAACTCCGATCTATGTGCGATTGCCTTATCAAAATTGCAAAGCTAGTAAAAGAGCTTACATGATAAATAACAATCAATAATCGTTTTATAAAAGATTTGCTTAGTTAGGCTATATTCACAGTGTGCACGCACTGTTAAATCAGAAAGTAAAAAGACATTCATAAATCCTTGTCAATTAAAGTAAAGAAAGTTAAGACATTCCCTGAGAAATAAGAAATTAAAGGAAAGAAATATGATGGTTGTTTAAGAAGGTATTTAGTAACGTCCAACTATTTTTAATGGGTTGAATCGCTAAGTTAATTTCAATTATTTATTTCCGTTATTTATTACTGCAATAAATATATTATTATGTTTTAGAAATAAACTATTCATTCGTTCGGTCATTAAATCCTACATTCATTCATTCTTTCATTTATTCATTTATTCATTCATTCATTCATTCAATGTCCATGAATAATTAATAAGCGTATTTTAAATTCCGTTATATTTTAACGATGGTTTATAAGGGTATAGTTTGACACAATGATGATTACAGGTTTATCCAATAAGCTTGACCATATCCAACTATAAATATATTTGCTTACCATGAGGTTGGTACTAAAAATATTCGGTCATTTAGGTTCAAGAATAATTCAGTAGTGTAACAGTAAGTATGGTTACTTCAAAAGGTTTCCAACTGTATTCACTTTACCACGTGTAACTAATTTGTTATCATGCTAAATTGTATCCCAATGTATCTAATTAGGGAAATCCCTCCAACACCATTTTTAAGCTGCTTAGAGCCCAGGTTGACTTGGTTTTTATGGCCACGAGTTTCTGTTCATTATCCTAGCAAATAAGTTACAGTTAGTGAATTTTTCCTAGTCTGCGTAAGCCATGAAATTCATTCGTGCTTGCCTTAAAATGGCAATGAGTGAGTGCCGTATTGTTTGCAACAAAACAAATCACTTGATATGTGAAACCGAAAAGATTAACAGTTACATACACTACAACTTTTCGCTGTCGTAGTTGGTCATGGTCCTTCACTGCGTCTAACTTAAGTAATTACTCTCAAACCTCCATCCTAAGGAATAAAGCAAACTCATTCAGGACGATAAACAAATCACATAAAATACAAGTTACAAACTTTATTTACAAATCTATATAAATAATATTTACACGCTAATTAAGAAATCATTAATAATAAATAATAATTAGGCCAACGCCGTCCTGGATCAGAAGGGGACGTTGTAGGTGGCGCCGACCTGGCCCTGGACCCTGGAGGAGCCCGGGTGTCTGACGGCGCCCCCGTCCACACTGAGGGTCCCGGGGCCCAGGCGGGTGTGGCCGCCCACACTGCCGCTGTAGCTGGTGCCGCCGCCTCTCCTGTGGGTGGCGTCCACGCCGCCGTGCAGCCCGCTGTCGTGGCGGTACTGCAGGCCGCCGCCGACAGACTGCGCGCGGTTGTGGGGCCCGCCGAAGACGCGGGAGCCGTGCACGTTGGCGTCCAGGCGGCCGTCGGCGCCGCGGTGCAGCGGCACGTTGGCGTGGCCGTGGACGACGGTGCCGGAGGGGTTGACGCGGTCCACTCCTACATGCCAGTCCTGAAATTACGAGAGGGTTATTGTTTTGTGTATTACGTCACGCCAAGGTAGGAGGAGGCTACAAGTACGTGAGAGGGATGGAAATTAGATTAGGTGGTGTGTGAAAGAGAGAATTCAAGGAATAGGGAGTTGATTTGAAAGGGTTGGGAACGTTTGATAAAAGCGGGGATGGGTTTTTTGGGTCTCAGAGGTGAAGGGATATTTGAGGTTTTTTGTTATGGGAGGTGGTAGGATGGGTTACTAGGGAGAACTTGACACAAAGAGAAATGGTATAAGATTAAAAATTCAGGACGGAGGGGTATAGGAGCTCGATTTTATATTACAAACTATGTAAGTAGCCAATTTAATTCAATATAGTGTTTTATACGTTGACGTTACCACGTTTTAATTTTCTACATGCCTTAAAAAAGGTGGCTTATTCAAATATTTAACCTTTGCTTTGAACAAATGAGTGGGAAAAGAAGATTATTTCAGCAAGTAGCAAGATTTTTCCTTCGATGCATGTATTTTAATGAGGTTGATTAACCACTAATCACTGTAAAAAATAAGAGTAATTTTTAATTAAGTACATTACTTAGTGTTTTTTATTAGATCTACTCTTTCAGGCGTCAACTAACTGGTGGTTTGTTAAGGTGGATAAGGTAAAAAAGTAGAATGCCATGTATAGCACAACTATCATCAGAGCTTCAACCATCACAAACACTTTCAAAATCAACTTATTAAAAGTGGATAATTATATAAGTTTTCAAATGATTAACAAAAAATACATATTATTTGATTAAACAATAAGGAGATAGTTCTTATATAGCAAAATAGTTCTTATAGGTACTTAAAGGAATATGTGTGACTCTCATATCTATCATGTCATACTCACTCTGTTGTCCTGACAGACTGCAGATGATACTGTCACCATCAAAAGAAGACAAGCGGTGTACACCATGTTGACAACTAAACGATAGATAGGATATTGTGAATATTATGAAATGGTCACTGATAAATATTGAATATAGGTATATAAATGCTATTAAATCGATGTCTAATTAACTTAGGTAGCTGATTTGTACAGCAAAGTAACTTAATATTTGATGTTACATGATTTTATATATATATATATATGTATATATATATATATATATATATATATATATATATATATTATTAATACAGGGACAACAAAAAAACACTCCTTATCTCTTTTTTGATATAATGTAATGTCTTGGTACTGGGGACATTTTTTATGTCGGCTGTTCGATTGGTTTTCGATGGTGACATTACAAACCAACCGACTTGGACTCTCCAGTTTCTTTTCCAAAATGCATTATTAATTAGACAAGTTACTTAATATTTACTATGTTTGCACCCAGATGAGAGTTAACCTATTTGGATATCCTCGAGAAAACATCCAACTACCTAGTCTTATCTTTAATTTCTTATTTGGTCCAAAACTGTCAAATTTATCGAAGAATTTTGATGCGTGAAGAGTTAGTTTTTTCGTAATTTTTTCACAAATGGTAGATAAAAACAAAATGGGAGGGTGTATAAGAAAAAAATAATTGTTTATTCCCTCAGTCATATATTCTAAAGCCTCAGCTTACTCAAAAGACTTGGTTAACAAATTCATTACATTATGGTTTCCTATTATCAAAGTAAATAACTCATTTTAGCACTATAGATTATAGCACCCCTTACGATTATAGTTGAGAATTTTGAAATAAATACAAAATATAAGGACTTAATTTATAGATTTTAGTTGAAGAATAAAAAACTCCTCTTTGGAGTAGGTTGTAGCATATGTTCTGCACTCTAGAATTCATGAAAGGGTTAAGTTATATTGATAGATAATCTCTGAGTTGAAAATTTCATTAAATAAATATTTTATATGTAGCTCATTACCACATTTAACTAAATTTACCACTAAAAATCAATTTTTAATTTGTTGACAACCATACAAATTAAATAGGGGGAGTAGCCTTGATTTTATTGGTGCAAAAATATCAATTTGCTTTAAAAAGTGCAATTTTGTATGTTCTCACCTCAAAATTTCTCTATTACATTAAAACTAAAAAAAATATAAAAACTGCTTATAATTGATAATATAAAGGAGAAGGGGTTTTCTATCGGACAGCAAATCTCCAAAACTATAAGACCTAGAGAGTTGAAATTTGGCACATGTGCTCCCTTTGGGTCTTAGATGCACACTAAGAAACGGTTTTACAAAATTCCCAAAGGGGTTTGCCCTATGGTACTTCAAGTTTTAATGTTAAATTATAGGGAAGGATATAAGGTTGTCATGGCAACCTTAAAAAGTATGACAAATTATATCCTAAAAAAACAGAGGAAGTTTTTACGTTTTCCACGGGTGAAACCGTGTTGATCAGCTAGTAATTGATAAAGTCTTATTAAAAACGTTACAGCTTAACTTAGCGTTTTGCTTTACTTAACAAATACTCTGATAAAAAACCCCAATACATTATTGAAATAGCTTTAAATGCATTCTAGTAAAAATAACAACTTCTGTTTTTATATTACAAAATTGAAAATTTATTTAGAAAATACAAAAATAAAAATTCCAAAATATATTTTTTTTAATTCATAGTTCTCAAACTAGTTGTAAGGCTTTACTTAAAGCAAACCTATCCATACAAATTTCTGATAGGATCCCCTTAAATAACTCTTACCTGAAGGTTTGCCTGACGACGACTAGAATGCTGAGTGTATTGCTGAGTACTGCCCTCCTCTGTTAGCCCAGCTGATTATATACACGCCGCGCCGAGGCGGGAAACCCGGGCTGCAGCCGCTGTACTTCACAGCTGTTAAGAGGAGAAATCAGCTGACAGAATCATCTGAGGAAAGTACATCTACGGTGAGATGAGATGAGATCAGAATGAAATAAATAATATTAATCTATTTAACTTCAAGTAATCAGTATACAAGTTGACGTAAGAGTTCATGTACTTTTTAACATTTATTTATTTAACCTCTTTTCAAGGAATAACACTTGAAATGTTATTTTAAACGAAAAAGTTTCATTTTAATAAAGTCATTTTGTAAATATCGTATGCCTAGTGGTAAATTAATACATCATGTAAATTGAAAGTTATTATAGTTTAATGTGTATAAACATATCGTGACATATCGTTAATTGTGAGGCTTGGTTGGGAAATACTTGTCTATGTCATGAATAACCTTATCCTATCACTGTAAATCGTTTGCGGCATATGTTCCGTTCCATAGGAACATCTTTAAGTCTAAATATCGTAAAACGTTTTTCTGGATTTTTAATAGGGTAATAAAACCCCCATTATAGTCACAATTTAAAAAATCGCTTGTGAAGACACAATACTGTAAAACCTTCAAATTTTGAAGTTCTTTGGCTAAGTTAGATGAATTTACTTCTAATTCTGCAGCATTTGAACATCAATGGTATTTTTTTCTTCAAATTTATTTTTCTTCGGATTTAAATTTGCCCATGAATATGAAATACTATATATATATATATTTTAAAAACCAGTTGTATCTTTCAATATGTTATGTGGTTCATTTTTTCGCTTTGTATATTGTAAACTAATTAAAATCAATCAGGAGGTTAATGCAAAACGTCTTAAAATCACGAAGTACCCAAAAGCAAAAGGCAAAAGGTTCTTCCCATTTATATTTTTGCTTCCCAAAACACGAAGAGATTTTGCAAAACTAAAATAGATGCATGCTTAGGACTTAGGATGATGCCTAAAGCAGCGGCTGTTTAGGTTCGTAACCCACTGAGTTGGATTCCTGAGCGGCAACGTTCGGTATTCAAAGGGAAAATGAATAAAAACCTTGAAATTAAAAATAATCATTAAAATTCATATGCGTTAAGCCATCGAATCATAATTAAATCAAAATATATATAACTCTTGTAAGCTTGTGAATCTCCTTTTGTTCCCATCAAGAATCGATTAATTAATAATAAGCAATTCAAGGTTCTTCCTGTGTGCCAAATATTAGGTGATCAAGATTTTTAATGAGGTGACCAAAAGAAAATGTAATAAATCCGAAGGCATCACAGAAATGTGAAAAAACTAATGGTACTAATGGGGAGTGAAGGAGGTGCAATACAGCAAAACGTTATAGGACAAGCGTCGTAGATCGTGTTAATTCTGAAACTGCCGGTGATGCCAGTTTAATGATAGCACCAATGATTTGTTCGATTATCTTGATTTAGTGCTAAATATTGTCTTTTTCTTGGTTGGAAATTATTAAATATTCTTTTTAAATGGATATTAATTTGTAGATGGTAATTATAAGTCCTTGGTGAATACTTACTGGTGCGCAGGTTATAATGTGACTTCTACTTGAGTAATAGCTTGGATGTATCTTAAGTTTTTTAATTTTCACCCAGATCTTTCTCAAATATTAAGGCTTTTCAAGAGACTTAAGATCTAGCCCCCCAATGGCTACCTAAAAATATTGGCGTTTACACCTATAACTATTGTAAGGAAATAATTACATTTGGACTGAGGTCCATAATTAGCGTAGTTGTTAACATCACTATGTTGGCACTAGGCCATTACAATCAGAAGAAGGGAAAATCTCTCTCTTATATTAGACTTCAAGAATAGAACACATGATTAAATCTTGGTTTTTGGTAATCACTTCACTAACACTAAGGAGGACAATTTCTTAAACTTATACTACATATATGAAATTAATATTTGAGATAGCATTTATATAATTTAAAATATAATTAAATCAAATCATAGATATGGACAAATATTATATAAATTACTCAGATATTTATGGCCTTAAAAATTAAACAAGTGAATTAGGTTCATTAAAGTTTGGTTAGTTCAATAATTTAAATGGGTTATAATATTTATTCACACATTAAATACATATAATTCTACTAGTCTGCTTGTTTATTTCCACCATTGTTTATTTACAAATTCCTGTAAATATCTGTGAACAATGGCATTTTTAAACCATAGTTTACTGAGTTAAACCATGGTACTGGTTTTTTTTGCAACCATACATTAAGGTTGCATTTTACTTCCTCTAACTGCCTATACTTCCTCTAAACTTAAGGCGTTATTTTTAAGAGATAAAATTGTTTAGTTCTACTTTTGTTATATTGCGATTTTTTATAAATAAATGTTCAAATTTTGTGACATTAATCTTAAAAAATTACTAAGCACCGTAAAATAATAGCAATGAAGAACTTGATGCTCCGTAACAAATTGACCATAAATATAGAACATTATTTCTGTAATAAGTTCGGAGTTAACACCCTAAACAGTTTAGAATGTATGTAAAGTCATGTGAAAGACAAATGTCGTAGCCACTTGCTGTAATTGGGCAAGTGTGATGAAGAGCCCAACGCAGCCCGGGCACTTCATGAAGTGCCCAGCGCGCCTGGGCACATAGTGTAATTCGATTATTTCAAAGAAAATTACAGTATGTGCCCAACGAAACTGGACACTTCTTGAAGTGCCCAACGCTCTTTGGACACATAATGTAACTACTACATCGAGGCGTGATGGGCGGACGATTCAAAATCTTAGTTAAAGTAAATCCCAATGTTTACATTATTTCCCAATGTCTGTGCTAAAGTAGCCAATGTTACTGTTTGCTAAGAAAACCTTTTAATATTTTTCAAATCTAATAATTCTAATACTGGTCTTAGTAACATAGGTCGTTTTAAAATATAATTAGTCTACGTTTAGTCTGGATAGTGAATTTTTTGTTTTATAAGTTAAGTTCTGACTGAAATATACCGTTAACAATAACGTAGATATTTTTCACAATAAAATAGTAACCACTTAATCTAGAGTAAAAGATAAATACCTATAATCAGTTTAAAGTTTCAAAAAATTAGTTTTCAAATAGTTGTAAAAATAAACAAAAGTATAAAATGATAGGTAATACGCTATTAGAAAAAACAAAAAACGCTAATTAAAAGTATAACGTTTTCTAGCAACCCCTTATTTTTTAATAACGTTTAACACTCATAGGTTATTCCCTTAGACAGTTTCTTCATTCGAATTTACAAATATATTTTGACTTAATCTTTATATTTTATAGTACTGGTGTCAGCAGATAATAAAAGATTTAACGTACATCACTGAAAAGTTGTTAAGTAAATAGGACTGCCCCCAAATAAATGTTTTATTATTCTATAAATAAATAAAAATACAATGAAAAATACAAATAGAAATACAGAACGAAATACATTCTGACGTTAAAGAAAAACTTTAACCTAAATTGAGGTTCATGCTAGTGAAATTGTAAAAAGAACAAAATTGTAAAATTGTATGTAAATTAAATGTTTTTCCTTTTGATACCAAAGAAGAAACTAAAAAATAGTTTTTATTACTTTTTTCAACACTCTTATGGCACTTTCTGTAAATTTTTTTACCTTGCTGTATTTTGATTTATTATAAGTTTTATTAGGGGGGACTAAGGAAGAAGTTATTCAATTGAAACATGAAAAAATAGGTTAAGATTAATATTTATATTATGTTACATATAAATGTGTCAGGTAAAATGTTACATGTATTTATTTTATTAAAGGATAACATTTTAATGGACTGAATTATTGGTTTATGTTTTGTGAATTATTTCGGCTTTACATCATTATTAATATTATTATTTAAACTAAACCTTTTTAAACCCGTCTGTTGTTTCGTTATTAATATTAATAATGATGTGTAGCCAAAATAACTCAGAAAACATAGAAGAAACCATCACAAAAAACATAAAGGTAGGAATTGCCTGGTTTAGTAGTAGACAATCATATTCTTAATGTTGTACTAAAGTCTTAAAAAATGTTCCTAATTTGTATAATTGAACAACAACAACGTAAACAACAGTTTTATGTGTTTACATCAAGTGCCCAACATCTGAGCTGGACACGTAGTGTAAAAAAATAATTACAGCAAGTGCCCAACGAGCGTTGGGCACTTCATGAAGAGTCCAATTTTGTTGGTCACATACTGTAATTTTTCATAAAACCGTTCAGTTACACTATGTGCCCAGGCGAGCTGGGCACTTCATGAAGTGCCCAATTACAGCATGTGGCTACGACATAAACATACATACTGATAGTAGGGAGCAAAATTATAAAAGAATCTCAAAAGATTTAAGTTCACATTTTTAAAACGTTGTATACAGCAATACTTGTGTATTGGCAAGGGGCATTAAATAAGACCGTCCTCATAATTAGACCAGTTCGTAAATTGTAAACAAGGCAAAAATAATGGTTCGGATCCCACGTTAAAATCTTAGTTCAGTAACCAGACTACAAGATCACGCCATAATCATCCTTCACTCATCTGACATTTATAAAATACCAAGGTAGGTACACCATTGTTGAAGAATATAATTTAAGTAGGGTATTGTTAAAGAAGCCGTAATTGTTCATAGAAAATCTTTTTTTTAGCAGTAAACTAGCGATTATTATTCGCATATCCATCCCTATCAAAATTACAGTCGGACTGAATTAAATCTTCTAACAATTATTTTTTATGCCAAGCCTACCTCAAGAAACTAGCCCGGAGCATAATTTTGTTTAGTTAAAATTATCCATCCGCATCTCTGCAGACCACTATTGTTAGTCCCCTTTTATTTGAATGGCCTTTTCTAGCAATAATGCCTTAAGTTTAGTGATACAGTTGGAAAATATGTTTAAATATGGTTTAAAATAAAGATATTTTTAACACTTGTTTTGATCTAAGCAAAGCAAACTTCACCATGCTCATCAAAATATTGGATTTAAAGATTGTTTCTTGTGTTTCGGTATATATTTGAAAATTTAGACAGTTCCTCAAGTCGCTCGGATTCAAGTAATTAATTTTAACCATCTCCTTCAATTCTGCAATCATTCCAACATCCACAGCTGATATATCAGCTACTGAATTATATAATGTAATAGGCAAATAGATTTCCTCATTTCCAAAATCGTACTACTTCTAATTAGTTTAATATCCGCAACTTAATCTGAAAACAGGTCTTTTTAGATAATCGCTTCCATTGAGCCCAGAGAAACCAGAGCGTAGACAGATCAGCGAATGTGACTCACCGTCCCGTCTGTGACGTCATGGCAAGGCCAAGATCAAGGTCAGATGGTTGTTGAACTGTGAATTACAGAGCAGCAGACAGCCCAGACTACGTCATGCCTTCTCTTGTCTCAGCAGCCTTATCTTTGCTCATTGCTTTGAACTCAGCAAAAATAACTAACGTTTAATGATATTTGTAATTACAAATTGTTAGGTAAAAATTAAATTTTTTTTTTAATTTGATCAAATAGTTTTTCTCATTACTTTCCGCTAAACGATCCAAAAATTAATTTGGAAAATGTTAGTTATTTCGTGTTTACAAACAGATATTAAAGTCGAAACGTTGTTATGTCGATGATCCAATGACTTACAGAATTGTTAATGGTCGTCATGATGTACAAACAGTTGACGCAAGTTGGCTCGAGACCTGCGGTACCTGTATAATTGCTTAAGAATTTCTATTTTATTTGAAATTTCCATTGCATTAGCATTGCTAGGATTATAAATACAACTAGAATTACAACTAGATTACAAATCTTAAAATTATAGAGCTAGCACGCATAAATAATAAACCTAGAAATGTATTTATAGAAAACCATGGCTAGAACATTCCGATTCAATAAAGTATAAAATGCATGCGAGTAGTAATAATTTATCATACTACGTCATCATATATCGTACATTACGAACGAAAACGTCTGATTCCATTATAATTTGGGCAAGAAAGTTACTTTTTGCCGATATCTGCATGGTAAATTTATCTGGCACTTTTGATTATTGTTCACTTCTGATTAAAACTGCCTATAAGTAATCAGCTGAATGCAACAATGTTACGTCAATGTTTTTATTATAGGTTCAGTTTGAAGAATTAGTTTATCTACAATATGTTATGTTATCTACTATATATCTTCTACTATATATTTGTCAAATACCACTCAGTATAATCATCGCACAGCCCAAACTACTTGACCTAGAACCTTGAAAATTTGCATTGATGTTCCTCTTAGGGCGTAGGCATCCGCTAAGAACGGATTTTACAAAATTCGTCAAAAAGGGGTTTTTGGCGAGGCCGAAGTTTTCAAATTTTCCCATTTAAAAGTATGTTGGACGATTTTTGTTTACATTTTTAATGTTCATAAAACAATCAGTTGGTAGCTAGCTTCGGAAATGTATACGTTGATACAGATGGTAATAAATTGATTTCTTTGATCATGGCTTCATTGATTTTTGTTGATTTGTTTCAAGAACATAATTATGTACTATATAAAAGTTACATTTAGTTTAGATAAAATCCACCATTAATTAGTTAAGTGGCACCATCTATATTTTGGTAGCGGGAGTTATCGTTTTTCCTGGAGGCGTTCCTAATAATTTTTTTATTACATCTATGCCTGTACGATGATTTGGTGTTTCGTATAATTCGACGTACGCAGTTTTAAACGTGAAGAGCATACTGCCTTTTGTGGCTGAGTCTTGAGGCTAAATCCCGGTAAGATGGAAAGAGAAAAGAACAGTAGTTTTTCAGTCACAAACAGAATTTGCTGAAATAATATGATTCTTTGATCGATTTATGTAAAATTTTATAAATAATACAAATCCCTGATTGTAAGTTATATTTATACTATCTTTTCTACTATATTTTTGTTAAATACCACTGACCTATCATTGTACAGCCAAAACTACTTAACCTAGAACCTTGAAAATTTGCATGGACGTTCCTTACTGAGTGTTGGCATTCACCAAGAACGGATTTTTTTTATTCGAAGTTTTTAGAGGTTTTTGGTGGAGCTGAAGCTTTGAAAATGCCCCATGTTAATGTAATGGATGATCTTTTGTTTAAATTTCAAATTTTATTAAATCAAGTATGTAGCTTCACAAACGGATACGTTGTTACAGCTGATTTATAATTTGATTCCTTTTATCATGATTTTATGGTTGTTTTGATGATTTTGTTAGGTCATTCGTACTATATAAAAGTTACATTTGGTTTAGTTTCGTACCTTATACGTTCAACCATAAGCTCATTATGTGGTACCATCTTTTTAGGCAGCGGTAGCTATAGTTATTTCCTTAGGCCGGCCTTTATGTTTTTAATTACAATCATGCCAGTTACAATAATTTGGCAAATTCCTTTTTCATCTAATTCGACGGTGTCCCGGCTTTTCACGGAAAAATAAATGCTGCAATCAGTGGTTGATCTTAAATTATTACTAACCGCCCATATTTTAAGTTAAAAACTAAGTGAATCAAGTTTGAAATACTGCCCACGGATAGCACCATAACTGTTTCGAACATTCAGCCCTCTACTGTACTTATTTGATGCCCTACTAGGCAATCCAGAGACTTAATGGTAAATCTACAAAGAAGTACCTTAAAAAAACACATTTGGTGCGTAAAATCGGTCCGGCCGTTTTCGAGTTATAAAGGTGAAAAGAAAACCTTCACTATCTACTGTGGTATCCTACATCCTACTGTGGTATCTACATTTTATCCTACACTCCACCATAAAACAAACATATCCCTACATGACATATTCCTTGATATCAATATTTTCTTTTCAGTCCTCTAGGTTCTTCATATCTAGGTTAGACGATAATTTTTATCGTGAGCGAAGCCACGGGTTCTGCTAGTTTTAATACGCTAGGGGTTTTTTTTGTGAACATTATTTCTCCTAACTACTGGGCCGATTTTAATAATCTAGGTGTCGTTGGAAAGTGTTTGGCGTTTAGTTTTGCAGGAAATAAAATTTATGAAGATTAAACTAAAGGAAACAGACGCCCTTAATGTTTTGTATTTGTCCATAAGATTTTTCATGGGAATATAAATTTCAATAAAGCAGCTGAATAGAGTAAATAAAGTTTTTCACCGAAGCCATGTGTTATTACTGGAATTGAAACCTTTGACATACTGAAGCAGACTTTAAGCATTGATTTATGAGTTACTAGCAGTTCCGGTGGCTTCGCTCACGACAAACACTAAAGTCTAACCTTGGTTTGACGAATCTGAAGGGACTAAGTGAAAAAAAGGTTATATCAAGGAATTTGTAATGTAGAGGTCTGTTTACGTGTTGTGGCGTTATATAGGTTTAAAAACAGTTATACTCATATTACAGTCGATGGTGAATGTTTTTTTTTATAGTCATAACTCTAAAACGGCAAGACCGATTTTAACCTTAAATGTGTCAATTTTAAGGTATTTCTATGCTTATTTGCCAACATAGCTTAAAATTGTTAAGTAGGGTATCAATAAAGTACAATATAGAGCTGAATGTTCGGAACAGAGGCGCTGTCCGTCAATTTTCAATTTTCAATCAATGTGACAATTTTCTTGAAGTTTATGGTGATAATTGATATGAATTTTGTTTTTGAGTAATTATCTAAGAATAAAAATGTAGTAGCCGTATTCAGGCACTCGATCAAGCTTCTTAAATATAACTTTGAAAGGTTTTCATCAAGCTATTTCAATTTTGTTCAACTGTAACGTGTTCATTATAGCTATGTAAAAAATCGATATATTTAAAAGAACATCACTTTAACAATTATTGTGGTACAAAGTGATTGATGTTCTGTGGTTGTAGTGAGGACGTTACATACAAACTTGAACCATGCTTGAATTATCTATAATTTAACCCAAATCAAATTATCTCCTGAAAGATAATAGAGTATTCTCACAAGTTTTATTATCATGAAAAACTTTAGTAAATAACCTCACTATTAGCGGACGTGATACTGAAGTTTAACCATATTATTAATAAAGTAGTTCTATATTACTGTAGGACAATTATTTTTATTTAGAAATCAATACATGATAATTGCTCGATTTCGAGCAACGGGTTTACTAGATTACAAATATGTTATATTTACACATGCGACTGTATATATTATAGATTTTTAGCATGCATTATGTTACAAATATGTTACATTTACCGGGTGTCCGTAAACGAACTCACTAATTTTGATGACCTCTAAATTGTAATTTATAAATCATATTGACTCGAATTATATATAAAAGTATAGGTGAACTCACCAAGTTTTTGCTATAAGCCACAAATTTTAATGATTGTCACTTATTGGGGCTCATGGAAAACATAAAACAAAAGAATATAATATTCCCTGTGTACCAGTAGTGATTGAAAAAAAGGTTTAAATGAGTTTTCTTTAGATTTAACAGTTATTTTGAAAATTATGCATCCTATAGAAACCTCTGAGTTTATAACATTGAAGAAAATGAATTTTTCCCTACAGTTTGGGTATTTTTGCATTTTTGTAGCTTTTTTCGATACTGAAAAATGTGTTTTGGAATCGAACAAATTGGTTTTTATGTGTGTGTTTTGTGTGCTATACTGCTTAAGTTGGAAAAAACCAAAATTTTGACCTTTACCACATTAAAGGGAAAATCACCAAGTTTTTGGTAAAATTAAGAGGTTTTAGACATAAACTGAAAGGTTTCTGTAGGATACTTAGTTTTCAGGATAACTGTTAAATCTAAAAAAACTCATTAAAACGTGATTTTTAATTCACTACTGGTGCACAGGGAAAATTTGGCTTTTCTAAGTTTGTGACATTGTTGTTGAGCCCAATAGGACATTCATAAGAAATTTGTGACTTGTAACAAATTCTTGGTGAATTTACCTGTCATTTAATATATAATTTGAGTTAATATGATTTTTAATTTTCAATTTAGAGGTCATCAAAAGTAGGGAGTTCTTTTACGGACACCCGGTATGTGTAGCTTGATCTAAAATAGTGTGCGTGACTCGATCGATGTACTGTTTATCGAACTCGCACCGGCTGCGCGGAAATACCATGCTCACCCGGTTTAACAGAAGTTACCAGGCCTGTTATAGTAATAACGTAATATACCAAAACATGAGTTACGGATAATAATTTATTTCTTGCCAACAAAATATTATATGTCTATACGGAGCCTCAGTTCATATTTCCGTCTTCGCGTTACTTGTTTCTTGTTAATCCCATGCAACGCTATCACTTTCTCTGCTAAATTAAGCCATTTAAGGCCATTCATCATCCACATCCAGAAAGAAATTCCAAACGTGAAAGATTTTATAATGATTTAATTTATTGAGATAAAGGGTGTGTCCAGGGACGTAGCCGGGATTTTGGGAAGAGCAGGGGTTCCAGATAACCAGGAGGGGGGGAGGTTAGGCGGTATGGATTACCCCCAACAACATGATGGGCCGGGATATGGTTAGCTTAGACAATTGTGGACGTTATAATGAAATTTCAAGTAGACTTTTATTTTACCATTATTTTACCCAGTATTTGAGTTTTACTCAAGATTTCTAAGTGTTTATGATGAAATTAAAATTAAATTAATAAATTCATTTTAGCATAAATATACAGTTGAGTAGATAAACCTTTATCAAGAGAGGGATATCACAAATCATTACCGTGAGGCCTTGGGGGAATGGAAGACTCCCTAGTTAAAGAGAGTCCGGGGGCAAACCACTGGACAATTTTTGAATATTAGAACATAATCTCACATTTTTACACAATCTAAATTACACCAAATCGTCCCTGTCGTGTTCGCTAATTCACTGTCGCCTTCTCAATGAAGGCAAACTTAACCTCCTCCTTCAAATCATCATTAATACTACTGCATCACCTCTTTGAGTTTAATGTTTGCTTGAGGCAGCGGTCGCAGAACAATAACTTTCTAAATTTATAAGTTAAAGACACTATAAAATTTAACAGCAGGCAGCAGAAAAGTGCGATACTGTTCACGCGTTTTACTCTCTTTTTATAAACTCAATGAAAATCCGAAAATTACTATTGTTTTTGTTTGGTAAAATAAATACAGACAAAAATATGCACCATTCGTAAAAAATACAGACGTATGGATACGATAGTATAAGCTATGTTATTATATGGATCAGCTGTCTGGTAAATCAAAGGTTGCAAAGCCACAAAACCATAAAGTCTCTTAAAAGCTTACCCTCTCTTAAATTCTTACCACCTCATAAAACTTTAAATGATTTCCTTTTGTAAGAAACAAGTTTAAAACTCGGGACTTAAGAAACACATAAAAATAAAGCTTTGAGGAGAGACGATCACGAAATAAATTTTCCTACCTATGCAAAATATGCCTAAGACCGCTTCATGTGGGGTCTTTAATCACCGTCTCCGGTTTTTAAATAAATGTTAATATACCATTTAAAGATAGAGGGTTGTGGCGTGTTTATTGCGATTGCATACCGTAATTATTTGTATTGGCACATTCTAAATATGCATTGAGCAAACGTTTACTAACCTTAATTTTGGACAAAGATAATTAAATGAATTTGTTTTTTAAATATACCATCGTAAAGACAGATAATTGTAGAGTGTTTGTGGTGAATCGTTTACTTTGTCAAGATATTTATGAAGATATATTGCGTAAGACTATCCATCACAAAGCCATTAAACCATTTCACGTGTAACTTTAACGCCAGTTATCCACTAAATGGATGAACTTAAACAATTTTGGAGTCGCATTAATGCTTTATAACTCTTTACAATGATATATAATTGTAAATTTCATTTTGAGAATTGGATACGCTAAATGTTACCGAGTTCTTTTCGCAACGAAAATTGAAATTTTAACATGCTTTCGAGGAGTAGTTCTTAAGGAGCTGGTGTCGCAGAAAAAGTAAACTGACATTCGACACTTAGAACACTTAGAATGTATAAAATAGAATCTAAAATTGTAAATCAGAGGAATAAGGTTTACAAGTGATCAAATAAACCGTATCAGCGAACTAACACTCACTTTCTCCCTTAAAGCCATTTTAAGCAAGAAACCCCTATATAATGATATAAAAATAAACCCATACAACAAATTCACAATTATCTCACCAAAAGTCACAACACGTTATTAAAATCGGTTAGCAATAAAAGGAGATAACGGTTTTTAAATATTTGCCAAAATCATAACAGTGGACAACGTACTGCGTTTACCACCAAACGAAAATATCAATGATCTCCGCAACCAGTTGACGTAGACTAATAATTTAAGATACTGGATTATTTATTTTTTCAAGCCAAACTTAATGATAGTAAGTGGGTGGTGTCATTTTGTTTAACATCTTAAACATTACAAACCAGAAACTGTTTATCAAAATCGTTAGAGTCGTGAGAAATTTGAAATTTTTTTTGTTTTACGTGAAAAATGTCCACGAAAATCAAAAATTAAAAAAGTTATGTAAGCCCCTAGAGATATTACGGCTTTATAACTATAAGTAAGAATCCATGGGACCCCTAGTGTCGTCTCTAGCTTTGTTTACATCACAGAGAAAGGAACGGACAAAAAATATGTCTCTTTTTAATATTATGTCTCCTGCTTAGTATTATGTCCGTTCCTTTATTACTCACACACGGATTGTCAGACACATCTCCAAAAAACTTTTTTTTGGATTCAGGGAGGACTTCAACGAATATATCCACTAGCAACTCAAATTCGATAATTTTGACTAAAACCATACTTTCTCCGTATACTATGTAAAGGGGAGAGAAAGTAAAAGGTATATTTTCATCCTTTTAAAGTAAGGTGTATTTCGCTGGCCCGGCCATAATGGAAATAATTAGTTTATAAGAATTTGCCTTGGAAGATAACTGCGAAGACGATCAAAGTCAGCTTCTGTTGCTGTAAGGCGGCATTTGGCCAAAAGTCTTAGTACTGTACCACCACGTCATCTGTTATCCTACCTTTATTCTTATAACGCACTTGGCTTCATGATACATGTTATTATACTACAAAAATAATACATACTATTTAGCAATACATTAGTAGCTGGGCTGAATTTCATTATTATCTTTAAAATATTTAACGGGAATGGGGAACGGGAATGTTCTAGACCCCACGGACCCCTCCCGTTGGCTTCGTCCCTGGTGTCTCTATATTGATATACTAAGCAATTCAATAACCAGTGCCAATGCTTAATCCAAAAATATTTCTTTTACTTAGATTGAATATGAAAGATTTTCTTCATATTTTTTCATTGACTATGTCAATTGAGCTGCAATAGCAAAATGGACTACAATATTAAAAATACCACCATTGCACTTTCAAATATTTGTCAAAATCAAATTACCTTTGCGATATCAAATATGGTCCAAATAAGGAACGGAGCATATGTCGTTATACAATTAACTATTAGGATGAGGTATTTTAATATATGTATTTTAGTCAAGCATCACGATGAACAATATATCACGATACGTTGTTTTGATTCATGGGAATGAGGATGGATTTAATTTAATTTGACGAAGGAATTGACCGGAAGCCAAACTATACACAAAAATGTCTATGTTAAAATGGAAACTTTAACATACTACTTTGTATTTACTTTGTAGTTTCATTAGAATAACAACATTTCAGATGTTATTCCTCAAACAGTGGTTCAAGTGAAAAGACCCTAAACCTTTACATCAACTTATAAGTAATAATTATCAGTGTTTTATTAATAAACCAGTGAAACCGCCTTGTTCAGCAGCTGATAAGAAAACAAATAATTTAAAATAAAATAAGAAACATCAGTTGTTTAGCCCTTTCCTTTGTATGTGTGCCCTTAGGGGAATTATTAAAAAAAACTTTCATGTCCCCCAAATTTTCACACTGGGATTTTTATTTGATATATGGGATTGCTTGATATCAGAATTATGGTTTTCTCAAAAGTTCTGAGTAGTTTGGACTTTATGTAGATTATTATTATTATTATTTGATTTTGTGCGGATCTCATCTTCTCGCCATTGCGATACTTTCCTCAGCCGTCTCAGCTGACCGATCCCCCCCCCATCAGCTGTGAAGTACAGCGGCTGCAGCCCGGGTTTCCCGCCTCGGCGCGGCGTGTATATAATCAGCTGGGCGAACAGAGGAGGGCAGTACTCAGCAACACACTCAGCATCCTAGTCGTCGTCAGGCAAACATTCAGGTAAGAGCCACTTAAAGACATCCCATCAGGAATTAATCTTGGATATGTATGTTTTAATTAATTTAGATAGTTTGGAAACTATGTATTTATAAATAGTGTCTTTTTAAATTTGATTTTGGTTTTTAAAATCTATTTACAGTTTAAATACAAAAAGAAGGGTTATTATTTCTATTATAAAACATTTATATTAATGTTATTTCAATAATATTCTGAGGGTTTTATTCAGGCATGTTTGGTACGTAAAGCAAAACGGTATATTAGCAGTACGTTTGAAATAACTCTTTATCATTTATAAGCAGTTTGTTTATTTATTTATTTTATTTACAAGGGGAGCTTTGAGGGGTGGGTGTGCAACATTGAACGTTTACTAGTAAATCGATAGTTTTTTCGATCAATAACAAAGGCTGCTGTATATTTGATTACAAATTTGATTTTAGTTTCAATGGTAAATTTGATTAATTTGATAATAAGCTAAATTATCATTCTCTCTTTTGTTAAATTTTTAACTGTACGGTTATCTAATAATCATATATTTAATTTCGTAAGGCCATTCTTTGCGTCAAAATTGTGGGTGTCTGGCCAGTCACAGGAAGATGGGAGACTGCTCAAATTAAAGGTCTTTATTCCGTGATGGCGGGAAAAATAATGAAGTTGCTTGAAATTCATCACTAAACGAGAAATAACGTAAAATATCGGCCATTTAAAAATAATTGAGATCTAAAAACGTTTGCTTTGTTTACGTAAAACATGTGGTGCTGATGCTTGATTCAAAACCATATTTTATGCTAGATGTTGACATATGTTTTTTTTCAAAAGGCAGCTAACTATGTTCAATGTACTATAGCAAATAAATATTTTTCTTTCATATTTTTAAAGTTTATAGTTCCGGATTTGTGTATATATTTATAATTTAAAATTATAAAGAGTTAAGGACGTTTGTTTAATTTACGTTATAACGATGCGATTTCATGACAAATGATTGATATAAATATATACATGTAAGCGATTTTTTTGAGACGAAATTGTAGGCGCTTGGCAAGTCACAGGATAATAGGAGAATGCTCAGATCTTGATGGAAGGGACTCGGGAAAAATACTGAAATTTCTTAAAGTTTATAAGAAAATAAGTTATAACGTTAAATATCTGCCATTTAAAAAGCATTGTAATCTAAAAACATCGTTTTTTAATAATGTTTACATGCACGGTAATGTGTTAATCATACTTAATTTAAAAAGTCATGCTAGATGTTGATATATGGTTTATTTAAAATCCAGCAAAACAGGTTAAACGTACAATATCATATGACGGGTTTTTACTTTTAAAATTTCCGTTTTTATAATTTAGGGGCCTTAACCTTAAAAAGCAAGAGGAATTAAATACGACTGTTTCTTTTACATTGTATCATGTTGTAATGATTTCAAGCCAAGTGATTTGTATCATTTACACAATCGAATAAGCGCTGGCTACAGGTACAGAGAAAAGTTCATTCATAAGTTTTAAGGCCCAGCTCAACCAGTTTTATCTGCGGTCGGAAATGGTCATAGTCTTGACCGAGGAACAACAGAGTGTGCTGCACTAACAGCTATTGAGTTCAAAATCAGCTTTAAATTTGATCCTACCAAAAAGTTTCACCATTAAATTTGGCCAATCAAACGTATATTTTATCTTGAATCTACCAAGACAAAGCAGCATTTACTCATGGGCAACCATAAAAAAGTGTTGAACGTAGGGTACAATCCTCAATATCAACTATTTACCAAGTTCGTGGTCATACCTAACTTCCTTATGAAGTGGAGCCAGAGGCTCTAACGTGGAGCGTGGAGTCTTTAACGGGATACCATTTCCTGATATCATCCTTATTTATTTTCTTATTGGGTAAAATGTAGCATCAATCGGATATTTTCATAATAAGTACCTTTTAAATGTCCAATATGTTCCTTTGAACGAGGTGGAGGCTACACACGACATCTGTTTAAATTTTTGTGTTAAATGTGACGACTTTCTTTGGGAAATAAATGAAGTTCTGCATTCTGTGGTTAACCGTAAGAATTTCTTCAAACCATCCATATGTTTAATTGTAAACAAAGTGAACTGAGTTTGTTTTGAGAACGTCAGATAGCACCAGTGTTCCAAGAAAATCAGCCCTTTACTATACTGAAGTAATTCCCTTTCTTAAAATTCTGAAACGAACTAGCAAATGTCAAAATATCTTTTACATTACACTTTAAACGTTTAATTCCGTCAAACTGTTACCGAGTTGTGAGAGTGAAGGAAACATTAAATATCCAGCATTTGTATTTTATTTATAGGGTCTTATGCTACAAGCCACTAGTATACTTTATAATTTTATATCATAATAACTCAACATCATTATGAATTTCATAGTTATTGCATAATAAGTTCGGCAACGTATACCATAAGAGAGAAAATGTTAATATATAAGGAATTTATTTATATTATTTAGTTTTAAAATCTCAACTAGGATTATTAGTGACACTATCATCTAACTGAGCTAGTTATTTTGTTAATAGTAAACCATAATTTGTAATCGCCCTCACATTCTGTTTTAAATTTTTGTTTGTGAAAGAAAGCACTATAAATTAACTCCTCACGAATTTAAATTTCGTCAACAAACTATACGGATATGGGTCAAATAATAAATTAAAGTTAAGACTAAATAGTTTTAAGATTTTTCGAGGATATCCATATAGGTAGCTTTTATTTGGATGCAAAAATGTCATCCCTCCTTTTGTCACATATTCCCAAGCCTTTCAAAGCACCCCCTTCATTTTACTTGAATTTCTTCTTTCACACACTACCTAATCTAAATAAGGATTGACTCGGCTAATCAATGATTAATTCTGGAAGAAATGAAAATTCTAAAGTAATCTCAAAGGTTTAAGGTTGGTTTTTAATACTTTTCTTACAACATACAACAACTCTATAAAACACATATAATATAAAATATAAAATTATTGGATAGTTCAGATCAACTAGTGATAACATTTATATCCCCTGTGTTTTATAATTTATCGCCAATCATACCATTATAATGCACTAAATCCTAAATATATATTTTAGGTTGTCAACATGGTGTACACCGCTTGTCTTCTTTTGCTGGTGACAGTGTCATCTGCAGTCTGTCAGAACAACAGAGTGAGTATTAAATACAAGTTTGTCTCACATATTCATTAAAGAGTCTCTTTTCAAATGTAAGATCAAAAATATCTCGTTAATAGTAGTTTGAGTAATGTTGTGTTAATTTCCGAAGGACGGTTAAAACTACGCAATTTTTTGTTTGATTTTTACCCTGCTATTGTTGATATTTGGAATAATTTATTACTGGTGTTTCTTGTACTACACTCGGCATCACGGATCACTTTCATTATACACTTTTCTTTACTCTCTTTTTTGTTTTAAAATATCAGGTGTAAACGCCTTAAAGAGAGTATCTAATATAAACTAATGTTATTATAGGCCGATTAAATCATAAGGCCCAGTCCGTAAGACTAATGTCAATTTTATTATTGGGCTTAAGGACGGCGTGTGCCTTGTGTTTTGATTCGAACTATACTTTAAGTAACTAGGCCTAACACTATATTTTTTCCAGTGATAAGTAGGTCGTCAACCTCATTAAAATCATACAACCCAGAAAAATATAATTTCACGCTAAAGATATAGTATTTTCTTAGTATCGTCTTTTTTCTTCTAGAAAAACCCGAGTAACCATTTTTTTTTAAATTAAGACACAGAACCTTGGTAGCGTTAATGTGCATTACATACTGCACCGAGAATTTAATAAATTTTGCATTTCGTATGGTAATTAATGTATAGTAACATTGCTCTCATTCCTTTCCATCCTGTATTATCAATCTTAAATCATCTCCCTAGATATCAAGCTCTCCCTTACCCATTCTACCACTTCCATGTTGTCTAACCAATCCTACCGCCTTCCGCACGTCAATCAGAACTAAATACTCCTTTGCCTCCGTTGTCCGAAAATGTCACCCCAGCTTTTATCACACATTCCCAACCCTTTCAAATTACACCCTTCATTTCACTTGAATTCCCTCTTTCACACACCATCTAATCTAATTTCCATCCCTCTCACGTACTTGTAGCCTCCTCCAGCAATGGGGCGTGACGTAATACAAAACAATAACCCTCTCGTCATTTCAGGACTGGCATGTAGGAGTGGACCGCGTCAACCCCTCCGGCACCGTTGTCCACGGCCACGCCAACGTGCCGCTGCACCGCGGCGCCGACGGCCGCCTGGACGCCAACGTGCACGGCTCCCGCGTCTTCGGCGGGCCCCACAACCGCGCGCAGTCTGTCGGCGGTGGCCTGCAGTACCGCCACGACAGCGGGCTGCACGGCGGCGTGGACGCCACCCACAGGAGAGGCGGCGGCACCAGCTACAGCGGCAGTGTGGGGGGCCACACCCGCCTGGGCCCCGGGACCCTCAGCGTGGACGGGGGCGCCGTCAGACACCCGGGCTCCTCCAGGGTCCAGGGCCAGGTCGGCGCCACCTACAACGTCCCCTTCTGATCCAGGACGGCGTTGGCCTAATTATTATTTATTATTAATGATTTTTTAATTAGCGTGTAAATATTATTTATATAGATTTGTAAATAAAGTTTGTAACTTGTATTTTATGTGATTTGTTTATCGTCCTGAATGAGTTTGCTTTATTCCTTAGGATGGAGGTTTGAGAGTAATTACTTAAGTTAGACGCAGTGAAGGACCATGACCAACTACGACAGCGAAAAGTTGTAGTGTATGTAACTGTTAATCTTTTCGGTTTCACATAAGCAAGTGATTTGTTTTGTTGCAAACAATACGGCACTCACTCATTGCCATTTTAAGGCAAGCACGAATGAATTTCATGGCTTACGCAGACTAGGAAAAAATCAGTAACTGTAACTTATTTGCTAGGATAATGAACAGAAACTCGTGGCCATAAAAACCAAGTCAACCTGGGCTCTAAGCAGCTTAAAAATGGTGTTGGAGGGATTTCCCTAATTAGATACATTGGGATACAATTTAGCATGATAACAAATTAGTTACACGTGGTAAAGTGAATACAGTTGGAAACCTTTTGAAGTAACCATACTTACTGTTACACTACTGAATTATTCTTGAACCTAAATGACCGAATATTTTAGTACCAACCTCATGGTAAGCAAATATATTTATAGTTGGATATGGTCAAGCTTATTGGATAAACCTGTAATCATCATTGTGTAAAACTATACCCTTATAAACCATCGTTAAAATATAACGGAATATAAAATACGATTATTTATATTCATGGACATTGATGAATGATTGAATGAATGAATGAATGAATGAATGAATGAATGTAGGATTTAATGACCGAACGAATGAATAGTTTATTTCTAAAACATAATAATATATTTATTGCAGTAATAAATAACGGAAATAAATAATTGAAATTAACTTAGCGATTCAACCCATTAAAAATAGTTGGACGTTACTAAATACCTTCTTAAACAACCATCATATTTCTTTCCTTTAATTTCTTATTTCTCAGGGAATGTCTTAACTTTCTTTACTTTAATTGACAAGGATTTATGAATGTCTTTTTACTTTCTGATTTAACAGTGCGTACACACTGTGAATATAGCCTAACTAAGCAAATCTTTTATAAAACGATTATTGATTGTTATTTATCATGTAAGCTCTTTTACTAGCTTTGCAATTTTGATAAGGCAATCGCACATAGATCGGAGTTGTTTATGAAACTTATTCAAAAAGGTAATTTTGATACACCAACATATTTGTATTCGCCCTATCTAACGTCTGGGCATATGTTCATACTCTAAGAAATATGAGCCTACTATAGGGTTTAATAATATCTTTATCAGATTTTAAGTTACAATGAGAGATAACATAGATGAGAGACATTTGCTAGAGTTGTTTGTTGGGATTTCCTTTCTATACTCTTGTATACACTTGTAGTAAAAGACTCCTCATCGTCTATTTTACTTTTTCAACCTGATGTGCTTAGTGCTTACTGTACCTACGACAGAACTGTAAGTTTTAGTGATTAAGACATCAAACAGTCTTCTATGACATCAGCAATCGAGTCACTAGCAACAAAATCTATGTGCACAAATCCTGCACTCGTGAAGTTCTGAAACTCGGTTTCTATAGCCCAGTTAAAAACTTTAATGATCTGAGAACACTTTTTAAAGAAACAAATGTTATGAAGTACAACAACTGAAGTAGTGTCGGATGTTTGATGAACGGTACTGTAATATAGAAAAGACAATTTAAATTTTTAAATTTCAACAAAAGAGGATCCTGGTGAGCATACTGTTCACACTTTGCACAGTTCTGCATAAAGTGGAAACAGCATTTTTAAATTAAGGATTTTTCTGTATTCGGTTAAATGGAAACACAGAGGGAAATAAATCGTAAGGGTTCCCAATATTATTCTGGAACCAAGAGGTAAGAAAAAATAAAATTAGGCATATTTCTCTAAAAGGAGGAAAATGGGAGTTGGAGAAGAGTTTACAGTTTCTAATGTATTTATTCCTTTTGCAAAAACCACTTGCTTCGATAAATAAAACTGAAATTTTAGTTTTATTCACTAGACAAAGTGTAGCCAAAATACACAGAACAAATACTCTTTGATCTGGTTGGGGAGAAAAAGCAAACCTTTCACCGCTAAACAGTTTAGTTTAACCTTTGACTATAAATTCAGTCAATGGTTTAACGTTGGCTATTAAGGTATTACAAAACGGTTCTTTGAATTAATTTTATTTACTTAGAAAGCGTGATAATGTAAATAAATATTATTTTTTTGTTTAATAGCAGGTGATTACGCTATAAATCTTTTGTTTGACTGGCAAGTTTTACTATTAAAAATGGCATTTCAACAAATATAGAAAGTAAATAATCCATAGTGTTATTATGTTCATAAATTAACATGTCAATTGGCATTAAGAACAAAAAACCTCACAAACCATCATATACTAGTTGTTTTGATGCAATTTTGTTTATTTTCTTAACTGCAGCTATAGTTATTTTCATAATTCAATTTTTCTCAGCCGCACTATAAACTCCCTCCTGTGTACTCATTACTTTTCTAATTTTTTTTCAACATGTCTCAGTAAAATTTTCATTTCGTTATTAAGCAATAATAATTACTTATTAAAAAAACATAACTAAGAGTAAAAATGTATCAATAGAAACATATCGATTGTGAATTAATGAATTCGATTGTTTGTTCGAGGTTCCAGGCTTCGCCGGCACCGTAGTTGAACCCAATATTGGGTTTCAAGGGCCACTTGCAGCCGTCAAGCTTTTGGCGAGCTTTGTTAATTAAAATCTTCATCAAATTATATGATTAGATGTATTACAATCGGATATGTTTCGAGTACAATTTTAAAATTGATAATAAATTATAATTTAAACTATATTTGAAAAATTATTTCATAACATGTAATATTCGGCCGTTTTATGAATATACCTCTCTATTTACTTTGAATGTATTCTTTTTACGATGTATGACTTTTGATATTAAATTGTTATTACTTTATTGTAGAAGTTATAATCCAAAAATGATTTCATCATTTTCTCCAAAATAAAATAATCTAAAAAAATCTCAGTGTTAACATCCATCGTATACAAAGCATAAACTTGAAATTAAATTCAAATAGCGTGTTTGCAACACTAACTAATTAGGAGGTTTTTTCATTAATGTTTCTAAAGCATAATAAATTATAAGTGTTGCACTTATTTAGGTTTTACAAATAATTAATTATTAATTTATTATTTACTGTGATATTGTTTATTTATTTGTAAATAATTAAATTTAATTGTAATAATTATTGCAATTCTTTACTCATAATATTTAATATAGAAATTATAAAAGGTATTCTCAAATAGAAAAAGGCAATATATACGGAATTTGACCATTACAGTTTCTTGAATTAAACATAAATACCTACATACTTTTTGTACACCATTAAAAGTAAAACATGTCAATAGCAACAAAATCCGTGTGCGCAGGTCATTCGCTAAGGATATTTTTAGCTTTCACACTACCATTATCCATAGTTTTGTTGTGTTGGGACCTTGAGGTACATAATTTACCCACAGTAGGTCTACAACAATCATCGTATCTACTGCAGCATCAGCCCGGAAGCTGATGTAGCTGCAATGTTCCGTCAGCAGTGAGCTGTGGACGTCAGAAACCACTAATTAATCTTACACGGTTTCAAAAGACAGTAAGTATATTTTAAAGGGCTGTTTACTATCTCATGTCACTCAAAAATAAGGATTTTACCGCATGAAAGAAGACTGTAGATAAAATTAAAACTTATCTTCTAAAGACCAGTTTTTTATATTATTTCTTATACACTATGAAAAGGAAATATGAGCAGTTTTTTTTTACTTTTACTGCATCGTGTTAATTTTAACTGTACAATATCATGCTTTCCTTTTCGGAATTCAAGACTATTCATAATGATCCATTTCCATGAGTGAATATCGGAAAAGAAAATGTCAAAATTGAACTTTAACTAAAATTACATTTTAGGGTAATTTTATCTTCTAGTATGTTTTATTCAACCAAACCGTTTTCTTTATACAGACTACCGAAAATTCCCCGATGCATTTCTAAAGGGAAACTCACGGAAACTCAAACCTCAACAGCTCACATCTCTTTTTTTTCTTTAATTGGGTGTAAAACCATGTCAAACAATTTATTGTTCGCAAAGTTAAATGTAGGATCCAAAATTACAAATAAATACACGGTATTCCTCAAGAAAAATCAATGTTGTCCGCTATATTGGAAAATGGTGACCATAATTTTAAATTTCGAAGTGATTCGAAACATCAGCCTTTTAAAATAAAAAGAAGTCCCAAGTAAGAAATCCTTATAAGATTTATGATGAAAAATATAGCTATTGGTTCACTTTGGGTGACACACCCGGTATAGCCTGCGTTTTCATATTTCCTTTTTCGCGTTTCTTGTCAATTTCCAGGAAACGCTATCACTCTCTCTGCTAGATTAAACCATTTAAGGCCATTCATCAACCATATCCCTTCCCCCATAAAAATTTAAAACGTGAAAGAATTGACAACGACTCATTGAACCAAAGAGTGTTTCTCTAATAAGATACTAAACAATACAAATAACCTGTGCCAATCCTAAATCTTAAAATCCGACTTTTACTAAAAACAATTATTATCTATGTTATTTTCATACTATTTCTTTCATATTGTAAATTGAGCTGTAAATAGCTGAAGTTCGACCATCGCACTGACCAAATATTTTCACAGTTAAATCACTTTTGTCCTAGCTTTTAGATGTCAAATATTTTCATAAAAGATTTTAAGTATTGTCAACATACTCATATATTTAATACACTAAATATAATAATTATTTTGTTGAATTTTAGAACATGGATAGTAGAGCATCGACGTATTACACCTGTTAAAGAGTGTTAGTGCATTTTTTCTATATTTTTTATATTTTACTAAGCTATTTTAAATCAAGTTTACGCCTGTCTAATGTATACTGTGCATGAGTATCATTACACAAATAATAATAATAATAACAATAATAATAATAAAAATAATAATAATAATGATTATTATATTTCAACCAAAGGTTTTACAATGCTGATATAATGCATTACAATGTATTTAAAACAACTTGAAGAAACGCATACATCACATACGTAATACTAAAAATACAAGCTTAAATAATCATACACTAAAACGGCACCAATAGAGTGAGTAATTGAGAAAAACCACATTGATATCATAAGCTTATGGCGAAACATCACACTCTCACGTTCTCGGTGCTTTAAGGCAATTCCTGTCTCTGAATGTCTTAAAAATGCATAAATTAACTATTTCAGAAATTAAACCTCATATACTGTATACGGCATTACGTACGGTTGAATTGTACATATTTCGAATTCAACAGTTTTTATGGTGCATAAACACATTTTACCAAATTACTAAAACGAACAAAAGCATTCATAACGGTAGTTCAATTTATACCTTTTAAGAATATAAAAACATAGGATTGAATATATTATGTAAATTATTTGATTGTATTTCATTTAATAACTAAATTAAATTTATAGTACTCTTATACTCGTACAAGTAAAAAGAAAGAAAGGAACGAGCTTTCGTGACTAAAGAAACTAGGAAATGTGAAGAAATTATTCCGATCCCTGACGGAGTTAGTTCTCGTAAAGAAAGCTACTTGAGAGTTTCAAACAAGTATTTGGAGTTTTCAATTACCAATGTCCAATCCAGGTTATTACCAAACAATCATCTCTATGTAGCATTCACAATTCGACGCATTGTCATGATTTTGCTTTATAATAGGTCTTTCTGAAAACGATTTTCAAAACGGATCGTAAATTTTTCAAAATGTTCAAATGTTGGGTTGATCAACAAATTGAATAATAGTACTGATATTCCGCAATAAATTAAATTGAAAGTTTTTTGTCGGTACACAAAACTTATTCTGTAAAACATAACGCATTATTACTTAACGCTTGATCATAGCCATTGATTACAATCCTGCAAATGATTTATGAGAATTTCTGAACATTCAGGAAAGTAAAATAAGAATAGATCACTCCTACAGTCAGCTCTCACCTGCTGGGATCCTTCCTATTGTTGTCAGCAACACTCCATCCACCTGTCTTTCTTTTTATTGCAAATCGCTCTTCCGAAATCTGCTCCAGATGTTTATAAAATACTATAGGTTCACCCAGTTTCACCCATTAAAAAACTTTCGTAAGCTTTAAATTTAATTTGTAACTGAATTACTCAGATGCAAACACTTGTATGACTTTTTGTAAAAGTGCCGAAACATGTGGTTAATTTGAAACTAACCACATTTGAAATTTGTGATTAACCATTTCCATATGTTTGGTTATAAAATAAATTAATTGAGTTTGATCTAGATTCGATGGCGCTGCTGTTTCGAAAATCCAGCATTTTCTGTGCTAGAGCGAAGACTTTCTTGAAATTTTAAGACTTGTAGGTAAATCTACGTAGAAATACCTTTAAATATACACCTCAAACGTTAAAATCAGTTTAGCCTATCTCGGGGTATGACTGAGAAAATAAAACCCCTCGTGTATCAATATATAGAATCAAGTTGTCATAGCAACTTCATAGCCTTCCCAATAGTTTAATGATAAAACTCTTGAGTGTCGTTGGGCATAGTGCTACAGGAATTTTGTAAAACGAACTGTTTCTTAGTACACATGAAGAATTCATGGGGAACATACAGCCAACATTCCAGCTCTGTAGGTCCTGTAGTGTTGGAAATTTGTTGTCCGTTCGTTGGTCGCTTCTCCGATCACCCCTGATTATGCATGATACTTCATTTTTTCAATTAATTATGTTTTTTTAGCAAACTAGGACTAGTTTGCAACTGTACAACCAATCATGAAAATGGGTAAGTTTGGTTTGTCAAATAATAATTGACATGTCACAAATTTCAGTTTATAGCGTTGACTTTTTAACAGATCCGAGTGAGCAATGCAAATTAATTAACATTATTAAAATTTCCTAGCATAAATAGCAGAACTACAACTAAATTACCTCATCATACACAGCCTCATACAAGTTCAATATAATATTACTGTAATCATTTTTTGCTTTGTTTTAAGCGATCTTCTTGTTAATTAATTGTCAAAGTTAATTATTTGTTTTATGAAACTGCCAAATGTGTTTTGATTATATTGCATTATTCATCAAGTTCTGCTTTACGAAGGCAATTGTTGATTGTTTTGAAATTGTTGATACAATACTATTAATTTAATTCTCCCATAATTTCCCATAACACTTTCTTCAACTATAATTTTGTGCACGCTCATCCCAACCATTTTAAAGAATGTGTGCGAGAGAAATGGACAATGAATGTTTAGAGGGAGATAGACGCTTCCTAAATTAGCGTATGTCATTGACTGCAGAAAAGTGGGTTTTCACAGGCTTATTTTAGCCTTTCCAGAGGAAGCATTTTAAAATCATTCATTAGTATGCATTTAAAGCCTATAAAGAATATTTGAACAAAGATTCATGGCCCAAAGCCCAACATTGCTTTCAAAATAAGCTTTGGTCGCCATTTTGAATTTTATAATATACCATATTCTAGCCTTCTGAGATAAAATAAATATCTTCAAATCCTTTCTTATACGCATCTAGAGCCTTTTTAGCATATTTGTGCCAAGTTTCATAGACCAAGTTTCAAGCCCTATAGTTTTTGAGAAACTGTGTTCAGTGAGTCAGTGAGTCAGTCACTCAGTCAGTCAACCGTGTTAGGCTTTTATACAGATAGATTTATATGGTATTTGTAACATCACTTTATAAGAATGGAGTCTGCCATTGAAAATTCATAAATATATGCTTGTTCCAAATTCATAAATATATTGATGTAAAATGAAAAATCTATACCTCAAATACTTTTACGGAGTCATATGATTTTTTGCAGAACAATAACAATTTAGTTATTCACCGTTTAATAAGAGTATATTTCTAAGGTAATTAACTGATCAACGCTGATTGTAATAAGATAGGATTTTTGGTGAAAACACATTTACAAAAACGCATGAACCCAATAAACATATTTATTAACACTACTTCATTTATTTATTCAGAAATAGGTACTAAATATAATTTTACAAGAAAACATTTTTACAATTGATTTTGTATACACTTAAACCACACAAAAAAACGTGGTTTTTTATCGTTATCCATGAGTTACTTAATAATCAGTCTAAATAATGATCCCAACGAAAAATACTTTTGGCTAATCAACATATTTTGAAAACTTCAGAGCCTCATTATGACGGCCCATAAAGAAGAGGACAAGTAAGTAATTAATTTTATGAATTAAAATTTTCCTCCAAACCTGACGAAGGCTTCTTTGCCCACGCCACGTGACCATGTGTTTCGTGTTGCCCCCACACCAGCAGAGAAAGTGCCAGGGCCTATCTCCTTTTTGATCCCAACGTTTGCGCTGTAGTTGTTACCCTTTCTGAAGTGGTGTGTAGCGTCCAAGCCGACGGAGACTCCAATGGGGTGGTTGAACTGGACTCCTCCTCCCGCAGACTTCTGAGATGACCATGGGTTCTTTGTTGCACTCGATTCAACATGTAGTGTGGTAAGGCCTACTTGCTGCTTTATCCCAACATTGGCACTGTAGCTGTTACCCACTTTGGAAGAGTGCGTGGCGTCCAAGCCGATGGAGACTCCGTTGGCGTTTTGGTACTGAAGACCACCTCCTGAAGACTTCTGGGGACTCTCGAGCATGCGTGATGCATGGATGTTTGCAGCCAGCATACTGTTGTCAGTTTGAAGAAGTGGGACATTGGAGCCAAGCTCGACTTTAGTGCTAGGGATTCCGGGGCCCATAGAATGAGTAACGCCCATTGAGCTCACCGCCCCGTTGTCAGATGTTAATTGCAATCCGGCGCCGATAGAATTTTGAGAAGCCTGTAGGGTGAGAATTTTCGATCTTTCATCGTCACTAAGTTGAATTTCCTAAACAAAATCAACATAATATTATTTAAATTATACAACATCTCTTGATGACACCTTACCGAACTAGGCCGATGCGCAGCTTTGTCTGAGTTTGTCATCATAAATGGTTTTCCCAGAGACCTTAATAGGAAAGCGAATCACAGGTATGAAACCCAATCCTTGTTTCATTATCATAGACACGGCTGGAAAAAGACTCCTCACTTATTTAACAGTTAATAATCCGTTATTAATTTACTTTAAACGAGAGACCACGACTGTTTAAATCATCAAAACCATTATTATAACTTTTAGAGCTCAACATTTTATTTCACGTACAAATTTTAATAATTTTTACAATATATTACCATTGGTGTGTGTTTTGTAAATCTATACTATTATAAAAGAGAGGTGGTTTCTGAATGTGGGTATCTATGGGATGAGTAAACTCGAAAAATACTGAACCGACTAGGTTGAAATTTCACACAGAGGTGGATCTTGAACCTGGGAAACATATAGGCCTGTTCACTTCCTTCAAATCCCCTCGGGCTACGCCCCGTGAACGTCCTTAGCTTCAATGTTCACAATTTATAAGGATGTAAACATTCAAATACCGAAATGTAAACAGCTGTGAATTCTATAATTTGACATTTCAAACAGCAGAAGTAAGATCAGCTGAAATTTTTATCGTTAGCGAAGCCACGGGCAACTGCTAGTAAGGGATAAATTTAGAAATGATGGGACTCTTGTAACTTTATTATCGTCAAAGACCATCTGATTAATTTTCTAGGATCGTTCATCATCATGATGGAAATAAGCTATATTCTTGGCTGGAGGTCTAAAATTTTAGCCATCACATGGATGTTTATGCCTCAATTAAATTCTTATTGAAGAAAACGTGGAGCGCTGATTTTGTCATTTTGGTAGACACGAGAAATTGACCTAGTTACTTGAACAGTATGTAGGGGATTGTAAATTGTGATTATAACACCTGCAAATACTAATCTATATATATACTTATTTAATACGCTAGGGGTTTTTAGTGATCATTACTCCTCCTAAAGTTCTGGGCCGATTTTAATAATTTAGGTGTCATTCGATAGAGCTTGGCGTGAAGTTTTGCAGGAAATAAAATTTTAAAATGTTTGACTAAAGGGAATAGCCCTAGACGGCCTTATAATAAAGTTTCATATTAGTCCATAAGATTTAACTTGGGAATCAAAATTTTAAATAAAGCAGGTGATTGGAGCAAACAAAGTTTTTCAGCAAAGAAGTTTTTGTTGTTAATGAAATTGAAACCATGCATGTAGAGCTGGAGGCATTTCAGTTGATGGAAGATGTAAATAAATAAACTATTATCCTAATTCAAACTTAGGGTCATACTTCAGTTTTAAAAATATTTATTTTGAACATAGGATCCTCACATATGTGAAGATCCTAATATTCACATATGTTTATATTCCAAAGAAAAAAATAAATTCTGATGTATAAATTATATAAATATAAATAGAAATAAAATAAAAGAAGCAGACTTAACATTCATTATGATTAGATTTATTGAACCATTTTAGTTCGGTGTGAGATTAAGAGGGGCCATACGCTACTTAGGGCCGCTTTCCCCAATTAAGGGTTAAAATAAACGTGAATTTAAAAAATAAAAATAAATAAAATGAATATTCTCGTGTTTAGATTAAATACCTTATGATCAGGAAAATACAAATTTTACCAAACTTAAGTTTCTGAAGTTAAAATAAAACTAGATTTGGGAAAAGCAGCTCTTAGTCATATTTACTGAATTTCCGAAAGTTTTACAAAAATAACGCCGTAAAACCCACGAAACCAACAAGCCTAACTTTATTTTTTTACAAAACATAATTTAATTCTTCTTTGCCCATCAGGTTTAATTCTTACAACCCATTTAAAAACATTAGTGTTGTCTAAACAAATTTGCAGTAGATTTTCAAATAACAATTAGATTTGGATAATTTTCTTTCATATGGTGCATGGGGTATTTCAACTAATAATTAATTCAATTATGAAAATTTCATCTTGATGAACTTGGTTGAGTATACGCTTCGATTGGAATTTATGATGAATGTTAATGTGAAGCGTTTGTGAGCAATTATCTTTCAAAATAATTAGTTAAATGTTGGAACACCATTAAAATTAGTATTGACTAATATTTTACAAAAAAAGGTCATTATAAAAAAAAATTTTGATACAGTAATTACAAAAATATTAATCCTGGTAACAAAATTTACAAACTTTACTTTGGCCAGAAAAAGGATAAAATAAATCAATAATATTAACAAATCAAATTTATATCCCAAATCAAAATGGAACGTTCATAAAAAGCAAAGATAATAATAAAAATGTAGGTATACAAACGTAATTAGGCCTATTTTAAATAATCAATACAGTGTATGTTTGTGTATTGAAACGAATTTAAATAACAAATTAAGCTTATTTGCAATTGCTATTTACGTAAGAAAATTACTAAAAAAACTGCATGATTGGAAATTAAAAATAGTATTCTCCAGCTATCCGAGAATGATTTTTATCAAACAAAATGTCTACGCTTATACCATAAAGCGCAACAGACTATTATTTATATTTAGTTCGCTTCATCTTAGTTTAATTTATCTTAGTTTCAAAACATAAGAGACAATTTTCACCAATAAACAAAAAATTACACTGTTTTGATTACTCACCATTTTTCCGTTGTCACACTTCTCTGACGAAAAGACCTCTACCAACAAACCTGCAGCAGAAGCAAACATTGTAGGACCCGAAAAGAATTTATAGCATAATAACTCCTTCCTTGATTTAAAGCTTTAATAAAGCTTTATGTTCATTGCCATTATCGGCAAGGATGATCTCTAAGCTCTTTTTTTTAGACCATGAACATAGAATTTACAGAGCTGTTAACATCCTAATTACGAACAAAAAGAACCCTACTTTTGCTGAGTTGTGACAGTTTTAAACTTCAGTTATTGGCCAAAATATTGACTTTAAATATTGAGAGGCTGCTTGAAAAGGGATCTCATCTCGTTGCGTTGAAACGATAGTTGAAATTAGAGCAGAATTGAAATAAGGATATAAGCAGAAGCTAAACAAATATTTTTATCTGTCTGGAGAGAGAGAGGGTATTCCCGCCGATCCATCTGCACGATAGCTCAGATATCAACTGGGGCATCGACTGGGCAAATATAAAATTGCCCATAGTTACCGAACTCGTTTCATTAACCACGGGATTCTCTAATTCGTTAAAATATTGTAGGTGGGGTAACCTGCCTGATATGTCAAAATCTTTCCTTTTAAAACGCGCGTCTTACATCTTGACGATGCATTTTTGACCACCGGGGATAAAAAAAGGAAAACATTTTGGCGACCAAAAAGTTGCATCGTCAAGGTACTAAACGTGGCTTTAAATAGCATGAAAACTTTTTGACACATTAGGCAGGTTGATTTACTTGTTATCTACAATATTCTGATTCATTATATGTCTAAATTCCTTTAGTAAAGAAATATTACAATAAACTTGATAAATAATAAAACACTAGCTAATAAGTGGAAAGAGTTTGGAGTGAATAAAACTTATCACCGATTTAACATAAGTTACATATTAACATAACATATATACAGGGTGTTTTTTTTAAAACGCAGCCCATTTTTAAGATTGAATAATGCACATATAAATTTGAAATGAGTATTGTTTTATTGATCTTTATATTTTATACAACATATTATCTAAGTTTGATCACATTTAGTTAACATTATATGCTCAAACAGTCCACCATTGGGATTTTTACAAAGTTATGGTCTTTCTATCTAATTCCCAAAAACGTGTTGCAAGGTACCTCTTTGAATTCCTTGCATTAAATTTGTTGTTTGTTTTGAGGTGCTGAATATCCTGAATTGTTTTCGTAGGCCTTAATTTTTATGGATCCCAAAATAAAATAATATAGTGGGGTCAAATCCGGGGATCTTGGGGGATATAATCCTTCATCGATAAAATAAGGTTTGGGGTTGTGTTTTTAATGTGTGTGTCTTTAAACTCGATAACTCACGTAAAAGTGGTCCGATCTAAATGAAATTTGCCACAGACATGTAAAGTAGTATTATTCTACGAAAACAGTTCACAATATATTCAGCACCTCAAAACAAATATAACAAAGTTTATGCAAGAAATTTATAGAGGTGCCTTGCAACACATGTTCGGGAATTTTATGAAGAGAGCATAACTTTATACAAATGCCAATGATGGACTGTTTAAGCACATAATGTAAACTAAATGTGATCAAACTTAAATAATAGGCTGTATAAAATGTAAAGATCAATAAAGCAAAACTCATCACATATATTATCAAAGGGTTTGGAACGTATCGTATACGTACGTACGTATCGTATATACGTATTATTCAATCTTAAAAATGGGTTGCGTTAAAAAAACACCCTATATTAATAACTCTATTGAGAAACAAAAAGTATATTCACTTAAAAAGGTATAAAATATATGAAAGTAAGAAACCAATCGGTTCTTCATTATGGTGTCTGAAAAATCAACTTCCTTTAAGCCAGTATAATTGACGCCAATTCTTGAGGCCCATAACGGCCAATTCTTGATGTGGATGCGCTGCACCAAAAACGGCTAGTGCGCATGCGCGGCAACGCGTCGCCAGAGCGCAGCACTGTCATTCTGCTCTCAGCCGTCAACAATCGCGTGTCACTAACTGTCGTCCTAAAAACATTAACCCACGGAATATTGACTCTTATTTACGGTTAAAGTAAAATACAGCATAAGATTTAAGAATAATGTTTCATTTGTATTTATTAAAGCTTCTTGATACTCTGAACAACGATTGACAGAGAAGGAGTAACTAAGTGCGAGCTGCCGAATGTACGCAGCCAGGCTAGTACACCGTCGGCCGCCGCTGCCGCTCCTACTTCCCCTCTCGTCCCAGCCAATACTCCCCGCCCCATGCGCGGACTGGGCCTCAAGAATTGGCGCCAGTTATAACAATTTTTTTGTGACCATGCAACTGCAATTAATGGAAAAGTGCAAGACATATGAAACAAAACTCGATGAAAACTTCTTCATTACTTTCCTTAACTGTTACCCATGAAAGTTTGACATGTAAGCCAATGTCCATCATTGCCCGGCAACCTCCATAGTAAAAAAAAGTTTTCGTCACTTCACTTCTAATTTTTAGACCTCAAGTTTATTTATTACAAGGCACATACATTTATTTAGTTTATTTACTCACCATCATAACTAAATGTATTCTTATTTTCGTTAGTTGGCTGATCACGAATCATTTCATAGCTACTATTTTATTTTAATAAAATAAGATAATTTTTGGTTTAGATTAAAATCCTATGTTTTAGATAAAAATCACCTGGAAGTTGAATAATTTCATAATATGTAAAATAAAAATATATTATATGAGTTTCCAAAAATATGTTTTTAAAGTTTAAAAGGTTTTTACGTGGCATTCTTGTTATGTAACTCAAACTCGAGGATTACAAGGTTTTCTTCGGAATACGAGGATGGATTAGCAGCTAGGCACAATCAGGCATTCAACATTGCTTAAATCAAATGCTTTTTTAGTGTAGAAATGATCTCTATTAACCTATTAAATTACAAAGAATAAAGGAAACGTAAAAGTTAAGCATAATCGTTATCAGTGGTTTAATAGGTTGTAAATTACTTAAAATTCGTTATTGAAATAAGTTTTCTTTATCTCATATTTAAATAAGATGTATGAACGGTTATAAAAACATGATGCACTAAATAAAAATGCTACATTAGTAATAAACCATTATAAAAATTTTTGAAATAGGTAACATGTTATACTATACTGTATACCAAGAAATCTCGATAAATTTGCCGTTCAGTTCAGGTGCCACACATTAAGTAGGTATCGTGTTGATAACTTTCTTAAAAGTTATAAAAACGCCTTCTTTTACACAATACAACTAACACGTTTATTTTAAAAAGTACTTCTTTAACCATGAAGAATAAATTCTAGTACCTTATATTCAGTTTGCTGGAAACGCATATTACCCATGAAAACAATATTATTCCCATGAACATTACTCACTTCCATTAACTCATTCCCACCTTTAACTTGAAAATTTTAATATTATAGTACCCTTTCACATATAAAACTATAAAGAGTACTAAGAAAGAAACATTATATTTCTAGGTAAATGGAAATCCTACCCAGCGTAATCATGGTTATTGCTTCACAAATTTGCATTATTGTAGGTAACAAACCTACCTTGAAAATTAGGCTATAACCGAATGACACATTTATCATAAATATACTATCGATTGATTTCCAAGCAGGCCCCAAATATGTCTAGTGTTCCTAGAAACTAACCTAAACCTACTTGCACGCTGCAACGACGGAAGAATGCCGAGACTGAGAGGCTGAGGTAACCGAGCAACTAAAAAATCCATGGTCTCATTCTTTATATATGTACTGTGAGAGTAGGGACGATATGAAAGTCGTCCTGTAATCAGCAGTTTGAGTAATGGCAAACATCTAATTCATTATCTTGATGGGGTGGATAAGAAAATTGATTTACAATATGAACCGATTTGCCGGAAGAGGTCGTAATCGCAGACAGTGATTAAGTGTTGGGCAGATAAGAGCCGAAGACAGTGACACGGGTTGGATAAATTACCGAAATGAAATAGCGATTAAAATAGCAGAGTCGTAAAGATGAATGTATACAAATAAATGTCGTGAATAAATGTAAATAAAATTGTAAAGAAATGTACCACTTGCCGATGTACAACTGCGAGTTTCTAAATTTCTTCAAAAATAATTCTGTTATTTACAATTAAATGGAATAGCTGCTTAGGAAGCTCTGATGCCTGTAATGTAAGACGCTGAGTGTACGGTTGGCTTCCGGCACGTTCTAAAACCGATATTAAAATATTTATACTAAGAAATTAAAGTGAATCAGAAAATATCAGTTAATTACTTAAAATGAAAATAAATTGATGTTATTATAAAGAATTAATTAATGTTTTACCTTAATCAATAAGTAGTAAGCATTTTTAGGTTTGTAGGGTGCTATAACCTTATAACGAGTTGACTTATAACGTTGGATCAGAGGTCATTGGTTATAGTTATGTAAATGATTCATGAGAATTTTCAGACATTCAGAAAAGTAAAATAAGACCCAGAATAGATCACTCCTCTGACAGCTCTGGGATCCTTCCCATTGTTGTCAACTACACTCCATCCATCTCTCTCTCTTTCTCCTGTAAATCGCTCTTCCAATACCTGCTCCAGATGTTTATCAAATACAAGCTGATCACCCCAATTTCACCCGTAAAAAAAACTTTCAATAACTCAAAGATTTTATTTTTAGCGAATTTCCCCTATAGGGAAGAAGCTATTACCGTAGGTCTCATGGTAAGACCTAAGCTCGAGACCACTATAACTTTACGTTTTGGGGCCCCCAGAAGCAAAAAATCACTATTCGTTTGAATTAATATATATATATATAAATATATATATATATATATAAATATAAATATATATATATATATATATATATATATATATATATATATATATATATGTCTGTTAGCACGATAGCGGCCGCAAAAATGGTCCGATCTTTATGAAATTTGGTACGGACATGTAAAGTGGCAATCAATTGGACGAGTTCGTGAACCAGCCCGATCGGACCACCGGAAGGGGGGGTAAAGGGGGATAAACCCCCCCAAAAATGGGTTTTTTGAGTTTTTTACATAGAAAAATAAAATGTATCGAATTTTTGTGGGCACCATTGAATTCAGCTCAAAAAAACAAACAATTTAGTATTTTGAAACACTGCTCTATGTACATTGGTTACCGAGATATTGAAAGTGTTAAACACAGTACGTTGTCACAATGTTAACCTTATGGGAAATAAGTAAAATTCTATATCTCGGTTATTTCTCAACATATCTTGTTAAAACTTGGTAAATAGCTTCTTCTAGTTCAGATCTACTAAATATTGAATTCAAACCACCCAGTTTTAATATACCTGTAGCAGCAAACCTGCATACTCATTCCCCATGTTATTCTTATGGAGCTTACCAAAACATGTCAAATCTTGCTATGTTAGATTAAAATACATTGTTTTGAATTTGAAATTCGCTGAGTATGCAGGTTTGCTGCAACCGGGGTATTTTTAAATAATGCAATCTGTTGTTTACCTTTGAAACTATTTCCAACCATTTCTATATGTTAAGTTGTAAACACAGTCAATTGCTTTTGAAATATTGTGAACGTATAGTGTCACTATTCCAAAAAAACAGCCCTTTACTGAACTAAAGCGAAGCCCTTTTTGAAATTTCGAGACGTATTGTGGCAAATCTACGTAGAAATACCTTTCAATAAACACCTAAAATATTGAAATCAGTCCAAAAGTGTTCATGTTATGGATTGTGGAAAGAAAGCCCCTCACATTGATTTAATGATTTTCTACGATTATTAGTAGGAGCCTCTGGATCGTTCAATATCATCAAGACTTATTATTTTTAAGTCTTGCCTTACGATCTAATGTTTTAACTGTTGATATCATTACGATGCTGAAACCTAGGAATACCTATAAAATAAACTTTGGATCTTAAGGTAAGACTAAATAATAATATAATGAATCTCTATACTTCACGACGCCGGAATGGAAACTTCATAGCCTTCCCTATAATTTAATAATGAAAAATTGTAATGCCATTAAGCGTAGCGATATAGGAATTTTGAAATACCATTCATAGTAAGCAACTAGGATTCAAAGAAAACGTATATGCCAATAATTAATTTCAGCTCTCTGGATTTTATGGATTTGGATTTCTTTGTATGTAGTAAATCACCTTCTATCATTTACACATGGTAAAATGTAATAAAATATTACTACATTAATATACTTCCGTATTTTCAAATAATTGTGGTTTTTAGCAAAATAGCTCTCAGATGCAGATGTACCAACACCTTTAATGTGCGTAAGTTTGCTCTGTTGAATGATGAATATTGTGAATTGCACTTCACTTTTTTTTAACTAAGTGAGCAATGCAAATTAATTGAAACTTCTAAAATTTTCCGGTAACACCAAATGGTGATAATCATAAATTACACATTCAATAAATATGTAGTGTTGATTTTTTTAACTAAGTGGGCAATGCAAATTAATTAATATTTATAAGTTTTTTGGCAATACCAGCAGAGATACAACTAAACCCTCTCTTTCCAGTTTTGTGTACCTGGAATCACAATGGGAATTAAAATTTGCGGAACATACTTTAACAAATTTAAATTACTATTAGGAGATATTTTACACAACGTAATAGCACCATGCAGATTCAACATATAGTACTAAACTGCTATTTTGTTTTAAAATATATACTTACCACCAAAGGTAAATTATACAAATTATACTTTATACATTACTTGTTTATTTAAGTCTGTATTATTCATCAAGTTCTGCTCAACAAAGGCGATTGCTGATTATTTTGAACTTGTTCATACATTGTGTTATTTATTTATTTAACCCTCTATAACACTTTCTTCAACTATAATGATGCCTTACGTTTAAAAAACATTAAAATGTGAATTAATATATTACATTGTTATGTATGTTCACAATATCTACATAATAGCCCTAGACAATCAAGTCAACTTCAAGCGTGAGGCCGCAGTGGAGACAAGTACAGCCTCATACAAAATACCCCCGTTGCTGCAGACCTGCATACTCAGCGAATTTCAAATTCAAAACAACATATTTCAATCCAAAATAGCGAGATTTTACATGTTTTTGAAAGCTCCATAAGAATAACATGGGAAATGAGTATGCAGGTTTGCTGCTACGGGTATATTAAAACTGGGTGGTTTTAATTCAATATTTAGTAGATCTGAACTAGAAGAAGCCATTTATCAAGTTTTATCAAGATATGTTGAGAAATAAGCAAGATATAGATTTTTTTTCTTATTTCCCATAAGGTTAACATTGGGACAACATACTGTGTTTACCACTTTCAATATCTCGGTAACAAATGGACATAGAGCAGAGATTTAAGATACTAAATTGTTTATTTTTTTGAGCTGAATTCAATGGTGCGAACGAAAATTCGATTATATTTTTTTCTATATAAAAACTCTAAATACCCATTTTTGGGGGGCTTTACCCCCCTTTACCCCCCTTCCGGTAGTCCGATCGGGCTAGTTTTTGAAATCGTCCGAATAATCACTACTTTACACGTCTGTGCCAAATTTAATTCAGATTGGACCATTTTTACGGCCGCCATCGTGCTTAAAGACACACACACACACACACACACACACACACACACACACACACACACACATATATATATATATATATATATATATATATATATATATGTGTATGAAAATGAACGAATAGTGTTTTTTGCTTCTGGGGGCCCCAAAACGAAAAGTTATCATGGTCTCGGGCTTAGGTCTTACCATGAGTACTGCGGTAACAGCTTCTTCCCTATAGGGGAAATTCGCTAAAACTTGGCCTTTAATCAAGTAATGATTTAATTGGGTGGGGCCAGGTTATTTGACTATGAGAAAATTTCAATCAAACAATTCTTCTTTATTATAATACGAAGTTACTTCATAGTATACTGGTCTTTAGTTCCACCATATGTTATTACCTAGTACAAGATTTTGAATTAGGCAACAAACATAGCGTGTTTTAATGTAAACAATGCAGAGATGTTTTTCGATTCCTACAATTTTTAAATGACAGATATTTGTGTTTTCTCTTACTTTATCTTTAGTTTCAAGAAATTTGCACTATTACTGTGCAAAGATTTTGCTTACGCAATTAAGTGTAGAGATATAGATGACTAAAGCTACCAGGGGCACTCTAAAAAACTGAGTGGCCCATCTTATACCATATTAGGACTAATAGGAATCGGTTAAGAAGATGAGAAAAGGAATGGAGGAAAAGTAAATCAAAATATTTGGCTGTTAAATTTTGGGATAGTCCCTAAATTTTGGGATTACCTTGATAGGTATACAGGGTGAGTCTTCAGGGTAAATGTTTTGTTCCGTCCCTGTATGTCAAGCCGTTCATCTATAATCTGTTGTGGACGGCTTCGAAGACTCATCCTCAATAATGTGATTTTTGCTTTCAATGATACTATTACATAGTGTTACATAGTGTCAATGGCAAGTTATAGTGTTTCAGTAACACATTCATTTTTTGCACAATAAATGAGTCTTTGACGGTTTATTTGGCATTTATAACACCACTTTGTAAAAAAGGAACGACCATTTCAAATAAACAGCGATGTAGCAAATACATAAACATATTCATGTAAAATGTAACATTTATATTTAATTTATTTTTGCTGAGTCATTTGACTTTTTACAGGACAATAACACTTGTAAAATTTATATTTAATTTATTTTTGCAGGGTGATTTGACTTTTTACAGGGCAATAACACATTGGCTGATTACCATTTAATAGGAGCATTTCCAAGCTGACTAATTAATTAAGTCTTATTCTACAGAAATAGGATTTATGGTGAAGACACGTTTACAAAAACGCATGAATACAATGAACATTTTTATTTACAATAATATATAATTCTATTTTTCACTACAAATGGCTATTGGAAGTAATTTCTTAAAAGATTTTTTTAAATAAATTATATATGCAAGTAAACCATAGAACAGTGGTTAAGAAAAAGTTTAGCTTTGGCTCACCCAAAACATCCCGGAAAATTAACAGGATGTGGGTTTTTTTATCCTAAAACCCTGGGTAGCCGTGAATTAAATTATTCAGAATCTCTAAACTTCAGAGCCTCATTATGACGGCACATAAAGAAGAGGATAAGTAAGTAATTAAGTTTATGAATTAAAATCTTAAACCATACGAGGTAAAGACTTTTTTGTCCATGCCAGGTGACCATGTGTTCTGTGATGCCCCCGCACCAACAGAGAGTGTACCCGGGCCTATTTGCTTGTTGATTCCAACGTTAGCGCCGTAGCTGTTACCCAGTCCGAAGTGGTGCGTGGCTTCTAAGCTGCCGGAAACTCCATTGCGCTGGTTGTACTGGATCTTTCCTCCCACAGACTTCTGGGACGACCATGTGTTCTGTGACGCACTCGAACCAACAGAGAGAGTAGTGGCGATGTGGCGTTTCTGGCCCAATCAAACTTTGACAGGCAGTCAATTTTTTGACAGCTACTTCCGGTCACGTGACCGGAAGTGACGTCATCAGCTGTGACGTAGCTGTGACGTGTTTTTGGTGGGTATTTAAAGTTTAAATGCCCTGCTGTGCTGGGTATTTAAATTTTAAATGGCCGGAAGTGTGTCAAGGTCTTTTGGGGGTGTTTTTAAAAAAGATCTTGCATTTTCGGAAGATCCGAAAATGCAAGATATTTTCTTTTTTTTATTTATTTGTTTTTTTTTTTTACAAAAGTATTATTTTACAAGTTAGTAAAGTTTGCTCCCAAATTTGAAAAGTAAGTTGTTGTCGGTGCTGAAAGTTCTTGTTTATTTTCATTCTTCTTGTTGTTGTAAGTTGGCAAAAACACATTTTTTTCGTTTTGATTGTTTGTTGCATAAAGTTCTAAAGATAAACCAAACCCAGTGGTTATAAGTTGTTTTAGTTCTTCACTAAAAATTTCCAAATCCTTGTAGGTTGTAAGATTGATAGTGTTGTAGTGAATCCCGCGAATGTTGAGAGACATGACTAGAGTTGTTTACTCGACGAGAGGTGTAGCAGGAATGACTATTGCAAAGCCGGTGCTGCAGGTACCTCCGATGGTAGTGGGGGTAGTGGTGGGGATAATGGCAGGTGTTTGTTTAATCACTTTGAATTTAATCGTTGCCACAATAGACCGAGTCGATGTTGTAATTCTTCTAGTTTATCCAACCGGTTCTTTTGATATGTTTTGCAACTACATTTACAATAGCAGAAAGAATTACATTTTGTACAAGCTTGTCCGTCAACTTGATCTTCAGGTATTCTAAAACATTTTTCTTTGCAACAATAAGTTATAAGTGTTAGATTATTTCTTTTGGATGACATGTTGGTTGTAGCTTGTCTTAAACAGAACTGAGCCTCTCAACGTTAAAGTTTCGTATTTATGTAAAGTATTCGAATAAAACTATCGAATAAAATAATCGAATAATACTATCGAATAAAATAATCGAATAATACTATCGATTAAAAGTTCAAGGTCATCCGTTTGAGGTTTTAAAAAAATACAACATATCAGTATATAAAAACATATACTGATATGTTGTTGTTTTTTATCTTTTTATTTAAAACATTCTTTTTACAATGTTATTTTTGTGCGATGTGCAGAGTTAGTTCCGTAGAGTTGTTTCCGCTCATTCCGTGTGACACCAAATATAATGATCCTGGTTGAATTTCCCGCAGATCTTCATTTTGCAGCAACTGGACGAATCGTTTTGGAAGATATACTTGAAACTTTGGTTCATCACCCGGTGTATATGGTGCATCGGATAAAGATGCGACGACTGCGTCTCCATGCGTTGTATCAATTTTCTTCATTTCATGAACAATATAATGTTTCTGTTCTTTTAATTCTGAACATTTCTTGATAATTAGAGTATTTGATTTTGAATGCAAGTTGAATTGTTCAACTAAACATTGGAGAAACTGTTGTGATGCCATCCTTCACAGGAGATGTTGTCTGTTCGGAGTATGGAGTTAGACTGATACTCGGGGTGTGTTGCCTCTTCGTTTATATAACCTTCGGAACCCCCACTACATTCTTCCGTTTGTTGTTGTAAGTAAGCAGCCAAGTGATACGCGTTTTGTAATGCGCATTGAGATTGGTTGTGTTTCGGATTTATTGTAGAAACACAAATATTTCTAGCATCAAAGTGAAATGTTTTGTCCACTTTTATGTTTAAAACTTCTTTGTTTGTGTACTGTCGTATCCAATTCTTTTTTTCCAATCCTCTGGTATATATGTGTGTAAATTGTTTGCAAAAATGAAACATAATTTTGTGTACATTGTTGTACGGTAGGAAACCTTCATACCAATGGATATGATGAAAATTATTTGTTAGCCATCTGTTTGTTATTTTAGCTTTTGACTTTAGTTCATGGACAGAACACGGTGCTTCAAATAAAAATGGGTATGCTACTTGTGTAAGCAAATCCAAAATTACCAATTCTTTTATGATAAATCTATCATCGTTTCCGCGAAATGCTTGAAATTCAATTACACAAGGTTTTGCTGCCATTTCTTCATCCTGTCTGCTCATCATGGTGTCTGCCGATCAACTGTTTTCCACACCACGGTAGGTTAGATATATATATAAACCAGGCCGTACAGTTGTAGGCGCGTTGGTGTATGTTTAACGTGGGCACCATCCCCAGTAGGCCTACCCCACGGTTTATTCTTTTGTTAAATTACATTGTAGTTTTAACCTAGCAAAGTTTCTTCTTCTGTATTATTGTTGTTGGTGGTTTCTTCTTCTGTACTGTTGTTGTTGTTGTTGGTTTCTTCTTCTGTAGCCTCCGTTGCAACTTCGGTAAAAGGTTCAAAGTTTCTTAACTGCCTCCACATTTCCACTTCGTGAGGTATTCTATTAAAGATGGATGTATCTATTGGTCCGTATTGTAAAGTGCTTTCTGGTTGTTTTTCGCATGCATCTACCAGATATTCCTTAATAACAGAGCTTGAAAATACTAGTTGTTTCATATACCTGGTAATAGGTGATGTTGCATAGTTTAAAATGTAAAATTCTTCACGTGTTAGAAGAATTTTATTTTCAAATTGTGTCGAGTCTCTAATTCTTACTTGTTGTTGACCACGATGTTTAATAATGTCAATTTCATTGTCACAATCCAAAAGTCGAATGTTAGTTTTTCTTCCAAAGAAACTGTTGGCTAAATAACATTCAATAAGGTGTAGATGTTTTAAAAAGGAATCCCAAGCATTTTCTGAAAATAAAACCATCTTTGTTCCATGGCTTAGTATTACTGCGGGAGAGTAGTCTAATGATTTTACCAATCCTATCGACACACTTTTACTCATGCAAGATGAAATAGGATAAAAGATGCGAAGGAAAACTTCAGTTAAAATGTTTGGTGGAATATTTTCTTCAAGTTTTCTTTTCTTTCTTACGTTTGTTTTATTATTTTCCAACTTTTTATTTTGTTTTCCAAACTTTAAAAAGTCATCAATTTCCTTTACAATATTTTCTTCAAAATGTTTATCATCATTTTCCAATAAAGGTGCTGTTTCGGAAACGTCTTGTACAACTGATAAAGAACTCATTTTGTTTATAATGCTGTAGACGATGTTACCCATACAACTGTAGACAGTCAACTAAACAATTTTCGTTCCCGCTCCTGCTTTTATAACCGAGTGGTGGGGGTATTTTTTTTTCCTTTTCATTTTACAAAACTGCTTTTACAATTCCTGTTAAAGGTGTATATGTAACAATTTTATCATGTAAAATTAAACAATAAGCAGATGTATCTTTGGGTACATTTTGTTCAAATTCCATTTCTATTTTTATATCTACACTGGAAGATTTTACAGATTCGTTTTGTTTTGAACAATCAACTACAACAATCGGATAGTTAGATTTAAATTGGTTTGGCGTTAATAAAGGTGTGTTTGTTTTTCCATAATATGAATTTTGGAATCTTGCGTACATATCGTACAAAACGCTAAACCTGTCTTTTGTAAAGTTTATGTTGAAGTTGTCGTATGGAAAGAATTGTGAGTTTAGAAACACCTTAAAATTTGTAAGTTTGCAATGATCAAATTCACCAGCATGTTTAGTTATTTCGTTTCTTCTTTTTGTTTGTAATCCAAATATTACATATCTTGCCTTTTCCAAATGAGTAGAAGTTTTTACAGTCCATGTATGACGTTGTGTTTCCGGTAAAACCGGATATTCATGAAACTCCCAACTTCTAAATGGTATTACGATATCACGATCTGATTTTAAAGTTCTTAATAATGAAATTCTATTCTGATCGTTTAACCGTACATGCGGTACTCTCCAAACAATTTTGTCTAATTGCATTTTCCATTCTAAAGTAGCTTCCGTTGTTCCATCAGTTGCTTGAATAATATCTTTGTCGTTTGATGATCTTAGCAAAACTAATTCTTGTTTTACGTTTATTATTATTTTTCGGTAATCTTCGGCAAAGCCTAAAAGTAATCTTAAAGGAATGTAAAAGTCAAAATTGCCTGAAGTGTTTGGAGTGATTGTACTGGAATCGGGTGCTACCCATCCTGCGGCGGCCAGCATATTTTTTTCACTCGGTGTTAAAGATGCTAATCCTTTTAATGTACTTGTAATTCCCACCTTTTTTGTTGAATCTACTGTAACTCCGGAAATTTCATATCTTATTTCATCAAACAAATATGCCATGGGGTTATTTATGAACGGAACAGTACTTGCAGTGCTTCCATCTCTTTTTGTTACTCTTCCTTCGATATACAAATAACTTTCACATGGAAGTGTATAAATATCCTGTTGTTGTATGGGAATTCTAATTTCATCATTATTATTTAATTTTGATGAAGCGTAAGGGTTGTGCGTATGATATTCCTTTTCCCATAAGGTTTCGTCGAATGTCGGACCCTGCGCTATATCCAATATTTCCATTATTAATAAGTTTTAATCCAATTTCTTCTAGAAAACGAATGTTATCACTTGTTAATCCTTCTATAGCTGAAGTGCTACTGACTTGTTTACCAGTCAGCTCTTTCTTTTTAAATGATAACCCCATTGTTATACGGTTGATTTTATATGTATTCGTATAGTTATAGGTTCGTCTCTAAAATCAATATGATTTCCGTCTTGATCTAGTATGTTCACCACAATGTCTGAAATAAAACTGGTGTTTAACGGTAGGTACACCAAGTTTTGTGGCTTTTCCACAATTTTAAAACCCGGAGCGACCGTTGGATAGAATGTGTGCAATATATGAGTACTTTCACCATCTCTATAAGAACCATGTATAATATTACATGTAATATCTATACTGTTAACTTTCATTATTGTTACAGTTCTAGCACCTGAATGGTTAATATTAGGTTCTAAAATTTTTGTTGTTTTAGGAAATCCTAATAAACTACCAATTGAATGTTCTTTGCTAAAATCTATATAATATTTAGATTTAATTTCAGCTTTCATAGTATTGTTATTTCCTTTTATTGTTATATTATCTTTTCCCATATGATTTTGTATCGCTTCATTTATATCATCAATTTCATATGCTCCAGTGGGTAAACTAAATACTTGTATATCTGAATATTTGTTTGTATTTTTATCTTTTGTTTTGTAATAATGTATTTTGTCATTAACATTTTCAGTAACGTTGGGAATAGAATTATAAGTTGTTATATCTAATAATGCGGCTTCCCATAATTTATCTTTTTCCAAACGTAACGCAGGGAAAAGAACACTTCGCAAAGTAGATGAAGTTCCAGTTAATGATACTGTATAGGAAGACATCTTAAAGTTGACTAACGCTTTTTGTTAAAAAATCTAAACATAAATGTCCACAGATTACCGTATCATCAGGTTGCTCTCTTTTATAATTGTATAGTACATTTTTAGCTGTTTTAAAGTAATATTGTAGTTCTTTTGGTGGTGGGAGATTACCAAAACTATCAAAGTAGTAAATAGTTGATCCTAGTTTCTTATAACATACCCAATGAGTGCCTGATCCTTTACTATTATCTAAATTTACTATTCCGGTTTCATTTTTCCATATTTTAACAGGTAATGCATCTTTCATAAACACTCCTCTAAAAAATGGAATTTTTAAACAAGAAACATAAGTAATTAATTCTTTATCTGTTAATTCTTTATTTGGAATTAGTAATTGTTTTTTTCTGTTTAATACACACGATACGGTCTTAGGTATAATCCTCCTCCTTTTTTTATCATTGACCATATTGTTTGTTTCTTTTTATTTTTACCTGCGGTGGATCGTCGTTTTCTTCTTATATTTCCTCCACGTTTCTTTGCAGGTTTTCTTCTCCTTTTTCCACCTCCTTTCTTCTTTCCACCTCCAAACATCGTTTTACCCTTCATTGCTGCTGATACCGCTAAAGCTGCTGCTTTTTCACCGATACTAGCGTCACTGGATGTTACTCTTTGCCAAGCTTTTTCAGCAAGTGCTCTATCCGCTATTGATCTATTTTTAGTATCTGCAAACTTTGAATATGCTATATCGTGTTGTTTGCAGGCTTGATCAAGTTTATTTATTCCAAGATCTCCTCTAGCAAGTCTTTTTTTCAATTTTGTTCCAGGACCACAATATTGATAACCTCCTGGTAAATGTAGTTCTACAGGTAATAAATCGATAGCTTTATTAACTATAGCTCCAACCGGCTTAGTAATAAGAGAAAGTGCTGTTGATGCTATTCCTCTTCCTCTCTTTATAACGTGTCGATTATGACTGATGCGTTGAACTTTCAACATGGTCTTTTATAGTGAAAGGAAATGTCGATACTTGTTTATTTTATAAATGCTTTATAATGAATGATGCACTTATCCTTTGACATTGTTTATTTATAAGTATGTTTGTTTATGGGTAAAAAATTTTTTTCCAGTTTTGTGGAAGGATTGTATCTTTTTCATCATCATCATCTTTAGAAGTTCTTAAAGTATTAGTTTCCTTATTTAAAAAATATTTTTCCATAACATTCTTTTTAACCCAATTTAATTTTTGATCAGATTTTATGGGCTTTATTGTGTTATAAATATCATATAATACTACACTTAAGAGTCTTACAATGTAATTTACATTAACAGCATCAGTAAAATTAATAGGGTCTTTTAAGCTAGTCAATCGCAAGTCTTCACAAAAAAAAGACTGCTTATTTAAATCTTTTCTTAGAAAAAGATTATAGTACATGTTTCCCCTCTCACGCATTTGTGCTACTGTTACTACATCACTGTCTCTTATTCCTTCTGCAACATTGAATAGTGGTTTCCCTTTGCAATCAAAGTATTGTTTACCGTCTTCATATTGTTTTATTACAGGAACTTGTCCAATTGTTGCTACATCAGTTTCATCCAACCCTTTTTTAACATTAGTAATTATTTTTGCATCCGCATTCCATTTGTTATCTTTTAATTTCATTATTTGACTTATTGTAGCTGCATCTGATTTTGCAGTTCCTTCCTTAACGTTAGTTAACACTTTATTTTTGCAATCAATTGACTTAATATCATGTGTAATACAATGATCTGTAACATATTGAAGGTTTACCGCATCTTTCATATCTTTAGGGTCTCCAATATCGTGTATTACAAAGTTGTAAAAGGAAAATTTATCTGTTTTTTCAGGTATGACTGAATGTAAATACTTTTTGGTAACTGAATCTTGATCATTAACAGGATCTGCTATATTGGCTATTCTAAGATCTTTTGCATCATATGCTTTATTATTACTTTTAGGATCATATCTTAAGGTTTGGTTTATGTACCACATTAAATATTCTTTATTTACCGAATCATTCTTATCTATTGGTTTTGGAAGATTTGCAATTCTATAAAAATTAGCGTTATACACTTCATTTTGAAGCTTTAAGCTAGGTAATGTTTCACTTCTTAAAGTTTTAAAATTAACCGCATCATTATCATCTTTTGGATCATTTACAAACTTTAAACGTTTGTTATTTATATCATAATCTCCATCGGATGTTAGTGGTAAACCACCTCTTTTTCCATAAGATCCTGATTTGCTTCCAGTTTCGGAATACCGTCCAAACTTATCCACACTCATGGTTATACTAAATATTTAATCAGTTATACTTGTATTATATATATATATATATACTCATATTTCAAAATTTACAATGGAGGGTTAATTTCTTATAAAAGCGGGATAACAAAATGACTTTTTACTTTTTACAATCTAGTCCTAAAAAAGAACAATGTTCGTATATTATTAAAAAAGGGTAAAAGATGTGTTGTGTAAATCAAACATTATGCAGTGCGCACAACAAATACCTCCTTTTGTTAAAACTGAGAGGTTAGTGTAAAAATGAAATAAAAAAAAAATAGGAGCGGGGGAATAGACCACTTTGTAATTCTAAAAGAATTACTTAGCGGTCTATTCCCCCGTTCATAGGGTATTTTTTGGTGACCTTGACCTACTTCTTACACTTATAAATTTTCGCTAACTGCTATTGACCTTGAAAATAAATAGGTCAAGGTCATTCAATAATTAAAAAGAAAATGGAGGTGTACGGTTTTACAGAACCGTACACCTCAGAAACCTAACAGAAGAAAAGCTAAATCTACCTATATATATATGACCTTGAGACTTAGAAATTTTCGCTAAGTCATTTTGTTGACCTTGAAAATAAGTAGGTCAAGGTCATTCGATAACTAAAAAGAAAATGGGGGTGTACGGTTTGACAGAACCGTACACCCCCGGAAACCTAAAAGAAGAAAAGCTAATTTACAATACAATCTGCCTAGAGTTTAAGAATTAATAAAAATAAAAAAATAAAGAAATAAAATTTAGTTTAAAAAAAATAGCTAGACAGCCCAGCGCTGCACATCATGATTACAGTGTGATCATCACGTAAGCGAACTCACACACCTCACCATAAGCGCACAACGCTAAGCTAAAACAAAAATGTTATTTTGAAATAGCAAGTTGTTTAATTAAATTTAGGAAAAAATGTTATACAAATATGTTTTTTATTTCCTAACACTAAAGGAGCCAGTGTCTCGCCATTAGCGACGCAGAACAACTGAGGTCTAGCGAAACTCCGGAGGTAGGCGAACTACCCATCCAGCACGTATAGAGGTTGTAAGTGACCCGCTTTGGTGAGCGTAATCACTACAAAAGCGGTTGCCGGTTTTACCATTATTGGTTTTACCATGCAAAAGATGGAAGGAAAAAAGGAAAGGAAATTGGAATTGAAAGGTGTCCCTAACTAAAAAGGAGTACAAGACAAGAGAGGGAATGCCCTCAACAAGCTTGTTGGAAAAAGGAAATTGGAATAGAAAGGTATTAAAAACATATCATATAACATTCCTAAAAACAAAAATTTTACTTTAAATTTAAACATTCCAGGCAGAAATATATTGTAAGTAAAAGAAAGATTTTAAAATAATACTAACTACCAAACCAGCAAATTAAAAACAAACTACAAACCCTAGGGTATCTACAAGCACAAACAACTACCATGCCTTAAAATTAATCAGTCCTACGTCAAGATGTTATTATACAAATAACACCAAGATATTTTCACCAAACAGCAAAAATGATAAAATGTTCAGGGCGCCTTCTGAACATGTTACCACCTCACTGTCTAGCGAGCAACTGATGCCGAACCACACGCGCAGATCCCGGACCCCAACTCGGCTTGAGGTCATCCCCCCTCCTCGCTTACCCCCTCCCAAACCACAGGACCCTTACTGCGGGTTTGGTTTCCATCATTCTTTTGCCATTGTTCCAACAGGCAACAACATTTCTTTCTTTACTTTACATTGGATTTGTAAATATTTTAAGTGTTAAAACTTCTCAATATTTAATATTTTAGGACTTTGAAAAATTTTCAAACCTATCATTCTTTTGCAAATGTTTAAACAGGCAACAACACTTCTTTCTTTATTTTTACTTTACATTGGACTTGTAAAACTTCCTAATAATTAATACTTTCGGACTTAGAAAAATTTTCAAACATTTGCTTCAACATTTATTTTACAATATCAAGTTTCTTTTATAATGCCTCCAACAGACAACAATTTTCCTTTTGGATGTACAATTTGTGAAAAAATATATAAAATAGTTGAACCAGAAGACTTAACGGATGACGAAAGTATTTTTGAAAATAGTTTGATTCCAGTAGAAGATACATCTGATGCTACATCCGATGCTACATCCGATGCTACGTCTGATGCTACAAGTGATGAAGAAAATATTTTGGAAGTACCAGTAGCAATAGGCGAAGAAACACCGTTAACACATGTTGTAACAATTAACTATGATCCAGTACAATATATACATGCTCTTGTTCGGCGACGTTTGTTTCCGGCATCGGACATGGAGGAAGATGAAAGCGATAACGATTTGGAAATAACATATTTAAACAACAGCAATGATGATCACACTTACGACGCATAATATATGTATTATTTTGAACTTAAATTATTTGACGTTGGCACTTAGATTTTTTTAAAACTTCCATTATTTGACCTTGAGACTTAGAATTTTTTTAAAACTTCCATTATTTGACCTTGAGACTTAGATTTTTTCTAAAACTTTCATTATTTGACCTTGACACTTAGATTTTTTTAATACCTGCATTATTTGACACTTAGGAGTTTTGAAATATAAGAAATTTAACTGTTATTAACACTTTTTGTGTTTAATACAGAAAAAGTGGTGGGGGTAGTGCTATAAATAGGGGTAGTTTAAGAGTGGTTCTTATTATTACTGCAACTTTTGTGGAGAGCACACCTACGTCATGTATTACTGCATCAGTTGTGAAGAATCTTTTGAAAATGAAAACTTACTACAAATACACAAAGAAGTGTACCATAACAACGAAACAAGAAACAATGCAGAAGAAGAAGATTTGGAAGAATTAGATCAAATGCTGGCTACCCATCAACAACAACTAAATTCAAGACCAAGTGTTATTCAATACGCACCCGGACCATCTTTGGATGTGGAATTATACGCCCGAGCTTTACCAGGCAGTGTAGTAACTCATTTTAAGATTGACAATGCTCAATTGCAACTAGCACAATTTATATTGAAAGCAAAAACATTAGTAACAGAAACATTGAAGAATGAACTAAGAAGATTAAATTTTATAAAGTTTGGAATATTATTAGATACTGTATTTACAAATGTTCAGAATGAAACATCACCAAGAGGATTTTTAACTAAAAACAAAACCATCATGTTTGCATCGGATATAAGCTCAATTGTGGATGATTGTTTTGAAGAACTTTTAACAAAATTACAAGAACATGAAGGAAGAGGTTCTGGATGGAGTTTGTTAAGTATAACAAGCTTAGATGTGAGAGTTCATAAACATGGATATGGAATGAGAGGTAGTAGTTATATTGCTTTGCCAAGGAAGATTCGAGTAACCAAATCTTGTGTTAATGTACAAAATGAAAATGCTGAATGTTTCAAGTATGCAATGCTTGCAAAATATGTAGAAGATCATGTGGAACGACCGAGTAGAGCATACGATGAGGTTTCCTATATGTATAACTTTCAAGGCATGACTTATCCTGTTTCAATTCAAGACATATCAAAATTTGAAAAGAAAAATCCTTTTGCATCTGTAAACATCTTTGGCTTAGATTCATCCAACAATGTCTATCCCTTACGTATAACACCCACCGAACGCAGAGATCATACTGATTTATTATTTATAACTAAAGGTGATATCTCACATTATGTATATATTAAAGATTTTGAAGCTCTAGTTTGCAAACAGTTATCAAAACGTGAACAACCAAAAACAACTTGTAAAAGATGTTTCTGTTTTGTAAACAAACCTTTAAGAAGAGGAGGTTCAGAATGGTTAACAGAACATAAAAGATTATGCAATGGAAACTATGAAGTAAGAATTAAATTACCACACCCTAGCAGATCACAAGTAAAATTTGATAAAGTTATCCAACAATACAGAATCCCCGTTGTAGTGTATGCAGATTTTGAATCTTCATTGCTTCCACTTGAACAAGAAGAAGGAGAGGAAATTACAAGCAGAACAAAGTATCAACTTCACAAACCAAACAGCTACTGTTTAATAGTAAAATCCACTCTGCCTGAAGAACATCTTCAAGAATATGGTTTGACATCTACACCAAAGATCTATCGTGGAGAAGAAGCAGCTCGATACTTTGTTGATGATTTATACGACATCGCTGGGAAAGTGGAAGCAATGTATAGCAATGTGGTTCCTATGTCACCTATGACACCGGAAGAAATTTATCTTTATGATTCGACAACAACATGCTATTTGTGTAACAATCAATTTACAGAAACTAAAGTTAAAGTTCGCGACCATGACCATCTGACAGGAGCCTACAGAGGTGCAGCTTGCAACGGATGTAACATCAACTACAAACTACCATCTTTTATTCCCGTCGTTTTTCACAATCTTAGCGGATACGATGGACATTTTATCATTCCTGAATTAGCAAGAGACAACGGTGAAATAGACGTTATAGCACAAACTATGGAAAAATTTATAAGCTTTTCAAAAAAGGTGGGCAAAATTAAACTTAGATTTGTTGATTCTTTTCGATTTATGCCTTCCAGTCTTATGAAACTTTCTGAAAATTTAAGAAGACAAAATTTAATAGAAACAAGCAAAATTGTACCTGCAGAAAAAATGGATTTGGTTCTTCGGAAAGGAGTTTTCCCGTATGATTACATCGATGGACTACATAAATTTCAAGAAACGTCACTTCCTCCACCAGAAGCTTTCAAAAGTAAACTTACCGATTTGGACATTTCACCTGAAGACTATCAACACGCATGCAGAGTTTGGGACGAATTGGAAATGAACACTCTGGGAGATTATTCTGACTTTTATGTAAAACTTGATGTGACCCTTCTCTGCGATGTGATGGAAGAATTTAGAAACACCTGCTTTGAAGCTTACGGATTAGACCCTCTTCATTCTTATACTTCTCCAGGACTAGCTTGGCAAGCTATGCTAAAAGAAACAAAGTGCAACCTTCAATTATTAACAGATATTGACATGGTGTTGATGATCGAATCGGGCGTTAGAGGTGGATTGACCCAAAGTGTTACTAGACATGTTAAAGCTAACAACAAATATCTTCCAAACTACGATAAAGAAAAACCATCAGTGTTCTTAGGATATTTCGATGCCAACAATTTATACGGATGGGCCATGTCTAATCCACTTCCTTTTGGAAACTTTGAATGGGTTAATCCAGACTCTATTGGTGATATTTCGCAAATTTCAAAAGACGGAGACACCGGATACATATTGGACTGTGACTTTGAATATCCAGAACACTTGCATGATCTTCATTACGATCTTCCGCTCCTTGCAAAAACAGAAGTTTCACCAATTGGCAAACATCCAAAATTAATGATGACTCTTGAAAATAAACAAAGATACGTAGCTCACTTTTGGGTTGTTCAACAAGCACTCCAATTGGGTTTACGTATAACCAAAATTCATAGAGTTTTAAAATTTTCCCAATCTTGCTGGTTAAAACCGTACATTGATTCAAACACCAGAAGAAGAGCAGCTGCAACATCAACATTTCAAAAGGACTTTTTTAAATTAATGAATAACGCGATATTTGGAAAAACATTGGAAAACAAAAGAAAACACAAAAATGTTAAATTAATTACAGATCCTATAAAACTAGAAAAACTTGTACAAAAACCAAACTTTGAAACATCCGTTATCATCAATGAAAACCTTGTGGCAGTATCTATGAAGAAGACAAGTGTGAAAATGGATCGTCCGTTGTACGTTGGAATGTCAATCTTGGATATTTCCAAAACCCACATGTACGATTTCCACTACAACAAAATGGTCGCCTTCTACGGTAGAGATAACATCGGAATCGCCTACATGGACACGGACGCTTTCATCTACTGGATTCTTACTGAAGATATGTATTTGGATCTTCGAACATTTGTTCACAAAAATGAATTTGATTTTAGTGACTATCCAAAAGATCATTTAAATTATGACAATGATCGGAACAAAAAGAAACTTGGAAAATTTAAAGACGAAGCAAATGGAATTTTACTGAAAGAACTTATTGCACTAATGTCAAAATTGTATTCACTACAATTGCATAAAGAAGAAAACAATATTATTAAAAAAGCTAAGGGAGTAAAAAGTTTGTATCTTAAGAAGAATGTAAATTTTGAACACTACAAGCAATGCTTATTTGAAGAAACGACTATAACTGCAAAATTCAACACCATCAGAAGTTTCAACCATCAACTGTACAGCGTAACAGAAGTGAAAAAAGCACTCTGCTCCAATGATGACAAACGACACATTCTTCCAGACAAAATTCACACTCTACCATTCGGCCACTACTCTCTCAATCCTATCAATGAGTAAAAAGAAAAAGAAAAAAAAGAAAAAAAATAAAAAAATAAAAAAATAAAAAAAGAAAAAAAGAAAAAAAGGGGAAATCACAGCATGCTCGCTGTGATTTCCCCTTTTTTTAAAATATGTTGAAATGACCTTGAACTATAAAAGCGGATGCAGAAAAAGAAACACTCAATACTAACTTGACTTTGTTAGTAAAATCATCATGACAGACTTAAAGGAAAAGATTGTTAATGAACTTCATAAACCTGCAAGAATAAAGTTTCCACGACGAAATACTGTTGTAAAAGGAATAAATGATTTATATCAAGCAGATTTAATTGAAATGCAACCGCATAGTAAAATAAATAAAGGATTTAAATACATACTTACGATTATTAATTGTTTTACTAAAGTTGCAGATGCTTTGCCATTAAAAGACAAAACTGGTAACAGCATAACAAAAGCTATGGAAGTAGCTATAAAAAGAGATAAAAATAAAATTAAACATTTACAAACTGATGATGGGAAAGAATTTTTTAATAAACATTTTGCCTTGTTAATGAAAAAATATAACATAAATCATTATTCCACAAATTCTGAGAAAAAGGCAGCTATAATTGAAAGATTTAATAGAACCTTAAAAGGTGCAATGTATAAAATGTTTTCGAAAAGAGGTTCTTACGTATGGGTTGATATCTTACCAAAATTAATAAGCGATTACAACAACAAGTTTCATAGAACTATCGGTATGGCACCTAACAAAGTGAATAAGAAAAACGCTAAACTAGTTTTACAACGAATTAAAAAAAATACACAGCCAAAAGCGGAACAAAGAAAACCAAGAAAATTTAATGTAAATGATAAAGTTCGAATTAGTAAATACAAAGGAGTGTTTACTAAAAAATACCTGCCCAATTGGACAAACGAAGTTTTTACAGTGTATAAAGTACAACCTACTGTACCGGAAACTTATATTTTAAAAGATAACAAAGGAAATTTGTTACAAGGCGGTTTTTACGGACATGAATTGTTAAAGTCAACAGTAGGCGATGTTTATCTTGTTGAAAAGGTGTTGCAAAGGAAAAAAGACCAAGTTAAAGTACGTTGGTTGGGGTTTGATAAAACTGAAGATTCGTGGATACCTATAAAAGATTTGATTTAGTTTTAAATCAACTTATTTACTCTTCTGCCTTTGAATAAGATGGAGATTGTTCACCATAAAGATAAATTTAATATTAATAACATTGATGATTTAACCGTAGATAACGTTAAAATCAACAATGGTAAACACGGCAGTTTATTTCCAAACACTGTACGATGTATAGTCAGCGGTCCTTCAAACTGTGGCAAAACTAACGTTGTGTTTAACTTAATTACAAACACAAAAGGATTGCGATTTAATAACCTATATATTTTTTCAAAGTCCTTACATCAACCAAAGTATCAATTGTTGGAAAAGATCCTGACTGATGTGCCCGATGTTAACTATTACAAATTTAATGCTAGTGACAGTGTTATGCAACCAGACCAGGCTAAGCCGTATTCTGTATTTGTATTTGATGATGTATCTAGTGAAAATCATGATACTATTAGAAACTATTTTGCCATGGGAAGACATAATAATATTGATAGCATATATATCGGACAAACATATAGCAAAATTCCAAAACAACTAATTAGAGACAATGCAAATATTTTAGTTTTATTCAAACAAGACGATACAAACCTAAAACATATATACAACGATCATGTAAATGCTGATATGTCATTTGATAAATTCAAAGAGCTTTGTGGAAAAGCTTGGGCGGAAAAATATGGATTTTTGGTAATTATGAAAGATAAAGCTATAACAGATGGTCGTTACCGCATAGGTTTTGATAAATTTGTTTTAATACATTAATTAACAACATTATCGTACAAGTCTTCATGGTGTAAACATGGTTAATCAGGAAAAGCTATTAAAAGAAATAAAATCACTTAGTGATTCTATTAGACATAAAAACAGAGCGTTAAGATTAGGAATAAGTGAAAGAGAGAAATTTCTGGAATCAACATTTAAACCTATTACTGAGCCATTAAAACAATTAGGACAAAATGTTAAACATTCAACATTTAATTTTTCCGGAGATGCTATTTTACCCATTTCAAAATTTGAACAAAAAGAAGAATATGAAAGTGATACAAGTTTTACACAACAAGGAGAAACAACTGAAGAAGAAAGCGAACTAGGTGAAGAAACGGATGTTTTAACAGAAAAAGAAGGTCTTTCTACAAGCGAAGAACAACAAGAAGAAGAAGAGCCTATTAATCCATCCAACTTGAGCAAATTGGGCTCGGATATCGCGTATAAAGGGCCGCTTGCAAGACAATTTGTATTAAAAATGTTACATTCTGCACAACCAACTCGAAAATATCATACTTTTGGTGCTAGAATAGAAGAAAATGGGCTAATGATTGGAGATAGCAAACTTGATGTAGACGAACATGACAATATTATTATAAATAATAAACAATACAAGGGTACAAAAGGATTGTTTGAACTTATTTTTAAGCCGAAACCTAATAAATATACTAAAAAGGATTTAAACATTTTTAAACAAATATTGGAGGATACAAATGCGCATAAGAAAAATTATTCTAAAAATTTTAATGTTCATAGAAATGCATCAGAAAAATATAAAACTATTATTGCTAAACTTTTCCCACCAAAAAGAAGGGAACCCATAAAAAGAAAATCATTATCTTCTGCTGAAATAAATATTTTACATAAAAGAAGAAAAACAAATCAATCAAGTTTATCAGGAAAAGGATTATTAAAAAACTTGTATGATACTAATATAATATACTACAACGATATAAACAAATTGGTTGACAGAATGAAGTTGATATATGAAGCTAAACAAGCCGGACATAGTGGTTTAGAAAATGAATGGGTAGCTTTGGTCGGCGAACTGCGAAATCGAGGAGTAATTGCATAAAAAAAATATGAGTATATATATATATATATAATACAAGTATAACTGATTAAATATTTAGTATAACCATGAGTGTGGATAAGTTTGGACGGTATTCCGAAACTGGAAGCAAATCAGGATCTTATGGAAAAAGAGGTGGTTTACCACTAACATCCGATGGAGATTATGATATAAATAACAAACGTTTAAAGTTTGTAAATGATCCAAAAGATGATAATGATGCGGTTAATTTTAAAACTTTAAGAAGTGAAACATTACCTAGCTTAAAGCTTCAAAATGAAGTGTATAACGCTAATTTTTATAGAATTGCAAATCTTCCAAAACCAATAGATAAGAATGATTCGGTAAATAAAGAATATTTAATGTGGTACATAAACCAAACCTTAAGATATGATCCTAAAAGTAATAATAAAGCATATGATGCAAAAGATCTTAGAATAGCCAATATAGCAGATCCTGTTAATGATCAAGATTCAGTTACCAAAAAGTATTTACATTCAGTCATACCTGAAAAAACAGATAAATTTTCCTTTTACAACTTTGTAATACACGATATTGGAGACCCTAAAGATATGAAAGATGCGGTAAACCTTCAATATGTTACAGATCATTGTATTACACATGATATTAAGTCAATTGATTGCAAAAATAAAGTGTTAACTAACGTTAAGGAAGGAACTGCAAAATCAGATGCAGCTACAATAAGTCAAATAATGAAATTAAAAGATAACAAATGGAATGCGGATGCAAAAATAATTACTAATGTTAAAAAAGGGTTGGATGAAACTGATGTAGCAACAATTGGACAAGTTCCTGTAATAAAACAATATGAAGACGGTAAACAATACTTTGATTGCAAAGGGAAACCACTATTCAATGTTGCAGAAGGAATAAGAGACAGTGATGTAGTAACAGTAGCACAAATGCGTGAGAGGGGAAACATGTACTATAATCTTTTTCTAAGAAAAGATTTAAATAAGCAGTCTTTTTTTTGTGAAGACTTGCGATTGACTAGCTTAAAAGACCCTATTAATTTTACTGATGCTGTTAATGTAAATTACATTGTAAGACTCTTAAGTGTAGTATTATATGATATTTATAACACAATAAAGCCCATAAAATCTGATCAAAAATTAAATTGGGTTAAAAAGAATGTTATGGAAAAATATTTTTTAAATAAGGAAACTAATACTTTAAGAACTTCTAAAGATGATGATGATGAAAAAGATACAATCCTTCCACAAAACTGGAAAAAAATTTTTTACCCATAAACAAACATACTTATAAATAAACAATGTCAAAGGATAAGTGCATCATTCATTATAAAGCATTTATAAAATAAACAAGTATCGACATTTCCTTTCACTATAAAAGACCATGTTGAAAGTTCAACGCATCAGTCATAATCGACACGTTATAAAGAGAGGAAGAGGAATAGCATCAACAGCACTTTCTCTTATTACTAAGCCGGTTGGAGCTATAGTTAATAAAGCTATCGATTTATTACCTGTAGAACTACATTTACCAGGAGGTTATCAATATTGTGGTCCTGGAACAAAATTGAAAAAAAGACTTGCTAGAGGAGATCTTGGAATAAATAAACTTGATCAAGCCTGCAAACAACACGATATAGCATATTCAAAGTTTGCAGATACTAAAAATAGATCAATAGCGGATAGAGCACTTGCTGAAAAAGCTTGGCAAAGAGTAACATCCAGTGACGCTAGTATCGGTGAAAAAGCAGCAGCTTTAGCGGTATCAGCAGCAATGAAGGGTAAAACGATGTTTGGAGGTGGAAAGAAGAAAGGAGGTGGAAAAAGGAGAAGAAAACCTGCAAAGAAACGTGGAGGAAATATAAGAAGAAAACGACGATCCACCGCAGGTAAAAATAAAAAGAAACAAACAATATGGTCAATGATAAAAAAAGGAGGAGGATTATACCTAAGACCGTATCGTGTGTATTAAACAGAAAAAAACAATTACTAATTCCAAATAAAGAATTAACAGATAAAGAATTAATTACTTATGTTTCTTGTTTAAAAATTCCATTTTTTAGAGGAGTGTTTATGAAAGATGCATTACCTGTTAAAATATGGAAAAATGAAACCGGAATAGTAAATTTAGATAATAGTAAAGGATCAGGCACTCATTGGGTATGTTATAAGAAACTAGGATCAACTATTTACTACTTTGATAGTTTTGGTAATCTCCCACCACCAAAAGAACTACAATATTACTTTAAAACAGCTAAAAATGTACTATACAATTATAAAAGAGAGCAACCTGATGATACGGTAATCTGTGGACATTTATGTTTAGATTTTTTAACAAAAAGCGTTAGTCAACTTTAAGATGTCTTCCTATACAGTATCATTAACTGGAACTTCATCTACTTTGCGAAGTGTTCTTTTCCCTGCGTTACGTTTGGAAAAAGATAAATTATGGGAAGCCGCATTATTAGATATAACAACTTATAATTCTACTCCCAACGTTACTGAAAATGTTAATGACAAAATACATTATTACAAAACAAAAGATAAAAATACAAACAAATATTCAGATATACAAGTATTTAGTTTACCCACTGGAGCATATGAAATTGATGATATAAATGAAGCGATACAAAATCATATGGGAAAAGATAATATAACAATAAAAGGAAATAACAATACTATGAAAGCTGAAATTAAATCTAAATATTATATAGATTTTAGCAAAGAACATTCAATTGGTAGTTTATTAGGATTTCCTAAAACAACAAAAATTTTAGAACCTAATATTAACCATTCAGGTGCTAGAACTGTAACAATAATGAAAGTTAACAGTATAGATATTACATGTAATATTATACATGGTTCTTATAGAGATGGTGAAAATACTCATATATTGCACACATTCTATCCAACGGTCGCTCCGGGTTTTAAAATTGTGGAAAAGCCACAAAACTTGGTGTACCTACCGTTAAACACCAGTTTTATTTCAGACATTGTGGTGAACATACTAGATCAAGACGGAAATCATATTGATTTTAGAGACGAACCTATAACTATACGAATACATATAAAATCAACCGTATAACAATGGGGTTATCATTTAAAAAGAAAGAGCTGACTGGTAAACAAGTCAGTAGCACTTCAGCTATAGAAGGATTAACAAGTGATAACATTCGTTTTCTAGAAGAAATTGGATTAAAACTTATTAATAATGGAAATATTGGATATAGCGCAGGGTCCGACATTCGACGAAACCTTATGGGAAAAGGAATATCATACGCACAACCCTTACGCTTCATCAAAATTAAATAATAATGATGAAATTAGAATTCCCATACAACAACAGGATATTTATACACTTCCATGTGAAAGTTATTTGTATATCGAAGGAAGAGTAACAAAAAGAGATGGAAGCACTGCAAGTACTGTTCCGTTCATAAATAACCCCATGGCATATTTGTTTGATGAAATAAGATATGAAATTTCCGGAGTTACAGTAGATTCAACAAAAAAGGTGGGAATTACAAGTACATTAAAAGGATTAGCATCTTTAACACCGAGTGAAAAAAATATGCTGGCCGCCGCAGGATGGGTAGCACCCGATTCCAGTACAATCACTCCAAACACTTCAGGCAATTTTGACTTTTACATTCCTTTAAGATTACTTTTAGGCTTTGCCGAAGATTACCGAAAAATAATAATAAACGTAAAACAAGAATTAGTTTTGCTAAGATCATCAAACGACAAAGATATTATTCAAGCAACTGATGGAACAACGGAAGCTACTTTAGAATGGAAAATGCAATTAGACAAAATTGTTTGGAGAGTACCGCATGTACGGTTAAACGATCAGAATAGAATTTCATTATTAAGAACTTTAAAATCAGATCGTGATATCGTAATACCATTTAGAAGTTGGGAGTTTCATGAATATCCGGTTTTACCGGAAACACAACGTCATACATGGACTGTAAAAACTTCTACTCATTTGGAAAAGGCAAGATATGTAATATTTGGATTACAAACAAAAAGAAGAAACGAAATAACTAAACATGCTGGTGAATTTGATCATTGCAAACTTACAAATTTTAAGGTGTTTCTAAACTCACAATTCTTTCCATACGACAACTTCAACATAAACTTTACAAAAGACAGGTTTAGCGTTTTGTACGATATGTACGCAAGATTCCAAAATTCATATTATGGAAAAACAAACACACCTTTATTAACGCCAAACCAATTTAAATCTAACTATCCGATTGTTGTAGTTGATTGTTCAAAACAAAACGAATCTGTAAAATCTTCCAGTGTAGATATAAAAATAGAAATGGAATTTGAACAAAATGTACCCAAAGATACATCTGCTTATTGTTTAATTTTACATGATAAAATTGTTACATATACACCTTTAACAGGAATTGTAAAAGCAGTTTTGTAAAATGAAAAGGAAAAAAAAATACCCCCACCACTCGGTTATAAAAGCAGGAGCGGGAACGAAAATTGTTTAGTTGACTGTCTACAGTTGTATGGGTAACATCGTCTACAGCATTATAAACAAAATGAGTTCTTTATCAGTTGTACAAGACGTTTCCGAAACAGCACCTTTATTGGAAAATGATGATAAACATTTTGAAGAAAATATTGTAAAGGAAATTGATGACTTTTTAAAGTTTGGAAAACAAAATAAAAAGTTGGAAAATAATAAAACAAACGTAAGAAAGAAAAGAAAACTTGAAGAAAATATTCCACCAAACATTTTAACTGAAGTTTTCCTTCGCATCTTTTATCCTATTTCATCTTGCATGAGTAAAAGTGTGTCGATAGGATTGGTAAAATCATTAGACTACTCTCCCGCAGTAATACTAAGCCATGGAACAAAGATGGTTTTATTTTCAGAAAATGCTTGGGATTCCTTTTTAAAACATCTACACCTTATTGAATGTTATTTAGCCAACAGTTTCTTTGGAAGAAAAACTAACATTCGACTTTTGGATTGTGACAATGAAATTGACATTATTAAACATCGTGGTCAACAACAAGTAAGAATTAGAGACTCGACACAATTTGAAAATAAAATTCTTCTAACACGTGAAGAATTTTACATTTTAAACTATGCAACATCACCTATTACCAGGTATATGAAACAACTAGTATTTTCAAGCTCTGTTATTAAGGAATATCTGGTAGATGCATGCGAAAAACAACCAGAAAGCACTTTACAATACGGACCAATAGATACATCCATCTTTAATAGAATACCTCACGAAGTGGAAATGTGGAGGCAGTTAAGAAACTTTGAACCTTTTACCGAAGTTGCAACGGAGGCTACAGAAGAAGAAACCAACAACAACAACAACAGTACAGAAGAAGAAACCACCAACAACAATAATACAGAAGAAGAAACTTTGCTAGGTTAAAACTACAATGTAATTTAACAAAAGAATAAACCGTGGGGTAGGCCTACTGGGGATGGTGCCCACGTTAAACATACACCAACGCGCCTACAACTGTACGGCCTGGTTTATATATATATCTAACCTACCGTGGTGTGGAAAACAGTTGATCGGCAGACACCATGATGAGCAGACAGGATGAAGAAATGGCAGCAAAACCTTGTGTAATTGAATTTCAAGCATTTCGCGGAAACGATGATAGATTTATCATAAAAGAATTGGTAATTTTGGATTTGCTTACACAAGTAGCATACCCATTTTTATTTGAAGCACCGTGTTCTGTCCATGAACTAAAGTCAAAAGCTAAAATAACAAACAGATGGCTAACAAATAATTTTCATCATATCCATTGGTATGAAGGTTTCCTACCGTACAACAATGTACACAAAATTATGTTTCATTTTTGCAAACAATTTACACACATATATACCAGAGGATTGGAAAAAAAGAATTGGATACGACAGTACACAAACAAAGAAGTTTTAAACATAAAAGTGGACAAAACATTTCACTTTGATGCTAGAAATATTTGTGTTTCTACAATAAATCCGAAACACAACCAATCTCAATGCGCATTACAAAACGCGTATCACTTGGCTGCTTACTTACAACAACAAACGGAAGAATGTAGTGGGGGTTCCGAAGGTTATATAAACGAAGAGGCAACACACCCCGAGTATCAGTCTAACTCCATACTCCGAACAGACAACATCTCCTGTGAAGGATGGCATCACAACAGTTTCTCCAATGTTTAGTTGAACAATTCAACTTGCATTCAAAATCAAATACTCTAATTATCAAGAAATGTTCAGAATTAAAAGAACAGAAACATTATATTGTTCATGAAATGAAGAAAATTGATACAACGCATGGAGACGCAGTCGTCGCATCTTTATCCGATGCACCATATACACCGGGTGATGAACCAAAGTTTCAAGTATATCTTCCAAAACGATTCGTCCAGTTGCTGCAAAATGAAGATCTGCGGGAAATTCAACCAGGATCATTATATTTGGTGTCACACGGAATGAGCGGAAACAACTCTACGGAACTAACTCTGCACATCGCACAAAAATAACATTGTAAAAAGAATGTTTTAAATAAAAAGATAAAAAACAACAACATATCAGTATATGTTTTTATATACTGATATGTTGTATTTTTTTAAAACCTCAAACGGATGACCTTGAACTTTTAATCGATAGTATTATTCGATTATTTTATTCGATAGTATTATTCGATTATTTTATTCGATAGTTTTATTCGAATACTTTACATAAATACGAAACTTTAACGTTGAGAGGCTCAGTTCTGTTTAAGACAAGCTACAACCAACATGTCATCCAAAAGAAATAATCTAACACTTATAACTTATTGTTGCAAAGAAAAATGTTTTAGAATACCTGAAGATCAAGTTGACGGACAAGCTTGTACAAAATGTAATTCTTTCTGCTATTGTAAATGTAGTTGCAAAACATATCAAAAGAACCGGTTGGATAAACTAGAAGAATTACAACATCGACTCGGTCTATTGTGGCAACGATTAAATTCAAAGTGATTAAACAAACACCTGCCATTATCCCCACCACTACCCCCACTACCATCGGAGGTACCTGCAGCACCGGCTTTGCAATAGTCATTCCTGCTACACCTCTCGTCGAGTAAACAACTCTAGTCATGTCTCTCAACATTCGCGGGATTCACTACAACACTATCAATCTTACAACCTACAAGGATTTGGAAATTTTTAGTGAAGAACTAAAACAACTTATAACCACTGGGTTTGGTTTATCTTTAGAACTTTATGCAACAAACAATCAAAACGAAAAAAATGTGTTTTTGCCAACTTACAACAACAAGAAGAATGAAAATAAACAAGAACTTTCAGCACCGACAACAACTTACTTTTCAAATTTGGGAGCAAACTTTACTAACTTGTAAAATAATACTTTTGTAAAAAAAAAAACAAATAAATAAAAAAAAGAAAATATCTTGCATTTTCGGATCTTCCGAAAATGCAAGATCTTTTTTAAAAACACCCCCAAAAGACCTTGACACACTTCCGGCCATTTAAAATTTAAATACCCAGCACAGCAGGGCATTTAAACTTTAAATACCCACCAAAAACACGTCACAGCTACGTCACAGCTGATGACGTCACTTCCGGTCACGTGACCGGAAGTAGCTGTCAAAAAATTGACTGCCTGTCAAAGTTTGATTGGGCCAGAAACGCCACATCGCCACTACTAGAGAGTGTGCCAGCGCCTACTTGCTTGTTGATTCCAACGTTTGCGCTGTAGCTGTTACCCAATCCGAAGTGGTGCGTGGCGTCCAAGCCGGCGGAGACTCCCTTAGTGTTTTGGTACTGAAGACCGCCTCCTGCAGACTTCTGGGGGCTTTCGAGCATGCGTGATGCGTGGCCGTTTGCAGCCAGCACACCGTTGTCGCTTTTAAGGAGTGGCACGCTGGCGCCAAGGTCGACTTGAGTGTTGCTCTTTGCGGGGCCCATAGAATGAGTGGCGCCCACTGAGCCCACCACCCCGTTGTCAGATGTTAACTGCAATCCGGCGCCGAAAGACTTGCTTACTGGATCTTGCGGCCTCAGTCCGGGGTTTTGAGAAGCATGTAGGGTGAGGATTTTTGAACCATCGGCATTACCGAGTTGGGTTGATACATTTATTTCCTAAACAAAATCAACATAATATTATAAAAATTATACTATATCTCTTGTTGTTACCTTACCGAATTAGATCGATACGCAGCTTTGGCTGAGTTTGTCATCATGAATGGTTTTCCTGGAATCCTTTATTGAGAAGCGAATCACAGATTAGAAACCACAATCCTTGTTTTATTACCATAGACACGGCTGGAACAAGACTCCTCACTCATACAAGAGTGCCGTACCGTTATTGATTCACTATAAACGAGCGACCACGACAAAACAAGTAATATAATAAGATAGTCGGAATGTTATCCCTTAGAAAGTTAACAACATTATTTTTCATCATTCTGACTCAGAAACATCTGTTTTGGTTCCTTTTTGTTGGCTCGAAAGTTACCCATGGCCGTCCTAGTCAAGCAAAACTTTTTGCCCTACTAGGCCGGAAAATCGGAAGTAAACAATCAGCTGATTTGCAGCAAACCGAGCTTACTTACTTTTTAGAGGAATGTATTGGCAGCACTGGCAGAAGTTGCAAAGGTTTGTTCTGTTTGTTATAGGTTAAGTTTGAAGGATTGAGAAACATATTGGTTTATGCAAGGACTACGTTATGATTGAGAGTATGTTTTTCTGAGTACTTAGTATGATGACAAGTATATCGTACGTTACACGGCCAGTGAATTTACCGTACTCGCATGAAAATCAGATTCAGATTCAGATATTTATTTCCATTACAATAAATACAAACATTACATACAGTAAAGAACATAGTGGACATTTCCCCACAAAGACTATATGTCTGCGTGTGGGGAGAGTCCTCTGCACTGTCACTTTTCAATTATACTTCACTGGTAAGCACATTTAAGCGCTTGATTTCGCTCGCGCGGGAACTATCATGCTCGTCTGGCAAAACAGTACCTTCTTCCCAGCCAAGTAACGTAATATACTATTACAAGTTATTGTCATCAGCGCGTGTTATGTAAATAAGGAATGAATATATTAAGAATTATACTTTTTTTTGCTTTATTACTGTCAAAGACCAGTTCATTAATTAGCCCGAATCGTTAATGTTCCTAATGAAAATAGGCTATTGTGGATGATTTATAGCTATCAAATGAATGGCCATGCCTCTATTGAATTATTATTGATAAACATGAAGGCCGCTAATTTTGTCATTTTGATAGGCATTTGGACTCGGCCTCGTTATTTCAACAGTATTTAGAAGCGATTCAAATCGCTTTAGAACAACAGATGTGAATCAGTTATTAAAGTATTTCCTATGTCAGATATTAGTCGTGAAGGTCCAATAATCACGTTTGTTTGTTCTACAATGTCATATGAAAAAATGTCATAATTTTGAAAATGTTTTGTGTTCTGAACCTTAGAGAGTTCACTCGTCACATCACTCGTCAGTGTGAGTGCAAAGCTAATGAATTTCATTTAGTCAAATCCCATAATTAATAAGTAGCTTGACTCAATTTTCTAAGTTCTTAAGTGTAAAGAACGAAATGTATTTCTCTTAGGCCTGCAACCAATGTAACCACGGGATACGCAAAAATACGATTTTTCGTCATCCTGCTTCAAAAATAGCTGCTTTTGACACATGCGTTGGGATCCAAAAGTCGTTCTTTTAGTCGTTGGATAATAACATATGATTTGATGATTATTATTTTCTTAGGACCAAAAAGATCATTGTTGATGATACTTTTGATTCGAGGTAAATAATCGAACAATCTTCATTCGATTACAAATAATCGAAACATTCATCGTTATTGTACGTCAGCGTCGTTGGTGAGCTATCGATTGGATCGGGAGAGGTTATCGGTTATTATATTTAATTGCAATAATTCATTGTTGCATTGTTGTCGGTTTAATCAATTTGTGAAACTCGCTTATTTCACCAATCGATTATTGCATGCGTTTGATACGTCGATTGTTGTTCATTGCCGTTAGTCTAACCTAACACAAATTGAACAATCAGCTGGTTGCTTCAAATAGCAAGAACAAGATTGAAGCACCACTGGGAGGTATCTTTAATGGTAAACAAGCTGTAACATTTTGGTTTTCTTAAGTAGTTTGCGTGTTGTATTGAGCAATATAACGAAAAATATAGTTAATTACACGGACCTAAAGCTGCTTTTCGTTACTCGGTCATTTTTCAACCTCGGCTTACAGCTTCGGTTGTAAAACTTGTCCTTGTCACTTTAGGTCCTAGTAGTGAAATATACTATAATTTTACCTCCAGTAATAAAAGCATAATATCCCTGATTTTACAGTGGCCCATGAAGATGACTGAGTGCTGGCAGATCCAAGATGGAGCCGGAAATGAGTTATATTTATTATTGAAGGAGATCCCAAGGCAATATTTTAGAAATATGAGTAAAAACTCAGAGATAATAGTATATTTCATTACTAGGGCCTAAAGTGACGCTTTTCGTACAAGGTCAAGCCTTTTTTCGGTCAAGGAAAAATGACCGAGTCACGAAAAGCAGCTTTAGGCCCGTGTGATGAACTATATTTTTCGTTATATCGCTCAATACAACACGTAAACTACTCAAGAGAACAAAAATTTTACAGCTTGTTTACCTTTAAAGATACCTACCAAAGATGCTTCCATCTTGTTCTTGCTATTTGAAGCAATCAGCTGATTGTCTGTTTCATTTGTGTAAGGTTACACTGACAACAATGAACAACTACCGATGTATCGAACGCATGTAATAATCGATTGGCGAAATGAACGAGTTTCACAAATTGATTAAACCGACAACAATGCAACAATAATTTGAAATTGATAATAATAGCCGATAACCACTCTCGATAGCTCACCATCGACGCTGACGCACACACGTTTGCAGTTTTAGTACATTATAAACGAACAGCTGACGTCCTCGACATCAGCTGATTCTTTCTCTCCCTAGGGTGAAAAAGAGCTTCTTTAGACCCGCAACACATGTAATGAAAACTGCCGTTTTTGCAGCGGTATAGCGAAACAATTATTTCATATTAATTTAACTTGTGGAGGAAGGCTGTCATTAAAAAACATTGACAAAATTTCTGTTTTTAAAAACCGGCTCAAACTTTACCTGGTCCAATAATGTTTTTACGATATCGAATCATTTATCAATAATAATGACAACAAGTACCTTAGCCTAGTTATTATAACTGGCTTTCTTTTTCCTGTTATTTGGAAGCCGATATAGGCCAATTAACTATTCTTTGCCTACACTAGTGACCTACTTATAAAGGCACCTTGACAAATCGAATTTCCCCGAACCCATGGAGAAGAGGACTACAGTTGCTGAGGGAGATAGATAGATAGATTTTAAAAATTGTTTTATAAGGTTTTGGATGTGTTCATTTGTCCTATTTTGGAGTAGAACCCTACTAAACACAGTCGTATTGGAGTTTTCCAGTTCTTTAATATTATTTTGATTGCTTATTAATAACATGAGACTAATAGGTCGCAAAAAATACCAATTAACAATGGAAATTTACCAAAAGCAATTTTGTAGTAATATTGAAAGCATAGCATAAAGCGCATTCGAATTTTATTTATTTGTAGTTCGCTTCATTTTAGTTGAATTCACTTCTGTTTTCATAGACAAAGAGTCCCCCGATAAACTGAAAGAATTACTCTGTTCTGAATTCTGATTACTCACCTTGTTATTTTCATCATCACATGCGACTGACGACACGGCCACGACTAACAAAACTGCAGCAGAGACAAACATTGTGGGGCCTGAAAACAATTCATAGAAAAATAACGCATTCGTTGAATTCAAATCCTGAAAATTGTTATTTTTATTGCCAAGATCAGCAAAAACCTAAGTTCTTTGTTTCTTTTTTAAGAAGCTGTAACTATTGAATTTATAGCTGTTAACATATTTAGCCCAATCGCGATGCAATAAGGACTTGAGAGTTAAGTAATCTTAAAGTCTCACTTTATAAGGAAAAATCGAATATTAATAACTGATTAAAAATGGAAAACGGACACTATAACTATAAATATATTGTTGTCATGGAAATTTTTAACCTTTAGCTATTGACCAATTCCATATTGACAATTGGTTGCAATAAGTATAACTGATAATGAAAGGCTGATTAGAAGGGATCCCACCGCGTTTGGTTGAAACTGTAGTTGAAATATGAGTAGTTGAAATCAGAACTGAGCTGAAATATGATTATTAGTGGAAACAATACACATATCTGAATAAAGAGAGAGTATTGCCACCTATCTAAACTGTTTGACCCGCATAAAAACACATAAAAAAACTACAAAATCCGAATTTCTCAAAAACTGCTCTAACGATTATGATAAAAGTTTCATAGTTTTTAGTGCTTAAAGTGGCAAACAAAATGACACCACCCGCATGTCTGTAAAAATTAAGGTTCAGAATTTAAATGGGTTTAAGTGTTAAAGAATTAATATTTTTCAAATTTCACAAAACCTGTAACTTCTATATTCTCGCAACCATTAAATTTGACTTTAAAACTAAATAATCTAGTATTTTGAATCATTAGTTTACGTCAATTGGTTGCGGAGATAATTGATCTTTTAGTTCGGCGGTAAACGCAGTACGTTGTCCAATGTCATTCTTATGGCACAATATTTAAAACCCGATATCTCCGTTATTTACCACCAGATTTTGATAAAATTTGGCATGTATTTGTATGATAATTAATTATTAATCTGTTTTATTTCACTATATGAGTTTTCTGTTTTTAAATGACTTTAAGGGAGAAAGTATGAGTCAGTTTCCTGATACCGGTTATTTCATATAAGGGTGATTCTCTGAAAAGTGGGGTGGCCAAAAAATATTTGTTTAATTGACGTCTGTTCTTGGTAATTTCTAATTGATTTATATTCAAGCTAGTTTACCAATAAGGAGTAAGCTGTTCTAGTATGAGTTATAGTAAAACCTAGGCCCCAAGGCTACTATAATTTTTCGTTTTATGTCCCGAGACTCCGTAAACACCATCCGTTCAAATATTTTATACATGCATATACATGTACGGTTTTTACATATAAATTTACACTTTTTTATTGTATTGAAGATAACTTTCGTAAAAATAGATTTATCACATTCATACAATCAAACTTGCAAAATAAATTAAACATATGATGCAATTACACCAGTTAAAAAATTAGCCACATCAGCCAATTGTAACTCCTTTAATGGGGATTTTGTGATCCGTCATTGATTGACCCATAAAAACTAATTAAACTAATATATTACACTAACTCACTCGCAGTGTGACATACAGTAATGATTAAAAAAACTAAATTTATAATTTTTTAAGGCTAAACTTAAAATTCGAATATACTACTTTTTATATGTTAAAATGCCAAAACACCTATTTTAGAAACTCGACATTTCTAAAAGAAAATACTTTTAAATATTAATCCCTTAACCCCTCTAGATTTGACCGACCTGGCTAGTTTTTTATCAGGTCTAATTAGATAATATTTTTAATATATCCCCCAAGTTTGAATATAACCAGCCTTCTTTAACGAGAGTTTTCGTCCAAAAAAGTGTATATTTAAATCTAAATAACTTTACATGTATATGAATGCTTAAGGGAATTTGATCGGAAGGTATTTTTGTGGCCTAGGGACATCAAAATGAAAAGTTATAGTAGTCTTGGGGCCTAGGTTTTATACTATAGGTCATACTGGAATACTTATGCCTTATAAGGAAATTAGCTTAATAATATGGAAAAAGTGTCAATTTTCAATTTGCAGCGCTGCCCATAGACTTTGTAATAAAAATTGAAACAAGTAGTGAATCTTGTAGGATAATTTATGTACTTTCCTTTTGCATATTAGTGTTCATAACATAAAATTTATAGTTTTTGAGTTATAAGCAAAAATACGTAAAAATCAGAATTTTTGCCTTATTTGGCTTTTTTGACCATGTTCCGTCACAAAATTTTGTTAACAAACCTAGGATATGGATTCAGCGCCCCAAAAACATAAGAAACAACAAAAATCAAACTTAACCCAAAACTTTTCCGTGAAAACTACATTTTGACTGAACTATACTATTTATGTTAAAATAATATCTATTTGAGTCTAAATAAAAATCCTATGTTTTAATACAACTGAAAAAAATCTTGCACTTTATATACTGGTGTTCAAAAAATGTGGGGCAGTAATTTACGTAGTGATTCCTTGGGTTAAAATAAGCAAAAACGTTTATATAGACAAATGTCGTATCTCATTTAGTTTAGCGTCTATCTATCTGTATGGTTTTTTACAAAATAATTTATAACTCCTTCACGGTTTGACTTACAGCGTTGGGATTGTGAAAAATTGTTAACCTTATTAGCCGCTACCTTTGTTCAAAATATTAATAAAAATCCTAAACCGTTTCAAAATTGCGGCTACTTTAAATATTTGGCGGCAAATTACAAGAAAAACCAAATATTTATAACAGCCGCCATTTTGAAACGGTTAAGGATTTTTATTAATATTTTGTACAAAGGTAGCGACTAATAAGATAAACATTTGTGCACAGTCTCAACGCTGTAACTCTAACCGCCGAGGAGTTATGAATTATTTTGTAAAAAACACATCCAGACAGACAGACGCTAAACTAAACGAGATAGGACAAATGTCTATATAAACTGTTTTGCTTCTTTTGACCCATGGATTCACTACGTATATTATTGCCCCACATTTTTTAACACTCTGTATATGAGATACAAATTTATTATCTTAGTTTCAGAAAATACGTCATGACATTTGTCAAGGGTTTTACATGGCTAATATACCACGAACAACAGAACTCAGGGATTTAAAGTCCTTCGAAATACAAAAGGGATTTCACTGATAGCCACTCAATCATCCACCATAAAAATTTGTTTAGCTTAATGTATTAAGTGCAAAGATGAGCTGGACTAAAATATTATATTACAAAGAATAATTTGAACGTTAAAGTACTAAGGTATTCTAGGGAGTGAGTTTTGAATGATTCCACAGTTAAATAGGATGTATTGTATGATATTTATACAAATATTACCCGTCGAGTTAACAGAATAAATTAGCAATTTAGAAGAAAACAAAATAATATTAAAATAATATGTTGTAGAGTACTCTATACCAAGAAAACTCCTTGGTTAGTTTACCGTTCAGTTCGGTTAGTACATATGTAGCAGGTATCGTGTTGATTACGTTTTTAGAAGTAGGCCTAATTTCTCAAAATATAATTAACATTATTTTTTTTTATACTTCTTTAACCATGAAAAAGAAGTTACAGAACTCCGTTTACCTGAAAGCGTATTGCCAAAAAATTAAATATTGTTCTTGTGAACTAGGAAGTAATTGAAATTTTACTCCCATTATTCTATTCTCGTCCTCACCCCTACCTTGACATTTTTAAAACTAGCAGACCCTTTCGCGTATACAACATTTGGTGCTATTAAGAAATAAACGTGGTTGTGGCAGTTGAATGAAAATATCACCACGCTTCTCGTGGTTATTTCATCGAAAATTTGCATTATTTTAGCCGTGTGGCAACTAACCTGACCAAAGAAATGAGTCAATAACCAAAAAAGACACAATTATGATAAATGTAGTACCGATTGATTTCTAAGCAGGCCTCAAATATTTCTAGTGTACCTAAATATCCTAGATATTAGTCTAAACATACTTGCACGCTGCAGCGACGGAAGAATGCCGAGGGTGAGAGCAGTTTAAAGCTGAGATGAACCGATCAACAAAGGAGTCCTTATATATCTGCGAGGGTAGGGAAGCTTCGGAAATTATCCTGTAATCAGCAAGTTTGGCATTAGTGAACATCTGATTCATTATCTTGATATGAGTGGATAATGTAATAGGTTTACGATGTGGACCGATTCGACTACGAAGGGGATTCACCGGTTTTCCAAGTTGATGATAGTAATAATACCGGGTGTTCAAAAAGTCCTGGATCGGCTTGTTAATTTTTTTATTATTAAATATTGACCTACGAAACTTAGAACATGTCTCTTGGACACAAAACACTGTTTTAGCAAGTATTCAGTGACCCCATACCTCCTCAGGGGGACGGCCCACGAGGAGTCAGAAGAAAATCTTAAGTATAAGCATAGGTTGATATGTACATCAAATTAAAGCGCTTTTTGAGTAGAAAATAATGCCGTAAATCCGATCTAAATCGGATCACCTAATCCAAAATGGCGGCAGTGTAAACTTTTCTAAACTGCAATTTTAACCTCCTTAAATATTCGATTTCAGACGTTCTAAGAGTCCGTTCGCGATGCGGTTTGCGGCATTAAATTTTGCTTTATTACCCCTTTAAAATGATATACATATCGACCAATGCACAGCCTATGGCATAAACCACTTCCATGAGGGACGGTACCTTAAAGGATGTCTTGCATGGATGATGACCGGCATAGGTGGTGCTGTACATAATTTTAAAGGGCATGAAATTCTCAACAAAATGCCGCAAACCGTATCACGAAAGAACGCGTAGAACGTCTGAAATCGAATATTTAAGGAGGTTAAAATTGCAGTTTAGAAAAGTTTACACTGCCGCCATTTTGGATTCGGCGATCCGATTTAGATCGGATTTACGGCATTATTTTCTACTCAAAAAGCGCTTTAATTTGATGTACATATCAACCTATGCTTATACTTAAGATTTTCTTCTGACTCCTCGTGGACCGTCCCCCTGAGGAGGTATGGGGTCACTGAATACTTGCTAAAACAGTGTTTTGTGTCCAAGAGACATGTTCTAAGTTTCGTAGGTCAATATTTAATAATAAAAAAATTAACAAGCCGATCCAGGACTTTTTGAACACCCGGTATATATTTCCTCTAGGTTATCCAGCAGGCATGTATTTCCTAGCCTTTTCAAAAGTACAAAGCAAGTGACCATTTTGAAAGATTTATTCCTTCTAGCCTACACACACATTGGCGAAATGATTATTATGTTCACTTTAGATTCTATTTAATTGTAATAATTTATTTTTATGTAATAAAATTCAAAATAATACTTGATTTATGACAGGTGCGATCGGCTGAAATACTGGAACAAAAGGTTATATTTTCAAAAATGATTGAACAAATATTTCACTAAATTTAAAATCTTTAACCTCATAAATCAGACCTCGGCGGTAAGCCTTAAGGTTTCTTAAGCATAAATCCCAAAAAATATGTCTATTTTTTATTATTTTACCCGAAACATATTTAACAAAATGCATGCACCAGTAGAGTAGGAAATAATGTACAATTTTATTTACCTGGTCCGTCTCCAGTTCAAAGCTTGGTCAACCGGTTCACTATAGATCCACACAGCTTATATACCAGAGTTTTGCACTAGAATACGTCATAATTACTGAAGTCAGAGTCAAATCATCATATCGTATTTTGATGATAGGACGCTGACTTTATGTGATCGAGGAAGGACGTCATGCCTGGCTAACGAAATTGCACATGACAAACTCGGTGCTGACTGATAGATTTGTAGTTTGGATTGAAATCAAACATTCCATCAGTCAAAATTGTTTTTAAAAATATATCAAAGATAGTCATGTCCGATATCGTAGGTTTCAAAAAATCAAAGTTCTTTACTATAATCGGCTGTGTACCAGTCTTACTGAGCATAATATGTCTCAACCGTCTCAACGAGAACACATGAATCTCCACATAATCAAATTTGGGAAATGTTAAGTTTCGTTTTATATATTCACAATCAGTTCAAGTATTAACACCATACAAATCACATGTAAAACGTTTGAATTCACGACATTCATTAGCCCTTGCACTTCTTCGGGTACGGGGTTAGGAAATTAAATTAAGTTTAAAATCCAATAACATAAGTTTTGTTTTGGTTTATGTATTTTTGACGGCCTGAAAATGTTTGAAACGATTTGTCATAATCATAAACCCAACTTTCATGCTAGAAAGTATGTTTTTAAAACACCTAAAATCAATGTTTGTATGCATCTTTGGGCATAAAAATTAAATTTAAATACATTCGAATCAAAAAACTATTAACATAGTGACAAAATCGTATAACAACGAAACATTTACCCACGAATGAAATAATTAATGAAAAATTAATTTGAAGTTCGTTAAACGTCTTTGAACAACAAATTTGCCTCGTTTCTTCAGGAAGATATAAATTAAAAACACAAAAAGAGCAATCCCTTCTCAGGGTTATACATTAACTTCATTTGATATTCATTGGTACCGTCAGAACGAATTGTTTCACACTCAAGATGTATAACTCGGAATATCTACTTTAAGGATTTTATATTTCTATATTTTATTTTATACGTTCAAGCTTTTCAAAATTACATCATAATAAAGCTTTCTTCTAACCAAGGATATTCATGGAAACAGGCTCTTCTATCATTATTAGTTTAAAAATCTTGGCCATAAAAAAGATTTTGTTATTTTCAAAATATTCTGTATTTTTTTAACCAACAAATTATTTTTTTTCCTACTAGCTGATAACCCCGGCTTCGCCCGGGAGATGATTTTTTTCTTCTCGTATTCTTGTTGTTTCTTAGAGCTGCATTCTGATTGTAACCATAGTAGCTATTTCTTTTGGTAACCATAGCAACTATTCAAAGCACTCCCAAAATCCTTGACATAGGTCCCTTTAGGAGATCCTGTGCCTAAGCCCTTGAAGATACCAAAACCAAACCACCATAGTGCACATAATGAGATTCCAAGCTTTAGTTTGACACCAAGATCAAGTTTCTACGACGTGTAGTTTTGGCTGTAGCCCGAAATATACCAACACACAACTCTTCTTTTATATATTGATATATTGATTTCAGATTGTGATCCCTTGCAACACCAGCGCATGGCATATGACATGATCCTATGTAATTGGTTTCTAAATTAAATATTCGCGCTCTAAATCAATCAATAAGTTTTTAACAAAGAACCAAACTTAAATCGTAAGAACTAGGCATGTAAGAATTATCGGCATTGCACCAAAATCGCCTCTATTAACATATGGAACACCGTTAGATTTAGTTTTTATTTTGTCTGTGATAGGTTATAGATAGGCTATCAGTAGTGCAATAGTGGGGCTGCTGGCCCAATCAAACTTTGACAGGCAGTCAATTTTTTGACAGCTACTTCCGGTCACGTGACCGGAAGTGACGTCATCAGCTGTGACGTAGCTGTGACGTGTTTTTGGTGGGTATTTAAAGTTTAAATGCCCTGCTGTGCTGGGTATTTAAATTTTAAATGGCCGGAAGTGTGTCAAGGTCTTTTGGGGGTGTTTTTAAAAAAGATCTTGCATTTTCGGAAAATCCGAAAATGCAAGATAATTTTTGTTTCTTTTTACAAACTGTTGTTTTGTTGATTTTCACGTCTGTTAAAATACCATGTAAAAAATGGAATTGACAAATTAACAAGAAAATATCCTGCTACAAAGTATCCAAATAAAGATGCAATTACATAAACATAAACTTTAAAATATAGCGAATGTTCTTCCTTTTTATCTGTTATTATTTCCTGAACAAGGTAACCAAAATTGTAACCACATAAAAATGAAAGTAGGCAAATAATAAATTTCGACGGGTTCACAAAAACCAAGTTGTAAAGTAGTGAATTTCTTTCTTCTTCCATTGTTGAATTTTTAGTCGAAATCAATTAATGATAACATTATTGCTTGCGCATCAGAACTAACAGTTGATGAAATTTCATTTACTTGTAGACTTGTAGTAGTTTCATTTGTAGTAGGTAATTGTTCGGAAGTTGGTGTAGATGTAGAAGAAACAGTATTATATTGAAGCTCAGAGTCCATGTGTGCTCGGGTAAAGAGCTGAAGCTTTAATGACGTGTGGTAGCCGTGTCCTACTGTGCATCAGGAGTTGTTGGTGGTGGGGGGGCGTTTGTTTCTTGCACTGAAATGTAGATGGAATCATAACTTTCTGGAGGATGTACTAAAATTTGTTGTATAGGATCTGCATCAATAGGAAAACTTTGCGTTTCAATGCAAAGTCCATCTTTAATAAAAGAAACATATAAAACAGAACTCATGTTTATTTAGATGTTTACTCTGCCGGTTCTACTAGCAAACTGATGTGTCAGTATCGGCGTTGCAACCTCCCTTGACATGTGCAGCTCGGAACATCTGCCCTCCCCCCACCACCATGAGAGACTCCTCGCAATTTTTGGATTTGTAGTGTTAGTTCTAACGTAGGTGTTGTAGGGTGAACATCTCAGTACTAAACAATTGTTTTTAACATTTGGCTTAAAATACTTATTTAACTTTGTACAAGTTACAATATTTTTAAAGATGCTACTTTATTATATTACTTTAATACTTAGCTATAATATTTAGTTAAAGAAATCGAAACTGTAGTTGCGATTAAAATAGAAACATGGTTTCTTAACATTTGCCTTAAAAAGATTTGTAACAAAATATCGTAAGAAAATTTTTACAACATATTTGAATTAATATGTTTGCAAACCCTATCATGCGAGTTTTAAAAGATAAACGAGACCGAGTGGGCCGGGTTTGACCTCGCATGCTTTCGCTTGTTGCCGACCAGTTAGCAATACAACTGGTTGACCTTGCGCCGCACTTTCGCTTGCGGCCGGCCGGCGAATACAGGTCGTCGTCCTTGTTGCATCACCCGGCACACCTGTCCTTGATTGCTTAACACACTCTACACTCTACACTCGACAAGTTATTCTTTCCTTTGCCACCGTCCTAACAACACCTACTTCAATTTCACAATGAACCGCTCCGAGTATACCGAGATTTGGTATAACTGGTTTTCCTATCTTCAACTGCTTGGGGTACGAATTATTCAATCGAACAACAATCGTGATTGGTATGATGTTACAACCACTATTGCTCGAAAACCTTTTCAGCAAGTTTGGAAAAACATTCTTACCGGCACCAAAATTCGCACCGAACCACCCAAAATTCGCACCAAACCACCTATATCACCTGTATCTTCAAACGTACCCCAGCAAAAATTTCATCTAAAAAAACTGAAACTTAACCGAAAATATGAAATCCTAAGACATTTATCTTCTTCTATTTTCATTTTTAATTCTGAAAAAACCAAAATTTATGTCATTGACATTCCCAAAAAAATTCCTATTCCCCTTAACCCTCGACACTTGATAATAAATAAAAAAGGTGCCAAGTTAAACATAAATATTACCGAGTAAAACCTTTTCCCACCTCCAAAGTCCACCCTGGTGGCAAAAAAAAAGGCCCTTCTAAGGGCCGACCTAAGACTTTCAAATTTAGGCTTAAGTTTAAGCCTCAACCCTTGGTGACTAACAAGGGGTGGTTTGTGAAAGCCCCTATGGGACTTAGAGGTACACGGACCTCTTGTTAGTCACCAAACGTTAAGGCTTTAGCGAAAGCTCCCCGCTATTGACTCAACCTTTGGGACTTAGAGTTATGTGAACCGCTTGTTAGTCACCAAGGGTTGAGGCTTTAGCGTCCAACCCTTTGTGACTTAGTGGTACACAGACCACTTGTTAGTCACCAAGGGTTGAGGCTTTAGCGAAAGCCCCCCGCTATTGACTCAACCTTTGGGACTTAGAGGTATATGAACCGCTTGTAGTCACCAAGGGTTGAGGCCCTAACTTAAGCCTAAATTTGAAAGTCTTAGGTGGCCCTTAGAAGGGCCGATTTTGCCACCAGGGTGGACTTTGATTGAGGAGGGGAAGGAATATAAGGTTTAATTTAATATATTTATTCTCAATTTTCCACCCTCCGCTGTTACTAGTAAAAATTTTGGATCTGTTGGGACAAGTGGTGGTTTGGTTTTTGGTGTTGTGAGGATATAAATTTTCGTCCTCTCCTCGTTGTAGATATAAATTTTGTTTTCTTCAATTCTGTACAGGTTATATTTTTTGTTTTTCTTTAATTCCTTTAGCCTGATGTTCTTTACTGGTGCGGGATGAATTGTTTGGGGGGTGGGGGTTTCTTTGATTGGTGCGGGTTGAATTTGTTGGGGGGTAGAAGAAGGGTGCAGTCCGCACAACTCCATCCAGTCTTCAGTTAAAATATCGTCACAAATTGGAGCGATCGGAATGTCTTCAATTTGCGGCGTTGATGTTTCTGTAACTGGTGTGGGATTCTGAAATAATTGGGGTTGATCTTCATTAAGAGCATCAGCTATTATTTCGTTAATGGAGGAGGAGAGGACGGGAGAAGTTTGTTTTTTTTGAAGAAAATCAGTCGAAATAGAAGAAAGGTCAATAGATACCGGAATTGTAGTTGGTTTCTGCTGCAGAGGTTTCTGCAGCAGACTCAGGAGAATGGGGGTAGATGAAGAAGATGCAGAGGAGTTCATGTTGATATAAAAAGAATAATAAAATGGATAATATAATGAAATAGGAAAAATGGTTAAAAAACGTGGGAATGGATAGTAACAGCGATGGTGGCGAGTGGCAGAATAACACAAGGCGGGCGAATGGGGTTCTTATAGGCAGCAGACACAACAACCTTGTAGTCAAGGTAGTGAAAGCTGAGGCTAGCGACCAGGTCCAAGTAGGCCAGACGAAGTTGTGAGAGCGGTGGCTAGCGACCCGGCCAAGGCTACCGGCCCCGGCAGAGCGACACGTTGACCTACTAGTCAAGGCTCGCTAGCGAGGTCGAGTCTCGAGCTCGCTGATATAAGCAAGCGCGCAACGTTTCTCTTTGGCATTACGGTGAAGGTGTAACTGGTCCGCTTACGTGGAGGGTTATGCTGTAACGTAATGTTCGCCATGGTGTGTGGGATGGCTTATGTCAAGCACACACTGCGTTCGGCTATTGTGGGAGAGGCGCCCTCCTATAATAGTCGGTCGCAATGGCAATCCACCTACCTTTCCATTTCCTGCGTGGTTTAATTGTCAGGGTTAATATTACGGTGAGGTGTGTGAGTTCGCTTACGTGATGATCACACCGTAACTGTAATATTAAGTTAGGTGTAATATTATAGGGAGGTGTGTGAGTTCGCTTACGTGATGATCACACCGTAACTGTAATATTACATAGTATAAGATAGAATAGGGGGAACGTTAGGTAGGGGTTAAGATATGATAGGGCGGTGAGGTGTGTGAGTTCGCTTACGTGATGATCACACCGTAACCGCATGCATGATAGCATTTAAGGGGTAGCATAAGTTATAATAAGTAGTATAGAAATAAAGTAGTAGAATAAGGTAGGGACCCCCACGCTTCCCCACCCCCCTTTTTTTATAATTTTTAAATGACCTTGACCTAGTTTTGATTGTTCTACTTTCGGACTTAGAATTATTTTAAATGACCTATTTTTTAGACTTAGATATTTTAATTTCAAAAGACTTACTTGTTTGACTTATATATTGATTGATTTTAAAACTCTACTTTTGAGACTTAAATATTTTGTTAAAGTTTTAAATAACCTAAGATTTTAGTTTTGTGTTGTATCTTTTATTAAATAATTATTATTTTTAACATTTGGGTTTTTGTAAATGTTTTAATTTCTGTTGATGGTGAGTTTAGTTTTCGCGTTGGTTATTAATATTTTTGAGTTTTTGCGTCATAACTTTTATACCGTTGGTTTAATCAAAAAATGTTACTGGACCTTTTTT